>JALJVW010000797.1:2873942-4310914 GCA_024865655.1 Emberiza elegans
ATTGCATCATTTTCCTTGCACTGCAGAGGATGAAACTGCAGTGAGGGGGACTTTGACCAAAACCACACCAAACTTTACTTTTGCATACTGGCAGTATACTTTCCTACCAGCAAAGCACTGCAACTTTACCACTGCGAGTAATCGCTCCGAACCCCACTTACAAAAGCATACAGGGGAAAATCCGCGCTGAAGCTCCCCAAGGCCCGCCGGGCCGGGTTTATCCCTCCTCCCCGGCACGCCTTGAGGGCGGGGTGTGCCGGGGGGCGGGCTCGCTCCGTGCCGGCGCTGGGGCTCGCTCCGTGCCGGCGCTCGGAGTTGCAGCAGTCCGCGGGCAGGGAGCGCCCGCCGCCGCCGCTATGGCCCACTCGGTGGTCCTGCGTGGCCCTTCGCCGTGGGGTTTTCGTCTGGTGGGCGGTAAAGATTTCAGCGCCCCGCTGACCATCTCCAGGGTGAGCTCGCAGGGGCAGCGGGGCGGCCGCAGGTGATGGGGGCGGGCGGGTGGTACCCGGAGCCGGGCGGGTGGCAGCGCTTGGGCTCTTTGTAACTCCAAATAATTCTGTATGCACTCAAATAAGTGCTCCCCTCTGAGCTTCGCACTGTTTCAGCTGCTTTCCCCAGTGTTACAGCGTTCTCCGTGCTTTAGTTTTTTGGATGTTAATTCATAAGGATCTGCTTTCAAAGTTTTTAGTGTTCGCAGGGTTTGGATTCGTGCCCTGGACTGAGTTCACAGGCTGTTGGGGTTTTTAAAGAAGGCATGAGTTAAGTCAGCAAGAAGTTTGTCCATGCAGGCTGCAGTGTTCTGGGGTCTATGTGGGCTGGTAATAATTACTGTGTAAGTGTACTCACACTTGTGTTTGACCTCACAAATACGTATTCTGGAAAATTCTTTGCTAAGACGTCCCAGATAGGTTGAAATAGGCTTTGTGTGTACATACATGTGCAAACAAAGCATCCCCCGTGCAGGAAGGCTGGCGGCGCGGCGCTGTGATGGCTGGGTGATGGATGAGGTGCTGGGTGCGAGCTGGGCACGCTCCTTGGGGCACTGATGTGTCCGTGCCCTGCTCTGCCTGCCGGCTCCCCTGGGCAGCTGCCGCTGAATTTCTGGAACAAGCACTGAGTGCGTTTGAAAGGAGCTGTAACTTAAAAATACTGTTTTAATGCACACAAGCTGTTTGCTGTCTTCTCATTCCTCTGCCAAAGGTGTGACAGAAAAGAGAAAACACGCCCGAGTTTCAGAGAAATAATTATGGAAGAGAGCGTTTTAAAGAGGTTTAGTTTGTCTTTGAGTTCGAACATGTCTGTTGCATGGCTTTGTTTCTGTTTTTACTTTGGCCTGTCCCTTTCCCAGTGTTCGGTGAGGGCTGTTTTGGAGGAGAAGCAGGAGGAGCTGGATGGAGGAGAGGGAAGGTGGGGCGGTGCAGGTGGGGCTGGCTGTGCAGCAGGGAGGGCTGTGTTCCATACAGCTGCGGGAATGTGCTGTGAGAGGGGCACTCGGCTTTTGGGGCTCAGCCCGAACCTCCTGGACATGGAGAGTTCTATTTCTCCCCTGGTAACATGGCATGTATCAAAAATCACTTCCCAGCAATTGTAGAAACGTTCTCGTTGTGGAAGCGAATATCTGAACTCAGTGGAGGGAGGCAGTTTTCTTGTTACATAAAAAAAAAAAAAAACCAAACTGGTTTAATATTAAACAAGAAAAACCTAAGTCTGCTTCTGCCTACATAGGTGGCTTGCCAAATTTGTAGATTGATTTAGCAAACCTGGGAAGTGTGAGGAGGATGATTCTCCTCAGGCCAGTCTTGCTGTGGATCACCAGGAGCTGTAAAGCAAGAAGCAGATGTAGGGTGTTATTCCATTTGGCAGCCTTTTAAATTGGATCCTTTTTAAATTCTGTTCCCCCTGAGGAGTGGGCTGATGCTCTGATGTGCTGTACTCTAACAGCTGCTCCCAGAGGGTGGGAAACAAATCACTAGAGTGTAAATCTAGATGTAGGGTGCTCTGCTTGGGCTCTAGTCTCTAAACACAAGAAAAGAGTTCACTTAGTTTGCAAACAGTACCTGAAAATGTTAAAGCTGGCTAAGAATTATCTTCTGCTACAGCTCCAGGCCATGGGGATGCAGGAAGGGGCTGCTGGAGGGGCTCCTGGGGAGCCTGGGCTTTGCTTGGTGGTGGCTCTGTGCAACCCTGCTACTGTGCAGAGCACTGATCATGGCTGTTGTGGTGCCATATTCCCTTTTATTCTGTAATTGTCCAGGAAATCTGTTCTTTCTGGCTTTAAATCTTGGCAATAGGGCTGGGGGCTTCCCGTCTCCAGGAATGAGAAGCCTCCATCCCCTTTGCCCAGCCTGGCTCACGGCAGGAGACTCTTGCTAATTGTGGAGGCTTTTGGCTGACTTCTGCTTCCTTTCAAAGTGCCTTTCTTCTTTAATTTCAGTTTTATTTGTCTTATACTAAAATGCCAGTAAATTACAAACATCTTTGGAAAGGCAGAAATCCTGCTGGGAGGCAGGACCACACTCTCAGATTCCCACATCCAGCTGTGGGCCCAGGATGCCAACATGTGCTGGGTGTGCTGGGCTGCCTGAGAGGGAGTGGGATTGCTGTGTCCCCCTGCTTGCCCAAAAGGGCACTGGGGATCAACCTGACACAAGGTGTTCGGGCTGTACAGCTCTGCAAGCATCCTGCCTGGACTGGTTATGTTGGGAAATCAGGTGCAGTTTGGGATTTGAGGCATCCAAGGCCACCCACATTCAGCTCTGGGTGCTGGAGGCTGGAAATAATGGAAGGAGCTGCCAGTGTGAGCTGAGAAAGAGCCACAGTGGTGTCGGGCAGGGGACAAAGCTGAATGAAGGTGGTCCACAAAAGTGTCTTGTGATAATATTGTCAAGAGATAAATGGCAATATATGGATTTGCTAGCATGGACCATGACAATGACCCTGTTCTGCTTTGGGACGGAGCTTGCCTCGCTCACAAGGGTTTACTTTGGCCTTTAGCCCCTGTGAGGTGGCTCTGGCTGTGCAGGTGCTGATGGTATTCAGCCTGTCCCTTGCAGCTGTCTCTAATAGGCTCAGGACATTACGCAATGGTCTTTTTTCCTTGAAAACAGGTCACTTCTCTCTGTGATTTGATAAGTCTTAAGTGACGAGGGGTAAGGATCTGATTGCTCTGCTGAGCAGCTGATGCTGAACTCTGCCCTGGAGAGGCCAGGGCTCCAGGTGGGGTGTTGTGTTCTTTGGTATCAAAGATAAATGCAAATCCAGAAGAGCATGCTTAGGGCATCTCCCTCATACAGTCACATGAAAAGTTAGGTGTGCTATAGCTACCCTTTTATCCTGTTTGTTCTTGTATATTCAGGAGGACCCATATTAGCAGGGCTGGAGTTTGCTGGGCTGGTTTGGGGGCATGCAGCCCTGAGGGTGAGACTGGTGTGCTGTCAGCACAGGGCTCAGTTTGTTTTATACCCACTGTTACAGTGAGCTAACACTAGGTGTAGGACATCACATCGTTAATGGTTACTCCTCCTAATGATATTTATGGGGGTAGGAAGTGATCCAAAAGATCTGCTTCAAGTTGGCCCTAATGACTGGATAGAGAGTGGTTTTAAGCTTTAATTAAATTTCTGGTAGCTGCTTTTCCTTGTTTGAGCAGGTTAATTCTGGGAGCTGTGTTTGCCCTCTATGGGAAAGGGGGTTCCCTGTGGCTCTAACTCCAGTGACAACATTCCTTTTGACCAGCAGCCATGGCTCAGGAACAGGAATGGAATAACTCACTTGGCTGTTCTCAGTGTTGTGCTTGTAACCACATCAGTGAGTGCTGTGGTTCTGTGTGGGATCACAGTTGATCTACCCCTTGCCTGGGATTAAAAGATAATCAGTCATTAGCGTAACTGGAGGAGCTGAATGCATTTAATCATTTGAACTTGCTTGTCCTGCTCCTGGAGCAGCTGATGTCATCATCTGCCCAGTTCTGCCAGTGTTAATCCATGCACTTGCTGTTTTTGAAATCATAAATTACTTAGCTAAACAGATAATTGACAAATGAACCAATTCCAGTATTTTTTTAAATGAGATTTTAATACAATTTTTCCTTTATCTGCTGGCTTCAACATTAGTTTACCCGCTGCTCTCTAGAGGAGCAGCAAAAATGCAGGTTTCAGTTTTGGCTTGGAACTGTAACACAAGAAGGATGAGAAATAATTGGTCTGCAATCCATTATCCAGGTATTGTTTGAGTTAAGGTTGACTTTTAAACTTAAGCAGCTTTCACATTTGAGCAGAGACGTGTCCTGTTAAAGGTTAGGATACTCGAGAAAGAATTCTGCTGAGGAAGGAATTCCAGTAAAAGTGGTTTTGTTGACTCTGTCAGGGCAGCCAGCAAATGCCCAAGTCTGTGCTGTGCTCCTGAGTGAATGCAGAGAGAACTCAGTGGTACAATACCTGGGAATTTGTTCTTGTGTGGGTGGGATGGCTGAGCAGAAGGGGCTCCCCAGGGCTGGCAGCATCAGGAACTCCACGTGTGTTGGTGTAGAAGGCAAGGATCAGACACAGCAGCAAAAGGAACAGGAATTTTGTCTCTGTTTGAGACAAGTTAGGAGGATCTCAATTTCCTTAAGGTGGGTTCTTTCTGTTTCGTATAGTTCTTATGTATTTGATAGTTTATTAGATGAAAATTATGCACTCTGTTCAGAGCTCCCAGATGGACTGAAGGAGCCACTCTGTGTTGCTGAATCCCAAAACTACGGCCCCACCTGATTTCTGCTGACTTTCGTTGGGTTTGCTGCCTGTGTGGAGCTGGGTGATGAAAGCTGTCCCTCACTTGCTTGCATAGTAAAGTTGTTACAGTATTTCAAGTGGGATGATTATTTCAAGTGGAAGGAAATACTTTTGCTCGTCAGTTTTTGTTTTTCTCATCATTCCTATAAACTCAGGGCCGAGAGGTTTGGGTGTTTAAGTGTGAAGCTGTGCTGGTACAGAACACTTAATCTGAGCTACAGATAAGAACTAACAGAAATATGTCACAAATACATTTGCTGCTGAAGTGTTTCTATCACTGAGGCTTTGTTTAATAACTGAAAGAGAAGAATAAATGCTTCTGCTGGTTCAGGAGACAGTAGTGGTGGAACATACTGGAATGAAAACCGAATACTAATTACCGTAATTAAGCACCCTGATAATCCTGAGTGGGAAAGCAGGTGGAAAGAATGATTCATGTAGATCCATGTAGGCAAGGTCTGACCTTGGGGCAAGTTAACAAAATAAACCCAGCACACCCGTGAAAACACCAGGCCTCTGCCAGGCTGGACAAAGCAGCATAGGGTCAGTGTCCCTGGATATTTGGGATTTGTGGGTTTGGGGTTTTCTTCCTACCCCCTTCTTTATGTTTCAAATGGTGGTGATGTCAGCTTCCCTTGAAGATTGAAAGATTGCCTGTTGGGACAGGTATTCAAAATCATTTTGTAGAAGTGTGCACTTAAATCCCACTTGATGAAGTGGGTTAAAGAGAATAGTGAGATAACAGGTTTACTAGAACAGCCCTGTTGGTGTAAGAAACATACAGGGGGAATTATGTGCAATTATTCTTTTTTCCCTAAACTTTTTTTTGCTATGTAACACAACAGATGGTTATAATCCTGGTCCTCCTGAAATTGGGTAAGTCCTTTAATTTTTATACGAATACATCATTTTGGATTGTGTGGAATTAATGCAGACCAATGCAATTTATTTTCATTTTTGATAGCTCGGAGATGAAATACATGTCACAGGAAACCCTAGAAGGAGCCATATAGTATTTCTAACTGAATTTGTTTTCCAATTTCTGAGCTCTCAAAATGCCTTGACTTGTGGTTCTCAGATCCCCAAACACTTAGTAAAAACATTTTTATTTTTTAAGTCATCTGTAACCACAGGTTCTCAAGTGTGAAAGAAAACAGTAGCTCTCTCAAGATCTAGCAGTGTTGATAGAAAACGTTAAAACAAACAAGTTCACAGAAAAATACTCTGCTTGATTTGTTATCAGTGCCAGATGTGTGCCAGAGCAAGCCCCGTATCTCACCGAGCTTGTTCGTGTAGTGGGTTTGTACACAGCCCCTAACACCCCACTTGCCCCAGGCCCTGGTAGATAAGGCTGTGTTTGGTTTCTACTTCAGAATTTACACAAAAACTTCAAGCAAACACAGGTTTCACTATGTTACTTGAGGAACAGCAAAGATGTCAAGCCACAGTGTGGCTTTTGAGGAACTTTTACAGCCAGGAGAAGCCCAAAACAAACTCTGATTTCTCCCCACAGAGAACACAGCTGTATTTTAAAAACAATAAAAAAAAAAGTGCTGTTCAAGAGGATTTCAGCCAATGAGTTTTCCAAACACCATCAAGATGCCTCACAGCCGCACTCAATCCTTCTTGACAACCAGAGCAACTTGCATTCACACCCATTAAGCCTTAAGTAGTTTTACATATTGTGTGGATTGATAGCAGATTATGTGGCAATGACATTCTACAGCCCAAGCTTCAGAAAACAAAATATACCAGAATAAAAAAGATTATTTGAAGTCATTATTCTTTAATTATTAGATATGGGCAGTGCACAGCTAAAAGAGAAGCTGTCTTGAGCAAGTGACTCCAAGACTGGTTAATAACAGCAGAGGAGATTGTCAGAGGGGAGGTTTGCAGGATGCTGACCCTACTCTGAATGCTGTTGTTTACCATAAGCAACAAAACACTTCAGAAACCTTTAGCATGTGTAAAGGTTCTGGTCCAAAAGACCAAACTCTGCAAAATACTTGACATTCACCATTAAAGCAATTGTGTAGCAAAGGCACAAATCCCCACACTCTGTGATTGACACCTGAGTGTGCTGCAAGAATGAAACTTCAGGTATGCTCACCAACTGGATTAAACTTTTTATGTTGAAATTTTTTTTTCCTCTTTGGAGATCACTCTGTGTACACTTTCCTTTGGATGGGAAGGAAAGTGTCAGCCTGCCTTCCTGGCCAAGAGGCAGACGGTTTGGAAGGCAAACTGTAAGCGGTTCCTCCATGTCTTCTGCACAGTGCTTAAGGCTTGCTCCTGAGAAGGGCTTGAGAAGCCCTGCTTCTTGTTGAGGAGTGTCTGAGAGGGAAAACCTCACTGGTGAACTGGCTCCTAAACCCCTGAAGGAGATGAAGCAATTCTGGCCATAAACACTTTCTGTGATGCTGCTCAGTCTGGTCTGTGCAGAGGTGTGGTACCTGAGGGGCTGGGGCTGTGCTCCAAGCACACCCACACCAGGGGCTCACTGGTGTCCCCAGGGCAGCTGTCCCTCCCTGGCCTTGCTCCATAACAAGGCAGAGTAAACACAGAGCAGATTTAAGTGTAGTAGCAGCTGTATTGCTGAGTGGGGCTGTTCTGTGCAGTAAATAACACAGAATCCTTAACTTGTCTGTGGAGGAGGGAGTAGGGGGCTCCTGGTGGCTGTGACCTGGAGAGTGCTCCCAGAGCTGTGTGCCCTTGGGCTGAGCAAGAGAGCTGTTAACAAGATACACCAGGTGATCCTTGTGGATCCCTTCCTTGTTTTTCTCAATCCATGTTTTGAGATCTGCACATGGGTTAGTGGCTGGTTGCTCTAAAACACATGTCCAGTTTCACTGATTCTCAGCCTCTTCTTTGTACAGAGCCCTCATACTTTGGGCTGGGTTAGGATCTGCTCTATGAACTGTTTCTAAATTTGGATTTGGGTCCATTAGTGCTTAGATTCAAAAGGATTTTTGACTGTCTTGCATTTTATAATACTTGTAACTCTGATTCTTTCCCTTCTATTGTTTTAAGCTTGTTTTCTTCAGTAGTTAAATGAATTCAGATTCCATGAACAGTGTTCTTCATGTACTGGGCTGTGAGCTTATCTAAATAATGTCTTGATACATCAGACTTTATATAAGCAACTAGAAAAATGCAAATGAATTGGCAAGGAATTCAAGGCAGGATGCTTTGAAAAGCTGAAGAGAATCCCTGGAAAGAATGTTTAAAGGGTTTAGGGAATTTATTTTCATTAATTATTTGACTCTTGGTTCATCTTGTTTTAAAAGATACAGCAATGTAAGATCATTCCCTACCCCATAGCATGGAACAGACAGGCTTTGTTTAAAAGCTGAGAATTTTGTCACACTATATTGAAAGTCTCTCAAAGACTTTTATTGGGTCCTTTTGATCACAGTTGCAGAACAGAAAACTCCCCCAGCCTTGCCTACAACAAACTGCCACTGATTTAAGAGAAGAGTGGTGTGGTCTGTGTAGGTTTTGTTTGGGATTGCACCTTTTAACCCATTGAATCCTGGCTTTGTTCACTGATGGGATGCATTAGGGTAGCGCTAATAAAAAGTGAAGATGTGGCAGAGATAAAGCTGCCTTCATTATGTAGGTGGAAATGGCCTGAATAGGCACCTTTTGTTGATTTGGATAAAAAAATTCTGTGAGAATAAAGACTAACCTAATCATTCCCATGGCTGTGCTGAGGTCTTGCGGGCACTGAGGAACTGCGTCCCTCATCCTTCAATCCTGATACAGGTGACCTTAGATGCAGGTTTCTGAGGAAAAGAGTAGAAATAAAAAGGGATTAAGTTAATATTACAAATTAACCTTTTACTAAACTATTGATTGGTTCAGCTTGTGGTGTTTCCCAATTCTGAAGTTGGCTTGAACAAAGCTGTTTCTGGGTAGAGCCATCCTTGTGGTGGGCAAGGCTCCCATCCCTGTGAGGGCAGGGGGGCAGGCATGGGGGTTTCACCCTGGTTTGAATGCTCTCCCAGCCCTGGCTCCCTGGTGTGGCCAAGCTCCAGAGCAGATGGCAGAACACTGTGTGTCAAGAGCAAACTTCCCTTGGTGCAAGATTATTCTTGCTTACTAAATTAGACTGCATGGCTCCAACATCAACCAATTTAGGTTAAGCATGAGGCAGTTGCCCCAATGTGCTTTATTTTAATGGCCTGTCATCGTCAGATGCCAGCACTCAGTAAATCCTGGTGATGCTCCAGTGGCAGATAAGAGAGCTACTGCTGGCTTTGGGACCATCCCAATCTGTTTCATAGCATCAGAGTATGCACTTGGCTGGGGATGGGGGCTGTTGGAGGAATTTCCTCAGAGGAGAGTGGAGAGGTGGATGATAATCCTGGAAAAAGCAGTGAGGAGTATGGTTGAAAAAAATGTAATAAACACAACCAGTTTTTAAAAATGAGATAGAGTTCCCTGGTGGATGATTTGGCAAAAGGCATGGTGTGGAGGTGGTGCTTGCAGTGCTGTCTTTGAACCTTCTGTGGTGGCTGAAGAGGCAGAGCCCAGTGAAAGAAGGGCTGTCCACTGGGAGCTGTTTCTTTAAATTTGTCTTTTTCTTACTGGAACAATAGAGGGGGTTGAGACAGGCATCAATATTGGACCTCTGGTATTTTTTGAAGCACAATGCTATGTGGAGGACATGGAAAGATGTCACAAGTGAGATGTATCCTGAGGGGATTAGGAAGAATAATATTCTTATTAGACAAGGGGGGAAAAGTACATTCTGGCTCCCTAGGGAAACAAATCCCTGCAGGACACACCCTCCACAGGCATGCTCTGTGAGGAGGAGCTGCTCTCTGGGACCTGGAGAGCCTGGAGCTGCTTACCTGGGGCAAGTGCTCTGCAAACACCCCCTGGTGCTCTGCTCTACTGCAGCATTGCTGGGCAAGTGGTTTGTTTCTTTTAGTCTTTTCTGTTTATAAGCTTTCTGAAGCATCTTCATGTTTTGAGAGAGAGAAGCGAGGAAGCAGCTGCTTGTTTATGTGGAGGGGTTAAACTCAGAGGGTTGTTCTTTATTTAGTTTTGGGAGAGCAATGAAACTGGCAGGCGTGCACTCTGCGCTCTCAGAGCAGTGGCCGTGCTGTGCGTGCACGGCTGAGAACACACCAGAGTTTCTTTGGGCATAAAAGGAGCTGGGAAAGCACCAGTGCCAGTGACCCCCCAGCACATGAACTGCTTCTGCACATATTTCATGCTTGGTTCCTTCCTGCTAAAAATGTAGCAGTGCTTAGGTGGTGGGTAGCACTGGGATCTGCCTAACCATCTCATGAAGAGCTCACCCCAGCCCTACCATGGTCCCTGGTGACAGGTCACTGCACTGGACCTGTTCCTCTGAGTTGCTTTGATTCACTTGCAGAAAACTTAAGGGGATTAGATTAGATTAGATTAGATTAGATTAGATTAGATTAGATTAGATTAGATTAGATTAGATATGAGGAAGAAATTATTTCTGTGAGCATGGTGAGGTATTGGCATAGGTTGCCCAGAGAAGCTGTGGCTGTTCCATCCTGGAAGTGTTCAAGACCAGGTGGGATGGGGCTTGGAGCAGCCTGGTCTAGTGGAAGGTGTCCCTGCCCATGGCAGGGTGTTGGAGCAAGATGATCTTTAGGGTCCCATCCAACCCAAACCATTCTGTGATTCTTCTATAAAACATTCAGTTCTTCTGGATTGCATCTCAGGCTGTGCCTCAGCACCTGCTGAGCACCAGGGATGGCACACAGGCAGGGTTTGGATGGTACTTATGGAGTAGGAAGATACAGAAGATGGTCCTCTCCCCTTTCTGCAGGACTGGCATGTCTGTGTTGGACAACTTCACCCCAAGTCTCCATTAGTTGGCTTTGGATTTTTGTTGTTGGGAAAATACTTTAGCATGCAGGACAGCAGTAACTGGGTGTGAGTTAGCTGATGGCTGCAGGTTCACCTCAGTGCTTCATGAAGTTGTGTCTTTGGGAGCTCAGAGCTTCCACAGGAGGCAGGAGTCTTGTGTGATTGAAAACTAAAAACCTTTAGGGGAATTGTTACACAATACTTATGTCTCTTTAAGCCTGTGGTGTTTGCTGTGGTTTTGGCTCTTGGTGCTGTACACTGGACTGCTCTGAAGGTACACTGAGGTTGCTGTCACCCCGTGGCACAAGCCGGGGTCTTTGGGAGCTATGTGGCCTCACAGGGGGCAGGACCCCACTGAGCTGCTGATGCCATGGGGGCTTGGACCACCCCATTGATCCACAGAATTCCCCACCTGAAACACCAAAGCTTGGTGTTGGGCTTGTTGGCCCTGGGGCTTAGCAGGGTGTGAGGGACTGGGCTGGCTCCTTGCTGGTGTGTGACTGCGCTGCCCAAGCTCTTCACTGCAGAAAAGGACACCAGCAGCCCCAATCCTGGCAGGCACCTAGCCCAGGCAAGATGAGGCGTGGCACACGCAGGGTGCAGCAGGTGCCAGGGCTCATAACCCACATTAGGCCCTGGTGCATGAGCTGGGACCTGGCTTTAGGGCACTCTCTGCTGCCTGTGGTGGGCAGACAGCTCACACCACCCTGAGTTACATATCCATCTGTCTGGGCTTGGTCTGTGCTCATTCAGCATTGATTTTTGAAATGGTTTGATTTTGGCACAGATGAAGAACTTCAAAACCAAATAAAATCTTACCACTGTTTTTCTTAATCCTCTCCTGTTCTCAAAGATCAACTACTTTGGAGGCCCCTTTCAAGAGCACAGGGCTGCAGTGACTTGGTGCAGGTTCTTTGCAGTGTTTTTAACTTCATAACCTGTCTGATTACTCTCAGATTTGTGTGTGCTTCCTTGAAGTCACACACACTGTGGTTCTGGCTCAGGGCAGACCTGAGAGCTCTCTGGAGAGAGGCACAAGTGAGTCCCTCTGATCCAAGCTCCATCCCAATACCTCTGTGCGCTGCCAGGCTCCAATGTCATACGATCACAGAATGCCTGGGTGGGAAGAGATTTTTAGGACCATCAAGTCCATCTGTTAACCCAGCACTACTGAGGTCACCACTAAGCCCTGTCCAAAGCAGACAGAACCCCTGCACTTGGATTCAGGCACAGCACTGACCCATAACCAGACCTGTCAGGCTTTCTGTGGAGTGTTTGGTGTCAGTGGCTTTGCACAGCTGTGGGTCAGGAGAACTTAGTCTACAGTATTTTAAATATTATTCACTAAAATACAAACTTTGGGCCTGACAGACATTACAATGATGAATCCCAAGCTGTTTAGACACTGATGCTGTATCTCAGATGAATTCTTGGAGTGCAGCTCCATTTCAAGCCCTCGGTCATTTCCACAGCAAGCATAAAATGCTAATATGAAAATACTGCCAAAATAATTTGAAATAAAGCAGAAGCTTAAATTAGGCAACAGCTAAAAGTCCCATTTGTGAACAGCTTATTCTTCAAGGAAGCTACAGCATGGTTAAGATCAGCACAGGGGGAAAAAATCCATCAGACATCTAGACAGCACTGAATAGACAAGAACAAAATACAGCTGTCCTGGGTCAAGCTGAAGGTCTGTTAGTCTAAAAGCCTGCTGGCAGCCAGGGCTGTGGGATGAACACTGAGGGAAGTAGGTAACAGCAGGTAAGAGCATGAAGGTGCTTCCTTGGAGTTGCTGGTTGAGCTTTAGGTTGACTTTCTGATGAGCCTGGCAGCTTCTGTGGCTGTAAAAGGACCCTAATGCCCTGTGAATGGATACAGGGGTCAAAAAACCCTAACAATGCCAGGGGGAAAATAATCCTGTCCTGGCTTCAAACGTCCTGTGTCAGAGCTGATGTGTGTGGAGCTGAGAGCCGTCTCCTGTTGTTTGCTCTGAGCTGAGTCACAGGGCAGCCCCTGAGCAGTTGGTCTGGGCAGGTTTGTTGGAGCCAAACAGCCCAGCTGAAACTATTGAAGGGCAAATGGCAAATACTGATTTACTCTGACAATGCAACAAAAGCTGTAACTTGGGCTGCCAGTTTTGCTTAACTGTCAGAAGTGGTTTGGAGCTTGTCAAACACCTTTCAGTTTGTGTTTCAGCGTTGCCAGGAGCCATGCTCCTGCAGGGAGCAGTGCAGCAGTGCAGTGCTACACTGGGGCTCTGTGCTTCTCACCAGGGACAGCTCTACTGCAATCCACAGGGGCTGTTGTGGTAAGACTAAATCCTCTTCTAATTCCCTATAAAAACAGAACAAATTGTCCCTGGAAGTGTTGAAGGCCAGGTTGGATGTGCTTGGAGCAACCTGGGTGGAATGTGCTACTGTGTTGGAACAAGATGATCTTTAATCCTACAAGCCATTGTAGGGTTGTATGAAATCAAAATGAAGGCTGGGATGTGCATATGCATGCCCCCTTTCAAAAAAAAACACCTGTTTAATGATGGCCTGTGACTGGGGGGCTTCTGGGCACTGGGGAACTGCCCCACTTGGTCTTACTGCCTGAAAAACTCCACCTGGTCTGCCTGGTTGTTGCCATGCCCTGCTGTAAGCCAAGGGGAAGTGGTGGGTACAGCAGTGCTCCTGTTGTCTGGGTTTCTCAAGCAGGGTGGGGCAGAGATCCACCACCTAAGACAGGGAATTCCATCTGTGTAAATCAAGAGTAAACAGAACCAAAGCACCAGCTTGCTGTAGTGCAGTGACACATGAATAACCAAAAGTCAGGCTTGCCTTAACTTCTCAGTTGATAAAATGTGTTTGGCTAGCAGATGCTGTGAATAAACTGAAGAGGAAATTAGAGGGAAAACACAGAGCATAGAGTTTAACCAGACATGTTTACCTTGCATCATCTATATTAGTGTAAAATTAAAACCACATTTAGGATGATGTAAATGAAATGGTAATTTCTCAAGAACCTCTTTTATGGGCGATAGGATTGGTCTTGTTGCTGACCACAAACTGTACCTGGACCTGTCATTAGTTCCTCAGGAAAGAAGTTAGAAGTTTTATAAGGTTCTGGCACTCTGACAAAACCAGAAGGAAAGAAATGTGGAGGCTTTAAAGAGCTGTGTGATATTTATAGAATAAAATCATGGAATCATTTAGGATGGAAATGATCTTTAAAATCCTCAATTCCAGCTGTTACCTCACCACTGCCAAGGCTACCAGTAAACCATGTTCCCAAGTGCCATATCTGCTAGATCCCTCTGGGGCTGGTGACCATGCAGGGCTAGAAAGAGACAAGTCATTCAGATGTCAGTCCAGAAGAGGTGATGTCAAACGGGACCTCTCCCCCAGCCAGGGGGATGGTGGTTAACCAGAGGAGGGTTTCATGTGCTGCTCAGGGGCAGATTCTTGCAGCATCATGAAAGGTCTGCAAGCCAGGGGAGTGTGAAGCATCTCTCTGGAAAGAGTGTATTACATTTATTTCAAGCAAGAGACAAATGTGAAGAGGGGACCTGGTCACACAGTGGCTGGAGCTGACTGAAATTCCCTGTTTCAAACAGTGCTGTTGTAGGGCATGGCCCTTGGAGACCTGGGGCTTACCTGAGAGCTCTGACATCCAGCCTCAGGTAGGTGCTATTGGTGAAGAGAAAACACATAATATCCAGAAATAACTGTTCCCTTTACCTGCATCTTACTCCAAGAAACTGGACTTCTTAAAAAAAAAAAAAAAACAGCATTCTTGCATTCTTTTAAGTAACCCCTTTTTTTTTCCCAGATTAATCCTGGCAGCAAAGCAGCCATGGCAGACCTGTGCCCAGGAGACATTATTCTGGCAATTAACGGAGAGAACACGGACAACATGACACATCTAGAAGCTCAAAACAAGATCAAAGCATGTGTGGACCAGCTGCTGCTCTCTGTGAACAGGTTGGTTCTCTCTGATGTGCTCCTGTGTCACTTTTGCTCAGAGGGCTTTTGGCTGGCCCTGGAGCAGATGTGCTCTCAGGCTGGGTTCTTGGGGCATCCCTATGGCCTGGGTAATTGTCCTGTGTTTTCAAAAACAGTAAAACAAAATTATTTTTATGGTTCACTGGTAGAAAAAGTGGGTTCAGTTCATTTTTACATGTGGATTATTATTTGTACCTTGTAAGGCTTTTCCATGCTGTGGCCTGAGTTGAGTCTTTGTGGTTGTGTCAACTAAATCAAGAGTAGCATGGGAATCAAAATGTCCTTTGGACAAACCCTTCCACTTCATTAACATCCACCCATCATTTTAAGCATCTGTTCAATAAAAGAACATTTGAAGGTCCTGCCAGATTCGCTTTTTAGGGTATTTCAAAGCAAAATGAAGGCATGAGTTTGGTATTGGGTTTTTGTGGGTTTTTTTAGTTGGGATGTTTTGTGTGTGTGTGTTGTGGGGTTTTTTTTTTTGTTGGTTGGTTTTGTTTTCTTGGTCATTTTTTGGATTTCTATTGGAATTAATTTTATAGCAAAATCACAAATTACCCAAGCAAAATGAGCACTCCTTATAAGGTTCACAAATGGCTAATAGTATCTGGCATAAGTTAAAATAAGTGAATATAGTTTTCCACTTCAGATTAAAGAGGCATTTCCTGATATAAAGAGCTATCATTTACTGTTTATACTTTTCTTGGAAAACCATGTAGCTTTGACTGGATGCCTGGGCAGAGGGGAAGGAGCGCTGCCATAAATGGAGCAAACCCTCAGTGATTCCTCATGGTTGCTCACACAGGCATCTCTGAGCTGCCTGGCTAAAGCAAAGTCCCCTGAGCTCAGCCCATGGTGTACAGATGATGTGGCTTCAGTATTACAAAAGAAAGAAGATAAAAAAGCAAAACCTCTTCACAGAGGTGGAGTTTCCCATGGCTAAGGAGGGCAGTTGTTTGCTTTCCATCTGGAGCAGTTTTAGGGAGACTAAGTGATTTTCTACCCCCAGGAGGACCTGTGCCCAGGGCAGGACCAGGGTTCCCTTCCTGACAGTCTGCAGGCTACTGGAGCTCTCCTTGGAAGAGGTGAAAATCAGAACAGGAGGTTCTGGTGAGCCACCAGCTGCTGGAGTGATCTTGCAGCAGAGCAGCTTCACTGGAGTTAGAACAGCATTTTGCTGAAAGCAGCTTTCACATGCAGCGTGACAGTGTTTATTCTCATGGATGAGGGTTTCTGCTGTGTGAATTGATGGACTGAATTCCCCACCTTTGTTTTAGCCCCTGATATCAACTGGTGTTTGTTTCTTGGCTCAGACTGGACCCTTGAATATCTCTGTGCAGGTGCATCTCCTCTCCCAAGTGCTGATTCCTGCGCAGGGCAGAGGTTGTGGTCACAGCAGTGTTGGCCTGTGCCTTGTCTTGCTGCCTTGGGTTAGGGATGATCTGCCTGCTTGCTTTCCCTTTCCATGCTCATTCATGACCTGAGGGTGATCTGCAAGATGCTGTGTGGAGGGTCTGTGGCTTCAGGTTGTTTTTCCCAACTGTACCTAGCAAGGTGTGGATATTTTTAGCAGTGAGACCTTGTGGTGTGTCCAGAAGAGGTGAATTTTCTAACAGAGATGTTGCTGGTGGTGGCCCACAGCCTTTCAGTGGTGCAGGGTTTGTGGGTGACATTGTTGGTCTTTGCTAAGCAGTAGAATTGCAATGGTTTTGTCAGGCCTTAAAGTCTTTATAAACACGGATTTTAAAGACTTTTGTAACTCATAGGCTCTGCAAGGCAGGAACAGATAGTGAAGTGAGAAGCTGTTCAGCTTGGGGTGGCTCCTCTTGGAGATCACACTGCTTGGTGGCTTCTCCAAGGGCAGAACTCACCTTGGCTTTGCCTGGAGATGACCATAAGAATGGCATTTCTCTTGACAGGAAAAACTGAGTAGTTTGTTTTTTTCTGCAGTAGGGACAGCAGCTCCAGTGATGAGCTATTAGATCTATTTTTAGTTTGGCCCAAAGTGGGTGCACAGTGACTTGGTTCTTGGATTTCTCTCCTGTCTCCCAAGTGACCTGTTGGATCCTGTTGCCCAGCTGTTAGTCATTGCTGGAAGCACATCTGGCATTCTCTCCTAGGTGTGAGTGGATCCCTTCTCCAGGATCATCCTCCTAGAACGTGGGGTGACCTGGTCCTGCTCAGGGAGCCTTGTCCTGGGGCAATAATGAGGGGTTTTGTTGGTTTGACTGCATGTCCAGCCACTGCTGTGTGTCACAGCTCTGGATCAACACCCTGGACCCTGCTCTGAGGCTGAGCTTCAAGAAAGCCCTGCCTGTGGTGGTGTGGGTTGGTATCTTTTCCTTTGGGCAGAGGTTGCTCTTCAAGCATCTTTTCTGTACGCTGCCTTCAACAAAATAGAGTTTGCAAGCCAACACAAAAGATTTATTTTAAAATGTGTTTGTCTGAAGTACATTTGCAATTAGAAGCCTGTTTGTTGCATGTCTTTAGTGAGGAACTGTTTTGTCAAAGCAGGCTTCCTCCTGCCTGGCATGAGCGAAGGGGAGGGCAGGGAGCTGTGCAGTGCTTCCACCCCCTGGTGCCCTCTGGTCTGCTTCATTCCATGCCCTTTCTCCATCAACCCTTGACATTATGTGTTGCTGAGCTAGAGAACAAGATGGGTTTTGTTTTCAGTCTCTGGTCAGTAAATGCCCTTAGACATAGGAACTTCACTAGGAAAGTCAGAATGTGGGGTAAACAAGAAAGGGGAGTTACTGAGTGGCCTGACCAAGACCAAGTATCATGCATCAAATAAGGCAGCCATAAAATGGAGTTGGAGCTGTGTTTTGCTGAAATTACTGTTTGAAAGTACCTTGGGTGTGGGATGGGAGACCTCATGGCATCACTGTTCCTGCTGACACAGACTGCCAGGAAACCCTTGGCAGCACTGTCCAGACCTGCCCATCTGTGCCAGAGGGCCAGGGCGAGCCCCACAGCTTTTTCTGAACCTTTTGTCATCTGCCAGGGAGGATGAAGGCTTGTGCTGCAGCTTTCCTGAAGAAACTGGCCCTGTGCCCACATTGGGAAAACTGCTGGCAAGGGGATGTCACAGGTTTTTAAGCATGTTGGGCTCCATGGCTCTCCTGTGCCCCTGGAGCCCACAGTCAGTGTTGGTGTCTGTGAAGCTGCCCTTGCTCTCAGGCTGGACTAGCAGATATTTCCTTTCTTTCAAATCTCTTTGTCCTTTGTCAAGGACAAATCTCTTGAGGGGATTTTACTTCCTTCTTCATACCCTCCATTTTCTGCCTCCTTTCTTGGCCAGACCCCTGACCTCCTTGAAGTTAGTGGGTGTTTTGTCCCTGATCTTTTGGGTCCTGCTTTTCCCCAACATGTGCAAGTCTGTCTTTGGGCAGTGAGGCTGTGAAAGGCAAAGCAGCACAGTGATCTTACTGTTCTGAAACAAAGTGGTTGAAAATCCTCATTGGTTTACGAAAGGAGTTGATTTATGTAACTGATGCCTATGTGGGCACTGATGTAAGATGTGAGGAATTACTTGGTGTGGGCACTCCTGAAACAAGGGCTGGGTGTTCAGGCTGTGGTTCATGGCTCCAGAACGGGAGGCCGGGAGTTCACATGGGCTTAGTGAGGCTGTGGGGAAGGCAGTGATGGTGCTGATTAAGATTCAGCAGGATGGTTCAGGCTGCTCTGGTGATAAATTAAGCAGCTGTTCCACCATCATCTTCCCAGCTGTTGAATCTCAAGCCAAGGTAGCACAAGCTGTACTTTGCCTGCCTTCATGCAGGAAGGGTCAGGCCAGTTACGTGGCAGCTGGCTGGAGAAAGATCTGGGGTGTTGAGCAGCCCCATGAACTATTACTCACAAACACCTGGTATAAAACTTGTTCTTTTTACTCACTGTGAAGTTGTTTCCAAGTTACACAACAAATTCCTTAAGAGGCAAGAAGTGTGTTAGTGTGTTGTGCCAGGGGATGTTTCAATTGGCTGTTAGGGAAGATTTCTTTGCTGAAAGGGTTTTCAGGCCCAGGGACCTCATATCCCGGGAGGGATTTAAAAGACATGTGGATGTAGCACTTGGGGACATGGTTTAGTGGTGGGCTTGGCAATGCTGGGGCAGCACTGGGGCTTGATGGTCTGAGAGGCTTTTTCAACTCTCACACTTTTATGATTTCCAGTCCAATCCGATTCCAGCCCTTTGTTTTGGTGACAGCCCTGGGGCTGTTGTGCACAGGGCCAGGTGGGTGCTGGACAGCTGGGAGCATCTGCCTGGCCCCAGGTGCAGCCAAGAACCCCATGGTGGTTGAGTTGAATTTGTTTCCGGACTGTGGTGTCAAAGAATAAATCCTCAAGGTTCAGCTTTGATTCCTTCTATCTAAACTAAGTCCTGGAAGCAGCTTCTTCCCCCTTGGTTTGGCATGTATGCCACTGCTGAGTCTGCTTGGAGAATTGACTGAGAAGATTATCTATTCCTGCTCTGTGTAAAAAGAAAGAGTTTCTCTGAAAGTTTCTGTGTAAGAAAGCCCAGTAATGAATCTGCTGGACATGTGGCCCCAGAAGGACTGGAACCTCACGTAGTTGATGTTCCTCCCATCTCCCCCAGTTCCTGGGGATTTTATTGGGGTCTGTTAGCTGTAAGCAGCACAGGCAAGCTGCTGGAAGATGGGAAGGATGACAATGTATGTTCTCAAGTTTCCAGTAAAAGTACAACTGAAAAAGTGAATCACAGCTTCCCCTCTGGAGCTCCTTGAAGACTAATAGAGAGGAAACCCGGCAGCTTTCCAGAGCAATACACAATGGTTTCAGCTGAGAGGAATGAAGGAGGAGAAATCCTGCAGCTTCTTCACAGTGACTGAAGGAGATGTGTCCTTTGGGGTGCTGAGCAGAGCTCAGCTCCTGTGCTGCTCAGCTGCCCTGCAGAGGATGGATCCAACACCCCACAGTTACTGGGGTGAGGTTCACAAGCCTGGGAAGTTTGAAGCATCGGCTGTAGCTGCTTCTAGACTGAGCTAAGCTTCTATAAGGCTGATGGCCATGTCAGTGGTAACAATCAGCTGTGAGCACAGTGATGTGCCACAGTGAGAGGTGAAGAGCAGTCAGGAGATGGGCAGGACCTTGAAATCACCCCCCAAAGAAAGGGGGTGAAAATAGCAATGTGATTATTTGGTGGTTTGCAGCTGCATGGTGACAGCAGTGACCTGGATCCAGGTTGGCACTTCCCCAAGTGATAAATGTTAGTTTTTAGGGGATGGAGAAATAAGAAATTTGGTAAGACACAGGAATTCTTGCAACTTAAAAGCAGCTTGACAAACTTGAGAGTGAGACTTGCAGATCACTACCAGGTGAAAAAACATTCTGGTAAAATATGTGAGCATATGCAAGTAATCTTTTGAGAATGACTGAGACTTTTAGAAAGCAAATGGTGGGATAAAAGGTGTCTGCAACTTTGGTTTTTTTTATTGATGTCCTATTTATGGGTCCATTTCCTATGAAGCCCTGTATGGAAGGCCTTGCGCTAACCTAGGTCAAGTTATTTTTCTTGGGATTGTCCTGGATGCCATTAAAAGAGCAGGGTGGTGTAAATGAAGGGTAATGATTTCCACATAACTGCCTTTAATCCCCTATAGCACATCTGAGAACACTTTTCCTGTCCTTGAGCTGTAAATTAAACAACTCGGAACATTTGAGTGATGCCTGATCTGTTGCCTGTGACGTATGAGAAATGTGTTGGCATTTTGCTGTTACCTAAACACAAAGCTCTGACTGTTGGTAGGGTGAGCCTGCTGCTGAGGGGGGTCTCAGGGTGACTCTGCTGGCCCTTAAGTCCCCCACTGCTCTGGGGCTTGTACAGGGGGACCCCCGTGCTGCTGGTCCTGCTGGGGATGTGGGCACGGGATGGATGTTCCTGGCAGCTGGGGTTGGGGTGTGAGCTCCAAGCATCAGCCCCTCCTGCAGTAGCTGCCTGTAGCATTGTTCTCTCAGGCAGAGTAATCTCTTAATTATTTTGGATTATTTCAGATTACATGATATCTTGCTATTCCCAGGGGAGGGGGGGAGGGGTCTCCCTGTGTAAGCATTAATGCTCATTAAACTTACAAGTTGACTTTCTTTTTGGTGAGGCTGGTGGTTCTCCCACTGATCTTACCTTTGCCTTTCAAAGTGCCAAGTGGAGCCCAGATTGTGCTGTATCAGCTTGTTTCAGTGTACTTCAGGTGGAAGCTGGGGCTGCTGTGAGCCTGGCTTTGTTCACACTGTTGCTGGAAGCTGTCAGAGTTGGTCTCAGTTATACCAAGAACTTGTTGTCACTCTGCAGAACTGATAGTGAAACCTTGAGTTTAATCATTAAAGCATTAACCGTGAATGGGCTTCTCCATGTAAACTGGAGTCTGTCCATGTCTGTCAGTAAGTGTAAACATACCCATGATGACTTTTGGAAAGCACAGGTTCATCTGCTTTCTGCTCAGACAGTGTGATCTCTGTCAGGGGTACGGAGAACTGGGAGTGCTGGTGACCAAATGCCATACCTTCACACAGAATGAATTTATTGCTATTGCTCTTATCTTCTGCAATCAGAATCACTTGCTGAAGCTCTTTTTTTATGTACTGGCAGGTTGAAGTCTTTGGGGATGCTTTTAGCTGTGTTTGGCATGTGGGCTCCAGAGCTGAGCAGGGGAAGTCATCATGGACCCTCCTCAGGGCACTGTGAGCTCTCCTCAGGCTTGCTCAGTGCAGGGGAAAGCACAGAAATAATAATGGTGATCCCTGCCAATGTAATTAGGCATTTCCATTGTTCTGGGCCTCCAGATTTGCTTTTCAGTGTGGAAGCAATGTACACAGCACCAGATCATGGCAAACAGCAAATGGGGGTTGCTGGGAATGCTGATATTACTGGGAGGGACTTTGTTCCAGTTGGAAAGACCAGTTTATAAGTTAACTGTTCCAGCCTAAAATCAAATAATAACAGTAAAGATAAATTATCAGAAGAAGATACCTAGCTATGAGAGTAATCACTCTCTGTTCAAAAAGCTGTAATGGCAGTAGTGAGGAAGAAAAGCTGAAATCTTCAGGGGCTGGGTCCAAAGTGTGTTCAAGTCAGTGGGAGTCCCTGCATTTGGGAAGCTTTGGGTCAGACCCTAGATTTGTAAAGGCAGCTTTGTATGTTGACTTGTGTAGCTGCAAAATACCAAAGGTAAAAATCTCCTTGAGAATTCCTGGGTTAAAATCATGCTCCTTATTTTTCAAACTTGGACTCTGCAGATAATTTAACTGAAAGCGGATGTGGTATGTGGCAGGGGTAAGAGTCCACAAAGGATGCTTGGATGCATCTGCGCCTGTGGATCAGCACCTGTTTTTGTGAAGTGGTGCATATACAGAATGTGGTGATAAACAGAATAGTTTGTATGTTGAAAGCTTTATCTTGAACTTACGAGAATTTCCATCTTCCAACTTAACCTTCTTGCATGCTGAGAAGTCTGTGGATGTACCTGCTGGACCTTGCCTAGGCCCCTGGGACTCCCTCATACCCTCAGTGCTGGTGATCACTTTCCAGCTGTGTCCCCAGATGCCTTTGTGGGGAAAAAATGATCAGGCACATGGAAAATCTTTGGACAGTGACAGTATTCTGCTCTGCCTTGGCAGGACTGAAGATGCATTTGGGAATGAAACTGTATTTTTAGGGCTTTTTCTATCTGGCAACTGTTGAAAGGGTCAGGATGATTCATACAGGGTGGTGAAAGCCTTCTCCCTGAAAGGTGTTTATAGAATTCCAGGGATTGCATGTATGTATATATACATAAATCTATACACATGTGCAGTCAGAATACTCTCTGGATTCAGGGCCAGAATAAAGGGGCGAAGCCAGGAATATGCAAAATAGAGCCACCAAGAGCCTGTATTCTGATGTCTTGAACCAAAATAAGTTTCTCTTTAACCTGAAACTGGGACAGAACTTTGTAGTTCAAGGATGGTTTTGAGTTTTAATAGGATGGAACTGTCATCTTCTTTATTTATCATTGTAATGTTTCTGAGGATAATTTTGGACAATTGCAAATATAATATAAACCTGCCAGGGAATTAATAGATGCTATATATTTATATATTTGGCTTTTTCTTTGTTTGGCTTGTTTGTTTTGGCTTTTTTAAAAATTTGTTTAATTTTTTTGTTTTGTTTAAGGAGCTTGTTTCTTTCTTTGGAATTTTCGTGGGTTTTGTTTGTTTGAGGGGGAGCACTTTGGTTTGGGCTTTCTCAAAAGCAATTTAAGTAGAGTTTACCTTATTTCCCACTGCAGATCTGAAGGGAAGAGCTGGTCCCCCCCTGTCCTGGAAGATGGCAAGGCTCAAGCATACCGGATCAACATCGAGCCAGACCCACAGGTATGGCAGCTGCAGCCCTGCCCCACTCTGCTGCTCTCCCAGCTTGCTTTGGAGGAGAGGACATCCATGTCTGGAGGCTGGAAAGCCCTGTGCTCTGCCTGTGCTCCTTCCAGAAGTGGCGGAGTTTCCATGTGTGGTGTTAAAGTTCTCTGCAGGTCTATCTGTGCTTTTCTTGGGCTGGTTCCTGTGGTGAGCCAGATCCTGAGCAAATATGGCACAATCCCATCTGTGTCATTGCCTTCCAGCCAGGCCAGGCTTTGCTGGATCAGCCTGCTGGGCACACAGGATGCCTGGGCAGCACGTGGAGGATGGCATCCAGCACTGACCCTGTGAGGCTGTGACCAAGTTCAGGGTTAGTGTGATTTTGGATGGAGCTCTTGGGAGTCCTCTGACTGTCCAGTGCCTGCCCTTCCCAGAGTACAGCACACCCAGGGTCTGTCTGCATCTGCCTCAGCTGGTGTGCCTCTACCTTTGCTGCTTCCAAAACTGCTGCACCCTCCCAGTCCCGTGACAGTGATTCACCTCCCATGACGGTGGATTTTTTTTTTTTTTTGTAATGTTCTCATCTTTTTCCTTTTTGGGTTGTTATGGTTTTTTTTCCTCTCTCACTCCTTCTCTCTGTTTTGCAGCTTCTCTCTTCCCTCTGTCCTCAGCTCTGTTCCTTGGAGTCTTCTACCTGTATCCTGCCCTGCCTTACTACCCTGTCTCCTGCAGCAGCCAGGTGCTGGATGGAGCTGAGCAGGTCTCCCCATCTTTCCTACCCATCTCTAATGGCTTGTTAGCAAGGTCAGAGGTGGCTCTCATTCTCCTTTGGCTTCTTGATGGAAAGAGAAATTCTCCCTCTCTGCTTATAAGGTATTGGATTGTCAATTTTTGCATGTGCTGTCTATGTTGTGGGGATATCTGGGGAACAAGGAGGAGGCCAGGAGGATAGATGGGCAGAGGGCAGCTCCTGCTGTCTGGCTCCCCCTTGAATGTGTGCTGAGCTGGTGCACATGCTGCCAGCCTTCCCAGGGCACCTGAGGTCATGGATGGCAGGGCTGGAGCCTGCTGAGGTTTCTCACTGCTGTAGGTTGGCCACCCCTCCCAGGGCAGGGCAGGGGCCCTGGGGCTTCCCAGAGCCTTCAGAACATCAGAGTATGTCAGTTCAGGCTGACAGAATCCCCTGTGCTTGCCCCCAAAGCAAGTGAGCTCCCTTTGGCTGATGCTGAGTGTTCACATATTGCTCAGATGGTTGTCTCCTCCACAGAGGTGGTTTACGTCATATGCTTTTCCATGCTTTTTTTCCAGCCCTTACAAAATGCCTGTGTGCAGGGTCTGCTGGTTTAGCTCAACTGCTCCTTTCCAGAGAGGCTTTTAGAGTGTCCTGATGAGGGCTCCAGGGTGCCCCCTCAGCCCTCCCTTGGCTCAGTTCAGAAGGATTACAAGAGCTGCAAGGGTGGGAGAGAGGGGATGATGCCGTAAGGAGTGGTGTCTCCTTCAGTGAGGAATGGGGAGAAAGTACTAGCAGCAGAGAGCCCACTGAGTGATCAGGATGAGGGTGAGATCCCCAAAACCCCATGAGAAATGGACCAGAGTGTGAGGCCATTGGGTCTGTTGGCCCATCCAGCAATGTGGAATTTGCAGATACTCTGTATTTCTGCCCAGGACAGCAGGCAGAGGCACAGCGCACCGGCAGCAATGGCAGAGCTAGCTCAGTACCACACACCAGTAACGTGTGGGGCTGTTTGTCTTTCCTGCCCTGACTCACAGCACAGGCTGATGTGTGAGCTTGGGCCTTGCATTCTGGCCGTGTTTGCTTCATTTATCAATTACAGCCATCTTTTCTGACAGATATTTTTTCATACTAGACTTTACCTATGAATAATATTAAATGAGGAACAAATGTGCAGCAGTTCCACTGCCAGATACAACTTCCTGAGGTTTAATGCAGATTGGATTTGAATCTGACTATTAATATATGTTACATATGGATCTTTTTAAAAATTAGACAGTTTTATAGAATATAATGAAGGGGGTAGGGATGGACTATTCTGAATCCATCCATTCACTACAATGAAAATATGTAAATCTGGGGAGTAGGTGTGCAAGGCACATGTGTTTGTGGTAGAGCACCAAGAGAGGTGTGTGAGCAAGGGTACACAAGTTCAGGCAGCAGATTGCTGCTCTTGCTCTTTTTTTTTTGTGCCTGTATCCATGTGTTATCTTCCTTAGTGGCTTTTTGGGTTTCCCAGAGACGAGGTGGAGGTTGTTCCACGCATGCCTCCAGGTTGCTGTGCTTGTAGCCAAGATGTGTTGGTTGACTCTTCTCCCCAAACTGCCTGTGCTTCCAATGTGGTTCATGCTGGCAGCCTGGAGCACGTGCCAGCAGCTGTGCATATCTTATCAAGTGTTATCACTGATGTCCTCTGACCTGTGTGAGGCTGAGGGTGACCATCAGCACCCAAAGAGAGCCAGTCTTTGCTGCAGGTGCCAATCCCCTGGGAGCAGAGCTCACAGGCATGGCTGGGGTCCCTGTGGAGCAGTGCCAGGTGACCCAGGGCTGTCCTGTGCTGTGTTCATTCAGCCCCTCTGGCAAAGGCACGTACTAGATTGTGAGAAGGAAAAATCTCATTGTAAAGTAATAACTTGGCTCAGTATGTGCAACCTTTAGGTGCACTTCCTTGCATCTGGAAAAAAGCAATCTGCTTTGAAACACAGGGAAAGAATTCTGCTGGAATTCTGCCCTCAAATCACAAAAAGAGGTTGGGGGTTTGTCCCTGAAAAAGGTTTTGAGAGTTTTACCCCAAGTGGCCTTTGCAGTAATGGGGAGCACATATCCTTTCTTCCTCCAGGTTCTGCTCCGTATGCTTTTGCATCATACTGGACAAAGATCTGTTGAAAATCTTGACTTACAACTACAGTAACTCTTGCCTGAAACATGTGAGCATAAGCAGAATGCCTCAGTCTGAATGATTTGTAGGAAAATCTGTATTTCTGTTATTACAATTTGGGGTTTTAGGTGTAATCTTTGTCTTGAAGGCAGTGAAATTTGTAGTTACCTTCTGTGCAAGAGGACTTGGAAGTTGTGGAGTAGCTGGTGAGTTTTTCTCTCCCCTTTTTATAAATCTGTTGTGGTTTCTCAGTTGAGCTTTCTGGTAAACCCCTACTCAGAGTCCAAGAATGTGATCAATCCTCCTTAGTAAAACTTTGGTTATTGCCATGACTGTGGGGAATAGCTGCCCTCAAACTGAAGAAGCTGGAACTGGAGAGCTGCTTTTTCACAGTTAGCAGGAACAACACTGAACAGGATGAGTTAGTAACTTTTCAGAAAAATAACTTTTTTTTTTTAAAGCAGACTTTGGTTATCAGTTGGTTTTGCTAGATGAGTCTGTCCTTAACAGGAAGGACCTACAGAGGAGGCCACAAATGCAGTTGATGTTCAGCCTTGCAACCTAAAGAAGGGCTGCCTGTCTGTTGGACCCAGACATGGGTGGAGGTGGGACCTATGGGGATGCTGGGCACAGCTCAGAGCTCTCCAGCCAGCAGTCCAGATTTCCATCACTCAGACATGACATCCTTGCTGACCTGTTGGGATCCCCAGTCTCACTTGGCCTGGTGTTGGTGTCCCTGTGGGCACTGGTCCCAGCCACTTCTCCCCAGCAGACAGGAGGAGTGGGAGCTCCCGTCCATCAGTTTCTGGAAATCCCATTGTTATTGGCTTCCTGTAGCATGAGCTTGCTAGTCAAAATACTGCCATGCAGTGCTAATAAAAAGAGAGGATGTTTGTTTTTCATTCCCAAACTGCCAGAATTGGCAGTTCTCTGGCCCAGGGGGGCTGGAAATGTGGGCCTTGGGCTTTGGGGACCCTGTCAGTGCTAATTGACAGTAGATCAAGTGTGTGGGTGGGAGAATAATTGCAGCAGAAATAAATTGTCAGCATGTAGCCAGAGCTGGAATGGGATGCAAGTCTTCCCAAACCTGGATGCTTGGCTGAAATAGCTCAATGGGGTGAAAGGCTGGGTTTCCTCTGGCAGTGCAGACAGCAGAGGCACTTCCCACAGTTATCCATGGGGAACAGCATCCTGGTGCTACTGAGATAGCAGAGCATCCCCTTCTCAGGGGATGGATAAGGGAGGTGTGTCACCACTCTTGGTCCTCTCTTGTGCTGTGTCCTGAGCAGTGGCTTTCCCAGCCTGACCCCCTGACAGGGAGGGTGAACTCTGGGCAGTGGAGAAGAGCCACAGTGCCAGGGAGCTGCACAGGAACAATGAGAAGGCTGTTTCTGCTCATCACTTTTGAATTCTTTTTCCTATGTGTTACTCTGTTCTTGACACCCAGGTCTCAGTCCACAGAGATTTGTTATTAGTTTGCTCTGTCTAAAATCAGGTGCAAGGTGTGTGGCTTGCTGTGTGAAAACACCAGCCGGAGTGGGATGAAGAGGAGGAATTGGGATAAACTTGCATCTATTGTAATTGTTTCAGCGACCTAATCCAGGCAGTGCTGGGTGTGAGCCAGGCCAGTGGAAATGTGAACACACCTTTGTTTGCTCCTGTCAGAGGGGCTCAGGTGTGTCTGGTTGCAGGGCTGAGGACCTGCCACCTTTCATTGCACATGGCATCCACCCAGCATGGGCTCTGCAGCATCATTCCTGGGAGCATTTTATACTTGCCCTGACTTCACAGATAGTATCACTGCTGATCCTGCTTGTTCCTAATTACATAAATGAAATCACATGTGGGCTTCAGGGCAGTCTGAGCCTCTGGTGCCTCAGCTCTGGGCACCCAGGGACAGCAGTGGTGTCCCACAGTACAGTAGGGAGGGTAGTTGGCTGCTACTCTGTCCCTTAGAACTGATTTTAACACCTTTAAAATGTGTTAAATATGCTCATATTTACTTTTTGCTAGATTATATATAATTTTTTTATTTTTTTTACTAGGGGTGAATGTCTCCTTATTTAATTAACTGAGTAATGGATTTAAGTTAACTTTAATTAGATGGAGTATTTGTTTTAAGTTCTCTGTGGGCTGCTGCCAAGCAGGAAACTTCTATGTACTTCTTTGCAAAAGCCTGGCATGGGCCATGCTGAATTCTGTGAGCTGGGGGTTAAAGCCTCCTGGCTGGAGAGATGGAATTTCCTTTCCCTGGGAGACTGACCATCCTTCCTTCCCTGCTCTTGGGGCAGGATGGGCCATGCCTGCTTCTGGGAAGGCCCCTGCTGTGACCCCCCAGTCCCAGCCAGCAGGACACCAACCAACACTCTCCTGGGGAAGGAGGGAAAATGTCTGCTTTGGGGAAAACAAAGGATGAGCTCATGCCCTGGCACAAACCTGGGCTCCCTTCCATGGGAACTCACAGCTTGTTGTTTGAGGGCTGATTTAATGGCAGAAACATGCTGAATGCTGACAGCCACTGTGGGTGCATCAGCCCTAAGCTTTGGGTGCTCAGGCAACATTTCACACCCAGATATTGGCGTTTTACACTACAAAAACCCACTAATCTAATTTGCTGGGTGAAGAGGTTACACACACATAGCTTGTGCACTTTTTGTATTTACTTTTGCCTGTGATATCATATTGCATCATTTGAAAGCAAAGCAGTTTTCTGAGTACCATTGGAACATCCTGGAGCTGTAACCTTTTATGTGAAATTCTCTATGTATGTCTTAGATAAATTAGCATCTTTAAGTGAGTTTTGATAGTCCTGGTATATGAAAGAGGCAAAACCAATATTAGGATAAAGGACAGAAAAAATGGGAATGGAAACTTCAAAATGGTGTTTTCTTCTATCCAGGTAACTTGAATAATTTGTTCTCATTGAATGTACATAGGAATTATACTGAAATGGGGGTTGGTTGGGGGTTGGTTGTTGGTTGGGATAAAACAAAATGCTGTTGGATTAAGTGGTAACACAGACATATACTGTGTTATTTTACTCGATAACATCAGTTTCAGTGATGACTGCATTAACACAGCTAAGGAAACTGCTGCTTGTGTACTCAGAAGTGCCAAGTGTTTGGAAGCACAGGTGTAGCTCAGTGTTTCTGTTCTTGTCCATCAGGAAAAACAGCTTATCCCGTTTCACTTTTCCTTCTGGCTCACTTAAGAGGAATTAACTGCTCTTGGAGGTCACTTGAGTGGAGAAAGCCATCCCCAGTGGTACAAAGCGGGATGCTAGAGGGATGCTCACTGTTGTTCCTCAGGGTGGTCAGGCTGAAGCAGCTGCTTCCATCCCCTAAAGCAGCTCGTGCCACAGAGGTCTGGGAAAGGCTGAGACATGTTTTTGAACCTACTTGAATTTATCTTTTTTATTAATGAGGAAAAATAAAAGGTTGGGACAATCCAAAATAAAACAATACATCATCCTGTTGCTTTTGCTGTGTTTTCTGGTACACCTTACCCTGGCTTTTACAGAAGGAGGTGTTCAGATGAGCCATGCTGGTGAAGTAGGCACCTTTTGGTTTTAAGCATGTAATATTTTTGTAGCCTGAAGCTTAGCTTGTTGCCAGTGAAATTTTTAGTTTCAGTTAGCTGCTGATAGTGATTATGGAAAGAAAATGAGAAAGTGTGATATGGTAACACCTGAAAATGCAACAATTCCCCAACTGAGAGAGAGGAGAATGACAGTAAGCTGGAAAACATGATATCAGGGCATAGTCTGTTAGTGTTAAACTCACCAGGTTTGTCCTGTAAGCCAAACACCAGATGGTGAGTAAAGTGATTCAGTGGAAGCATGGACTGAAATGGGAGCAGCAGCATCTTCCCTGGGAGAAAGGGGGAGTCAGGAGGGCGGTGGATTCTTGCTGTGATGGTTCCAGGTTTTTTTCCATCTGTAGTGGATATTATTTTCTGTCAGTGGGAAAGTTAACCCAACAGCAGCCTGTGCATGTGGGGGCATCAGTCCAATACCTGCACTGAGCAATGTCCTCCTGTTCCTGAGCTTGGAAGGTGACCCTGAACACTGGGGTCCAGGGCAGTCCTCTCTAGGGCTTAGACTGTTGTTCAGCCTAGCTCTGGTGAGGTAGTCACTTGGCAGGAGCCTGCTGCTGGGCAAAGGAGGAAATTTCAAGGCTCTTCTACCAAGACAGTCATACAAAGCTCTCCTCTGTCTGCTGGGTAAATGCCCCTTGCACACTTGATGTTAGAAATGTGCTCTCTGCACCGTGCAGGCAAGATAAATGCAAACACATTTCCATCTTGACAGTCTTAGGTAACTTTTTTCCATTGCTGTGGATTTTTAAGAGGCTGCTGGGGAGCCAGGTAGGTTAAGGGATAAAGCCCTGGCATTGCAGCTCAGGTCTCTCCTGAGCTCTTTAATTTGCACAAGGGTGCAGATTCTCCCTGGAGCTGTGGGAGGAAACATCCATTGGAGCCTTGCTGATGGCCATCCATCCACATGGCTGCTCCAAGGTGGAGAAATGTTACTGCTCTTTGAGTGTGAGAGATTTGTCCCTGGGTTGGATGTGTATACAGAATCACAGGATGGTTTGGGTTGAAAGGGGCCTTAAAGCTCATCTAGTTCCACACCCCTTCCATGCCCAGGGACACCTTCCCCTATCCCAGGTTGCTCCAAACCCCATCCAACCTGGCCTTGAACACTTCCAGAGGTGGGACAGCCACAGCTTCCCTGGGCAGCCTATGCCAGGGCCTCCCACCCTGACAGGCAAGACTTTCTCCCTAATATCCCAGCTAAGCCTGCCCTCCTTCAGTGTGAAGCCATTCCCCCTTGTCCTGTCACTACATGCCCTTATGCAGTACAGCCTGTCCTGGGAATATGGGCGGGCTGGGGCTCCACCAGGCTCCAGCTTGAGTTATGTTTCATGTGAACATTGTCTGCAGCCTTTTTTCAAAAAGACCATCTGATTTTAAGAGTTTGGTGTCTTACTTAGAGAGATCTGAAAAACTAATTTGATATTTAGCTGACAGCTGTGAAAGGAGTGTAGTGGGAAGGATGTGATGGATAAAGCTTTCCTTCAGACTGTGGTATACATTTGTTAGGATCCAGTTTAAACCCAGAAAAGTGAGGAAAGCTGAGTCTCTCAGTATAAACCACAAAGAACTTTGAAGGTTCAAAATATACCCAAAAACTAGATTAAAACCAAATGAGGCTAAATATTGGTGCCAAAAATTTGATGTAATTTTTTATTTAATAGTAAAAGAGGCAAAGAGAAAGAGAAAAAGAAGTTGGGGGGGGGGGGGAGAGAGAGAGAGAGTGACAGGGGTTCGGTGGAAGCATATCACCTATCCAAGGGTCCCAACAATATCTTGTCTCATTTTGTCTGGTCTGTGGTGGTGTGGGTCCCACACCAGGCTGCCACATGCCAAAGAGTGCAGAATTCCATGGACAAATAGGACATTTTGCAATATGCATTAAAAAACAGCCAAGCATGAGAAAACAAATTGGGAGTTTCTGGTTTGTAGGCTGAAAGAGTTCTCCTTGGTGAGAGTTCACAGGCCAGCTCTTAAGAAGGGCTTGCAAACTCAGTTTAAGAAAGGCTATAAAAAGCAGGAAGAAAATCCAGCTAAGAAAAGCAAATTAGGCCTTGAAGGGGGGAAATTTGAACTGATCTTGAATTTGACAATTGGAAAGAAATCCATCTGGTTCTGGCTTTCTGAGGGTGAATATGTGAGTGTTTTGCACAAGTGAAACCTTGCAGAGGTCTCACAGCCTCTGAGGAAGAGGAGACTGAGCTCTGGCCTGGGAGCAGCATTTTGTGCTGCAGGAGGAGCCTCTTGATCCCTATGGATGCTGCTGGGTCACCTGTGGCTTTATAACATAGCTGAGCAAAGGTGAGCTGCCATCACCATGAGCATCCTCCTCCCACAGGGACAGGGAGCTGGTGGCACTGGCAGGCACTGCAGGCAGGGCTCTGTTTCCTCCCTTCCATCAAGGGCCTCCTTTTGGAGAGTGCCCAAGCAATGAGTTCTAGCTTTATAGCAACATTTGGTCCTGGTGTACAAATTGCTGAGCTTAACAGGGACAAAGGAGCGACGCTTTACAAACTACCCTGGATTTGAGCAAGTCCATGGAGATGATGGTCTGGAGGAAGTTTCCATTCTGGAAACAGCTGCCAGTTCTGAGCTCCCCAGCAAAGATCTGGATGGCACCAGTGTGCAGGAGCACATGAGGTCAGAGGAGAGGGCCCAGCCCTCTCCTCCAGCCACCCTGGACTGAGTGTGAATCTGGCCCAGATAATTAAAGGTAATGGCTTTTTAAAAGCATTGCTGTCAGTGCTGCCACCCATATGGGCCATTGCTTTTATCCCCAAAAAATGTTTATGATCCTTCTTTTCCTCTCTGCATCATAGTTGAGTGTTTTCTTTATTTCCCTTGAAATAATAATCTAAATCTGGGAATTGGGAACACATAGCCTGCTTGTGTATATATATGTATATGTATTTTGTTAAGACTATAAATTGGGGAATAGTTAAAATTATATTATTCCTGGCAGCAAAATTCCTTTTTTAATAGACAATTTGAAGTTATTATGTTGGAAGCAGTTTTCCCCACGTGTTTGTGCATGTGTGGTGTGGAGGGAACTGTGCCAAGAGGGCTCCAGGCAGCTTCTGAGGCAGGGGAAGTTGCTGGGACCTTTGCTGAAGGCTGCAGGCTTTCAGCTGATGGTAGGAAAAAACCCTCGAAGAGACCATCTTTCAGTTCTTAAGTAAGCTTGGTTTTATCAATGGACATTTTGCCTTAGGAAGAACTGAAGAATTGGACTTTCAAGATCTTCTTGTATCAGGATCTGGTTTTTACTTCTCTTAGCTGTTCATTTTTACAAGGTTTGTGAGTGCCAGTGCGCTCTCCTGTGCACTAGGGATAGACACTTGTTTCTAATTAGTATTTATTGGATTATTTTAGTCAAAAATAAGCTTTGTATCAGAGCCCCGCAATATACACTTCATCATTTGTTCACAGGATGGTGTTTTATTTCCCTGCTTGGCTTTTTATCAGCTTCAATCTACTGAAAAGCTGGTGGAAGGCAGCTGTGTTGGGGAGCTGCCCTAGAACAAATTAAACCAGGTTAAACAGATTCCAGCCTCTTACACAGCATCTATGTCTTTCATCAGTCCAGGCATGTTTGTGACTCAGATGGCTGGAAATAGCAGCCAACGTGTGTCCATGGGCTGTGTCCAGCTTCCTGCTGCTTTTCCCAGTTGCTGGGATTAGCTCCTCTCCCCATACTGAGTTTTTGCAGGCAAAGCTCAGGTGACATTAGCAGTAGGTAATGCTTGGTTTATGGGTGTGGATGGGACTGACTAATAGCACACCCATGTATGTGGAATTCCATGTGTGTGGAATAACACATAGGTAATGTTTAACATTGGTAAAATGGTAAAATAATGTGGAAAATTTGTCATTTAATGGCATCTGAGTTCCTGACTTGAGGTCATATGGCAAAAATATTTCCACAGTTTACCTTGTGACTTAAAAAGCAAATGGAAATATGAATATCAAGCTAAACCCTTGACTGATGTGTTTCTCACACTGTAAATAAGTAATCTTATTTGGGGAGAAAACCTTCCTAAATGAACGTGGATCTGTGTGGACAAGGGTGGCTGCAAGTGAAAATCCCAGGACTGGTCCCTTGGCCTCGGGTGTTGCCCATCCTGCCCGTGGAGCTGCCTAGCATGGGGTTATCCTGTTTTGCTGATAGAAATGGAAGGGATGGCCCTGAAGTCAGGAGCACAGCAAATGCCCTCAGAGTGATGGAACGTGGAATAAGAAGTAGACTCACAGCCTTTCTTTTAAAGAAACAGCACATGTGCTTTTAAACATAAAATAAGTGCAGGAGAAATAAATGCAGAATATTTGGCAGTGGCTCACCATGGAAGTATAGCAAATTCATTTAGTTGGAGACCAAGGGGAGCTGTGTAGATTCAGCACAATTTAACTGCAGGTCAAGCCTGAATTTTCCTTTTCCTGCTGCACATCCCTGTTTTCTACAGTACACATAAAATATTATTACTGCAAGCTGCATGTCCAAACACAGCCCCTCCATGTGCATCACACACTATAAATCTCATGTTTTCTGCTTTCTTTCTCTTCCAGGACAGTGGCCCTGCCCAGAGCAGGAGGTCCTGTGCCCCATGGAGCTGGGGGCAGCCCTGTGGACAGCAAGCAGATGCTGAACATGCAGCATCACCAACCAACCCGGCTGTACATGAACAGCAGCTCTGAGTCAGCCCTTCCAGGCCAGCTGAGTGGACTCCACATCACTCCTGCACACAGGTAGGACCAGGGCAGGGCTTGGCTCTGCATCTGCTGCTGCTCCTGTTAACTAAGGTTCAGGGAGTGCACAGAGGCTGTTGTGCTCCTGAAGCTCCTGAGATCATGGAATGTTAGACTCACTTCAGTTGGAAAGACCTTCAAGATCATCCTCTCTAACCATTGACCTAACTCTGCCAAGTCTATCAAGATGGACTGGAGGACAGCTTCAAGATTATCAAGAGGATGAATTTGAAGCTGGGCTGGTGGGAGGAGAAAATAAACTAACCAAATAAGCAAAACAACACAAAAATAAAAAGACTTGGAGACAGTAATTTCTGAACAAAATGGCCACATTTATATAGGTAGCAACTGCAACATAAAATTGAAGCTTGTGATGGTGAAACAATGCTCAGGTTTGCATCTTGGTGAAGGTGCTCACTCTCCAGATCTCTGTGAAGATCCTTCTGTTGCTGATGTGAGTAGGTAGATTAGTGGCTGCTAGGTACGGTCCCCCAGCTGGGATTAATGCCAAGGAAGACAAGAGGAGGAGAGGTTTAAATTGGATATTAGCAAAAATTTCTTCACCAACAAGGTTGTCAAGCCCTGGCACAGGCTGCCTGGGGCAATGATGGAGTCACCATACTTGGAGGGACTTAACAGGCTTGTAGATGTTTCTCCTGGGGGCATGGTTTAGTGGTGGCCTTGGCAGGGCTGAGGGAATATTTTGGCTTGATGATCTTAGAGGGCTTTTCTAACCTAAACAATTCCATGGCTCTGTGAGTGTCACAGACTATAATACTTTGTTTATACTTTATTTTTTCAAAGTGTATCTCCAAGGGAGGGTGGAGGGTGCTGCCCTCCTAGGAGTGGGGATCACCTTGCCACAGACCTAGGAGCCAATACTTGCCCTGGAAGCTGGAGATACTGGCTGAAAGGATGAACTCCAGTAACTGGGATGTTTATAAGTGTAAGATCTGCTCAGTGCAGCTGTCTGGGAGGCTGAGAAATAAATAATGCTCCTAGGAAAGAAAAGGCTTTTGTGTAGCCAAGAATGGTTTGGGTGAATAACTCAGACTTTGAGACAAGCCAGGTTGTGGACTGGGATGCTTTCACATGGCTTATGAGGATCTGATTTATGTTCTTCCAAACTGGCAAAATATCCTGCAAGAAAGTAATGTCTGTATCATATGCAAAGAGTTTCTTTTCAGCTTGGGAACTTTGTGTCTGCATGAATCTGTATTTCAGTGATGCAGCAAGCCAGCTCACTCCCTGTGCTGCTCCGGGAAAGTTATTGAAGTTGGAAAGAGGAGAACTGCACAAAAAATAGAGGACAAAATCTGGTATTTTCTGCAAATAAGCCTGAAGCAAGGACATTCACTTGGGTCCTTGAGTAGAATTGGGGTAGGAGTGCATTTTCTTTGAATTGGAGTACATTTTCTTTGATGAGCCTGGGCTGGTTTCATGGTTTGACAGTGGCCAAATGTCAGGCACCACTGAAGTCACTTGCTTACCCTCTCTTGCTTTCAGCTGGGTAGAGGACAGGGAAAAAGAAATAATGAAGGGCTCATGAGTTGAGATGAGGACTGGGAGAAAACACTCTAAGGGCAAAACAGGTTCAAATTTATAGGTATAAAGTAAATTTATTATTAACAGAGTAAAAGGAAGCTAATGAGAAGTAAAATAAGTCTTTAAAACACTTTTTTTCCCCCAGCCCCTCCCTCCCTTCCTTCCCAGTGACAGTACAAGACAAAACAGGGTGTGGGGGTTTTGGCCAGTTCATCACCAAGATTTTCTGTTCACTCAGGGAGAAGAGTCTGTTCTCTGCTATGCTGTGAGTCCCTCCCACAGGCAAACAAGTGTTCCCAAAACTGTTGTGGCCTGGGTCACTCATCCACAGGGTGCAGTCCTAAGGGCAGGCTGCTCTAGTTTGGCAGCAAGGCTCCTCTCTCTATCTGTGGAAGCAGGAGCCCTCTCTCCATTCGGGTCTCCCACTGGATCACAGCTTTCTCTGCCATCCACCAGCTCTGCCGTGAGCACTTTTCCCATGGGCTGTGAGTGGATCTCTGCACCCCTGTGCACATCCTGCATTACAGGGGGACTGTTTGTTTCATCACAGTCTTTACCAGAGCTTGCAAAGGAAATTTGGCTGCAATGCCTGGAGCACATCCTCCCCCTCTTTGTTTTTCCACTGACCTTGGTGCCGCCATGTTTTTTTCCCTCACGTGTCCTCATTTCTTCCTCTTCTCTGACTAGAAGAAAAGCTGCTGCTCATAGGTACAATTGTCAACTAGTTCCACTAATTCAAAGATTCCTGCAGGATCCTGCAGCACTTAGAGGTTGATTTTGTCTAGGTTCTGTGTCAGGGAGTCTCTGGCCATGTTTCCACCACAGGCCAGGCCCTGCCGCCATGTTTCCAGCAGTGGCGGCCGCGACACCAGCTCTGTTTAACGCCTCTCCTCCCTGCAGGGCGGGGAAGGAGAAGCCACTGCTGCCCCCCTGCCCCTCTGCCCTCAGCATGGCTGGCCAGGCAGGGCAAGGCTCACCACGGGCTGTGCTGAGGTGGCGGCAGCTGTGGCCTCATATCACCACAGGCTGGGCCAGGGATGGACTCCCACAGCAATGCCTCGCCATCCCTGCAAAATCTGCCCCTGCATCGTTTTGATTTTTCTACTTAAATATGTCACCACAGAGGCGTTACCAGCCTCTCAGTTGGGCCAGCAGCATGTCCAACTTCAGAGCCATCAGAGATTGGCTCTGTCGGACATGGTGGAAGCTTCCAGCAGCTTCTCACAGAAGCTACCCTTGTGGGGCCCCTCCCTGCTGCAACCAACAAACCAGGCTGTGCCAAATTAACACAGCTGGCCAAAACCTGCCCTTTGCCATTGAAAATGTGTGAGTTGATGTAGGAGTGAGCTGTAGAGGGGTAGAGAAGCACTTGGAGCACACCTGTGGGTTTGGACTGGCTGGGAGTCACGGGGCTGGGTCCATGGCTCAGCCCCACCACCCAGGCTGGGCTGGCCCTCACCTCCCACAGGGAGCAGAGCTGCTGGGAGTCACTACCAGAATATGGAGCTCTAGCCATTCTTTGAAAGTGACTGTTGCTGGAGGTTTTTTTCTCCTTCTTTCTTTCTTTCTTTGTAAGTGAATGTTATTTCTTTTGTTTATTTGTTTAAGCAGACATGAATATAACACTGGTGGAGAAAATGATCCAGATGATAGCTAAAGTATGTGAAGCTGATGGAGTTCAGGGCTCTTGCTGTTTTTACTGGTTTTATAATGACCTTGATGACCTGCTCTATAAAAAGGAAGAGGAGCCCCTTCCCTGGAGCTGTGCTGTGTGTTGGGACCTCTGGAGCACAACAGCACTTGGATTCAGCTTTTTCTCAGCAGGACATTTAAACATGTACCTGAAATACATTTGATTCCAGACCATGCTTTTCATTTTTTGATGTATTGGACTGGAATAATGGTTTAAATTGCTGTTTGTTGTCTGTGCATCCCAAATGCTTCTCATACAGAGCAGGAGCAGCTCCAGGCTGGAGGGGGGGGTGGTTACAGGGCAGCCCCCATGTCCCCCTCCTTGGTGAGGTGTTTTTCTCTCACAGTTAAGCTGTGCTCAGTGTTTGTGATGTACCTACAGTAACACCAGCTTCACAGGAAGCACTTGTGGGTGGTGAGGAGTTTTGCTGTCCTGCCTGGCACACACTCTCCAGATGCCCTTACAAGGGGTGGGTGCATGCCCTGACTCTACATAGTTAATGAAATGCATGTTTTTTCCCATTTTATCAATAAATTCCTTAGGTAGCAAAGCATTTTACAGCAGCTGCCCTCTTTCCTGAAGGCATCTGGTATCTGGGCCAGCCCTTGCTGTGTTGCTCAATTGGAGCCCAACAGGGAACAAGTTTAACCTCCTCGGTTCAGCAACTGTTCCTGTGCCAGACATACCTCCAGGCAGGGAAACACATGAGAACAGAGGTGCTTAATTGAATCTGTGAGAATGTGGAGATTTCAGGACCTCCCTGATGAGCTGACAGTAGCTGTTTCTGTTTGACTTGAGCCTTTCTTTCTTTGCTTTAAACCAGCATTGACCCCGTGAAGTCTCTCCCACGGAACAGAAATGGGATTGATGTGGAGTCCGATGTCTACAAGATGCTCCAGGATTATGAAAAGCCCATTTCAGAGCCAAAGCAGTCTGGATCCTTCCGGTATTTACAGGGCATGTTGGAGGCCAGTGAGAATGGTAAGGAGGTTGGCACCCAAACACCCTCCTGTGAGGAGACCACCAGGATGGCAGGTTTCACATCAGTGTTTCACATACTCCTGCTTACCAGATTTTGTGGCTGACTTGAGCACCGTGTGAAAGCTGGATTTGTAAGCAGTGTGGCAGCTGTTTTCTGAGATGGTTTATGAGATTTGATGGCCTTAAGCAGTTGTGTAAGATTACTGTTGGAGAACCTGGTCTGGTTAAGTAAATGGCATTTGCATAAGGACGTGGGATGGTCCTCAGCAAGGCAGGGATAGAGATCAGGAGCTCTTGGCTCAATTCTCAGGTCTGTCACAGCTTCCTGCCCATGTTGTTAACACATTAAATAATAAGATCCCTAATCTATACATTTCAGCTTCTTTTTTATTTTACTTGCCTTTCACAGTTAAGTCTATTGGGGCTTTTATGTTCAAATTTTAGGCTTTGCTTTACAGTCTTAAAGGGCAAGACTCCTCTTTCTGTTTCCTTCCAAGGGCCCCATACTGCAATCATGTGAATCCAGAAACATCTTTTATGAGAAAATACCAGCTGCTGTAAATCTCATTATGGAGCCGTGAGAGGTAGTGAGTTGGACTGTTGCATTTCAGTTTGTGTAAAATGTTGGAGAAATCTGTTCTTTGACTAGAAGGATGTTGATTCTTGCTTCACAAGAAGCACAATTGCAGGTAATTTCTGATCATCATGGAATCCACCAGTTTTGGTTTTCTCAGTGGGACTGAGCCATAGTTGCAAAGCATGAGGTAGGATCAACTTCAGAAGCACTGGGTATATTATTGTATTTTATATTAGTATTATAGCCCCTGGATTGGCAGAAAAGCTGATGTTAAATATAAGCCCCAGTTAGACCTTCAGGTCCTTCAAGACCTCCAAGAGCAAGGACAAATCTGCTGCTTCCCCCGTCTCCTTGTTAGGAAGAAGTAAATGGGAAGTGACTGTGTTAATCCCAATTAGTAATGCTGCTGCCTTCCTCTCTTCTCTGTGCCAGGGAAAGGGAACAAAATTCAAGCTTTGCTGGTTTGTTCCTGCCTCCCCCCTGCATCCTGCAGCCCTGGGCTGGCGGAAACCCAGAGCTAGGAGGAAGGGAGAAAGAAAAGGCTGGGGAACAAAGAGATGCCAGGAGAAGTCCCTACATCCTGGGACTGCGCAGGCAGTCCTGGATGTGTGCTCATCAGCGTTCTCTTGGCTCTAGCCCATCACCAGTGCAACACTGTGTGTGTGACTGGAGCCTGACAGGCTGCTTTTGGTACCAGCCAGTATGGAACAGGCTGGAGCAGTCACTGTCACCTGGGTTCTACCATTCTCCCTCTCAGTAGTGTGAAGGGGATGTGTGACTGCCTGCAGGCACAGCCTCACTTATGCCTTGGTCATTCCAATGCTGTTTATTTCAGAAGGGATGAGAAATTAGGTGAAAAGCATCTCTGCTTGGCATGAAGCTCTGTGATGTTCCAGCACGTTTTCAATCCTAAGTGTTCCTGCTGGGTTTGTTTTACAGCTGCCATCCCTGCTCCTTTTTCCTTAAGCCTAAAATTACACATTTTGACCTGAGCCTGCTCTGCATTGCCCTTTTAAAGTCAAGCTCTCTTCTCCCAAGGAGCTGAGTGTCTTGGAGAATGACTTGTTTTATATAGAATGTGTTCCTACTGGAAGCATTTTAGCCCTATCCCACACCCTTAGGGAGCAATGCTTTGTGCTGAGGTGGAGGCTGGAGGAATGGCAGTGCCCACCCTCATATGCACCCATAACCCAGAAAGGACAAAAAACTCCAGCCATAACAGGGATGGCATGGTGGAGGCTGTGGAGTTAAAGCATTTTGCTGCCTTGCTGAAGACCATAAATCACCATGAGACTGGGCTGGTAAATAGAAGGAAATGATCCACAGTTCAAGAAGATGGGAAGCAGCCTTCTCTGCAGGGTTCATTTTGCTGTAAAAGTCCCTTTTTTTTTTTTTTCCTTCTTTCCTTTTTTAAGCAGCTTATCCAAACACTCTGCATGAGAGGCAGTGACAGCTTAACTGTTAAATGTTGGCAGATGAGCCTGTCTAGTCCAAGCATGCTGTGTCTCATGCTGGGGGAAGCCAACAGCTTGAGCAGTTGCTTCAGTTTATTCCCAGCAAGGCAGCGGAAGGATTCAACAAGGGGCTTGGCTGGAGCTAGTCAAGTACTGGGGGAACTCCTGGGGTGGAGTACCCTGCTCTGATCTTGGGCAGGCACTCCTGCATGTATGAAACCTCTTGGCATTGCCAAACACTGTGTTGTGTTTTGGGGAAGTGGGATCTGGTGGGAAGTTGGTCCTTTTGGTTTTACCCTCTTGGCTGGAACTGCTGGCAGTGTTGGCCTCTGTGTCAGAGCCATGGCTGGAGAGGGGGGCTGTGGTGGGAAGGTGCCTCTGCACCCCATGGGATGGGTCAGGGGTGCACCCTCCTTCCCATCTGGGCCCAGGACAATAAGCTCTCCTTAGACATACTAGATGGGGGAGCAGAGGTCTCTTTTCTGAGTAATGCCCTTGAGAATGGATCTGTGGTGTGACCCTGACCTGGGGCTGTGAGCTACCAGCAGTGATGATGTATCAGGCTCCAGGTACTCAAAAATCCCTTCAGGAAAGGCAGAGATGCTCCTGAAGCCATGGGATTTTGCTCTGAAGCTGCCAAAACTGGCACAGAGCACGTGCGGACACCTCGGTCAGAAAGTGCTTGTGGCCTACTGACACCTTCTGGGCATCAGGGCTTGAAGCACATGTTTACAATGGACCCTGGACTGAAACACCTTGGAAGCTCAGGGAGTGTGGCACATTAGAACTCTGGAGAATGACTTGTTCATCCAAGAGCTGCTCTACTGCTTTTCCAAACTATGAGCCAGCTGGTCCTTCTTCATGAGCTTTTCTTTTCTACAACCTTAGGCAATCACAGAGGAACCATAGATCAATATATGCCAAAAACCAGACCATTCAGTTGTCAGCTGTGGAAAATCATGCAGTCAATACTGGAAGCTTTTAGGTACCCCAGGAGCTGGCAATAAGCATGTTGGTGTTGTCCAGAATTGGAGGGCAGATGGTAGATGGTCTGTAGGGAGTGGGAGCAGCAACACTGAAAATTCTGCTACGGTATTCTTCATATGCACAAAATCTTCCTTGCTTCCTTTCCTGTTGTTGGACCTTCACAAAAGGAGGCCTGGTGCCTCAAAAGACCTTACTTTCTATCACAGTATTTTGATTTATATTATTTGAGCTAAAATGTGTGCTCTAGGAAGAAAAGTGCATGTGATTCTATTATTGTTTGGTTCAATTTGCCTCATTCTCTGAAATTGTGTCATAGATGGAACTTTTTTTTTGGAGGTGGGGTGGTGAGGAGTGTTTTTTCTGAGCTCTTCACATTATGATTTTTAATTAAGTAAGTAGTATTATAGCCAAATTAACTTCTCATCTCTAGATGACAGCTGCTCTGCATTTTGTCCAGGTCCATGTCTGTTGAGCTGGTGCTTTCCTGGAACTTCCAAGGGAATTGCAGGTCCTGTTATGACAGGCAGGCTCATCTGACTCCATAAGGGAAAAAATCCCTTCCTGGAAAAAAAAAAGGAAGAAGAAGAGGGGGAAAACACCAGCCCTGAGAGGCCAAGTTTTTAATCTGTGTCTTTTTAATTCTTGGCAGGTGAAAAACTCGACAAACTGAGCAACCCCCGGAACATCAAGTCCCCGGTGCCAAAGCTTGGTGGCCCCATGTCAGGGCTGCAGATGCTCCCTGAGTGCACCCGCTGCAGGAATGGCATTGTGTAAGTGTCCTGCCTCACCAGAGCCCCTGCTATAGTGGGGACAGTGACACTGGGACCTGGCTGGGTTGGGTCCTGCCAGGCACATGGGTTAGAATTTATAGCAGAATACCTTGAATCCCTTCCTGGTTATTTCTAACCATATCTAAAGCTAGGCAATACAGTTTGGATTGCCCCTTTTAAGGGAATCTCGCAAGGGATGATTTATGGGATGGTTTGTGCCCTGCTTATCATAGTAGCTGCCCAGTGACTATGAATAGCACCACGGCACCAAGCAGTCCTTCACTGCCTTACAAGGGTTGGTGGGAGAAACACCTTGAGTGTTGAGAAGAAGACAGCTGTTTTGTTTGTTTGTTGAAGAGTTACTCTCTGACAGATGGATGTTTATTTCAGAAAGTATAGGTGTTTTAATGCTTTGTTTGTTGTAATTTACGACCTGTTGTAATTTATGTTCTGCTGTAATTTACATCCGGCTCAAACCAAATTTGCTGGCTGAGGGCAAGCTGTGCAAATTCCTGCAATGGTATTCTTGCTGGAGCTGTGAGTGAGGGTCTCTGCTCCACAAGTCATAGTGCCTGCAAGTGCATAGCTCCAGTCCTTGCAGATGCCTGGCTGATCTTCAGATCCAGGCTGAGTGTAGATATTTATGGCTCTGTTTTGCACCAAGCTGTGGAGCAGTGTTGCTGGGTGTGGAGCACCCTCCCTGCAGAAGCACAGCGAAGCCACACCTGTAGTGAGGTGGCAGCTTTGGGTGGGCTGAGAACCCCTGATAACACCCTTGCATGTCCCTGCACGCTGCTTTCCTGCACTTACTGTTTCACTTGAGGCATCAGGAAAAAGCTGTTCAGGGTCCTTGTTCCTCCACCTCACTCGAGCTCTCTGAATCTCTCCCAGGGGCACCATCGTCAAGGCTCGGGACAAGCTCTACCACCCCGAGTGCTTCATGTGTGACGACTGTGGCCTCAACCTGAAGCAGAGGGGGTATTTCTTCATTGAGGAGCAGCTGTACTGCGAGACACACGCCAAGGAGAGGGTTAAGCCCCCCGAAGGATATGACGTGGTGGCTGTTTATCCAAACGCCAAAGTTGAACTCGTCTAAGGCTGGGCTATGCTCTGGAGAGGTGGGGTGGCCCACCCACGTCCTCCTGCCAGCTGCAAGCACTGGGGCTGTAACCAACCCCCATGACCAAAGCCCAAGTTCAAATGCCTTTTCCTAGATAAAACCGTTTACACTTGGGATCTCCGGGGAATGGTGTTGAAAGCATTCAAACAGGTTTTGCCCTTCTTTTTGACACTCTGCTTTTTGCTGTGTTGGGTTATTAGTCTGTGCTGTAATCTTATCCAAGATCTGTGTAAATATTGATTAATTCTCCACTCTCTTTCATATAAAACCTGTATTTTTTTTTTTTTTTTGTGCCCTCCTTCTACTGAAGATGTTTTAGAAGATGTTTTAAAAGCTCAAAGAAAATAAGGCACTTTAACAAAAGAAGCTGTCTCTTACATCCTGACCCTAATCTCCTGTCCTGTGGCTGCACCAGTAATTAAAAAACAATCCCTGAGAGTCAGGATGATACCAGTGGGTGCCTCACTCAGCTGCATCCCAGAAAATGCGCCAAGGAAAGGTGGTCTGTTACAACAGTAGTTGCAGTGAAACTCTGTGGACCAGGGCAGTGCAGTTTGAGGCTGACAAGGACTGATTCAAGTTCCCAAGAGATCTCCATACTGAGTGTGTGATGAGGCCTTTTTCTTCCTCCTTCTAATTCCATTATTCTGTCATCTAATGACTCAAGCACACCTCGAAAGGACACTGCAGCAGTATGGAGCACCCTTTGATTATCCCCACCTCCTACATTTCTGCCCACAGCTGCCTTTGATTTGGCCATTGTGATTATTCCCCAATTTTTGCTCTAATGTTGCAGTCCTTTATTTCTAAATCCTCAGATTGCTGCTGTCTGGGTCTGCCTCCCAGCAGAGAGGGGGTGATAAAATCCCTCCAGGCACTTAAGGAATAACCAGAGCTTGGGTGAGCCCCAGGTCCCAGGGCAGCAGGATTGTGTTTATACCCATCTCCCAAGGCTGTGCTTTCAGCCAGGTCCATCATCCACTTTATTTGACAGGGAAAAGATTTAGTGGCTCTTGAAATGTTTCTTTGTTAGAGAAATGTGTTTTTTTTCATGTGAGTACTTAGAGGGAGGAGAGAGAGAGTTGACTTGCTCAGCTGCTGGGTACTGCTGCGCAAGGTGATGGAAGCTATGTCTTTGGTACCACGAGGTTATTTCTGCTTTGCAACAGCCTCAGTCTTCTTCCTTCTCATTTTGAGAGAGAAAGGATGTGGGGGAGAAAAAGAAATGCTTGTGCTTGCTTTCCTTCCATGGAAAAGGAAAATAAGAAATGGGGTGATGGGCAAAGGACCCCTTTCCCTCCTGGCTCTCCATAAGAGGGAAAATCGGGGATTGGAGGAGGGTCGGGAGCATGATCCTAGTTGGGGCTGAGCAGGTAATTGCTCCCTACAGGTTCTGCACCCCAGAAGGGATTTTAGGGTGTTACTGGTCTCCATCTAGCCCTTTCCATGCAGTGCCTTACAGGGACATGGCGGCTCCTGCCCTGTGCCCTGCAGCCTCCCAGCAGCCGGGGCTCCCTCCAGCTGGGTACCACAGAGATGCTGGCTGTGTGCATTCCTGCTAGCAGGGGGACATCCACCTCCCCCTCCTTCTACCATCAGGAATTTTTAATAATTAAAGTACAAGAAATGTGGAATTTTTTATCACAGTGCTGAACCACATTTTTCTTGCGTTTGCATGGTCCTGCTTGGTCAGTTGGACCCTCTGAAGGGGGGAAAGTTTGGGACAAGTGTAAAGGAGAAGATGGTAATCAGGTGAGAAGTATTACTGCCCTGGTTTGCAGGGCTCTGCTTGGAGCTCCTTAGGGTGCCCTTGTCAGAAATATTTATGCTGAATTCCTCTGTTATCCTTATACATTGCTGGTTTGAGCTCTGGTGCCTGTAGCTTGAGAGTTCAGGCTTCACCAACATCCAGGACTAAATACAGCCCAGCTGCATGATGGAAGACTCCCAGCATGAATGGCACAGGATGCCCTTTCCTGTTGTCCCGGCAGGCAGTTGGAGCTGCCAGAGGTGCTGCTTGTCACTCCCTGAGGCTCTTGTCCCCGTTTGGCTCTACCTGCATGGTGGCCATGTCCTGCAGCATGCCAGGAATCTGCAACCCTGATACAGGGAGCATCAAGAAGTTCATAAGTTGGTTCATTGCCCTCATTTCAAATACCCAGCTGAGCAGGCTGCTGCCAGGACACCCTTGAGGGTCTTGCTTGGCTGCCACACCAGTGGGAATGCTGGGCATGGAGCTGTTCTTCTAATGATCCCAAGTTCCCTCAAATCAATATTTCCACATGGCATCTTATGATACCCTTTCTTAGGAGTAATCCATTCACCTGATCCCCCTGCAGAGCTTGGAGCTGCCTCACACAGGCAGACCCATCCCAGGGCACATGATTTCCTGGCTTCAGGCCACCCTGTTCCTATTGTGAGGCTTGCAGGAGCAGCCACAAGCAAGTGTCACCTTCTCTGTCATCAGATAATGCTGTTCAACTCTGTAAAATGTGGGGAGGGTACTGTTTGTATGAAACAAAAAATAAAATTGTATTCAGGGTTTTGTCTCACATCACTTGGCCTTTGCCTGGTCCGTATGTGTGAGGGTCCCCTGGCATCCAGGTGAGAAGGACACTGGATGAACTTCAGAAAGCATCTTGGAGGTACAAATTGCATCTCCATGCCAATTGCAAATGTGAACTGCTTTCCACATTTCATTGGGAGCTTGTTTGAGGTTGATCTGTGTTTTGAGGGAATTGGTGTGAGGTTTTTTTGAGACCTTCCTGGGATCCTACATCCCATCAGGTGTGGAGGTGGGAAAGGCCACTGTGTATCTGTGGGATCCCCACTGGTGCCTGGCTCCTTTCCACCAGTGTGACCCAGCTCACCCTGTGATGGTCCAGAGCTTTGCTGCCTCTGCTCCTGCACAAGGCTGATGAATCAGTGGTTTTGGTGATGTTTCATCAGCCACAGTGACACTCCAAGGGATCCCTCTCCCACCTGATGTCCCAGGCTGTCCCCAGACTGGGATCCACAGTTCTGCAGTGCTGGGGGTGTTGCTGCTGGCACTGCTGGAGTGAGCTGGACCTTCTTCCCAAGGAGAGGTTGCTGCTGACCCTTGGGGTACAGAAGCCCACTGGGTGGTGGGACCGTGGGGGATTGGGAGGGGAGCGCAGGCTGGGGTTAGCAGCTGTGCCAGAGGGATGTTTGCTTCTGTAGCTCAGTCTCTGCGGGTCTGGTTTTAATTGTTGATTGGGATTCAAATTACTGGTGTATAGGAAAGTCAGAAGGGATGTGAGGTAAGTGCCTCCAATATTTAAACTAAAAGGTTTGATTTGGCAAGTGTTCATGTATGGAAATTGTTGTCTGTATGTGCCTAAAACATTTAAAAGACAAAACCTCTGAGGCTCTGCATGTGGCAGAAGAAGTTTCCATAGGGGAAAGAAAAAGTTTCCAGTGTGGGTCTATGTAACTCTGTCTACTTTGTACACATATTCAAATAATTAATATGGTTATGACTCTCCAATTAGTGGTTTTTCTGTTCACCCTTGAATACACACATGTGTTGGATGTGTTTCTGTGGTTTAGCCACCACCATCCCCAGCCCCTCTGCCCAGGGCATTGATGCTGGGGGGCTTCAGCCCCTTGGGGTGATCCCCACTGTGAGACTGAGGGGTACAGAGAGCCTGGGCAGCTCTGGGGCCCCCCAGACCCTGCTGCCCACACAGCCACTCTGACCAGCCCAACACTGGGAGCCTCCTCTCTTCTTCAGGAAAAAAGAGGCACAAGCTCCACCGTGATGAGCGCAGCATTTATTAACTAAATACAGTGGGACCAGGGCCAGACTGATGCAAGTTTTAATTGTTTAACTTTTTCCATGTATCATTAAAGTTTCTTACTTAGCCAGGCATTATTTCCACCACCACGCCCCTGTTCTGCTGCAGCTTTTGTTTGGAGTTGTTTAACTTTGCTTTTGTTACTACTGGTCTGCCCCAGGGACTGAAAAAAAATCTCAGCTTGTCCATTTATCTGAGGATAAATGTCCTGTGCCATAGGAGGGGATTGAGGGAAAGAGACTCTTTGGAAAAGTTCCCTCTCTTCCCTTTCTCATGTATGAAGGAAGCTATTTTCATTACTTTAGGGAGGAAAAAAAACCTTCCCTAGACATATAATAAAACCCAGAAAACTGCTCCTGATTTTAGAGCAACTTATCTGCAAGTTGTTTGTCTCCGTTTCTCCCCAGCAAACACTCTCAGAGCTCTTCCAGCCAGGAACAGCTTCTCCCCAGGATATTTAAATATTCTTAGGGGTAGTCCTAGAGCAGTTGCTTGTGCAGGGAGCCCAGTGGGGAGGGCCTGGGCTGGGCTTAATTGTTTAACTTTTTCCATGTATCATTAAAGTTTCTTACTTAGCCAGGCATTATTTCCACCACCACGCCCCTGTTCTGCTGCAGCTTTTGTTTGGAGTTGTTTAACTTTGCTTTTTTGTTACTACTGGTCTGCCCCAGGGACTGAAAAAAAATCTCAGCTTGTCCATTTATCTGAGGATAAATGTCCTGTGCCATAGGAGGGGATTGAGGGAAAGAGACTCTTTGGAAAAGTTCCCTCTCTTCCCTTTCTCATGTATGAAGGAAGCTATTTTCATTACTTTAGGGAGGAAAAAAAACCTTCCCTAGACATATAATAAAACCCAGAAAACTGCTCCTGATTTTAGAGCAACTTATCTGCAAGTTGTTTGTCTCTGTTTCTCCCCAGCAAACACTCTCAGAGCTCTTCCAGCCAGGAACAGCTTCTCCCCCAGGATATTTAAATATTCTTAGGGGTAGTCCTAGAGCAGTTGCTTGTGCAGGGAGCCCAGTGGGGAGGGCCTGGGCTGGGCCAGTACTGATTTCAGGGCAGTTAAAGTGCACAGGGCCACACTTCACTCTGCAAAGGTTCTACTCAAGCCTGGTTCAGGCTTTTGCCTTTATTAATGAGAATAACTATTTTCTGAAGAAGCACCTTAGTCCTTCACTCCCAAAGCCTGAAGGGTTGCAGGAGGCCAGTGATGAGTGTGTCCTCCCCAAACTGATGGACTCTGAGCAGATGCAAGCTGCTGGCACTGTGGGACCATGGCTTGGGATGATTTGGGCTCACCAGTGGGACATAGACACCACCACTGGAAAATCCAGCTGGAGAGGCTCTCAGGAGGCCACTCACACCTTGCCCCCGTCCCCAGGAAGCACCAGCCACCATGACCCTCCCAAGAGGTGTCTGACCTGTCCTTGGAATGGAGAAGTCCAGCTCCCCTGGCAGCATGTCCCAGGGGTTTTCCCAACATCTGGGGGAGTGCAGGAGATGGAAAGGAGGGCACTGGATGCATGATGTGCAGAGGAATGTATGGGATCTGTAGGGGAGATGGTGGTAAATGGGTCTGCCTGGGCTGCAGGGGGCTATGAAGGGTGTGGGGAGGGGATAAGGGGCAGGTGGGCTGCAGGGGGCTATGAAGGATGTGGGATGGGGATGAGGGGCAGGTGGGCTGCAGGGGGCTATGAAGGATGTGGGGAGGGGATGAGGGGCAGGTGGGCTGCAGGGGGCTATAAAGGGTGTGGGGAGGGGATAAGGGGCAGGTGGGCTGCAGGGGGCTATAAAGGGTGTGGGATGGGGATGAGGGGCAGAGGAGCTCTTTGGCTACAGGGCCATGGGACAAGCCAGAGTTCCATCCCTGCGCTGTGCTGTCTCCTGCTCCATCTAGTGATGAAAACTGAAATATCCAGCGGCTTCGAGCAGGAAAGGAGAAGGGCAATGGCCCGCTCTGTGAGGAGTCCCGGCACGGTGAGGAGGTTCCCGAGCAAGAACATCCAAATCCACCCAGAGGGCAGCACTTCGGGAAACGTCTGTCAGTGGTCTCTCTGGGAGAGGTCGTTTCACACCGGAGTGATGGGCTTGAGCATCTCCTCTCTTCTCTGGCTAGACCTCTGGTGGTTCCTTGCTCTGCTGCAGCCCTGACCCACATCACTGAGCTCTGACCTGAAGGCTGGGGGCTAGGGAAGCAGAACGTGCTCCTGCTGCACAAGAAGCATGTGCTGGTCCCCACCAGGGCCAAAGCAATGTCCCTTCCCCACCAGGAGTGACATTGCACCAGGCAAAATTCCTGAGTGGTGGATAGCCTTGGGAAAGCTGACTGCACTGGAGCAGGTGGACTCTGGGAGGTTTTATCCCAAATCCTCACACACGTGCTAAAGGCAGGCATCCTTATTCCATCTCTTTTACAGGATTCCTACCACAAATAAGATGAAAAATCATTTACACCAAATGCTTGTCTGCTGGGCTCTGCTTAGGAGAAGTTCATTCACCACTACCAGGAGCTGGAAAGTGATGGCCATAATGCCCCTGAGAGCTCCAAGTCCCAGGGGCTGGATTCAAGTGACCATCAGGCAACTCTTGGCACTGCTGCAAGGGGTACCTGCACTGTACTGCTGGGAGAGTAGAAAGGCTGAGATGACTCAAGACCCTTTATAAAGGCTGCCAAGGATGACTTTTCCCAAGTGCTCTTGGTCCAGTGGGATGTGACCCTGATGGATGGGATCACCAGCTCCAGGGTGGGCAGCAGGTAGGCAGGAGGGCTTTGACCAGAGCAGGGCTGTGCCACACTCCAGCAGGGTGGCACGGGAGCTCCAGCACGTGGCACAGAGCCCCTTGGAGGACACACTGCAGCCTCACATACAAAATGGGCCTTGCTTTGCCCTGTTGATAAGCAAGTTTCCACGTGATCCAAGTGCTATGCAACCAACAGAACTCTAAATTATCATGTGCTTTCTTAATTCCCAGCTCTCCAGGTGGCTACTGGGAGGGTGGCACAGCTGTCCCACCACAGCAGAGGGTCCCTTCAAAGGGGCTTTGCCCTGGCAGAAAGAGCAGAGCTGCTGTGGGCAGCACCACCCCAAAGTGGAGCAGAGCAGGAGCTCTGATGCCAGCAGTGGCACACTGGGTGAGGGTAATGTGACTGCACAAGCAGAAGCTGGGCTCCTCCACAGCTGGGGGCAGCTGTGGCATCCAGCAGCCATTGGAGCAGCTTCCTGCTTCCACAAGAACCAAGTGCCTGCACTAGAGGTGGTGTCTCAGCCATTCAAAGATTTGTTTCGTCTGCCCCTGTAATGAAGTACTCCCCCTTTGCTCTGCCGGCTCCTTGGCATCTGGCTTCAATTTAAAGGATTTAAATCTGAGCTCATTTCCCACACACTGCTCTTCACCTAGTAGCTGAAAGTGTGTTTTATAAGGCTGTAGTAAAATCACAGAATTGTTTTGGTGAAAAAAGCCCCCAGCACTACCAAGCCCAGCACTAAACCATGTCACCAAGTGCCATATCTTCATGTGTGTTAAATGCCTTCAGGGATGGTGACTCCACCACTGCCAGTGTCATGAACAAATTTTCTTTAATATCCAACCTAAACCTCCCCTGGTACAACTTGAGGCCATTTCCTCTCATCCTATTGCTTGTTCCTTGGGAGAACAGACCAACCCCCACCTCACTACCTCCTCTTTTCAGGGAGTTGTAGAGAGCAAGAAGGTCCCCACTGAGCCTCCCATACTCCAGAGCCCTTCCTGCTCCCTCAGCTGCTCCTCATCAGAATTGTGCTCCAGCTCCTTCCCCAGCTCTGTTGCCCTTCTCTGGACACATGCACTGACCTCTTTAAGAAGGGTCAGTTGCAAGAATTAGGACTGGTCCTTCCCCTACAGAGAATTTGCTCCACAACTGTCCAAGCCATTCACTGGCCACTGTTTTCATCTAGTTTTCATAATCTCCATGCTTGGGTTAAAGCATCCCTGATGCTGGATCACAAGTGGGTTTTGCAAGCTGAGGAGCATCCAGCAAAAGCTCTGGGCTATGGTGATTGCAGCAAGAGCTTGTGGTGATGTGGCAGAGCTGGCTAGAACACAAGGGATTTCTATTACTGCTAATTTATGCAGGTTCTCTTTTTTTAAGAGAAAACCCCGTGGTGTTCTCATGTCAGACACATGAAATTTTAATATGCTAAGCATGCATCTGCAAACCAGATAAACCTAAGCACATCATCTACCACTTACTGAGTCTGTGTCTACCACTTTTGATATGCTAAGTTTGCAGCCTAACCACAGTTATTTCTGAGCTCTGCGAATTAGTCCTCTGTAATAAATTACTGTTGACTGAATAATTACTAAGATTGCATTTATGCTTAAGACAATACACTCCACATCCCTAATTTCCTCATGGGAGCAGGCATGCATTGCATTTTACTATGGTTCTTGCACAGCCTCAGGGCAGGGCAGGTGGAGGGCTGCTGCCTGCTGCTGCCTGGGAGCCCCTGATCCGTCCCAAGCTGGCCCCCACCCTGCTCTTATCACTGGGGACAGCTTAGACTGCTCAGTAGCCCAGGCCTGGCACGAGGATGTCCTCTCCAAACAGGAGATATCTGAAGCTTCCCATGACATGAGTTCTTCGCCCACATCTAAAGCAGCAGCAGATCGCTGCCTGGCAGATAAATGTTGCCACAACCTTCTCCTCCCCAGGCACCGCCGCTTCCACTCCGTGCTTCCTTCCCACACTCCCCCATCGCCCTCTGTGATCTCTGCTGGAGCGATGCTTCCCAGCCTGCCCTCGCCAATCGCACACGGGCATCCTCGTCTGGGCACTGCCCGACCCGGGCACCCTGCTCACAGCCCCAGGGAGCTGCATGGTCCGAGCAGGGCAAGCGCTGTGCTCGTTTTAGACACCACCGCGTTTCTGAGTGCTCCCTGAGTCATTTCAGAAGATGACAGCGTTGTTCGGATTTCTGAAATGGCTCTGACAGCTATCCACGTATGGGACTGTGGGCAAAGCCAGTCACGTGCGGAGCAGGAATAGTAAATGGATAGGAGATGGGAATATAAAAAGCGCCTCTCTTGAGGCCAGAGCTGCTGCAGGCTCCTTGAGCAGACACTGCTGACCTTGTCTGTTGCCGAGAGTAAACACTACTGGGAAAAAGCATTAGGGATTTCAGGGGCTGTGAGAACGTTCGATCTCTAAAGCACTGTCCTTGTTTTCCTCTGTGCCAGTGTGCAAGAGGGCTCCCATTATTGACGTCGCTACCTTTGGTGGGATGAGCCGGGGGAGAGACCCCGCCGGCCCGGCAGCTCCCAGCTGCTGGCTCCTGTTCCAGCTGCCTGTCCATAAACCGTGCTCGTGATGCCCGGCTGTGCTCCGCTGCCGGGGGGTTGGTACGATGCTGTGCCTCCATCTTGCAGCAGCAGTGCAGGGGGTAGCCTGTTTTGGGTCCCCGAAGGGAGGGAATCGGGGCTCGGGGAAGGCTGGGGGAGGCGGAATCATCGCCGCGCTCCCACCAGGCGCTGATCTCGCACCGGCAGCTGCTGCCGAGACAGCGGCCCGGTCCCGCCGTGTCGGTACCGGCACCACCCGCTCCGCTCCGGCTGCGGCTGCCCAGGCAAATAAATGGAAAAAAACCGGACACGCCTCCTACGGAAAGCTCCGGAGCCGGCGGCGGAGCAGAAGCGGTGCCCGGGGGAAGGCTCCGGGGATGCCGCGGGGAGGCGGGGTTGGCAGAGCCCGGAGCCGGCCGAGCCCCCCCGGTCCCCTCCGGCCGGGCCCGCCGGGCCGGGACGCGCCGCCCCGCGGGGGCCGGGCCGGGCCGGGCTGGGCGGAGCTGCCCGCGCCGCCTCCGCGGAGCGCGGCTCCCGGGGAGACCCGCGGAGCTCCGCGCTCGTCATGCGCGACTACGACGCGGCCACCGCCTTCCTGGGCGAATGGGGCCGCTTCCAGCGCCTCATCTTCTTTCTGCTCAGCGCCAGCATCATTCCCAATGGCTTCAACGGGATGTCCATCGTGTTCCTGGCCGGCACGCCCGAGCACCGGTGCGTCGTGCCCCGCGGGGCCAACCTGAGCGGCGAGTGGCGCAACGCCAGCATCCCGCTGGAGCTGCGGGACGGGCAGGAGGTGCCGAGCCGCTGCCGCCGCTACCGCCTGGCCGCGCTCGCCAACTTCTCGGCGCTGGGGCTGCGACCCGGCTCCGACGTGGAGCTGGAGGCGCTGGAGCAGGAGCCGTGCCTGGACGGCTGGGAGTACAGCCGCGATGTCTATCGCTCCACCATCGTCACCCAGGTGCGGTGACACCCTTCCCCCGGGCCGTGCTGGGGCCGGGGCCGGTCATTCTGTCCGGGGGAGGGCGAACAGGGAGCAGGAGCCATCGGGTGAAGTGCCTGTGGGAAGGAGTCCGGCTGGGCACGATGCTGCGAGGGGCGGGAGGGATAAGAGAGGTAAAGGCTGACGAAGGAGCTGCGCGCCCTCGCCGTTCCAGCTGTGTTTGCCGGCTGGTTTTACTCTGGGACAGGTTTGTGTGGACGGGGAGGCAGAAAATTGAAGCCCGGTGGTTTCCTCCTGCCTCACGCTGACCGTTCCGGTAATTTTCTGTGTGATGGAATTGCTGGCCCTCAGTGCAGCGTTGAATGGGGACATGGATACGTTCAGATAAACGCACCCCCAGCTGTCCGGGGCTAGAGCAGGATAGACCCTCCCTAGCCCGGTGCCCTGGAATGCCGGTGCTTCCGTGGCCGTCCGCGCTGGGACTGGCGGGAGGCAGGTGCCGCGGTCGCTCCTGCGGGAGCCTGGCCTGGCTGTCCCCGCGGTTTGTAGGGTCTGTCTGCAGTGGCATCATCCGTGCAGAGCGTCACGGGGGAACATCAGCGGTGCCGGGCAATGTGAGCACTTGTTTGTGTCTTCTGGCCGTGCCAGGGTGTGGAGGCAGAGCCGTGCTGTTCCGTAACGCTGGCACGGAGCGGGGAGCTCCGTTAGAGAAGGGAAATGATTCCTCTGAAGCTGCAGGGTGCTGTTGCTGTTCCTCGTTATGTAAGGGCTTTCAGGGAATAACAGACTCGCCCTGATGGCAGACAGTGGCAGCTGGCAGGCTCCGCGGTCCTTCAGCCCAGGGCCACCCTCCTCACCCTCGGGAGCGTGACAGGGAAAGGGTGGGGATCCCTCCTCACGAGTCCCTGTGACTCAGCAGCAACATCTGCCACCAAAAAAACATCGGAGGATGGCACGGCCAGGAAGGGTTCTGGTGCTGAGGCGAGGAGTCTGTGCCCTGGGCTCACAGGAGGAGGGTGTGTGCCAGGGGTGGGCAGACATAGGCTCAGCCACATGCCTGGCATGTGGGCAGGAGGTGTCAGCCTCCTGTCACCTGCTCAAAGGGACGTCACCGGCACATGTGGCACTTGCCATTTCTGCTGGCACTGGTACTCAGTCGCTGGAGATCCCTCACAACATCAGATCAAGGCAGGGGTTCGTGGGAGGCTTGCCCTGCTCCTGGCCATGGGCAAACTGGAGCAGCAGCCTGGCTGTTGCCCACATGCCCGGCTGGCACAGCTGCTGCACACATAACCCACAGGCTGGCACGGCTGCATGGCAGGTGCCTGGTGGCCACCACTGGCACAGACAATGCCACTCTCACTGCCAGAGGGAGGTCAGTTTATCCTGGTGTCTCTATGAATATGTTATCTCTGTTTTAGAGTCAGTGCATGCTGTGGGAGAGGCAGTAAATGAAGCAAAAGGAGGAGAAATGTGATTTTTCTTAATGAACAGTAAATCATTTATATTGGAAGATGCCAGACAAGAGCATTCTGTGCAGTATTTGGATGGGACATAGCTGTGGGGTTTGCCTGGGGGCCTGGGGTGTGCCAGAGAGGCAATAGCACATTCAGAGATGGAAACCAAGTGCCAGGTTCCCATCTGTAAGCCAGATGGACAAGGATACTTGTTTTGTTTCAAAAATGTCATGGATGTTTGGAAAAAATGCAGAATTTGGTTTCAAAACAAGGAAAACAGGCACTGATTAAATGCTGGAAAGAGGCAGTTTAGACAAATTTGAGATGCTTATTTTTGTACCCAACATTTTTCTCTGTATTAGGAAAGACAAGCCAGGACAGGCCACCAGAAGAGCTTAGTGAAGAAATAGCTTCAGAACTCAATTAAAGAACAGAATTTGATGGTACAGGATTAAGTGCTGGAGACTTCATTTGATTCATTCAGTTGCATTTAATCCTGTTATTAAATGCTGCTTGAAGGCAAGTGGGAGATGCCAGCTCAGCACCTGTGTTACTTGGTCTGTGAGGACACGCTAAACCCTGGGACCAGAAAATCCCAGACTGAGACATTTTGGTGGTGTTTAAAGTGGAGATGATGGGGAAAAGTGAATGTGTCCACAGGTGATCTTTGGGCCAGGCTGGTGTAAGAAAGGGGCTGTAAGAGTAATGGTGAGCAAGTGGAAATGTGAGTCATTGTGGGGTCAAGAGTGATCCCTTGGCTGAGCTGAAGGGGCTGCAGGGTTTCCTTTTCCTATTGGCAGGCTCCTGGGGTCTGTTACATTGGTATTCTTTTCTGGAACTAATCTGCTTTTCTTTTACTTCCAGATAATGATGTTCAAATCAAACATGAATTAGAGGCTCAAGGACAAGCCCTGATTTTGCTCTTTGGAGTAGGCATTAGGATCCAGTCCGTTCCCTTGAGCCATTCTGTCACCAGCATTGCTCCCTGGGGACACACTGAGCTGCTCTCCACCACAGGGGCATGGCATGTATCCCAGACACCACTTTAGGGCTCCTGCAAAGGGCAGGGGGAGTGCCAGAGGCTCTGCTGGGGCTACTGGTCTGTCACCTGTGCCATCCTGCTCAGTCCCTGTCCCAGCCCTGGCCCTGATGTTAGTGAAGGCAGAAATCAGAAGCTTTTGGGACTGGCAGAGGTGAGAGACTGGATAGGAATTGCTGTGGTTTGAAGGCATCTGAAGGTCTTTTCTGTTCTGTTCTGGTTTTTTCCATCAGTGGAGAGCAGCCCTGGAAGCCCACCCTGTGCTCAGGCATGGAGGTGCTGGTGCTTGTCACTTGTGCACTGAGCAGAGCTGGTGTCATTGCTGGACCTGGTACCCAGGGAGCAGGATGGGGCCATCTGTGAATAATTAACACTTCTTGAGTTATTCATGGTCAGCTTTACTCTTGGAAACAAGTTCAGATTTTCCCTGGTTTGCAGCCCCATCCATTCACACAAGGCTGCACTAGTGATTTCTCCTCTGATGTGAATGGGCTGTACTCAGGGGGTTAATTAGTGATTTCTAATTGGCAGGGGGGCACTTGGGGCAGTCAGGGCACCTTCTCCAGCAATTTCAGTTTTTCAGAAAGCTCCTCTATCTGCAGTGTTCCTGCCAGCAGCACTTAGCAGAACTGGCTCTTGCCGTAGCTGGGAGCTTGTCAGAGAGGGCTGTAGGGATTTGATGGGAATAAAGTGATTTAATAACAGTGTTCTTGAGCAGCTCCTATTCCTAGCATTCAGAGGCCTTGCCTGGAATCTTACATGAACTTTGCTCCCCAGTTTGCTTTGCTAGGGACATTACAGAATTACTTATTATCTGGTTAATGGATAATTAGCCCAGTAGAGACATTTTGGAAGTTCTAGCTGTAGGCAGTTTTGCTGTGGCTGGGCTGTAGCTCCTATAGCCATGGAGTGCTGGGTGCTGTCTGTGAGGGATGCAGCTCTGAGGGAGGGGTCAAACAAGGGGCCAAACAAGCTACATTTCACTTTTCCCTACACACACTGCAACACTGCTGAAACCTTACATGTTGATATGTGGTTGATCACTGTGCATGAGCCTCAATCAGAGAAAGTGCCTGTGGGGATGGGAAGCTGGAATTTGGGAGGTGAGTGTAGCTGTAGGGTAGGGCTGTATTGTTCAGGTACCATGTGATATTGGAGCTAAAATAGGTGGATTGTTCACTCAGCAGCTTCAGGTATACTTAAAGTCAGATGGATTTGTTATGTTTGTGTGTTTTCTGGTCAAATGCAATGAGTTCCTGTAAACAGTAACCCCTCTTTGGACAGCCAGCTGCTGTGTGCTTTTTATACATCCCCCCAAATCTGAAAAACTTGGCCCTGTACAGTGAATTTTTGCTGGGTATGCAGCATGTCATGGGAAAAAATGGAGCAAACACCTGGATAGGAGGCATTTGGTGCCCAGGAGGTAATGCAGTTTCATGGGCAAGTTATTATTTAGCTGGGTTTATTTTACAGCCAAAGTGCCTTTGGCACCATGGAGACATTTTGAAAACATTGATCCTTAACCTCGAGCAACTCAAGTCTGAAGGTCCAGGAGCAGGTGCTGTGCTGGTGGCCCAGAGCAAGGTGCTCAGTACAGATAATTGACAATAGTTTGTGTGAGCTGCAGGTTTTGCCATGCTGTCACTCAACAGCTTTCCCTGAGTGGGACAAGGAAGGTGCAGCAGGATGAGTGAAAGACCTCTGCCCTGCACTTTAAATGCTGTGGTTTTTGTAGCTGGATTTTGCTTTGTTTCAAGTACTGGACTTGATTTCTACTGACTTTCTTTACAGAAATCTGTTTTCTTGCAGAGGTGAAGCAGATCCCTGCATCTGTTTTACACCACTATCATCCTTGAATGTACCAGAGCCCCACTGACCCACATGCTAACCTCCACCTTCTCAAAACACAGTGCAGATAAGTGCAGGTGTGTGCCCAGACAGGCCCACACTTCACCACCTCTCCCTTCCCAGCAGGGACAAGAAAATACCTTACAGAAAATTCTGCCACAGGGTTCTTTTTGTTCTTAATCAGATTAAGGTCTTGGAGGCACATTTTAGTCCACAAGTCTCTTTGTTCCTGCATTGGAGACATGTGTGTTTCTCAGGAAGAGGCATGGGCTGTGTATTTAACCTCAACTTCTCTTTCTGTTGTGTAGCTGGTGTTACTTTGCAGGCTGGGCAAAGGGCAGAGGAACTTGGCTCCCCTCTGCTGGCAGTGTACTTCTGTTCTGTCTGAAAATAGGCATTAATTGCATCTCTTGCCTAAATTATAGTCCAAAGCAAACTGCATCAAACCACACCACCTTCCCCCTTGTTCTGGGGTTTGCCTGCCTGTTCTGCAGCAGCTGTGAAGCTCACCCACCAATGCACTGGTGGTTTGTTTTTGGCAGGGTTTGTGGTGCCATCAGACAGCACCTGGTGTCTCTGTGGCACAAGGGCTGCTCCTTGTTGCCTGCAGCTGAGCGAGGAGCCTGAGCAGCTCTCATGGCAGGTTTCTGCTCCATCACCAAGCCTTTGCCTGTGCTTTGCCCATCCGTTCTCTGAGCAAAGGGAGGCTGCTGGTGCAGGCAATGGCCCTGCTCTCTGATAGCATGGCTAATTATTAAAATTATGCCATGCTTCAATCTGTGATCTAACTAGCTTACCATTGTGGTAGAATTATCTGATCTGAGAGTGACATGTTTGAAGCCTCTCCCTAAGTGCTCCTGGCAGGCATGCCTTAACCAGGAGATTAGTCACCAGGAGGGGAGCAAGCCTTGGCAGAGACATGCTCAGCTCTAACTTCAGTGGACAGAGGCTCATGATGCTGTTTTTATTTTTTTGAAACCTTGTCTGAGGTTATGAGTAGTTTTAGGTGGAAGTTTCCACACTGGCTCCTGTCCTAAGTGTGCAGCCAGAGCCAGCTGCAGTCATGAGGCTGAGTGATGGGTGGCAAGTCAGTGGTGCAGGTGGTGGGGTGGAACAGAATTTCACTTCTCTAAGTGTGGTAACACTTCAATGCAAGAAAAGAGATTTCATTCTCTGTGTCTTCTTACACATGCTTTGTCAGCCCCAGAAGTTATAGAGATGCAACAGGTTTTGTGCTGGCAGAGGTAAACTGGGAGCTGTCCTCAGCTGGGATGGTTCTTTATCCTTCCCCATTGCTCTGTTTCACTGGTGGAAGCATCTTGGACTATGGGGAGCCAGCTCCAGGCATCTGGTGGTACATGATGGGAGAATTGTACTGGAAGCAGGTCCAGGACAGCCCCTGAGCTGCACACATGGGCTCCCATCAGGTCTGGCACGGCTGGCCAGAGGCAATGGGGCTGTGTCAGACAGCTGCTGGTGCTTTGGCCTCATGGAGTTGCCTGGGGAGGCAATCGCTTTCCCTTCTTTTTCTTGTGCTTTAAGTAGGATGTTCCAACAGTGACCTTGGCCAAGAAAACAGTGCCAGTGATGGGTGGAAGTGTGGGAAACAGAATTCCATTGCATGGTGATGTGTGTGTCTCCAAGCAGCAGCCCCTGTGCTGGCCAAGCCTCAGCACAGCACTGGGGCTGTGTCCGAGCACAGAATTTTCTCTTGCAGTGGAACCTGGTGTGTGAGGATGACTGGAAAGTCCCACTGACCACATCCCTCTTCTTTGTGGGGGTCCTCATCGGCTCCTTCATCTCGGGGCAGCTCTCAGACAGGTAATGCCATGGGCAGGGCACACCTGGGGCATTTGTTTTGAGAGACAAAAGGAGTGAAATGTCCAGTGCTCTGAGTTCTGATCTAAATTAGGTAACTGGCCTGGGTTCTTCAAAAATCCCATCCTGGTCTAGCCCAGGTGAAGGATTTCTCTCTCTTGGGCACTTCAGAGCCCAGGGACTGATCTCCACAAGGAGCCCATGTGGCTGCTTTGCAGTTTGATGAAGTGGGTTTCCCTTCACATCCCACTTCCCGTTTGTTTCTTTATCCAGCCTTTTCAGTAATTTAAAAGATGCTGGGTTTTGTTGCACATTAACTGATAATCCCTTGCTAGAGCTGCAAGATAGGATTTTGCCCTTTGAATGGAATCTCTGCATAGGAGAGATGGTTTGGTGGAAACAGAGTAAGGACATGTGAGAGGAAGGAAAAAAGATAACCTGAAAATGATAGCAATTGTCATAGCATCTCACTAAGTAGATATAAATGTAAAAAAATAATTACAGGCATTTGATAATTGTCTCAGCAGTTTTGAGGTTTTGGCCTTACAAGTGTTGAATGCAGAATATACATTCCCTGTGCAAATCTCTGCTCCATTCAGCCCTCAGCCCTGTGTCCATAGCCATATGGGGGGATCTCTGGTCCTGTTCTGACTGCTCTCTGGTAGTGAGGGTGTCATAAGGTAGCAGTGTTCCTCTGGGTGCTTAGTGGAGGGGTTTCAAAACTCACTGGGAGTCTTAATCCTAAAGCCTCCAGCATTAAATTCCGTGTGATCTGAATTTAATCTCCTGACTGCTGCCCCAGTGCAGAAGTCAGTTGGTGTTACTGTTTGAAAGGGAGATGAGATAATCACTAAATCCCACTGGTGCCATTTCCCAGTGGGAGCATTTGAGGAAGTGTGTGTGGCAGCACAGCCACTGAGAGCCCAGCCCATGCCTTCCCACATGAGCTTCCTTGGATTATGTGGGGCTTTTGTCAGTAAAGGGTTGTGATCTGAGCCTGTCCCTAAGCAGTTTCCCCATGCCTGCCACAGAAGCCTTTCCAAGTGAGGGGTTGCTGCAGGCAGCAGGGGCTGCAGGCTGTGCAGCATCTGAGCCCAGAGGTATGAAAACCTGAGCTTGTCCTGCCTCTCCAGGACTGCAAGCCATGTAATCCTAATGCAGAGAAACAGGTGAGACAAAGGGGGCAGTATGTCTGGCAGCTCAGACCAGAACCGGCTGACAAAGCTATTTAGCACACTCAAAGCATAATGGTGATGCAAAGTATAGGTGCCAATAGCCTAAAATCCATCATTTCCTCACTTTCAGGTGTGTGGCTTGCAGTCTGCGTGTGTCTCCCTATTGTACTGTTGCCTGGTCTCCTTAATCTCTTCCTAGTGGCTTTCTGAAGTTTCTGTTCATAGCTTTTCTTCTCTGTTTGTCTTGTGGGTCTTGGAAATTTTAATATTTTTTAATGCATATGAAAATATTTTTTTTTTAAGATGAACAGAACCTCAGGTTGTGCTAAGATGCATAACTTGAGATTGGATGTTTGTTCTCCCTTGTGCCCTCTTACATAGCCCCCACCATAAATACATGCTGTTTCACTAATAACCTTTTTCTTTACCAAAGGTTTGGCAGGAAGAATATCCTTTTTTTGACAATGGCTGTGCAGACTGGCTTCAGCTTCCTGCAGATCTTTTCCACCAGCTGGGAGATGTTCACAGTGCTCTTCCTCATTGTGGGGATGGGACAGATCTCTAACTATGTGGTGGCCTTCATTTTGGGTATGAATATATTTGCATTGGATTAAATGTTTGCTTATTGTACTGTTACGTTTTTTCCCCTCTGAACCTGGATCATTTAATTAGACAGTGTTAAATCTGTACTGGTAAAATTCCTACTTTAGGCCAGAATGATTTTTTTTCTCTGTGATTCTTCAAGCCTATATTTTCTGTAGGTTTAGAGAAAAAGAAGAGAGCAGGAAGAGTCTAAATAAACATCTATTTAATTCCTCTTTGGAGAAGACGTTCAAGGCAGTGTCCAGGGTTTAGCAGCAGCAGCAGGTCTGAGATACAGAAGGCATTTGGGTGCATCCCTGCCTCCCTCTGCACCCTTTGCAGAGAGGTCAGTGCATACCTGAGTGCAGAGCCTTGGAGCAAACCAGCAATTTCCAGGCACGATGAGTGTCACGGGGACCAGAGCAGAGGAGCTGGCTGGTGCCAAAGCCCCATTAGCCATAAATGCTCTCAGTGTTGAGATCAGTGATAAAGACCTAAGTTTTGGAAGATTTTTTGATTTTTTTACTATGGGGAGTGTAGTAATAAAGACCCAGCAGCTGCATGGCTGCAGTTGCTGCCTGGGGATCCTGCAGGAAACAAGGGACCCCATGGGGAAGGGGACCCCACAGAGGCTCCCACTGGACACGGGGCTTTCAGGAAAGGCAACTGCATGGGTAAATTATGGGGATGAGTGATGCAGATTTCAGGGGGTAAACTGAGATTTGCTGTCTTTAAAGTCTGTATAAATATATATTTATGGATGGTTTTAAAACCCTGGTGTCAACATTGCAATTTGTAGATTGCAATGTGAGCTAGATTAAAATTGTACATAATGCTGGTCTTTCCTACCCCATGAGGCTTAATGGGAAAAAACAGTTCAGAAGAGCATAATATGAAGTCAGTGCTATGAAGAGGATACAGCATTGTGTCCCCAAGCAGCCAGGAGTCACTGCTGCCTGTGGCACAGGGAGGATAAAGGTCAGGCTGTCAGCAGGGAGATCCCTTGTTCATGGCCATCACCATTGTAACTGTTCCTGCCACTGCTGTCACAATTGCCACTGCTCCCACTGTCCTGGTAGTTTAATCCTTGTGTGGAGCTGATGGAGCAGGAGCAAATGCCTGCCATGGGAAGGCTGGGAGATACAGCAATGGGTAAAGCTGAAAATCCTTGTGGAAACACGTGGGTGTTGTGTAGCACAGAGGTGCAGGTTCTGATCAGGCAGGAATTTAGCTGCCAGCTCCCTAGAATGTGGGGCACAGCTGGATGTGGATTGGGATGCTGTCTCAGTGCTCAGCAGAAGCAAATCTGGAAGAGAGGGCCAGGAACACCCCAGTGGGCAAATGGTTCTTCTGTTGAGAGAGGGGACTGGGTTTTCCCTGGTGCCATTAGGCTTGTTTAATTGCTTAGCTGTTGTTTGCTGGCCCTTGCCCCACTGGGCTGTCTCTTCTGCCATCCTCTCCTCTGTAGAGTTGCCATAGCAGTGGTGACTCCCAGGAGCAGAGGGACAGATTCAGCTGTGGCTCCCAGGAGCAGAGGGGCACATTCAGCTGTGGCTCCCAGGAGCAGAGGGGCACATTCAGTGGTGGATCCCAAGAGAAGAGGGGCACATTCAGCTGTGGCTCCCAGGAGCAGAGGGGCACATTCAGCTGTGGCTCCCAGGAGCAGAGGGGCACATTCAGCTGTGGCTCCCAGGAGCAGAGGGGCACATTCAGCTGTGGCTCCCAGGAGCAGAGGCAGATTCCTGGGGCACTTGGCAGCAGTGCTGCCACTCCCCAGCAGCCTTGAGGCTGGTTCTAAGGACAAGGTTAATCTAAACCAACTTAGACCGTAGCTTCCTCGTTTAAGTGAGCCATCAGCTGTCTGTCATGGGCAAGGAGGGAGTTACTTACAGAGGGTGGTCCTTTCCACCCTACACTCCACAGCCAGGTGTCCCCATAAGCACTGTGACTTTTGCCTGAGGCAAGGCAAACTCAGGAGCTTCCAGGAAGCTGCACATTACAGAGGTACTGAATGGGAGAACATACCCATTAAAAGAAAAGTAACTTCTTTAGAAAGCCCATCCTGATTACAGGATGTGCTGGAGATGCTCCCCTTGTTTCATCCCAGAGCAGGCAGGGCTGAGCTGTGCTGGCAGGGCACCAGCACCCATAAAGGCCCCATTGACCCTGGCTGTGCTGCAGCCCTGGCACCCTCCATCCCCGAGTGCAGTGGGTTTTTTCCCAAGTTCAGCACAGTTTCTCTTGTCACTCAAACCCTCTGCATCCAAACCTCTGTTGCCTCTCCATGTGTAGCTCAGACCCTGTTTCAGCATCCTTAGCCACCCAGGCTCACGCTGCCCTTTGCACTGCTGCCCGCTTTCATGGAAATAGTTCCCCCTGAGCTGTTGGTGAACTTCTGTAGTCAATGTTAGGGTTTTTTCAGCCATGCTGTGAAATTTCTCTCATAGCTTTAGTCTCAGCTATTCTCTGTGCTCAAAACTGTTGTGTTCAGGTTCTGGGGCTGCAAAACGCTGCAGAGCTTTGTGAAGGCATGTTGGTATTGTCCAAGAGCTGCTACTCCATGGCTAGGAGAATGAGGGAAGAGGAGAGGCAGGAGAGACATCATCTCGTACTGTCTTTGAATTGACACAAATTATAATGTAACATCTAACAGGCTTAAACCAATGTTTCAAGTACCAGACCTCTCCCAAGAAAGTTCCTCCAAACAAGAGCAAGTCAAGAGGAAGATGGTAACATTTATCCCCACACACTCATTTTAGCCCAGCAAATTCTTATTTTCCTGTTTTGTTTTGGTTTTTGGTTTTTTTTTTTTTTTTTTTTTTTTTTACTGTGATTTTATTCAGTTACTCCAGGTTTTTGAAATGAGAATTTGTGTAACTATCAGATAGGGGGGTTTTCCAGTCTTGGGTATTTTTTTCCATTTTTTCTGCAATAATAAATGTAGGAGTTCTTGCCATGATACACATCCCAAGTACACTCTGCACACTTTGTGACCCTCAGTTCACTCAGTGTCATTTATGTTTTAATTGAGTCCAGATCACACTGTGGCAGTAATGGCCCTTGCAGTGCTCTTGAAATGAAGGAGAGCTCTGCAAACCAGGGGCCGAGAGCTCAAGGAGAAGTGAGGTGGACCTGAGGGCTTCACTGGATTCTGCGAAGGAGTGGCTGGGTGTTTTATTATAAAAGAATTGAGCTGCTGTGGAAGGCTTAGAACGGTCTGAGTTTTCACGACTCAATATTAGGTTGCTGCATGGTGCAATGGCTGTAGGATGCTTTCCCTGACTGCTGCCTGGCTACTGGAACAGTAACATTACTAGAGGATGGCATCTTCCCTGGTTCTGTCCTTCAGCTCCTGATGTGCCATCCAACATTCCAACCTTCCTTCTGTTCCCAAAAATAGGTGGGAAATTTGTTTCCACCTCACCTTACTATAAATTCACATCCCTCCATCCCATGCCAGTCTGCTGTGCTCAGACCTTTGCTCTTTCAGAAGTGCCCAGCAGTGAATTAATCTTAAATCTGGATGGGTTAAGTGGGGAGCAGGATGAGTGTGTGGGGAAGGCTCCTGGGACTTTGCCAGCCATCCCCCATGCCTGTCCTTATCTGTGTCTGCCAATGCATTAATCAAAGCAAACAGAAGTAGCCTCTTTATCTGAAGGTTCCCAATACTCCCAGCAGCATTTCTGTACAGTCATGTCTGTGCTGTGCTGCTCTTTTCTAAGATTGTTTAGTGGTTTTTTTTGTTGTTGTTTGTAAATGCAATAAAGTATTTAGTCATGCTTGAAAACAAAGAGTTAAAATGCTAATCCAACCTCCCTTGTTTTAAACAGGCACAGAAATTCTTGGCAAATCAGTTCGTATTCTATTCTCTACATTAGGAGTTTGCATATTTTTTGCAATTGGCTACATGTTGCTGCCACTGTTTGCTTACTTCATCAGAGACTGGCGGATGCTGCTGCTGGCGCTCACTGTCCCGGGGCTGTTCTGCATCCCGCTCTGGTGGTGAGTCCATGCCGGGGCCACGCTTCCACCTCCCCCCCGCCTGATGCTCGTTGTGCTGGGGCAGGGAGGAGGGGCTCTGAGAACGCTCTGCCTCCAGGGAGCGCTTTTTGTTTGGGGTTTTCTTGCCAGTTTTAAGTCGAGTAACTACCTAGAGAGCCTCGTTGGTGCTGTGTACTTGAAGCCCTGCTCTTTTTAGCTGGACAGAAGCCCTGAAGAAGGGCAGATAGCGCTGTTTGGTTGCTGCCTTTCTAAAGGGGTGGGTGTTTGAAAATAGGAAAGTAAAAGCAAAGCATCACTCACACTCTTAAGAATAATTCACAACAGGAAGAGTCCTTTCAGGGACTTATTATTCAGGGAACTCCTTTCTTTTTTGCTATCTTGAAAAAGTTATATCTGTAAGTGAGCAATTAGGATCTTTATAACAGTTGAGTGATTTACACACACTCTTCTATAGTTTAAAACACCTCCTGCATGTCCCAGTCTTGTTAGAAGTATTTGCTGATGGTTTGTTGCTTAGTTTTTTTTTTTTTTTTTAACCTCAGTCTTCAAACCAAACCTTTAAAATGGTTTTTCAGTTCCACCTCTGCTGTCATGGGATTTTAAAGACAGTCTGATTCTGTTTAAGTGTCAGTTTGCTTATTATATTTGAAGTGTTTCAAATTCCTTCATCACAGCAGCATTTCCCTGTGCAGCAAGCAGCTGTTCTCTGGGGAGGCTGGTTCTGGGTGGGAGCCTCTCAGACGTCTGCTATAAAACAGGCACTGTGAGGCACAGGAAAATTGTCCCCAAGGCATGGCTTCAGAGCCCTGCTTTGAAATCTATGGGCTGGGAATTCCCAGGCCTTTTAAAAGCTTACACTTAAAAGTGCCAAAAACTTCCTCTGATGGCACTTTGGGGCCTGTGTGGGGGCAGATGGGGATCAAGGTGCCCTGGCAGAGCTCTGCCAAGGCAGGCTGGTGTTTGGGGCCATGTGGAGGGCTTCCAGATGGGATCACATCCTTCTGCTCTGTACAGTTCTAGCTCTTTTACTCATTTCCCTTCCAAATTCTCCAGAAGGTTCCCTGCATTATCTCTGCAGTCTCAAGATCCTCAGCTTTCCCAGTAAGAAGAGCAGTGGAGGCAGATCATCTTACAGAAAGTCCCATTAGTGATTATTGATCAGATATAAATCATCTGATGTTTGTAATTATTTACCTGGCTTTGAGTCAGTCTTTGGGGCTCATCAGAAAAGGAGTGCCTGACCTGCTTTTTTCCAAGGAGAGGAAAAAGTGCTGCTGGCTAAAGGGAGCGGGATAGAATCTGTTAATACCAAAGGATTTAGTTAAGGAAAGTTAAAGTTTTCTGTCCTGTGCTTGGTGTTAACTCATTCAACATGTGCCTGTAATTGATTAGAGAATGTCATCAACTCTGCAAGGGGACACTGCCCCTGCCCTCTGCCTGGGAGAATCTGCCTCAGACCTGTGGTAACATGGTGAGGTTTGTATATAAAATTCCTATGACACAGAACCTTTAAATACACGCTGTGCATATTTAAAGCACTTCCACATTGTGTGCAGTTTCCTAAGAATATTTTTGATTCACACTGGCTAAGCTGCTCCCATCCTTTCTATCTGGTGACACCTGGTGGACATCAATTATTCCTTTAAAAACAGCCACTGAGGACAAAGCATCTACTTTAGCATGACAATAGGTCCCATGTACTTGAATTACATTGCCCACATGCTTCTGTGCTGGCTGTCTCCTGCTGAAAGCAATCTGTGAGATCCGAGTGTAACAACACATGTGTTATAAATAGGCACAACAAATGTGTTATAAATAACTTGTTACTTTTGGGGAAACATTGAATCATTTCTTCTGAAACTTATTATAGGATCATTCCTGAGTCTCCTCGGTGGCTGATCTCCCAGGGAAGATATAAGGAGGCAGAAGCTATTATCCGAAAAGCTGCAAAAATGAATGGCATTCCAGCCCCAGCTGTGCTTTTTGACACTGCAGAGGTATGTTCCATACATCCTGGTGCTTTACCTCGCTGGCACTTCCCTGTTTGGCTGGTTGTCTTGTTGGGAAATGCCAGCAGAGCTGGTTTGCACCAGCAGCTCTTGGGCTGGCAGTGACTGCTGGCCTGTGGTAAGTGCTGGGTTAGCAAAGTGATCAAAGAGATCAAAGTGAGAACCCAGAGGGAGGTTTTATTTGTTTGCTTTTCACAGTAAAATTCTCTTCCTCAGCAGTTGTTTATTGTGGTTTTCAAAGCGAGGGTGACCCAGATTGCTTCATCCTTCGGGCACTGCAAAGACCCAAGGAGAATGTGTTTGTGCCCGTTTCAGTTTGGTGCGTTTTTAGCAGTTTGCAGTTTAGCAAGAGCCCTTTGCAGGGGTCTGTGTGGGGGACCCTGAATCAGCACCCACACGAGCTGGGTCCGTGTGGAGCCTCAGAGACTCCTCAGGTTACCCAAACCAGCCAAAGCACCTGAGTGCTACAAGGGGACTTGAAAACCGTGATGTGAGTGAAGACAGTGACGAACATCAAGCTCTTCTTCAAAACTGTGATTTTCTCTATTTCATATCTGTTGGTTAAAAGAAGAAAGTCTGGTGAAACCTGGCAGCCCAGCAGCAGGGAGCAGCACAGCCACTGTGGCATGGTTGGTTCCTGTGCTCCTCTCTCCCTCTGCTGGCTCTGCCCTCACCGGAGCTCCTCCAGAGGCACATTTTTCTTGTGCAAAGACTCCTCCAGCCCTGCGTCAGCAATGACCTTGTGTCTGTAGGTCGGATCTTTCTCTGCTGTCTTATACTGCCACCTTCCTTTTGTGGCAGAGAGAGCAGGAAGCAAAGCACCGTGTGCTCCTCTGCAGTGGCTGCAGGACAAAGATGCTGTGAGTTACCCCTCCCCTGGGCAGGATTCATTACTTGGCTGTCACACTTGTATTTTGGCTGAAGATTTCTTTCCCAAGTGGAAGTTTTTGTGTAAATTGAAGTGCATGTTCCAATTATGGGAAGCTCATTCTACACCAGCCATGGAAAAGCACTTCTTTTACTTCATAGCCAGGCCTCAGATGTCTTTCAAACTGGGGATGGCTTTTTTGGATTGCAACATTTTATCATTCCTGCATATTTTCTTAAAACAAGGAGACACTCACCTGCTTCATGGAAATTTTGTGTGCCAAAAATTTTGTCTGTCCAAAAAAGCCTGAGGAAGATGTCTGCATACTAAGTCTCATGTTGGAAGCATTTTTCAAACATTAATAGAAAGACACTCCTTGGGAACCATCATCTATTCCTAGGAAAGGGCATCTCCTGGATAGTCCTGTAGGGAGAAGCAGGGTGATTTGTTCTTTGGGCCCAGGGGAAGCCTGGCCACAAGTTCTGGCTTCACCCTAGCAAGGGCAAAGTGTGCAGGCAGAAAGGAACCCTAATGCCACCCAGAAGATTCCTGCTTCAAGCCTCAAACTAGACCCTCCATCTCCAGTCTGAGGTGGTGGATGCTCCTGTGATGTGCCCTGGCCTCACCAACCTTTCTCATCTGTTCCTCTCCTGTCAGGGTGCTGGCAGGCAGCAAAACTAGCTGATTTCCTACATTCATTTCACATCACTTATGAAGGTTTGAGAGAGTTGAATGGACAGTGCAGAGAATGGACAGAACAATGCCTCTGGTACTGAGGTTACTTCTGGAACTACTGCGTGAGACCCTTAAGGAAACATTAACTCGTCTGCCTGCTCAGCTGATCCTCCTTTCTAATTAATCTTCGTGGTGCAGTGGAACCTCCCATGAGTACAGCTGGGTGCAAGGACAAGCTCCACCTGAGGACTGTGCTCCCTGGTGCAGAAGTGGCCCTTGGGCTGACCACTTATCCCCTGATAGCCATAACTCCGTAACTGCCTGGACTGTGGGTAGCAGAGGTTGTTATGCTCTTAGGTGTGTGGGAATTTTTTTGGTTTTGTTTTCCTTTTTCCTTCAGATGCAGGATTCGAAGCCCCAGCAGCAGCAGAAGGCTATCCTTCTGGACCTATTTCGAACCCGAAACATTGCAACTATTACTATTATGTCATTACTTTTGTGGTAAGGAAATGTGTATTCCTAAAGTACCCAGGCAATAGAACAGTTCCTGATTTGAGGGCACATGCCACGGGTTTAGATAATGAGTCTGAGCCTCAGAGCCGAGCTCCAGTGGTCCTTGGCTGGTACATGGCCCTCGGTGTCCTCACAACCACACTGCATTAACACACAAGAATATGGAGACAGTAGCCTTGTCTCAGATGTAAAATAGTTAGAAAACTATATGTAACAACTTCTGTACTTTTAAGTACGTTTTTTTTTTTTTTTTAAATGCTTCCCATCTCTGTAATCTCTATTTGAAGAGAAATGTTCTTCTTGAAGCAAAGGTAGTAACTCAGTAACATAACAAGAGCCAGACCCATGGCCAGCATTTTTGTTCTGTTCTGTACCGTGCCCATCTCAGTGAGATTCTGGTCCCTGCCTGGGCAGCCATGAGAAATGAGGACCCAAAATGCTGTATATACAAACCAGAACTCTTTCTGTCCATATTCACTGCAGCAGAAAGGAACTGGCTAGCACATTTGGTAAGGCATTCCTGAGATCTGAAACATGAACATCCAGCTCTCTGTGAAGATTAAATAAGATATAATGGAACTGCTGAGGGTGGGAGATCCTGACACTAGCTGCAAGTAGGAATGTAGTTGGCTTGGGAAGCTTGCAAGAGTGTCATTGCGTTGTTGAGTCCATTGCAGTGAAAATTCTTTGTGAACAACTTCCACAAAGCTTTTTACTTGGTGTAGTTATGCAGGAAGGACAGAGAAATCTGAGGTGTCTTCAAGCTGCTGTGGATATGATCACTGAATGGGATGACAGAATTAGAAAGAGGGGGTTGCCACTGAGACTTTTTTAAGCCACAATGCCTGTGGCGGTGCTTTGCAGTATCCTATTTTTGTAACAACATCTGAGGCAACACTGGAGGCATTCAGAGACTGCTGTTTCTGGAATAATTTGTTTTTATTGCTTTTCTCAGGTTTTTCACATCAGTTGGTTACTTTGGCCTGTCCCTCAGCACTCCAGACTGGCATGGAAATGCCTATGTCAACTGTTTCCTCTCAGCTGTTATTGAAGTTCCAGCGTATGTGATCGCCTGGCTTCTCCTCCGCTCCCTCCCACGGCGCTACTCCTTATCTGGCACCTTGTTTTTAGGGGGAAGTGTTGTCCTCTTCATTCAGCTTGTTCCTGCAGGTATAAAATTAAACATGTGACTTAAGTATATGAAACATTCAAAATATGTTATGGTACTGTGTAATAGTACTGCAAAATTACTGGAAACCAGGATCAAATTTAGAATTCAAGGTCAAGTTTATGCTGATCCCTTGCAGCCTAGGTTGGTTTTTTTTGCATTTGTATATGCTGAGTCACACTCAACTCTCATTTATTGTGTCAAATTACTGAGCTTTATATAGTTCAGGGGGAACCAAGTTCTAAAATGAAAGCTGAAAGTGTACTGTGATTTATCTGGTTGTGCTTCCAGGCTACAAAAACCTGCATCCACATTTCCTTGTGTGTAAATCTCCACAGGATTTTGTGAAAAAGGGGTGGGTTCAAGCTTGTAGTTTATTGCTTTGTAATCCAGAGTTTTGTTCCATTTCAAGAATGCTGTTTTACTTGAAGACAACCAAAATCTGAAAAATAAAAAATAACCTACATTATGCTTAGTGGGGAGTTTGGAGTCATCAAGGAATGGGATTAATACTTTGTATAATTAAAAAAACCTAAAACACCCAACTCATCACCTTTTGGAAAAACACAGCAATACAGTCTTTTGAATGGGGAAATAATACAGGTAATAAGCACAGGGTGTTGTTTATTGACCTTGATTTTATTTTTTCTCTTTCAGAACTTAATGTCCTGTCTGTTGGACTGGTGATGCTTGGGAAGTTTGGCATCACAGCTGCATTTTCAATGCTTTATGTCTACAACGTGGAGCTGTACCCCACGCTGGTGAGGAACATGGCAGTGGGAGCCACCTCCACGGCCTCCAGGCTGGGCAGCATCATTGCTCCTTACTTCGTTTACCTGGGTGAGATCTCCTTCTTCCTGCCTTGCACCACACAACTGCCACAACAGAGAAGTTGTCTGAGCTTCTGCAGTGCGGGCTTAGCTTCAAATCCCTTCACTTGTTGGCTTTTCAGTTCCTTCTCTCGGCTTGGGTGTGAGTTCACATGGTAGAAGTTAGGTGGAGCTCCCTGGGCTTTGCAGAAGGATCAGGCACTTCATTCCTTTAGGGACCATTCATGTATCCCTGAAGTGGGTTACAGCTGGTCCAATGCAATGATGAAGTTTATAAACTGTGCAGGTAGAATGGCTGAAATGATAATCACATCTCGGGGTTCCAGTTAGTTTCCCAGGAGAGTGTGACAAGAAGTGGTCTTGCAAGTAAGGAAATGCAGCAGTAAGAAATTCATTGCATGGTACTGTCCCTGGGTATGTTTGCATTCCTAGGAATTGTGCTCTCCAAAGTAATACATGGGAAACATAGCATACAGTTAAGTGGCATGAAAGTGTGTTTACTTGAAGTGGGTTTTTAAAATTTTTTTTTAAGTTTCTAAGCCAGTCATCTCAGCATTCATTCATTTTGCTTTTTCTTATTGCTCAATATTTCTGTAAGTAGAATTATTAATTTCCTCATAGGCTTTTTTTGACACTCAATGCCATCACATTCTGAGTGCTGCTCATTATATTAACTGACAAATATTTTTTGGTTTGGTTTGTTTTTTTGTTTAATACATAAAATACATTTTCCTAATGTTGCAGACAGGAAAGAGTGATAGAGGTTAGGGGACTAAGGGTGAAAGTGAATACCTTCTGTTCAGTCTGGGGTGCTCAATCTCTTCTTTCTTTCATTCACACATGATTTATTTCCTTCTGCCATCACTGGACCCATGTCGGCTCTCTCAGCTCCTAATGAGTGTTGCTTCCTGCTGAGATCTTTGATACAACATGAGCTTGGCTTTGCTGGCTTTGACAAAACATTGCTGGTGTACTGCTGAGGGGTTCCTGCTGATTCTCCATGCCAGGAAAGTGGAGAGGAGATTGCTATCTGTAACTAATCAGTGTTGACTCACATCTGCATTCCAGTGTAACTGGAACACACTGTACCAAAAATGATGAAAATACCTTGTCTTTAGTTTCATACTTGTACAGTGTAAATGTGAAGTGAAAGGGTCAGCAGGAGTGTGACTCTCCTTAAGGTCTTCAGTCTCTATTGCAGCACTAAGAGAGAAATGTAGACAAAATAACATTTTTACTGATTGTTTTTTGTGGGTTTGTGGGGTTTTTTCCTCCCAGGTATCCATGGGCTCAGTCTATAAAAAATCTTGTTCCAGACATCAAAATAGTTTCTTAAACTTTAAGAGGTTTGAGGAGAAACTTGTCAGCTGCTGCTATTTGCTACAGCTAAATTAGGACCTTGCCATTCATCCAGCTCAAAAACACAGAGGAGATCAGATCACAAACTTCAGCTCTGTGAGACATACCCAGAGGTCTTCTCTTTAATCTGAGTTTATTCCATACATTATAAAGCATATTGCTCTATCCCAACTATAAAATAAAGCTGTCAAGTCCAGTTTGGTACTTTCTCTATCTCCAATACTTTAACTCCTAGCTAATCCCTTTTCTGAAAGACCTTTTCATTGCTGTGCTGTTGTGACTTGAGGATTTTCATCCTGCCTAAACAGTTGTGTGCCAGCTTGAGGCTGCTGGCAGAGGCTGCTGCATTCAAGTCCAAAATAATTTTCTGAGTAGACTAAGGTCAGAGCCTGTGTGTGTCTTGGAAAGCCTGATGTTCTCTCCCTTTGCAGCAAGGAAGGCTTTAAAGCAGATCCCCATAAATGAGCTGTTAGTCTGGAACTGACCTGTTCAGCTGACTTAGTCCCTTCCCTTCTTTTGCATCAGCCCAGCAGGGTGTATGATCTCAGGGAGTGATTAGTGCTTCACTGCTTGCAAGCAATTTTATTCCCTCATATTGTATTATTTAACAGAGGATTTGGTTCTTGATGACAGTGTGGTACTGAAGGCTCCAGCAAACTATTGCCTTGAAAAGATGTTGATTATCCCAGCTGAAAATATAAAAAAACCCAGTTGAAAATATAAAAATATAAAAAAACCAACCAAACAAAAAAAATTACCCAAACTTTTGGCTGCTACACAAATGTGAGGGTTGGCCTGAAATTATGGTAGATGTGGTCATCCAAGAGCACATGTTGAAGCTTTAAAATTGAAAAGTCCCTTTGCTGGCAGGTAATAGATGTAATTCAGCTTTGGATTCACCTTTGATATTGATGAATCTTTCAGCTAATTATTCCAATTAGTTCTGCATTTCAGCAATATCTGGAATATAAACTTTACATGTGGGTTTGTCAATTGTGGACATTGAGTACTGTTGGAATGTTCTGTGTTCTGCCAGGTGCCTATGACAGATTCCTACCCTACATCCTGATGGGGAGCCTGACTGTGCTGATTGGGATCCTGACCCTGTTTCTCCCAGAAAGCTTTGGCAATCCACTGCCCGAGAGCTTTGAGCAGATGCTGAAGGTGAAATGGTAAGGCAGCTTTCATTCAGCCCACACTTCATAGGAGTTTAGAACACAGTCCCTTTTCACAATCAGAAAACATGTTTCTTCAGGTCCCCGGCAAAATTTCAAAGCTCTCAAAGTGCCCTTTAGATTGTTTTCTTTGGGGTTGTTAATTTGACAGACAATGACATCATACAATTTCTCCAGAATGTCTAAACTCAAGAGCTGATGTGTGCTGGCAAAGCAAGGCTGACCTTCACAGCTCCTTGAGGCTGTTGCTTCAGATGTCCAGACATTTTCCATCCTTTTAATATCATTTACTCTCCTAAACTCTTTATTTAAACTATTCCTTTAACTATTTGTTTAGTAGGATTGTATGCATTATGAGACCCTTCATTCTTCCAGTGTAAGTTCTTTAGGTACTATTCTAAATTAAATACAGGATTTCAATATTCTAGTCTCTTCCTGGGCAGCCAAGACAGGCCAGGACAGCTTTTGGTCTGGTTTATATATGTAAGCAATGACAGTTCTCTTGTCCCACCAACATTGTTATTTAGGGTGCCCCAAGCAAATATTTCCACTCAAATCTATGCACATCCACTACAGTGTGAGAAAAATTCTTAGAGCAGCAGCAGGAAACTGAATTAATCAAAGACCAACTGCATAGCCACCATTCAGCTCAGTGAAAACTGGTATTGGAACAGAATTTGCCCCTGTAAGCAATAATAGCTTGAAAAAGCTAGAATTCTCTTTATCTAATTCTTGGTCAACATAAGGAGCTGTCATTATGCTTTCAGAAAAAGAAAAATTGCTGGGCCTTTCCTTGAGAAAGGACATATTACTTCTTAGATGTCTCACATGTGGCTTTTCAGCTTTGCAGTTGACAAACTGTAGCTAGAAATCCTAGAGACAAACCAGATTCCCCTTGGAGCCTTCTTGGATGAACAGCCTGAAGTAACTGAGTTATAGTTGCTGAATGATGTTCAAGTTCCAGGGATTATTTGCTGCACTGCTGCTGCCATCCAGCAAGGAACACTGTACAGAACATTGTATTTCATCTCATGTTTATACTAGCAATGTAACATGGGTATTGTAGTGGTGCTTGTAGGAGAGGGAAGTGTCTGATGATACCCTGGAAAACGTGCTCAGTCTGTTACTTGCTTTCAGTTTCAGAAATGAGCAACAAACCACTGGCATTAGGAGTTCCAAGGAGAGTCCTAAAAGTCTGATAACACCTTTGTGAAGAAAGACACACCTCTCAGAGGGGCTGAAAGAAGAACAAAATCATCTCAAAATGCATTTGCTGCCAGAGGAAAATGAACAAAACCCAACTGCACCATAGTTGTTATCCCCTCTGCTGCTGTCCCCAGATTACATGGTATACTGACCAGATGCTGTCTGATCCTGCAGGACCATTATTCTGTCATTCAGTGTCCTGTTCCCTGCTGTTTGTCAGCAGACACAGTCCCCATTGAGAAACGGGGGCCTGTCTGTGCTGAACACAAGTCAAGGAGTAAGCTGGAAGTGGGCCTTAGAAATAACACAGCAGTCACTCCAGGCAGTCAGGTACTTGATAAAAGCTGCTGAAAGGGGAAAAAAATAATAGCAAACCTAATGTTGGTGTTTGTTCTAACTTAGTGTATTGACTGGAGGAAGGGGAGCTGGGTGTCTGCCTTTCAAAACCTGAAACAAACATCCTGGCCTCCTTTGAAATCTGTGACTAAAGCCCGTAGACTAAGTGGAGTCAAAATTCATTTGTAGCAGAGCAGACACAGACTTCCCTGTAAGGACATGGGTTTTGAACATACCATCAGAGTGGCTTTAGATGTCACTTGCTTTTCCCACGACCTGGGATCCACCTGTTCTGTAAAAGCTGCTGCTCTTTCATAAAGCCTGAACCCACCCAAAACCCTCAGCTTTGTGAATCTTCAGTGTCTTTGGGAAAGGGGAAAAATCTTGAGCACTGAGAAAGGACTATAATTTGCTGACTTTCTGGTGGGTCACACCCACTTTCAACAGAAAAGTCAGCTGTAGCAAATCCATGATCCTGTCCCAACGTGCCATGCATTATAGCTTTCAGGTTTTTTTGTGGTATATGGGCATAAGCAGTTTTTTCGCTCTCTTGGGGTGTTGTTTTGTCTTTTTCCCAAAGTATTTAATTTCTTCTTTGAATATATACCACTTTGTTCTGCACCTTCAGTGAACACTCACTGCAGTTTCAAAAGCTTTCATAAAACCTTTGTAGAATTAACAAACTTAAAGGCAATTTGATGCTCACAAAAGTCAGATTTTCTGTACTGGATATGTTCATCTGCAGCTATTAAAAATTGAAAAGGACTAATTTGGGACCACAGGGGTTTTTATAAAAAAAAAAACCCAAACACCAACAAAACCAGTATTTGGTTTTAAAATCTCACAGGTTATGTATGTTTGGGTTTTTTGGGTTTTTTTAAGTTTGGCAAAACTAGATTGGACGAAGATAAATGTCGAGCTCAGAGTTGTGCTTCTACTGTTTTATGAACACTACATTGTTTGAAGAGTGTAATTCTTATTTTTGTATTTATTGGCTGTATGTGCACTTCTTGGTCACTTAAAGTCTGTCAGACCTGGTAGACTGATTTTTATCCTCTATAAATAACAATGAGCCCTGATTCACCTTCTGTAAGGGCTAACAAAAGCACAGTGTCTCATCTCTAATGCATGAGTTCAGGGTAGGTTGTCTTGTGCTGGCTCTTGGCACAAGAATGAGGCTCTCCCTGAAGTTCAAGCACAAATTTTAAGCTTTATAACAAATGCAAGGAACTTGTGCAATTAACTCAAGCTGCTTTTGGGAGTTGAAATACTATTTTTTATTTCCTGCAGTTCTGCTTTTGCCATAAATGTAACATGGCATAAGAGAACCTGTGACTCCCGATCTTCTCATCCCTTCTCAATCAATTTCTCTAATAACAGCAGTATTTAATCTTGCTTTTACTTTTACAGAGTTAATCTAAAGAGGTACTGTTTAGATGTAACTGAATTTCTCAATAAAGTCTCTTTATCAGCATAGGACAGGTTTGAGGACTTGAGTTAAATATAGGTGGTCATATTTTTATGCAGATTGTTATTTTGAGACTTATGTGATTGTAGGCTTGGGTATTTCTAAAAGGTAAATATTTTTGTACTCTTGAACCTTTCAGTATCTTAAAACCTGTTTTTCCTTTTTTAAATAAGAAAAAGTGCAGTGTTTTTTTAAATACCATTTTTGAACCAGTCTCATTTTTCTTACTTAAACCATTGATCTCAAGCTAGCGTTGCACTTTAGTATATTCCGCAGCAGATTTAATAATCTTTCAGGGGGGTGGAATGTCCTTCTTAAAATTATGTGATGTTGTTATAAGGCCTTATGGAGTCTGAGCACAGTGGAAATGAGGGAATCCCAGCTGAATTGTTCTCACTGATGCAGGGATCACCACCCTGCGCCTCATCTGTAACCTCTGTCACCTTCACTGGGGTCTCTCTGTCCAACCTTGGATCCTCAGCTGACTTGCTGGATCTGCTAATAATTATATAAAGCTGTAGTAATTGTCAGTCATTGCCCTCTGTCTTCACTGCAATAAAAATGTGCACTGACATTGTTTCAGCCTGCTTCATGTGTGGATTCTATATGGAGAGCAAGTCCCCGAACTTAAACACTTGGTGCCAAGAATTTTAAATAAATAAATAATAAAATGTATTTAGCATGGATCAGGCATGGAAAAAAAATCCTGAAATAAGCTCTTTCACCAATTAAGTTCTTCCCCACAGGGAAATTATGATGGTGTGGTACAGTTTTGCCTTTCAGGTGCAAATCCCTGGAAGCTGACCCTGGCCAGGGTCAAGGATGATTTTGTGATTTAACTCCTATTATGCCATTAATTTTCTACCTTTGAGATTTTTCACGGCTGTGTGATTCCAACCCAAGATAAAAGATCATTGTAAATACAAGTGTTCAAAAAATGCTGTAAAAGGTACATTATTTTTTTTAACCAGTTAGAGGTGGGGAAAAATATCAGCCATAAAAAGCCACTTGAAAATGTGAATTAGCCTTATGAAGAGCAGGACCAAATTTGTGCAGCGATCAGTTCAAACATTGAATTGTATATCTATGGGACTCCTCTGTCACCTTCATTGGGTCTCTCTGTCAACCTTGGATCTCAGCTGACTTACTGGATCTGCTAATAATTATATAAAAGCTGTAGTAATTGTCAGTCATTGCCCTCTGTCTTCACTGCAATAAAATGTGCACTGACATTGTTTCAGCCTGCTTCATGTGTGGATTCTATATGGAGAGCAAGTCCCCTGAACTTAAACACTTGGTGCCAAAATTTTAAATAAATAAATAATAAAATGTATTTAGCATGGATCAGGCATGCAAAAAAATTCCTGAAATTAGCTCTTTTTCACCAATTAAGTTCTTCCCCACAGGAAACTATGATGGTGTGGTACAGTTTTGCCTTTCAGGTGCAAATCCCTGAAGCTGACCCCTGGCCAGGGTCAGGATGATTTTGTCATTTAACTCCTATTATGCCATTAATTTTCTACCTTTGAGATTTTTACAGAGTGTGATTCCAACTCCAAGATAAAGATCATTAAATACAAGTGTTCAAAAATGCTTTAAAAGCATACATTATTTTTTTTTAACCAGTTAGAGGTAGGGGAAAAATATCAGCCATAAAAAGCCACTTGAAAATGTGAATTAGCCTTATGAAGAGCAGGACCAAATTTGTGCAGCGATCAGTTCAAACATTGAATTGTATATCTATGGGACTCTGTGAACTTCCTGCCAGTACCACTAGGTACTAGCTAGGATTTTGGGCCTAGGATTAGAATATTATTTATTATTTATTAAATCTATTATTGGTCAAGCATGTAGTGTGCATTGCCTGAGAAAATAGTGTCAGGGTCAGGAAAGCTTTTTTACAGCTTTAGCTGAGCCTGCTGAAGGGACAACGGCAGCTGTGGGAAGGTGCTACAGAGTGACACGAGGAACCCTTTAGTCCTGAACTTGCCCCACCTGCCCTGCTTTGATGAGCAGAACACTCCATGAAGGCTCCTGGCTCATACACGGCACTGACCCCAAACAAGGTTTTATGGCAGAGCCCCAGGCAGGTTCACAGTGTGCCTTAGGGGCTGCAGCAGCCCAGTCACAGCCCAGTCACAGCCCAGTCACAGCCCAGTTACAGCCCAGTCACCATCGGGTGGGCACTGACGGGGTTTCAGCTGGTCGGGTGTGGAGGTGTTTAAGGGAAGATGGGACTTGGCTGTCGGGTCAGAGGTTGGACGCGACGATCTGAGGGGTCCTTTTCCACCTCATTGACTAGAATTCATCTCCACCCTGTTTTTTTTTTTTTTTATTCTTTGGAAGTAAATACGAGATCCGACCCCTGTTTTAATGGCCGTTCCTGACCCTACTCCTGAAAGGCAGGGACCTGTCCCCAGCCCTGGGCCGGGCAGGAGCTGGAAGGCGGCCCCAGGCCCTAGGCAGAGCCCTCACCAGGCCAGGTGCAGCGGGCGGCCTGTGGGGCCGCCCGTGTGGCACCCCGCCCCAGAGCCGCCTCGGCCGCCTCAGGCAGCTCCGCCTGTCCGGCCAGGCCCGGTGGGGCCCGGCCTGAGCCTCGCCGCGCCTCCGGGCGGGCGCCCCCGGGCCCGCCTCCACCGGGCCGGACCAAATTTGCGCGGCCTCAGGGCAAACCCCACCCCAGGCCGGCCCATGGCGCGGGGCTGCGCCTGCCGTACCGCTAGGAGTTGCTTCCTGCCCGCGCCACACCGAGCCGCCGGACCGGCGGCCGCAGCTCCGGCGCGTCATGCGCGAAGCTACGACGTGGCCACCGCCTGAGAAAAATAGGGGCCGCTTCCAGCGCCTCGTCTTTTTTCTGCTCAGCTGAGCATCATGCTGAAGGGACAACGCCTCTCCATCGTGTTACTGGCCGACACGAGGAGCACTTTTGCGTCGTGCCCCTTTGCCAACCCTGAGGGCTTTGATGCGCAACGCCAACATCCCGCTGGAGCTGGGACGGGGCAGCAGGTGCCGAGCCAAGCCGTTTTATGCCAGAGCCGCCTCGGCAGGTTCTCGTGTGCCTTAGGGGCTGGCAGCAGCCCAGATCTCCACCCTGTTTTTTGTTTTTTTTTTTTTTTATTCTTTGGGCAGTAAATACGAGATCCGACCCCTGTATTAATGGCCGTTCCTGACCACAAGTCACGAAAGGCAGGGGACCTGTCCCCCAGCCCTGGGCCGGGCGGGAGCTGGAAGGCGGCCCCAGGCCCGGAGCGGAGCCCCTCACCGAGGCCCGGGAGCAGCGGGCGGCCTGTGGGGCCGCCCGTGTGGCACCCCCGCCCCAGAGCCGCCCTCGGCCCGCCTCAGGCGGCTCCGCCTGTCCCGGCCCGGCCCGGCCCGGCCGAGCCCCCGCCGCGCCTCCGGGCGGAGCGCCCCGGGCCCGCCTCCACCGGGCCGGCCCCACTTGCGCGGCCTCGGGCAAACCCCACCCCCAGGCCGGCCCATGGCGCGGGGCTGCGCGGCCGAGCCGCTGAGCCGCTTCCTGCCCGCGCCACACCGAGCCGCGGGACCGGCGGCCGCAGCTCGGCCGCGTCATGCGCGACTACGACGCGGCCACCGCCTTCCTGGGCGAATGGGGCCGCTTCCAGCGCCTCGTCTTCTTTCTGCTCAGCGCCAGCATCATTCCCAATGGCTTCAACGGCCTCTCCATCGTGTTCCTGGCCGGCACGCCCGAGCACCGGTGCGTCGTGCCCCGCGGGGCCAACCTGAGCGGCGAGTGGCGCAACGCCAGCATCCCGCTGGAGCTGCGGGACGGGCAGCAGGTGCCGAGCCGCTGCCGCCGCTACCGCCTGGCCGCGCTCGCCAACTTCTCGGCGCTGGGGCTGCGACCCGGCTCCGACGTGGAGCTGGAGGCGCTGGAGCAGGAGCCGTGCCTGGACGGCTGGGAGTACAGCCGCGATGTCTATCGCTCCACCATCGTCACCGAGGTGCGCGGGAGCGGGAGGGGAATCCCGGGCAGCCCGGGGTGCCGCGGGGTTATCGCAGTGCCCGTGCAGCTCCGCCGCGTTCTGGGCTCTCTGCCGGCACATTGATCTGCTGCTAAACCCGCCATGCCGAGTTTATTTTGAGGTCTTCTGTTCACTTTCATTTGCATAAGAACGAGGAAGGAAACTTTTATGGTGAGGGTGGTGAGACACTGGGACAGGTTGTCCAGGGATGTTGTGGATCCCCAATGTTCATGGGCCAGGTTGGATAACGCCTTGAGCAACCTGGTTCGCTGTGAGGTGTCCCTGTCCATGGCAGGGACCAGATGATCTTTATAAGGTCCATTGCAATCCCTTAACATTGTTTCTATAATGAACTTCCAAGTGCAGCCTGTTTCCTTACCAGCGAAACTGTGCAAATGCTTCTTGGTTCATCAGGTATCTGTGCAAGGGGCTGGAGCAGGGTCAGCACTGGGTTCAGCTTGCTTGGTGTGACAGAGATGTCTCTTTGAACATCCAACAGTGTTTGTTTTCTTTCTTTAAAACAATAAAGGTGGTAGAACTCATGGAATCACAGGGTGGTTTGTGTTGGAAGGGGCCTTAAGGAACATCCAGTTCCAACCCCCTGGCATGGGCAGAAACACCTTTCACTAGACCAGGTAGTCCCAAGCCCTGTTCATCCTTGCCTTGAGCACTTGTAAGGATGGGGCATCCATAGCTCCTCTGGGCAGCCTGTGCCAATGTGTCACCACTCTCACTGGCTGGAGTCATCCTGAGTTGTGCAAGATACACAGGTTGGGTAGGCCTGGTTTGATGCTTTGTTCAAAGGACCCTGAACTTTGCTGTGTGCCCGCAGCGCCTCTGCTGTGTCCCTGTGCTCACGTGCTGGGACAGGTCATGTTTGTGCAGGTGTACACTGCTTGAGTCAGGTCTGGGGTGTGGGCAGCCTACCAAAGGTGAAGCTGTGCTGATTGTCACTGCTTTCACAAGGAAGCTGTCCAGACCCGTGGCAGCAGGTTGACTTCAGAAGCAAGGAAATGGATTTTGAAAAGTGCTTTTGAGGAATACTTCAATTTCAATACAAGTATAGGCCTTTTTAGAAAGTTTGCAAAGTTTGTACAGTCCCATTGCCTGGACATGAGTTCTATGGAGCTGGAGCTCCATAAAAAATCTGCCATGATTTCTTGTTTTGCAAACTGGGTTGTGATCAGTGTTTGGGTAGTGATGGGTGCGAGTACTGAATGTCCATAAGCTGATCTGGGCACAGATGACTTGGGGAACATGGATGAGGAGCCATGGCGGCACAAGGCAGGATTAGAAATGGGAACACAGGAGTTGTAGGAAACTCAGTCAAGGGTTTGAATGATTCTGACAAGTGCAAGGCATTGCCTCATCTAAAGAATTGCTGTCTTACTGGAGAGGAAAGCTGCTGGGAATGTCTCAGCTCCAGTGCTTGCTGAATGCACTGTTGTGAAAGGCTGAATGCTCTCAGGGCAGTGTAAGGCAGTTGGCATCTTCGTGGGCAGCCCTTTCACAGGGGGGCACATGGGTGTTGTTTGAGTGCTGTGCTAAGATGGTTATCCTGGCTTAGATGTGCTGCTTTGTCTTTAGAGCTTCGCTCAGCTTTGGCTTGATGTTAATTAAAATGTTTTGAGCTATTGGAGTTTTGTCCAGGAGTTTTACAATCTATAAGAAAAGGGAGCTGCTCACATAGTGCTGAGACTGCCCAGCCCTGGCTCCTCGTCTGTGTGACTTGGCAGATGTCCCGGGTCCGTGGGAGGCAATGTTTGTCTGCCCAGGCATCATGCACTGAGGCAGTATTTTTTTTTCTCCTCTAATATTAATGCTTCTGAGGGAGTTTTGCAAGAGCTGTGGCCTTTCACACACTTACAGGTTTTCAGTGTTTAACTTGTTTAATTTCTTGGCTTGGCGTTACTGCTTTCATGATTAACTAATCCTGTGTTTAGTTGCATATCTCTAACTTGTTGAATAATCATGAGGACCTTTGTCCCAGATTTCCATAGCTGACACTGGGAGGGGGAAGGGGATTTTTTTTTTTAAGAAAGGTTTTTTGCTGAATCTCTCATGACTTTAGAGAAACCTTGTTTATGGTTCTGCTTTTCAGGGGAGACTTAAAACATTCAGTTCTCTCCCACTTAAAGAGAGACTTTATTTTCTCACAGACTAACAACAGAAGGTTGTTATTAGCCAGTCTGCAGTATTTAACCAGCGCTGGTGTAACAAAATCCCTTTCTGTCTTTTACTTTTTGAAATGCTGTAGCTCAGGGCATAAGAAGGGCTTTATTTTGGCTCAAGAAACCAACTGTGTCATTCTAATTCCTCCATAAGTCCTGTAAAAAATGAATGTAGGAGTAGTAAAAGTTCATACATGGTAGTAAAAGGACTAAACCAGGAGTAATTAAAGGAAAAGATTAACTTCTGCCAGTCATGGCTGTTATGGGACTATACCAGGAGTAGAGTTAAGCAATGGAGTTAAGGGCATGAGTGCACTAGAAATATGATATAATGAGGTGTTAGATGATACATCAGTCAGAACATTTTAGTTCACACAAGAGTAATTCTTAAACAGTGAACCATAAACAGATGCTGAATTTTGGATACACTTATTCATCCTCAGCTTCCAAAAAGGTGTTGTATTGTTCATCAGTTTGAAATCAGCGCAGGTGGTGTATGCCAGATTTGCACGCTTTGTGTCTGTTTTGCTATTGGCAAACTTTAGGGCCTGTTGGCTTTTGCAGGGGAAGGATGCACATGGTGGGACTTGCCAGGTGTCTGGAGGCTGGTCAGGTGCAGGGCTGGTGCTCCTTCCTGTGTGGCTGCTCAGAGAAAGTTCTGGGCAGAGATGAGGGCCCAGAGGTTTCCATTCTGTACACCCCAGGGATCCAAGTGCCCTGCTGTGCTGTCAGACCACAGTCCCTGGAGATGAGTGGGTTATGCCAGGCCTTCAGGAAGCAAGGGGAGGCTGCAGCAGTGGCATGTGCAGGACACAAATGGGCTCTGGGGCACAGCTGCTCATCCAGAGGTTTCAATGTTCACCCTGCTGAAAGGCAGAGGAATGTATTGTTTCACTTTGCCAAGATTAAAAACACAGGCTTATGCTAGACATTGTAATTTATGCAGTCATAGAATCATAGAATGGTTTGGGTTGGGAGGGACCTCAAAAATCATCTTCTTCCACTCCTGCAGGCATGGGCAGGGACATCTTCCTCTAGAGCAGGCTGTTGTAGGAGTGGGGCCAGCAGCTGGATTGTAAATTAACCTTGTGTCATCCAGGTTCAGCTCTCACCCTACTCTTCATTAATGTTATTCACCTCCATTATTTATAATCTTTTAAAACAGGTGCTTCTTTTGTATTGTTGTAGGTTAATATCTGCTGGTCACTGTGGCTGAAGTTCATACTCATAACTTTGCAGCCTCAGGAGCCGAAAAAGCTGTTTGCAGCTTTGCAAAAGCTTAGTATTATTGGTCTTGTCAGAAGAAGGAAAAGAAAGTCTGGGTTTCATTTAATAAGTAAATACAAATACCTGACAGATATACAAAAGTGTTTGTAAAATGCTGGGTTTTTCAAGGTGTGATTTAAAAAGCACATTATGCAGTAGTGTTTGAAATTGTACAAAGTACAGCTGTTTCTGAGATCACAACATAAAGTAAGATTAATATTGTTAAAGAATAATAGGCCTGCAGTTGATATTGTTAAATGGAAACAGTGCTCTTTTAGAGGCACTGTGGACAGTTAGTGACAAGGCAAAATTCCCTGTATCTTGCCTTTACTTTTAAATTCAAACTCACCTCAGGTGATGGCAGTGCCCTGTTTCCTTTTTCTCCAGCCATCTCAAAAATGTGATGTACGGAGAACAGTTCCATTTCTGCACTGGGATTGTAAAATATTTGGCAATTTCCTTCCTGTTCTATGCAAGCTTTATCGCTGCAAAAATGTAAAACAACTAGAGGAGAGAAAATTAAGCAGAATGTGTATTTTGTGGACACAGATTTCTGTTTGCTTTAGATAATAAGTTTCAATGTAACATGTAGACCTTTTAAGTATTTGGAATATACAAATGTGTTTTTAGAGGAAAGGGTGTTTAATAACACTCACAGCTTTCAAGTAAGCAGAGAATACTTGTATGGATGTAAACAAAATCAGATTCAGCATCAAAGGTTGTCAGTACTTGGTTGTGTGACTGAGATTTTTTTAAGAACTTGCCTCTACTTGCTGAGAGAAGCAAGTGGAAGGAGGGAATACAGGGTACTGGGCCAGCTATAAAAATCTTGATTTTTAAAAAGAAAATATTAATACATGGAACTATCCACTTAATTTTTCAATTATGCGTGTTATTCTGAGCAAGACAGGAAAAGAGTTTTAAAAAAGAAAGGAATGTGAAGACACAGTATCTTGTAGCTGCAAAAATTGTTTTGTCTATAAGGCTTTTTCTTGTAGGACAGGAGTCAGATGATGCTCTTGAAGGTTTGTATTTGTCACAGTCCTCCTTTGTTTAGGATTCCTGTAGTGGCACTAGGGAAGGGTCTTGAGTTTGTGAGAAGGAGGAGATCTGATGGAGTAATTTACAGAGTTTTTATTCTTCTCATTCTGTCACTGGCCTTGCCTTTCTAGCAAGGGACTTGGAGACATGGTTCCAGGCAGCTGGCATGTCAGAGATCAAGCGGAACTTGGGAAGTGCTGTCCTAGAGAGGCGTGTGAGTGATGGCTGTAAGTGCCTGGGACTGTTTGATACTCGGGCCCCAAACCTGTGCTTGAGAAGCAGCTGCTTCAATCCCTCTCCTTTTTGCTCCCCCTGCCTTCTGACCCAAGCTGTCCACATTCCTGGCCATCTCCATAGCCTGTCCTCTTTTCCCCATCCCCTGTTCCCAGCTGTCCTCACCAGCACTGCTTACAGAGGTGCACGAGCACAGCTCAGCTCCAGCACACAAGTGAGCATCTGTGCTGGGTGTGAGGCTGCTGGCAGACATCACCCCAGCCTGCAGAATTGCCTGGGAAGCAGAAAAATCACAACATATCTATAAGATGAGTAAGAAGACAAGTTTAAACTGCAATAGAGGATGTCCTAAAGTTATAACCAAATAGATCAGGAATGCTCTGTTCTGTTGGGTACCAGTGTTGAGCAGCTCAGTGCTTCACAATCAGCAGCTGCTCTTCGAAAACAAAGTGGAAATGTTTTTCTTGTGTTTGAAGCCCAGATACCTTGCCAAGGTTAACCTTATCTTGTTCACTGGGGCAAAGGCTGTTACAGCTAGCAGGCTAGTTCAAAAGAACTAGATACTAGATACTAAGAAGTGAAAATAGCACATGATTTTAGAGCACTAGGTCACGGTATGCTGTGTCCAAACAGCACTACCAGCAGCAGGGGTTGGTTAGTAACTACTCCTGGGACACTTGCTCTTTGCCATGCTGATCTAGCAGGGTTGCCTTGGTGACTTCCTCTTGGACAATGTGCAGTTGAGGGAAGGCTGTGGTTGCAAAATAATTCTGGAAGGATGATGCCATCATCACTGACAAGCAGTATAATAGACCTTAGAGGTGTGTCATTAATGAGTTGAAGACTTTGACATTTATTTACTGGGGCAAAGGGTAAGAGACCTTAAAATCCCTTTGTTCTAATTATTGTGCTTCTCTGGAGTCTGTAAATAACTGGTATTGTACAACCAAGGTAGTTCTACTTTGGAAATTTGATGTTGAAGTTCACTTTGAGTCCTGGTTCAAGTGGTCTTCAGCATGACAGCTCCTCACTGTGCTTTACAGACAGGCCAGCAAAAACAAGCTGGTAATCATTGCCACATGTGAATGCCCAGTATGTTTCCACCTGCCAGTGCAAGAAGGTTTTGGCAGAGCTGTGCTAAACATTTTAATACCGTGAACTTTTCCAAGAAAGGTCTCCACCTCAGTGATCTGAAGGAAATGTTTGTTATAGGACACAAACGTTCCAGTGTCTGGAAATCCAAGTGTTGTTCAAGCCTTGTGCCAAATTGCAGGGTGTAAGACAGATGAAAGGAGATGGTGGACTCACAGGCACAGGGTGATCAGCTGGAAAGTAATGATCTATTTAGTAATGACAGATTAATGACCAAGACAGATTTTAGTTCTGTTATTGAGGATGTCTGGCTGCAGTAGTTGATGCAAAGATAACTTCTTGTGAGTAGGCAAGTCTTTATAACAACAGGACTTGTATTTCTGGTGTTTATTTCTCTGGTAGGGGTTATCATATAAAGGGATATGATAGCCACTGAAACCTTTGGCCTGTATAAATTATAAATTTGATAACAATCATTTGCTGGTATTTCCAAGTTGCCAGGTATATTTTACTGAAGCTTCCTAGCTGGCTTAGCCTCTGTGGTCATGACAGGGTCAAGCTTTATTTAATCTATAATGAAGTATAGCTTTTGTTGAATAATACAGATTTCACTATAAATGTTAATTATAGTTCATAATTGAAATTATGTTGTTAACTGTAATAAGTTCAATTCCTTACCATGAGTGGGATACATTTGTTAACACACTGGAAAGCCACAGTTCTGGAAGGAATTTCTGTAGTGATACCTGATTGATGGTGGTGGTGGGATCTGCTGGAGCACTACCTGGTACCTGAGCTCCAGGTGCTGTGAGGCTGGAAATGCCTGGGGAGGAAATGTTGAGGGTTATGAAATCTGATAGAAGGAGAGAATTTTCAAACATAAAACCACAAACAAATTTATCAATGAAGGGGTTGTGAAATGACCTGAATACAGTTACAAATTGGAAAAAGGTGCATACTGACCTTAAAAATAAGTTAATGTAAGGGCTGGCAGCTCGAGTTAGACAGCTGATGAGAGTGTAGCCTTTGTGAATGACCAGAATTCATCTCTGGAACAGTTCCCAGTTCTAATTCAAAACTGGATGCTATTCCATGAAATAAGCGATGGCTCAGTTGGTTTTTGACACAGAATCTGGCAATAAAAGGCCATTGCTGGTGTTCTTCATTCTGTGCATAGTTTTAAGTGATCCTCCAGCCTTAAACCATGGACTAGGATGTGGTTCTGGTGTGACTGTTAACAGGCTGAGGGCTGTGAAATTCCTGGAGTGAAAGGCTTGGTGCTGAGGGGATGGGGCTGGCAGACAGTGAAACAGGAGCAGTCCCACGTGTGGGAGCTGGAGCACACAGCAAGTGCTGTGTGTTTATCATGAGCAGATCAAAGCATGGAAGGGTGTTCCCTTCAATGAATTGAAAAAAATATACTCAGTTATTTGTAACTGGGAGACAAGGAGGATTAATCATTCAGGTCAGGGTGAATATTTTCATTTTGGCCTTTTTAATACAGATTAAAACCTAAAATTTTCCATTGCTAAAACATCAGAAGGGGCCTCGAGGGAGCTGTTTGAATAACTGCTGTCAGGAGGGTTTGGTCTCACATCTGTTACCTCCCTCAGTTCCTCTCCTGCACCACCTGCCCTCTGGCAGCCGGTACTGGGAGAGCTCTGGGAAACTGGTTTTATGTCCTCCACTCAGAACATAGCTGTGAAGGAGGGGATGAGGAATTCCTGCTGGGTTTTGTCCTTTTTCTAATATTTACACATTTTTCCCCAGAAAACCAAAATAGAACTAAGAGTCTTTTAATAATAGTTGTTTATGTAGATGGAAAAATAACATGAGTGCTGTTTCAAAAACATCTGACTGAACTGGGTAGGATCTTGAAAAATATTGAAGACTATTTTAAAAACATTTTCTTTCATTCCTCATTTTTGTTTTAATCTTGGAAATCTTTGTTTGTTGGGTGCAAATTTTAGTTTGTATTTCAAAGATTCTAATTGAGGTTAGTTAGATTCCCAGTGAAGAATGAGCAGTCTCCTGTCTCTCAAAACCATATTAAAATGTAATAAAAAGGCTTTTTCTTTCTATATTGTTGTTTCTATATTTCAATTTTTCTTAAATTAGAAATGTGAATTTTTAATGGGCAACATTACTATATGCAGGGAAATCAAGTTTAGAAACTATGTACAAGGTCATGCAGTGACAAGCCAAGGGGGAATGGCTTCACACTGACAGAGGGCAGGGTTATATTGGATATTAGGAGGAAACTTCCTGTGAGGGCGGTGGGGCCCTGGCACAGGGTGCCCAGAGCAGCTGTGGCTGCCCCATCCCTGGAAGTGTTCAAGGCCAGGCTGGATGGACCTTGGAACAACCTGGGAGAGTGGAAGGTGTCCTTGGCCATGGCAGGGAATTGGAATGAGATGGTCCTTAAGGCCTCTTACAGCCCAAACTATTCTGTAATTCTGTTCTCATTCCTTCCAAACCCAGCTCAGCAGAGTTTAGGCGGGAGGGGAAATCCTGTTTATTAAAAGACTTTCTAATTCTCTCTCTCTACAGTGGAATCTCGTATGTGACAACGACTGGAAGGGACCCCTGAGCACCTCCCTGTTCTTTGTGGGTGTCCTGCTGGGATCTTTCATCTCAGGACAGCTCTCAGACAAGTAAAGTATATACACCAGAGCTGCTGTGTCTTTGATGCTCATTTGTAGGCATTTCTTGTATATCAGCTTTCCTACTAGTGTCTTTCTGCAACTACTAACATGTCTGTTCTGTGACTGTCTAACCCGAGTGTACACAGAGTGGGTACAGAAATGTGCTGAGCTAGAACAGAATGTTACTAAGATTGTTAGTAAGTGTTATCTACATCTGCTTGTTCTTGCAACAAAGTCACTCTACAGCAAACTGGTTTTTTATGTCAGAAAACAGGTGTTGGAGATGAGTTTTGTCTGGAAAAATCTGATCAATGACATTTCTCTTCTATTTATTTTGGACTATATTTGGATCCCTGACACTTGTTTTCTTTTTTTTTTTTTTTTAAATTGGGATCTTTCTTTTTATAAACTATAGCTGCTTTTTCTCATCATCAAATACAGCATTTAAGTCCAATGATCTGTATTTGTGGAAGCATAAATGCTGTTCAGCTGTACTCCAGGGAATCAAGACTTTCTTGTTTATCAGTACAAACATAAAAATAAAAGGAAGACGCCATTAATTTCTGTGATGCCAACAGTTGTTTGTATTTTGTAAAGCTCAGTTTTTCTGATTCTCTCCCTGGGATTTGCTGTGCATTGTGTGCTGTCTTTCTCATTCCCTGACAACAGTATGTGGTTCTCTAATTTGCTGGTACTTGCAAAGTTTCTGTTTCATTGAAACATAATCTCCATGCCACAAATCTTCTGGCATCATTTAGGGCCTTTTCATAGCTGCCTATCAGGATGGACCAATCTCAAGCTTAGAAAAAATGATCTTTAAAAACTAACTTCTCTCCAAAGCTATATGCTATGTTTTTTGTCCAAAAAAATCCCTGGGCAGGCCAGTGTTTGCTCTCTCTGTGATCCTGCCTTCTGCCTGGTTCCTCCCCTCCCAGTCCTGCTCTTTCCCCCTGTACAGCCAGCAGGCTGCTGGCAGCCTGCACACCCCCATCAGTGCAGCCTTGTTTGAGGTCCAGCAGTGTCCCTTTGTCACCTCCTCAGCCTTCTCTGTTAGGAAGTCACCACTAATGAGCTCCAGAAGCCTCCTGGGTTGTGTCCTTCCAGCATGTCCTGGAGTGTTCAAAGCCCTCACGGTGGGCAGTGCCTTTGGACACGAGGAGCTTTCCTGTGGTGCTCTGCAGCAGGTCCTGTTTGCTTTTTTCTGAGCGGGTGGCTGCAGCAGACACCCAGCACCCTTGTTGTCCTCCCTGCAAATCCCAATCCATGATCTCAGCTGGCTTGTCACCCATCCCCCGGCCCAGCTCCATGCCCTCCCACATGAGGGATAATTCCCCTCTTCTCTGAGTCTCTCACTGTCTTTTCCTGGTGCTGCTGCTTCAGAAGGTTCAGGTGCTTCCTTCCAGAGCTCCTTGTCTGCTACAAGGATTCTGTCTCCCATGGTCACTACCCAGCAGGTGAAGCAGGAGCTGTTCTGGTGCCAGAATCCATGAGCTTCCTTCCTTCACACTACTGGCAGTCTCCTGCAGCTCCTCCCCCTGGTGGCACAGATCCTCACCAGGTGCAGGTGAGGAGCCCATGCCTGCAGGCAATCCATCCATCCATCCATCCATCCATCCATCCATCCATCCATCCATCCATCCATCCATCCATCCATCCATCCATCCATCCATCCATCCCTGCAGCCCATCCATCCATCCACCCATCCATCCCTGCAGCCCATCCATCCATCCATCCATCCATCCATCCATCCATCCATCCATCCATCCATCCATCCATCCATCCATCCATCCATCCATCCATCCATCCATCCATCCATCCATCCATCCATCCATCCATCCATCCATCCATCCATCCATCCATCCCTGCAGCCCATCCATCCCTGCAGCCCATCCAGTCACCTGTAGCCACTGAGGGACACCAAGCTCAGGGCCAGGAGCTCCTTCTGTCTATGAGGAGGATGCTCCAGCAAAGCTGCCTGCACTGTTCTGCACTGCAGTAAACCTGAGACATGAAGGTTGGCAAAATATTTGGGGGTTTCAAGTAACAGTTCTTTGTGTAATGCCCATGACACCAGCTGTAGACCTGCAGGTCAGTGTGGACTTTGGAGCTGTGAAACCTGCACTCAGCACACCTTGTCCCATCAGCGTGGGGCTGCCTGGGCCAGGACAGCAGCAACCACTCTTACAGCAGCTTGACAGGTTGAGTTTAGTTTAATTTCTTTTCTCTTTGTTTTTTGGGGTTTTGTTACAACTTCATCAGGAGGTCTTTTAGAACCCCTTAATTTTATTCATAATTAAACCAAAGGGAATGAAGATTGTGGCACAGGATCACTGACTGCCAATAGCATCTTCCAAATCTGAGTTTTACCTCTCTTCCAGAAGCCTTTCTTCTTTTTGTTTTTTTAACTTGTTGATGTGTCAGGGACCATGTGCTCCTTGGAGAAGGAGAAGCATTGGATACTCTTGCACTTTAAGTAACTTGTTCCTGATGCTTTGTTTCCAGTCAGTAAGAAAGGAATGGTGTTCCAGCACATACTTGAAGATGACTTAACTAGCAGCCTTTAGAATATAATTTCTCTTGGCCAGTGATGTTTTAAATGTGTTTAGAATAGTTGTGCCTGTGTTGCATTTCCTGAACCTCTGCTTTTTGCAGAAGTTTTGTATCTCTGTAACTATGCATAAGTAATTTTATTTTTCTGTTTCTGTAGATTTTGTTCATGATGTTGTTTAATCATTTTTTTTCCCTTCTCTTTCTTTTTTTAATCTGTCCATGGAAGGTTTGGCAGGAAGAATGTGCTGTTTGCAACTCTGGCAATGCAGACTGGCTTCAGTTTCATACAGGTCTTCTCTACCAGCTGGGAGATGTTTTCAGTGTTGTTTGTGCTGGTTGGCATGGGACAGATATCTAACTACGTGGCAGCATTTGTTCTTGGTATGAAAGTCGTGCTGGTCACTGCATGTGTCCTTTCATCTTGTGCTTTTCCTGCTCCTTTTCAGTACTGACTTAGGGTTGATTTGTTTTGCCAAGCAACACTGTTAATAGTGTGGCCTCACCATGCATGAATAACTTCTCTTCTCCTTGGAAGCTTCCAGCTGATAGAGGTGCAATTTGAATTATTTCTATGGTTTACCATCCTAAAACAGGCAAAACTCCAGAAACTATTTGAAATAAAGTCTATCTTCTAGTGGGAGAGATAATACATGTGAGACATGATTTCTTGGGGATTGGAACTAGATGATCTTTAAGGTCCCTTCCAACCCAAACCATTCCATGATTCTATGATTTTTCTGGGATTTCTGATGTCCATTTTCGGGCCTAAATACCTGTTTAATTTAAAAGTTGCAAAAGAACCAAAATGGGTAGAGTAATTTTTATAAAGTCTTCTTTAAACAGCCTATAGTAAAAATTTAAATGTCATCATGACTTTTGCTTTGTATACTTTCAAACTAAGACCATATTTAATTATGGGGATGTGAATTACCTCCTCATTAATCTGAAATTTAAAAACAAAAATCATTAACAGTGACCTCACTGTCAAAAGTACCAAATGGTGGCAAAAAATTATTTCTGAGCCAAGGAAGGCCAGTTCAGGGGTGAAGGCAGTGCTTAGATATCCTTACTGCACACAGCCTGCTGCAACTGCTGGCATCTTCTTTGATTTCCGTGGAACAAGAAAGATTATATTTTTTTCTCTATCTTGATTTGCAGGTCCCAAACTTTTCAGAGGAGGGCATTAACCCCTGTTCATGCATTTAATTTCCCCTGGCAGTAGCGTGGTCTTTGTAACCAACATGAATTCCATATTTCTACCCCAAAAGACAGTAAGAATTTTGGCTTTTAGATAGTCTAAATAGTCTTTTAGATAGTCTAAATAGTGTTTTAGAAGGTGATACAGGTTGGGAACTTAGTTGAGGCACCTTTGAATTATCCTTTTAAGAAGCTGGTCACTCTTCATAAGCTGGAGAAGATTCTGGACATCAAGCTACATTTAACTGTTGAGAATGTCAGGTGATTTCAGCTCCTCAGGTAAAATTTGAGATTCTAAAAAGATAAAATTACAGAAATGTGAGCTACATATTAAGCTACAGAAATGCTGTGTGGCCCAGTTCTCATTCTTTTACCCATATAATTATCTCCATTGGTGCAGATCACAGCATGAAGCAGCTCTGTGGTGCCTCCAACTAGACAGCAGAGTGCTCAGTGCATCTCAAAGCCAATTGCTAGGGGTATTTTTATTAAGTGACTTGGTCGCTATTAAGTGAAAATCTAATAATCCCTTTGCTGTTTTGAACAGGCACAGAAATCCTTGGCAAGTCAGTCAGAGTGCTGTTCTGCACCCTGGGTGTGTGCATCTTTTATGCCTTTGGTTACATGCTGCTGCCTCTGTTCGCGTTCTTCCTCCGAGACTGGCGGATGCTGCTGCTGGCGCTCACCCTTCCCGGCCTGCTCTGCATCCCGCTCTGGTGGTGAGTACAGCTCTCTCACAAGACTTTGGTCTTTAGAAGGTCCTGTCTGCAGGTTTTTAAGATGATGAAGCTAATGAAATTCAGGAATGGGTAGGTGAAGAATGGGTATTGTGTCCTTTACTCTCCCAGTTGTTTAGCTGTCAATCCGTGCCATTGTATGTGATCTAACTGATGCCTGAAAAACCTGCTCTTCACGTTCTGTAGGCTTCTGTCAAATTAAGTCTTGCACATGCAAAGAAAGCAAAAACATGGTCAATAAAACTCATACTTCTGCACCAACTGAAATCCACAGGCTTTTAAGTATAGGTGTGAACTAAAGGCAGAAGGAAAAACCAGATGTTCTGGGCATTGGTAGGGTGACACATATGACAAACTACAAAACAGTACTTGCACAGCTGTGGCACTTCCGTATTTTCTTGTGTAGTTGTTAAAATACTACTTCTGAGTGGCATGTAAAACTGAAATAGTCCACGTGGTGGTGGTGTTGCTTCACTTACAGTAGCAGTTGTGTCTGTGCTTTCATCTCGGTTCCTGTGCAATCCAATGACTGGGGAATTCTGCTCTCTGATTTACCTTTTTATCACAGAAATTACAGTTACTAATTTTGTATGTGTTAGCATCTAAGGATATCTTTCTTAACCTACAGTGTGCTGCCTGTGTGTTCACATTTCTGAATTTCTTAAATTAATCCCATACTTTGAATGTTTGGATTGCTCTTTTTTCTGAGTCACTGACTATTCCTTCAGCACTTCTGAAATCTATAAGGCAATATTAGTCTGGTCTTGTTCTTTATACTAGTCTGCTCTTGTAAATCTGATTTCTGTTGTCACTGCAGTAATTCCTGCAAGATGTGGCATGTTCAGAGATCTTCCTGCCTGGAACAGTGTGTTGGTCCCTTCAGCAGCTCTTTCTATGGAAATACAGGCTTGTTATTCTGAACCTTCTCTGCAGGATCATTCCAGAGTCTCCACGGTGGTTGATCTCCATGGGGAGGTTTCAGGAGGCAGAAGACATAATCCGAAAAGCTGCAAAAACCAATGGCATTACAGCCCCTGATGTAATATTTGACCCTAGTGAGGTAAGTCTTGTTCAGCAGTCCAGTTTTTTGCTGGACTTTACGTAAAGCAAATAATTCCATACAGATGAATGGAGTTATGCCTGCACTGCATTCTGTGCTTCTCAAGTGGGTGAAAGACCATTGTTTTCTGCTGAAAAGCACAATACCCTTTCCCTTCATTGCAAAGCCTTTGTGGTCCCATTCCCACAGGAATGCCAACATACATTCTAATGCAAACATCTTTTTCATCCAGTTTATAGCTGCCCTTTTTCCTTTTCAACTCTATTTTTCAGGGGAGGATAATGAATTTGAGGTGCCTATTGCTTAGTGATCTAAATATTTGCACAAAACAGATTCTCTGTTAATTCAATCTATAATATAACTCTGTATGACACAGGGCCAGTGACATTGGAAATATTGTTATTCTAGTTCATACTCAACTTCTGTCACAGAATTTACAGTTACTAATTTTATATGTGCTAGCATCTAAAGATATGTTTCTTAACCTACAGTGTGCTGCCTGTGTGTTCACATTTCTGAATTTCTTAAATTAATCCCATACTTTGAATGTTTGGATTGCTCTTTTTTTCTGAGTCACTGACTATTCCTTCAGCACTTCTGAAATCTATAAGGCAATATTAGTCTGGTCTTGTTCTTTATACTAGTCTGCTCTTGTAAATCTGATTTCTGTTGTCACTGCAGTAATTCCTGCAAGATGTGGCATGTTCAGAGATCTTCCTGCCTGGAACAGTGTGTTGGTCCCTTCAGCAGCTTTCTATGGAAATACAGGCTTGTTATTCTGAACCTTCTCTGCAGGATCATTCCAGAGTCTCCACGGTGGTTGATCTCCATGGGGAGGTTTCAGGAGGCAGAAGACATAATCCGAAAAGCTGCAAAAACCAATGGCATTACAGCCCCTGATGTAATATTTGACCCTAGTGAGGTAAGTCTTGTTCAGCAGTCCAGTTTTTTGCTGGACTTTACGTAAAGCAAATGATTCCATACAGATGAATGGAGTTATGCCTGCACTGCATTCTGTGCTTCTCAAGTGGGTGAAAGACCATTGTTTTCTGCTGAAAAGCACAATACCCTTTCCCTTCATTACAAAGCCTTTGTGGTCCCATTCCCACAGGAATGCCAACATACATTCTAATGCAAACATCTTTTTCATCCAGTTTATAGCTGCCCTTTTTCCTTTTCAACTCTATTTTTCAGGGGAGGATAATGAATTTGAGGTGCCTATTGCTTAGTGATCTAAATATTTGCACAAAACAGATTCTCTGTTAATTCAATCTATAATATAACTCTGTATGACACAGGGCCAGTGACATTGGAAATATTGTTATTCTAGTTCATACTCAACTTCTGTCACAGAATTTACAGTTACTAATTTTATATGTGCTAGCCTCTAAAGATATGTTTCTTAACCTACAGTGTGCTGCTTTTGTGTTCACATTTCTGAATTTCTTAAATTAATCCCATATTTGGAATGTTTGGATTGCCCTTTTTTCTGAGTCACTGCTAATTCCTTCAGCACTTCTGAAATCCATAAGGGCATATTAGGATTCTGATCCACGTCAGGGAAAGCAAAATTTGAGTCCCTTTCAGGTGAAGTAGTGACAGGTATCTTTCCCATCTCTTTCTTCCTACATGCTCCTGTTTTCTCTGGAATCTTCCCTTTGTCTGAGCTGAATGGTGCCTTTAAGGTGTAGAAGCAGTTCTACAGACATTCAAACTTGACCTCAGAAATTCAAGACCGAGAAACTGTTTGTGTATTCCAGGAGAATGGGCACCTTGACAGAATCTGTCTGGGCAGTTGCAGGCTGACAATTGACAGTCCTTTAAGTGACAATACATATAATGTCTTTTCATTTAATGTATAATATACTCATTTGCTTTACAATGCCTCTGTTCTGGGCTAAGGAGAATGGAAAGCCATTAAGCTGTAGGTGTTTGCTACTGCGATTGAAAGAGCTTCACTTGTGTTGAAGTCAGCCGAGTACAGACAAAGCTGTTTGTGCAGACTTATTAGGGGAGATGGTAGGGCAAACATCCTGGTCTTACTGGAGCAGAGTAAGAATGCCAAGAAAACACACTCCTTCTGATACCTTTTCCTCTGGATCTTTGTTAGAATACATCTTTTCCTTTTTCTTCTTCTTCTTTCTCATGCTGTGGCCATGAAAACTCATCTATTGCGAGCACTGCAGCAGGAGAATAGAAAATAAGCTCTGGCTCCAACATCTGCCTAAGATCACTGTTCCTGGAATCTTCTCTCTTGTTCTTGGAAAGAAACACTGATAAGTTTGCTGTCTCTGAATGGGGTTGGATAGTGAAGGAGCAGAAGGCAGGGGCAAAAATAGGGATTTTATTCCAGGAAATGCTGGACAAGGAGAAATGCTGATGTTGCAGCAGGGTGGGCTGGAGAATGTGGTGTGCATTTAGAGGCATTAGCACATCAGCTTTCAAAAACATACTAACTTTCTAACCATCAAAGGAAAATGAGCTTGATGAACATGCAGAATTCCTGTCCATCTATTTCCTTTCTAAGGTAAAAGTAATATTGTGGCCAAAAGATCTGTGCAGAACTCCTCTGCATCAGTGATGTGTTTACATTGTTCTTGTGTCTTCTATCTGAAAAGCTGGAAAGCAGAAGGCTTACAGCCTCTTGAGGGTTTAGGAAGCATGTTTATGCTGCAGAGAGGTTCTCAGAAATCTGGCTGGCCCTTTGCCTTCCTCATTTGGAATGTGTGTTTGGGATGGAGGAGCCACCCGAGCTTATGGCTGGAGTCCCTCAAGCCTGTGCAGCTGGAGAGCAGCAACTGCAGAATTTTGACTCCAGAGATTTCAGGCCAGTTGAGGTCCAGCAGGTGATGAATCACAAACCAACTGTGAAGCACAATTAGGGCCTGGTTGGTTAAGAAGGGATAGAAATGTTTGGATGATAAATTTAATTTCAAACCATCATTTTGTTTTCCCTGTCCTTCTCTCATAGCTTCTTGTTTGAGCCTGTCTGGTAAAGATTATATTGTCTGCTTATCCAGCTCTTAAAAGGCAAGGACCCTTTTTCTCATCAACTGACTAATTGACTGAATATTTCTCTTCCTGGTTTTGTTTTATGGTTTGGTTGTTTCTTTTTTTTTTTTTCCTTGTTTCTTGGCAACAAGTAGTCGCATGTGGAAAGATCATGTGATTTATGAGAAAGAGCTGTGAGCTGTGAAGTGACTACAGTTTGTGTGATGTAAGTTTGGCTTCAGGCAGAGTGAAAGCTAACAAAGGTAAAGGACTGTTTGGCTTTTGTAGAAAATGGGATTGATGAAAGCAAATACACAGAAATTTGGTGTGTACCAGATTGCTATTTCATTATCCAGATCTTCAGAACCAACTGTCACTTGGAAAGAATTTTCATGTTACTGCAGAGGTTTGAGAAGCTCCAGGATGCTTTATCAGAGCTGATAGTTTTAATCAATGGATTTTGTCCTCTTAAATCACCTTTTCTATATTTTGAAAAATCTTTTTCTTGGTCCCCCTCTTTAGGAGTCTAAATAAAGTCCAAATTAAAAAAAAAAACATTTCTTTTTTACAGTCTTACCAAGCACAGAACTTATTCTCATACTTTGTGGATGACTACCCTTGCATTGTTTACATGGAAGTGATTTTATGTTGAGAGGCTGGAAAGTTTAATGGGGAAAGGAAAAGATTGTTGTCTTTTTGTTTACATTCTTAGAAGATAATCTCAAAAACAGACTAGATAAAGATGGCACTCTTCAGCTCATTAGCCAGTTTGTCTCAGTTTAAATACATTACTCTTAGGTCCAGCTTGAGAAGTCATTGGCTAACTCTGCTCTGCTGCAGTTTATTGCAGCAAATCTTGTTAATTGTTGCTGTGTCTGCAATGGACAGTTTATCACTTTGTTTTCCTGATATTTGAAGACTATGCTGTGTCTTTCAAGATGTCCTTGGTCTTCTGGCCCTTAGGCTAAAGAAACCCTCTACTTTTTTTCAAATGTCTCACCATCCTTGTTACTCTCTTCTAGTCTGAGTGCATTTGATTCTCCAGGTGCAGTGCTCAAAACTGGATGTAAGAACCCTTCCAGTAGTGACATATAAATAGTGAATTAATGCTGTTGCTTTATAATTCAAGTAACAAAAAGCAGTTGTTTTGTGAAGCCTCAAAGAAAATTATTACTGCAGAATCATAGAATGTGCTGAGCTGGAAGGGACCCACACAGATCATCGAGTTCAACTCCTGGCCCTGCACAAGACACCCCAAGAGTCGCACCAAGTGCCTAAGAGCATTGTCCAAGTGCTTCCTGGGCTCTGTCAGGCTTGGTGCTGTGACCATTTCCTGGGGAGCCTGTTCCAGTGCCCAGCCACCCTCTGGGGGAAGAACCCCTTTCTGATACCCAACATAAACATTCCCTGACTCAGCTTCATGTGGTTTCCTTGAGTCCTGTCACTGGTCACGAGAGTTAAGAGTTTCAGTCTAAATTTTAAGTGACTTTAAATTGGAGAGGAGCTTCTACTTTCAAAAGTTTGGCTCTTACATGTGTTTTGTTACAAACCTTTCAGTAGACCAAAAGACTGAGGTATAAGTTGGTGGTAGGACTTAGTTTCATAATCATTATTTTTACGGGAAGTTCAAGTTCCCATGTTTTGTTCTTTGCTCTTTTACAGCTACAAGATGTGAATTCCCAGAAGCAACAGACATACACTATTTTGGATCTAATGAGAACTCGAAATATCCTAACTATCACAATTATGTCAGTGCTTCTTTGGTAAGCAAGTGTGATTCAGGAGTACGTAACTTTAAATACTAATGAATTCTGAAGAGATACAGACAAAACCAGCTCAAAAATCAATGACTAGCTGGCTGAAACAACAAAATTCTGGTTACATAGATTCTTCATTTTGGTGACAGTGTAGAAACACATCTGGGTTGGTGTTCCTTTCTGAAACAGTCAGGCTCATCCTGAACTGAGTAAGAATCCAAACAGCTGGCAATGGATGTGTGGGAATGCTGCCTGATCCTGGGCCTTGGGGAATGCTCTTCTGACTGTAACAAAGTCTTTTTAGAGGAATGAGTCATACCCTACCCTCAGTCAGAGAACTTCTGCCCAGGGATCTGAACGTGATGCCTGAATAAGGGGAGAATCTTTCCATTTCTTCTGTATTGCCTCTTAAAGGGATAATGCTGGCCTTTTAAGTTCTCATCTGAGATTTCCCTATATCTTCCTGATATCTGCTTTGTCTACTTGTCATCTTGAGGTTGGTTTTCACTAGCTGAAGCCATGCTCTATGCTCAATTTGATTAAATGGTGATTTCCTTACCAGAAATCTCAGTAAAGCTGTAAACAGAGAGGTAACTGAAAACCTGCCAGAGGCTGTACAAGTGGGGTTTAATTAGTGCATGTACCTAATGACCAAACCAAGAAGGTCCCTTAAGTGCTTGGGAGCCAACTAAGTTTATGTGCTCTTTTTGAACAGTGTTCCTGTTCCTTAGTGAGGCACAGCCTCAAAGTTCAGTCCACTGACCTGCCAGCACTTACAAGATGATGTGGCATCTTAGGGCAAAGGATGAATTGGCTTATATTTAAGCCAGATTCTCTGAGCCATCACCAAGCACAAAGCCAGGCCACAAACACACTGAGAAGGGAACTTGTGCAAAAAAAAAAACAGCTCAAGAAGAAGAGTAATGTTGGTTCCTTGCAGAAATGTCAGTACAGTGTCCATATAATGTCTTAGTGCTCAAGTCCAGTCACTGACTCTGATGTTTGATTGGAGGTGAGACTGCCCTACTCTTCATCTGCTTGGTGTGGGACAGTAGCTCCTGGGCACAGCCAGCTTTGGGTGTGTGGTTGTAGAAATCAAAGGCAAAACCTGTTTGAACAGCATTTCTGGTAGGATGAAGCAACTGAGAGAAGTTCTGACATGACAGTATGTAATCCATTCTAATGGATTCAGCAACCCATACTGAAGGACTTTTTACCACATCAAAAATCAAGTTTTATGATAGGCAGGAAGAATCAAGGAGGTACAGTTGACTTGCACACTCTTACCTCCTCTTGCAGAAAAGTATTTGGTTAAGTTGGGCAATTTTTTCACTATTCTGATTTATATGTCAGTGACCTAATCTCCTTTAATTTAATTTCCCAATATATAAAGATATAATATCTTGTGCTTCCTCACAGCACAGTTTTCCAGCCCATGGTACACTGATGGTATATTCTGTATCATAAATTAAAAGTTCTCACAAAAAAGGCTATAAAAGAGGATAGTTGCAGACAGCAATATATCAGCTTTACATAGTGCTGAGTGTTTTGTTAATTTTGACTAAGTAACAGGCCCTTAAACTATTCCCTTTGCAGGGTTTGCACCAGGGATGAAGAAGTTTGGCTTCTTGGCACCGTAGGATGTGTAAATACCACTGAAGTTTTTCTACAAAATATATAACTATATTAAGGTTTGCCAATGTAATGACCTGAGGCAATCTACCAAAAGGGAGTTCCAGCATTACAGTTCCAATATAAAAATAACTCCAAGGAGCGCAGGGTATGAAAAACACTGCAGAACTACTTCTGAGAAGAATGGCTTAGGACAGGGCAGCACAGCAGCAGGGGGTAACTCTCAGCTGTGTCGCTTCATGCCTTCCCAGGTACACTAAGCAGCTTTATTTTAAGCAACTGGACCATGAAGGCTTGTCCAATATTCAGTGAGGAGGAAGAAGAGCTGATCTTTTGTCAGTGGTGCACTTGGTGCTGTGCAATCTTTTGCTCCAGGTTCTGTTATAAGATAGATGCTGGTGGAGATAAAGTGCCAAGTGTTCTGTGCCTCATGTTTGCACCTGGACATGTCCTGATCCACTGCCCATTATTTCCTTATTTACCATGTTATACTTGTTGGTAAAGCTTAACCTTCTCTACCCAGCATCTCCCAAGACAGGACAGAGTTTGTCTGCAAGGCCAGTTGTGTATTTCTCTGGATTACATGGAAGCCAGCTGTCATCTGGCACAAAGTTAAGATGGCAGTGTTCCAGCCACCAGTCTGTGTCCTCATGCACTGACCAGCCCAGGCAGCCAGGCATGCCATTGTCATTTGGAAGCTGCCCAGCCAGCTTGGAGCATGGCAGAAAAAATCACGGGCTGCTTGGGCCTGCCAGGATGCCATTCTCCTCCTCTCTGAATTTACACAGAAAGCATGGAGCATAATGACCCAGAAACAATGCTCTCCACCCCTGATCTCCCTGGTAAACATAATAGAAAGCTGCTGTAGGCCTCAGCAGCAGTAAAATTCAGTAGCTCAGATTTTCAGGTTAAGGCTATAAACAATAGTAAAGGCAACTACTGCATTACTGCAGTGTGAATGATCATTGCTTTCTTCCCAGGGTAATATATTTTCTTCTTTGAATTCAAAGCAGTCTGAAAGATCAAAAGCATCTGCATGGTTTAATTGTTGACTTGCTGTTTCTGAAGTCAGCACTTTAGGTGCTTCAGAAGTGAACAAGTCTGCCAGATGCTGAATTTACCCTACACAGCCATTCCTGTGCTTAATGGAAATGTGGAAGAGGTTCATGGCAACCTGAGGAAGAAGAGAGATTTGTTTGACCCTGCTATTGTTTCTTTCAGGATGATAATCTCAGTTGGCTATTTTGGACTTTCTCTTGACACACCTAACTTGCACGGAGATGTGTATGTGAACTGCTTCCTGTCAGCAGTGATTGAAGTGCCAGCCTACATCATCTCGTGGCTGCTGCTGCGCAACCTGCCCCGACGGTACTCAATGGCTGCTGCGTTATTCTTGGGAGGCTGTGTTCTTCTCTTCATTCAGCTGGTGCCTTCACGTATGGAATCATTAGTTGATCTCACATATCTATGATAGGTGAGGTGCAGTACCTTGCACGGGGCAGATGTGGAGGAAAAGTGTCCTGAGGGGACTCAATACAGACACTCGTGTCCTATCTTTGCCCCTCATCCTTGGCTCTCAGTAACTGCCACAGCAGGACATTGAGACTCAGTTTGAAAGGTGGGTCATTGGCTTTGGGATCTGTTGGGATTAGAATTGTAGTTAGTTTTTCCTCTAAACTACATCTCTGGCAGGGTGTCCTGGTAAGGTCCAGGTGTAAAACCAGGACTAGACCAACCAGAATTTGGTAATTTGGTAAGTGGAAGTTACCAAGGGGCTGCAGAACTCACTTCCCAAACAGCTGTTGTTGACTTTGGTATCAAAAATACTTATGGAAGTATTTTTGATAAGCAGAGATGTTTTTACTGAATTAGTGTTGATAATTAAAATAATGTGTAGCTACTAGGAAGGAAGGCCAAGCAACATTTATTGGATCTCAAACCATACATATCTTTAGTCCAGTTAGATTAATAGGGCTATCGAGTCATTACTGATAACAATATTGAATATAAGGGGAGGTGGTGTTGCCTAGGACTCATTTAAAAATCAAAGATATACAAAAGAGAATGGGCAAGAACTGCCTTGCTTATTTTATACAGGGAATATGTGTGCTGCATTCTTAGGTTTGGTGGTTTTTCCCCTGTTCTTTGGGTCAATTGGATACTGATATGATCTGTTTTGATTTCCAAATCTTAACTGTTTCATTTAAAGTCAACTCAACTTCCTATAATTAAATTATTACAGCTAAGAGTGTTAATGGAATGAAGAATGTAGCTAAGAATGTTTATGAAAAACCAGATTTTTAGTAAACCCAAAATAAAATAATTTGTTTCAAATGTCTTACTTTATTCACGTTATTAAAAAGGGATCTATGGCATTTTTTGCAATAGCAGAGGTCTGGTCCCTGAAACCTGAGAGGATCGCAGCAGTTCTGACTCTGCTCTCCTTATTTTTCACTTGGCAGGAAGCCCTGTTCTCAAGAGAAAATGGAAACGTTGACATCTAGTAATTTAAAAAAGAAAACATTTAAAAAGAACATTGCTTATGTTTGTGGATATTTACAGGGAAAAAAAGACAGCAGATATTGGAGTTAATTGGGCAGGAGTTACAAACGCAAAGGAGTTAAGGGATATAGTGTATTGGTAGGAGCCTAAGTCCTGACTGTGTTTGGCTTTCAGATCTCAGTGTGCTGTCTATTCTGCTGGTGATGTTGGGCAAGTTTGGAATCACCTCTGCCTTCTCAATGGTTTATGTTTACACGGCTGAGCTCTACCCAACAGTCGTAAGAAACATGGGAGTTGGAGCAAGTTCCATGGCCTCCAGACTGGGCAGCATCCTCTCACCTTACTTTGTTTACCTTGGTGAGTTACCTGGGTTGCTGGAGAGATGCCCCAGAGACTCAATTCTCTTGCCTCAATAAGGACACTCCTTACAGCTATTTATTCCCACTCCCTTGAGTTCCTACAACCAGTTATAACAACATTCACTTTGAAAATCAGGCTGTCATGGGGGTTGATTGGTTTTGTTTCTACTGAAAGCACAAACTTACACAGGTAAAGCCCTGAACCTTGGTACAAACATTACCACAGAACCACAGAATGGTTTGGGTTGGAAGGAACCTTAAATTTCATCTCATTCCACCAGACTTCCAGCAGAACAGGCTGCCCCATGCCCTGTCCAACCTGGTCTTGAGCACTTCAGGGATGGGGAATCACAGCATCTCTGGGCAATTATCAGAAACTTAGAGCTGATGCAGCTTTTTTTTGAGTTGTTGTTTTGTTCCTTTCTTTTCTTTTTTTGTGTTTTACATAGGTGCCTATGATCGATTTTTGCCTTACATCCTGATGGGGAGCCTGACTGTGCTGTCAGGAATTCTCACACTGTTCCTGCCTGAAAGCTATGGCATGCCTCTTCCTGACACCATTGACCAAATGCTGAGGGTCAAGGGGTAAGTGCCACCTGCTTTAACATCCTCTGCTCTGAGGAATGGTTTTGCCTAGGTATGGTCAGAGGGAGAAGCTGGTTTTGGCAGCAAAGGTAGCACTCAGTTGAAAATACAAAAGCTTAGCTGAAGTCTTAGTCCCTCTTCCCAAGTAAATGTTCATGTGTACATCTCTCAGCTCCAAATTTATCATTTGACTCTGATGACTTAAAATGCATTCCTCAGATGTACTTTTATTAAAAGTGTGTTGCTTTATCAAGGTATAGGGACATGTTGTAGGTCCTGAAAGTCTCCTAAGTGTTGGGGAAGAGCTGAACTCTTCCAGTTTAGTTCAGCTGATCTAAAAGGCACTGAGAGCATTTGGCCTTTTGCCACGGCTTTGATTGAAGATGACACATGAGCACAGATGTGGTGTAAGAAAGGGACCTCTTCACATGAAGTCAACGGGATATTAAAATTAGGAAGCTGTGATGTCAGACAGGACTCGGATTTTTTTTCTAAGTTCTCTCATCTGTTTTTAAAGTTATTTTATTTTTTCTTTCTTCATTCTAGGTTGGAATACAGGCCTCCATCTAGTAGCACAAGGGATCCCAAGGAGGAAGAAGAAAATCCAGAGATTTTTAAAAGCACAGCTTTTTGATGGAACTCCCATGCATTTCCTGGTGGACTGAAAGTTAAATGGACTTTTCTTCTAAAATTTATCTAGAAAGGGCTAGTGACAACACTTTGTTTTCTGTAATTTGAACCTTATTTATTAATTTAAACACCATGTTCCCTACATTCTCTTTTTATATGAACATAAATACTTTGTAGCCTTCAGTGAGATTTTTCAGCCACGGTTGAGTTCATGCAGTAGTACCATGGAGCAGAATCTGATCAATCTTCTGTAACTTTACACGTATAGTTCAGCTGAAAGATACTTGAAAATGAGTTCAAGGGCTGGCAGTGTGCCTGGATTCTTCAGTGAACCTCCTCCAGAGCTAAAGCTTACATCAAGAGGTAAAAATTGCCTGGAAAAGTTGCTCATTGCTTTTGGTTCCTTGACTTCTGTTTGTGGACAGGAAACTTATTTATTATAGTGAAGGTTTATGACAGCATACCTCTCTGTGATCTTACTCAAATGACTTTGCATATGCTGAATTTGTTACCAAATTGAGAAAATGCAAAGAAAGATTTTGAGAATTAATTCTAACCGGTTATGTTTTAACTCAGCATAGACTGAAAGGATTGTCTTGCACAAAGTATTTAGCACTGAAATTTTGTTCACAAAATTCACTTGATTCCAATGCTGGATTTCAACTGTACCTTCTTGGTGAAGTTGTTTACATCTGACCTTGGATATGGCCTTTTTTCAGGCTGGATTTATTCTAAATAATGCAAATGGTTTCACCTGTGTGTAGAGGGAGTGGTGTTTGGCATTCTCCCTTTTCAATGTGTGGTGAAAGTTTTATGTATAAATTATTTTAATGTTTTCTGTGCAATTTGGATGATGGAAACAATTCTCCTGTCTTTGTTCTGTGTTTTTCCCACTCATGTACACATGCACAAAATTAATATATTTAGTTGTAAATTTTTATGTTAATCATGCCACTGCAGTGACCTCATGGTGGAATGTACTGAGAACAAAACTCAGAATATATCTCTGACCCCTGATTCTCCATCTTCAAGTGTCAACTATATGATTGCTGTGAGGTCTGGCCATTCTAAGTTTCACTTAACTTATGTAATCAGGGAATTGCTTTTCAATTGTTTAAAATAACCCAACAAACCCATAAATCTTGTTGTCAGTCTGCCAAGAAACTGTTCTTTGTGTTATGGAAGTTTGGCATTACCTGTGTTTCTTTAAATACACAATTTATATGTACACAGAGTCTCATTTGTGGTATGCTGGTTACAGTGTGACAAATATGAGTGGTGAAAGGTTTCTCTCTCATGGCACCTGTGTTTTGTTCTGTCTTGTTAAATTAAGACAATAATAATAAAAAGCCTAAACCTTTGTAGCCTAAACTCTCAGGGTCCTCACTCTACTGCAGCAGCTGGTTGGGGAAGTTCTGCATTTTCCTATGGTGTTTAAATATACAGGTGGTGTTGGCTGATTTCAGTCTTTCATTAATCAATATCCCAAATTGTGACCTTGGAAACAGGCTCCAGCAACGGGACTGATGTGTACCTTGGACTGCTCGTCACAGGAAGAAAGTAGAAAATGCTGTCTGGACTGTAGTGGTTTGGTTTGGTTAAATTCTTCCTAACAGTGTCTTGAGCTCTAGGGTTTGCTTCACTTTTCCTGCATTTTCTCACTTCTTTATTTAGGATTTTCATTTACAAATGCAGCAGGGAGCTGACCAGTGTCCCCCAGTCAGTGAATGATACCAAAACCACAGTGTTGTCAGCTTTTCCACAGAAAAAAATCCAAAGCTTGGGGCAGGTTCAGTGTCACTCCTCTTTAGTAGGTTGACAGGCCCTGAGTGGGCAGGTTTAAAATGCAGTGTGTGATTTGAGGCTACTGCCAAAATTGAGAACCTGGATTTTTACAAGCCTCACTGTACATCACATCACAGGACAGCCTTGACATGAACAAATACATGTCAGGTTACAGTGCATGTAACAGCCAGTCCCCCTTTCCCAAAAACATGATGTGATTTGTGAGGTCTACAGCCTTTTTGAAATATTTATTGCAAGCATAAGAGTATGTTGTAAAATGTAGTACAGATATTTTTCTTATGTTTAGGAACTGGAACATTGAGAAGCAGCTTTTTTTTGTGTGTGTTGTAGGAGAATGATCTGGTAACTGCAGGAATCTGAGGCAAAACACATTTAGCTGCAACTTCCTTGTAATGAATTTGCCAATGTAAACAACCATGTCTCATAAGGCTCTTCCTGTAAACAGCTTCAGAAAATACCCTGAAATGTAAGATATGGGCTTGTCTGATAGATGATTTAGTCTGGAAATTCCAGTCCTAAAGTGCAGTGTCCATTTAACATCTGATTTAGCTGTAATTTCTCACCCATTGTTTTATCAAAGTATGTTCCTTGAAAGAGAGACTTTTGTTCTTGAATATTTAAATATTTTGATGTTTACTAAAGTTCTTTGTAAGGTCTTCTGTTGTTATTGTTGGTTTGGGATTTTTTAAAATCCAAATTGGGGGATTTCCTGGTTGTGACTAATACTACAAAATTCAATGACAATCACTTCATGTCAAAAAATGGGTTTTCCCCTTGCTTATGTTTTTAAAAACACAAAGTCTGACTCAGAAATGTGGAACACAATTGAAATAGCAGACTGGGTTATTTTGTACTTACTGTTTTATCCTACTCTTTTCAAGTTCAGCTCTAAGCCAAGGATCTTGTTCTAGTGAGTTACAGGCATCTCCAAAAACTGAGAGAATATTTTAATAAACAAGATACAGATAAAAGGACCTGATTTAGTCATGGGCAAATCTTAGAGTGGTATCCATGCTGGCAACAGATAAGATTTGCAGCACAGAGTGTGACTACAGCTATACCTGCAGAACAGGGAGAAAGGCCAGAATTGACCTTTGGAAGAGGAATTGTTATAGATCTGTGAGCCTGTGCTGCAGAGGAGGAAGATGAAACAGACTTTGACACTCAGACTGATCTTAACCTGGGAAATCTTGCATGGTTTGGGTGCCTATAGCCTGTATCACTGCAGCAATGCATGTTATGGTTACCTGGTTAGGGAGGATTCCCTGTTGCCAGAGAACAATCACAGAATAGCAACGGCCTTGGGGACAAGGATCCCTTCCTTTCCAGCTCTCAGGCTGACTCCTGTCATCATCTCAGGCATGTCAGATAATCCTTCTGTGACTTCTGTTTATTTGCTTGGAAATGCCATTAACTCAAAAGGTAGCACACCTACTTGTGATGTTCTGTGCTCCACAGTCAATAATTATTAGAATCTCTGACTCTCCTGACAGTGAATGTAATGCTCCCATAAGCATCATTTAGTATTTCATCTTCCACAACGGGGCAGCTTTGGCTGACTTCTAACACTATTTTGTGAAAGGTTGTGAACTCCTCCTCCCTTTGCAAGTGAGCATTTGGGGTGGGTGGGTACACAGGGAGGGGGTGCATTGCCCAGGGAGCTGGACTGCAACACCTATTTCAGTATTTGTAGAATAGAACCTTAGTCCTGGCAGTTATAAATTATTTTCTTAAAACATAGAATCAGCTTAGGACCATAAAGCCTCACTTAGAAATGTTTTTGGGAGTACCTTAAACCAGTAATGGCTACAGCCTTGTACATAGAAAGATATATAAATTTCTTCTAAGAATGTAAATATTCCTAGCTGTACCTACACTGATTCTTACCCTAGTTTTTTTATAGAGAAATGCTTGCTATTTGTAAAATTAAGAATAAAATATCTGGAATGATCTTTAAATTTTTTTGTTGTTGTTTAGAAGTATATCCTAGTATCTATTGAAAGGCCATTGGTATGAAGTTTCATTGTTTAGCAGCCAGTCTGAGATCCCTTGGACTGTCTGTACCTGGATCCTTGTGTAAGAGCTCTCTGTGTGCATCCAAACAGCAGCAGGCCTGCAGTGCCCAGGAGCCCAGCAAGAGGTGCCAGCAGCACTTGTGCAACCCAGAGGTGCTGCCCAGGATCTGAGCAGAATGAAAGCAGAATGAAATGCCCTTTTTGAATAACCAGCAGGTCAAGAGACAAGATTCTACCCCTCTACTCTGCTCTTGTGAGACCCCACCTGCCATGCTGTGTCCAGCTGTGGGATCCTCACACCCAGCACCAGAAGGATGTGGAGCTGCTGGAGCCAGTCCAGGGAGGCCCTGGAGATGCTCTGAGGGCTGGAACCCCTCTGCTCTGCAGCTGGGCTGGGAGAGCTGGGGGTGCTCTCCTGGAGAAGAGAAAGCTCCAGAGAATCCTCAGAGCCCCTGCCAGTGCCTAAAGGGGCTCCAGGAGAGTGGGAGAGGGGCTTTGGACAAGGGCATGGAGTGACAGGGTAAGGGGAAATGGCTTCAAACTGACAGAGGGCAGGATTAGATAAGAGACTGAAAAGAAATTATTGACTGTGGAGGGACAAGTGCCTATTGGAACAGTGTGGCTGGCCCATCTCTGGAAATATTCAAGGCCAGGTTGAAAAGGTTTAGACCCACCTGATCTAGTGGAAGGTGTCCCTGCCCATGGCAGGGGTTGGAATGAGATCAGCTTTAATGTCTCTTCCCAAACCTGTCTGTGGTTTCATGTAAAACCCCTGGTGCCTCTAGCAGCCTGTGCACAGTGGTTTTTCTTACATTTGGGGGTCATTCTTCTGAACGGAGCCTGGGAGCAGCATTCCAGAGATTCTTGTGCAGAAACAAATGCTTCTGAGAAGAGAAAAAAAAATCCACCCAAACCAGAGACTGCACTGTGTAAAGCCAGTTGTTTCTGGAGGTGGATGTCCATAGCTGCAGGGAGACAGTTTTTCTATCTCACTTGCACTGTAGATCTTTGACCTCTTAGGCCAGCAAGTCTTACCTGTGTCACTTGACTCTGCCTGACTTCTAACAAACTACAAGTGTGCTGGCTCCTAGGTCAGCTTTACTTCGAGGCAAGGTAAATAATGAGTGATAAGCAGCAACTGTCCAAGAACACCAGGTAATTGATTAAATTCCTGAAGAAAATACCTTAAAAGCCTGCAGTCACTGAGTGAGCATTCCTGGTAGCAGCTGTTGCCTCCTGGGGTGAGCAGCTGCGCAGGAGGGGTATTGCAGACCAGCTGAGAAGGATGTTCCTTGTTCCTGCAAAGCACTTCTGAGAGTCCCAGCTTTTCTCCCCTTGGCTGTGTCAGTGCTGGCTTTCTGCTAGAAGTGAGACTTCTTGAAGTATCTTAATTGTGACCATCTGGAGGGTTCTTTGCCCCTGGAGTGAACCAACTTAATTTCCTTTTGATTTATTCATTAATTGTTCTTAGCCATAAGAACTCTTCAGTGCTCCGACAGCTTTATCCAAACCACCAGAGTTCATGTAGCTCTGCTCTCAAACTGTAGAGAGGATATTGGTCAGAGGGAGCTCTCCTGTTGTGGGACTGCTGCTTTCCCATGAAGAAGGTCACTCCCACCATCCCAAGTGCCTTCAGGTCAAGTCCCAAGAGGTAAATGACCTTGTGGGAGCTACAGGGACTCACAGGATCGTTCAGGTGGGAAAAGGTCTCTACAATCATCCAGTCCAACCATTCCCCAGCACTGCCAAGCCCACCACTAAACCCCGTCCCCAGGTGCCACATTTACACGTCTGTTAAACCCCTCTGGTTCCTGCGGCGCCCAGCCCAAGCGCATCTTCACCCGTCCGGCTTCAGCTCAGGGGAAATCGCTGTCGGGCCGCGGGGAGGAGACAAACTCGCTGTGTGAGAGGCGGGCAGGGGAGCCGCTTCTCTCGCAGCGCCGCCGTGCCCCCTGCTCCGGGCCGGTCCCCCCGGGCTCCCCCGCCCCTGCTCCCCCAGACCCTTCCCCGAGGGCGGCCGCAGCCGGGGCCGCCCCTCCTTGGCCAGGAAAGGGAAAGCGAAAGCGGAGAGCGGCGTCACTGGGAGCGGGGCCGCGGCCGGAGCGGGGCTGGGGGCGCCGGCGGCCCCGGCAGGTGAGCGGAGCGGGCCCCGAGCAGCGGCTGCCGCGAGTCCCTGCCCGGCCCCGGCGCTCCCTCCTCCTCATCCTCACCCTCCTCCGGCCGCGGGCGGCTGCGAGCTCGGAGCGGTGCCGCCCGTTCGGGGATCCCCGCTCCGCTCCGGCCGCTGCCGGCTCCTGACCCCAGGGCTGGGTCCTGTGAGCTCCCGGCGGAGCCTCTGGAAGTCTGACCTTGGCATGTATTTATCTCTCGAAAGCAGTAGGATACTGGCATGCATGTCCTAGAGAAGCTGTGGGTGCCTGTTCAAGGCCAGGTTGGATGGGGCTTGGAGCAGCTCGGTCTGGTTCCATGGCTGGGTGTGGACTGAACGAGCTTTAGGGTCCTGATAACCCACGCCGTTCTGTGGTTCTGGGATTATTCTGTTCGGGGCTTTCTTTGGTGCAAGTGTGTCCCAAAGTGCTGGGGAGCCCAATGATCTTCAGTTTATCCCACAGCAAGGTCCTATCTTCAGATTTTCAGTTGCTTACAATTCTGCCAGCTTTAGTTGTTTGAGCTGAAAGTGTTGTGACCTGGGTGACTGCCTCAGCTTGGCTTTCCTTTCTGTGTTCATTTATTTTCTTCCATCCGAGAGGGAGGCAAGGACTGACCCTTGGCTCTCAGATGGCCGTAGTTCTGGTGACCTTTCCTTGGAGCAGCACTGCCTCCTTCTTAACTCCAGCAAGGAATTCATATCTGGGAAGGGGGAACAGATTTTTTAAAGGTCTCTTGCCCAAGTGTAATATATGTTAGAAATAATTCATGCTATAAAAGAATATAAGCTGATTTGCACAAATTATAATAAACTATAAATTTAATTTCTTTCTGTTCTATCTCAAGTTGAGTATTGATTGTAGCTCTGGTACAGATTGCTGCTGGTGGAGCCAGAGTGTGAAGAAAAGGTCAGGAACTTGAAGGGGGTGAGGCATTAATGTGGGTTTAGCAGACGCTGCTGGGATAAGGGGCTAATGTTGAGGTTAGACTGACTACACTGTAAGTTGCTGAGGATGGAGACCAGTGAGGACAGGGTGCTTTACCCTTGCCTTGGCAGATGAAATTCCGTTTGTTCCTCTAGTAACATCTGTGGTCATTACGTAAATGCAAAAGCCAATAACTGTATTGCCATTTATAACAAGAGAAAACCTGGAGCGGGGGTTATTTCTAGAAGAGAGATGCAGAAGAGGGGTTTGCAGGAGAGCAGAAGTGGGCTGGGTCTGGTAGAGAAACTGCAGGTGGGTTTGATTGTAGAAACAGGCAAAGGAGATGTGAGGTTCCTCCCCTGAAGGGCAGTTAAGTTGCTGCTAAAAATGCTCCGTTACTTCAGAGGAGTTTGAGTCAGTCCCCTTTGCCTTACAGAGCCTTTGCTTTTATTTTAGCAAAATATGGCTACAACTTGTGCTGCCCAAGTAAACCTCTCCCAGCTGAAACCGCGTCCCTGGAGAAAAGGGAACGCCTTGTGTGACTTTATTGCCTTTCGTGGTTGTGGTGAAGAGCCTCAGGGCAGCCTCTCCTCTCTCTTTACCTCTGGCAGCTGGTGGGAGGGACACTCTTGGAGAGAAGGTGGTTTCATGGGTGAGATGTTTGTGTTCTAAGTGAACCCTACTTAAGGAGATTTATACACTAGTTATACAACTTAAATGGTGCTCATCTCCTGTACAATTAACGCAGTGATTAAACTGAATAAAGCCCACTTAACTGGCTTTCCCTTACAAACATCTTATTTTCCATCAGCAAATTAGCATGACTGACGGGCTGCCAAACCAGTTTTCTGTGAGTGCTACAGGGAAGGGATCGTCTTGAATGCCCTATTCTCATAGCACAGTAATGAATGGGTCAGAGGTGGCTGCTGACCTCTGGACAGGGCTCAAGCTCCACAGATGAAACAGCTTTTGCTTTTGCACCATCTCATCGTGGAACGTGCAGAACAAGATTTGGAGGTGACAAACTTTAAAGCTCTGCCTTCTTTTCTCTGGGTTTCCCATAAGAGTTGTTGAAAGACATTTGTTATATTCTGGTCACCTAAAGCATTTACCTGGTGACCTCCATGTCCTGGAAACTTAAAAAACGTCCTTCCTGGGGACAATTGAAATACTGCTCGTCCCTGGGAAATGTGGGCCATGAGCCTTAGAAATCAAAGATGCAGAGGTCCTGGGCACATCCTGCCCCAGTCCTGCAGAGCCAGGATGCCGAGGGACAGGCTGCGTGGTCCTGCCAGCACTGGCCTGGGCAGCCTGCTAATTACCTGCTTGTCATTAGAGGCAGTGACCCCTGCTGATGGGAGGAACTGAACTGGCCTTTCTGGAAGCATGACATTGATTTTAACATGGTGTCAATGTGCCTTTAATTTATTCGACTGTCACTATCCGTGCCTGTCTGGCAAAGCTTTTCACAAGCCCGTGAAAAGCTGCAGGAATGTTTGTCCTCAGGAGCCCAAATCCAGCTGCCATCCTCTCTTTGTTGAGGGGTGGTGTAATACTGTCTTGGCATGAGGTTAGTGATGGTGGAAGCGACTGGAGCTGATAAAGCTGAACTGGTTCAGTGCCCCTGAAGAGAAGGGTAACTGCGAGCTCCAGGGAAAAAACAGCAGGCAGACATGATAATTCCAAAGGAGTTGTTGAGTTGTTTGCATGGGGCAATGTTCCTTTCCTGGGAACGTTGTCAGTGCAGGATGGACCAGCTCCCCCAGCCCTGCTTGATCTCAGGCAATGCCGTGGCTGCTGCTCCCTCGAAGGAGTTTAGCTGAGCAGTGAAGAAATCAGCTGATTGTTTGTGCTGAGATAATGCAATGGGCAAGGTAGATAAGATACAGAAACTGATTGTCTTATCTGCTCAACCCTTGGAGTTCAGCCTCGGGGAGGAGCCAGAATGGGTGCACAGGAGGAGCCTGATCAGGGACAGCCCTGCTCGATTTCTCTTCACTACCATACACCAATTTTCTCATCCTGATATTTTTCCCTCCCTTAGAGGAAAGAAAAGGCACAGCCAGAAGCCTTCTTGAGGAGGTCAGCAAGCATGGCAGCAGCCATTCCATTCTGAAAGTTGCTTTTCTGAAGCAATAAACAGCATTGCATTAAATAGCTGATGCTTCCCATGCAGCTGTTGCATCATCTTTCTCTGGGCAATAAAATTGTAGTTTGGGACAGCCTGGTGATAACAAGCATCAATGTGGGAGGTCCCTTGGCACAGGAAGGAGCTGGCTCCAACAGAGCTTTAATTCATACCAAATACTCAGTGCAAATAAAAGCAGCTCGTGCTGGGCAGAAATCAAGGCAGTGACTGTCCCCTGAGCTGGGTACTGGTGAGGCCACACCCCAAACCGTGGCTTCAGTTTTGGGCCCCTTGTGACAAGAAAGGCTTTGAGGGGCTGGGATGTGTCCAGAGAAGGGCAACAGAGCTGGGGAAGGGTCTGGAGCACAGGACTGATGAGGAGCAGCTGACGGAGCTGGGGGCACTCAGCCTGGACAAAAGGAGGCTCTGGGGGGACCTTGTCACTCTCCATCCCTCGCTGGCAGCAGCAGGAGCCACGTGGGGATCAGTCTCTGCTCACAGATAATGTGTGATAGAACAAGAGGAAAGAGCCTCGAACTTGTTGGGTTTGGGTTGGATATGAGGAGGAAAGTCTTCCCAGGAAGGGCTGTCAGGCCCCTGCCCTTGTCCCCGACATCCCTCCCTCCCTCCCTGCTGCACGCACAGCACAGGGAGCAGCCCTGTTCACAGTGCGGGGCCACAGCTGCTGCCTCGGGCACTGACACCCCGGCTGAGTGTCACAGCTGGGAAATGACTTTGATTTTTGCACATGGGTGTGAGTGGTGAGCCATTCCTTCTCTCTTTGAACTACCCTCTTTCCTGGTTGGGTGTAGCCTCCAGGAGATGGAGAGGAGTCCTGGTTTCACCCTGGTGGGGAGGAGCTTTGCTGCTGCTGCACAGCCCTCCCTGTGGCTTCCTCTGCAGGAAGCACTCAAGATGACCCACAGGGTTTCCGACTTTCCTCCTTTCTTTTGAGAGAAAAACATTCCCTAAGTGCTTTTCCTCCTGTTCAGCAAATTACTTAAATTGTTGATTCTTAGCCCATTTTAAATGAGGTTTTGAGTTCTGCCTTGGATACAGCATTCAGTGCCTGATCCAGCAAAACCAGGCTGGTGACCTTGGTTGCAGGAATTGCATGATGAGCTCAAAGTTGGTTTGTTGTTTGAGGAGGATGGAGGGTGCTGTCTCCCAGCATAAACAGAATTGAGACATTATTAGGAAGAAAGAAGTATATCTATTTGTTGGAGTACATCTTCCTCTGTGATTTATTTTGTCTGTTTTCCTTTGTTTACAACTAAGAACTTACATGGAGAAAGGGACAAAAAAGACTATGTGAGTGTTCAGGGATAGGCTATTTTTCTTTTATAGTCATCAAACCTGCTTGATAATGTCCGTTCTTTTGCCTTGGCAACATCATGGGAAAAAAAAATCCCAGGTGGCTAACACTACTTTTTAGGCAAGTAATACAGGTGGAGTATAGATATGGATTGGGAGTTGTGTCTGTAACTCTTGCTCACTCTACACTGTGGGCTGTAGAATCCTGGTCCTGGGTCTCCCTGTCAAGGCAGAGGTGCCCTGTCCCCTTCTCCCAGTGCCTTGCTTTCCATGAGAGGGCATTTGGGCCTTTGGGGGCTGGAGCATCCAGCTCTTATGCAGCTCTGTGTCTCTTCACTGGAGACACAGAGCCAGCCTTGCTAGACCACCTTGTAAAGTCACGCAGACTCGAGGCTGGGATGGCTTGGCAGCTTTGCGGCTGTGTTTCTGCCCCTGGGCATGTCTGGGATGGGTTCTGCCTTCCCAGTGTGCTGTATTGGCCCCACCACGGAGCCAGACTGGTGCTGCTGGTGCAGGATGGGTGCTGCTGTCACCTGGGCTGGGCTGGGGACTCTGGGGCTATTTTGAGCCCAGAGAAGGTGAGCCTAAGAGCACGACTGTATTATGGCCTCAGGCAGGAGGGATTGTAGCTTTCACATGAGTTTTTTGTTTGTTAGGGCTTGTAATGTTGACATATTTGATGTGGACCTATTTGCAGAAGTGTCAGGTTTCCTCCTGGCACTGGTGTTTCTAAGGACAGATTGCATTGCAGTGCAGAGACAGCCCTGAGGACCCGGGTGTGTGTTAGCAGAAGCTTTCCTTTGTTTGTGTTGTGTTCTTGGAGGACACACCCTGCTAAGGAAAGAAAAAACAAAATATTACAAAAATATGAGCAGTATTCTGTGTTGCCTTTAGTGCTGGTTTGAAGCTGATCAGCAAATGTCAGTTTGGAGAGGGTCTTCTGACAAGGGCCTGGAGTGACAGGACAAGGGGGAAAAGGGCTTCAAACTGGGACAGGGGAGGGCTATATTGGATTTGGGGAAGAAATTCTTCCTTGAAAGGGTAGTGAGCCACTGGCACAGGTTGCTTAGAAAAGTTTGGAAGTTCTCAAGGCTTGGCTGGATGGGGCTTGGAGCAGCCTGGTCTGGAGGAAGGGTTGGAACAAGATGAGCTTTAGGATCCCTTCCGACCCAAACCATTCTGTGTTTATGCCACTTTGGTGATGATAAAAGCACAGAGAGCTGGCAGGGGGCAGGCAAGGTGACAAAGCTGGGTCACTGGGTCACTGCTTCTGGGTCATTCCTGCTCCCCTGACCTGGTTGTTTCTGCTGCTGCATCATGAAGTACGTCATCAAATCCTGTAAAGTTCAGTGTACCTGGGAAAACCTGGCAGTAAGGGAAGGAGAAATAACTCAGGGCATGCAGGTGCTGGAGGTGTTTGTGTGTGCCAGCAGCACAGCAGGCCAGCAGAACCCCACGCTGTCACTGTCACAGCTGTGCTGTGGAAGCCTGACCACAGAGCCTGCACTAAGCAAGAAAGAGACACTCTGGGAACAAACCCTGTATCTGAAGGAACAAACCCAAGCACCAGGATTGGGGTTGCTGTGTTGAGGAGTGTCCATGATCACTTTAAACCTGCCAGGGTGGGGAGCCATGTCAAGGGTCACTGTGCCATAAATAGGGAATTATGATGTGCTGTGTGAACCATGAGTCATCAGAATGTAAAATATTGCTTCCTGTTGATCAGGGTGAGGTAGCAGAGACGTGCAGAGCTGAGGGGTGAACAGGATGGGGGGGATGGGGGCACTGTTTTGCTGTGGTCTGGGTGAAGAAACAACTCAGCCCAAGAGGTTGTATACCCATGTGCCAGAAAATGGCAAAGCTAAAGTATTTTACTGCTCATAGAAGGCTGCAGCAGTGTTTAACCTACTGAAAATTAAAAATATCACCAAGGGAGTTCTCCTGAAATGAAAATAATGGCTACAAGTAAACAGTTTTATCAAAACCTCAGGTTTTGGCTAAAAATCCCCCCGTCTGGCAGGAAAGTTTTGGCTTTTCCTTATGCTTACTCAAGGAAGTGGGCAGACTGCTTCATAGCTGATTAGTTGCAGCCTGAAAGCAATCATAATTTTGGCTTCTGAACTGCATACATAAAAACTTACTCTGATATCCAGGTATTATAAAATAAATTCATAAAAATTTAAACCATATTGCTAAATGAATTCTGTTCTTAAAGCATGATAAGTTGCTAATGGTGATGTATTTGATTTAATGATGATTATTTAACAAACCTGGCTGGCACTTTGAGTTTGCAGCTGTGTTACAGCCAGTATTTCCTAGAGTTATTTATATGATTTAGCTTTAATTTAGTCTTAGTAGTTTAGCCCTGTGATAACCATTCCAGTTGCCCTGTGGAGCATCTTCTTGTGTCCCAGACTCCATTGACAGGAAGAAATGATCCAAATAACTCTGAGCTTGCCTTCAGTCCACAAAGCAGGTACCCAGCAGAATGCTGCCCAGGAACTGCCTTCCTCTGTGGAAGCACCCAAATCCATGCCCTTTTGAGCTCTGGAGGGGCCAAGTTTGCTCTGCAGAGAGTTTTTGATGGGCTCTTAGTAAATACATTGGGTCCACCCTGCTCCACCCACCTGGGAACCAGTGCTGGTCATAAGAACTGCTGCAAGTGGCCCAGGCAGATAGGAATGGTGCCAAGGCTACATGCCTTCTGGTTGACCCAGGAAGAGTAAAAATGTTGAGTTCAGGACAGAGGGAAAAATCTCATAACAGAAGATGTTCCTAAAGCAGCCATTTCTCCAGCAGCATTTAGATTGCATGGAGCATACTGGGACTAACCACCTTCCTTCTCACATACAGACTGTCCCTCTCACATACAGACTGTCCATCTGACATACAGACTGTCCTTGTGACATACAGACTGTCCCTCTCACATACAGACTGTCCCTCTGACAGACTGTCCCTCTCAGACTGTCCTTGTCACATACAGACTGTCCTGTCACATACAGACTGTCCCTCTCACATACAGACTGTCCTTGTCACATACAGACTGTCCCTCTCACATACAGACTGTCCCTCTGACATACAGACTGTCCCTCTCACATACAGACTGTCCCTCTGACATACAGACTGTCCCTGTCACATACAGACTGTCCCTCTCACATACAGACTGTCCCTCTCACATACAGACTGTCCATCTGACATACAGACTGTCCCTGTCACATACAGACTGTCCTTGTCACATACAGACTGTCCATCTGACATACAGACTGTCCCTCTCACATACAGACTGTCCCTCTCACATACAGACTGTCCCTGTCACATACAGACTGTCCCTGTCACATACAGACTGTCCCTGTCACATACAGACTGTCCTTCTCACATACAGACTGTCCCTCTCACATACAGACTGTCCCTGTCACGTACAGACTGTCCGTCACATACAGACTGTCCTTCTCACATACAGACTGTCCATCTGACATACAGACTGTCCCTCTCACGTACAGACTGTCCATCTGACATACAGACTGTCCCTGTCACATACAGACTGTCCTTGTCACATACAGACTGTCCATCTGACATACAGACTGTCCCTCTCACATACAGACTGTCCCTGTCACATACAGACTGTCCCTCTCGCATACAGACTGTCCCTCTCACATACAGACTGTCCATCTGACATACAGACTGTCCCTGTCACATACAGACTGTCCCTGTCACATACAGACTGTCCATCTGACATACAGACTGTCCTTGTCACATACAGACTGTCCCTCTCACATACAGACTGTCCCTCTCACAGGACATATATGTGAGAAGGAAGGTGCCTTGTCCCAGTATGCTCTGCACAATTTAAATGCTGTTAGGAGAAATGGCTGTGTTAGGAATGTCTTCTGTCATGAGATTTACTTTTCTGTGAGCTGCTTGGGCTCAGTGACACTGAAGCTGTGTGAAAGTGATCATGCTGTGAATATCGGTTTCTCAGGGAAGAGGGAAGCTTAGCCTTGTCCCCTGGCAGATCTTTCAGTCTGAACTGCAGCTGGAAATTCTTTGCTTTAGCCATGGTCTCTGCCACTTTGGATGACTGTGCTGATGCTATGTGTATAGTTGAGAAGGGAGGTGTGGGTCACTCGTGTGTTTTGTCTAGTTTAGAGACTGCAAAAGGACTATGAAGGCCAGCACTGGCTTTTTGTTGAAGGACATTTTTTTGTGAGCAGCTGCTGGATGTTTTGAAGGAGTTTGGGATCTGTGAGAGTGACAGGGTAGCATGGTACATAGAGCTTGATGTACCATGCATATTTCCGGGGAGGCGGATGCAGTTCAGAGGGTGTGAGTTACATGTTGAGCAGCTGATTGCACAGAAAAGGTTCTATAAGGAAGAGGCCGTGCTGCAATTGCCTTTTCTTTTGCAGCTGATAAACTGCTCAGCCAACAATGAAAGGATTCCTCTTCCTTCCCTACTACATGCAGGATCCCATTCTGTCAGTGCCCAGCATCCAGGACTCGCAGCAGGGCTCTTGCAAGAGCTGCTCCCGCAGGAATGGGGTCAGGCTGGGCTTTGTCCTGGGCACTGTCAGCGCTCATCAAAACAACCACACGATGGTGGTGTCGGCTCTCAGAAGGAGGAAACACACCCAGCCCAGCTCAGAAGCACTCCCCCAGGACACACCAAGTCAGAAACCTCCCTGCTCTCTAATCAGCCGTATCAGGACAAAAACATTTGGCTGATCTTCCCCTCCCAAGTGCTTACTCTTTGCACCACGTTCAAAGGGCAACACAAACTTCTTTACCCATCAAAGCTTTTCACTCTCGAAGAGTGAAACTTCTAACAAACTTGAAAACATCTGGCAAAATCAGAGCTCACAGAAGTGCCAAATGAAGAAGCTCTTGCTGCCTACAATTTCACCGGCACCCATCAAGCTGGCAGCACACACCCTGCTATCAGCACTTCTCAGCTCTAGGTGCCATCCTCAGCCTTCAGTCTCACAGAGTCAGGATCCAAATGGAACAGGACTGGGGACAGCTCACACACTAAAGCTAACAGGACAGAAAGCTCAGCAGCCTGGTGTCTGCATTCCCACTGACAGTTCAACAGCTCCAACCCAGACAACTGCCTATTGGGAAAAACCTTCAAATTCACTAGGCTCACCCAAAGCGTGCATCCAAACTTGCTTTCTTTGCCAAAGAGAGAAACTAGAAGCTCATCTCAAGAGAAATGGCATCTCCTCCTCCAAAATACAAAATTTCCAGTGACTGATCCCATACAAAAATGCCAGAACACTGTTACTGGGCATTACCAGCCTGGGGCACTAGATCAGCTGCACACCAAGCCTCAGTGCAGCTGCTTAACTTGTCCAAAAGAAAAATTTCAAGAAGGTCACCTCTGAGAAGTGGGAGCTACATGCCAAATTAAATCTTTCAGGAGACCACCTTCCAAGGATGGACACCATCTCCATGATTGTACACTTTGAGGCAGCGCTTTCACACCAAATATGCCAGGACTGAAAGTTGCTGCTGCCGTTGACCTGCACAACGCAGCTTCTTACCTGTGCCTCCAACCCTTGGGTTACATGCTTTCCTTCCCATGAAAAATCATTGCCATTCTCGTTCAGGAGCTTAGCAAGCAGAAGTTGCATACCAATGAACATGTCCAACAATGGCTCCTACACAGGAGGGGCCAGGACAGAAATGTCTTGCTGGACTGTACCTTCCCATGGTACCTTGACATCTGCCCTACCAACACTGGCACCATGTCCTTTGCTTCCCAAGGAAAGGCACTCTGAGCCTTTGCCTTGCTTCCAGTACCATGCCTAGTTTTTCCTATCCTATCCCAGCTTTGCTTGCTTGCCTATGTCGCTCTTGCCTCGCCCTACCAAGAGTTTCCTGGCCTTGCTGAGCCTTGCCCACCAGTCCTTGCCTTGCCTTCCATGCAGGCAGGGCACTGCGAACCAAGTGTGGGCAATTGTGGGCAAGTCGAGTGCAGGTGGGCGAGGTCAGAGCAGTGAAAGCAAATGGAGTGGTGGGAACGAGCAGGCCCAGAAGTCGTAGGCAAGGCTGGGCAGAGGAAGGCAGGCCCAGTGAAGGGTAAGGCAGGCTGGAACAGGAAGGGCAAGGCAAGGCCCTGGAGCAGGGCAGCAGGCAGGGCAAGGACGGGGTGTGGGCATGCAAGGGAGTGCAAGGCTAGGCAGGGTTTGCAGGGTAAGGCAAGGAACTCTTGGGGATGCCAAGGCAAGGCAAATGAGATGTGCCTTCAGGAACTGGTGGTGTATAAAAACAGCCAGGAACAGAGTGCTTTGTCTGGCCTTGATCCCACATGGGCTGTCTCTGATCTGCACCTAAAGCTCTTGGGCCACCTGCTTTCCTGTGTATGCAAAAGAACTGTCATTCTGGTCCTGGAGCCCAAGGGCAAAATCAGGATTGCCTGTCCAAAATTTAACACATGCAAGCACTGATCCCACAAAAAAAATGCCCAGGAAGACGGATCTGGCTGCATGGGACCTCCCCATGGCTTCTTCTCACATGCTTCTGAAACACTGGAGATGTGTGTTCAGCCCTGGGAGTCCTCAGGGCAGGACAGGGCTGGGACATGCCTGGAGCAATGGGATCTTGGATTCCAGGTGAGGGAGGGATGAGCAAAGGAACAGAAGGCAAGGCAGGGGTTCAAAGGCAAGGCAAGACAGTCGGTGGCTTTGCAAGGAAACAAAGAGGTAGGCAAGGCAATGGAGTCTTAGGAGGAGAAGGAAATGAAAGGGTTGACCTGGACAAATGGGATGGGAAGTCAGGTGGGGGATGGGTGAGCAAGTCCATACAAACAGTGGAGGGAAGGAAGGCTGAGGGAGGGCTACAGACTGCACAGCAAGGCAGAGCACAGGAAAGGTCAGGGAAGGAAATGCAAACAAGGTGTAGGCCTGGAGGAAAGGCCCTGGAGGAAAGCAGTAGCAGGTCAAGGGTGGGGAATGGGCAGGCAAGGGAATGTAAAGCAATGGAGGATCAGCAGGGCAAGGCAAGGAAAAACTGCTGGGCTGCCAAGGCAAGGCAAGTGACAGGTACAGTCAAGGATTGCTGGTACACAAATCAGCCAGGACAGACTGCTCTGTCTGGCCTTGACATCTCTAATCTGCACTTAAAACACTTGGGCTGCCTGCTTTCCTTTGTATGCAGAAGAACTGTCATTCTGGTCCTGGAGCCCAAAGGCAAAATGTGAATTTTGTGTCCAAAATTCAAGACATGCAAGGATAGGTGCCCAGAACAAAGCTGCCAGGACAGATGGGTGTGCTTGCATGTGACCTCCTCCAGGCTTCCACTCACAGGCTCTTGAAACAGTGGAGGTATGTGAAGGTCTGGAGAGTCCTGGGAGGAGCAGGCAGGGAAAGGCAAGTTGACAAAATTCCACAAAAAGAGGGGGTGTTGAATTCCAAGTGAGGGATGGGTGAGCAAATCAATGCAAGGAACTGGATTGGAAGGAAGGGCACAAAGGAAGGATATGGATGGTCAGGAAAGTAGAGGAAAGGAATGATCAGGAATGATGAGGAAGTGCAAGGCTGAGTAGGAAAGGCAAGGCAGTGTAAAGGGAGATGGGCAACACGGTGGGTGTCTTAGAGGAAAAGTCCATGCACAACAAGGCCAAGAGAAAAGGGGTAGAGAAGTCAAGGTGGGAGAGGGTGAGTGCAGCTGAGAAATAAAGTGCATGGCTCCAGTGTGTGTGTGTGTAGTTTGAAGGATGTGAAGGGAAGAAAGCTGGCATTTGCAGAGTGAACGGACATTTTTTAACATAAGTGGCAATGCCCAAGCAACCTTTCCCTCCTGGCACACCTGTGTGTGTGAGATGTAGCCAGAAACATCTGGGTTCAGAGTCAGACTGCAAGCAGGACATAGAATGTGACGGTGTGAATAGCTGAGCAGGAAAGCACCTCACATCAGCATGTGTCAGCAGAAGCAGTTTGTGCCAGAGGAGATGGATGTGTGGGACTCCAGGAATATGGCAATGCACTCAGCTGAGAAGCAAAGTGCCATGCCTCCGTGCCTGCTCTGAAAATAAAAGGCTGCAAGGAAAAGGCAAGGGGCCAGGTCAGTGAGAGCTTTCTGTCCTGGCACACTGAGCTGTTTGAAGGTGAGCTGCTGTTCTGTGTCACTGAGGACTCTGCCGCACGGAGAGGATGGGCTTGTCCATGCAGCTGAGAAGGAAAGTCAGAATCACCTGTGGGTGTGGCAGAGTTTGGAGGCTGCAAGGGGAAGGTGTAGGCTTTTGGCTGTGGCACTTGTTGCAAGGAAGCAGCTGCTGATGCATTAGAAATTGGATTTTTTTATAAATTAGGAAATTAAATCTCATATTCCCATAGGCACAAGTGCATGAATGTATACATTGTATCTTATTTATCTGGTCTTCTAGGGCTGTTAGACTTTTTTAAGGAGGTTTGAATCAGGGATCATTTCTCACGCCAGGCTTTGGGTCTTCACTTAACTATCTGTGGGACTCCATATAGGTTTATTATCCTAAAAATAGAGTACTATACACTAGTCAGATATTACCTAGAGATTATTTGGCTGTTGCACTGCAAATTAAATTGTGTTTAAAAGGAATTTAAATAAAACATGTTTTGGAAAAGGAGAACATCTCTTTTAGTATTTAAGTGTCCTCAAAGATGTTGGCAGGAGTAATTTCTCCTTTGCACATGTAAAACATTGGTTCAGTTATGCCATTATAACACACACTCCTTTCAAGGATATAGCTACATATGCTCTTTTCAAGCTGAGTGTTATACTGGGATACAGCAAAAGTCAAATTTAAGATAGTAAACTGGAAGAAACCCTATTTTGTAGTGCATAAAATGCACCTCTGGAATTTTCAGTTTTTCTTTTCTGCAGTGTTACATATACCTTTATAAAAGGTATTTATAAAAGATATCATGTCTAATGAGCTAAAAAAACAACCCTAAGAAGAAAAAAAAAAAAAAACAACCAAAAACCCTGTGGCTGTGGTATGTTCATTTCATGTTTGTGGTTAATATTTCCCAGGCTGCTTCAAGGTGAGGGTAAGTTCAGTCATCACCAGTCTGCTGATGTTTCTAAATTACTCTGATAAAAGACTGTGAAAAATGAACCTGTGGTAAATTGCATCATCCTTGTTGTGTGTGTTCAGATGGGGACACAACACAGAACCCTCGTGTTCAGGTCATGCTCAGCACCCCACGGTGGGGGCAATCCCTTGGGTTCTGCTGTGATTTACCCAAATGTCCCTGCATTTCCAGCTGTGCTGCTTTCCTCCTCTGCCCTGCAAATCTTGCATCAGCTCATGGTTGTGGAGACACCAGATTTCTCTTCCATGGAAGGTAAAAAGCTGCTCTGGGGGGAAGCCCCCAGCCACTGAGCACAGGACCCCCAGCAGCTCCCAGTGTTCAGTGAATGGGAATGAATGGGAGACTTTGAAGTGTTCTAGGCCAGGCTGGATGGGGCTCTGGATCATCCTGGTCCAGTGGAAGGTCTCCCTGCCCATGGTGGGCTTTGGAATGAGATGGTCTTTAAGGACTCTTCCAGCCCAAACCATTCTGTGGTCATATGAAGCAGCTGCTAGGTGAAAATGTGAATTAAAAATTGGTACTGAGGAAACACTTGCAATAAAACAGCCTATCCAAACATGTCTTTAAATGAATTACATCACCACAAGTTACTGTAGGAAGAAGTGGGGAGTACCAGCTTGGCAGAGTTGTTAGAAATTAAACCAAGCCCAGTCTCTGTGGGTGTAGCTGGGTTTGCTGGCTGTTGTGGTGCTGGAGTATATTTAAGTGGTTTATTTATATGTAAATATGAGAAAGCAGAAACATAAACCCTCCTGGGTATTTGGTTATTCTAAAATAAACCCACACAACCACGTATTTTGAGGGAGGTAATGCAGATGCTACAACCATATCAAGCAGGAGTACCCCTGCTGTTTTTCCTTGAGAGGAAAAATTCTCTCTTAAATAAGAAGTGCCTCAGTCTCCACATGATGATGTTTCCATCAGCCCCATACCCTGAACAATCTGTGGTCTGGCTCCAACCTCCCACTTTCCCACCCACTATAAAGCAGGAGTGACTGTGCATGAAAGGAGATGCCTGGATGTGAAACCAGCTGAGAAATATCCCAGTCACTTCTCTTTTCCCATCAGATGTTGCTTCAGTTCCTGTTTCCTAATGCTGCCTCTTTCACGGTCTCCAAACCCTCTTCCCAGTTTCTTGTCAAGGATTCCTGAACCTTGGACAAAGACATACCTGAGCTATTTTAAAAGAATCTTTCAGGTTCCTATTGCATTTTGTCTTCAAAGGGTGTTTATCATCCTTCCTACATAATTTTTCTGTTTTTTATGACTGCAAGCAATACAAGTCAGAGTAAGACATTTGCATCATGCTATCTGTAGGGCTCTGGCCACAGTTCTTAAAGGGCTTTTCCACCGTAAATGATGATCCTATGGGAGTGGTGGGTGTGTGGTACATGGCTCCTGAATACTCAGCCAGTCCCACAGCAGCCTGATCACGAGCAACTGTCCACAACAGCCCCAAGGACTTCTGCAGCTATAATTTTCAGAGCTGTAAGGAAAAGGAAATAGGAAGTAAAGCTGCTGTAACGCATTTTTTGCATGCTCCAGTGTGGTGCTGTTTACTTTGTGGAAGTTTTTTTTTTTTTTTAATTTCCATTTGCATTTGAGTGTTGTAACCAGCAGCTGCAGCTCTTCGGCTGAGCTCAGCGCTGGGGTTTTCCATGGTGCAGTTGACCCGGGGCACTCCTCAGTGGCTGCATCCTGCCATCACCAGTGATGTTATTTAGCACAGGGGGAAGGGAAAGGAGCCAATAGATCCATTTATCTGGAAGCAGGAGGCAGGAGCCTCCCAAGGGCAGCAGAGCCAGGCTGGGAGCTGGCAACACAACAGCTCCTCTCTGCAAAGGTACTCTGATATAATTTGAATTTTTTATTGCTTGTTACCCAAGCATAGAAGTGGTGGAGAGATTCCAGAAGTGCAGTCCTGACAGTGGAGATGCACTGGTTTGCCACTGTTCTGGGGCTGGAGAGAAGGCCCCAAACTAATTTACTGGGACACTGGGGGAGAATTAAGGGCAGGTAAACCTAGACTCTGTAGCTTTAATAACTATTGATCAGGCAATTCCATCTAAGGAAGTTTGTATCTTGTTTGAACTGCAGGTAGTTTAAAGCTGCAGCAGCCATTCTTGTATTTAATTCTGTTTTACCCTCTGAAGATCAGTAAAACAGTGGTTTCCATGCACTGGGAGCTGCAGGCTCTCATGGGTTGGCATGAATCAAATTTAGGAGCAGTACTGAGAGCTCTGAAAAGCAGAGGAAAACAAGGAAAACATTCTGGTGGAGCTGCCTGCTCAAATGTGTCTCTGGCACAGTTAGTGTTGCATTTTCAAAATGAAACTTTTTGTTTTGGTTGGGTTTATTTTTTGGTTTTTGTTCATTCATAGTGGAAGCCAAACCTTACTGATTCTCAGCTTTCCTTTTCTACTTTTTGTTTCTTCCATATTTCCAGCTTTCCCTGTCTTTCACTGCACATGTTCTTTTTTCTGTGCTTATTTTTCCTGTTCCTCTGTTCCAATGGACCATGAGAAGGCAATGTCTGCCACGTGTGAATAGGAATATCATGCAAAAAAAGAGGAACTTCCAAGGCACCAGCTTCCTAACTCATCTGTGCCAATTACCCTCCACTCCTGTATTCTTCAGTAGGAAATGAGGAGTTGTCTATTGTGGCTTATTCTAACAATAATGAACATTAAAATTGCCTTCACACAGAACTTTTTCACATTTTACAGAGGGCAAGGGGCCTCTTGGGCTTTAGTTCTTGCATCTGCATCGTTTGAGAAAATGAATTCCTGAGAAATTGAAAGCACTTGTGATCCCAGCTGTGAGAGATCAGAGCCCAGAGCAGGCTGGGCTTCTGAGGGCTCTGCAGAAGCAATGGCTGTGCTCATCCCACTGTCCCTCTGGAGCCAGAAGCAGGGCAGCAGAGGGGCCTCCACATCCTCCTGCAGTACTCTCAGCCTGTGAAGGTAATTCCCTCCTTCTGGTTCAGTCAGAGCTTTTGGTCCAGAACTTCTTGGTTTGGGGGAGGAATATTTGTTATTGATGTTTCATCTTTCCTTGGATAATAAGTTTAGAATCCTTAGTGTTTTTTGGAATGTGATAAAGCAAGTGTTAAGCCAGCACTTTAGTGTACAGAATGCCGCAGCTGGGGTAGAAATGCCACGTACATTCTGTTGGATTCACCTCTGCCTTTGGAGCTGATATGGGTGGGTTCACCTGGGGGTTTTCTGCTGTTGGACTTGTGCAGTGAAGAAACGTGCAACAAGTGAGGGGACAGACACTGACAGCAGTGTTCCTGTGTCTGGCAGGAGGGGAACAACAGGAGGCTAACCATAAACCTTAACTGAAACATCACCAAAATCAACCAGGAACAGCTCCTCTGCAAGTGTGGTCTGAAGCTGGCTGCTGATTAAAGAAAGATGATTAACAGGTGGTAAATCAGTGCTCTAAGCAGGAGGGGAAAAGCAGAGATCTTCTGGTGGAGAGCACCACCTGCAATGGTCTGGTTTCTGTATGAAGAACATGGCAGAATTAATCTTGTAAGATAATTTGTATGGGAAGGGTCCTCAGGAGGGCTGTACTCCAGCATCCTACCTGTGGTCAGCTGCTAGGTCAGACCAAGTTGCCCTGAGCAGTTTCCAATCTGGGAAACCTCCCATGAGCTGTCCCACTCTTTGGCTGACCTTGCAGGAAGAAACATCCCCTAATACCCTGGCTAAACTTGTTATTTTGGCTTTTGCCCCTTGTCCCCCTTCTCTTTTGTGCCCTTACCATGCACCCTGGGCAGAGCCTGGCTCTGCTCTCTCAGTAAGCCCCTGGCAGGAGGGTGTTGTGAGCCCCCATAACCTCTCCTTCCCCAGCAGAACAACTCCTCTCTCAGGCAGGGCTCAGTGCCCTGGTTGTGTGCTGGTGGCTTCAGGCTTTTGGGGCTTTTTTCTCCATTTTGTCAGTGCCTTTCTTGTATTGGAAGAACACAAAACTGGGCACAGAGTTCTAGTGTGGTCTGCTGTGTTCTAGTAGGGGGGAGAATCCCTTCCTCCCATCTTTGGGGTGTGCTTCTCTTGGTTTATGTTTATGTGGAGGCCTAAAGAGAAAAGGCTGTGTGAGCTGCAGGGCCAAGCAGGAGCTGACTTGGTGGCCCCAGACCACACTGGCTGCTGGCACTTCTGGGCTGAATAGCAATCATTATCATCTACAACCCCAAGCTTACCCTCCTCAACTTCTACCTATACACTATGATAACTGCAACCGTCTTCCCACCCTAAACGCGATGAAAGTCCTAAAACTATCTACCCTGATAACTGCATGGACCAAAATCCCATTGGAATTGGTGTGATAGTCAAAGAGTGCCTGGAGGGATAATAACATAAATAAATGCTTCTGCAGAGATCAGCCTGCCATAAGCCCATGAGATACAGCTGAGTCATTTCCCATTGGTGAGATGGGAGGGGGAAGGAATGGAGAAATCCATGGATAAATGGGGAAAAGGAAGCATGTTCTTGGTTCTTCAGGCATGGCCTTACCTGGTGCCCACAGATACTTCTGGCAGTGCTGCAGCAGCATGTGAGCACTCTGCACACCACAGAAACTCTTGGCTAGAAAGTCATTTAGGCTAAACTTAGACTGGCTACACAAACATTTTTGCTGCTGCCTCCCCAACAAGACAGCGAGTTTTCATTACAGAATCACAAGCAGCCACACAGGACACACCCTGATTTATGCATTAATACCAGGAAAGGCTGCAGTTCTGTTTGTCGCTCAGCAGACGGTGACGGTTGCCCCAGCATGTGAAATATTTCATGCCTGACACCTCAGTTCAGGAAATGGTGGTTTGCTCAGCAGAGGTGCAAGAGGCTGCAAGTTGTTATCAAGTGTAGCACGAGCTTTTCTCACAGTTTTTCTCAATTTTCTGAGTTTATTTTCCAGAGCAGAAAGCTGTGCTGGGCTCTTCATGGCACACAGTGGGGTACCCCAGCAGACACTCCTGAGCTTGGGGTGCCTGCAGCAGGGATGTGTCCTGAGCACCAAGTACTTGAGTTTTTTATTGAGTTTGACACTGTAGCAAGTTCATTTCTGTGTAGAGCTGGGCTCACATCCTGCAGATCTCAGTGGCTGAGGTTCCTATTCCCCAAATGCAAGGTGCCTGAGGTTTGCTGAACCGCAGCAAGTTCATTGTGAAACTCTGCCACAGAGGTGGCTCAGCTGTCCTGGGTTGCTCTTTGAAGGGGTTGAAGATGAGCCCTTGCAGGCCCTTTCCTGGTGGTAGCAGTGGGTCTGTGCTGAGGGGGTGCTGTGCCCATCCCGTGTGTGGGAGGGCAGCTGGGGGTTCCCACACATCCTCTGCTGGGAGGAGAGCCTGTGCTGAGGGCAGCGCCCCTCACCAGCTCCTGCTCTGAAAGCAAAAAGAAACAAACTGGAGGACCAGCATCTTCCTCCTTGTCTTTCCAAAGGCCATGTGGATAGGTCGTGGTGATGATGGGGTGGTTCCTTCCAGCCGAGGCAGTGGGAGATGGGAGTGCAGCCCCTGCCACCCTGGTGGCTCCCAACACTTTTGCAGATTCCTCCTCATTTCTAAAACAGAGAAACCTCTGCTCCAGCATGGGTCCTCAGCCTTCAAACATGGCTTAGGGAGCAAGTTGTTCTCTTGACAAGGACCTTCCCCAGGGCAGTTAGCTGTTTCCCCTGAAATACAGAAGTTTTGTCTCTTCTTGGATCCGTAAGGCTCCATGCAATCTGTTTATGCAGCACAGCATTAGTGCTCCACCCCTGGCACTGGGAATGGTCAAACATCAGCCAGGTGCAGCTCCCCTGACCCCTGCCTCCATCCCACTCTGGGGGCCTGTAGCTACAGAATCCCAGAATCATTTAGGCTGGAAAACCCTCTGAGCTCATTGAGTCCAACCATTCCCGCAGCACTGCCAGGCCCAGCACTAAACTGTGTCCCCAAGTGCCACATCCACACATCTTTTAAATCCCTCCAGGGATGGTGACTCCACTGCTGCCCCGGGCACACCATTCCAGGGCTTGGCAGCATTTTCCATGTAGAAATTGTTCCTCATATCCAATCTAAACCTCCCAACTTGGAGCCATTTCCTGTTGTCCTATCACTGACTGCCTGGGAGAAGAGCATGATCCCCTCCTGGGACCCTCCTGTCAGGGAGCTGTAGAGAGCAATGAGGATCTGTCCTGAGCCTCCTTTCCCCCAGAACATCTTCCCTGCAGAAGCTGTCAGAGCAGAGTCATTCCTGATCCTGGAGACACCCACTGAGCCTGGCTCTGCTCCTTGGCACTCACTTCCTTGGTGCAAGGAGATGTCGCCCTGCTGTGGAACCCAGAAAAAAATGTTATTTCAGGGCTTCCTCATACCTGTGAGCAGATCAAGGGCTGTTCCCACTCTTAAATAACCCATGAATGCTCCTGTTACCTAAAGGTGTGTGCATTGTAATCAAACACCTTGGTGAGCTGCTTCTCTCAGATGCTGATGAGGTAGTAGAATTTGTTACCTGTTTAATGTGAGTAAAATACTGCAGGGAAGTGAGCTGAGCTCTTCCTTAGGGATGGGACTGAGGGGCTCAGCCTGTGCTTCCAGCAAAGCTCCTCTTGTTTCTCTGTGGGAAGCCTTTTTGGGGGGTTACAGAAGCATGGGGTGAGACAGGGCTAGGCAGGAGAAATCCCAGTAATGCTCCTCCAAAGCTGATGGTGAAGGATTGCCCTGGGTAGGAATAGTGGCTGCTGGATAAAACAGAGAATTATTATTTCTATGTGAAATATAGATGTCTAACTTGTGAAATATAGATGTTCACTTGCTGATTTTAAATATTGCTACTTGTAATCTGTGCTGTATCCCTCCTGAATTGTTAAAAATATCCACAAGGCTGGAACAGGCCAGCACAGTCCCCACTCTGCTCCCTGCTTTCTTCAACAATAAAAATGGTGAAAACAAAGCTGATACCTGTCTGGACTTGTCTTCCCAGTTAGTTTCTGCTGCCTGAACACTGTTGGTGAAATCTTTGTAATATTAAGCTGACGAAAGAACAAACTCAGTGAAACATATTCTTGCAATGGAGATATTGAAACTGGGCATATTTAGTGGATATGCTGTGGTTCACCTGGCTCTTGTTATTTAATAGCTGATATGTGTAATGCTTGTGCTCAATTCAGTTTGAACCAGGGCCAGTATTCTTATGCTGTTTGCTGTCCTTCGTTCTCTGCGTTATCAATGCCAAACCACCCGTGCTTTGAAAGGAGCAAAACCTCCAGCTATTTTCTGGTTGCCCAGAGTTCCTCAGCCCCTTCTCCTTCCTCCTCCCTTTGAGAACCTGCCTTTTACCACTCCCTTGTTTTTGTGTTTTCAGCCATTGATCCATACAAACAGAACAAAGTCCTTCCCTCTGCCTGTGGCTGGCAGGCAGCTCTTTGTGCTCAGGCTGTTGTGCAGTGCTGTTGAAGCTGAATTCCCCTGGAAGGTCCCCAGAAGATGCTGGACACATCTTGGCTTGCCCCAGCTTTGATGCTATGACCACATGTCCACAGTGTGTTGTGTGACGGGGAACAAGCCCAGCAGGCAGGAGTCCTTGGCTGAAGTGTGACACCATTACTGCAGAACAGATGCTGAGCTCATCCGTGTCAGCTGAGCACCCACCCTGTCCTCACAGCTCAGCTAACACGTTCTGCTGCTGTCCTGGCCCAGGGGCTGTGCCCTGGCCGCCTGGCGGGCCCCCAGCTCAGCCTTTGCTCCCTGCTGGAGCTGGGGGACCCTGGTGAGCTCTGAGCTGCTGCTCTGGGCTGTGACAGCTCCTCGCCCCTCAGCCCACCTGACACCTCAGGCTGGCTGGGGGCTGACTGCCAGGCCCTTCAAGGGCTCCATGGTGAGGTTTCTGTATGAATCATGAGCAAAATGAAGGGAGGGGATCATTCTGAAGCTAAAAAGGCTGAGGAGAGCTGCACTGTTTGTGTCAGCTGTCAGAAAGCAAGGAGAAAGGCTGGGTTGGCTGCCCTGTTTTCCCTGCAGATCAGATCCCTTATTCCTGGATATCTCCTGCTGTTTCCCAGTGCCTGTTTCAGCCATGTGTTTGTGTTAGATTCCCAGCCTCCCACAGCAGAACAGATGGTGACTGCCTTGGTGTTGATGCAGACAGACCCTGGTAGCTCCTGGCACAGAGGTTTTGGTGGGATGGATCATCTGATCTGCTCCTTGCCCAGTGCCTGGCCCTCCTCATCCCTGAGCCCTGTGGCTCCTGGCCATCTCCCACCTTCCTGCATGCTGTGATCTGGCACTGCCCTTCCACCATGGTCAGTGGGCTGGGAATGTTCATGCCTGGCAGCCCTGAGTCCCTCATCATGTGTGTGACATCTCTGCTCATATCCAGCTGGGGACCAAATCCAGCAGAATTAGCAGATTTTCTAGGTTTTAGGCAGTTTATGATTTCTGCTGGCTTGTGAGAGTTCAGCTAATGGCAGTGTGTGCCATGCTCTTGTTGGAACTTTGGAAGGGGCCATGGGAAGTTTTCCCATTTTCCAGCTCCTCCTTTTTCTGGGGAAGCTGTGCTAGGACAGAGTGCATGGCAGGGAACCACGCTGGCTGCATTCACATCCTGACCTTATCAGGACCAAAGGTTAGTGGGGAATGACAGAGTGCAGGTACCTGGGGGTACCTTGGTGCACTATGCTGCTTTTCTTGTTGCTTTTATTACTGCCTTGGAGGGTTTTGCACATAGAAGGGCTGGAGAGGAACAGGGACAAGTTAACAGGGAGAGAAATATTGAAGAGGATAGGAAAATGTGGGAGAAAAAACTCTGAAGTGCAGCACTGTGGTGGGAGAGGGTTCAGGCTGCAGTGGACTGAAGCAATTGGTGAAAGGGAAAACACAACTTAGATACAATTGGTCCATGAAAATGGGACTTTCCTCCCTATCTCCCTTTCTAGGAAAGATGTTTCCCCATCTAAGCTCTAACTTCTCTACAGGTAACATTTCTTTCCTTCTCTGAGAGAGGCTTTTGCCCTGAGGAAGTTTCTGTGTTTATCATGTTGTGGTTTTACAAACATGGGGGAGAATTGGGCCCTTGTGGAACTGGAGAGGAGGAATGATCCTCAATAGAGAGAAGTGTTTGTAGTCCAAGACATTTGGCTGCTTTCTAAGCAATAGTTTGCCTTTGCACCACAAATAAATATCCCACTGTTTTTTGCAGTTATAAATTCATAGCTGTGGCACTGCTATCTGTGCCAGGTGTGATATTGTAAATCATGTGACTGCCTGGAAATGTGTGTGATTATCAGGATTCAGTCATCACAGCAAATAAAGGTGAAAGGATAACTGCAGGATGAATTTCTGCTGCCTGGAAGGCAAAGTCTATGTGAGGTGCCACTCTCTGGGCAGCCAAGAGCCAGAGGCTTCCCCAGGCACTGCTGAGCCACTCACTGAGAATCCATTTGGACAAAAACTGGGGGCAAAACAACAACTCCTTGTGTACAGGTCCCAGGTTTTCCCTGGGAGAATCTTCAGGTGCCAGATGTGTGAGATCCTGCCTGTGCAGCCCTGAAACCTCTGCTGGCACGAGGCAGCAGCTGCTTCCAGCTGAGTGCAGGATGCTGCAGGGCAGGAGCTGTGCTGGAGCTGCTGCAGGGCTTTCCTGCATACAGCATGTGGGATTATGTCTGACACTATTTCAGGAAGTTTTCTCCTGCTGATGGCCTAAGGCTCCAAAGCTAAATAAAGGGATTTTTAAAGTTTTTTTTAAATAGTTTCAAAGCTCACAAATGAGCTGCAGCCAGTGATAGTGTAAGGATTGAGTAGGTGATGGAAACCCTTCTAAGCCTGCAGCAGTAGCTCCATTCATTTCCTAAATGCCCAGTGATTACACAATGACTCCTTTTTGTTTTCCACCTCAGAGAAGTTATCTTTATTTTTTGCAACAGCTGCACTGCCTTTAGATCTTTCTCTCTGTCATGCAAGGTTCATGGCACAAGAACCTTCTTGCCCTTTGAGCCCTGCCCATAGGAACTTTCCTTTATTGCTCTGGCTGGGTTTGAAAGGGCTGAGCAGCTCTCCCCAGGCACCTGCTCTCCTGTGATATGAACACTTCCCAGGTGAATTTAGCTGTGTGCATAGGACAGGTGAAAACAGCTCTTATTCCAACAGAATAAGAGTTGGGTTCATGAAGAGTTTATTTGGTTTGTGAAGAGATTGATTAGGATAGGGAAGTTCAGAAAAATATCCAGAGTCAAGGTTTAAAACTGTTTCTGTCACATAGCCTGTGCAGGGAGTTAATGCTAAAGAGGTGGCCTGGAAGTCTCTTTAGTCTGTTGCTCCTGCAAGTCCCACCTGCCCTGGAGGTGATGGAGGAGCCAGCCAGGCACCAGCTCAGCACAGCAGCCCCCAAGTCCCCCTGTCCTGAGCTGGAGAGCACCATTCTGCTTTTCTTCCCCTCCCAAAGAGTTCAAAATGGCAAAACTGACAATATATACCTGGGGTGGAATTTATCCATCCAGATGCTTCCATAGCTGAATAACTACCAAAGTCCTGGGACTTCACCATTTTCACTGGTAAAATACCCAGCATGCAGGCAGACATGCAGGTACCTTGGCAGGTAACAAGGGGAAAGCACTTCCAACATCTGGTAAAATAGTCTTGGGGCATGTTTCTGGTCCCTGGGTGTGAAGCACTTGCTGCTGCTTTCTTCTATTCCCAAAACTTGGGAACTGAACCTTTCATCCGTGAACATTTCAGTGCTGGGGTGGTTTTTTTGCATGGAAGCATATTTATGAAAAGCATGCCCCTTTTAATGCATGAATGGGTGAATCAAGCTGTACCTTATTTTTAGCAATGCTTGCATCATAGAAAGTTTCCCATCTCTCTCCTGCCCCCTCCCCCCACACGTGGTGAACTTGCAAGGGCTCTCAAACCTGATTTCCTCCTTGTGCTGGTGGTGCTGAGCTGGGCTCCTGTCCCAGGGCTGGAGGTGGCTCTGGGTCTGCAGCCCCACATTCTTTCCCTGGTAGGAGCTGCTGCTGCAGCTGGCCAGGACACAAATCTGGTCATGGAATCATAGAATCATCAAATGCTTTGGGCTGGAAGGGACCTTAAAGGTCATTTTTCTCCAACCTGCTGAGGGTACAGACACCTTTCATTATCCCAGGCTGCTCCAAGCCCCTCTCAGCCTGGCCTTGAACACTTCCAGGGATGGGGCAGCCACGGCTGCTCTGGGCAGCCTGTGCCAGGGCCTCAGCACCCTCCAGAGTCAGGAAATTCTTCCCAGGGTCTATTCAGTCCAACCCTACCCTGTGTCAGTCTGTAGCCATGTCCTTGTCCTGTCACTGCATGCCCAAGATAAGAGTTGCTCTCTGTCTCTTTTATAAGCTCACTTTAAACACTGGAAGGCTGAGAATCTGGTGGGTGATTTCTTTGCTTGTGCACAAAATGTTCCTGCTCTAGACCTGCAGGATTTTAGGTGTGTGTGATTTAAGGCAGCCCAGGGGAGGGGATTCCCGACACAGGGACCTTCAGGCCAGGGAGTGTGGCAGCTCTGGGGGGACAGCACATCCCCACACTCCCAGCCTCCTGCCGGGCCAGGCTGGAGCTGCTCTCTGCCCAAGGTGCCTCCTGGGCTGCCAGGGAGGGCTGGTTAATGATCAACATGAAAAGGGACCTCCCCAGGCTGCCCCTCCACTTCGCTGGGCTGGATTTGAGGCCCATGACCTGGCACTCAGCTTTCCCTCTTCCCTCAGTGAGCTCTCAGCTGTCCCTGCCCTGCAGGTCAGTGCAGCAAAGCCTGTGCCAAAGGCAGTAGGAAATGTCCTCTTTGTTCCAGCCCCTTGGGCTGGGTCTTCCTCTCCTGCAGCCCAATATTCTCCTTGGCTCTGGCCCAGAAAATGAAGTTATTCCCCAAAGGCCAGCACAGCAGAGGGGTTTTCCAGGCAGAGTCAGTGCCTGTGGCTCTCACACTCTGCCTCAGCCTCACTTGTATCCAAGCACACATGATGCAATGATGCTAGACCCTTACAGCATGAAATACAGCAAATGAATCAAATATTCAGGGGAAAACCAGCTTGCTTTCCCCTTTGCCTTCTGAATTGTGCCTGTGCTCTCTTTTTAGGCAGACCTGAGGTCTTTCACTAGGCCTGCACTGCTGCTCTAGTACCAAAGCCAGTGGTTCTGCTGGCAGAACATCCACAGCAGGGACTTGCTGTGCAGGACTTTTCAGCATAGCCTTGCTCTGAGTCAGGTCTGAGCTGCGGATGAGGGCAAGTACAAACTAACCACCAGCACCAGGGCTCCCCTTCCCTGCCATGTGGGATTCCACCCACCAGCTGCACTTGGAAGAGGCTGGGGGGTAGAGCAAGCTGAATTCTTTGTGCTTTCATGAGTCATGAAAAAACCCCTCCAACTGTCTCAACAGTGAATCTGTTTGGGTGTTTTCAAGGAAGCTGGAATGCATCCTCAGAGCTCTTTCATGAGAAAAAGTAAACATGTCATATATAAAACATTTTATTAAACAACATTTTATACAACACTTTATATACAAAAATAAAATGTACATGAAAAATAGTCTTTTCCAGCTTAGTGATTTGATTCCTATCTGTCACACACATGCATTAGAACCTCTTCCATCCAGCACTTGCCTGCATATGCTGATCCAGAGGATCAGTGGGATGTTACAGCTTGTGTGCAGTACTGGAGGAATCCCCACAGAATGCCAGAAGGAATCCACAAAAGGCATGGTAAAAATAAAGAGCTCTGCCCCTATCAGTGCAAAATTGTTTCATGCAGCAGCTCTTGAACTCTTCTGGGGAAAGGGATCAGGCATGTCTATGGCAGAGAGCATCCTAGGAGTGCACCTGGGGAATGGACTAGGTGGAAGCAAAGCCTAAACTGAATCTTCACATTTTAGTGGTCTATTTACAGAGTTGAAGGGTCTGAAAGGTGAACTACATGATGGAGTAAATCAAAGAAGAGGTGGCCCATTAGCGTAATTTTTCTCCAGAAGTGTAATGACAGTTAAGCTCAACGTCACCAGTGTTGCACAGGTAAGCAGCAATCAAAACTAACAGTCAGAGACTTGTCTGCAGTGTCTCCTGTAAGCACTCTGTGGGTGAAGTGTTCATCACAGCACACATGGGGAGGATGGTAACCTGCTCCCCAGGCCTGTGGCACCGCACCAGCTCAGGCCTGTGGCACCGCACCAGCTCAGGCTCCGTGGCACAGTGACACCTTCCAGCAGAAGCTTCACCTCCAGAGCAGAGATGGGAGCTGCAGCTGAGCACCTCGAGCACCAGAGTCCTGCCAGTGAGATGGGTTCCTTTTGAGCATTGATCGTGGTGGTTCTCATGCTAACCCTTCCAGGCCTACAGCTGAAACGGAATACAAAAGCCACTTTCCTCCTTCAGTCAGTAACAAAAAAATTTCTTCCATTCTCCCGCACTTGTTGAAGTTTCGATCCAAGAGCAGTTTGTGGTTGGAGGAAGCCAAGGGTTTACAATCCACAGTGAATGACTTGCATGGTTGGCCTCACTGTATCCAGCCAGGAGAAGTCTAGGTTTTTCTGGTCATAGAACCTGAAATCCACCTCTCCTAGAGAAAAGGAACCAAGAATGGGCACTGAATTAATGCAGCAAGAGCAAAATAGTGTAATATTAAATAGCAAAATAGTGTAATATATTAAAAATAAATATCAAAAATGGGGAGATTTCTGAGATGAGAGTAAATGCTTTATTATTTTCCTAAAACACATCACTTTCTATTAAACTATTTCATTTAAACTATTGCTAGAGGAAATTCTTCAGTTATATTCCAAGGAGTTCCTGAAAGCCAACCTAACTTACACCTGTATAACCCTGAAATCCCTGAAAGCTGACTTAACTTACACATGTATTACCCTGAAGTCTGTAGGCTTTGCTTACTGGAGGTGTTTTTGACTTTTCCTTTTTATCAACAAATTCCTTACAGCCTTCCAACGGGCTGCTTGGGAATCTCAGAGCACGAGGATGGTGAATTCCACCATTTCCTTTGCTGCCTCCCAGTCAGTGCCTTATCAGCATCCCCCTGTGGCCCTGACTGTCAGGGCCAGCCCAGGAGCTGTACCTGATGTGGTGTCAATGTCCCCATCCTGCTCCTTGTAGCCGTAGGTGCTGCACAGGCTCTGGGTGCCTGACTCGTTGGTCAGAAAGCCTTTCCCCCCAATGCTGGTGCTGTGCCAGTCCTGGGCTGGTCCAAGCAGCTGCAAGAGAACAAGGAGATGGTGAAAACTGCTCCTTCCTGCTGTGGGTGCAATGTTTACCTGCCATTAATTAGAAGACAGGTAAGCAACAGGATCTATTTTCTCATGCTAAGTTACATAAAACTTGTTTTGTCAGTTTAAAAAAAAAAAAAACTTCATGCAAAACAGCAAGGGCTGGAGCACCTTTTCATGTCTTCCTATCTTATCAGTGGGATGAGTGTGACATGTCTGGAAATGCAGATTAGGAGCTAAACATGTCCGAGGTGGAGGGAAGGGCAAAACTGCAATTCTAGAGGATCTTTGCAGACCCTAATACAACAACCTGAGAGCAAGGAAATGGCCTCAAGTTGTGCCAAGGGAAATTTATATTGGGTATTAGGGAAGAAATTTTCATGGAAAGGATTGTCAAGCATTGGAACAGGCTGTCCAGGGAACTTGGTGGACTCATCATCCCTGGAAGTGTTCAAAAAAATGATGATATGGCACCTGAGGACATGGTTTAATGAACATGGTGGTGGTGCTGGGCTGATGGTTGGACATTAATAATTCTATAATTCTATGAACCTCTAGTCCTACCAGTACTCAGTAACTTCCTCTGACTTTCACATGAAGGGTAAATATTTCCATTGGTGTGTCCTCTCCAGTTCATGCTTGCAAAGCAGCTTTGTTTTTATTTTTAATTTTACAGGCTTCCTCATTAAGAAAGAGTATTTTCAGTTCACATGAGACTGGATCAGATACCTGCTTCCCTTCCTCTCTTGGTACAAACACTAGATTTGGACAATTTTATTCTGACCAGAAAAGCTGCTTTTACCTTAAAAATATCCTGATTTATTTCCTCTTCATCTTCGTCTGTGACTGTTTTGTAAGCACATAAAAAAAAGGGAAGAAAAGATAGATGTCAAGTTTTAGCCCTCATACTTCTGCTTCTTCACCACAAAACCTGCTTCATTTTCTCTTGTCACACAACATGACCACTTTTTATTCACCCAGACTCCTCACAGCCCTTCCCCTCTGATGCTCAACAACTGCATGTGGAGGTGCAGGGCTCCAGCCAGCTCAGATGCCTGCCCAGGGCTCAACAGAGCAGATCCCACTTGCTGTGGAAGGTGATTGATAGGAGGAAGATGATTTGCACCCCCAGTGAAGAACCACTCTGATCTATCGACGTTAATTATTTATTTCAGTGGCAAGCATGGCTACCTCCACCATCTCTGCTGGAGCAAGAGGCATTTCAGAGCCTTTCACCCATGGGTAGGTGGCATGGGTAGGTAGTTCTCCCTTTCTGCGCCCTGGTTGGTTTGGTAACTCCAAATTCCCAAAATCTATCAGGTGGGGGTTGTTTTTTTCTACAAGATAGCTCTTGTTTCTCCCTTGCCCCAGCAGAGCAGTGAAAGACTGGGCTGGGAAAAAGGAAATACCCACCCTCTGAGGAGGAAGCCAGGGGAGACACCTGGAGCTGGTAGAGGTCGTTGGTGCTGTCAGCCATGGTCACCTCCATTGGGGGCCTCCAGTCGCTCAGGGAGCCGCTCACCTCGCAGGAGGACAGGTCTGTGGGATGCACCAGGGTTGGCACTCACAGGACACACAGACAGCCCTCTTTCCTCCCTGCCAGCCTGACACTGCAGCTGCCCCAGCCCCAGGACTCATCTTTGACCGCGGGTTCAGCACAAATGGCATTTTCCACTCTGCTCAGCCCTAAACCCAGCGTCTCACCTAAGGTGATGGCTGTGCTCTCCACCTCCACTTCCTGCCCTGCATAGTCGTGAATGGTGTAGCCACTGTGGTCATCTGGCAGAGAAGTGTTGGTTAAGCTTTCTGCTGACTCTTTCAGCCTTGTCTCTTCATAGCACTGAAAACAAGGGTAAAGCATGAAAGACTCGTCTAAGAACGTCAAGTTCCCATATGAAAAAAGTTAAGAAAGAAAACCACCAAAACCTCTAGCTTCTTAAGCTGTCTCTACAGACACACACCTTTCTCTTGCTCTTGTTTCTTGCCTCTCTTGAAGACTTTGACTTCCTTTCTGTGAAATAAAATAAGAAAAATGTGAGAAAGGGCTGCACATTTTAGGCAAGTGTGAGCTCTTGCAGCCTTGAAACCTGCTCAGCAAGCTCAGCTACTGCCACCACCAGCCAGACCCCTGACCCCCTGATGCTGCCTTTGGGCATGTTTAAGGAATTTGGGATAAAATGAACTGTTTGTACAAGCTGTTCCCAGCAATGCCCAGTGAGCAAGCCCAGTAGCACCAGTGCTACCAACAGGTCTGTCAGGCCCTGCTTACACACAGCAGGACCTTTAAGAGCTGTTTAAGCAGAGTAACTCCAGCTGGATTGCCAAGGGTTTACCTTTCTTCTGGTGCTTTGTCAAGGGTGGCAGCATCCTGTAAACCCTGACAGCACTGGAGCCCTTGTTGATGCTTTTATCCTTCACTTCTTCAATGTCAGGCAGGGAATTCATGGCACAGCGGAAATTTGCCTTCCAGGTTTTTGGATCAGGATCTTTCTCACCTTCTTTATACCTTCCTATAAATAAGAAATGGGTTGTGTATTTAGACTTCCCAGTGATGGTTTTTCCCACCAAAAGATGCCAACATTCTATTTTCTAACATACATACTAGTAGTTAATCTAACTACCAGTGTAAGTCAAGGCAAAAGAAAGCCTTGTTTAAGGCAGTCATGTGAGTGATGGGAACGCAAAGGCAGCACCCACCTGTGTGAATGGCCCAGCTCCTGAAAAGGCAGGCATCCTTCTCCATGTCCCAGCCATGCTTAGCTGCATGTTTCCATGGGATTTGGAAGATCCTCTTATCCTGAAATTTAACCAATAGAGATTTGAATTTAAAAAGAAATGTCAGATGCCAGTTTGGAATGATGGATTTAATCAGAGTTCTCAGTTGTATCTCAGAAATGTTCTAATACCCCTGTTCTGTATTTTAGAGCAGGGGGGTTATAACTATTGGCATATAACTACAATGGCTATTTAATCTATATTTTAATTAAATAGCCATGGTTCCATCTATTTTGTTCATGGCATTTAAGGCTTTTTATGATTTCTGAAATTGGGAAAAAAACCCAAAGGTACTACAGTACAGTAGAAGTCAGCAATATTATCAACTTTATCCCAGAATAATTTCAATACATTGCATCTAACTTATTATTATGTCATAAATTAAAGCATTTTTTTCTAGATATATTTTGTCAGAGAATCCCCTTTTTTAAGTTGTCCACAATATCCTGCAGCAATCCTTAAATATCCTCTTGGGGTGGATATGGAAACTTCAGAGACTTGGTTCACTAAGCTCAGTGATCTGACCTGTGCTACAGCCTGGTAACAGGGATATGCCTTACAGACCAAAAAAATGCAACATTTCTTTCAGGCAGAATCTTAAAAATGGAAGCAACTGGAGTGTAACAGCAGCTGCTTATCTGGAACAGGAGGTGACTTGGCTCAATGAGCAGCAGGAGTTAAAAGAGATTTTGAAGGTTTCTTCGTTCTCCAACATACTCAGAATGTTTTCATTGCAATTTATCATTCCCCTCCTGGGAATTTTCTGAGGGAAAAATGGAACTACTCCACTGTGTACCAAGCAGAGTTATCTTTTCTGCAAACAAAAGCTGTCGCTTTTTAAGCATAATGCTGGCAGGTTTTCTCCATGTCTTTTCCTTTATGATCTTGCCTTGTGTGTAGTGTCATTTAAGAACAAGGAATATTAATGCTACGCAAGTAGTACTACCAATGATGATGATAGTACAAAGCAGCCTCACCTTGTTAATCCATATCAGTCCAGGTATTTGATTGGAATCAATCTGCATTTCCAACCACGGCCTCATGCGCATTCTTGACACCGGCATGTTGGCTGTGCAAGGAGAGACAAACAGGTCAGACAAACTCTCTTCGCTGTTTTAGCACTCTGCAGTGTCGCCCCTCGCATGCCGCCCGTGCTCAGCATCACCACTGCGCTACCGAGAGCCACTTTTCCAGAGTCTAAACTCGCTCAGTGCCTCTCTCCCTCTCCTGGAGGGAAGCGCTTCCTGCTCCGCCTGGCTCGGCTCCAAAGCAGGGCTCAGGTTTGGAATTCGGCGGAGAGGCCGATGGCAGCACTGGGTGCTCAGCCCGTGCTGCGTGGGGAGCTCGGCTGGGACCGCTCAGGCCGGGGGGAGCCCGGTTCCGAGCCCGGTTCCGAGTCCGTTCTGGGTCCCGCCAGCACCGCCACCGGCTGCGGGTGTCCCCCCGCCCTACAGCCACGGAGAGGCACCGACTGCAAAATCCTCTCCTAAAAAGTTTATTATTAATAAAGTTGCGCAAGCAGGGGCAGCGGTGCTACTGCAGGTGGGGATCCCCAATCCCACCGTGACCCGTCCCGAGCACCGGCCCTCCTGGCGCTTCCTTCGCACAAATAATTTCCTGTTTGCGGTGCTTTTCCAAGACACACGGCCCAAGATTGCCCAAAGATCCCGTTTCTAACTTTCACCAGCACCCCGCTCGGCGGAGTCCCAGAGCGGGGCCCGGGTCTGCCAAGAGCTGCCCCGAGCAGCGGGGCTCGGGCCGCCCGCTCCGCTCCGCTCCGCCGGGGCTCAGCGGCCGAGAGGAGCCGAGCCCGGCCCCGCGGCCCCGCACGGACACCCGGCCCAGCCCAGCCTGCCCCCGGGGCTTGTGCTGCCCGCAGGAGGATGCGCGGTGCCCACCCCGCCGGCTGCGGGGCAGTGCCCCCGCTCCGCCCCCACAACTGCTCCGCTCACCGGGGCCGGCGCTGCCGCCCCTCGACCAGCGGAGTTCAGCGGCGCCGAGCCCCTGGCACCGCTCCCAGCGACCCTGCGGGGCGCCTTCCTCCTCCCGGAGCCTCCGTGCAGCGCAAAGCGGGGGCTAACGGCGGGATGGGATAAGACAGGATAGGATGGGATGGGATGGGATGGGACAGGATGGGATAGGAAGGGATAGGGTGGATAGAATAGGATGGGACAGGATGGGATAGGGTGGATAGAATAGGATGGGATAGGTTGCGGCAGGACCCACCTGGTGTGCCCTGCAGTGCCGAGCCGCGGCTCTCCCGGCCGACGCGCACCCTCCGCCCGCCGCCCGGCTCTGGCAGCCGCGGGCCGCGCCCGCGGGTATAACGCGGCGGCTCCGGGATTCCCCGCGCCCGGGCCCGGCCGCCGCCCGGCCAATCCGCGCCGCGGCGAGGGGTGGACGCGCCCGTCATTGGCGGCCGCCGCAGCATCACTTCGGGGAAATCACGCTGTTGTAGCACCAGCGGCTCGGCCCCGGCCCCGCCCCGCCGCCCGCCCGCCCGCGCTTCCCCCGCCGCATCCAGCGCCGCCCGGCATCCAGCGCCGAGCCCCTGTCCCGCCGAAGGGTCCGCTTTCTGTCCCATGGAGGGATCTAGTCCCTGTCCCGCCGAAGGGTCCGCTTTCTGTCCCATGGAGGGATCTAGTCCCTGTCCCGCCGAAGGGTCCGCTTTCTGTCCCATCGAGGGATCTAGTCCCTGTCCCGCCGAAGGGTCCGCTTTCTGTCCCATGGAGGGATCTAGTCCCTGTCCCACCGAAGGATCCACTTTCTATTCCATGGAGGGGTCTAATCATTGTCCCACAGAGACATCCAGTCCCTGTCCCATGGAGGGACCCTGTCCCCGTCCTCCCAAGGGACCCAGCCCCCGTCCCGCACGGATATCCAGTTCCCTTCCCACAGAGGGACCCAGCCCCCTTTTCAGGAAGAGACGGTGGAGTCCCCAGAGCAATTCCTGTGCCCATCACGGTGCACCTAAACCAAGGACCAGCCTGTGCCAGGTGCCCGCCTGGCCTCAGCACGCCAGCGGCAGGGCAAGGGGAATGGCTTCATGCTTAATAGAAGGATAGGTTCCGATTAGATACTAAAAAGAAATTCTTGCCTGTGAGGGTGGTGACACCCTGCAAGGTAGCCAGAGAGGATGTTCTGTCCCTGGAAGTGTTCAAGGATAGCTTGGATGGGGCTTGAAACAGCCTGGTCTGGTGGAAGGTGTCCTTATTGCAAGGTGTTGGCACCTTTAAGGTCCCTTCTGATCCAAACCACCCTGGGATTCTGGGATTCTGTCATAAATGGTGACCAGTGGTATTGTCCCCTCTTGTCCCTCTTGGAGGAAGCCTGAGGAAGGGAAATGGCAGCATGACCAAAGGCTACTGAAACCATCAGGATTTCTCTTCAGTCCACTGTAACTGCATGACAGGGAGATTAGATTTTCACCCAATGACTTCAGGGTGCGTTCCATTCAGTAGAATATTAGAACATTTTTAATTACTACCATAATTTGAAGGAAGGTTTGTAGTCATATGTAGCAGGAATTTATATTGGGAGAGAGGTAAAAAGATGCATGGGCAACTGAGACATTAGTGTGACACCACCACACTGACTGCCTGCTCTGGCAAGTTTTCTTATTTTAATATAAAGATAAAAGAAAAGCCCCAACCTGGTTTTAACTGCAGAGAAACACCCTGTAGGAGTCCCATGCTTTCTCTTAACTAATGTTCTTTTGTCTGCTTGGCACACTTCACTTGTGATTGGATCCTCCAGTCGGGTCTTTATGCTGAGAGAGGCACCATTCACCACTGAGATTTCACTGTAGATAAAGATACAACATATTAGGTAAATTAAAAAATAATTATAGAAGAAGAGATACTAGATATTACTAGACGAATAGAAACTAACATAAACGTAACCTGAAAAAGACAGAAGATATTTGATGTTTCAGTGTAAATGTCATCTACAAAAATAGTCACACCACCTCTTATACAACATAAATATTGACAAAAAAAGATTATGCTTTGGAGTTACAACCTCCCATGGTTTGCTTTCATTGCTCACCCAGTTTTAGAATAAATTAATTCTGAGCTTCCTGGTTTCATGGGCCAAGGTCTGCACGAACCAAATGTATCAAACACCTTAAATTACTGAATTTTGAACAGTAACTTTTTTTTTTATCCATTACTTCAGTACTCTTGAGACCCTTACTGCCCTTTTTAGTCTGTATCTTGTCAGGAATTGACATCAGACGCCAAATAAATTGACCTAGAACAGAAATGCACGAAGGAAAGTTAACAGCCCCACCCCTCAATCTCCTCTTCTTTCCTTGGGTTTAAACCCAGGCAGATCCTACATAATGAAACCTAATTGACCTTTCTATCTGTGTCCTGTCCCACATCTGCATGGCATGTTTCCATGCAGCAGGGCCTGCCCAGCCTGGGATGCCTTATGTTTGTCTGTTTGTTTGCTATCTTTATGCTGAAACAAGGAAATAACTTGTCTCCGCAATGTTATTGTCAGGCTCCCTCAGAGCACTCTTACAAAGCCTTCTCCTTATTAAACTGACTCCTTCCTCCCATTTATCCCACTACACTAACCACTCTTTCAGCAGCTTACCTAAGGCAGCAAGAATATACACTTAAATTTATCATGTATAAAAATATAATGAAGGAATAACCTCAGGGAGTTGTTAAATAGTTGGCCATAAAGCCCTTCTGCTCCACCCAGTTAATCACCCAAGGATTTCCATATTGTCAACATCTTTATTCTCTGCAGAATCATAGCCCCGCTCCAGCCTTATTTCACAGGTGTCTTACCTTGGACATCTTTTTTTCACATTCCCTCCATGAATTACCAGTTCCCTTGTTTTATCAGTAAGCTGAGACACAGAGAAGGAGATCACTGGCATTTTATCACATTTACTTGATCCAGGGCCATCCCAAGTCTAGGATTGTTGAATGCAGAAGTAATATCCAATAGTTTCTTTATTTAAAACCAAATTCAATCCCAAACACATACCTCTCCCTCTCAGCCAGTGCCCTGAGATAAAGAGCTCCTAGGAAAACTGGAATTCAAGTGATCCCAAAAAGTGACCTGGATGACATCAGCCATGGAGCTCCTGGCATGGCCTCCAAGGAGGGAGGTTATGGATCAGATACAGAGGCTCAAACATGGCTCTTTTTTCTCTGGCATCATTGCTCTTCTTGTTTAAGCAGCTCAGGGTGGCTCTGATCCTGTGCTAATGGAAGAAATCGTGGTTAATAAAGAACCCTGTGTGAACCTGAGGCTCTGAACAAACAGGAGCACTTTGAGGAGCTGGAAGGTAAAGGGCAGAAAACCAGCACACTTCAGGGCAGGCATGCTTGCCAGGGTGGGCACAGACTGAAGAGCTGAATTCACCTCCAGGTGAGCCTCGGGTTCTAAATCTCTAATGTGTCTTGGGGAAAGAGCTTGAGCATTGTCCCAAGAGCTCCTGACAGTCTTTGCTTTGAAGATTTTCCTTTCCCCTGTGAACCAGCCAGGGGAGAAGGTCCACAGTGGGGAATGTGTGCTCTGACCATGGGGAGATGGGGACAGGGAGAGCTGGCGTTGGGGCTGCCACAGAAAGCTGCCTCTGGTGACCTGGTAGTGAGCCCAGGGAGGCAGCAGAGCCCCATTGTGCATGCCCAGGCAGTAATTGTGGTGGGGGCAGTGAACAACCGCAGGATGGGGCAGGGGTTTGTGGAGGGGAAGAGTTGGAGCGCTGTGAGAGGGAGCCTCTTATCTCTTTCCTCGTGGCCCTGGCTGTTTCCTTCCATCTCTGCATCAGGACCTTCCCATGCCCACCAGGCTCAGCAGCCCTTGCAGACCCCACTCTGTGGAGGTTTGTTTGTTCCTATTTTCTACCTGCTTTAAGAGAAACCTGCTTTAATTCAAGCCCTCTCCAATTCCCCCCCCCCCACCCCCCACCCCTCACCTGCTTCTGTCCCCTTTCCCCATCAACTCAGAGACAAACCTTCCTTTTTGGGACTTAAAAAATGGGTGCAGAGCTGTTCCTATAACCCAAACATTGCCCTGGTTCCCCGCTAAGGAACACCCAACTGCTGTCACAGTTTGGTGACTGAGGTCATCTGTGGGCAGGAAATGCCTCTTCCTCACAAGGGCTCTCCAGGTAGCGAGGGGTTAATGCAGAATGATGTTTTTTAGGAGCAGGGATGGAGTATCAGCCTTAAAAACTGCCAAGGGGCAGCCAACCAAAACTGAGCTGCTTCTGGGTCAGAAGCCATGAGGGTTCAGGGCTAGCTGCAAGCTGTTTCCATTTCTTATAAAAGCCTATTTTACAGAAAGGAACTCTGGCTGAAGCACATGCAGGAGAACGAATGTCAGAAATGTTGAAACTCTGCCCAGCTGGCATGATGTAATCCCAGCAAGTGCTCTGATCTGCAGGCTACAATAAATATATCTGGGGATGGGCCGTTTACAGTTTCCTGGAATTGGAAAGACCTATCTCAAGACTCAAAATGATTCCAGTTTTTCCCAGTGATAACACAGCAAATTTTTTAATTAGACCAAACAAGATTGTGTGCTTGTTTGGGTGGGAGTAAAGGAAATTGCAAAAAACTTCACTTGTGGTCTTGGACTCCCCATGCTCCTTGAAGGAGGACACAGACATGGCATGAACAATTTGCTGAGGGAAGCTCTGTGAGCTGCAGGCACCTGGCAGCTCTGGCAGTTCTGCTGACAAGGGTGCAGACCTGCAGCAGCCTGGGCTCCTCGAAAAGGCCAAAGAGACCTGGAATGTCCCACTGGGTCTTCACCCAGGGCACAGCAGAGCAGCTGTGGGACAGTCAGGGGCTGTGCTGGCCTGGGGTGCCCTGGGGTCCTGCCCTCCTGGCCACTGACCCCCCAAACCAAATGGGAATCCGTGCACTTGAGACTGCTGGAGTCCTGCCAGGGAAGCTGGGGCTGGGATCAGTGGAAAAAATGCAAGTTGTGTCTTCAAGTTCTCTAATTTGCCCTTAGAGTGTCCATCTGAGAGTGTGAATGGACCTGCAGAGCAGGAGTGGAGCTGAAGGGACGAGCAGCACGTGGCACAATATATTATATATTGGATGTGCCTCTCATCTGGCCCTGGCTGGGGAAGTTTGCTCCATCCTGGACTGATTGGAAAAGGTGCCAAACGTCCCAGCTGAGGGAAGGGAAGGACAGGCCAGTGTGCTGCTGTGCCTCCAGCCCTCCTCAGGGGTGGGCAGGGGTTTCTGGGGGCTCAGAGAGGCCACCCCACGTCCTGCCCAGCCCCTGCCTGCAGCCAGCCCCTCCTGCTGCCCTCCAGCAGCTGGGACATACCAGCAGGGACACCCTGGAATGGACCCAGCCCTGCAGGAGAGTCAGCTGGAAGTGGAGGCTGCAGTGCAGTGACCTGTGGGTGTTTCACCTCTGCCTCATCTTGGAGAGACATCCATAGAGCCTGCTTTGTTTGAAATGCTCTGTCCTGTCCTGGTGCAAAGAGGGTGCCAAGAGGAAGTGGAGGCAGGGTGCAGTGGGAAGGGAGCCTGTCCCAGCTGGGACACACCGTGGGTGAGCAGCAAGATGGGACCTGGGCTGAGCTGGGCTGCTGGTCCCAGTGCTGAGGGCAGCCATGGTGGCATCAAAGATCTCATAGAACCATAGCAGAGAGTGAAAATCGTGAGCTAAAACATCTGAGTTGTATCACCTATATTTTAATTATTGATTGGCTTTTAACCTTGATGCCAACTGCAAACATCTCTGCTCAGACACAGACTGTGAGGGAGAACAGCAGCCTTAACAGATAAAACCACAAATTACATAAGCAAGGCTCAGATTTGGTTCTTGGAGAACATCTGCCTGAGGCAGGTGTGGTGCTCCTGTCCTGCTGGGGTCAGAGCACTCACAGCTGTCACTTCTGGCTCTCAGTTTTTTGTTGCTCTCAAAGGGGGTGCTGTAAGCACTGGTTCTGTCCCCAGGAAAAAAGGAAAAGCCAAGTGACACCTCCATCCAGCTGGGTGCTGCAGGAGGGAGCTGGGACTCAGCTGAGCCACTGCTGAGGGACAGTGGCAGATCTGCAGGGAGGGAAGGAGCCCTTGCAACCTTCCCCCAACCAAGGAATGGGGGGACCCCTTGAGCAGGACCCAGCGAGGGGGACCCTGGGGAAGGGACCAGCTGTCCCATACAACTCCTTGTTCAAACTCATTGCTTTCCCCTGTTTGGTGGGACTGATTTTTTCTGAAATAAACACGGATTTAATTTTTTTAAACTATTATTTTTAACATACTCTGCAGTCCCAGCAGAGGTTCCCAGCCACCAATTCGCCAGCTGTGGCTGAAATCTCAGATTAGAGGGGTTTTGTTGTCCCCTCCCTTTGTTGGTTTTTTTTTGTCCCACCTTTTTTTTTTTGTGTGTGTGCTCACACTTTTTTGGTATCCCCTTTTTTTCTGTCCCTCTTTATTTTATGTTCCCCCCTTTCTTCGTGACCCCCTTTTTTACGTCCCTCCTTCTCTTTTCTTTTTTCATTGCCTGTTTCTTTCGTCCCCTCTCCTTTTTTCTCCCCTCTTTTGCCCTCCTTTTTCTTTAATCCTTCCCCACCTCCTCTTCTTTTTATCCCCTTAATTTTCGTGTCGCTGTTGTTTGTGTTTCTATTTATTAATTTATATAGTTAGTTAGTTAGTTAGTTAGTTTGTTAGTTAGTTAGTTAGGCAGGCAGGCAGTTAGTTGGTCAGATAATTTATGTATTTGTTTATTTAGTTAGTTAGGCAGTCAGTTAGACTAATTATTTATTTATTTATTTATTTATTTATTTATTTATTTATTTAGTTAGTTAGTTAGTTAGTTAGTTAGTTAGTTAGTTAGTTAGTCAGTCCAGCAGTCGGTCAGTTAGTCAGTCAGATAGTTTATCTATCTATCTATCTATCTATCTATCTATCTATCTATCTATCTATCTATCTATCTATCTATCTATCTATCTATCTATCTATCTATATCTATCTATCTATCTATATCTATCTATCTATCTATCTATCTATCTATCTATCTATCTATCATCTATCTATCTATCTATCTATTAGTTAGTTAGTTAGTCTATTAGTCTATTAGTTAGTTATCTATTTCTATTAGTTAGTTAGTTAGTTAGTTAGTTAGTGTGTTTCCGATGTTCCCCGGCCCTCCGCTCTCCTCCCCTGGCTCATCCCCGTTCTCCTGTCCCCTCCCACCCCGCTCCCTCCCGCTCCCGCCCAGTTTCGGTTTCCCGCGGGAGCGGCGGCGGCGGGAGCGGTTTCCGGGAATCGGCGCTGCGGGGCGCGGCCGCGGGGGGGCGCTGCGGGGCCGGCTCGGGAGCCGGGGCCGGGAGCTCGGGGGGAAATGCGAATTCTGTCGTTGGCTTTTTAATACATTAAATGTATTAATTTTCTTAAGCAGTGCTGTATTAACATTTTAATAGTATGGTAAGTGTAGTTTTGTGCTTAAAATGTAACTTTTGTAGTTAAAATATAAACTACGTATGTGGGATATTTTTTTTAAGAAAGGAATGAGGTACTCGCGCCAGATAGCAGCCACAGGACACCTAAATCTTTCAGAGAAAAAGAATTGATTGCTCCATTATCAGAAGAAACTGACTGCTTCCCGCCTCGTTCAGTCCTGAAGATGCCGTCAGGATTAAGATGAAGCTGACACTGACCAGACAGAATCCTGTGTTTCAATGGAATTTATGCATCATGGATGAGATGTAGGAATATGCAACGGGCTTTTAAGGGTTAATCCTCTGTTAACGCGTGTCCTTTTTCGGGCTTACTTTGCCCAGAAAAAGGTACCCGGACCGTCCGTAACTCTTTGTTTTTATTGTCTCCTATTGTCCTAAATCCTAATTGTCCAAATTTTCATTACTCCTGATTCTATTACTATTTTTATAACCATTTTATTTCTATTAAACTTTTAAAATGTTCAAATTTTAAAAATAAGTGATTGGCGTTTCTCACACTCGGGACGCTCGGGATTCTCGGGAATTCCAGCGCTGTGCCGGGAATCCCCGGCCATGCCGGGAAACCCCCCCGGGGCACCGGGGCTGATCCCGCCCTGAGCCCCCGGGGCCGCTCCGGCACCCGCTCCATGCGCTGACCCCTGGCCGAGCCCGGAGGAGGAAACCAGAATTGGTTTGGGATGAGTAATGCTGCTCGCGGGGTCACTTAAAGTGTGAAAGGGAAGTAGGAGAGGTTATTTGAAGTTAGTGTTGTACACGTTAAGGGTATGCTGTTTTCCCTGGCCGTGCTAGACAATTTGATTTATATGTAAAATCGAGAAAAGGCACAAAATATTATGTCTAAATTATATAATAGACGTTATTAATTATATATTATATATTTAAAAAATATAGTCTAGAACTCCCTGGAATATTAGCATATATAGATTTTTAATATATATATATTATATATATAATATAGCAGATAAACGATATTATTATATATATTATATATAGTATAACACTTAGATATACTATACTATACTATGCTATGCTATACAAATTATATATAGTATAACATATATTAGTATATACTATATACTTATATAGTATAACACACTATAGTATACACTTAAAATACAATAAATAATTATACATAATCCAGCACATAATTGTACTAGCAATATGATTTCTTTTTCCCTAGGCATGATAGAAAAGATGGTTCTTTTGAACTTTCTATACAAAGTCATAGTTAATATTAACATGCAGCTGAAGCAGTTCTGCCCTGGAAGAGGATCCAGGTGGGTCGGAGGGCAGGTGTCTGCAGTGATCTGAGGGTACAGCAACCCAGACAGAGCTCCCAGTATCTTTAGAGTTCTGAAACTCCTTTTTTTGTTGCTGACCCTGAGCTCTGCCAGCAGCCTGGTTCATTTTTTTCTCGTGGGCAATTTCATCATTCCCTGTTCAGGCTCTGCTCTCTCCTTTCTCCTCACCATTCCTGGGTGTTTTCCACGGCTGCTGTAGCTGAAGCCAAACCAATTCATTCCTTTTTCTCCACTTTTTGGCCCCTCTCAAGTGCACGCTGTGAATCCAGGGAAACCTGTCCAGGAGCTTCCCCTGAGCACTCCCCTGCCCGGCTTTCGCTCGTGTGCGGCTGCACTGGGGCTGCACCGCCCTGCTGATGTCACCTTGTTCTTTGGGCTGTCACCTCCCTCCCGCTCCAGGGAAACCCGAGGCAGAGGGTTCACATGGATGACCCCCTGTGCCCCACAGCTGGGATGCTGGAACCCAAGACAATCCTCTGGCTACCCTGGAAGACTCGAGACCCTGGCAGGGGGCTCAAAGACCTTAGCACAAAGTCAAAACCACCTGTGCCTTTGATTTTAGCCCATAGAAAAAACTACCAACTTTATATGAAGATGTACAAGCCACAAAAGTTTAAGTAGAATGATAGTTAATTTGTCACAAAGTGAAAAAGTAGAATTTTAGAGTTTTTAGAATGGAGGTTCAAGAAGAAAGACAGAAGAATCTGGGCATGTTCTGCCTTTCTCCCTCTCCTTCTTGTCCTCCATCTTCTGCTGTGATGGTGGCACTTTTAGATTAGTTTAGAGACAGACTGTCTAACATAAGTGATAGGTATTGGAAAATTATTGTAAATAAAGTACATGTAGTTTTTAGTATAAAAAGATAACACTGCCCCAAGGGCAGTCGGTGTGCCTCAACCCGACCTGCCAGACAGACCCCAGCAGGTCAGAAAGACGAGGTATCAGATAGGAGCAAATAAACAACCTTGAGAACCAGAGCCGAAGAATCCCATCTTCTTCGGGTCTCGAGGCTAAGAAAAACTTTCTCACAGCTCAGAGTCATCTTGACACCAAAGCCCTCGTCACTGGGCAATCCACCCAGGATTGCCCTGCTCTGGCTGGCACTGGGGGCACAAGGATTGCTGCGGGGATGCGCGATCGGGGCTTGGGCTCAGCTCAGGAACAGCATCGCTGCCACATGGGGCCCTGGAACGAAGGAGCTCCGCGCACCAGCAGGAAGGAAAGCCCTGATGAAGGATTTTCCTGCCCAGGAGCTCTCCCGGCAGCCGCAGCGAGCATTTGTGGTCTCCTGTTGCCACCTGCTGTCAGCCGCCCGCCGCCTCCTGCTCCTGTGAGAGGCTGCTCTGCTTCGGCTGAGCTGCAGATAATTCAACGTCTGCACGAACAACTTATAAATAACAATATAATATAATAATGTAATGTAATGTAATATAATATAATATAATATAATATAATATAATATAATATAATATAATATAATATAATATAATATAATATAATATAATATAATATAATATAATATAATATAATATAATATATTATTATATTATATTAATTATATTATATTATATTATATTATATTATATTAATTATATTATATTATATTACATTATATTATATTAATTATATTATATTATATTATATTATATTATATACATTAATATATTATATTAATTATATTATATTATATTATATTAATATATTATATTATATTATATTATATTATATTATATTATATTATATATTAATTATATTATATTATATTATATTATATTATATTATATTATATTATATATATTATATTATATTATATTATATTATATTATATTATATTATATTATATTATATTATATTATATTATACAATGTAATTTTATATTATGTATTTTATATTATATAAATAATATATTATATATAGCATATATTATTTATAATATATTATATATTATATATTATATATTATTTATATAAATACCATATATTATCTAATATTTTATATTGTTATAGAATAATATAATAATATATAGTATAATATATGTTACATAACTTTATATAATATAATACATATTATATTATAATATGATACAATATATAATGGATATGATATGATATAATGGATATTATATGATATTATATTATTTATTATGAATAATAATTCTGCTGATTAACCCTTGCTTCACCAGCTAGTGTTCCTGCTTTGCCCATCTTACAGAGCAGTACTGTGAAAAAACTGTATTTTTCATTCATAAAAGTTGGATAACTCTGGAAAACACTGGGAAAATCAGCATGTGGCACGAGAATGTTTTGTTTCTGCATGTTTGTTCTGTCAGCACAAGATTGTCACCTGTCTTTCCCCCTGTGTTCCCGAGGGTGCCCCTGAAAAAGGAGCAGGGATGCTGACACGTTGTATCAGGACATGTCTGACACAGCAGTTTGACACATTAAATCAAACCCTTGGCAACACGGTGACAAGTGCCTTGCTCATCTGCTCAGCTTCTCTTTTCACGATGTCAGAATTGGTAGATTTTCAAAGAAGCTTCTCCTATGATCAGAAAGACACTGGTGGAACCCCCCTCTCTATCAGACCAAAAATCTCTTCTCAATTTTGTCCTCATTTCCTTCTCCTATATATCTATTTTTTAATAAACTAATTTATGCTGGGATATTCATGGAAATAAAAGCAAGAACCATCCAGGGCCTTAGAGAGAACGTGTGAGCTGAGCTCTGTTACAGAGCTGGGTACCTTAATGGACTCTCTGGTTTTTAATTCATGTATCATTGGAAATAGCTTTCAGCAATACATTTGCCTGCTCATCTCAAGGATCTAATTCCCCAGACTGATAATTAGATTTCCTGAAGTGTGGGAATAGCTTGGAAGAAATCTGGGAGGGAAAAGGAGCGAGAAAGGCAGAGACAAACAATTATTCACTTTATTAAAAGTAGTAAAAATACAGAATAAATATTTTCTCCAAAAATCTTTTTGTCTATAAAATATAGCATAACTTAAGTGACACAACAGAAATAAATTTGTAGTGATCTAAACACTCCTATCCATTAACATTATAAAAAACCTCTTAATTGTCTAAGTGCTATAGTTCAGATCCTTACAAATCTTTAGTTGTCAAATTTACACTGGTCTACCAAAGCTTCAGGTAGAGTAAAATCCCAGGATGTGTTCTCAGTGCTTATAGAATAAGGAGGTTATGTGAGAGCAGTAAAACATTCTGGTAGAAACGTGACCTGAAATCTTCAAAGTTAGAAGGGTATTCTGAGTGTCCCATATTGCTGTTCCCCTGCACTGGCCCAGTCTGGTTTCCAGGAAAGGCAGAGGGGACAATTTCCACATCCTGCACCCTCTGTCACTGGGTGCTGATGGCACAGCAGGGACGGTGGGGCCAGGCTGCTGGGATGAGGGCGTGCAGTGAGGCAGCTGCTCCTGCTCACAGCCAGCCCTGCTCAGCCTCCCTGGCACTCAGAAATTCACTCTTCACGGGAAACAGAGATTTTATTCCAAGTCAGGTCCTTCTGTAATCCCCTGCATGATTTGCTTTATCAAACATTTAAATGTTTGTCTCAAAATACAAATTGCTATTTTGCCACCAAATACTTTTGAGATGCCAAACGGGAACCAGTGCAGTACCATTGACACTAAAGGCGTGCCCTGCCAAATTTTAATGCAGAGGAGGAACACTTCTTAAACAAGGAAAGATTTTACTGCTCTTATAAATTTACAGCAATTTTAGAAACTTCTAGCTCTCCAGTCTTGTGGTTTTTAACAGTTTTCGGATGAATGTCATCAGCTTTGTTATAAATATTGCTGCGCTCCTTCTTTCTGTATCACATTTTCCCTGAAACATGAATCAAGAAAATGAAATTGCTTAATATTTAGTCATTATTTAAAGCTTTTTAATCCCAAAATCATTTTATAAATGATAAAATTTTTTATCACACACATGAATCCTTATTTTAGAGGTGGATCAAGCTGAATATTAGAACAAGGGAAGGATATGAACATGAAATAATGCCAGGATTTATTCTTCCATGTACTCAAAACAAGCCAGTAAGAAATTACTCTCTTTTGTAGATTTAAAGACACATTTGTGAATTATAGATTTTTTTTGGTACATCTCTGCTGCATAATCCCTGGCAGACAACAAATAAATTCCTACCTCTTTTGCCAGGTTTGGCATGAGCCATTGCTTCACTCTTTCAAAATTCTGGAAAAAAGCAATGAATTTTTTCATAGATGGATTATTTTTCAGGTGTTCTGTTCCTTCAAAGATTGTGCTGATACAATTCACATCCTAAGATGGAAGAAATAGAAAAATTGAGATACAAGTATTCATAACCACAAGCTACAATGAGTTTATTAAAGAGCATTGTGAGTTTTGCCCAGCTGCCCGGGTGGCAAATTCATTCTTATTGACTTTTGGGCTTGAATTTGAAAACAGCTTAGGCAAGTGTGCTTCTCTGCTCTAAAGATTTATTTACTCTGCAGACAGAAACCTGGCAAAGGATAGTATCTGCTGGTGTGTCTTGTAATGTCCAGATGAAAGATGTCATTGTCTAAAGACTCAGCCCTGCCTCTTCTGAAGCCATGTGTGATGACTGGCTGGATTTCTCACATCTGCTCCTGTCTCTTCAACACAAGAGAAAGAAAACAAGTGAACTTGAGGTTACTCCAAGCATTAACCCTGTGACATCTGACACCTGTGTGCCAGCAGAGATGGGGACAGGGGTCACCCTCTCGTTTCCTGGCCCTTGTCCCATGCTGGTCCTCTGCCACAAAGCAGTCGCTGGCTTTGGTCTCCGAGACCTTGTGGTCTGGACAAGGCCACCAGAGGGGGGAGAAGGGATGTGGGATGGAGGCCAAGCAAAGAGTGATGGATGATGGTTGCACTCTCCAGTGTGGGGTTGTTTTGAAAGAGATCAGCTAAACTCACAGTCCTGGATTAGGGAAGAGAGGAGAGGACACAACCATCAGCAGCAGGAACAGATTCAGATCTTATGGGAGAAGAAAGTGAGGAAAACTGAAGAAAAACCTAACCAGAAGATTGGAGGAAATGCAGGCAACTGCTGAAGGTCAGCATTGCACCCATGATGTTCTTGACCAACATCTATCTCCTGCTTGTCATTCCTGGATGCTGCATGATGAATAAGATTATTTTCTCCCACAGCCTTGCCTGGGAAGCCACATCCTTCTGCCACTGACAAACAGCAAATGCAGAGACACCTCTGTCACCTTTGGACCCAAAGAACAGGTGAGAGGGAAGCAGCTCTTCCCCTCAAGGGAGAGCTGGGCACTGGCACAGGGGGCTGTGCTGGCACCACCAGGGACCTCATCAGGAACAGGGACAAGTGAGCTGCCACCACTGGGCTCTGCAGATTCTGGGTCAGAACTTCAGAGCCAAAGCCCCAGCCTAGGAAAAGAGCTCCTCCAGAGAGGATCCAGAAAGCAGTGACAGAGCTGGGAACTTTACAGCTAATTTGCAAGGAATGGGACGGATTGGGATGGAATGGGATAGAAATCACAACACGCTGTAACCATTTTAGGGCAAAAATGGGAATTATTCTGCTCCTTCAATAAATCAATGAGTCAGAAACATTTCCACAAATAGCCATCTGGCACACTACTGGCAGAGGAGCTCTGTGCTGGACTGTGGTCTGTGGAAATCAGGATTCCAGTACGTGCACAGCAAAGAGAAAAGTCTCATTAAGGTCTGCATGATGAGAGAGTCATTTAAAGTTATCAGAAAAAGAAAATTTGAGAGGGCAGAGGAGAAATTTATTGGAGATGCAAAAGAAGATGGGAAATGCATAAAGGGGAGTTTGTTCTTTAAGACAGACCCTGTTCATGGGCACCCAGTCCCAGTGTAGTGTTCAGGGGGACATTAACATCATCCTTCAGAGAAGATGAGCTAATAGAACTATTTAATTCCCTAACTGATGGTAAGGGTAGAAAAAGCCATGTCTAGAAGTGGACTAAATGAAGCAGACTAAACAGAATAGAAAAATGAATTTTCAGACATACAAACAGGAAGTGTGATTGAATGTGTTCTTTCCTTTTTTAACTGTATCTCATTCAAAAAACTTTCAGAAAATCATTCCTTGTGTGTGTTCTGCAGATTTACAAAAACAAAGAATAAGTATAGTGCCTTTTATATTGCAGCATCTTTTTTTGACTTATCATTTGATTGGTTTTAATAGTGTTTTATATCTAATAGCACTTTATATCTTATAATTAATTTTATATCTTATAATAGTTACACTTAAAATAATTGTTTGCTCTTAAATACTCTTAAATAGAGTATTTTAGGAGAAAATTTAAGAACTACTTTAATTTCTAGTGAAGAAAATAACCAAAGAAGTTACTTTTATTTTAAAAAAGCCTTTTACTTACATCTATATTGTGGGGAGTTTCAATTCTCAGATTCTGAAAAATAACACATTAATTCAGACTTTTAAATATCTTCTTCATTAACACTGATAAAAATATAATAGATAAAATAGATAGATAAAATAGATAGATTGTTTTACTTTGAAAATAAAAAGTTATATATTCCAAAACAAGAGAATTCAGTATATTAAATTTTAGATTAGAAAAATGGAAATTGAATTTACCTGAATGTCCTTTGTCGTCCCCTCATACATTTGCTGTAGTAGTGTCAGTAATTCAGCCATGCTGCTCATCTGGGGAGCAGCAGAGATGCCTGCAGCCAGCAAGAGAAGGTAGAGATGGGTCTTCATCCTGCTGATGGGATCAGAGAACCTGTAAGTGGTTGTGGATCAGTCCTCTATCATTTTATGGTCTCCACAAGGAAGTAATTGTTTAGGTTGAATTTTAAACTGGTTTAAAAAAATAAGAAAAAGAAAAACCCACATCCATTGAGACTTTCTGGAAGAGAAAGGTTCCAGTAAATTTGGTGTTTAACCTTGGGACAGCCTCCTTGCCCAATCAGCTTTTCCATGGAAAGTAGATAGCAAATTGATAATGACTTTTCAACATAAAAATTAGTAAAGCATAGGATGACCCAAAGCATGACCAAGTAAATATCATCTTCACAGCACTTCTCTGGAAATCAAAATTTCTTTGTTCACAGAGTGTAATTATGTGCTAGACAATTGGAAAAAGACTGGTCTAAGAAAAAAACCCCAACACAGCCCCATGGAAAATATGTGGCCCATTGTCTACAAAGGAAAAATTACAGCCCTTGTCCAATATTGGTGGCAAAATTCTGACAAAATGCAAGTATTCTGTAAGAGTTAATTAATTTACAGCAGGAGAAGCCACTGCCCTGGATCACCAGGGTGGCCCTGGGGATGGGCAGAGCAAAGTGGCCCTTTTTGGGTGGGAAGGAGGGATGGAGGGTGTCTTGAGCACATCAGGCCAGACCTCAGGGGCACAGTTGGTGCCCCAGAGCTGATTTTGTATCAGGACAGTGGTGCCCTGACTGCCCCATTCTCTGTCCAGGAGCTGAGAATGGGGAAGCCCACCAGGTTTGGGAGGCTCCAGTCTGAAGTCTTCATTAATCGAAGGCATTGTGGTGTGTTACTTGGCCAAATCAGCCAATGACCTGTGTTTCCCTCTTTCCTGGAGGCAAAGCTGGAAAAGCTCCTTTTTTACTTCTGAAAAGAAGGTGAATGATGTTATTTTACAGCATTGAAGGCAGCAGCCCCGTGGCCGCAGATCTGCTGGCTCCACTCGTGGGGTCTGATGCCACAGCATTTCAGAGTAAGCATCTCAATATCTCAATACTTTGAATTGGGGAAGTCAAAAGTCAGTAGTGGTTATGTGGCTTAGCTCAAGCTAACCTGCAGCTGGCTGCTGCCTGCTTTGCTGTATCCGTTTGTCCTCTCTAACCAGATGAGGGGTTTTTCCACACTCCACTCTTATCTGTAGAACTTTCTCATCACATAGCTCTGAGGATCATGTCCCTGTAGGAATGTGACAAGTAATAAGGAAAAAACTTTTTACAATGAGGAGGTAAAACACTGGCACAGATTGTCTGGGAAAGCCTCATCCCTGAGTGCAAGAACAAGCTTGGGTGGGGGTCTGAGCAAGCTGGTCTGGTGGAAGGTGTCCCTGCTCATGGCAAGGTCTTTGGAACTGAACGGTCTTTAGGGTTTCTTCCAATTCAAACAGCTCTGATTCTGTGGATGCTACATAAGTGCACCTCTGGGAGATGCAAAGGCAAAGAACCTGCCTGGCACTACCAGCTGCCCTTGGGCTGAATTTGTAAGCTATAAAACTGAAAAGAGTACGACCCACTCTTGGCTCCCTGTGTTTTTGGTGTTTCACAGCTTGCTTCCTTCACCTCCTTCAGACTCGTACTGGCTTGCAGGCAAAGCCTCCTCTGCCCTTTGGCTGGTACCTGGGCTGCACTGCCAGCCAGGCTGATGTTCCACCCCACCATTAGAGACCTCTGAGGGCAACTCAGTTTCCAGCTCAGGGTTTGTTGGAAAACCCCACTTTTTTCACCTTTTCCTTGGCCAACAGTTGGAAATGACCATCCATTGTAGCACGATTTCCTGTGCCCACTGCTAAGGATTGCCCCTGGGGCTGCAGGACACTGCTGTGTCCCCCCTCAGACCTCCCCATGCTGGGGCTGCTTAGCACAGAGAGCACATCTGTCTCCAATTCCATTCCTGGCCCGCACAACTGCCAACACATCTTGTCTCAGGCTTTTTCTTTTCTTCCCTCACTTACATTTGGTATTTGCAGACACTTCTGCAGAATCCCAGCACTGTCCCAGAGCTTTTTATGACCTGTATGACTGTTCTTTTCTCCTTGATAAACTTAGTTTGCAGGAGATAATTCCCAGTTCTGAAGAATTCACAGTATTTTTGTTAAATACAACACTAGCATGAGCTACTTTTACTTTCAGCTTTTCTCAGCTCCAAAGGAACAAGATTAGTCCTTCACTGCTTGCTGTTTTACCCCTCTCTCTGCTTGAGACATATTCCAAAATCACTTACTTCTCAATGCATGGATTTTTCCTTTTCTTTCACTTTTTTCCTATTTTACTTGAGGTAATAGAACTGCTCAAGTGCCTTTTTTTCTCTCTAAGCTGGCTCAGTGCCCCTACACAAATCATAGTCCCATCTCCTGAGAGGTTCATTATTATAGTGATGGTTTGGGGTTTTGTTTTTAATGTGAATGCAGGATTAAGAAGTTGAAGAAAGATGTAAGAAAAAAATAGGGCAACGTAAGCAACAGGTCCTGGCCTCAGTACTGTAATCTCTGGTACTTAGAATTCTCAAATTGGTCTGATCTGGGAGTACGAGGAGAGTGAAGGCATCACAAACATGACTAGAATTGGTAGAAATAGGAATAAGAATAAGCAAAGAAAATATTTCAGAAGAAACTTTGGAGACTAGGGTAACAGACAGCAAGTGGAAATCCACACTGCTGGATTTGTCCAAAGTGTGTCTATTTCAAGTTTTGAATGATCAGGAGGATGGAAGTGAAGTGAATAAATAATCTAGTCAGTTAATTCATGACTTTTGATACTAATGCAAAAGGCATTTTGGTGCAAGTCAGGGTGTGATGTGTTCACATTAGATCTGGTTTGGGAATATTATTTAAGAAAATAATCAGATGATGGTGAGTGTGAAAATAAAGTTATCCTAAAGGCTGTATAAGATGCTGCTGATGCCAGCTGGGATCATCTCAGGCAAGGGCTTCCTTGAGTCAAGAAATGCTGATGATTCCTGCAGGCATGTGCCTGCATGAGGTTGATGGACTCAGAGAATGCCTTGTAAGAACTGAGCTGCAACTCTTTGCAGGAGCTGGTTTTGCTCTTCCATGTAGATGCAAGTGAAGTTACAATATTTAGATAAGGTTTCTTTACTGATGTGAGTACAAAATGCAGCACTGCTCTGGTGCAATAATCTTGTGCCTCCCTGGCCTGTCAGGATCAAGAAAATTGAAAGTTCTGGAAACCAGGGAATAACTCCTGCAGAGATGCTCTGGAATGCTTTCTCACATGGTTATGTTTCAATATTTTGTGCTGGGAATTTAGTTTAAAGGCAACCATTTGAAGTGGAGTTTTCTCTTATCCTGACAAATTTTCTGATCCTCAAAATCATCCAATCTCCTGGGGTTGCAGAACTTGTTTTAAGCTTTAGTGATACTCTCCTCTGTAACAGACAGTAATGAAGAGAACCACGTGAGTGCAAAAAGCAGGTCACTAGAAGGGAGCCATATTCACCATATTTAATGAACGATTTTTTAGCTTTTTGCTGCCTTCCAGCAGTACATGTCCCTTGTGAGGGTGGCTGATACAGCAAGGTACATATGCACATCTGGATGCTCTAGCAGTGAGCAGAATTCCTGCTTCCTACAACAGACAGCAAAGATAAATGCCTGGACTTCTTGCATCCCAAAGTAGTGCTGCTCTTGGAGCATCTCTGTCCCAAAACTGCCCTGGTGATTCTATAAAGGCCACTTACAAACCAGGGAGGTTGTGAAATTTGGGGAAGACTGGTTTTGACCTAAATTACATCAAATGAAAACTTTTCCTGAGAAACAAGCTGTTTTATTTACACTTCTGTGACAGTCTGTGGGAGTGACTGTTTTCTGGAAACAGTATGTGCAATATCTGGCCAGTTTTTGCACATCTCCCTTTCAGCACTGGACACTGCCATCAGTGGGGACCTGTCAGATCCTATTCTGAGACCAGCTTGACTGAGCTGTTGCACAAAATGGGATGCTTCCTGTAGTGAAAAATAAAGGCAGAAGAGAAAAGACAATGAAGGGAACTGTTGCTCAAGGTTCAGACAAAATGTGGATGTCATCTCCTGCTTGCTCTCTTCCCTGGGCTGGAGCAAAGGCACAACTGCTGGCTGGCCCAGACTATATTAGAAAGCTTTTAATCACCATGGAAAATTCCAGTGGAATGGTAGCCAGAATAGTGAAATATTTTAAAAAACCCTGAATCCCTTGTCATGTATCTCCCTGAAGTGCCAAGGCAGAAGAACAGTGGTCGGATTCTTATTGCTTCAGATCTCAGGATTTCCTTCCAGCAGCTTTAGCATCTCTTCTAAAACCCTGTGGCTTCCTTCGCCAGAAAAGGAAAAGTGTAGGAGCTCAGAAACCTGTGATTATGGGTTTTTCAGCCTAAACCACTGCATATATTTGTCCTTAAATGTTTTGTTTCTTTGTTTTCTGATTTTTTTGGTGGCAGCGATGCCCTGGGTTTCAGTTCCCCCAGGGTCACACCCTGCAGCAGAAGCCTGCCTCGGTGCCAGGTGCCCTCTGCACTCAGCCAGACCTTCCTGACAGCAAACTCTGCCTAGTTTGGGTGGATGTTTTGCTTATACATCCTGAAAATGAAAGTCTTAAAAGGCTTTTCACTCTCAGGGTAAACAGCATTGTGTGTATTGCATGTGAATTTTAAAGTTTCTATCACCAATCTTGCAACTTTATTTGCTCTTGTGGGCGCAGCCTTTCCCTGCCAGCGCTCCTAAAAATCTTTTTCATGTTCCTGGATGACTCTGGTTTGAAAGACCACCTTTCTTTTCTCCTTTGAAATGACTTTTCAATGGGTTGACAGCATGGTAAATGGATAATACACCATGTTGTCAGCACACTAAAAATCCATTTCTGCCACTCAGGCTACTTTAGAATGCTCCCAAGGATTCTAAATTGTTTTATAATTCTGGCACTGCTATTCTTGAAGAGCACAGGGCATAAAACAGGAATTACATGTGCTCCAAACTCTGTTAACCTGTGCTAATGCAGGAAAGCACTCCCAGAGGAACAAAAAGGAAAGAAAAGAGATTTTGCTGCGTGGATGGACCCACCATAAGGTAAAGAGATGGAACAGTGAATGAATGCACTTTAAAGTATGAGCTGAGCTCATGCAAAGTTGCATAAATGTAATTGGAGACACCTTCTGCTTAATGAGCTAATTGAAGTCTAATCTGGTCATTTAAGCACTTAGTAGCATTTCTTTGTGCTTGTCTTGTGATGTTTAGCTTGGTGTGGGAGAGCATCATTGTCTCCAATGCAGGTACAGCACATTATAGCTCACACTTTTAGAAGGTTTTAGAATGTTTTGGAAGGAAAGATGAGTTCTTAACCCGTGTTAATATTACCAGTACTCAGCAATGTTTGGTTGAAAAGGGTTTGTTTTGACTAAGATTATAGAGCTCCTTCAAACTTTGTGGTAAAATCCTGCCTTTGCTCCTCCTTTTCAGTTTTATGCAGAAAGCTGGAGTGAAACATACAATACTAGAAAAAAGTGATGTTTCCCAGTCTTGACTCAATTTTAGCAGCTGTACATCATTTACAGTTACTTGTGAGAGCAGATGTTGAAGTACTTGAACATCTCCTCTGTGTGAGACAGGTTTTCCTGCTTCCTGTGTTTCTCTGGATGCATTTTTGATTCCTTGACAGCTGTGTTAGAAGGGCCCTGTTTAGAGAGATGCCTTCTCATGTTTGCTAATTCAAAGTTCATTGTTTTGCTCTTGTTTGCTCTTGCTAAACCTCCAGCAGTGACTAATGACGTGGGCTTGGTTTTGTGGGACAGCGTTCTCCAGGTTTCCTCATTACCACTCTTTGCTCTGGAGAAGATTTATTAGTTTCAATTAGTGACTGGATTAGCCACTGTTAATCTGCTAATACCAATGTCTGGATTAATCACAGCTTTTCTCAGTCACCAAGATGGGAATCTCTTTGATGTGCAGCCTTTCATTTCCTGTAAAATCCTGTCTCTCTGCTACAATCATCACAAACCGGATGGTTCCTTGGACATAACTATGCTTGATTACTTAATCCTATTGTTTATTTCAGCAGAGATGGGCTACAACTTCCCAAAAATACATCTATGACAAGTATTTTTCACTTAGGAGTTACACAATGTCTAGCTGGGCAGGTCTTCAAGTTGCTTCATGCCCCAAAAGCCAGCTTTGTGAATCAGCTCAATTCATTTGGAATTCAGGGAGTACTTCCATCACTAGCAAAGGTGTTGTTTCCCTCTGACACTTCAGGTTCTAGAAAAATGCCATATTTTTATTTAGGAAAAGTGACTTGTAATCACATTCTTCACTTCATAAAAAAATACAGCTTTAGGCAGTCCTGAGAAGAAAAACCAAACAAACCAATCCAGCCTAAATTAGAAGCTTTGCTACCACCACTGCGTCTGTTTGATAATTATCACTATATTTCTATGGCCCAGAGACCCTCTCAGGGTTTTGTTTTGGCTTGTCACTGAGCCGACAACACTAATTCCTGACTCTATGACAAAATTTGAAGATACCATGGTTGAAAATATATTTGGAATAATATTAAAATAAATATGATCTGCTCAAACACTAAATATTTTACTTAAATAAAGAATGTGTATCATGCATGTATAATGCAACAAAATTAAGTTGTAGAATTAGAGGGAAACACATTGTTCTCAAATTTAATTATGAATATATTTAAAGGACACCTTCTTTCCTTTTATTCCTGCCTTCAGATGGTAAATATTTGACAATTTTGTAAGTGCCTGCAGAAATGCACATCAATGGATCTGACTCTTAATCTGTATATTTTTTTATTTCACTCCTATAGCCTTGACTTATACTCTAGTTATTATAGTGCACAGCCTCCACAATAAAATATTATATATATTTTATTATTTTATACATAATATTTTAAGTTCTTTTATTCATGATCACTTTGAACATAAACGTAAAAATATAGAAGCACTCTATAAATTAAATAAATACACTAATAATTGCAATAAGATATAAATATCTGATAATTCATATATGAAACATTCATGTTAATGTTGTGGTGTCTCTTTGTGATGCTCTGTCTTCCATCAGAACCAGCTCTAGTGTTTGGGTAAGAGTTGTCTCCAAGTATTTGGGTTGCCAGCATCTGTCATCAGGACTCCCAGCAGTTCTCGTTCACCTTCTCAAAGTATTTCTTGAAGTGATCCAGGGCTCTCTGTAGGGTCAGGTCTTTCACTGGACAGGGTATGATGTTCTGAGGTTGCTACAATATTAATAAAAGCAAAAAATAGCAAAATGTAACAGTCAAAATAATGGAGGAAATAAGAAGAATATATTCCTGAGAAGGTGTTGTTGGTTGTTCAAGGGAATGTTTAATCAGAAGGAAAGACAGATTTGCATGAATGAACAGAGAGAAGACATTTGAGTATTGGGAATATTTCTTCCTGGCTGACTTTGCTTACTGAGATGTGGCTTAGGGCCTTTTCTTTCTAGTGTCCTGGCTAATGACAAGTCCCAGGATTTGTCTACAGGTGATGCCTCTTTCAGGAAACTCTAACTTCCATCCAGACTCTATGAATTCAGGTAGTTCCTGTAAAACCTCTGCTGAGCAGCAGCTGTAATGCTCAACACTGCGAAACTAAGGATGTTGTAGCGGTTTTGCAGAGATGCCATCAAAATTTTGCTGTTGACTTTAGTCAGCCAGGATGATGAGATGATTAATTTCATGTTTTGAAAACAAGGGAGTGGTACATTCACATAATTTCACATTTTTACCTAGGGTGTCCCTAGTCCAGCCAGAGGAGTTGGGACTAGATGAACTTTAAGGTCCCTTCCAACCCAAACCGTTCTATGGTTCTATGACTATAAATAATTAATGAGAAACTTACTGTATGTGTTTTCTTTAAAGTTGATGTTATGTAATTCATGTTTTTCTCCATCCGAGAAATAATACGGGTTTTTGCTGGATCATTCTTAAAGGAAACTTTCAGTCCTTCTATGGTTCTTTTAAGTTGACAGGGAACATGACTGCACTAAAAAAAAAAATCAACAGCAAAATTATGTTCTGCCAAATTAGTTAACTTTTATCTTTCAGTAAATTCAATAACTATTGGCATGCATAGCAGAAACAGAAATTCTGTATAAATACAGAAGGAGGTACTTTCCTATGTTTTCTGCGGTTTGATAAAAAATCTACAGCAGGAGAGTAAATAAACACATTTTAAAAATTGTTATTAAGGAAAATAGAGAAAAGAATTGTAAAGGCAGACTAAAATCCACTGGGGTTGCAGTTTTATCAAAACCACACTGAGTAGCCTGAGAATGTTAGATCTGCCAACTCCCTCTCCCAGCTGTACCTCCCACACAGGACAGAAGCACTGTACCCATCTGTCTATATCTTAGCCTTCTTTAAAGCTGCAAGCTCTAAACATTTTTTCCTTCAAAACAACAGGCTGGCTGTTCTTAATTATTTTTCATTAACCTTTTTTCAGTTCACAGAACTTGAGAAATCTGCAGACCACAAACTGAAACCACTGATCAACAGGTTTATTATTGTGGGCAATATCTTCTTATGCCAACAAATTGCTTTCTTCAGACACAAACTCTATGGTGCTTTATAACACTCAACTTGTTTGTTTGCCAAGAGGTAAGAACATTTTAGTGCTTCAAGTACTAACCCTATTCACCCACCTTTGGTTCTAAATGACAGCAGGTGATGTTCAGGGTCTGCAGCTCAGACAGTAATATTGAGAACAGCCTCAGAAGTAAACTCTCTGCAAGAACTCCCAAGATTGCCTTCAGCAGGAGTACAACCAAGTCTCAGAGACCATGGTCACAGAACTGGTTCTTTATTTCCATAGCTTCACTGAATTTGACAGAACTGCTCATGAAAAATTAGCATATGTATTCCCTTTTACTAGGATGTGGTCTTTTTTTGTAGTCTAACTCTCTTTCCTTCAAGATCTGATACAAAGCATCATCATTTTTCAAATAATTAACAACAGCAGAAAAAAAGTTTGAAAGTCTTACCTGAAATTTCCCCTTTGATACTGGAAGAAAGATCTAAAATTTTTAAAAAGAATATACTGTTAGAAGGTATTTCTCCTCTAAGTGACTGCCACATTGTTAAACATCTAGAACTACATATCATCTTAATCAGATTTTCTATTTCTGAACTTCCTTTGGGGAAACAATTACCAGCTTCTGAGGAAAGCTTGACACGCAGTGCCTTGAGCATCTCAACTTTAACAAACAAAATACAGGACATACAAACTAGAGCTGAAACTAACCCAGACTTCATTTTATACTTCCATCAAAAGAACTGTAGGAAATGAAGAAAAAGAGATAACGACCCACCTCTTTGTTTGCTAGATCCACTAGATCCTCGAGGTTTGCTTGAAATTCTTCTACTGCACCTCCCATTGAGCCAGGTAAGCAGCAACTCACCAAGAAAATATAGAGCAACAGCATTTTGGGTTCAAGGAAAGCTGTGTTTGATTTATGCACCATACGCTGCCTATATATACACACACCTTGAATATTAGATGAAAGGGAAAGTTTTCTCATATAGGAAAAGGCACAAGACCATGGTGTGAGTTATCATAAGCATTGTGGGATGCCTCACTGGGGACTGGTTGGGGGGTTTCCTTCCCTCTGACATCAGTAAGGGAAAATACCTTTGTGGATAAGAGGTGTCATTTACTTACATGATATCAAAAATTCATCACAGAAAATAGGAGCATTCCTTCTGTAACATAGATCTTTATGTGGTTCTTATTTTTGTATCACATAATCAGAGAGATGGAGATCTGAAAAGCTATGTAGTTTTTGCATCTCACTCAGTAATATGCCATCCTTTGTTCAGTGGGATTTTCTAAGATGAACTGCAGTTCAAAGCTGAGTAAAAAATACCAGTGACTTCTTAGACATACACAGACACTAATGCTACTTAACCAGTTTGGATTCTTTACCCTTCCTCCCTCACCCTCACTGTTTGGGGAAACTCAGCATAGAACACATGGCTGGAAAAGGCATGGATTTAATTGGCAGCCCATCAGTAAAAGCATGGCAGGTATTAATGGCTGGAATTAGCTGTCCTGGCACCAGGTGAAAACCTTGTCCCTTAACGTAAGTGGAAAAACTCTATCTACTGAAAAAAACCAAAGTGCTTAGAAATGGCTGAAACTACTTTCAGATGACTGGCAAGGGCTTATGAGAGGGTAACACTCATTCATTAAAAGGTTACAATTTTCCAGCAATATTGGACAAATCATTAAGCAATGTGAGAAGAGTCATCTGGTTTTCCATAGCTACCTGCTTGAGAGGCCCAGAAAAAGACCTTGTGCACATCAAATTATCAGTTTCTCAACACATAATTTCATGAGCAGATCTGTTTAAGTTTTGTTGAAAATACTGCTTAACTATGCTTTTAAATACTCCTTAAATTCTTGTCCTAAAATTCTGGAAGAAAAGCATAACTATGAGTTTAAAAAGCCATCTTGAAAGGATCTTTTTATGCTAACTGAAAAAGCTCCTGATAAAGCTTTTGATACTAGACTTACAAAACATTCTGTTGTCATGCCTCAGTCAAAGAAACACAAGAAGTCCCCAGATGAAAATGTTTGGCTCTTAGAAAAGTATGTAGAAATAATACAAGATATACTTCCATTCCTCTGCAGAAAACAGCATTTGGATGCTCTTACAGTAGTTTAGACTGGAAAGATAAAAGTGTGCAATCGCTTTTGTTCTTCTACCTAAGTTCCAAACGGATTTAGAGATTTCTAGAAGGGATGACATGATAATACATGTTGCAGAAAAGAAGTTGTTTCTTCTAGTCCTCAGACTTTCATGTTCACACTCATATTCATAGATCTAGAGATTCTGAAAAGCTGATAACTGTGCTGGTCAAAGGAGAACAATTACAAACCAAGAAATAATTCCCACTAAACCATCCCACAGCAGCATATACACACACACTATTTAGAGAATAGATTTCATATTGGTGGGAAAAATAGTGTGTGTGAAACAGAAAACTCTACCAGAAACAGTGCCAAAAATTGTCTCCTAATCATGAACTTTCACAGAATATTCTGGAGGTGAGACTGGCTACAGAATCAGAGTGTGATGCATGCATCATCTAAAGGCAATGTGGAAAAATAATGCCATAGAGAAAGTATTGTGCTGCTGAACAACTGAGTCATACTGAGGTAGCTGCAGGGCAGGAGGTGACACACAAATGGAATATAATCTGGTGTCTCCTCTCCAGAGGAGCTGTACTGGCTTCTCAAAGATGGGTGCGAACTCTGACAATATTTTTACAGGCTGTTTGGCCAATATGGACACAAATTTCTTCTTGTCTCAAAATCTGAAGTGGCCATAGCTTATGTTTTGTGAACCATTTTTGCACTCATAAAAGGTGCAATTATCACCAGAGTCCTACTGCAGTGAAAGCCTGAATTGTTGGCCACAAAACCACCTGCTGGCTACCAGCTTCTGATAAGGTCCAGACTTACTTCACTTATCATCTCTGTTACTCATTTTAATTACAGATGATGCTGAGATTGAGCACAAAGGGCTGTTTTCCAAAATTTGCCTCTGTTACCTAACCATGAACTTGCTCTGACACAAGAACTACTTATGTTGTTTCCCTTCACTGCGAAAATCCAGTAAAAAATACTGTAATATAATATAATACTAAAATATGCTGTCAAGTTATTAATCAATTTTGGAGTAGGCTGAAAGTGTGGATGAACTAGATTCCCAATGCTGTCAGCTCATACAGTGAACCTGAGATGGCTCCCAGATGGCCAGGGGCTGCTGGGTCAAGGTCAGGGTGTGCATGGCACGTGCAGCCTGACCCTGTGTGTAGTTCTGGAGGGACTCCAGGTCCTCAGGAGTAGGATAAAAAAGCTCCAGAGAAGCAGGAGGAAGGGACAGTCCTCTGGCTTGCACTTTTTTCTAGCTGGATGATGAATAGGGGATAGGGAGCAAAGAAGAAGAAGGTGTGGAAGAAGACTGGTACGAGGAGGCAAGGAGCTCTGTTGGCCCTTGGGAGAAATGAACGTGACCAGCCAAAGGGAGTGATCCCCTTTCCTTCCCTTGATCATCTCAAACTTTCCTGCAGTCCCTAAAACTGCCTGTCTTGGTTCCAGCTGAGGTAGAGCTAATTTCTTCTCAGTATTTGTTACAGTGCTGTGTTTAGGATTCAGAATAAGAATAATGTTGACAGTATGTTGATGTTTTGGCTTTTTCTGCGTTGTAGTATCCTAAGTCAAGGATTTTTTTTTTTTGGTGTCTTGTGGTCTGCCAGTGAAGAGTTACAGAAAAGAAACAGTGAAGGAGCACAGCCAGGACAAGTCACCCAAATTGGCCAAAGGGATATTCCACACCATGGAACATTATGCCCAGTAGATAAACTGGGGGAGTTACCTGGAAAGGTGCTGGCATTGGTCAGCAGGCGGTGATAAATTTTATTTGGCATCAGTTATTTGAGGTTTTTTTCCTATTTATTTTCATTATTATTATTTACCATTATTATTGTATTTTACTTTGTTTTCTGTTATCAAACTGCTCTTATCTCAACCTACAAGTTTTAGAGTTCTCCCCATTCCACTGCAGCTGGGAGGGAAGAGCCAGTGGCTTCATGGTGCAGCATCACCACAATATAAGACAGACATTAAAGCTATTAGGGAGTGTCCAAGGGAGGACAATGAGGATGGGGAAGGGTCTGGAGAAGAAGCCATACGAGGGGCAGCTGAAGGTACTCAGTCTGTTCAGCCTGGATAAGACTGAGGGTACATCTTGCAGCTGGGTACAGCAGCAGATACCGATCTGTTCTCTGTGGTGAGCAGTGATAGGACTTGGAGGATGGCCTGAAGCTGTGTCAGGGGAGGTTTAGGCTGGGTATCAGGAAAAGGCTCTTCACCCAGGCTCCCCAGGGAAACGGGCACAGCATGGAGAATATCAGAGCTGAAGAGCCGTTCGGACAAGGCTCAAGGCGATGCTGTGACTCTTAGGAAGGGCCAGCAGCTGGACTCGGTGACCCTTGTGGGTCCCTCCAGCTCAGCTTATTCTGTGATTCTGTGATTTCCAGCTGGGTTCAAACCACGATACCGCCTCAAAACTCCATCGCTCCTTTCCGAGCCCTCAGAGGCCACCGCAGCCCCGCAAGCTCCCTCAGGGCGGTGCGCGGGCGCGGGGCGGCGCGAGCGGCGGGCGGGCCGCCATGGCGGGGCCGGGGCGGGGCGGGCGCGGGGGCTGCCGGGGCGCGGGCCGGCGGCAGCAGCGGCGGGCCGAGGTGACCGCGGGATGGGGGAATGGGGCAATGGGGCGGCCGGGCCGGGGGCGCAGTACCGCGGCGGGCTCGGCTCGGCTTGGCTGCGGGTAGGGGAAGGAATGGCTCCCTGAAAAATGTCCGCCCCCGGCGCGGCGCGCAGCTCCGGGCGGGAAAGCCCCGCTGCCACCTCTGCCTCGGCAGGAAATGCCCTGGCCCGGGCCGATCCCCGCCGGGCAGCCCCGGAGGAGCCGCGGGAGGGCCGAGCCCGGGCCATGGTGAACACCCCCGGAGTACCCCCGCAGCCACACGCACACCACACGGGCGGGGGACCGGCCTTGGAGGCCGAGGTGCCTCCCCCAGAGCCCTCCCGTGCCCGGGGCTGCTCCCACCCGAGCACAGCCCCGTGTCTGTGTCCGCACCATGGCCTGGGGAGGCTGCAGCCTTCCTCTTCACAGCACGAATGGGGACAAGGTGATGGGTATGGTGCTGGATATGCCTGTGAGAAACAGGCGCTGGCACAGCTTGCACGGCGTTGAGTGTTGCAGTACCACAGTGGGAACTGGGACAAGGTGATGGACGTGGTGCTGGATGTGGTGCTGCATGTGCCTGTGAGAAACAGGCATTGGCAAAGCTTGAGTGTTGCAGTACAACAATGGGTTGTCAAAGGAGAAGACATAATGCTTCTCTTGTGTTTGGGGCAATCTGAAGGCGCGTGCATAGTGTTTGTGGAGTGGAATGAGGGGTTGTTGGGGCCATTGTGTTTGACTTCATGATACATAGTATGGCACTTAACTTGGAGTTGATTAATTTCTCAGTTTGAAAGAAATAAGGTTTTGCCTTCGTATATTTTGTACCTTGAACAGTAACTGAAGAACCTTAGCTGTGTTTTTAAATATATTCATCATACATGATCCATGATCCAATCATTCCATGATTCCGTGATTGTAGGGTACAGTTTGAAAGTATCAATGTGTGGAGTATGTAGGCTTTACTTGCTTGTATAGGTGTTTAGTCAGCTTTCAGTAACCTATTGTGATTTCTGCCTACTGGATTTTTCACAAAGCTGTTTTACAGGATTTACAGTGTTTTCACCTCTGACTTTGGAACAGAAGTTCAGCAGAAATGTCGAGGATTGAAAAAATGAGTATCCTCGGAGTGAGGAGTTTCGGGATAGAAGATAAAGACAAACAAATTATCACTTTCTTTAATCCATTAACTATTTTGGTGGGACCAAATGGTGCAGGAAAAACGGTAAGCCTCACTTTATGTTTGGATTTGAGCTGTAAATAGCTCTGGAAGGCCATAACATGTGAATAATAATTTCTACAGAAAGGTATTTAATGTTATTGCAAAAGTCATGCTGTTTGCTATAAATACTGTGTTGTTTAGTGTTATTAGAAATCTGCTTTCATGCCTGGAATTTGCAGAGCACTGGTTGATATTATTTCATAGGAAATTGATCCAGATCCTGATTAAAACTGCTTTTGCAAAGTATCATGGTACTCAAAAATTAAAATGTTATTTCTCTGTGCTTATGTACCTAAGTCATTTGTGTTTGGGCTGTTAGTGTGGATTTGCCTGTAGTCCATCTTGGTTACTCTAAATTTGTCTTTATAACTATATACTTACTTTTGTTTTCTTAGACTATCATTGAATGTCTTAAATATATATCCACTGGTGATTTTCCTCCTGGCACCAAAGGAAAAACATTTGTCCATGATCCAAAGGTAAGTCATAGTGACTAGATGCAATGTGTTTACTCCTCAGTAAAATACTCCACTGCACTCAGGTTGTGAATAAAACAGGGATGCTCAAATCGTAGCCAGCCTTGAGCTGAAATGAAGAAAAGCAGAGAGCTGGGTGTGATTAGAACATGCCCCACAGCTGGAGAGGCGCACATCCCTTTGGCCCTTGAGAATTCCCCTCATTCTGTTTTTTTTTGCTTCTGCCAAAGATTGCCAATGAAACCGATGTCCGAGCTCAGATTCGGTTACAGTTCCGAGATGTCAATGGGGAGGTCATGGCTGTGCAGCGCTCCATGGTCTGTACCCAGAAAAGCAAGGAACCTGAATTTAAAACACTGGAGTCTGTCATTACTAGAACAAAGTAAGTCGTCAAGTGTTTCTTCTTACTTTGGCATGAAGATAGGTTTGGATTTGGTATATTTTTATGCATCAGATAAGAGAAAATTGCATAAAGTATTCTTTGACATAGCTACTAGTGCTTTTAGATTATAAAGCTGTGTAGTTTCATTACTTTATCTGTTAAGTGATTGAAGAATCCCACATCTGATAGCTGTGGTGTTAAGAAATACTTATGTCTGTTGACTTGTATTTATTTGAAAACTTTATTGGTAATAAGGGTGGTGAGGCACTGGTAGAGGTTCCCCACAGAAGCTGATGCTGCCCCATTTCTGGAAGTGTTCAAGGCCAGGGTGAATGGGGCTTGGAGCAGCCTGATTCTGTGAGTAGCATCCCTGCTCATGGCAGAGAGAATGAGGTGGGTGGCAGGGACATTTCCAACCGAAATCATTCAGTGATTCCATGATTGTAGGGTACAGTTTGAAAGTATCATTGTGTGGAGTATGTAGGCTTTACTTCCTTTAGTACCATTTTCAGTTTCACATTGGTTTTGGCCCATGTTTAACTCCCATCTTCACTGTTTAAGTATATTCTTTAACTCAAGAGCTGTCCTGCCCCCTCTGGTGGTTCCTCAGAGTTCTAATATGTGAAACAGACTTCAAAAATTGGCAGTGTTAAATGCCTTTGTTGAGCATAGTAATTTTGTGCTTAAAAATTGTTACTTGTTAAATTTTTGAATGAGCTGTTAAAATGAGGTTATACTGTTAAAATGCAGTTCACTTTTTGAAGAACTTGCCAGTAACTTATTTGGGGATTTTCTTTGTCTCCACAGGCATGGTGAGAAGGTCAGTCTGAGTTCCAAGTGTGCTGAAATAGATCGGGAGATGATCAACGCCCTTGGTGTTTCCAAAGCTGTGCTTAACAATGTCATTTTCTGTCACCAAGAAGAATCCAACTGGCCGTTAAGTGAAGGGAAGGCCCTGAAACAAAAATTTGATGAGATCTTTTCAGCAACAAGGTTTTTCCCTTTACTGTAATTAAATAAAAACTAAGTAAAAAAAGTCTTCTCATAACATAGATGTTAATAAAAATGTCTAAGACAGTGTTTCATACGTCAGTATTGCTGTATTGCCAAAGCAGCTGAAATTTTGTCTTTTTTAAAGGTATATCAAAGCACTGGAAGCTCTGCGTCAGGTACGGCTGAAACAAAGCTTGAAAGTAAAAGAGTGTCAGACAGAACTGAAATATCTGAAACAGAATAAAGAGAAAGCACAGGAAATCCAGGATCATCTCAGCAACAGAGAAGCTCAACTGTCTGCTTCTAAGGAGAATGTGATATCAATTGAGAACCAGCTTGAGCCTCTAAAGGTAATTTCCATGAGGATTATGTTAATACTTTAATATGAAGCAATAAAAGAAGTGAAAGGTGGATGAATTTCTTGGTTAAAATCTTGCATTTTTAAATCTAATCCTTTGCCCTGCAGCAGACTAAAGCATACCTCAACTCACCTGGCAGATGCTGCTCTAATCTGTAAACAGTCATTGAAGGGTTAAGAACAGAATTCTTAGAGCAGCATTGGGTTTTTGTCAGTTTAAAATCTCTCTCAAATTTAGCTGGTATCTAAAACCATTTTAAGCTATAATTAAAACAAAAACCAAACTAAAACTTAATGTTCCCTATTTTAAAAACATATTTAAAGAAATGGGAGGTTTTGCACTTAAAATAATTGGTTATGGGGTTCATGAACTGATGAGATATTTTACTTATTACATTCTTTTGCAGAGCTCTCTGGCAGTAGTTGAGCAGAATCTCACAAAAGTGATGAGGTTGGACAATGATGTGAAGGCCCTGGAAAGCAGGAAGCGGCAGATGGAAAAAGATAATCAAGATTTGCAACAGAAGATGGAAAAGGTTGCCTTTGTGACAAAAAACTTAGATTATTTTACTTTATCAGTCTAAGAAAAAGTTTTCCTGTTTTGCTTGCTGCAGATTTTCCCCCTATATGTTTATTATAGAAAATCTGCATGTGAGGTGTTAAACTCTTATTCCTTTAGTTCTATTGTGGTAAAAACTATACATTTTTAAAACATCAATGATTTATTAATGAATTTGTATGTGGTGTACAGGTTTTTCAAGGAACAGATGAACAACTAAGGGATAGATACCAGAACCACCAGAGAATAGTGAAGGAGAAGGAGAAGAGATTGTTGGACTGTAAGCGTGATTTAGATAGAGCCACTAAAGAGTGCCAGAGATTTAACAGTGAGAAATCAGAGCTGCTTATTGAACGAGGTAATTCAGACTTCATTTATAGTCTTGTGTGTTTTGTAATGTAATTAAATCTGAAATGGAACTGCTGATAATTGAAGTGATCTGAACTGGACAAAACTCCTAAAATGTGTGTTAGTTCAGGTTCACCTGCACAGTGGGATGGGAGGGTCCTGCTGGTGGACAAGTTTAGGTGGTTTTCTCCTGGAGTTTCTAATAGGCATTTTTTCCGAGCTATAATTACAATATGTAGTACATTTTGTCATGTTACAGAGAAAAGGCATGAAAGCTGAATGCCTGGCATTGTCCATGTCTCATGTGGGGACTGGGGATAAGTCAGAGGCTTGATGTTAATGTTCTGTCAGTTGTGTGTCCTTTTTTGATGGATTATGGGAATTTCAGCAAAGCTGTAGTAGTTGAGACACAGAATACATGCTTACATAAAATATGTTTGGTTAGGCTTTGTTTTTTGTTTTTTTATCAGAATAATATTTTTAGTGATTTTAGGGACTTACTTTTGAATTATTGATTTATTTAATTTATAAAAATTTAGTTACCTGAAATAGCAGTCTCTACCTATAGCTTTTTTTTTGGTGTGTTGTTGAAAAATACTTCAAGGTTTCAAAGGCTTTCAACTGGCTTTGAATCCAAAGCATGTCTTCTGCCTCAGATTTTGAACATTTATGTCACTTTTTCTTTTTGTGGAGGTCGTCTTCAACTGCAGGCAGATCGTCACCAGGAGCACATTGTGACCAGGGATTCCTTAATTCAGTCTCTGGCAGCACAGCTGGAGCTGGATGGCTTTGAGAGAGCCCCTTTCACTGACAGGCACATTGCCAGTTTCCACAGGCTGGTGAAGGACAGGCAGGACAGAGACACAGAAGCTGCAAATCGTATGATGGTGAGAATTTTGTTGTCTGAGTGATGTCATTTGTATGGGCCACTGGTGTTTTATTGGTCCCCATGGTCTTTATGGTGCTGGGAGAAAGTGTTGGGGGAGGGAGCTGAAACTGGGTTTTTTTAGAATTCTTGGTAATGTGCCATCTGCATCTTTCCATGGAAATTTTGGAATTAGGAGTAATCACCATGGCTGTTGAACTCGCAGTTCATCAGAGAGGTTCTTCTGTTCTTCTAGCAGTCCTCATGCAGGTGCATCACTGATAAGCTCAAAAACCTGAGGAAGAATTACAGTGGGCAGCTGGTTTAAAAATAACCAACTTTTTGTTGAAGTCATGTTCAAAATGGAATTGCTGTCACAGAATGCTACTGGTATGGTGCATCTGCATTTTGCTATCAGAAACATTTCGGCAGATAATTTTGAACAAGTTGTAGCATTCTCAGTATTTCCGTGTTTTACTGTGGTGAATATTGGCACACTAATGTGAAAAAGTATTTTAAAGTATTTTCCTGTGAAAAAATAATTAATATATTATTGCTGATTTTCTTTCAGAGAGAATTTGCACAGAAAGAAACAATGAAACAAAAACAGATAGATGAAATAAGAGACAAGAAAACTGGATTGGAAAGAACCATTGACCTGAAATCAGACATTCAAAATAAGAAACAAGCAGAGCTCAAGAATGTCAAATGTGAATTGCAGCAGTTGGAGGGGTTTTCAGACAGGATTAGCGAGTTGGATGAGGAGATTGGCAAGATGGTAAGTTAGTGTGTAATTGAAGAAATTTTAGAAGCTTGAAGTAAAAACTTGTGGCTTTATCATTAAAAAAATATACCAAAACCTATAACCCTCCCCCCCGTGATGTTTACTCTTTCTGATGTGTTTCTGCCCTTTTAATACCCTTTATGCTTTGTCTGTTCAGGCAGTGCACCCTTTGGGGCAGGGTCTGTTCACTACCCTGTTTTTGTAGTCCACACATAGAATGTGCTGCTTCTGCTTGGTGAGTTGTAAACAGGGTCATAGCACAGCTGGCAAGTAGGAGATTGGTTGCTCTCAAATTATTGGGCCAGAAACTTTGAATTGAAAGTTCCATACTACCTACATTTTTGGAGATAACTTGCCTGTGAGATGGACTAGTTGGTTATAAGTGTTTTATCTGATGAAGTAAGGTTACAAGCATTTTATGTTCCAGCTGAACAGCTGGTTATGCCTTTGGAGCCAAATATTTCTTGTTTGTTAGCAGTGTATGAATTCTGCTTGACAGTGTTTTTTCTAACCTCCTCACTGGGGTAATTCCAAATTTAATATGCAGTAGATACTAAAATAAAGACAATCAAACTAAGTATGAGTGAGCTTCTGGTAAAAGCATGAGCAAGTTGGGGCAGTGCTGCATTCCAGGACTGCATCCAGTATCTTCCTGTGGCTTTTCTTGCCCCACACCAGTCACAGCCTTTGTCCTTTTGCATTTATTCTTTACAAATCTTGAGTCATTCCTGTAACAGCTACTGATGCTGCTGCCAGGCAGCTGGAGAGGTTTCTTCTGTTTCCTTTAGCTAGAACTTCATTGATTTTTGTAATTATTGTGTCTTCTGGGGTTTTATATTTTGTATAGGAACATGAGCTGGAGAAGGCTGAGAGGAACAGCAATGTAGAAGCACTGGAACAGGAAGTACAGACTCTGCAAAATGAGAAAATAAATCTGGACAAAGCTCTTAGGAGATTGGATCAAGAGATGGAGCAGTTGAATCTACACACCACAACCATTACCCAATTGGAGATGCTGAAGAAAGACAAAGTAATGTTTTTATCAGTATCTCATAAGAGAGGGACATGAAATAGATACAGTCCCTCCAACATTTGTGTATTTTTCAGTATATTTGTGTATTTATCGACAATCAAATGTAGAGCTTCTGTCTGACTTGATAGAAACTATTAGCTTAATAAATGCATTGATGGCTGTAAACCTTAAGATAGGAAAATTTAATTTAAAATGCTTCATTTCCCCAGGCAGAGAAAGAAGATCAGATCAGAAAAGTAAAGTCAAGACATTCTGAGGAACTAACATCACTGCTGGGATACTTTCCCAATAAAAAACAACTTGAAGACTGGCTTCATGGTAAAAATAAAAAGATTAATCAGACAAGGGATACTCTTGCTAATCTGAAGTAGGTATTAATTTAATAGATTATTTCTTCAGAAGTTTTTATGTAATTATGAATTTAAATGTTGGAAAGTTTCACATGTTCAAAATACTTTTTACTTTAATTCATTAGTGTTTATTTAGCTATCTGCAAAAGCAGAGAAAACATCCTGCAGAGTTCCTGTGATACAGAGCTGATACAGTTTGTGCTAGTTAATAAAATCACAGTATTTGTCATGGGTCGAAGAAAGCCATCCTCTTCCTTCAGTAAAAGCAGATGAGCCAAAATCCCCCCTATCTACTACCTAACCTGAGAACATCCTTCAGTTGTTTGAATTAATTCAGACTAGAATGAGCAGAATGAAATGTCTAACCAAGCGGTTGGGGACTCAACAAATTAAATATAACTTTCTTTTATGTCTTACCTCCACCTGAGCTTCTACTCCGCAGATCAAAATAGTGATCTGGAACATCCTTAGTTGTTTGTACTAATTCAAGATCAATGAAGTGACTATATCCCAAATTCATGTGTGATTACCTGTTCTTGGTTTCATTTGTTTAGATAAAACAATTAGTTAGAAAGAGTAGGAAGTTTCTCATCAGTAATCATCTAGAAAACCAAAGGGATTTAAAATTAAACACTTGTGCTGTACTTGGATGAATAAAAAGTTCATGCCATAGATTGCATGAAAAATCAATAAAGAAGAACTAGTGAATAGTTCTATAAGTCCAATTTCATATTACCTTTCCATGGTTTTTGGTTTTGCTTAAACAGTCTAAATCTTTGTGTTTAGGTAATAAAAGTGTTTCTGCGTTAATATTTTAGCAAGCGACTGGCATCAGTAGAATATGATAAAACTTATGCCAGTAATGAGCTAAAGAAAAAAGAAGCCCAGTTGTCCAGTCATGAAGCAAAACTTTTTGATGTTTGTGGAAGTCAAGATTTTGACAGTGACCTGAACAAACTTCAAGATGAAATTGAAAAAAGTTCCAAACAGCGAGGTAAATTTGTGTATAGCTTTTCTTTTTTCTCTGAAACACTGATTTAGCTGATTATTCACTGTTTATCCAACCTAAGTGTTCTGTTTGTTTTTCACCCAGCTGTGCTTGCTGGAGCCACTGCGGTTTATTCACAGTTCATTACACAACTGACAGAGGAGAACCAGTCTTGTTGTCCAGTTTGCCAAAGAGTTTTTCAGACAGAAGCTGAGCTGCAGGATGTCATCAGTGATCTGCAGTCTAAACTGCGCCTGGCCCCAGACAAACTGAAGTCCACAGAGTCTGAGCTTAAAAGAAAAGAGAAAAAACGGGATGAAATGATGAGTCTTAAACCCCTGCGGTAAAGTGCTTAGGAAACCAAATAGTTACAGGCTGTTTTCTCTTAAATGTGTGGGGTTTGATTATAAAAAACTATGCAGACATCAGGGAGGCTTTTTTCTAGGGTTCATTAATTAATTTCAAAATGTCATTGTTGGGAGAAATATTTTGAGAGAATTTGAGGATGGATGAGGGTAGAGCTGTCCTTCACAAGAGGGCACTCTTGTTCAGTGCTTCTGACCACTTGCAGTAACGAAGTTAAAAACCAAAAGAGATTTTGTTTGCTTGTTTGTGTAATCTCACCTAAAATGAGGGATGTATCACCTTGGCTGGGTATGTAACATAAGCCTAAATGTGGGCAAGGTTAAGGGGGTACTATTTTAGCTAAATTTAGTTATCCACTACTAAATCATATCACAGATTTTGTGATCTTGAATGTTTATGCTGCTGTTTCTGACCAACGAAATTTTAGGGATTTATATTTTATTTTAGGCGAACTGTAGTTGAACTCCAAGATAAGGAAATTCCAGACCTGAGGAACAAGATCCAGAATGCAAACAGAGATTTGACAGGCCTGAAGGGTGAGATAGAGGAACAGGAATCACTTCTCCAGACAGCTTTGTCTGAGGAAGAAGGTGCCAAAGCACGTTTACAGGATATAACTCTGATGGAAAGGTATCAGGTATGCTTTGGTAGCTTTTTTTTAATACATAAAATTACATTCCTTTGCATTTAAATATGTAGTTATTCAGTAATATGTCAGAACTTTGAGGTCCTTATTTTAAAATACTTCCAAAGTCAGTATAACCTAGATGATCTTGTACTAATAGAACTTTGATTTACAAAAGTTGTTTTTTTGTGCACCACAGAGTCCCTTGAGTTCTGATTCAATTCTGTGCTATATGAACTGAAAAAAGATGTAATCCAGAACTGAGCACAACCACAAGTACACCTAAGTGTTTTCAGTCATTATAGGTCTCTGTATTCCCAGCATCTCACATATGTTTCCTGGTTCTGTGCCATCTGATATGGTAAAGATAAATCCTGCACTTTTTATTATCCTGGCATAGGAGACTGTTTTTAGCAGTCTTCATGCCTCTATTACCAACATGAAATCTTTGCTTGACTGAGAACCTTCAGAGGAGCACTTAGGGAACTTGGGGCCAGGCAAAGGATTGAGAGCATTTCACCAGGTGGAGATGTCAGCAGCTCCGGAGGCTCCAACAATTCCAGTGTTGCAGGGACAGATTGCACATGGAACTGTCCTGAACTGGACTGGGGATGTTAAAGGCCTGTGCATCCTTATTGGCTGATTCCATCCACAATTACGAATTCCATTTCCTAGCAGCTGACATAACCCTACTGCTAATGATGTGACATTGCTCTGCAAGGGAAGGACATTGGAAGCTCTTGAGTGCCTCACGACCTGAGCTTGTTCTTATGTGCCAAAGGTGAAAAAATACATTGTTAAAGACTAATTCAGTGGTAATGGTACTTTTCCTCATACTTTCAGACTGATATCAGGGATGTTGAACGAAAAATTGCTCAGCAGGAGGCTAAGCTGCTAGGTGTCAATTTAAGTAGGACTGTGGTTCAAGTAAGCAGAGAAAAGCAAGAGAAAAAACAACTGTGGGATACAGGTAGGTCCTACCAACCTGTTATTTCACTTTTTACTAAAAGTATTGTTCCAAAATTCTTGCCCTGAAAATTTTCGTTTACTTATTTTATGTTCTTAAATAACTCTGTTCTCCTAGTTTGTTGTTACTGGTTTTTGGAGTCATACCAACTTCATTTAGAGATGAATTTTCATAAGGATTACAACAATGGTTTTGATAACAGATTGACTCTGTTTTCATCTGCAGTTACCAGTAAAATTGAGTTTAATCAGAAACACAAGCAGGACCAGCAAAGCCAGATTCAGCAGCTGAAGAGTGCAGTGAACGAGCTCAAGGCAGAGAAGCTGCAGATTGTCAGCAGCATGCAGCGGCGGCGGCAGCTGGAGGAGCAGACTGTGGAGTTAACCACTGAGGTTCAGTCCTTATGCAGAGAGATCAAGGTGAGAAGTACTCTCATTTGTCTAACCCTTAGCTTTGCTGGCCTTGAAATAAAAAATATTCATCTCATCATACTTAATAGTGTCTCTAGTCCCAAACCATGGGATGGATTTTTAAATGTTCGTATACTGTGTTGCTATTATGTATCTTTGGGAATTTCTTGAATTTTTAAAATACGTATTTTTGTATTTCCTTTTTTTAATACACACAAAAAAGAAATAATTAACCACATTATGTTGCTCTGATTTTTTAAGATTTTCTAAGCTTTCTGATGTTGACATTCTTGTAGTGAACTTTCTCACACACTTTCTGTAAATAACTCATTGTTTTGCATTCTTTTATGGAGGAGGAGAAAGTTGATAGACTGTTAGTTTGTCCAGTGTCGTTGGAGAGGTGGCACTGTCACCCTCCAATCCGCTGTCACTTTTGGAAAACTATAAATCTTAGAGTCAGAAAATAAACTTCCCTTTTCTTCACCTTGAGAACAGCAGTGTGCACTTGTGTTCTTTCGTGTTCTGTAGTGACAACGTTACTTTTTTAATGCTTAAAAAATTATTGTTCTTCACCAGAATGCAAAAATAAAAACTACTTTTTCAAACTACTTTTCAGGAAGCTGAAGAACAGGTACTTCCTTTGGAAGCAAAGTTAGACAAATTGCAGCAGGAGAAGGAGGAACTAGTGAATAAAAGGACTGCAAGTAATAAAGAAACACAAGAGAAGGTTTGTTTGCTCTTGGCATAGCTGTGAGATAGGATTATATTGTTTTTCAGTGGATGGGAGCTGTGGTACAGAGTTTGCTTTTAGGAAACGTCAGTGACACCAGGAGGTGCTTTAGATTGGTAGAGCTTTTAGGGAAGAAAAGGAACATGTCAGTCAGGACATGAACTCAGTTGTAATTTACCTTTGGCAGTCTTGGAAAAAGACTTGAGACATTTGGCAATATTTATCAGCTGATGGCATTCAAAAACCCTTCCTAAGTAGATCCAAGAGGAACAGCAAGGATCACCCATCCTTGCCAAGAGACACACTGGTTCTTCCCAGGTTAAGTGGCCCTCATGAGTTTTGGGAAACATTTTCATGCTCACAAGAAGTACTGGGATTGTAGAAGCTGAAGAATTTATTAAGAGAACTAAAGGGAGTTACAATAAGGAATTGTGATGATAGTGTTATCCAGTATCTTTGATACAGAGCATATCTGTTCTTGGACAGAAGACAATATTTCATTTGATCTCTTTTCTCTGCAGATGAATAGCATAAATGAGAAAGTTAAAGATATAAACAAGTACGTGAAAGAAATTGAAAACTATATTCAACAAGGAAAAGAAGACTATAAAAAGGTAATATAAAATCTAAATCTTTTTTTAAGTCAGTAAAAAGCATCAAAATTACTTTTTTTTTTTAATCATATGCCATTTTCTTCATCTTTCTTTAGCAAAAGGAGTCTGAACTTGAAGAAGTAAATTCTCGTTTGGCTGCCTGTGAGAAACAGAAGGAAAAGATAAGTAAAGAGATGGAAATGACCCGACAAGATATTGACACTCAAAAAGTGGGTATATCGTTTAATTATACTTGGCATAGTTGGAATAATTCCCATTCTGGTTTGTCTGTAGTGGTGTGAAGCTTCCTTTTGGTTTATTTGATCGGTTGTTAGTCAGGATAATTGCTGTATGTGCATTAGGCTGAAAATAGTCTTGAGATTTGTATGTGGAAATTTAAAAACCATTTATCTCTAACTATCATCTAATGGTATTTCTAAGAGTCAAGTCTGGTGGGATAGTAGTCAGCATTTTCAGGAGTATCTTTATGTGGAGGATACATACCTTTATAAGTAATGTACAAACTGCAGGTACCAAAAGTTGCTTGCTATTCCAGATTTATCATGTACTTTGAATTCTTGTGTAAATGTTTCAAATACTGTTTACATTCCTTATAGGAAATATGTCTTTCCCCATTCTGCCTTTTCAGTTACTGTCTGCTGTTGTAGAACTCCAATAGGGGATTTGGTGAAAACTGTTACTCCAGAAATCCATGGTTGAAACGTGGATTAATATTCTCAAAAAGAATCAGTCTTGTGTTCACTTGTGGCAGTAAACACTGCTAAGTGTTATTCCAGTTTGAAAGATGAAATAATACTGCTGATTTCCTTTTTATTCTATTTTTAGGACAAGCACAGTTCTCCCTATGATAATTTTTGTTGTTTTCAATCATTTTATGCTTGCAGCGTGTTTCAGAGTTGTGCAGAACCGATACATTGTAATTGATAAGCAACGTGCTGAAACATGATACAATTTCTTGTTTCTTTGGAGCTAGATCCAGGAAAGGTGGCTGGAGGATAATCTCACCTTGAGGAAGCGGAATGAGGAGCTAAAAGAAGTTGAAGATGATATAAAAAAACTTATGAAGGAGATGGGAGAAATGAAAGTCCCCCAGATGAAAAAGTAAGCACCTTCAAAACAGAATGGTGTGCTTTGCACAAGAATTCATTGAACGTCTGGATGTTATAGTCACTGTGTTTTAGTGTGTCTGATCCTCTTTTCATCCCATTCATGCAGGCCACCTTCTCCTTCACACCTGTGCTTGGTTCATATCCCTATGACAACAGTGTGAATGACTGTCTGAAATTATACAGTGCTTCTGGCTAGAAATAGAGATACCTGCTCATACCTGTTCCAATCCAATCCTTTTAATGATGCTTACTGGGAAATCCACATTTAAATAATTAATGCTTCTGGATGAGAGTATTTAGTTTTTTATTTTCAGTCTGCTCACTTAGTTCCCAGCAGCAAATTTTATGTTTACTTCAACAGTTTAGTAATAATTGCTTAGATAATAAACACTTTTGAAAAGTAATTATCCCTTTGCTGATTCTTGTATGTGAAATATTTATTTAGCATGCTAGAGCTTACCCAGTAATTAATCTTATTTTGTTCAGTATCCATCTATAAAATTAATTTTTTTTTGTTTATACATGTAGCACTTCAGCATTTGAACTCGACAACTTAAAACTTAACGAACTTAAAACTATTTTTATTTCAAAAATGTCTTCATTTCAGTGGCATTAGTACTATAATTTTAACTGTTACAGATTTTATAGATATGATACAATGAGCTGTTGTCAAACATAAACTCAAAATTAGAACCCTAATTAAAAAATTGAAACGCTAAGTACAAAATACAAGTGTATCAATTGTGGTTTGACAGTGAGCAGAAGCATTTGGAGGAGAAAATAGAATCTCTGAAAAGGAACCATCACGTGGCCCTTGGCCGCCAGCGCGGCTTTGAGGAGGAGATCATTCGCTTCAGGAAGGAGCTCCGAGAGCCACAGTTCAGAGATGCAGAGGAAAAATACAGGGACATGATGATTGTCATGAGAACAACAGAGCTGGTGAACAAAGATCTGGACCTTTATTACAAGGCTCTTGATAAGTAAGTGTTGCCAAATGAGGGTGATTCTTAATTGTTTTCATCTTTATTGGTATTGATAACCTTGATGCAAAAGTGTGGGGGTCCCAGTTGTTGGTTTCTCTGGGTCTGTGTTGAAGGCACTTGAGACTTTAATTCATGTTCAGACTCAGGTTTTTATTATTTCTTAGTAGTAAAACAGTCTCACTACTGGGAGTTCAGCAGCTTTTCATTAGAAGGCACAAAATGACCTACAGTCTCTTGTTCCAAGGTCTTTTAATTGGACAGTTTAGTCTTAAGAACTGACACCTGGATTATTTTCCCTTTTAACCCAATAACTGATCCTAAAGAGCTGCAATGGGGATTTTTCTGCCCAATTACAAAATGCCACCCAAACCCATGGAGAAGGAGGAAGAAGAAGCATGAAGAAGAAACCCAGGATGACACCCTATGCCCTCCATCTTGCTTCCATCCACAACACACTAAAAATCCCCAAACCTAAATGTCTCACCAAGTGATACACCCACACTACTCTCTGTAATCTATTTCACACTTTTGTGGATTCTAGTCTACCTTGAAGTCCAGGAAACTTTCTCCATGAATGAGGGTCAAAGTCAGTGCTCCCCTGGGGGTCAGGGCACCCCAGAGCAAACAGAGAAATATTCCCGGTACCCTGGGTTTCCACATCAAAGCAGCTTTCAATTTCAGGCTTCCAGGGTGACTTAGAAGAATTTGATATGATTCCTTGAGAGACATCATTTGTCTTCATATATTCTGACATTTAAATATTAAGAAAACATAAGGTATAACTTCCTAAGTAAATTAATGAAACTATACTGGAAACTGCACAGGATTGGTATGATGTAGGAAATTTGTACATTAATATCTAAAATGTACATATATTAAATGCATTGATGGTAATAATTGGAATTTAATACAGTCATAGATAAGTCTGATATTTGTATTCCCAATTCTCTGAAAGACTTATTTGGAGTTTTGGTTGTACGTGTTAAGACTTACATTTGCAGTACAGCAGTAGGAGAGAGATAAGGCAAGGTGAGATTGATGTTTAAATCCTTCATTTTTAACCTGAGCCCTTCTACTTTCATTTCTATAGCAATAGATTTTAGCATCTTCTGGTCATATCTTAACATGAGTAAGATATGCCAGGTAAATTTCTTGTTTCCTATGGCATTTGCTCAGGTAAATAATTGTGTTTTAAAGAATATTGCAATGTAGAGGGGTTTTTTGCCCTTTTCCAGTGTGGGTGGTTTTGTGCCTATATTAAAGAAAGTAAGGTCATAAGAAGCATATCTGGCATTTGATGGAAAGTGTAGCAAGTTTGTTCTTGTTTCTGTTTCCTCTGGAAGCTTGTTTGCTAGTCTTGGACTGACTGGGCAAAAAGCATCTCAAAATTGGTAACCATATACAAAATAAAACATGTGGCTCCCTAAAAACCTTGTTTGTTTGGTTATCATGATGGAACAGCAGTGAACAACTTGATGGACGGTGGGGGAGGATTTTGGAATCAGTGGATACATTTCAGGAAATAGAAAACTGGTGCTCAGTGGCAGAAAGATAAATATTAGGAATGAAAGAAGAGAAAGAAAGATAAACATTTTGGCCACTGTAGGAATTCTCAATACACCCATGTCTTGAATAAAGTATGGAATTTTGACCTTCTCTTTAAAAGGGTTTGCTAGTGCTGGAAAAGGAGCACAAAACAGTAGTTACATGGTTGCGGATACAGCATAATGGTCAAGAAGAGAAACAAAATAAATGAGAACTTTTCCAAGCTGAAGAGACATTCTAGAGGAACCCTGTTCTAAGCTGGTTTGATAATAACATTAAATAAACATGGTATTAGAATGTAAGCTAATCCAAAATCTTTGTGAAGATCTAAGTTATTCAGAGCATGTATAAGTCTTCCCTTTCAGTTGTAATGGAAATGCACTCCAAGAATTACCTTTTTAGAATTTTTTGTATGGTATCTAATCATCTATTGTTTCTATTTAAGGCTAAACAGGAAAACAGTCTTGTAATTTCAAGAAAAATAGATAAGCATCACTTAGCGGTAATCGTCTGAAAAATCAGCAAGGCAAAATGCTAACTCTAATGGCCAGAGCTGTATCTGTGGCTGGGAAAACCAGCATTTTTGGTGTTCCATGCTATCAGATGATATTTATTGACTCTATTTAGAGATTTATGATAAATATAGATGAGGAATGCATTCTTAGGCCTAAGCAAATAGTTGAAAATGCTTCATTTTTACTTAACAAAACCTATCGGAGTTGATACATCAGTATTCCCCCAGAACGGGTGGAAGAGCCAAGGCAGAAAAAGCATATGTAAAAGTCCATTTCAGAAGGATATTTTATTTCCAACTCATTTTTGAAAAAAGACATTGCCATAAAGCAAGTGAGCATTTCTTTCATTACAGAGTAGCTTTTCTGTAAAAAGGCAAGTTGAAATGCAGTGTCCTTCCATTTTCTGAGTGTTTTGTAAGATTTCATCTTTTAATAAACGAAAGTCATGGTACTATGTTAACAGAGAAATTAAATTAAAGGTTAATAATGATATCCTGTGTTACTCTTACTGCTGAAAAGTATTTCTTGTCATAGTGCCTGTTTGGGTAATTATAAATTATATTCTCAGTAGGAATTCTCTGCTCTGATGAGACTTCAGGTTCTCCTTTCCTGCTGTTGTTTGCCCTGTTGGCAGACTGTCCCAGAATAACACTCCTGTTCTGGAAAGCTCAACATCAGATTTATCTTCTTGGTGTCAGGCTGAAAATAAACCTCACACATAAATCATAAATCTCTTTAAAAGTCAGGTAAAGTCATTTTCCATTGAGTGACTGCAAATACATTTGTTGTCATTACTTTCTTTTTAGAACTGAGCTGCTTGTGAGCTCAGAATTATTTACACAATTGCGTGTTATTACTCTTTAGATACTTCTCTGTCCAAAATAAGCTAGTATTTTCTGTGTTTTTAATAAAAGTACTAAGGAAATGGAAAGGGAGCTGCCACCTGCCTTAAAGCCCCTAGCAATCCATAGCAGTCCATGGTTGCATCTTTAACAGTTCACATTTTTTGCTGTGTTTTAGAGCAATAATGACATTTCATAGCATGAAAATGGAAGAAATTAACAAAATAATTCGGGACCTGTGGCGAAGCATTTATAGAGGACAAGGTATGTAATAATATTTTTTTAAGTTTTACCCATATGTATCTGTTTGATATTGGGCACTGCCTAAGAAAGAGTGTTTGTTGGCAAAATGAGAAGTAGCTGGTTCCATTCTAAAGGCTATATCTGTTCTTCACCACTATAATCTTTTTGTTGCACATTATGTAATAACTTGCAGGATAAATAGAGTTAATTTTCACTTCTCTGTGTTTTCCAAATGTTAGGTTTCTTTGTCACAGCACAGTGCATGAGTTCATTCATTCCTTCCATTTTGGAAAAGGTATTTTCCAAGATAGATCTATCAGTGGGAGTTCTGAATGGAATTTTTATTGTTACTACATATTATACCTCTCATCTCCCACTAATCCTATGATATTTTTCAAGATTTTTGATAATGTATGAGCTGTCTCCTTCCCATTTTCAGATATTGAATATATAGAAATTCGCTCTGATGCAGATGAGAATGTCTCAGCCACTGACAAAAGAAGAAATTACAATTACAGGGTGGTGATGGTGAAGGGAGATACAGCACTGGATATGAGAGGAAGGTGCAGTGCTGGGCAAAAGGTAATGGCTCTGTCTTCAGTACGCAGCAACAGGGATGCTGAAACCTGACTCTCATCAGTGCAGAGGAGTCAAGTGACCAAAGCACAGGCAGCTCCAGCTCTAATTTATTATTGGGTACAACTTCCCTTCACTGTCTCTGGATGTTACACAATATGTGGCTCAACATCTGACCCCTGCTTTGGGCTGCCAAAATCCATTGTTTGAGATGGGCATTGGGCTGATGGCCTGCAGGAGTGAAGGGTTTGACTTCCTCTGTCCTCAGGTTCAAGTCCTCCCATTTTGTCTCTTCCTGGTTACCACTGAGGTTACCTCAGCTTCAGGTCTATTGACTTGCTTCCTCTTTCTTTTTTTCTTTGTGAGCCCTTGGTCTTCTTTTTGCACCTGCATCTACTTCTAAGTTGATAGGATCTCTCTTCCTCCAAATTATGGTGCTTTCACCTGCTGCTGACTGCAGCCTTTCAGTTCATGTCACCAGTATCACACCTAGCCATACTTCCAGGCATTGCATTTCCTCCTGTGCTGTCAGCTTGCAGCTTTGTGGGCTGTCCATTGCTCTTCAGTAACACACTGGCCAAGCTGCCTGGTGACACACCAGCTGTGACAATAGCTGTGGTCAAGAGTTCATCACAGTTAACCACACCCACACATGCTGAGGGTTCTTTCCACCTGTCTGTTCTATTAAATGTGTTCTCTCCTGGAGTACTTTAGGACGTTGCGTTAGAGTCCTATGTAAATGAGAGTGAAACTTGAACAAGTTTCTTAGCTGAAGTTCTGAGAATTCTTCTTTGATGATGAAATGTGATGCCAGCACTCATGATAATTGGAAAATATTTTTGGCAGCGCAGTTTCCATTGAGTGTTCTGTAGTTTTTAGTAGTTCAGGAGATCTTGTAAATATGATTACACATGTTGATGCAAAGCTAACACAGAGGGTGGTAAATCCTGCTGTCTTCCATTATAGTAAAATGTCAGGAGTTCAGCAACTGAGTATTGTGCAGACAAATTTCCACCTGCTGCAGTGCGGTGGGCTCGAGCAGAGTGTAGGGGTGATGCAAATGGCAGTGTCATAGCAGCTTTACACCTCAGATCAGAATCCTCGCTTCCAGTGTCTTCTGAATTTTGAGTGCTTCTTTGTAGAGTCAATCTTTGAATTCAAACTAGAAGTTTCAATGTAGTTTTTCAGTAAGCAGTTACTGTCATTTTGTCAAGTGTCAGCACATTGTTCTGTAAACTTCAGTCACTGTTTGTAATGGCATTAAAAACAAGTTGTTTTGTATAGATCCTCTTTAAACAGTTTGAAACTTGAGATTTTTGTGGGTTTTCCTTTCCCTCAGGTGCTTGCTTCTCTCATCATTCGCCTTGCTCTAGCAGAAACATTCTGTATCAACTGTGGCATTCTGGCCCTGGACGAGCCTACAACCAACCTGGACCGAGAAAACATCGAGTCCCTGGCACATGCCCTGGTAGAGTAAGTGAGCTCTCCTTGTGGTGCTTAACTGCGGGCATTTTTCAATACCCATTTGGCAATAGTGAATTATATTTTAAGCTGGCACGTCTTTGTTGTGAGTAGTTTTAGATTCCATCTGTAGCTGGAAAAGAAAATGGTATTTCTTATATAATTTCAGGGTTTTTTTTAATGTGGTTAAAAAGACTGGGTAATCAGCATTAGATTACTCGATGGTTCATATCATTCATTATCAATATTGAAATAGTTTAGTGCTGTGTATTGGCAAGTTCTCTGATGCTGGCATGGGCTGTGGAAATGGGAAATGCACACTGGATCATTTCTCTTTGTAGGATAATAAAGAGCCGCTTACAGCAACGCAACTTTCAGCTGCTGGTGATTACTCACGATGAAGATTTTGTTGAACTTCTGGGCCGTTCTGAGTATGTGGAGACATTCTACAGGATAAAGAAGAATATTGACCAGTGCTCTGAGATCATGAAATGCAGTGTCAGCTCACTAGGCTCCTATGTTCATTAGAATGCCAAGTAATTACCTACTACAGACAGCCTAACCTGACACATTGTACAACTGCCTGACTTGATAGAGCTCAGTGTAGGTGTCTGAAAATGTAGTTCCTTCCTATCATATTCTACTGAAACTTTGTAACAATTTTAGCCAGAGTCTAAAACTGTGAGACTTCTCAACTTACCTTTCTACATATTTCTGTGCCTGGGCTAAGAATCACCATAATTTGAAAGAATTTAAATGAATGCCACACAGTTACATTTTGATGTATTTTATGCTTTAAAAGTGAAAATAAAGTTGTGATGTTATTTTGCATGTTGTGTGGGACAAGTTGCAGAAGTTGCTCTGCCAGGGGAATACAGCTTGCTCTCCATCTCTGGCGAGGTCAGCAGTGATGGATGTCACTTTTGTTGAAGGTGTGTTCATTGTTATCTCCTAATCTACACAAAATTGACAACTTCAAAGAGAACTTCTACTACTTTCTCTACAAGGTAACCTAACTCTGGCTGTTCAAAGACACAATTTACCCTTGCTTCAGAATAAAGCAAAGGCCCATCTCTAACCAGATGAATGGGTGAATTCTGCTCAGGGAGTTATGTTCTGATTCTTCATGGCAGTGTCTGCAAATGGGAAAATGGAGCATAAATGTCTCAGAGATTTAGTGTGGATGCTGAGCTCCACCTGCCCTGCTCTGAGCTCTTTCTGAAGCCCATTTCCTTGGGGTGACATCAGCCCTGCAGCTTGGCAGCCCCTGGGAACCTGCTTCTCAATGGGAGGGACAGTGGAAAGCCATGGGGGGTGGCCTGCAAAATGCAAAGGGCCTGATCATCAGAGTCCTGAGGATGCACAAACTGTGCCTTGCTGCTTCCAAAGCCAGGCAAGCCCTGAGGGAAGGAATTTCTGGATCCCTGTTTCTTTGTAAGCAAGTCAGGGGCTACCTTGAATTCTTGGTTCGAGTCCACAAGCAGAAGCTGGACTTGCAGTTCTTTAAATCCTTTCAATCAGCATTGATGGGCTGACACTCGTCAGCAAATGGTGTATGACCAAAGCACAATTTCAGAGGAAAAATCTTCAAACAGCCATTAAAGAAATTAAATTTCTGTAACATCAGGACATTCTCTTTGGGAGATGCTTAAATGCACGTTACCTTCCTTCTCTTCCAGGGTGCAGGAATCCCTTTATTTTGCAGGGATAAGGAGGAGTTGGCAGGGGAGGAGTGCAAGCAGACCTGGCTTGTGTAGGCAGGGCCTGGGGCTGGCTGAGCATGATGGACCAGGCCTTTTGCCCCTGAGGATGGTGCAGCTGAGCCCCTCACTTTACATCACACACCTCCAACAGCGCCTGAGGAGTGTGGATATCTGCACAGAAAAGCCCAATATCCATCCCCCAGCTCTGGTTCTTCTCCATGGCAAAGGCTCTCAGGCCTCAGCTTTGGCCAGGGTGAATGGCAGTAGGTGCCTCAAAGAGTAATGGCAGAAACCAAGACCTTCAGCTAAGGATTTTTTCTACCTAAATTTTCTGAAACCAGTGTCAGGGTGACCCCAGTCATCGGGAAACCACTCAAAGATAAGAAAACGAATGGGGCTTCCTAGCAATTACAATTTCACCAATTCCCCAAAAAAGCGAACGCAAAACTGGGGAGGGAGGGGGGAGGGCAGGGATAGGAAAATGCTACTAACCTGCATTATGTTTGCAGTTTTTAAATAAGAAGCTTCTCTGACTCTAGTACTACTTCCGGAAGGGAAATTTTCTGAAAGATACGGTCAACAGAAAAAAAAAGTGCTTTTGTATTTTCAAATTTCCCTGTACAACCTGTTTATTTTAGCATGACATGTACACCCCAGCTCTGCACCGTCACCAGAAGTGACTCCCCACACTTGGTAAATTCTGTCCTGCTATTTTTTCCAGCTTAAGCCCATGGCTCACAGTTCCTCTATGAAGTACTTTGGGTGCATTTTTGGCTAATTGGCCTTTCCCAAGTTTATCCTCACACATACTTTGACATCAAACGTTTTTCCCAGAAGATAGAGAAAACACAGGGAATGTAGTGGGAAACCATCCTCTCCTATACCAAATCAATTAAAATTATTTCAAAAGTTCACTGAATAATTTGAATAATCCTTGACAGCCAACAGAATGGAAAAGAGACTCTGCCAGCCCCATGGTTTTCATGTGGACTGGAAAATAAAAAATGTGTTTATGTGAATCGAGTGTAAGAGAAACTTCAAGCACTTCCATGATATTCTGCTGTTGAGAGGGTGGCACAGGAGCAGGACATCCCAGCAGAGGGATTCTTGCCCCTATGTGGTAATACACAAAGTGCAGGACCAAGCAGAGACATTTTATGGCAAACAAGGCACAGATTTATTGCTGTAACTCACTGGGCAGGTGGCAGAGAGGTGAAGAAAGTTTCTGTCCAGTTCCCATTTTGGTGGGAGTGGGGTGGATTTCCAGCAGGGAGACCACAGCGCCCTCCAGACGGCAATCCATGCACACACTCAGATACACTGTGGTTAAGACCCAAAAATAACAGCTGCAAAATAGCAAAAATATCAAGTCAGTGGAATTGCAGCAGGGGATTGAGCTGAGATTCAGGCACTTGCCTGGGATGGTAATGGCAAAACCGCTTGTCTGAGAGCACCAAACACCCATCGTGCTTGTTGGCCTGGAAGGGTTGGTTGGGTGCAAATCCATTCCAGGTGATTTATTCTGGCTGCAGCCTCAGCCCTGGCAAATGCTTTTAAAGCCAGGGATCTGCAGGAGATGGAGGGTGTTGGCATGCACTGCTCAGGTGAGAGAGTGTCCTTCCACCCCTGTGCCACAGCATCCATTTCTTCTGTACCATCATTATATTTGCTTTGTCTGCACATAGTCAGCAAGAACTGCTTTCACTAGGAAGAAAAAGCCAGAGGTCTCCAAGACACTCCTATCTAAACATTTTGTTTATAAGTGGAAATTACATTAGAAATAGAAAACCAATACTTTGATTTTCTGATGCTTCCTTCAGTATTACTTCTGCAATACAACTCTGCTGCCTGTTTACAGCCTGCCCTGAAGTACTTTGAGTTTGCAAACTTCAGAGAAGACGAATTTTTAAATTATTTTTTTAATAAAAACTGCTTTATGACCTGAAGTAAAAAGCTAACTTAACTCACTACTCCTGAGCGCAGCTTTCTCCTACATGCCTCATTTTAGGCAAAGAGCTTTAACGTGCCCTAGAAATTACATTAAAAAATACAAGATGAGCTTATCTACAAACACCACAAACCAAAGCAATAAATATAGATGATGCTTTCAAAAGCTTAATCATTTGCTGTCTCCCTGCAACTTTGCATTCAAATGTCACACCAAGTATCATCTCATCTATTTCAGTATGACAGGGTTTGCTGTCCCCCCTGGGCAATCTACCAGCAGCCAGCATTTACTGTCTGCCTCCTGCAAGATGGCACCATTGGGGAATACCATGCAGTTTGCAAATTCTCCTTCATCTGTCTCCATCCTACTTGTGTGATTTGATCTGTGCAGGAAAAGGGAATTTCTGGAGCTGTAGTGCAGCCTTCCCTCCAGCTGCAGCGGCTGAAGGAAGCACTGCCAGCCTCGCACAAGGGAGGACTTGTAAAGCCAATAAACCCAACCACTGATTCAAGAGATACTACATGTGCTGATGCTATACATTATGTTGTGACCCACATTTGGGTTTTTTCAGCTTATAAAATGTTTTATTTAATTGTTCTGCTAAGTAAGGAACAGCACACATGAGAGAATGGCCTGGAAGATGTGATGGCTTCTCCATGAGAATTTCATAGAAGGCAAGGCTGGAACAGTGTTGGAAATGAGAAAATGGTTAGTAGGGTCATCCAAAATCAGGCCATCAAGGACAAACTGAAGTTATTTATATCACCTCAATTAAAGCATTCCCGGACCTCCTGAGTTCTGACATTGTTTCTTAATGCCATGATGCCATCCTGTCCCTCCACAAATCCTCCACCTGCCACAGGGATAAATTCGGCTGCTAAAGCAAAGGTGGGAAGGTGAATCAGTTGCCTCCCCTTGCTCAAACTGCCTGGGAGAGGGAGCTGAGCATGAAGGAGACTGCAGGGAAAGGAAAGGAAAGGCACCTGGAGAAGCAGGTGCCTTCCTTGCCAGCTGTGCTGGGTCCTCTTCCCATGCTGAGCCAGGGATGGCCAAAGCAGCTGGGTGGGATCATTTCCACCCCTCCTGCTGGCCAGCAGCCCCTGGGATGGCTCAGTACCAAGGTGAAATTACTGCCTGTCGGACTGGGGAGGCACAAATTCAGCCCAGCTAAAATCATGAACTGGCATTCCCCCATTTCCTGCAGAGCCAGGGGAGAGAAGGGAACGCTGCCACGGGAGCTGTGTCCCCTGTAAATCTCACAGCCACTGGTCATACCCATCTCTTTCCACCGATTTCCACCAATTCCATCCATATCCACCAATGTCATCCCAGCTGGTCGTGGCCATGGCTCCAGCCAACCCCTCTGCTCTTCCTTTGTGTGTGGTGATTGTGGCACCCATCCTTGGCTTCGCTGCTGGAAAAAAAAAAAATAAAGCAAAGAAAAAAGCTATGGCTTTGGGTACAGAACAAAGCAAAATTTCTGGGTTTGGCTGCACTGAAGGTCTCTTCAGATGATTTCTCTGATTTCTGGTGTCATCATCGGAGATGCAGCTGTGGAAAGGCTCAACCAGTGCGGGTCCAATGTTCACCAGCACCCCCTGGGGTCTCCTCCACATGGGGGCAAGAGGGGCGTGATGTACCTAAAATAACCACTTGGATCATTTCTCTGAATTGCTTGGGACCTACTTGGGGTGGCTTAAATCAAGCATGAAGAGCATGGAGTGGCAAGGGAAGGTGGGCACAGACCTCTGGGACCCCTCTGCATTCTGCCTGCAGCTGCAGCTGGACATACGTGGCAAAAAACAGCAAAAGCAAAACCACCCCTGGGACACAGTCCCAGTTCAGGCTAGGCTCACATACCGGGGGTTCTGTGTCCACTCTGGTCAGCAGCAATGGGCTGCTGATGGTGGTGCTGTCCCAGCGCCCCAGTCTCTTTGGGAAGGACCAAGACTCTTGGAAGGAGCAGTTTCAGTTCCCAGCAGCTCCCATGCTCCAAGCAGCTCTGATCCCCTCTCACATGAGCCCCCCCTCAGTGCTGTTTCTCAGAACTGGGCTCCCCTTTCCAGGTATCACTTTCTGCCCCACAACCCAAACTGGCACATGTCAGCTTTTCCCATCAGCAGGTTCATGTTGCGTTATCAATAGTCTGGGCAATGATTTTGTCTGCCTCTGGGGGAGGTGGCCTGTGCTCTGCAGCGCACGGTTTGCACAGTGGGGTGATCCAAACCCATGGGAGCCCTCTCCTCATCCCCCATAGCCCCGTGACCCTGCTGGGACGCTGCACCAGGGCACAGTGCTGGGAGCACAGGGTCTTTCCTGGGGTCGTGGTGCATCCTGCTCCAGCAGCTCCAGGCAGCCAGGGACAGTGGCCAGGGACAGGTGGGCATAGCACACCCTGCACTGTGCAGCCCTGGGTGTACACCAGCCCCTCCACCTGAAGGGATGGGAGCACTCCAGGCTCCCCCTGGCTCTGGCACAGCCTCTCAAATTCACAGGAAATTCAATGACTGGGAACTGTCACCACCTTTTTTTCAGGAAAACAAAGTTTGTCAGGCTAATACAGGAACAAATGGTGAGTGCTGCAGTCCAGTCCTGCACTGCAGCCTGAAGTCAGTGGTCATCCATGGAGAAGGAGTGCAGTGCAGTGCGGTTTGAAATATGAAGTTCAGGCTCTGTGACACCTTGGCTTCACTGAAAATTTGTGGGGGGAAAAAAAGAAAAAGGTTAGAATTTAAATATTTCTATAGTTTCTTTCTAACTTCATTTAAGAGTTTGCACTATTTGTGAGCCTCTAAGCAGGTACCAGCTGAAGCTGGGCTTCCCTGGACAGGGCTTGGGGTCTGGTGACAGCAGAGCCACAAGTGCTGCTTCATCTGTGTGTGAGAAGAGAGAAAGCAGCAAAAATAATTTAAAAATTTGGAGAAGAAATGAGCCATTTTGTCAAGTCAACTTTTTCCCCACAAAATTTCTGCTGGCAAGACCAGCCATGGTGGGAAACAACTCTGGGTTTTTATCTGTTCTCTTGCTCAGGAATGTGGTGGTTTGAATCCCTGAATTGCTGCTGGTTTTCTGAAGTCCCCTTGGATGTCATGAGAGGGACAACATGGCATGGCATGGGACAGCATGGGACAGCATGGGATGGTGTGGGAGGCCAAGACCTCTACCAGAGCCATCCTCCCACAACGGGATTTGTGCTACAGAGCTGAGTAAGTCCTGCTTGAAACCAAATACCCACATGCCAGAAAACACCCTCAGATGCTTCTTCCTTTACAGACAAGAACACTTTTTTTTGTTTTGCAGATGTTTAACATCTTGATAAAAGTTTTGAGGTTTTCTTTTCCTTCAGATCTTTGATGACTTGAGCTTGCTGGGGCTACTGCTATTATGGCCAAAGGACATGAATGTTTTCTGGCACACAGCTCAGCTCTTTCTCTCCAACAGCATCCCTGTGACAGGCCCTTCCCTGAAGGCTGCTAATGCCCATGATTCCCCTTTCTGCTGGTGGTGGCCCAGCTGTAGGGTACTGCCTGAGGTCCCAGCATGGTCCAGGGGCCTCTGGCACAAGGAGCTTTGCAGGAGGAGAGGTCCCGGCACCCACTGGTTCCACATCATCCCCCAGGAGGCAGGAGCCCGGCAGGCACCCAGCCCTGCCCACTCCAGAGCTGATCCTCCTGCATAACGTTTGTCCTTCCCATTGTGGAGACCAGGACAGCCCCAGTGGATACTGCTCTGATCATGCCTTGACTTCACTCAAGCCTTGCAAGGTGCTTGGTTCAGTCCTGCCCTGTCCATGGTGCTCTACACACTGCACATTACCAACCCACTCCATAGTAAACAGATCCTTGTGCACTGAAAAGAAATGCTCATCTCATCCCAATATCTCCTTGCCCATCAGCTAGGTGATTAAAATCTGCATGTATACATCAAATAATAGATAAGGTTATTCAAGGCATGGAGGAGTCTTTGCCACCATTACGTAACACCTTACGACGTGCCTCGCTTCCCACTGCATCCTCTGTGCACAGGAAGACACCTAATTTGGCAGTGGCAATGGAGACACAGCTCCTTCTTCACGCTATAAAAATGGTGCTGTGTCAAGCAGAGAGGCAGAGGGACCCCAGCCATCCAGCCCAGGCAGCCCAGGCCGTGCTCAGAGAGCGGTGGCAGGATGCTCCCCCCACTGAAGGCAGCTCTCACCCTGCTCTCCCTGCTCCAGCTCGTCTCAGGCAAAGCCCTGACTCCATCTCACCATCAGCAAGCACTGAAGGAGCTCACCATCAGGATCCAGGAGTTCAACTCAGCAGCGCAGGTAAATGCTGCTACACCTCTCAGCTTTGCTTTGCTTTCTGACCTCGTACTGATGATGATGGTGATGATGAGGATGATGTTCTTCAGTGTCCATGGCCAGCTACTGGACTGCCACCACAGGGTCTGGTGCCCACCTGGCTGGCAGGAGCCCTTCCTGCTGGCTCAATCCACTCTGTCCCACCTATCATTTGGGCACCCTGGCCCATTTTCAGCCTACACTTTGTGTGATCAGCACCTGACTTGGTGGTACAAGCAGTTCCTGGGGTTGGGTCAGGTGAAGTTTTCCACCTGATGTTAGCTACTTGTGCCGAGGAACAAGAAAACCTTCTGTGTCAGGGTGACAGAGGCAGCTCAGGGACATGGACATGGGGGTCTGGGCAGTGTGAGCTGCTAGGAGGTCTCTCCCCTACTCCCACTGAGCACACAGGGATTCTCCTGTGCCTTTCCAAGCAAGTGCTCTGCAGACCCAGTCCTGTGTCCAGGAGCCTGTTTGGAAGCAATTTGCTGAGAGCTGGATCTCAGTGCTGGCAGCATCAAGGCTGCACCCATGCCATGGCTTGCTGGAGAGGGATGGGCACACGGTGCCCCTTGCTGGGAGAAGGCACAGAGGGTGACTCCTGGGGCTGGTCTCACAGTGATGGTCCTACAATGGCAGTCTCATAACCATGGCTCTCCCTTGTGTTGCCTCTGCAGGTGCCCTGCAATGACACCCGAGTGGCACAGGTTCCCTTCACGGATCCAAAGGTAAATACCTATGAGAGATAGGCAGAAAATGTTTTTATCATAAATGCAGACATAGCCAGAGCCCTCCTCCCCGTGGGGCACAGCTCCTGTAGCTGAGGTGGCTCCATCAGTCCCTGAGGGGCTGCTCAGTGCCAGTCCCTGGGGCCAGTGTGCAGCTCCATGCTGGCCTCCAGCCCACAGCTCTGCCCCAAACCCCAGCCCTGGGCCACTGCTCTGACATGAACCACATTAGGAACTCCCTGTGGAACCTCCTGCCAGCCCTGGACACCTGAATAAGCAACTTCAGCTTAACTCAGCCACATGGCTCTAATGGTTGCCCTCCATGTCCCCAGCTGCCAGAGCAGGAGCTGCTGTGCCAGGCAGAGATGGCACTCACCAAAGTCACCATGTGCAAGAAAACCTATGAGCCTCTCATCAGCAACCTGAAGCTCCTGCATGGCAAGAAGGTAAGCAGGGGGTGCTGCTCCTCTCCTCCTTGTGCTGTGCTCCACAGCTCTGCCCCACTCTGGGGCTGCCACGGGGCTGATCAGAATTCGCTCTCTTGAGTGGGGCCAGAGCTGGGCATGGCAAAGCTGCCAGTGCTTGGGTTAATCTGTCTCTGTGTGGGATGCCAGCTCCCAGCAGCCCCAGCCAGCCCAGAGCAGGGGCCATGAGAGTCACACTGCTGGCCGCAGGGGCCAGGCGCTTGTCCTGAGCAAAGGACAATGCCCGACCTCCCGGGCCAGCATCCGCTCTGCGTTATTTACTGAGTTATTTCTGAGGCACCGGAGGCAAACAAAGCATCTGTGTGTGCTGGGAGCCCAGCTACCCACACCGAGCCAGCTGCCAAACCCTGCTGCCAGCTCTGATGTATTGGCACTTTTCCTTCCCCAGAGCTGCGTGCTGAGCGATGACAATGAGATCTACCTGCGCCACTTCTTGCCCGAGCTGGGGAACTTCACGCAGGCGATGTTCCGGCGCCGGGGCTGGGCTGCGCTGTGATGGAGCCCCGAGCCGGGCCCCCGCTGCTGCCAGCTCCCACATGGGCTCTGCCCAGACAGAGGTTTTGTTTGGTTTTGTTTGGTTTTGTTTGGGTTTGTGTTGTTTTGTGTTGTTTCTGTTTGCTCCTGGTTTCGCGCACTCCCCCAGCCCTGCTCCGTCCCTCCCGATCCCAGCCGGCTCTCCCGGGCAGGGTGAGTCCCAGAGGGCTCCTCCTGGCAGGAATGCCCCCTGTGCCAGGCCCCTGGGGCATGTCCCAGGTTCCCAGAGGCGCGGTGCCGTTGGCACCAGGCTGCCCGAGCCGCTCCCCCGGCCGGGACCGAGCCCCGCTCCGGGACGGGATCCCCGGGCCGGGCAGGGCTGCGCATCCCGGGGCAGCTGCCGGAGCTCTTAACTCATCCATCTGCTCCTGCAGCACCTGCCAAAACCAAAACCCCGTTATCGGCTTCCTGTTCCGCTTAGCGACGGGACGTTTCTTCACAATCATCTTCTCTTCCTAAAGAGATCAAAATCTCGTCTGAAACGGTGAATTTTTCTCTGATGTGTGGCTGGGTGCAGCTGGGGGGAGGCTGATTCCTGGGAGCAGGGCTGGGGAAGTGCAGCAGCCGAGAGCAAAAGCTGGGGGGGAATCGGGTCAGAGGGGCTGGACCAGTTACTGCGATTTCAGTGTGTCTCTTCTATTATAGGTGGCTTTTAAGTTATTAGTACTGAAGACAGGAGAGTCTGCAGGATAACTTTGAATGTAATGGGTGCTCACTGGCATCATACTTTGAAATTTGTTTATTTATTTTTATATGTTATTTAAATAACTTATTTTTATAGTGTGTAACCTACAAGAAGTCCTGGATTGTTGAAAGCTTTTCTTTGCTGGGAACCCAAAATAAAAAGGCAAAGCCAGTATTCACAGTTTATTTTTAAATTACATGGTAGTTCTGTGGAATACAATCATATTTAAAATACTGCTACCTCATTTTAGGGAACTCTTACTGTCTGATTGCCTTTGCACAACAACGAATGAACATGTGCTGATTTGTAATTTATTTTTCTTCTATTTAAAATATTGGTATTATGAGAGTTAATATATTCAAATTCCCATGTATTTGAATGTCTTCATTTTATTATTTTGTTAATAACAACTATGCACTGATTTTATTGAAGTGTCCCTGGGCTTAAGCAATAAACAACTGAGTTAAGAGCTCTTGGTGTCCATAGCTTACGCTGTCATTCCCCTCTTACCCTCAGCAATTAGTGAGGAGCACTGGAGAGTGACTCTTGGTCAGGAATGCTGGCATTTTTGGGGCAGTGTACAGTAATTTACCCACTCTGCCACTGGGAGCAAAGCCTTGAGAAAGGAACAGGCACCAAGGAACCCACCTGGCTTGTGGCTTAGGGAATTGGTGCAAGGAAGGGCTGGAGCAGGAAGGATGAGAGCCTTTGGGAAGAGGGCCTCGTGCATGGGGCCAGGGTGGAGGGGGGTTCTGGGGTGCAGGCTGAGGTCTGGGGGCTGAGGGGGAGCCAGCAGGAGCCCAAGGGGAGCTGCAGGCAGGGGAAGCCTTGTCTGATGGGAGAGGGAAGGGATGGGGCTGGATTACAGACCAGAACCTGCTTGGTGCCAGCTGCACACGTGGAGGAAACAAATCCACAAAACAACTGCTGGAAATTGTTATTCACACTCCAAGTGCCTGCAACAGGGGCTCAGCTGCAGCCTTGGGGTTTGCCCTGGATAAACCCCAGCACTGTCAGCAGCAGGCATGGAGCAGCAGAAATAAATGCATGAGAACAGAACATGGACAACACCTCAGGCACATGGTGTGACCCTTGGGATGGTGCTGCACAGGCCAGGAGCTGGACTCAGTGACCCCTGTGGGTCCCTTCCAACCTGTTCTGGGATTCCGAGATTCCATGGTCCCTGCTGCCATCAGCTGCCAGTCCCCCCAGGCAGGAGGTGACAGCTGGGCAAACCCCAGGGCTCTGTCCCAGTGGCTGTCCTGGGGTATTTCTGGTTGGGACACACAAGGGAGATCTGGGCTGGTGGCTGTGAGTTCTGTCCGAGCCCGGGCTCAGCAGCCACAGGCAGATTGGTGCTGGAGAGCCTGGGCAGGATCCTTGTGGGATGGGAAAGGCTCCACAGAGGGAGAAAAGAGGGGAAAAACTGAGGACACATTTCTGAATCAGGCACCTTTCTTTGGTAAGGACACAGGGCAGGTTCATCCCTGGATGGTGGCTGGGATGAAGGCACAGCCAGGGCCCCAGCAACAGTGGGGACCCCACGGGGGCTGCAGCTGCCCCTCCAGAGAGCAGTGGGGCCATCACTGCCACCAGCTCCATCCCTCCCTTGGGAAAGGACATGGGAATTTGTCATTTTCTGTTGTGTTGGATTACTGACCCTGGAGGGATGTCAGGGTCCCACCACAGCACCCCTGTCACCCTCAGCTGGGCACTGGGGAGAGAACAAAACAAAAGGATTGTGAGTCAGAGTAAGGACAAGGAAAAACCAATCAGCAATTACTGTCACAGGCACAATAGATTCAACTTGGGGGAAAAGTAGTGTAATGATTTAATTATTCAATTTATTGTGAATTAAATCAGAATAGCATAATGAGACATAAAAATTAAATCTTAAAACACCTTAGCCCCACCCCTCCCCTCCTCCCAGGCTTAACTTCACTCCTGACTTTCTCTCCTGATTTTCTCTCCTTTCTCTTCCAGCTGCAGCTGTGCAGGGATTTTCCCCAGGGCACTGCCATTGTTGCCAATGGACTGGGCCCTATCCAGCAGCAGGTCCCTCTTGGAGCAACTGGGGTTGGCTCCATCAGGCCTTGGGAAGCCTCCCCAGCTTCTCACAGAACCAAGCCCTGTAGCTGCCCACTACCAAAACCCTGCCATGCAAACCCAACACACCTGGTGACTTTCTCATCACACAGCAATGCAGCTTTCCACCATGATTCAGATTGAGGAAAGGTTAACTTTTTCTGTGATTTGAGCATTTTCTCTTCACTGATTTAGAGCTTTCCACCATGATGACTGGGGAATCCCTGTGTCTGCAGGATGGGGCTCCTGCCTCCATCACCTTCTCCAGCATCACTTTTAGGCAGGGATCCTACCACCACACCATCCCAGCCCAGTGGGACAGCTCTGTGCCAGGCCATGGGTGCAGTCACACAGCCAGAGCAGCTCCCTTGTCTGCTCTCCGTAGCACAGCACAGCTCTCCACTGGCAAATCCCTCACAAAAGCCTTTCTGTGTCAGTGATCTCACCTTAACTTCATCCGGGGCATCTCGGATGAACACCAGACAAACAAAATTACTCTCAGTCTGGCTACTCCTGGATTCATCAAGTGCTCACAAGTTGTTATCTGGTGGCAAGTTGCTGTTTGAGTGAGAAAAATCCCTATTAGTTATTACAAAACTCCAAAGTTTCCCAGCTCAGCGTTTCTCAGTGCCATTTCCTGTGGCTGCAGCGGCTGGTGGGGCTGGCAGAGCCCATGGTCTGAAAGCTCAGGCTGCTGCTCCCCAGGCAGGGCAGGATGGACAGGGCAGGATGGATGGATGCACAGGGCAGCCTCCAGCTCCCTGAAACCCTGCAACAGGGCCACAAAGCCTCGGTTTCCCAGCAGGAGCCTGATTCCCACAGCACCTCCCTGCACACAGCCCTGCAGGATGCCACACTGGTTTGGGGACCCTCTTTGGTCAGGGGGTCCCCAGCTCTCCACAACCCCCCCAGGGCTGATGCCCTGCTCTGCCCAGGTTTGTCCCCACACAGCTCTGCCGTTCTTTCTGTTCCTCCCCAGGTTGAGAAACCCAGGGACGGAAATCAGAGTGCAGCTGAAGGATGCTTTATGTGATCTGGAGATATTCAAATGAAACACCATAGAAGAACTTGCAGGATACTCAAAGGAAAATAAAAATAAAAGTTTTGCTATTGGAGAGTGTCAGAGCAGTGGGCTACCCAGTTTAAACGCTTCCAATTCACCATGTAGAGAAAGCTTTGAGATATGGAGAAATGGAGAATCCCCAAATCAGGTTTATATGTGACCTGACTCCTGCCACTCTCATCTTACAGTGGAAATTTCATAATGCAAGATCAGAAGAAAATTCTGACTTGCACAAAAAAGAGCTGTTGCTCTCCTAATCGGGAGCACCTTTGGAAAGTGCCTATAAGGGAAAAATAAGTTTTTCCTTCTGGTTCAGCAATTTTACAGTAATAAATTGAGGTGCTTCCTCCAGAAAAACGCACACAGTTACAGGTCACCAAACAATCCAGAGACCAAGAGCTGAAGGGGTCCAGCCCAAGCAGGCCATGAGTATCCTGGTGCAGGGGCTGCTCACCCTCCTGGTGCTGTCAGCCTGCCTGGGTGACGTGGTTACTCCAGGGCCACACACACTACGGACCAGGACACTGAAGGAGACCATGAAGCTGCTGGAGCAGATCCAGCGGGAGCAGAAGGTAGGGCTGGTTGGTGCTTTACCCACTGACGGGAGGAACAGATTGTTTCACCAGGCTTGGAGGGAGCGATGCTGAGCCAGAGGAAGGTGATGAGCGTGGGGGTCACAATGCTCCTGGGGCCTGGGGGTGGATGGATGTGTGTCTGTGTGTGCATGTCAGGATGGATCTGTGCTGATTGCTCCTCTCCTTTGTGTCTTCATCAAGGTTTCCTGTGACAAGATGGATGTGATAAATATTTTTGCAGATCATAAGGTAAGAAAAAAAACCCAACCATGTAGTCCTGATGGGTGCTGGGAGGGTGCTGGGGGCCAGAGGAGAGCACAGGGGGGTGGGAGGCAGGTGGGGAGCCTGGGATCCTGCCTGTCCTGGCGTGGTGCTGTGGAGGAGCAGGAGCCCTCTGCGAACCCCCAGCACAAACATTGGGCTGCCCAGCTGGCTCTCACCACGCCCAGTGCCCTGCACAGCTGCCCTCACCTTCCCACACCCATCTCCACCTCCAGACAAAGCAGCATTGGTGGCTTCTGGCCACCCTGGGGACAGGGAGAGCCCAGAGGAAGGGCAGGGATGGGCACCTGTGCTTGGGCAGCAGACAGAGGTTTCAGCTTTTCAGAGAGAGGAACACCTCCCTTTGCCTTGGAGAGCTGTCACCAGCTCAGACACCCACACACCTATTGCACAGCATCCTGAGAGCTGGGTATCCCTCTTTAGCCCCTTATCTGGGGAAGCCTCTGCAGTTAGCACAAGATTTAATAGCAGATAATAAGGCCTCTTTCTGCTCTGAAAACTGCTGCCTAAGCCACGCTCCCCAGCCCCTGAGTTCCTGTTTTCACAGAAAGCCCATGCCCTCACCTCATGAGAGGAGATGCTTGAGATGCTGCACAGCCCCACACTCACAGGGACAGGCTGGTCACTTGTTTGAAGTTACTGTGAAAGCTGAGATAGAGCAGGCAGCACTGGGAACATCCCCCAGGGAAGAAAGTCAAATCAGTTTTTTATTGCCTCAAGCATTGCTCATCTTCCAGGCATCTCTGCTATAGGGCTTCTCAAAGCCCCTAATGAAGGCAAACTCTTCTCAGGTTATTCCTGCAGCCTCCCTGCCCGCTCAAAGCAGCTCCACAGGGTCCCTCCCACATGCACACTGCAGCAGGAGCACGGTGCTCCAGCACAGGGTGCTCCCTCTGTGCCACACTGCCACTGCTTCTGCCAGGGCTCGACTCCTCCTCACCAGGAAAGGGATGGGACCAGTGCCAGCTGTGCACAAATGGAGCTGGGAAGCTTCAGGGAAGCTTTGGCACCTCAAACCACAATCTTCACCTATACTTTAGGATAGAAATTTATTATTTGTAGTGTTTTAATCTGCTGCTAATAAGAGCAATGACTATACAAAAGTGTTTTTAAAAAAGCCATGTGTCTTTTCCCAGAGAGGTAATAATACAAAGATCTTCTGCAAAGCTGCCACAATTGCTCAGAAGGTTGAGAGCTGCCACAAGCTCTATGGGGGCATTTACTACAACTTGCTCAGCCTGGACCCAGAGAACAAAGCAAGGCACAAGGTGAGGCACAGTTTTGCATTGCCCACAGCCCTCAGGCTTCTCCCTTGGTCACTGTTTTTGTTTTACTCTCCCACCACCCTTAGCAGCCCAACCCGAGCTGCAGAACCCAATCCCACCCCAGCAAGCCTTTTAACAGCCCTTTCCCATTCCAGAAGCCATGTCCTGTGGCACCAGGCAGCACCACCTCACTGAATAATTTCCTCAAGGAACTAGACCACGTCCTCCAAGAAGATTTTAAGAGTCAGAAGTGAAAAAAACACTTCGGCTTTTTAAACTACAACGCTATTTTTCAAAGATTATGCATAATAATTCTTTAAATAAATGTATTTTTGGATTAAATGTGCTGGCATTGTATAGGACATTACACAAGGCAACAGTTAAGAGAGTTCCAAGTTTATAGAACAAGGGTTGTGTTGTGCTGGTGTTCACAGGGGTCCCAGGAAGAGGGAAGAGACGATGATCTGATTCCATGTTTCAGAAGGCTTGCTTTATTATTTTATGGTATATACATTATATTAAAACTATACTAAAATAGAAGAAAGGATTTCATCAGAAGGCTTGCAAGGAAAGGAGAGGAATGAGATGATAATAAAAGCTTGTGCCTGACCAAACAGTCCGAGCCAGAGGGGCTGTGATTGGCCATTAATTAGAAACAACCACATGGGACCAATCACAGACCCACCTGTTGCATTCCACAGCAGCAAATAATCATTGTTTACATTTTGTTCCTGAGGCCTCTCAGCTTCTCAGGAGAAAAAATACTAAGGAAAGGGTTTTTCACAAAATGTGTCTGTGACTTAGTGTGACTAGGAATTGCCAAACAATTTGTCCTGCTATGGCATTAAGCTCATGCTAACATGAGGAACACAGATCTAAACAGAAAGAAAAACCCAAGAGGGGAGAAGCCAGGCCACAAATGGGGCATGCTCCTGAAAGCTGGAACTCCAAAGGACATGCTGGAGCTGCAAAGGGCTGCAGCCAGGGCTGACGTTCCCTCCTCACTTCACTCACAGCCTATTTGATCTCTCTACATAAGCACAGCTCTCTGTGGCCCAGGAGCGAGAGGGGCACTGTGCAGGGTTTGGTTCATGCCCAGCTGAGGCACAGCACTCTGGGGAACTGCAGACCATGGAAAACCTGGGGCTGAGCAGGCTGGGGGCACAGGCACTGCCAGGCAGCACAGCTCCTGCAGCAAACAGAACTGAACACTCCCAACCGCTGCAGGTGAACTCCCACCACCTGCCCCGTGCTCCTCTTCCACAAGGTGCCCATTGCCCTGGGGCCTGGCAACAAGGCTCCAACACACACCAACCATTCTCCAGCATGCTGTGCAGCTCAGAGCTACAGAGGCACCTCACCCAGCCTTCCTCACCCAGTCCTGACACAACTGAGTTAAAAAGATATGCTATGCATGATGTTATTTGGAAAACATGCACACAGGGTGGAATTAGGAATCAAGAATTTTATTTCATGGTATGAACATGCTCCAGGGACACAATATTGATATATACAGTATAATGAATCAGCTTTTATAAACCAAGAAATAGTCAGAAATAAACAGAGTTAAAAAACAATAAACAGAAAGACAAATTATACAGAGTAGCAGTTTTTCCCTCTATGCAGGCCTGGCTAAGCAGAACTGTGGAGAAAGGTGAAAGCTGGACATGTGCAGACAATGTAGTCAGTAAAAGGCACTAAGGACCATTTCCCCTCCTCTTAAAGGATCAGGAACAAGTTAAATATTAAATAATTAATCTACACAACATGAAGCAAAAATCTCATTGTTAAGGTCGATATTCTGGAATGAGGACACTCTTCTGTTAGCAAATGCAAAGATGAGCACACACAGTGTATGTTATGTAGGATGAGTTTTGATAAATACCATAGAGCACAAACTGACCCACAACAAGAAAGGCTGTATTAAGCTTTTTAAAGTCCATATAAATCAAATCTTTTCTTTATTAAAACACATTATGGGCCCATGAGACACTCACAGATGTGCAGGGCTATAGAGAGGTCCCATGTGGTAAATCCACAAGCCAAACTCCCTGGTTTTACAAGAAACTTCCCAGAACTTCAACAAAATCCACCACTTAACAGGTGAGCCCAACTGACATGACCATGAGTGTTCCACTTTATTTAAAATCCTCTTACAGAAAAAATAATTTGTCCTCCAAGCCTCTGCAACAGGAGATATCCAGTTTCCTCAATCTGCCAATTAAAGGTGTGCAAGCAATTACTCATTGTTTACCCCGGCTCCAAGGCTCACTTAAATATGCAGAGTACCAAGGCTTTCAGCAGCAGGACTGTTATGTTGATTGTAAATCACATGCCTTTACATCTGAAGTACTGAAAATATTTCAGTATTTTAAATGGACTACCATGGTTCACAGCAGTATCTTGGAGTGACTGATACCTGTCAGGTAAAAGGATTTTCAATGGTCTTTCTGAAAGCACAGTTCTGGTTAACTCTGCAAAACCAGATCATTCAGTAAATGTTAGCACAGGGTACAACACAAAAAGGAAACAGAAGTTATCCCTGGTTCTGAGAACTAGTACAGGCCACAGCTATGTATCTATCTGCTTGGACTCAGAACTGGAAGACTTTAAGCAGCATTTAAGCCATTTTCAGTCTGGATATTTTGATTAGAAGTATGTATGTAGTAAGAGATAATCCAACTCTATTCAAGCACATTTAAGATAAGGTCAGCTCTTCACAAGCAAAACCAACTACAGCTTCAAATCAAGAAAGTTTCTGAGTATTTACCCCTAAATGCTAGGCTAGAAAAAACAAATGCTAGTGTTTGTATCTGTATGTTGTATGAATTCATGACACTCCACCCAATAGAGAGGGCAGCATGTTCTTCCATGTCATGATCCTGAAAAAAAAAACCATTAAAAACACCAGGAAAAAGCTTATAACTTGTTTAGAATAGCACTGAATATATCCTTCAGAGCAAAATATGTCCTTACAAGACCAGTTTTAAGTATTACAGATCCTGTGACAGACCCCAAGGTACCTCCAGATAACCATCATGACACAAAGAAAGGGAATTTAATGTCTTTATGTACTTCACAGGAACATTCTGGTAAAAGCAGATGTGGCTACTAGCAAGGACTCAAGACACCTGAGGAGCTGCCTTGTTTTCTGTAACACTGAAGGACTCCACTTCCCCTGTGAGCAATCACAGCTTTTAATCCTCCAGGAAACAATAACATGAGGTCACAGCTCATCCCTCCACCCTGCACAGGAGCTGCTGAGACACCCACAGCTGATGAGAGGAGTTAAACACACACAGTCTGAAGGAGAGGCATTTTCTCTGTGACACAAAAGCAACATATTAAAGTGATATGTGTCTATTAGCAGCATAAATATCAAATAAAAAGAGCAGCCATCACAAATAAATGGTTATTATCAGAGACCAAAATTTTTTTCCTCTCAGAGCACAGCCAGAGAGGCACACAGTATACACAGGAACACAGCACCAGCTAGATCAGGGGATATTGTTCTGGAAAACTGGACAATTCCTTCTGTTTTACTAAAGGAGAGTCAAATTTACCCTCAAGGTAGGGCAGTGGCCGAGTGCCTTGTAGCAGGGATGAGGAAATAGAGCCACAGCCCCATGGCTGACACCAAGTCCTGGTGTTATTACAGCATCCTCCTTAAATCATCTCAGATGTTCAAATTACAAAACTACTCACACAAAAATACCAGCCGTGAAGCACAAAAAGCTGCCAAAGTAAAACAGCCTTAAAAGAAGGAAAAAAGCTCTCTTCTGCCTTAATATCCAAGGTCTCATTCTCCACAGTGCCAGCAGATCACAAACAAACTGATAAAAATAAAAGAACTATTAGACACCCATGGTCCCTTTTCAGAAATCCCAAGACTTTTGTGGTTCATGTTTTTCCTACCCAGCTACTTTCTCTGTACAGCAAGACAGCAAAAAGGGGAAAGGACTGTGTATTCAACACATAACACAGTGTGTTAACAGCCACAGTGAGGAATATTAAATAAAAAGATTTGATGCTCTTAAAGGTTTGCAGCAACTACATTCAAACACAGATCAGTGCAACAGAGGACAACAGTGAAAGCTGCCAGTTATGTGCAAAGCAGGGCATAAGTCAGATTTACCAGCCTTAATTTTAGGATTTCATTAACTGTTTTGAATTAACACATCTAGCACTTAAACACACGTCTAGAACCCTATTTTCTATACATTTCAACAAGGATTACCAGCAAGTTTCCCTGCACAACACATTTAATACATGGACTTTCACAACCATCAATCATACATACCAGTTTAATATTATGTTAATATAACATACAATATACAGGCAACTAAGGAAAAATACATTTTTTTAAATAAAAAAATTGTAGCCATGTCAAACTGTGCCATCTCTTGAATTCCATATTCTGGCCAAACCTTATACACTCACTGATTTTTACAGGAATTCTGACCAGGTGACACTACTGCAGCAGGGAGTCAATGACAGCTCCTGGCTTGGCCGAACGTTTTCTGTTTGGAGAGCAGAAAGGAAAGGGAAAAACAACACCACACACACATCATTATGCTGTCTAGGAAAGACAGGGACCAGCCACATTTAAAGTCAAAACTACATGACATTACATGACTTCTCCATAAGCAAAACCAACCAAACAAAAAGCACAAGAAAGCAGATGCTGAAATCTCCCCCAACAGCCCTCTCCTCTCCACTGGTACCAGTGGTTGCACTTGCACTGTGCCAGATTGGGTTAAACTGGACCACCAAAGGCAGCAAAATAAAGCAAGGAGCTGGAAGAGGAGAATGCAGCAAAAGAATACAAGAAAATCCCTAGACAAGTCTTTCTGGACAAGATTTACTGCAGTTAAGAGACTTGGTTCTGTCACACCTGGCAACACTGAACTATACCATGCAAAAATTTTGTCCTTTGCCTTCTCATTAAGCAAATGCTTGAAGACTTGTGGTAAGTTTGCATGTACAAACTTCAGCCTTCCCTTGGGTAAATCCCTCATTGCATATAAATACCCCAGAGTTCTTCACCTTCTCCCTGTCTTGGGCCTGGTTCTTCCTTTTGAAGTCCTCGGCCTCTCCAGCTTCATCAGAGATTGCCTCAAGCTTTCTTCAGTGTAGGCTAAGTAAACATGGGAAAGGTCCACTTCAAAGGGCTAGAAAAACACCAGAAAATCTCGTAAGACAAAGTCATCAGAATAATTTTATACACTCATCATGATACTCAAAGACTCGTATCTTCAAAAGAAAAGTGAGATTGGAGAGTTTGGCTCTAAATACAGAGCAGCAATTTCAGGCAGGACTTGGGCCTGTACAGTTCAATTAATTCAACAGTCACTCACATCTTTCTCTTTTTTATCCAGGACAGGTGTCTGTTTCCTCATGTTGTTTCCTGTATATGCAACACATTTCTATAAGCAGAAAAAAAGGTTTGTTAGTAAAGTCTACTGTGCACAGTAAAACTGATTACAGCTTCACCAGCTTCTTTCTGGGCTCAATGAAACCCCTCAGAAGCTCATACTAACATTAGCTTGTACACAAGCCAGGCAACCATTCTTACCAGCTGCCACTCTCCTATGTCTTCATTCCAGTGAACGTAATTCTCAATCATTTCCTACAAAGAAGTCAGGACAATAAGTGTTAGACTTGCACAATCTACCCTCCAGGTGCACTTTCCAGAACACACATCCAAAGGCCTGGACAGGCTGCTTAAGAACAGTCTTGATTCCTTACAAGTTGTTCCTATCAGGACAGCTACATCCTGAGCAAACCCCCCCGCTGCCCCCCTTTATACCCTGAAGTCTACAGAAGAGAAAAACAGCACTCCCAAATTGCATGAACTGGAGGCCCCCCTATAGCATTGGATTTCCATTATGCCAACACCATCAATACAGCAGTAAGCAAACACTAATGGGGAAAAAATGAGAACTATAAAAAGAATTTCCCTTTTCCCATTAAATAGCGCGCATTATATTTAAGCTCATTGTGAATTTTCTGTATATTGGAGTCACAAAGAATGTCAAAGACTTAAAAATCCAGTCTTTGTATTAATATCAGACATTAGGAAGCACAACTTCAAGCTAGTGGAAAAATAAAAGACTTTGAACAGACCCACTGCATGGGCACAGAATGAATATACCAGTTAACTATGTGGTCAATGTGGTTTTCTTATTTTTATAAGCCTTTAGGAAAATATGCTGCAAGAGAACTGAAATTAGCACAGCACAACTCCTGCCCAGGCTCAGGTGCTTTGCCCTCACCTGGTAGTCCTGAGGAATGAAGTTGTCTATGATGAGAATCTGAAGCCGAAGCTCTCTGCTCAGCTGCCGAATGTTTTCCAACAACCCTTCAATCTCTCTCTGATGCTCTTGCTGTAGATCTGCCATCTGAAAATAAACCAGGCATTTGAGAGGCATCAGACTTATCTTAAGACATGATAACAGCATCTTTTGTCTGTATGAGGTTTCTGGAAAACAAAATTAGTATTAGTACCAGACAATCTCTGAACAATAAATCGTCTGAAACATTTCAGCTCAGAGATGGCTGAAAACAACATTAAGTTCTCAGTTTCACAAACCCAAAACTGGCCTTCTGCCAATCCAAGCTGATTCAGCTAAGGCTAGATGAAAAGCATGAGACAAGCTGCATCACTGGCAAGGTTTCAAGGAAAATCTCTGATCCCAAAAAACCAAATGCATTTTTTATGAAACAGGAGCTCCAGCTACCAGCCAAAGATACACTGATCCAGTGACTGAGGGTGAGGTAACAAGGGCATCAGTCCTAAAGGACAGGCAGCTCAGAGCACAGAAACCTTTGGGCTGCAGCAAAGCAGGACACGGGGCTGCCAAAAAGCAACTTGCATTTTTCAGAAATAATCAGCTTCAGAAATAATCAGTGGTTTTCCTTGAAGTTCTTGATATCTTAGGGTCTCACACATAACCCTTCTCAGCCTGGCCTGGGGAAAAGCTCCACAGCATGCTGTTCTAAAGCTCTAACTCCAGACTTAGTATTTCTGAATTATGTGAGCAAAATGAACAGTACAGAAAGGCATTTCTAAAAATACAGCACATTTTCCAGCACTACAAAACCGATGGCTTATCTCTCCCAGCTCCAGTGCCTCCCAGGATCACTGGCTGAGAACTTTAGATACTGACCTCTGACTTTGCAGCCATAAGCATGGTCCAAACTTTCTTCAGTTTTTTGGTTTTCCCCTGTGCTTCCTCCTGGAGGTTGGTGTACTTCTCCTCGATGTCCAAGCGCTCTTGCTGTGGACAACATTTAGCACACACACACACATTAACAGTCACAGAAACTCTCTGCAACAGTAAGAACAAGAGGGAAACCACTTGAACAAATAAAGTATTTGCCAAGAGCACAGAGCCCTGGCTGAGCCAGGCTGCCTCAGACCTGCAGGAGCTGCACAGCCAATAAGTGGCCTGCGTAGGGGTAGCTCCTGCAGCGCTTCCAGAGCAGAGGCACACCTGGGTAACATATCCTGGTGTGCCCTGCCATTGCTGTTATCAGACAGCCACAGCAGATAACCCCACCTCCTTCTCCTCGAGCTCCTTGCGAAGCTGCTCTGCTCTCTTCCTTCGCTCCTCCAGTTCCATGTTTGATTCTTCTAAAAGCTTCTCTTGCTCCTCTGCTTTGGCCAGCAAGTCCACTCCTCCCACAATCACCTTTTTCTCTAATGCAGAAAGTTTCTCCAACAGGGACTGGTGCTCTTGCCTAGACAGACAGGTAGGTGTGAGACTTCCTGTCCTACCGTGCTCAGCAGGCATCAGGTCCAGCTTGGTTTTGCAGCCCAGACCGCACTGACAGGGCTGGAAAAACTTGTCCTGCTGCTGAGGGTTTAACTGGGGATGAGGCAGTGCAAGTGAAAGCAGCACATTCCCCAGGCTCCAGCTCCCACCACTTTCTCTCAAGCAAAACCAAGTCAGCAGAGAAGTGCCTCCCACTGCAAGTGACCTCTGTGAGGGGCTGCAAGCACCCAGTGACATCACCAGGCTACTCAAGACACCCTCTGCCCAAAAGGGCCCTGCCAGCACAGCAATGCCCAGAGGCAGCTGCTGAAATAGAGGGGAGTGAACAGAGATCAAGGCAGCTGCTGAAGTGCAAAGCAGGAATGCTGGATGCTGCTGGAGCAGTCTGGTTGCACAGGGTAGTGTGACCTTAGCAGCTTTCTGGCTTCAGAACAGAGCAGCCCTAACCCAAAATGACATGCTTGTGACTGTGCTGCAGGAAACATGGCCTGTTACAGAGCAGTACTGCTGCTCCTCACAGCTCCTGGGAGATTAATTTATGTTTCTAGGCTATCTTGCAAAACTGAGTAAAGTTAAAAAAAGTAGCGGCAAAAGGATAAAAATTTGTCTTTCCCATATACTCTATGCTCTCAAAGCAGAAAAAGCTCCTCTTTCACCTTGACTATAGCAAGGTGTTCACTTTCTGCGAAGTTTGACAGGCACCCTACCATGCATCTCCAGATATTTGTATGATTAAGGAAGAAACAACCCACACAACCACACAAACTGCTCAGAGCATGGTACTCACTGAGCTTTGAGCAAGTCTTTCTCTCTCTTCTCCAGTTCAGCTCTGGCTTTATTTCTTTCTTCTTCTTCCATATCAAGCTTAGTTTCAAGAGCTTTTCTCTCCTCTTCAATCTTTGCTTGCATCTCTACCATCTTATCAGGGGAAACTTTCTTTTTGCCTTTGAAAGATATGGGGAAAACAAGTTAGTTCACTGAAAAGTAAAACAACCGCTGTATCACAGCTTTTCCAAGTTCAGGTTCAATAATTAATAAAAATTGCAATTAATAAAAATTTCATTAGGTATCAGCTTCAAAATGGGCAAAACTCAGTCCTTCAAATCCCATTTTAACATTGGCCAGTTGTCACCAGCTCCTACTGAGCAGCAATGCTGCGTAACTATCGCTCAAATTTAATGCCCCAAAATATTAAACACACAAAGAACACCTGGAGAAGGAACACTGCTTGAAGAGAGGCCCAGTCTGGAAACCCTGATGTTCTAACAATGCAGATCAGGCCAGAGGACCAACAGCTACAAGAGCTCAGCTACCAAGAGTTACATACTCAAATTTCAGACTAGCATCTCTACCATTCCCCTCATTCACTGCCCTCCTTATAGGCTTACCCATTCCAAAGTCAGCATGTAGATATTTTTAAGAAAACACTATTACGGAAATAGAGAAATTCAGAACAGCCCTATGAAAACCAGGCAGCTAAAGAAATTTCTTGATGATATTTGGTCTAGGTAACAGTGACTACCCACAGATTTGAAAGTACCAGGGTTGGCTCTGGCTTATTCAGCTGTGTCTTTACAACAGAACTAGCACAGCAGCACACCAGGTCCATGTCTTGTCAGGGCTACAAAGGGAGTGGCCAGAGCAACTCACTAAACCTACTGACCTCAAGAACTGGTCCCAAACACCCCAAATTTGAAACAAAGTGTGAGGCTGCTGCTCTAGAAAGTCACTCTGCAAGTCTTGAGCCAACTTTCATTTCAATCCCAGGAGTGCTTAAGGCAGGTGAACACAGAGATCCTGGGGGTTATGTGGAATAAGAATGCATTTCCTCAAATCCACAACTCCTAAATATCCATTTAGTCACAAGTGAATTCATAATTTTCTTGTTTTGCTTTCCAGACATGAAAAAACCCTACCCTGTAGAATCCAGCTGTACTTGAAACTAACAGGAGCCACTGACTGCTACCTGACTGTTTTCCATAGTGACATAATGCACACAGAACACAGTCAAGGAAGCTGCTCAGTAAAAGGCTTCTCCTCCTCCAGTCTTCAAAATACTCAGCTTCATTTATATGTATTTTGTTTATAATCATATACACATTATACATATAAACACTCCAGCAAAGTGTACTGCATATGTAAACATGCATGAACATATTTTCACATCTGCATATATAGTTCTTCATGTGCACAAGAGCTTTAGTTAATTTTGCTGCAAGGCAAGGACTTCATCACTACAGCAAATATCATTATTGCCATCTGCTACACTTCAGAATCAGATAATAAGCACTTCTTTCTGGGCTTGTGGTGCAAAAATCTCTCACTAATTAGTCTTTGGGTAAGAAGCTTTCTGAAAGTGCTATACAGAGCCCATCATATGAGATAAGCCAGATAAAGCCTTCTTGCTATTAGGACACAGACCTATATATTCTGAGTTTAAGAGAAAAAGGTGAAGTGAAGCAAATTGTAAGATAATTTTACAAGCTTTGCAAATGTAAGGAGGTGAAAATCAATTACACCAACCTGCTTGATCTTGCATTAAGAGGAAGTAGAAAGCAAATCGCAGAGGCAGCAAACACATAAAAAGAGGAGGAGAGAAAATGTTATTGCTTTGATCATTTTGGACAAAGATCATCAACACCAGAACAAACAACAAATTTCATATTCATGTTTCTAAGGTAGAAAATATGAGAATCATAACTAAAAACCCCTCTATTAGAGCAAACACTAATGCATCATGTTATGCTAAAGCAGAGAATGTGTCTGTGCTTCAGAGTGCTTTGCAAATCCAGGATAATCTTCAGCTCACTCTTGCATTCTTCTGCCCATTCAATGCAATGCTGGATCTAAACACAACATTAGGAGCCAGCTGCAAGCATCATGACCTAAGAAACAGTTAAAGGGGGTGGATTTCTCCTTCAATTAACAAACTTAATGCTCCCCACACTCAAGAGAGCCAATTCTGTTATATTACCTGTAAAATATTAGCATCCAGAATACATGGTCTAAGTTTTAACCAAGATTTCCAAGCCAATTCTTTGCAAGGTACAAGACAGTTGCACACAGGGAGTCTCAACACAAGATTTCTCCATGTAATTACACAGGGGATTAGTAGGTTAATTTGCAGTAACTGGTGCTTCCATAGAGGTATAGAGCCACTTTTGGTTATTCAAGCAAATGCAACAAAAAAGGCAGGATAGGAAAGGGATAATGAAAGACACCACATGCAGAAGAGTCACACTAGAGGACAGTTAATATCTCAAACCACAAAAAGCTATACTTATCCCAAATGCCAAAAGCCCAGCACAACTTCCTCTACAGAGCTGTCTCCAAACCTGCAGGAGATGGACTCATCCACCTGCTGACACATCAGCAGTTTGCTATTAACTGTCCTCATCCAAATAAAACAGGTTCCAAGCAAGCTTTAAAGGAGCAGGATTGAAGCAATTCCCAGGCTACAGTCATAGGATACACCAAGGGTCTCCCCTGGATTGTGTTCCCTCTAACCCTTCTCTGAGCTGAGGCTTTCCACTAACAGTGTGTAGTTCACTCACTTTTACAGCAATACTTTCCAGGGTCTCTCCACACAAGGAGAAGAGTGGAGTGCTTCTGTCCAGGATAAAGCAACACCAGGTGAAGTCCCCACAAGCCAAGTCCCAAGATGTGATTGGTTTCCTCAAGTCTCGCTAACTATAGGTTTTTACAGACACAGTGACCTCTCTGCCCAGGAGCAGCCCAGACTTTCCTTACTACTAGACCAAAATCTGGATCTCCTGTTCCTCTGACCTAAGTCCCACAGAGATCAAGAACTTAGTATTATGGGGCACTTAAACCGCAAGCACCAAGGATATTTTTTAAAGTATCTGTAAATATAAAGCAAATCAACCAAGCATTGCCACATTTTCTCTGCTAGTATAAACCTCATGCTGATTGACTGCTCTCCAATACTAATTTTGAGAAGGCAGAGTCCAATATAATACAGAATACATATCTAGCAGTCCTTTTAATGAACTCATACTGCAGCAATTCCCACAAGAATTTAGCTCAGATTTTTTCCCCTGTCTTTTATAAGGCACATTTAACACAAGCTGCAAACTGGATTTTTTTAACCTATTATTTCTCAATTACCTCTAAATCTTGCTCAGCCTACTACATTGTTTCCTATTCTATCTCATGTCTGGCTAACAATGTGCACATTGAGTAACTGTTTCAAGCATGGAAGCAGCAAAGGAAAGGCATGCTTTAGCAGAGTTACAGCTTGAGGTTTATCTTTCCAACAGACAAAGCAGGGAAGAGTGCAACATTGCAAAATGGAGTGTGCAGATTATGGAAAGGCCAAAGCTTAAAGGACTTAAGAGCTCCCACTCACTAGTGAAGGACTTATCCAGAGGTTTCTCTATGACAGAGCATGTGGAGTCTGAACTACTGCTGCTGCTACTGCCTGGAAAACAGAAATGCGTCCCACAGAAAAACCCAGAGAGGAAGAAACATGCAGATGGGAAGTTAGTTCTAAAGGAAAGAAACCCCGAAGAGCCAGCAACCTAGTTCAAAAAAGCACAAGCTCCCATTAGGAAGCACTTGCTAGGATCCCTCCCAGACTCAGCTTGCAAAGCCACCATTTCCCAGCACAAAACTGCATGCTCAGAAAAACATTTCAGTTAAAACCCATCTTAATCAGACTACAGCTTAAAACAACATGCCAAGGCAGCTTCCTTTTCAAGCAACAACAGCAGAGAACACCAGATCATAGTGGAGAAGGCTGTGGATATCTGCCATAGCAGAGGATTCAGTGACCATGAATCCTTTCCAGTCTTACACACATGGCAATGTGCACTTCTCACTCCGGATGGCAGAATCAGCTTACACAGGGACAGTCAGTGTGTACTCCTGTGAAGCAGCTCCCTTAGGGAACTTAACTAGACTAACTTGTCTGGGAGTTGAATTAGTCAGTTATTCACCCTGTACTCCTTCCAAGCAGCACTTTGAAGGTGGTCTCCTCTTGGGAGGAGATTTGGGCAGGACATTTGGAGACAGTGGTCAAGCTTTCCACTTCTAGAAATAACCAAAAGGTGAAAAATCAACTTGTTACAGCTGTCACCAAAGGCATGGCGAAAGTAATTTTGACTACTTGGACAGATGCCAAAATGAAAAGAGTACACCTAAAAGCAGGAACACTTTAACAGGATTTTTTTCAACAGATGTGGGAGCTTCAGGACAGGAAGGCAGTTTGAATGTCAAAATAAGTTTAGTAGAGAAGCTGGAAGTTGGGATGTAGCACTGGGCTTGATTTCTCTACCTATTCATGAGGAATCACCAGCAGGGTTCTAGGAGAAGAGGAAACTCCCAAGAAGCCACAGCATCCCATGGTACAGTTACCTGCAGTTCCAGGTTCAGCAACATTCCCTGGAGTTTAGATTATACACAGCAGCTTAATACTGATGTGGGACAAAGGAAACTCCACCATGGGATTTTCAGACTGCTCCCAAAAAAAGCATGTGCAGCTCCCATTAAACTTTTCAGTCAGCACAAAGACACCCAAAGGTCAAGTTTTCCCTCTATCAACATAAAATAGGACACCAGTAGAGTCAATTACTGAAGATCTGTAAGACAGATGAATCCTTTGCCTAAACCACAGCCAGAATTCCCCTCCAATCATACCCATGGCTATAAAAACCACACCTGCCTACAAATGATCTTTGGTGTCTTCTTCCTCCCACCTCTGTCAGCAGGGGAAGTTCCACACCACCACAAGCCATACGCAGCCACCTTGCGGCACCCAGGGAGCCACCACAGAGATAATGTCAGGACAAGCACAGCTACCCAAGTGGAAGCAGGAACTACACAACAGCTAACCCAAGTGGAAGCAGGTACTACACAGCTCTGGAGCTGTCGCTCTGCACACATGGCACCAAAGGCCTTGGTTTCTAGGAGAGGCATGATAATTGCAGCGGCATAGGGCATCTCACAACTCCTCTTGTCCCTGCCTGGCTCTGGCTACACCTCCTACAGCAGCTTGTGGGTAAGAGACTGGTGGCACTGACAGGAATCTCTGCTGCCTTACCCCGCCGTTTCTTCCGCTTCTCCTCTCCAATCTCCCCATCGTCATCCTCCTCTTCAGAATCGCTGGTTTCAGAACCGGAGATCTCTTCCCCTAGAAGAAAAGAATGTGCTTTTATCAAAAGCTTTCCTTCACCTCATATCAGTTTCTTATTCTGACAGCAGCATTTATCCAAACACAGTAATGCCTGACATCAGCTTATGACTACCTGCAAAAGTCCTTAACTGTTGCACAAGCAGACAGCTTGCCATGGCTCAGGAAACTTAAGGACAATCAACACAAGCAACTGAATGCTGTGATGTCAGTGTGTTTGTATTAAAACTCAAGAGGCTACTTTTTATGGAAAATAGAGCATCTTTGCACAGTTGAAGCTATGCTTTTACTAGCAGGATTCTACCACACCTTCTCTTCCACCTTACACTTCTATCTCAGAGGAAAGAAAAAGAAAGAAGCATTACTGACCACTTCCTGCTTCTCCTGAATGGGGCAGACAACAAACAGCAAATCATGGTGGAGTTACTGCTACAGCTGTTCTGTGAGTGCCTCTGGAGAGAGATGTTGTGACATGTGGTCACTGTTTAGCAAGCATCCCTCTAGCAGGGTCACTCCATACTGACAGACTAATAGGAGACATGAGCCTATGAAGTTACATGGCTTAAAGAGGCTTCTTGTTGCTCTACAGTGTTTAGAAACCCAGCCCCAGCTCCACAAATTTGGTTCAATTTTCTAGCTGATAAATGCATCCCTCCTCCCCAGTCAGAGAAGAAGTGTGATCTGTTGTTACAGTTCAGTTTAATTCCCTATAACATGTCAGTTGTGCTTGTAGGGAAACCCAGGAAAACCCGGGCACAGTGATCCCAGCCCAGAGGCCACCACTCACCCTAGTGCCAAGTGCCACCTAGTGGGAAAGCTGGACCCCCCATGAGCAGCCTTAGACACCTCCCCTGGCATCCAGCAGGGCAAACAAAACCAGAACAGCGACCTGCACCAGCAGCTAACCTCATGTGATACATATTCAAGTAGCAAAGAATGTTCCCATTCAAACAGAACAAGCATAGTGCAGAGAGGAACACAAGGGGGAAGGAGAGTCTCACCTTCTTCCAGTTTTTTCTTAAGCTCTTCAATTTCTTTTTGGAACTGGCGGAGCATAGCATCCTTGGGATCCTCATTAATCCTGGCCTTGTTCTTTATGTTCTTGGCTCTGTTTGCATACCTGAGAGTGCTGATGGTCTCATCGTAGTTGTAGTCTGCTGGTCCAATGTTTGCACACTGCAACACGTGGAGGACAGTGTCAGACCCAGCACAAAGCATGCAGGAACCCAACCCCAGCTCTGACAGCCTCACACTGCTACTCTTTCCCAAGCTTTCTTGCTGCTTCTACACCGAAGCCACCTTTGACTATCCAAGCACAGGCTCTGTTTGATCTCATCCATGTATGTACATGTCTGCTGTGTTTAGAACCTCATCTATACAGAGGCAAAGAGAAAAGACAGAAAGAGATGCACACAGAAGGTTCTCTAAGCTGCAAACAGCTTAGGATTAGTGAGGTAAATGCCAGGCTGTTTAAGTCACTATGCTACCCCTGCAAAAATGCAGCCCAATAGCTGGAACTGGAAAGGGCATCTCTTGGCTCACCATCATGGTTTTGGAGTTGCCCCCCAGGGAGTCCTGCAGCAGCCGTGTGAGTTTGGAGTTACGGTAGGGCACGTGGGTGCTCTTGCCATCCACCAGAGCAGAGATAACATTGCCCAGCGTGGAGAGGGAGAGGTTGATCTTAGTGGCTTCCTTCAGTCTCTGCCCTGTGGCTCCAGTTTTTGTCTGTCTTTCAGAACCCTGCAAAGGCAACATGAAGCAGGAGTTAAAACAGATCCTCTAATACATCTCCCTCCAAACAGGATCAGGTACACATGAAATCTTGCTAGCAGTCATGTCACTAACCACTTCATCCATTATTAGAGAACCTGGCTAAGTATCACAGACATTGTTAAAGAGACAAGGCAAACAAGTCTTTAATAGAAGCTTTCAGTGCCAGCAAATTCTGGATTGCTTAAAGCAATGCAGCTGGGAAAATGGAGATTTTCCTCCCCATGAACAAAAACATTAGAGAAGTCAGTCAGCAGTTAAAAGGCACCCCAGCTGGAGCTGCCAACTGCCATCTACAGCCCTTCCTACCAGCAGAGAAAGAGCGAACAGCAACACTGCAATTATTTTAAAGAGTTTCACAGAGCATCCTATATAGACATCATGTAAATAAGTTAAAATGCATTTAAATAAGTTGTATGCCTTTAGTCTCACTTTTTCTGCATCCTCCCCAAGGAAAGGTACCTCAGTGTAAATCTTGGGCTAAAGCCATGTTTTACCAGCACAACTACATTGGCTCAAAGTGTGACACTGAGGGAAGGAACCTGCAAGTGATGAACAACATGGTCACAACCCTCAGGAAAATCCTCAACAACCCAAAGCAAATGTCTTGCCAAAGAGTTGGCTGGTCCTACTCACAGCAAGGTCAACGAGGTGCAGCTTGCCCATGCGCACGCATGCATGTTGCCATCCACGCCCTTCTCACTGCACTCGATGGTGATCGTGAAGATGGCGTGCGAGCGAGAGCTGTGCTCGTTCATGTTTGTGGCACCAACAGAACCTTGTAACAGAGAGAAAAAGCAGTGATGTCTTCAGAGTTAATCACATCTTCTAACTCTTCCTGCTCTCTGAGGAGACTCATTCCCACCTCTTTACCCAATCCTGTATTTCAGAAGATGGCAGAGGGATGCTCAGACTCAGCAGCACAGTCTGTTCTTGGGCACTGAAGTTGCAGTACACTTCCAGCCTGGACTAGAAGGTCCTGCAGCCTGCTACAGCTCTAAGCCAACCACAGACTCCCAACACCATCAACTGTCCTCATTTGTTTAAAGATCAATAGCTTAAGGTGCTCATAGCAGATCCCTGAAAACAGCTATATTTTGGGAAATAAGAGCACAGCAATCCATGCCAAGGGGAAGTGGAATCGGAACTTTAAGTCATTAAATAATCTGAGCTTAACTAAGAAGTCTTCCAGAACTTAAATTACCTCCCACTCACAGCACAGGGCTGATGTTCATCTTGATCAGAACTGAAGTGGAAAAAGGACCAAGAGACACACAAGCAGTTCTGACAACACTGACTGCCCTCATTGCATCCTCCCTTTGCTGATCCCCACTGGCAGTGGCCAATGTGGGAAGCACAGCCATCTTTTCCTGGCCCTGCACAAAAGGGGCTTGGGAGGCTTTACTCTGTCTGAGCTATAAACCTGCACACAGCAAGGCTACGTACGGTTCTTGTGGCCCAGAGTCATGATTCTGTCCATATCATCTGCATTGTTTACAACATAAGCTGAAAGGTCTTTGATATAAACTCCCACATCAGGTCTCTCTTTCACCTAAGAGAGAAACAGTTCAGTCTGAGCATCCCTAGGAGATCCCCCACAGCAATTCTAGTGATACTGTAACAGTATAGTGGTTTACTCCTCCATTTTCTGGCTTAAAATATAAAACACATAAAACACTCTACTTAGAGCAGATAAGGAATAAAGACTCATGCATGACAATATGCTACAGTTTTCCTCTGTAAAGACATGATTTTAAATCTCAAGTCTCCAATTCTTAGGACTGCTGAGGGGCCTTCGGGGTAGAACTGCAGGTTTGAAACTGCCTCAGGTGGAACAGCCAATTTGTGCAACTGACCAAGTGGAAGAGATTCAAAGAAGCCAGCAGTGACACCCAGCTATTGCATTGCAAGGGAAAGAGGACTGCTGAGGAGCCCAACCTCCCACTTCCCTGCAAGTGCTTCTCTGAACTTTAAAACAGAATATTGCTCTGATTCAAAACAAACAGCACATTCAGAAGAGGAAGCTCACCTCTAACCTCTGTGTCTGGTCCTTTCCCAGCAGGTCCCGCACTTCCTCATTGTAAATTTCCAGGTAAGAGACTCGAACTAAAAACCTGCAGATGAACAGCTGGGTAGTTCACTTAACAAAACATTTGCTGAAGTCTCACAAACACAGTCACAGAGTGCAAAGAAAACACTGAAATACCAACACAGTCCTGCTGCCCCTCAAGGACTGCCCATGTGGGAGCCTTTCATCTTGGGAGAAGTACCATTTCTGTTGTCATTGTCAAGGTCAGGCTCCTGCTACACGTGGACTCACATTAAAAACCAAAAACAAAAGCAGTCAAGGGAAGGCATTTACCTTGTATCCCCCTCTGCCTTGGCAATGTGACCAAATATATGGGCAAAGGAATTGGGAATGATGCCTCTGAGCTCAGGAACTGCTCGGACCCCTTCCATGGTGAAGGTTTTGCCTGTTCCAGTCTGCCCATATGCAAAAATAGTACCTGAAGGATAAGATAAAAGATGAAACATTAAGAAGTTGAGTCTTCTCTAAACTCTAACTGCAGTTTTACTTCATCCCTTCTTAGCCTGATAGCACCAAACACCTCTATTTTCATGGAGTTAAAATTTTCCACCCACTCCAGTAGCTACTGGAGTATTGTACTGGCTGGAAGAACAGAAATTCTGGACAAACACAGCTAACAGGATCTATCTGCTGCTTCATCCAGCCTGCAAGATGTCTAATAAAAAATCAGGTTGTTTTAAAAGTGCAGAGTGACTAAAGTATAGAATGCTAGCACATTTCGGTTCCACTGGGTACTGAATTATACAGTGAGGAGCCACTGAGAATTCTGATAATGACATAAGTGCATATCTTTTGCAAAGAGAAGATAAAGGATAACAACACACAGCTAAATGACCTCAGAGGAGTCTCCTTCATCACCCATCTACCATTCTTAATGACAGCAGTGGGTACAACCACAGAGCACTCAGAACAGCCAGTGCCTTCAGGCTATTTTAAGTTAGAGGCCACAACAGAAATGATCTCAGGCTACAGCCCTCAGAAGGTAAAACCCCCTTACACAAGATCAGCAGGAATTTTAAGAAGGCAAAGAACAGGAGACAGGATGGGATCCTTCCCTTACAACAAGGGACTTACCATTGTATCCCTCTAGGACAGAATCTATAATAGGTCTTGCTGTTAAATTATAGACATCCAGCTGTTTACTGTCTGGTCCAAACACTGTGTCAAATGTGAATGTCTTAGGAGGCTCATTGGATGAGTCTGTTTTATGGACAGTGATGGTTCCCCTCATCTCATCCACGTTCACTGCCATTTTGTAGCCCGTGGCCTTCTCCCGGTCATTGAGAGGCCGGCAGCGCACAACCACCTTGACATTGTCGCAGCTCTCCGGCCGGTCCGGCTTCTCAGGCTTGTTAATCTGTAATTATTTAAACAAAAATACACAGGCTGTAATACCACTGTTAACTTAGAATCACAGAAAGGTCTGGGGTGCAAGAAACCCAGTTCCGCCCCCTGCCATGGGCAGAAACACCTTCCACTGGAGCAGGTTGCTCCAGCCTGGCCTTGAACACTCCCAGGGATGAGACAAGCACAGCTGCTCTGGACAACCTGTGCTTCCCTCACAGGGAAGAACTTCTTCCTAATAGCCAATCTAGCCCTGCCATTTCCCACTATATAACTACTGTGTGTTTAAGCACAAATACACTTGAATCAGCTTGGGCAGCTGTATCTCCAGAGGATCATGAACTTGGGGACTTAAAACCAGGACTGATTTATAATTAAAGCTGAGAGAATAACACACTTATTCAGGCAATGGGATCTTCTTTGGCTGGCCAACATGGAAACTGAATGAGTAAACCTTGAGCACTTCACATTCAACATCATCTAAGAATTTTCAAGAATCAATTTCACCTTGTAATCTGCAAGAAGCTTGCTGGAATTCAGTGCAGTCATGACATTCTTTTTCAGTAACACTGACTACACCCTCGCAAACCCCACAGAGCACACAACCAGATACCAGAGAGTACTGGCTGAAGGGAATTCATTTTAATTACAACCCTCGGTGCACACGCTTAAGTTGAATCCTTTAGAATACTTGAATGTTGCATTATAAAACCTCACATTCATTTTCTTTCATGTAGTTACCAAAACAAATTTTGAAGCACGGCTGATGAATGTAGTTAAGAGACACTCCCGTGGGCTAGAGGCGCTGCAGCTGAGCGTTTAACTGCTCCTAGAGCAGCTATCCTGGCTGTCAAGCCGAAACAAACCCTCTCCAAGCGCCTCTCCCTGCAGCTGCCACCTGCCCCGATTCCTCTCAGGCTTCAGCAGCGGCTTTTGCGTCCTGCTGAACGCAGAGAGCGGCTCAGCCGCGCTTGGGCGGGGGAGGGACGGCACACGAGGCTCCAGCCAAAACCAGGAGCGGGATGCGGGTGTCTCCACGAGCCCCCGGGATATGGGACGGGACCCTCCGAGGCGGCCGGACCGCCGCTCCCCGCTGCCAAGGTGCCGCCGCCGCCGCCCCTCATCACCCCCGGCCCGCTCGGCCTGACAGGCACCGCCCGCCCTGCGCCTCCCGCGCGCACATGGGCACGGAGCCGACGGGCTCTGCGAACCCCGGGCGGGGCGGGCAGCGGTGCGCAGTGCCCAGGCGGCCCCGGGGGCCGCACCCCGCGTCCCCCCGCATCTCACCGGCATGGCGATGGCGATGGCGGCCGCGGCAGCCCGGGCCCGGCGGCGGCACCGCGGAACAATAACAGCACCGCGCCTGCGCGCCCCGCCCCGCGGCCAGCCCCCGCGCGCTGCGGCGGCCGCGCGGCCAACGGCGGGCGGGGGGAGGCGGGGCCGAGGGCAGCCCAACCAATGGCGGCGGCGGGGGGCGGGGCGTCGGTCGGCATGGGAACGGCGGGCGGGGCGAGTTGGACACGGCCGGGGGCAGCGGGGGACTGTGAGGGGTGACAGGGCTGACAGCGGGGCAGCGCGGGCTGTGAGGGGTGACAGGGCTGTGAGGGCTGACAGGGCTCACAGCGGGGACAGCGCAGGGCTGCGAGGGGTGACAAGCCTTACAGCGGGGCCGGCCAGGGCCCGACGGGCTCTGAGGGGCTGACGGGGCTCTGAGGGATCTCCAGCGGGTTTGACACGGCTCCAGAGGCTCTGACAAGGCTCCGCTGTTCTGGAAGGCCTCCATGGGGTCTCAGAGGGCTCTGGGTCTCTGACAGGGCTGCAAGCCCCAGTCTGTTCTCCACACAAGGAAGAAAGTCTATCTCCTTCTTTTCCTGACTGTAACATTTTGAATTGCTGATGAAATAGAGGGACTGCAGAATAACTTAAATATAAACAAGCAATACAGTCCAAGTGGCACATAAATCAGTTAGTCCCGCACTAATGAAGCACATTCCCAAGTTATTTGTAATTTAGTGTAAAGTTTCACAGCATACTGCTGGGATCCTCCACAGCCTCACCTGCTCCTCTCCTACTCCCAGCATTTCATCATCACACTATCCATGTGTCAGTTACTTAAAGGAATTAGATTAAATTATTCCAACAATCTGACTTTGTCCTTTCATAATCTATGTCCTTAAGAGTCAAAGACAATTTTACTCAACATGAGAAGTCCAGGAATAGTCCCCGGTACCTGGTGCCCTGAATCACATTTGTCTCGTTCCCCCCAGGTGTTCCTGCACACCCAAATCCTGTTGGCAGGTCACAAAGCATTGGTCCAGCCCCACTCCTCCCCTCATTGCCTGTGCTGTGGACCACCAGGACCCCCGGGCAAGGCCAGGAATCCCCAGCATCAGGCACAGACACAAAGCAAGGGCTGTACCTGGGCCGTGCTGTATTTTTGCCAGAGGGATGTAAGCAGCAGCAGGAATGTGGACAGAGCTGATCTGTACCTGGCAGACCTCCCCCACCAAACTGACCAGTGTGTCACAGGGTGGGCACACACTGGTAATGACAGGACAGGGCCATTCCCTCAGCCCCAGGTATGTGCAATCAGGTGAGTCAGGAACCTTGACAGCTACTCAGCACAGTCTCTGCTCTTCACACGCTGCCGCGGTGTTACTCAGAGCCGTGCTGCACGCACAGGTTCGTGGACTATGATTTAGCACCAGAAAATGTATAGCCCAAGGGGCTGGTGAGAGAGCAGAGTCATGTGTAGGCAGGCAAAGCTGCGGAATGAGAAAAGGTTTAACATAAAATGTTGGAACCAACTTCCCGCAGAAAATGCTGCAGGAGGAAAACAAAGGGGGCCAGGATCTGAGGGGAAAACTGAGAGTGGCTTTGAGACATGGAGAGCTCCTGGGTGGAAGAAAACGTGGGGTGAAAACACGGATGCTGGCAGAGAGGTCCAGCCCTGGGAGGGGACAAGAGTGCATATGCTCCATGAAAAACTCAGAGAAAAGATACTCCCTGTGACTGGAAGGAAAACAGGTCCTGGCAGGTGCTGGGATTGTGTGGATCCAGCAAAAGTGTGTTTTGGAGCCGGCCAACTCGAAGAGAAGAGACAGCACATCTGTCAAGGCAATAACCAGCGCCAGACAAGGGAGCAGGCGGATTTGGCGGCTGTGCTGAAGGTTACAGTGTCTATCACCGTGGCAGAATTTCACCGGCATCCCGGGAGCGCTTTGCCGGGCACAATGATGTCTGTACAGGTAGGACAGACCTACACGGGCCGAGACAGCGCTCACCTGGGCGGTGCCCCGCGGATCCGAGGGACCCCCCCTGGGTGTTCCAGCCGAGCCGTGCCCCGGGGATCGGCCTCCGAAGCTCCGGGGGAGGCGGCCCGCAGCCTGGGGCTGCTCCCGGCAGGGATCGCCCCGCTCTCCGCCACCCGCCCGGGCCGGCCCCGCCGCAGCAGCCGCAGCAGCGGCCCCGCCGCGGAGCCGCGCCGAGCTCCGTGGGCGGTACCCGGTACCCCGGCCAGGCGGGCCAGGACGCGATCGGGACGGGACGGAACGGAACGGGGGTCCCCCTCGCCCCCGGGCGCTCTGCAGGGCTGGAGGGCCTGTCTGAGCGCTGGCGGTGCGGGAGCTGCTCGGCGCCGTTCTAAAGGACAGTCGAAACTAGTCAGAGGGCGAGATTTTAATGATTGTTTTCCCCCCCAGCTACACAAGAATAAACTTCTCCGTGCATCAAACCCGTCAGATAAATCATTGCCAGCTCTCCCTCTGTGACACGGTCCGGCTTTGGATGCTCTGACTGACATCCAGTGGCAGCCGAAGTTAGTCATATGTGGTTCCTGCTTTCAGGGAAACCTCACAGAGCTCTAGCTTTAGAAATGTAGAGCAGTTTCCAGAGGATTCATGTCACTTTGGGTTTTTTAATGGAACTGCAGAGATAACGGTGTGAGTTTCCAGAAAAAAACTGTGAGGAAGCCCAAATTCACCACTCCTTGGAAAGAAAAGCAAGAATTTTATATCTAGTAACATCTTGTTTCTGTTGTTAAAGAGACACCAAAATGTAAGCCTTGAAATAGTTTCAGGCTGGATGTTCTCATTCACTTGGTACTGATATGATTCAGAGATGTTTATTTCCTGTAAATATTCCCCTGAGTCTGGAAAGGGGAATTTCCAAAATGGTATCTCCAAAGATTAAACTGCTCTGAGGAAAACTTAATTGGGAATTCATAAACTTCCTAAGAACAGTCATCTTTGACCCTTTTTATGGAAACCATAAGCCTCTATTTGCCAGAAACTTGAAATCAGCTGTTAACAGGTTGCAGAGTAATAGCTCAGCAAATGCAGAGCCAAATGTGTGAAATAGGATAACTGGAGTAATCTGGAGTGCTTGACCCAAGGTTTCTCTAGCCATTACACAGCCCAGCAGTGAAGAAGCTGGGCTGTGTTGTTGTTCAGCCATCTGACATGTTTTCTTTCATCAGGAACTTCCAGGGGAAATATGCATATCAGGATTGCTCTGTCTGCAAACAAACAAGTCCTGTGGCTGCTCCTCAGTTCTCAGCACTGGAAAGGCATCAAAAGAGGAAATCATCCTTAGCACAAGGAGCTGGGATGTTGTTTCATAATTTTGTTTGGTTTTGTCAGTGGCTCCCATCAGGAAACTGGTTCAAACAGCTGCCATGAAGTGTCCTGGACATATAGGGAGGTCACAACTTGCCTTTTTTTCTGGAAAATGCCTTAGCCAGAGAGGCCAGCATTTGAAAAGTGCCAGTTTTCCAGAATCCCACTGTGAAGATATCCTCCCCTGTCCTCTTTGGAATTCCCTAAAGGACTCTGCAAAGATGCAGTGCTGATCATGCCATCTGTTTCACCTGAATGCAAAAGTCATCCTTCACGGACTAGGCTTAAGGAATGGAGGGGCAGGAGGGTCTGTATTTATCCCATTTTATATTTCATTGATGCCTTGTATAAAGCAGGGGCTTTGCATTTTGCTCTGGCTCAGTCAGAAAAGTAGTTTTGGGAAATGTGAAATAGTTTGGGATAATGTGGTAGAGCAGATAAAAGCAGCCAATTGATGGTAAAACCATAAATTTGACATATTAATTGTGTTCAGCACTGTCTGGGAATTCCATCTGTTAAGATGGGAGAAGATGGAATTCACTGAGGCCCAACAGAAACCCAGCCCCATTCCAAGCTGCCTTAGGAAGCTACAAGACTCCATGGCCTCTGTGAACAATGCAAAACAGTTTTGCTTGGCTGCTTCTGTAAGTGCATCAGAACCATGGAAGAATGCACAGAAGTGCCTCAGCAGCCTTGTCTCTTCTTTGCAATAGTCTAGAAATGCTACTTTTTACCTAGTACCTTTACTACCAAAAATAAGCAAAATAGTGAAACAGATAATGGGATGAGTAATATTAAACACATTGGTGTTTAGTCTTGTCTATTCTGTGTAGCTGTTTGGCCTTTTTACTTCTACAACAACAATTGCTCAGGTGTGTTCCATGGCTCCTGGGTGCTGTTCTTGCAGCAGCCACAGTCCTCTCTTTCACCTGAATGCAGCTTCAAATAAGATATAAGAAATAAAAAACTCAGTACATTTTGCCATGTACCTTTGGGGAGTCACAAACCTGGCTCTGGTCCCAACACTCAGCAAATCCAAGCGCTGCTAAAACTCTTGCAGAGTAAATCAAAACCTACTTCTGACTCCAGTTTCTCTGCTGAGGCTGGCTGAGTGGAACATGTGCTTTAAACTGCTCCAAAACGTGCCCTTGCCCTCCCTCTGTGGACACAACTGACAACTTCCTTAATTTCAAGCCTCCAGCCATCTAAAATGCTAATTAGAGCACTTAAAAGGATTTGAGTCTTCCTTTGGAGATATGTTAACAAAATCATCAAAGCACTAACTGTATTTTTCTTCTAACTTTTCCTTCCCCTCAGGGCACAGATATCTCTCTGTCAGGTTACAAAAAAGCAGTTCTCTGGATTCCAGAAATCAGCTCCCAGTTCCATTTTTACGCATAAATGTTTGCCTTAGCCACCAGCATCTTCAACAGGCTGTTGGCATCAGTAAAGGTAAAGATCTCTCTGTCAGCTTTTCCCTGGCTAGATTACTGACTGGGAATGTAAGAAGCATGTAATCAGTTTATACACAAAGCAGGGATGATGCTTGGCTGCAGATTTAGGGAGCAGTCAGGGTCGTTGCTGGGGAAGGCCATTAAGCAAATATATATGTACACACATGTATGAACTTGAGTGTTTGATGAGGTTCCACTGACCTCATTAGAATTGTTTGTGTGCACTTAGTCCAACTGCTGTGGAAAGTACAAAGAACTCATCTGGTTTTCTCTGCTAAACAGAAATTATTCGCATTATCACTTTTAATATTCTGGTTTTTAGACTACTATTTTTAATTAAACTGTGGGGCTGAGCTTTTTTGCCACTGGAGCTACAGCAAAGGTAGGAATTGAGCTGAGCCTTGCAGCTCCCCATTCTATTTATGTTCAAACTGGCATATAGAATCACAGAATCATTAAGGTTGGAAAAGGCCTCTAAGATCAAGTCCAACATTTGAGTGATCACCACCCTACCAACTAAATAGTACTAAGTGCCACATCTAGCTGTTTCATGAACACCCCCAGGGATGCTGACTCCCCCATCTTTCTGGGTAGCCTATTCCAATATTTAATAACCCTTTCCATGAAGAAATTCTTCCTGAAGAAGTCCAACCTGAACCAATATCTGAAAGTGAGGAGCAACATTGCAGTGTAAATACTGTGACATTGTAGAGTCTAAAAGTTGTGAGAGACATGAAAAAAATGGCGCCTATAAGAGGATTTATTCTGCTTCACTTTGAATTTCCTTCTTCTATTTCCAGTTCCTGTAGCTAAACTAATCCAGAAGCAACTGTAACTTAAATGAAAGTTTGAAACTTGTGTATGTATCATAGAATGACAATTATTTCCCCCAAGACTCTTATCTTCTTTACTCAGTGTTTTCTTCTTCTCCCTTCAGGCCTAATTAAAATATCTGCAGTGCATTGCAATTTCCTGCCTTGCCCTTGCAGCAGAAGCCGATGAAGATGAGGTCTGTACGTTTCATTTTAAACACACTAAAAGTTGTTCTTGTTTCCAGATCGTTCATCAACTTGGACATAATGAAGGAGTGTTAATTTGTTTACCCTAAGTAGTCCCGAAGAGGTGAGAGTAGCATTTTCAGTCCTGTTTCATTGTTGCTCCAAAGAATTGTGACCTTTACGGACGACTTGTGTTTATGTCATGGATGTGTTTCTGTCCTGTCCCCAAACCTCTCTCCTCTTTTCAGAATCCTTGGCTCACAGCAGAGCTTAGTCTGAGGGGACAGTCAAGATGCCCATCAGAGGGCTGTAATTCCCATTCCTCCTGGGAAGACACAGCAGGTATGACAGAGCAGAGACTCTTCAGAGGAAGCTTTAAATAGATGAGTTTGCTTGGAGCCAAAACTGGTTTCTGAACCCTGTGAGGAACTGACTCATGTCTGCACCTCAAGATGAGAGAATAAAGTCAGCAGCCAGTGAGAAATTACACAGGATAGCTCTCATGGCAAAAATGCAGGGATAGACTTCTGCAGACATTTACAAGCATTAGCTAAAAGCATTTCAGATTGGGTTCCTTCTCTTTTCTTCCTTCTGCTTTGCAAAAGAAGAGGAAAGCCAGGAGCTTGAGTCAGACATACACATCTCTTCAAACAGCCACTGTGTAGTGAAATGTTCTTCACAGCCTTTCTTAGGTGGTGTTACACTGAGGTTATTGTTCTTTTCCTCTCAGCTACAAAGAATAAGCTGTCTCAATGACCACAGGAAACAAGACAACCACAGCAGGCCTTGTAAAACAGGCTGACAGGAAGCCTCCTCAGAACAAAACCAGTGGTAGCAGGGAAGGTGCATCACTGATGCCACACTGGGGAGGCTCCTGGCATCATTCTTGTTGTGGGCTGGGGCTGACCTGGGCTGAGCAGGGACCACTCTTCATTTAGGAAGGGAGGTACCTAGGGTAAGATCTCCTGAATGAGCATTCTGCTTAACATAAACTTGTGTAAACTTGTCAGATCACTTCACAATACAGAGAAGCACACACAGCACTCTATAGGACGTTGGTTTCTTTATTTTTTTTTAATTTTTAAAAATTTTTTACAGGTAATACCATCAGTGCAGACGCTAGCAGTGCAGAGCAGATGTAAACACTCTCCAGCCGAGATCTTGAGAATGGAAAGAATTATACTGGATAAGCTTCAGTGGGATCTTTACACAGAAACACCAATGGATTTCTTAAACATTGTAAGCACTACGTTTTGCAATGTTTTTTCTTTAAAGAAACAACTCCTTATCAAATAAGACTAAAAAACACAGATGCACACACACACCCACCCACACATCCTTCCCAAGATTCTTGGCAAACTACCTATTCCTACCTATCTTCAAGCCTTTTAAAGAATATTACAGTAATTATATTTTAAATTTTTTTAAAATTTTCTACTATTTAAAACCTTCTATTTTGCTCAAAAAAATTTACTCTCATCTTTAAAGGAGAACTGAAGGGACATTAAAAAGATTCTCATAATGCACTATATGCCTTCTTTTTTTTTTTTTTTTTAAATACAAGCTGCAAAAATATTTCTAACTATTTCCCTTCTATTAATACTGTACATACAAAGCTGTCAGAGTTTTGCTACATTTCCCACATAGGTTTTTTCTTTAACCATTTTCCTTTTCATCCCACTAATTATTCATTTATGCAATGAGACTACCCTGGTCTGGCACTTAGTTCACATTGCAGTTACTAAACATTTAATAGAAACAATGAAACTTTGTCTTCAAGAAATGATCATGTACTAGTAAGGCAAAATTCATGTAATATGAACATATCCTGGATCCCTATTTTAAGATTATGTGCAAATATTAAGCCATTTTAGGCTGCTGATTGTGAAAACTGCCTTTCGTAGGTGCTTGTTTCCTTGGTGAATTCAGAGTTCAGTATGACTGGTTTTACTGGATTTGGAACTGCTGTCCTGAACTGAAACTCCTGGACAGCAATCTGGATAATGTAGAAACCTCAGAAATTGTTAGGAAACATAGACCTTGTACATTCATTATCACCTCAGAAAAACAGTTCAATGATTGGCAAGTACGAACACAAAACACAAAAAAAAGGTAGGGGAAGCCTTCAGGTTTCCTGATATGAGATGAAATTCATCTGTACTTCTGGGTGATGACATGAAAACATATAAACGTCACTAACCTCTGCTTTTCTTTTCATATATATATGTGTGTATATATATATGTACACTTTGTCTTCTCTGCAGTTCCATGCCATGGTGATGTCCAGCTGGCCCCATCTCCCACCCAGACTGCCTCAGAGGAATCCTTCCCTCCACGTTGCACTCTTGACCAAGCAGCTGCAGCACTGTATGGCCTGCCACCAACTTGTGCAGTTTAAGGGCTCCACGTTGGTTTTGGTGATCATCACCTTGGAGCTGGAGAGGCAGACTCCTGGTTGGTTTGCTGTTATTACTGATCTGCTAAAAAAAGCACAGGTAGGAAGCAAAATGGCCTTTGGTCACAAATCCTGAAGGCAGGACATGATAAAGAATAAAGCCATGTGTATTTACAGCCAGTATTGCATTTCAGCAGCTCCTGAGACTTGTGTCCTTGCTCTGCCTTTGCTGCAGACCTTCTGGTGCTAACAAAAGGGAACAAAAGTGCAGTTCAGGGGTGGGACTGGGAGAGGGACATCCCTTTGGCAGGGCAGGGAGGGTGCCAAATTCTTGGCCACAGATAGCTGCCTGCATCCTGAGCCAGGAGAAATTATCTCATGATGGGAGAGTCTGAGAGCACCTAGAAATCTGCCCAGTTTCTTCAGCCTCCTTCTGAACACTGAGAAAACTTTTAAGTACAGTCACATATCTCTAAAAATATAATCAGTTTGACTTCTTATGATTTAAGACAAGCTCTATTTATTTTTCTTTTTTTTAAAGCTTTCCACCAGTTTCATAAAATATATGCCTTTCAAGAAAGCACACTTAGAAGGGTAAAGACCCAGGCTGTCAGCTTGCCACCCACCCATTTTAAGATCTTGAATTTGTCTGAAATAACCTGGCCTCCTGCTGTCCCTCCTGCCTGCTGTTTCCTGCAAAGAGGAAGCACTTGCCCACATTGTGTGTAGAAGAAGGGGTAATCATAGTTATAGGAGTAGTTATCAGGAGTTCCTGGATAAGTGTTGTCCACCAGAATCAACAGCATATTGCTGCTATACATCTCCTGAGGCATGCAGCCTGTCCCTGCCCTCCCCCTGATTACAAAGTGACAGGAGCAGTGGCCAGACAAGAGAGTCACATATCCAAAACTTAAAATAAATCTGCATCTTTCTTTACAGGCAAACAGCAATGAATTTATCCACTGCAAAGAGCTTGTGGATCTAGAGTTAATGTGCTTGCAGGCACCCACTGCTGTTAATATTTCCTATCCCATCAGCCAAGCTGTGCAGGGTCATCCCAAGGCAAGGCCACCCTGCCAGCCCTTTCTGGATGGCAGAGCTCCCAACAAGGGAGCCTGAGGGTTGCTGTAAGCCAGCCTGTTTCAGCCCCTTCACACCTACCACAGCCCAAACTCCTGATCAAACCCCTGAGACTGAAGAATGCTGAGATGGATTCACTCCTGCACAGTGAGGATGGGGAGTGCTGGGACGATGAACACAGGAGGCACATGGCCCCAACTGAGCTGCTCCTGTCCTCCCTTACAGCCACTCAAAAAGGACTCATGGAGAATTACTGCCTTGGAAGCAGCACCTGCAGAACCAGCAGGTCCCAGCAAACAGAACTGCCAAAATAATAGGGCAAAATTGTCACTGTGCTTCTCAGAGGACAAAGACACTTGGTATTGTCAGTCTATTTTTTATGTCCTTCCTAAGCAATATGTGCTACCCCTCACATTTAAGATTATGTAAAGACAGAAAGCTGGGGAGAGGAGGGACTTGGTCACAGTCCTGCAACCCAGGGATCCACTTGGCAGGCAGCTACAAACTTCATGGAGAACCAAATGCCTCAGAGTTTATTTTAAAATAGCTATGATGAAGTTTGACAGACTGAGCCTTTCATCCAGCTCATGCCATTGTTCTCTCATTAGAGCTGATCTGGCTCAGACCATGGGAGCTGAACAGGAGCTGCTGCTGTCGAGGAATGGGCAGCCCCCACTGCTGCCTCTGCAAGAGATCCCAGATGGAACCAAGGCTTTCATTCAGCAGTGAGAAGCTTGAATCAAACCTCCAGTTTTCCTTAAGGCCTTACCTTGTAATCCAGGGGTCTGGGATCTGTGCTTTTTCCTGGTTAGGCCATTACAGACTCTGTCACAGTTCCTATGAAATGTGGGAAATCACTTCTTGTCTACAATCACCATTGCCTTGAGCTCTCACCAACCAGCATGTGCTGCTCAGGGTTTTTAAAATTTATTCTGTTTTACCAGACTAGACAAAATAAAATGACTTTAGAAATTCCCCTCCACCACAACCACATTATTTCTTACAAATTGCTTCATCTTCATAGCAAAGTGGTTTTACAAAGGTCAGATTGAACCACTCTTGCATTTTTAAAAACCAGCTTCACAAATCCTTTTAAAATTAGTGGAGGTTTTGTTTTAAACAATAGGCATTTTTAGGTTATTGTTACCCTAGTTTGAGGGTATCTTCCAGCCAGTAGGGGATGGGTAATAGCACCATACCTGCCATCCTGTAACAGAGCAGGAGAGGGGTTTGTATGAACTGGCACAGGCTAAATACCGAGCAGGTGTCTCATGTAATGACATGGGATAAATAACTTGGAGACAGAGATGGGACAGGAGCAAGGAGACAATGCTGTGCAACTGCAGAACTCATCAGTGCAAGAAGAATATTTCTGGCCTTCTCCCCTTCTTCACTGTCTGATCTTGTAGGACAGGAATTCCTGCACCAACCACACAGGACTGATGTGCTGAGCAGCTGTTCACACTTTCTCAAGGGTTAAATTTGCCAGAGTGAGCTCTGTGTGTGCAGGGAGAAAGCCATGCAGCTCTTGACACCACAAAAGAAGCCCCCAAGTGTTCCAGTAACATCCAGTAATGGAGACTTAGTGCAAATAACCTGTGTGAACAGACATGAGTTGAACCAGCAGTGAAAGCCACAGAATTCCCTTGAGCCAGGTAAAAGCTCCCTCAGGCTGGGGGTGCTGTGCTGAGGGGGGTCCCTGCCCAGGCCTGGGATGCTGCAGGAGCAGGACTTGGGGCTTATTTAGACCACATGAGGTTTGTGAGGTCCCCACATACTCAGGGGTCAGGCAGCAGCATGTTTGGAACATGGTATTTATTTATGCCACCACAGGGAAGGCTCTCATTTAATGGCAGGGCTCTTCCCTCCTCCTGAGCAGGGCCTTCCTTTTCTCTCACAAGCTGTGAGTTGAATCCCTGGCTTTTGGGAGGAGGGGAGTTGTCTTTTATAGTTTCCACTAAATAAAACATCAGCTTGGTCTGCCTGTTCTCTGTGGCCCTGGAATAGCCCAGCTGAAAGGTGATGCCCACACCAATCCCTGCAGAAAACGGGGCTGTGTGATGGGCTCTGCTTCCCTCCCATCCCTTTGCCCTGTCTCAAGCATTGTGCCCAGCTGTGTGTACCCCTGGAAATGCCAGCAGCAGAGCTCTACACACAGTGATTAACACGCTGTAACTCTACACCACAACAATCCCAACCTCGTGTTTCCCCCACAGCTGTGAGCCTATGGACAGCTCTTGCCTGCAGCTGGATGAGGTGTTAAAACCCATGAACAAACTTGCTTCTCAAAATCTCTGCAGACCTCTGTGATCCACATGCAAAAGTACACATCAACAGGGGTTAATTCCAAAAGATAAAGGCAGCGCTGGAAGGCCCTTCAGGGCTCTGTGTTCCCAGTCAGGGTGCAAGATGCCACACTGGGATGGGAACAGCTCACCTGGAGCCTGCCTGTGCTCCCAGGACACACTGCTGCTTCTCTGGCAGCACAGCTCCCTTCCACACACCTATTCCAGCACTGCAGTTACCAGAAAGGAACAAACACTTCTGTCTTGGCTTCCACAGGCTAAAAATGTCACTTACCTTTTCATTCTGCCATTGCTCAGAGCGGAGATTCCTACCCCAAAGGATGAGCTGCCAGGAATAGGAAGGAGCTGCTCTTGCACAGGACCATTCCTGTTACAGAAGGAGCTTTTTGGATAGTGAGAATAGCACCAATTCTCTTTTTTTTTCTAGCAGTACAGGGTCAGAGGCTTTAACACCTTTGCCCTCCCTGCCTGGACAAGTAATGAGTGACAAAATGAACACTCTCCACAGACAGCAGTGTCAGGAACAATTATTTTGGCCAGTGAGTTTCAGAGAGGATGACATCTCACCCCTGTGCCTATCTGTTTGTACTGTGTGTACAACATGAATTTATTCCAACTGCAGCTCAACTCACCACTGCAGATCCCATTTGCTACACACCAGTTACCGGTGAGAATGTGCCAGACTGAGTGAGTGCCAGCACAGGTCTGATGTGGTTATGGCCAGCTCTGTGAGGACTGTTGTTTTGGGGATTATTCACTCCCAGAAGTGAATAATAAGTGAATAAGTGAATACAGAGAATGCTTATAGAGTATTTTCAAAGAGCTCTGACCTGGTAAGGTCCCTTCCCTTGGGGGATCTTGGCCCAGGTGAGGCTCTCAAACCCAGACTCCTCTTGTTGTTTCCTCAATTCAGGCCAGATTTTCAGATGCCTGAAGCTACCACCACCTTGTAAACAAAGCTGCAATTACACCTGAAATCCCCTATGGTAAGCATCCACAGAACTGTTTTCTGTGGCTGTTTTAAGCCACCTACAGAAACAGCAAAGCATTTCAGATCCTCCCACCCACCATAATGCCCCCATTCATAACCCCAGCTAAAGAAATCATGTCACAGCTCATGGAGTCACCCAGGAACCACTGCAGGTGAGGACGGAGCTGCCCCATTTCAAGACAGCACTCACTGGGGTGTTTCTGACAATAAACCTGACCCAGTGGCACTAATTGCGGAGGGTGTGTGATGACCTAGGAGAAGAGCTGCCCAAATAAACAAACTCCTATGGTCAGAGAACTGACCAAGAGAGAATAAAACTGCAAAGGGAAGCATAATGCAATAGTTATACCTCATTTGTGGCATTGCAGCAACACAGTTGTCATTTGTTTTTCTCCTGCTAATTGACTTTGCTGTGTTAAATTGAATTTGAGCAGTACTTACAGTTCAATTCTTTAGGAAGGCAGAAAAGTGCACTGAGATGGAGAGATGCATTAACTTCTGGCAGATCTCAGAGCCCCCTCCCATTCCTCCTCAGCAAGACATGCAACTGGAATCCCCCTGGTGACCTAACTATGGTCATGACAAACAGAACTTAATCAAATCTTCTGAGCAATTTGGAAAAAGAACAAAAAGCTTCCATTTCAAATTCACCTATCCTGTTGGGAATCTAACTTGACAAAAGCTCCAAGCTGGATGAAAGCTTTGCCAAAGGAATTAGTGTGGCAGCCTCAAAAGAGATCACAAGCAAGTTTAGAACAGTCCTCAAAGCAGCAGCAAAGCTGTACCATGGCTCAGCTGATGGTCACACACAGCTTCAGCTGTCCCACAGTCCGTGCAGGGAAGACAGACAGAGCCCTCCTGAGCAGACTCCCAGCTCTGAATTCATGGCCCCAAGACACAGCTGTGTCAGACCTGGTGCTCCCCACCTGGCCCCACTTCCCCTGGCACAAGTGGTGCCTCATCCTTGCCCACTGTGGCAGCAGGGACAGGCAGGGGTGACAAGCATGGGGTGAATGTGTTTATCATGGGTTTCATCCCTACTGCCTGCAAGTGGCTGCAGCCTCCACAGCTTCTCCTCGTGTCCAGTTCAGTCCTTTTCAGGCCACACACCTGTTACAGCTGCAATTTCCCAGCTCTGACTCAGGCTAAGGGCATCCAGAGGGTTTAGAGACTGTCACTTGTCCCACACCCCCAGAACCTCTACAGCAGCCTCTCTGTCTCTCGGGGGGTTACAGGGACACAATGTCCTCTGTGGGAGCCTTGGGGCTCCTGTCACACACACCCACACTCCCATTCTCAGCTTTTGTCCCACTGTGGTCACACCACCAGCATGAGGTAGGAGCACAGGGTGAGATTTCTTCAAAGCTCCTGCCAAAGATTGGCTTTTGGCCACTCCTCCCCTGCCAGCCTCGGGGCAGAGGGGAAAGCAGCAGTGGGGAAAAGGGAGGGAGACTGGGCACAGCAGCTGCCAAGACACAGGGATGCACAGGGGACATCACACTTTAATCAGAGGGCAATGGGGTTAATGAGGGGAAACTGGGACCACAGAGGGACAGAGGACATTGTTCTGGTTATACCTGGTGTACAAACCATGGTTTTAACAGATGTTTGTTAAACAAGTCAGTTTTGTTTTTATTAAACCCAGCTTTGGTACAGGTCATTCCTGAGATTCATTTACAAGGTTGTTTAAAACAAAGATAAACTGGGGCCTCTCCCTGTTCCTGTGTGAAGTTACTGGGGCACAGACATCACACTTTGTTTTTCCCCTTTCCTTTTCTTAAAGAAAAGTGTTTGTGTAATGGGAAGTCAGTCTGTTACAAACACAGAACTTACACCAGGAACACTGAGTCTCCAGCTTTAAACCATTTCTCCTCCATTAATAAATAACATTTAGTTGTGCTTTAACATGGGCTCCCTTTGCACCCATCACATCCCAGCAGGATGAGCAGAGCCCAGACTGGCCAGGCAGGGTTACCTGGCCCAAAGCAGCAGAGGGGAGGTGGGCAGGGAGCTCTGGGGAAGGGGTTATGGTGTGAGGCACCAAGTGCAGCCCTCAGAAAACTAAAGAGATGAAGGCTGGGGCATTTTGGTTATAAAACCTGTGAGTATACAGAAGCAAGCTGCACAGAAGAGTTACTGTTATGAAAGGTGAGAATCCAGCTGAAAGATTAGAGATGTCAGGTTAGGGACATCAGGTTCCCCAGTTACACCCCAAAACCAGAGTGAGGAGAGGACCTGCAGGACCCTGTTACTGCAGCAGCTCGAGCAGCAAAGCTGAAAGCTCCTCACACTACCCCAGCTTTGTCCCTCACCTCTCTGGAGTCAGTCAGTGTTAACTCCCTTGGGCTGAGCCCCAAAATAAGCATTCTGGATTTAGTGCCAGCCATGCAGCAGTGTGAATTAGCAGTTTACCTTTTGCAAGTATCTTGGATTTCAACTTTACCAAGAAACCTGATTAAGCAAACTTTTCCCCATCAAAAGACACGGTGAATTTTAGTCCTTGCTACATATTCTCTTCTGTGCAACATATTGCAAGCTTAAAGGTGTAAGCACCAATTAATTTCTTCTGCATGAGATGTTTTGGCCTTAATAAATCTTCTAATTAACATATCTTCCTGTTGTTATGGAGTACGCACTGGGAAGACTAAAGAAGCTATAGAAAGAACAAAAGAAAATCAGTGTTTAAGTTTCAGTTATTTACATTAAGTAAAGGCATCATGAAAGGTCAAAGAACCAATCTATTGTACAGACATTTGAGTTTAACCCATTGCAACTTGGGGAAGTTCTCACAGCTGCCAACGTCTTGTTTGGAACTGGTAATAAAAGGATTGATTTAAAATTTTAATGAAAAGACCGCTGGTGGAACAGGAGAAAGGACTGCTGGTGGAGACCCCCAAGAGCAGCCTACCACCCACACAGATGGAGCAGTGGCTTTGCAGGGTCCTTGCCCCATTCCATCCCTCACAGCTGCAGAGTTCTTCAGAGGAACAGCCAAGGACAAGGCTGGGTTTGTGAAGCTGTCTCCTGAAGGAAAAGTGCCATCATGCCATGTCCCAGGGCCTTGGCCACCAGGCTTGGGCTCTGGAACTGCAAAGCATGGGCAGCACCTACCTCACTGCTGAGCTGCTTCTCTAACAAACCTGTGCATTTCTCCTCCTCCTCAAAGCATCTCTAGGAGCTCTGCACAAGTATTAATGAATGCTCTTAACACTGCTCCTCTGGAAAGACACTTGCCAATGCACATCATCTGAATCACCAGGTGGCCCACCTTCAAAAGCACCAGCTGCTCCACCACCTTTGGTTCCCTGAATTCTGAATGCATGTGATCCTCTCTGGTCTCCCAGATTTGGGTTTTAAATGGATTGGGATGGAAAAGGATGTAAACATTTCATACAAACCACTTGGCATCAACTGGTAATTCCCTCCTAAAGCTTTCGCCTAAAAGGTTTCCAGCTGCATATTCTTAAAAAGCTTGGAGAGACAGCCAGGATCACCAGCCTGGTTTTGTTCTTCAAGCTGGGGCTGCAGAAAAACCTCCCACCAGCAGCACAGCTACAGCAAACACTGTGCATCAGCCAAACTCCACACTGGCAGTGTCTGAAGTGCAGCACTGATTCAGCCCAACACCAAATAAACCCCAGAAGGGCCCAAAGTTGAGTGAGTATAATTTGGTATGTAGCAATGGCCCAGAACAGACACTGAGAACAAACCCTTGGCTAAAGCTTCAGCAGTTTTCTGAAAGCAGAGCACCAAACTGAAGCTGTGATCTTTTGCTGGCCTTGACCTAAGTGTATAATGTCCTTCTCTAGACAAGGAACACAGCTTTGGATGCACCCCAGGAAACCTCTCCTCCTCTGCTCCCTTTTCACCCCACCTTTAAACCACCTCTTTGGGCACCATGAAATCAGCAAAGCTGCTGGTACATCCCTGCTCAGTCACCAGACCTCACAAAGGAGATGTACCAGCAAGCCTCAAAGCTCCTTCTGCCCAAACACTGATAGCTTTTGGATTAATACCGAAGAATTTCTCCCCAGATTACACAGGAAGTACATTCCCACATACTCTATGATTAGCTAGTTGTTAATTAATTAGCTAATTATATTATTGAATGTCCCAAATGCTCATAAGACAGCCTGTGACTGGTAAGCTTGCAACCATAATACACTATTGTTGTGACAGATAATACAGAAAATAACTAGATTGCACAGAAAATGCACCACTAAATAAATGACACCACAAAAACTCAAAATACATGTGAGATTTAATAAAAGAAAAAAAAGTACAAAGTGAGTGGAAAGAAAAGAAAGAAAAAAAACCAAACCAAATCATGAACCCCAACACACTGGGAATTCCAAAGCAAAGGGATGCAGCAGGTCCCAGAGGGCTCTGTCCCCCATGCAGGTCCCCAAGGTGCCTCCATGGCTCCAACCACCCCCTCCACACCCCTGGGGCAGCCACCTGAGCCAGGCAGGACCCCCCCAGAGACCCACAAAATACAGTTTAATTTCGAAAGCAGACAACATACAGGACGGTAAACATTTAAATGATTTTAAAAAACGGATAGCTTTTCCCATTAATACCAATCTTTTACAGATAAATATATAAAACAGCTGAAAGACGTGTAGCTGGATAGTTTCAATCATTTCTGAGGGGTATTTCTTTCACTTTTTCTAGCCTACAAGATTTTAAGTCTTCAGATTGGGTGAGATGAGCATCACAACATATTTGTAATTTGTTAAATAAAAACAAGACACAGAACTACCCTACCACAATACTTAAATCTTGTCTCAGCCAAAAGAGAAAAACAAGTACTGGGGGAAAAAAATATGACTGAGTCTCCCTGGGGAGATTATGATGTTGAACAAGCAACTACTACGACAAGGGATATCTGTCACAATATAAAATCAAAGTAATATAATAATAATCATAATGAAAATATTGTTACATACATTCTGAATGTCTTCTTCAGAAAATGCTGTAAATTTCTCCACAATGCCCATGGATTTGAAGATTTTTACTCTTTGTTATAATAATATTTTTTAACTACCTGTTATTCTAGGAAAAAAATAATTGATCTCTGATGAGCCAGGGCAGAGAGAAATCGTTTGCATAGATGTTGCTGGCTGCAGCATGAGATCAGGAGAGAACTGCTGACTTGGGAATGCTGGTGAGGCTGCTGGGTGCACACCAGTACCACCAGTCACTGTTTCATCCCAGCACTGGCCTTGGGAGGCAAAATAATGAACCAAAGACCATGGCCTGCTCAGGCAATTAGTGCACCACAGTTTCTCCCATTAGCAAAAAATTAATAAAAAATAATCTGCTACATGATTGGTCTGTAGTCAGAGGTGAGGTGGAATTGTCTTCTTGCATATAACAGAAGGTTGGGTTCCTTGTGTGTGAGAAAAGCACACTAACCCTCCTAACATTTGATAGTTACTCTTTAAAATACATCTAACCTGGAGGCACAGCCTTAAAAATTAAATGTCCAGCTTTCAGCAGATTCCCAACAAGTGCAGAATTTTTATTCTTTCCACAAAAGCCTGCTCTAAAAGGTACCAGTGAGATCTCTGTGAGGTTCTTTTCTACAAGCATGAAGCAGCACTGCCAGTATATCCACAGAAAAGGCCAATGTCCATTGGAAAACAGTTTAATACCTGAGCATGTATTTAGAAAGGGGGAAAAAAAAGCTGCTTTAATGGCGTATGACAGTTAAAGAACCTCAGAATCCAGCAAAATGCTGCCCCGTGACAGCTCAGACCCAGGCCCTGCATCTCCTTCTGCACAGCACATCAGGAATCTACTGACAGCTTAAAGACAAGTCTTTAACAAAAAACATATCAGAAAAATCCTGTAACATTAATAACTAAATAAAACCACACACACTCACAACTAACACTTAGCCAGCCAGTGTTTTTATAAACTCTAAAGACACTATGTGAGGGTTAATATATTTCCTTTCATCTAGCCTAGGATGTGATGGATGGATGGATGGAATTGGGTCCAACTATTTTTCCATGACAACACAGCTAGGAACTCTCTGTTCAGTTGCTGCTCTGCCTATTCACAAAATGGTTTGAGTGGAAAAAATTAATATTGATCCTAATTATTCCTCTAAGCTCAGCTGCCCAGGAAAACAAGGCTGTGATTTCTAGGCATGAGGAGCTGTCAAAAAAGCACCTTCTAAGAGGGACAGAGCCTGTCAGCATAAACACAGTGCACAGCTCAAGAGCAGGGGATTCTCCTTATCAGGCACATATTAGGTTTAAGGTTAAAGAGTAAAAAGATGTTGGCTTAAATAGTTTCCACAACAGTAAATACATTGGTAAGTGACAACTGAAATGTTACACAAATGCTGTAGTTCCACTTTGTACAACAAACTCTTAAGAAAAACCTCTCTATAAATGTTCTACTTTAGCAGTAAAGAAAATTCAAAACATTGTCCCATTAATTGTATTAACCTCTCTCTCTCTCCTTATATATATATATATTATTATTATAAATGATGTAGATAGTGTTTAGAGTAATTCAGGAATTAATACAGAATTACTGGAATGAGGGTTACTCTGACTAAGATTCCTGAGGAAAGCCTAAATGTTGTGTTTTTCCACCCATTCTAAAAACTACTTGAGAATTTTGTTAGAAAAACAAACATTTCAGCATTCTTCAGACCACTCCTCTCACTGTGCATGTACAGGGGAAGTCAATGAGCTCTACCAGTCACCTTGGCCAATTAAAAAAATGCAGAAAGCAATTATTGAATTATTTAGCTGGTGGTAAGATGAGTTGAGTCACGGTCACTTCATACACGGCTGTTCCATCACTGGGTTTAGAACAAAACATCTTACTTGAGGGATTAGTTGGCTTTGTTTAACAAAATGTACATGTAAGGTTACTTCCCGCAAACCTCCTGATAATTCTGAAAAGAAAACAGCAGGCTGGAACACTGCAACCACTGGAGATGCTCATTGTCTCTGTCACTTTGGTCCACTCACACAATGTTATGAGAAGGGTCACTCAGGGTGGGAAACTCAAGCAACTTAACACATGAAAGCACCAAGTCCACTCTTGGCCTGAAAGTCTGTGTGTGATTAACTGAAAGAAACAAAACATAAAAAAAACATGAATTAAAGTTATGAAAATCAAATAAAAGTGAGGTGTAGCCAAGTATGTTAAAACAAAAAAAAAGGAGGAGGACAAACACTGCTGGGGCAATGAAGGCTTCAGGTGAGAGCAGCCTGGCACAACCTGCTCAGCACCATAAACACTTCTCTTTCCCCCAACTTCTGCAATTTTTCCATCACAGATTTTTTCCTTATTAAAGCTACTACAGGAGATGATCAAGAGTTCAACTAGCTCTCTTAAATATTTCACTTGAGCAGAAATCCCAAAACCCCATATTTTGAGCTAGCTCACAGGTTTGAAAATAAACAAAAACAACAAAAAAAGAAACCAATCCAAAACCATCCTGGTGATGGTGCACCTCCTCTGGCTGTGCTTCAGAGCCAGAGCCCCTGCCCCAGCACCATGTGGGGTCTCCCAGTGTTCAGAGCCCAGGCTGTGGGGGCCCCTGGGACCTCTGCACACCACCGAGCTCCCACCCAGCCCTGCTCCTGACCAGGGCTTGTTCCTATTGCTATCCCGAGGAGGAACAGCCCAGACTCACAGCTGGAGGTGGGCTACACCCAGCTAAGTGCAGGAAAACCTTTTCTGCTGCAGCCAGAAGGAGCAGAGGGAAGCTGCAGCATTTCTTGGCCCATGTTCACATTGCCTGCCCCTGGCATCACCTGCACAGGTTACCACTGTGCTCACCTTCCCCAAGCAGTCCTGGGTCCAAGAAAGCCCTAGGATTCAGCTCCTAATTCAGATAAAACAATATTTTCAGCAAAGAGTTTTATAAACCATTCAGACTCTGTGTGTGAGGTGGGCCACGCCCAGAGCATGTTGAGCAGTCTGCAGAAGAGAGCACTTTGCACATTTACATTCCAACCAACCACTCAAGTAATCTACCCCGTTATCTTCCACAGGAAGAAACAAATTGCTGGGATGTCAGTACACAGAATGAGCTCCTCTGCTGCTGCAGCTCACAGCAGGGGAATGACAGACCACAAGATCTCATCAGCAGTGAGAACCTGAATGCTGTGCTGTCAAGCACAAACCTGGGTGTTGCTACTTCTCATGGTATTTTTTTCTTGCCATCATTAAGAGGCTCAGAGAGCCTTGCCACCAGCCTGCTCTGGGTTTGATAGAATGCAATTCTGACTCTTGAGCTCCTTCATGCATGGGGAAGTAACAAAAAATGCTGCAATAGCAGAATTACCAGTTTGCATGACAGTGCTACATTTTGCTCCCTAACCAGGCTTCCTTAGAGACTGGCTTGAATTGGAAGCAGGATAACCCCCCCACGTCTTTTCTTTTTAAACCTGTTTGTCTCATTCCTGGTCTATCACTACACAATCAGGTGGCTGAAACACCAATATTTACATACCCCTGTTCCTGCTGGCTTCAGCAATGTCAATTAATGTGCAGCAAGCTAAGATAAGAACTCTGCCTTTAGGGGAAAAGAATTTTCTTGTAATCAGAACTGTGCCATTTCACAACCTGAGTTGGCTCTCACAGAGGCAAGAATGAACCCGATGGGCCCATCAGCTTTAGAGAATGGCCCCAAATTGTAAATCCCTCCCACCTGCAGCTGCCCAGGCTTCTCTGGGCAGGGCTTGGGCACAGGAGGGGCTCATCTCTCCTCTGCTTTAAGCAAAGAATCAGAAGGATGGGAGTTAGGATTCCAAAATCCCCTTTTCTCTGTATGATGTTTAAAGAACTGACCAAACATTAAAGCATGTGAGCAGACTCCCAGCTTTCCAGTGGCAGAGGAGGAAGACTCCAGTTCAGACACTTACTTTTTCCTGTCTTTGTCCTTCTTCAGTGGCTGCTGTGAGGTAGCCTGCAAGGATTGGGACTGCAAGGTTTCCACTGCCACTTTCCGCCTGTTGAAGGCGTTCATCTCTTCCTCCAGCTCCCTCCTCTTCTCCTCCACCTTCCTTTTCTCTTCCTGGTGTATCCTTTTTAAGTGCTCAAACTTCTCATGCAGCTGGTGGGAGACAGACCCTCTGAGCATGGCATTCAGCCGGTTTTGGCTGTGCTAACCCCAGGAGCCCTGCCACACCTCCCACACAAATCCCACCACAGGGACCAATCTGCTGGCAGAACACAGCACCCAGGGCCACCAGAAGCAGGGAAGACACAATAAATTCAGATCTGCCTGGTACCACACAGCAAACCAGAAGCAGCATGAGCCCTGGAGATGAGCACAGGGGATTTTGGCTCTGCACAGGGGCTGGGGACATTGCAGGACCTTTTGTTCCCCACTAGTTCTGAGGATGGCCCATTTAATTCCTGCACATTCACAGCTGCTTGCTGAGCCTCACACTGGGGACTCCACTGGACTCACTCTGACTGGGGACCCCAGCCCAGCTGCCCCCTTTACTCTGCTGTCCAGTGAGCCACAAGAGGGAAATCTCTGTGACAGGGATGCTCACCTAAACTCCCTGCCACTGGCTTTCACTCCCCAGGCAGCAGCTGCATTTCCACGTGGCACAGGACAAGTTTCTGAGGCACCTAAACCAGTGATGTGTTTGTGTTTTGGCTGGTGAGTTTTGCTAGAATGTGCTTTCCAGGATTCATGCATTGCCCAGACCCAGATTCCCTGCTGGCTGCAGTTTGGGCTCCTTGCAAATTTCTGGCACACCCACCTCTCTCTCCTTCTCCTTCAGCTCTGCCTCTGTCTCCTTGACTTTGTTAACAAACATTTGTCTCATTTCTTCCTCTTTCCTCTGGAGCTCACCCAAGAACTCTTTCCTTTTGGTCTCATATGTTTCTTGGAGGCTGGGGAAGAAAGCAAATGAAATCCAGACTCTCTGGATGCTGTTGAGTTAGTGATGGGGAAATGCATGCCTGTCTGTGCTGTTGGAAAAACAGGCAGGGATGGGAACATCCAAATCAGCTGCACAGCTTCAACCCAGCGCTGGCATTTCCCAGCCTGGCACTGTAGATTTACCTGCAAACCTCCCATTTTTTGGGGCTGTCAGTACCAAACCCTCACTCTAAACTGCTGCTGGATGTGAAGACCACTCACCTGAAGGGCTGGCTGTCTGGATCTGTGTCCTTGAAGCCCATCTCCTCCAGCTTGCACCGGCGGTAGAGCTCGTAGTGGCGGGTGTGGGTCTGCTCGCGCAGGTCCTCCATGTTCACGCGGATCAGCATCTCCCTCAGCTTCACAAAGTCACAGTGACTCTCATTCTCCACTGACAAAGGCAAGGGACAGGTCAGCAAACTGCAGGTGTGCTGGGGGAACACAAGGCACACATGACTGGCTCCAGATACTCTCATCCTGAGGAGCCTGTTGTCCTGCTCAGGGCACAACACAACCCCTGGATGCAGAGATTCCTGCTGACATTCCCACCTGCTGCAGGAATGGCAACTCAAAGGAAAGACTGGCCAACCCACAAGGGCTGCAGGGGACATGCCTGCTGCTTGTCACAGGGCACCTTCACGCAGAGGTGCTGCTGAGGGCAGGGCTGGGAGGGTTTGGGGTGGGCTTGGCCCCTCACCTTGCACCACTCCCCAGGGGTACTGCCGAGCTCGCACCAGCTTGTTCCCAACCTTCACCTCCTCCGTGCTGCCGACCACAGCAAAGGGCAGATGAGCCTGAAACAGAGCCAGGGGCAGGGACTCAGTGCCTGGGGTAACCCCCAGAGATCAGCCTGACCCTTAGCTCCCCCTCACCCAGGCACAGCAGCTGCTTCCCCGAGTCCCTTCTCCGAACCTGCCAATTTCTGACACTCAGAGCAATCTCTACAGCAAACTGGGATATTCTACAGAGAGTGGTGAGGGGCCACAGCAGAGCTTACCAGCAATGCTGCCTGGGCTGCACCAGCTGGGGAACAGTGTAGGAACAGCACGGTCACTAGTGCTGCACTCCATCCCTCTGCCAGGCTGTACACAGCAGGAGTGGGGCCCTCCTGCCCTGCTGAAAGGCAGGGACAGCCCCACACAGGCCCTGGCACAGCAGAGAGTGTGTGGGCACTGCAGGGACATGTGCAGGATACAACATGTCCCCACTGCTCGCCAAGCCTGCACGGCAGCAGGCACAGGGAGGAAACAGGACTGGGGGCTTCAGGAGGGTGAGGCTGACAAAATCCTCCACTTTTTAAAAGAAATGGATCCAGAAGTGTGGAACTCCTAGAGAAGTGGCCAAATATATTTTTATTGGAGGAAGGAAGGGGAAGAAAAAAAGCCAAACAAGCATGACTCCTGTTTTTCTCCCCAATACACACAGCTTGCAATTATTTAAGTAAGAGTGAATCCTCCAAGGTTTTCATAATTTTAGCAAAAAAGAACTAATAGAGTAAAAACATGTATCTAGTCCACCCAGAAACCAACTGGTAACTGAATTAAAAAAAATAGCAGGGGGAATGGTGAAAGAAAAGACAAAGCATTTAATCAGAAACAGCTATGCAGGAAAATGGTCATTTTGATAAAAAAGCTACTTTTGATTTATAAAATTAACATGGAAACATTTCAGTTTTTTCTACTGCCATAGCTGCACTCTTGATTTGGGAGACAAGAAGCTTAAAAGTGTTTTTGCATGTGCTTCAGTCAGGTCTGAATTAGATCTCTGAATTTCAAAAAAGAAAAAATAGAGATTAAAGATTTTCTTCTTTACTTTAAATTGGGTTTTCTCTGGTCAGCCTCCTTAAGTCACAAGACTAATGTAAATCTTAACTGTCACATTTTATTCACAGTTCCTTCTTCCTCAAACACAAAGCAGCCTAAGAACAGACAGAATTAATTCTGAGGAAAGCATTTTTCAAAAATTCAATACAATAAATTCTAGAGCTAAGTTTCTCCAGAGAGCCCCCCAGATTAAACATGAGCCACATTTTAATTAATTCTGTATGCAACAGCCTTTGCCATCTGTGAGACCCACAGCTGGGCTTTCCAACAGCACCCAGCATCCCAAAAAATTCACTTCCTTTTCAAACCAGGACACTGATTCAGTGCCTGGACATTCCCAATGAAACTTGCCCTTCAGATGTGTTTTTGTGCAGCAATTTAATGGGTCAGGACTTTGGGAGGGATGGGAGAGGTGTGTCACCCACATTCATCACAGAGTTGATCTCAGCCACGGCCTCGTCGTCCGTGGGGAACTGGTAGATCTGCACCCCATTGCTGACCAGCTCGCTCATGATCTTGATCTTGAACTTGTGCAGCTCGCTCTTGGAGATGGTGTCTGCTTTGGCAATGATGGGGATGATGTTCACCTAGAGCACAGGGCAGGAAGGAAGGAAGGACAAACACCCAGTGAGCAGTTTGGCCTGGGGGTGACCCAGATCCTGCCCCACTGGCTGTTCTACAGCTCCCAAAATCACCCTGGAGCTCTGCTTGCACAGGAGCTGCAGCCCAGCTCGGCCCAACACTAGAGGGAAGAGTTCTCCAGGACTCACTTGGCTACACAGCTTCAGATAAACCACACAAGGAGCAAATCAAAGCCCTGCTCTGGCTGTGATTTGTACACAGTGTAGCTGTCACACCCGAGCTGTCACCCCTGAGCCTGGCTGTGCTGACAGGATGTTTTACAAGACAAGCACGAGGGTGAAATGCACATTGAGCTGATGTGAAGCCTTCCCATGCTGAAGTGGAAAGAGCAGGGACTCCTCAGATGCTCTGACAGCAGCTGATGACCCTCCCCAAGGACTCCATCAGCCTCTTGGTGAGGATCACAACTTGGCTGTGCCACGTGGGTTATATGGAGAAAGGGCAGACATATTTATTTTCATGCTGTTCTTGCTCAGCTTTGGTTTCACATCAGACAGCAGTCACTATACTCCACACAACTTCATCCACCTGGGCTCCAAAGCCACCCACCAGCTGCACAGTGGGGAGGTCTCCTTGTGCCCAGCACCCTTCAAGATCAAAAGTAAACCAGAGCCACATCCCACCAGGGGTGATGGGGTCCATTATGCTTCAGAGAGCTACAGTGAGGCTGGATCTATCACAGGAACCTGTGCTAGACAATGCTGCTGTGCCCAGAAAAGCCACGCGTGATACTGAAACCACTGCTTAAACAAACAGCAGAACTCATCTGTCTGAACAGCAACCAAATTCACAGCAGTAAAACACAAGAATTTAGACAAATAAGGGGAAAGTCTGATTTGCCATCTAACATTTCCCTACAGCCAATGCTTTTTGTCCTACAGAGCTGAAATTCACAGCAATCAGTTGGTCTCCAGTGAGTGCCCATTAAAATAAAAGGCTTTGCTTTCCCAGCACAAGTTCTTTGTAGGTCAGTGTTTTTTCCACATTTCTTGGGATCTCCCCACTCCCCCTCCCTGTCTGTTTAGTGGTTTAGCACTCACTAAACACAAAAGCATTTACTTACTCTGAAAGAAAATAGTCGAAATTTACTCATGGCAAATGTATCTGAGAGAATAAATTCCTCTTTCTCTCAGGCACTGACCTGGACTCTTTCACCAAGGAGCACATCCCCCACAGAAAAGGCTGCCTGCTGCTCACTCCCCTGCTCAGCAGGTCCATGTCCTCATTGCAAAGGTAAAAGGGCCATGACCACAGCTGGGTGTCTCCCTGACCCGCTAAGACCTGAGGAGGCTTGGATTCACCATCTCCCACAGAAAAAAGGTCAGCTCAGGGCTCACATCCCTTTTCAGTCAGCCTAAGCAGCTTCCCCTTCTTTTTCCAAGGGACTCCAGTTCAGCCCTGCTCACAGAAATGCAGGGCTGCAGAGCCTGGAGCAGCTTTGCAGCAGCAGGGGAGACAGGCTCTGCTCTGTGGTCACCACTGTGGTCCCAGCACCACTCCAATCACAAACCAAGGCTGGCTGGAGTGCCCTCAACCAGATTTCTTGTATTTTGGAAAGGCAACTCAGTGAACACCTGCTGACACAGAGTTCACAACACAAAGGGGTTTTACAAGTTGTGTTTCCAATAATCAACAGCCACATCAATACTGGGGAGGCGTGGATATGGCATTTGAGTGTGTCCTAGGTCTAGAATGGATTAATTCCTTTGCAACACAGAGAAGGGATGAAACAGTTTGGAAACAAGAAACCAACAAGACATGAGATGTTACTGAACTGCATGTCTGACCCTTCCACACACCCACCTCCATGCCCAGGCCAAGCCTGTGGCACAGAGATTAGTGACAAACTATTACATATCCAGCTAGAGAAGAAAAGCCACCTCTTCTCCTGAGCAGGTTTTAAAACCCAAATAAAAGGAAGGAATGCCAGAATGACAAGAGGGTTCTCTGTCCACTCTTTTTACACAAATAATGTTGATCTTGGGTTGAAGGCAAAATCCTAGAGCAACATTCTTGCATCTATGGTGGAACAGCAATATTCCCTGTCTGAAGATCTAGTAATAAAATCATGCAGTTGACTACTGGCATGTGACCCCACTGAGTGTGACAGGGGTGCAGTGTCCCCCTTGCCTGTCAGGCCATGTGCTGGAGGGCTTTGCTGGAGCTGGAATTATGACCAGAGGAAATCTGTGCTTCAGACAGGACAGGGAGCTCCCATGCACACAGACAAAAATGCACCTCCTTCTCAAGTCTTCCTGAACAGAGTTGCTTCTCACCTCCAAAAATAAAACTTACAGGAACTTGTCATTTGGTAGAAAATAATTCTGCTGATGCAATAAGACTGTAGGCACTTCTGCCCTGTGAAACACAGCTGAATTTTTCCCCATCTCCAAACTGTTCCTGAATGCAAGCTGCAGTGAAGCCAAGAGGTAAATCCTACTTTGGAAGCCAAAGAGCTGAGGCACAGGCTGCCTGAAGCATCCCCACCTGCCCAGGATGTGTCATCTCTCAGAGGGCAGGCACTCAGCCATGGTGACTGAAAACCATCCAGGACAAGCAGTGAGCTCCAGGACCCTTATGGCTGCACACACTGCAGCACCATTTCCCCTGACAGGGCTGGGTTTTAAATCAATAAATCACCTTCTCATCTGATACAAATGCACTATGATTTATCTCCTTGTCCCAGGTTAAACCCAGTGGAAAGTTTACATCTGTCAGGCTCTATGTGCTTCCCACTAGCAGCCAGCCAGCCAAATTCCACCTATCTACAACCACTTGTGAAGATGCTTCTGCTCCCTGGCTGTAACTAAATACCCCAGATAACAGCTGGCCATGAGCTCAGCCAAACAGATATTGTCTTACAGTACAATGGAAGATTCTGTTTATAAAGCTTTACCCAGAAGGGATTTCGTAGACTTTACACTAAAATCAAGATTGGTTATTGAAATTGTCACAGAGCCAAAAGCCTGCCCAGGACAACACATCCACACATCATGTCACCTGTGGGCTAAAGCAAAGGTGGAACTGGGCCACAGTCCTACAAACTCCCTGTTAAACCAGCCTCAGAGACCGAGAGCAGAGCACAGAACACAGCATTGCCTCTGATGCACCTTCCATCTCCACAGCTCCATTCTTGAACTGTAAAACAAGGGCCACACAAAGCTCTCAACAACAGCAGGTTCAGGTGTGTCACCGTGATATTTTATGAAAAATCCCCTTGCCAGGATTTTCCTCCTGAGAAGCCTCAGAAAAGAAATGTAAACAATAATTATCTGATTGCTTGGAATGTGGTTGGTTGCTTACCAACAGGTGCATCTTTGATTGGTTCCATGTGAATTGTTTTAAATTAATGAACAATCACAGCCAGTTGTGTTGGACTCTAAGTCTGTAAGGAGTTTTTATTATCATTCTTGTTTAGCCTTCTGATGTCTCCTTTCTTTTTCTTTAGTATAGTTTTAGTATATCATTTTCTTTTAATATAGTATAATATCACAAAATAATAAATCAGCCTTCTGAGAACTTGGAGTCAAATGCTCATCTCTCACCTCATCCTAGGACCCAGAACACCACAACAATTAATAACAACACAAGAGTGCTCACACAGCAGCAGACACGAGCCAGTGCACATCACCTCTGCTCCCACTGAGAGGCAGAACTGCCTGGGCTCTGCTGACCCCCCTTCACCCTGCCCACACAGCAGCCCCCAGCACAAATGGTTCATCTGTAGTGGGAAAGGGGCACAGCACTGCACAAACCCCCAGGGGTGCCTGGGAAGTGCTCCCATGTCCTGGGATGACACCGCTGCAGAAATGCAACATAAATCCCTGATGCCCAGAAAATATCAATGGGCTCCACTTCCTTATTCATTTCCATGTGCCCACTTGTGTGAGGCCACCACAGCATGAAATCCAGGATGTTCTCATGCTGTGGCAAGAAGGGAGATGAGAACAAAGGCGTAAAATGACTCCAGAGACGGTTATTAAAGTGGAAGTTTGGAAATACAAAAAGTTTGCCTGCGCACAAAGTTTTCATCTGTGCACAAGCACAAAGGATTTATTTTGGTACTACCAAAGGACCACATTAAAGGCAACCACAGGGAGATGTGAAAAGTAGGCAATGAGAAGGAAAGGAGAGAAAGGCTTTGTGGGACTACCAGCACCAAGGAGAATAGTGCAAAAGCTTTCCTCCAAAAATATTTCTGGGAATATGTAATGCTGGCACAGTACCAAGAGACAAAAGTTTATTAAGGGAAAGTTTTCGGATTCCTGATGAAGTCAGTGTAACAGCCAAAGCTACAAACAGCCCACTGCAACAGGAAGCCAGTGCCTGCTCTGGACTGGGGCCAAGGGAAAGCAGGCCAGGAGCCCAGGGTGGCAAGGGCAAGCAGCAGGGACTGCACAGGGGAACTCAACCCAGCAGCAAAGTCCATCAGAGCAGCACGTGAACAACAGCCAGAGAAGAGAGTGCTCCCTCAGTGCAATCCAGGGGATCCCCAGGTCCTGCAGGGTCCCATGCCTGTCCTTCTGCAGGCTGAACAGCACCTGCCACCTCAAAGGAACCACCCTGCTGCTAAAACAATACTCTGAGAGACAGGAAATCATTGAGAAGAAAATAAGAGATTCTGCTGCCACTAGTGAACTTTGAAGCCTCCTGCAGCTCCCTGGAAGTCAGCTGGAACACACAAAACTATGTCAGAAACTTGCTCCCAGCTGCAGGAACATAAGCAAGCCATTGGTTAGGTAACACCCTGCCCCCTTATGCACAAAGAACCCCAGCAGATCCTCTCATCACCACTTTTAGGATTCCTATGACCATGAGAATTCCTCACCATATCTACCCTTTACGAAGATACTGTGATCTCCTATCCAGATCACTTGGCACTGCCCCAGTGACAGCTCACACACTCCCTGTGCACCAGCACACACAGCCAACGCTTCTCTCAGCTCTTGTCTCCTCAGCACTGACCACCACCTTAGGACAACTGCAGTTTTGGGGGCTCTCAGCCCCTCTGTCCCTGCTGACAGGTCAGGACAGCAAAGGGGACTCCACAATCTAACTGCTGAAGCTGGAAGGCATCCTCACCTGCACACCCAATGGAGATGCAGCTGATGGATCTGATAAATATCAGCTAATCTGGGTGAGATTCTTACAGCAGAGGGACACTCTGGAATTTACACAACCAACGGGAAAACAGGCTTTCCCTGACATTCTTCAGGAAAGTCAGTGAGAAAACAAGCACAGGACATCAGCAACCCCCAGGCCAGACAAAACTTTACCAGAGTCCTCAGAATGGTTCAGCTGCCACACAGGAAGGAGTCCAGCACTGCACAGAAGGAACAAAACCTTCCACAGGACAACCTGTAGCAACAGAAGAAGCATTCCAGAAAGAGGGAATGTAGTTTCCAAGGCCCTACCTTGCTATCCAGCTTCTTCATTGTCACCAGGTCCAAGGACTTGAGCGAGTGCCCGGTGGGGGTGATGAAGTAGAGGCAGACGTGGATCCTCGTGTCATGGTAGTCGAACAGAGACCGGCGGATTTTCAGCTCTTCTTGCAAATAATTTTCAAACTGCGTATCAATGTACTCTACGATTGGCCTGTAACTAAAACCATCCCATTAGCAAACCAGCCACTGCAGCACAAATCTAAACTGTCTAAAGGCTGAAGGAATTCTCCTAGCCATTCCAAGATATCACTAAAAACAAGTTATAAGACTCAAACAATTTAGCTTTGCAATGGGAAACTGTGGGGTTTACACACAGACCTTATAATCCAAAGGTTGCTGGAGATTCTTGAGGCTGCACTGCAAAGTCTAAGGACAGTGGAGCACAGAAAGATGACTACTTCTCCATCTCAAACTTTGCCCGGATTTCAGGGCTCAGCCATCTATCTGCAGCAATACAACACGACCAAGGAGACACCCTGGAATCCCAGAAAGCCTTTACCTGGGCCTTGAACAAGATGTCTGTGTAGATAAAGGAGACCAGTTCAAAACAGGTAATTCCTGACCCTGCTCTGAGGACAGCTGGTTAACAGCTCACGATCCTGAAGGACAGCAATCTCTGCTGGAAAGACCTCCTGTGACCTCTCTTTCTGGCTGTTCACCCTCTACCCTTTGTCCCCAGAACCACCACAGGCAGCGACTCCTTTACCAGAGACACAGACACTTCTGCAGCACTGCGAGGGGAACTGCAGGCAGCTGATGTCTAAGCACGAGGCAGAAACACCGAGCAGATGGCACAAGACCTGCCTTTCGTCCTTATTGATCTGATCCCCAAATCCAACTGCATCCACGATGGTGAGCTTCAGGTGCACGTTGCTCTCCTGCAGGTCGTAGGTGCGCGGGCGCAGGCGCACAGTGCTCTCGTAGTGGCTGGCTTCCTCTGTCTCAAAGGTGGTGTTGAACAGGGTGTTCATCAGCGTGGACTTCCCAATGCCAGTCTCACCTGGGGAGGACAAACCAGCAGCTCACTGCAGTGCGAATCTGCCACTTCAAAGCACGTTAATTAGAGAACGGAATGACACTGTGGAAGGTCACCACGAGTGGCTCGTGCACAGACATGTAATTGTCACACGGGTGTCACACAGACAGTGTCTGCCTTCCTGAAGGTCTCCCATGTTTAATGCAAACAGCACAGAGCACTTGGGTCTTCCCAGTATCACACAAAACACAGCAGCACAGCAAAGCACACTATCTTTCTTTCCATGACCCCTGACTTTGCCTGGGATTCTGCACTAGAGAAGCTGTGCAGAGGACAATTTTAGCAGCCATTGAAGGACACCTGGGATGCATCACAAAAACCTCTATCCCAGAATATTTGGCTGACAAGCTGTTTGTGAGCAGAAAGGCTTTGAACTGCTGTTCCTGGTAATGAAACAAGACTGATATTTTCCAGTTTGGCCTAGAAGGAGCCTAATTTAAACTCCTTATTCACTACACACAGCCCTACTGGTCATGGGGGTGAAGAGAGGCAAAATCTGAGGAAATAACCTTCATTGCACGGTCTATAGAAAGCTGCAGGAGCTGCTGTATTTCTGCTGGTCTAGCAGGTTACAATACTTCAGACCTCATACACCCTACAAGAACCAGCCAAAAAAGAAATGATGCTCAGCTCATCTCTGAAAGGAACTGGTCTCTAGTACTCCAGTCAGCACTGCCTGCTAGATCACATCAATACCAAAATTAAAAGCCAAGAATACAATAAGGTTATTTTAAAGTCAGTAAGGAACAGTCCCCCTTTCTAAGCACAGAGATGACCATGCTGGCACCTGGAAAGCACTGACTAGGCACAGCTCAGACACAAACCTCTTGTGCCCAGATTTGGGGTCCAGGCTCACACTCAGAAATAACCAAGTTACCAACAGCAGCTCCCACATAACCCATGGTGCATCTGACTGTATCTACCTAGACATCATACTCAGCAAAAGCTGCTCATGCAGCCACCCCAGCTAGCATATGGAAACACTTAACTTTCTATATACAGCCTTCCTTTGATCCCTCCTATTGCAAAGCTATTGCAGCAGAGATGATGAGCAATAACCCACTGATTACAGAAATCCTCCTGGCTTGACTCAGTGTGTTTTTTAAGAGTTTGGCATTTCTGACTTGCTGAAGTCACTGCCAAGGCTGGTGGCATAGCAGGACACTCAATAAATGCTGGTCCCAGCCTCCCCCCATGGCTGTTTGCAAGGGCAGTGCTCACCCACACAGAGGATGTTGAAGCTGAAGCCTTGTGTGACAGACTTGCTGACCAGCTGATCCGGGAGGCTGTCGAAGCCCACATGGCCCCCCAGGGACAGGTTCCTCTTCTCTTCATTCTGCCAGGGAGAAGAAGCCAGATTAGCAAACTGCACTGAGATGACAAATCAGGCTGATGAGACCAAGATCACCCACCCTCCTGGGCACTGCAAAGCCCAGCAGTGCCCCTAAGGGCCTGTGTTTGGCACACCACAGCACAAACCCCCCAACACCCACCAACAAGAGGAGAGGGTGTGAAACACTGATCTTCATGGGGAGCTGGGAGAACCAAGCTACCAGGCTGCAAAGGAAAAAAACACCAGTGTGAGCTTCAACTACATGCAGCTGGGAGAGATTAGCAAAGGAAAACCTACCACGGTGTGCTTTAGCACTCATTTCTCTTGGACTTTTTTTTTTGTATTTCATTTTCTCAAACCCTCCAGCAGTGAATTCAGCTTGACAGACTGTGCATTTTTCCCTGAGTACTTGTCATTCCCCCTTGCCATGGCCACAAGCAGTGAGGTTTGCTCGCCCGGCGCTGGGGGTGCCGCTGGCACAGGCAGGGCAAGGAACCCTCTTGCTTTGCCATCTGTGAGCACACAGCTTTCCTCTGTTCCTCTGCTGTTCCTGTTCCTGCCTCCCCCGTGTGCACTTTGCTCTCCCTTCTGTTCCCTCCCTCCCCCACAGAAGCTGATCACCTGTAGAGGCTTTGCTTAGGAACTAAGACAACAAAATCCGAGGAGACAGCAGCTCTGTGACCTGTGCTAGACAGAAAGGCAGAGCAGAGCAGACATTAAAGTCCAGCTAAGAGGAGCTGACAGAAGGGTCATTTCTCTTTCTAGTGGCTAAAACCAGGAAAGTTTGCAATTTCAACAGATGCACATCTCTCCGCACAACTAAGAAATGATGTCTGAACCCAGGGACCAGACCACCATCCCCACAGCCCCTCAGGCTCTTTCCCACCCATGGAAAAGCAAGGAGACAGGACTTCAGAGAATGAATTGTGATTAATTCACACTCACAATTTCTTTGGAAACTGATTGTTTTTCTTAATCACCAGCACACATAGAAGATGGGAATGGAAAAAATGTCTGCCCTTGGTTTGGCTCTGGCTCTTCTGTCTGTTCCTGACAATTGGAATTTAATGTCCCAGCACTAAGACTGAGAGACAAGAGCATCCCTGAGAAGAGCCTAAGCTGCCTGTCAAACTTAAATGAAGTCAAGAGGAAAATAAATGATCTGATAAGCCATGCCTCTGTGCCTGCAGTAAGGTTGCTAAACAAAACACAAACCTTTGTTCAACTGCATCTTGAGTCAAAGCCCCTTTTAGCCTTTGGTAGAACAAATATTCTCAGTCTTGTAAAATAAACCATTTAAATCACAAGAACAACCTGTGAACAGCTGAAACAACTTCCATGCCTCACACACAAACCTTCTGGCTGTTCCATTTCGTATTTTTTACCCACTTTCAGATTATCTTAGCCCAGTGCTCTCCCAAGTGACTCCCTGGACAAAACCACAATTGAATCATAGCTGGGCTCTTGTGACCCATCCTATTCTGTCCAATCAGGATCCATCACACTCACTAACTTAGTAGAAAAAGCAATCATTTAAAGTTTCCATGTGTAACTGACATCAGCAATTAAGGTTTTGAGATGACCAAAGTTTAGGTGAATTAAAAATAAAACCAGCCCCTAAGACAGGGAGATCTCCAAGTTTAACTCTCTTCCATTCACCCGTCAGCACAGGGAGATGCTGCAACTCAGACCCCAGGACACACAGGGTGTTCTAAAGGTGAATCTGTGTTGCTCCAGTCAGGCAGATGCTGAGCTGTGGATCCCACACGGGGTGGCACAACCTCAACTGGGAAGGGGAACCTGGGACATGTGTGAGCTGGGCAGAGACCCAGAGCTGATGAGGTCTGGCTTTGCCCTGGGGAAGAGGCTGTCACAAGGCACAGGAACCCACTGCAGGCACCAGCTGAGCTCGGGGGGCTTCCTCAGGCTCTCAGCCCCCACTCCTCATCCTCCCCAGAACCTCCCAGAGCTCCAGCTGCCAGCTCCCAGCTCTGCAATGCGGTGACAGCCGGGCAGGCTGTTCCCACAGAAAGGAACCGGGTTTGATGGTTACACTTTGTGTCTTTTCATTCTAAGTAATAAACAAAAACAAGCAAACAAAAACACAAACCAGAAGCCTGGAATGACATTTTGGATGGGAAATAAATAAAGGCTGCCGATGGCTATGATTGGGCTGAAAGTGCCTGAGGCTGGGAGGAGGTTTCCAGGCAACAGGCAGCACCACTGCTCGAGATTTTAAAATAGGTTCCAGCTCAGCAAGGCTGCATTGAGAACTCAGTCATGCCTTGGCTGCAGGAAACCCAAATGCATCCACACAGGGCTTTTTCTCTTCTTTTTTTGGCACTCAGTAGCTGTTCATTACAGGACAGGAATACACCTACTCAGAGTGGCTCGCCATCTCTCAAAGCTGTTAAATCAATGAGCCAAACTTCAGTGGAATAATTTTTGCCAGTGACCTTGAAATGCAGTTTCCTTTATTTCTGTAAGCAGCAGAAATAACCTGGTTCAAGTTCAAGGCACTGCTGATACCAAAGCAGAAAACCATTTGCTGTGCTTGCAGTGTGTTCAGCTGTCATTCAGCTCCAAAGGGATTTTGCTGTGTTAGGATAAACAATGGCAACAGCTGCTGGGAAGTAGGAAGACTAGGAAAATAAAGAAAGGGGCAGAAAAGTTCTCTGTTTTATTCTCTCTCTCCAATCCATTGAGCCTGGAAACTTGACAGCCTTGTGAATACAACCACTGCTCACTTGCAGAGTTTGGTGTGAGGAGCTGTGCTGGAGAGGAACCTGCCCACACCCTGAATCAGCACCCCAAAGGACCAGCCCTTTTGGCCAGCTCCCACGTGCCAGGGTGGCCCAAGGACAGCTTGAAAGTTCACCTGCCAGTGAAGGCAAGGTCACACTCCAAATAGAATCCCTTCCAGCAGAAGCCAGCCTGCCACACTCTGCATAAATAATCAATCCAGAACAAAAAAGCTGCAATAAATGAGGGCAGCACTAATGCAGCAACACAGGGTGGTTTGTTTGTGGTTTTGTTTGTTTTAAACAAAAGCTAAGGATTTCAGTAGAGCTTTCTCCATACTTTTGGCAGCAATGAGAGTGCCTTGCAGGACAGGAGCTGGGCAGGATCATATGGCAGTGCCAGCTGGGTTCAGCCAGGGCAGACCAGGCAGGATCACAGCCCTGCCCTTTCCAGCTGCACTGCTCCCAGCATACTCCTTCCCTCCTCAGCACTCAGTGTGAGCCAGGCACCTCCATCTCACAGCCTGCAGAGACAGCTCTGCTGCTTCTTACCAGGCAGGACCCCATCCTGGGGCTGCAAACAACCACGAGGCAGCCAACCTTTCCTGAAGCCCATTTCACCATTGCACAACATGATAATTGAGAGTCTGCAATGGCTCCAGGTGGGAACTCTAACCTCAAATAGAAACTGCAGCCCTGACCATCCCTTCTTGGGTCATTAATAACATCCTATAATGGGGCAGCTGCGAGGGCTCTACTTGCAGTCTTTGAACATGCTCTTCAAAGATTTCTATGCCTTGAGCTGATCTTCAGGCTTGAAGCAGAGAGCCAAGGGGATAAATCATATTTTGAATCTGGAATTTTGTGGGAAATGAAAGATTCATCATAAGGTCAGAGCAGAACTTAAGTATTTTCAAATCCTAAGTCCTCACATTTTCACAAATGTTCTGTGCAGGCAACAGGCACAGAAATGGCATCTGGGGCATGGCCACAGGAACAACAGCCATCCCAGAGGGACGGATCAGATTATCTTCTGTATCTTTAGCTCTGGTTTGACAGCAACATCATGGAACCCTTTTCTTAGCATGCAGCAGAAAGACAGACATGTCCTTGGTAGCACAGATGGACACATTGAGCTGAGCACCACAAGAGCTGAAATGAAACCTCCAACCATAGTGCTTGAAATGTGCTGTAATTACCAGGCACCCCAGCTCCTGGACACACCCTGCTGGAGGCTGAGGGTGCATTTGGGATGCACAATGGCACACCAGCCCATTCCTGTGGCCACATGAGCTCAGAGCTGCCCAGGGAACCAAAATCTGCTCTTCAAAACCACATCAGCTTCCGAGCCCATCCCCAGCAGGGTCACCACAGCTGTGCCCTGCAGCAGGGCTGGCAGGCAGATGGAGCAGGCAGCTGGCCACAGACCACAGCCATGGCAGAGGATGTGTTATTAGGCCCTTACTGCAAGTACTACAGCCACTGCAGATGATATGTTATTTGGCCCTTTACTGCAAGTCAAAAACAAAAGGCAGCAGAGAAACACAATCAGAAAGACCAAATCCAGATCCCCACAAGAGGGTCAACACAGCACCACATACTAATTTGGCTTTTCTTCATAGACAGTGATAAAAGAAACCTGTGAGAAGTGTGCAGACTACAGCTTCAAACTGTGTGCCTATGATTCTTCAAAAAATAAAAACCCGATCACAGTTTCTCTTCATGCTTCACCTCCAAATTAGCATCAGTTTCACTCTGCGTCATTCCATTTTTCAGCAGCTTGTTCCAGGAAAAGTGCTTTTACCACTGCCTGCACAACCCAGGGAATGTCAGCAGTGGGACCAGCTCCATGCTCAGCTGCCCCTCAGCTGCAGGACCCTGGTGCAGAGCAGAGCAGCTGATGCTTTGAGATGTGCTGCCCCTGCTTCCTTTGCTTCCACCAGGAGCATGATAAACAGAGTGGGCCTTGTACAGAGAAGATCATTCTGATATCAGTTGGTTAAAAAAAAAATCTCTAGAAGCATCATCTTTCAGTAATCCCACCACAAAATTCTCCTTAGTGACATATGCTTGTGTTTCCTGCTTGAGACAACCCTCAGGCTTTTTTTCCTGAATGATGCAGGTCAAAGCATATGGGTAAACAGAAGTGTAATTGAATGCCACAATCATAAATGGTGATACTTTTTTTTGTTAAATGGTGAAGCTGGCATGCTGGGACTTGTAAACTCTGGGCCCTGCTTCATCAGCATGCAAGCAACTGGTGAATAAAATCAAGAGGGAAAACAAAACATCACATGGTTTAGCTGATAAACAGTGATGATTTCTGGATGTATACCCTGAGGGACAGCACAGAACTTTTCTGTATCTGAGCTGCCCTTTCCCATTTCTACAGCTCAACAGAACATAAGTGAAAAAGATGAACAGCTGACATTTTCCAAGGCCAAACAGGAAAGACCTACAGGGCAAGAAGGAAGGAAATTGAGTTTTCTCTCCTTTCTGCTACATGAATAGGGCTTACACTTGAGCAGTGACCTTCAACCCAAAGGTGTGTGCTGCTCCTGAACGCTGCCCCCAGCACCTCTGCACCACCAGCCCAGGACCTGTGGCCAGGCTGCAGCTCTCCACATGCCAGCCCCACACAGGGAGAAGCTTGTGTCTTCCACGAGCTCACCAGGCAGCTGTATTTCAGGTCCTTCTCTTCCCAGAGTTCTCCCCACTTACACATACTTAAAAAACACAAAGAGGCAACAACACAACATCTGCACGGTGCTTTTCCACAGCATTTCAACTCCCACTACTGAGGCACACTTTTGTTTTTAAATTCCTCAATCCTGGATACCACCTTGACCTTACACCATGACAAATCCTCCAGTGCCTTGCTGGGTCCAGGCATCATCAGTGTCACTCGAATGCCCTGCAGCAGGTCTGTGGCACTGGCTGTTCCCAGGGGAGCACTGCTTTGCCCTGCAGGGAACACGTGGACGTGGAGTGCCAGGCACACACAGATCCTCTCCCTTCCGATTTACAGTCAAATCAAAGCAGAAGGAAAATCCAGAGCTAGCAGATTGCAGGTTCCTGAGCACAGTGACTCAGAGAACAGCAGGAGGAAGAGCAGGGAGGCTCCCCAAACCCTGCATGGCCACAGTGCCACTGCAGAGCTCAGAGGGGCTGGCCTGGCACAGCTGGGCACTGCTGCTGGGCACAAAACAATGACTTCACCCTCTCGATGCCCCATCCACAATCCACAGCAGTGTGTGCAACACAAAGATTAATACATGCACCAGTGGCGTCTATAGGATGCTATTCCCTTGTCTCCTGCATGGCAAGCCATGGAATCAGGAAATCATTCCATCCTGGTGCAGGGAGGCTCATTTTGCAGCTGAGCAGAGAAAGGACTGAGTGGTATCTGGCTGTTTATGCAGCCCAAGCAGGGCAAGCTGGTCCCAGGTACAGGCTCGTGTGTGCCAGCCACAGGCACTGCCTGGCCCCTCTCAGGCTGGGCACTTGAGGCAGCAGCTCCACAAACCACACAACAGAGAGGGGCAGCTTCAGGCTCCAGCACATGCAGGTCCCCAGCCCCACAACTCCCCCAAATGCCCCCTGCTGCAAGATTCCTTACAAGGGCACTTGTAGTTATCATCATTTCACAAGCGCACTGAGTCATGGAGCAGTTGAGTACTTGCCTAGAGACCTTTGGGCAAACAGTGTTAGATGCCAAATTCAGCTTCTTTGTCCAAGCAGGCACTCCCTGGGCTTGGCCCAGTTTCTGGATCAATGCAGAAAAATTTGACAAATTACCTCTCTCTGGAGAATCTCTCCATCTCTGAATGCCGGCTCAATAAATGCCACTTGACATTTGCAAGGCGACAGCAGTGAGTAGGGACTTGTGTTTCCATGAAGAAAATATCTCTTGCCTAGCTCAGAGCTGAGGGGCACTTAACAGCAACACCACACCCCATGTATAAAAATCACCTCTGTGATGCGAGCAACATTCAAAACACTCACTAATACACATGAAAACATTACCTGTCTTGTACTCACAGGCTAATGACTATTAGATGTATAAGAGCACCAGTGAATGAGATCGTACTTTGCAGCCTATTAAGCAGAAGGAGATGGTCCAAGAGAGGTAATGAGACCGGATTTGACAGCGAGAGAATTCTGAGCATAGTCAGTCTTAGCAGAGGGCTCAACAGAGGTGGAGTAGGCGTGACCTTGTGGGTGCCTTTGGCACTGGAGACAAAATGAAGCACATTCAGCTCACTGGGGCTGGCCAGTGGAGCTCTCAGCACCTCTTAGGCTAAAATTGTCATGTCTAAATGGCACCTAATCTCAAGGAGATTTGCAAAGTGCAAGCACACAGCCAGTTCTGAAGGTTTTCAGTTAATCTTAAGCATGGGCTTAAAATTTCAAATCCCCATTGTGGAGCATTTAATAACAGGCTGGGGAAAGAAGAAAGGAAGAAAAAAATAAGCCCAGAGATGTGGGGTTTCTGCTGGTTTACCACTTGTCTTACAACACCAACAATAGAAAGTGAAGAGCTTCATCTTCTCTACTGCCTCCTGCCCCTGGTCAGTCAGCCAGGATGCACCTGAGCCTTCCATGCCTGTGCAGGGAGGGCAACTGTCATTTTTCCCTGCTGTAGCAACCCTAAAGAGCTGTAAAAGGTAACATGGTGATGCCTAGCATTGCTCTTCCTTCCAGCAATGCCAAGTGCCTTTCCTTCCTTCTGTTTTCCAACAGGCAGCACAGCCACATCCAAGCCAGCTCTCCGTGCGTGGGACGCTGTGCCAGCCAGCCATCTCCAGTTGCTGCATGCTCACAATAAGCTTCCAGCCTACACTGGAGTCCCCCCCAAAAAACCTCCCACTAAACCAACACAATTCCCAGCCCCCCTCCCCATTACACCGCTCTTCTAAGAATGCCAAGAATTTTCCCAGACACTCAAGCCTTTATTCATATCCCTCCTGGCTCCCAGCTGCACTGCAGGCAGGCAAAAACATCACTGTAGAAACCACATATGGAGTCACCAACAAGACATGCCAAGTAAAAATCAGAGCCACTTTATATTACAGAAGCAAGGAGGGGCAAGAGCTGGGGTTCTTGCCTTTAACTTTTGGACCCATTTTTAAGAGCTATTCACAAACTTTAAGACCAGCAAGTGACCAGTGAGTGCGTTGTGAAGTGCAATGCTCAGCACCTATGGAAAACAAATATTTCAAAATATCCCTGGGCCAGTGCCAAAGTTTCACAATGCCCCACGTGCCCCAGGGCAGTCTCGGGGAAGCAAAGGCTCTGCTGCACAGCAGCAAAACCCAGTGCTGAGCACACACTGCAGCCTCCTCCCTAAGGAGGTGGACAGGGATTTCAGTGAGAAGCCAAGCTCCTTTAAGGGAGGAACTCCTTAGGCAAACGCCTTAATTGCTTTCCTGTATCCAAGGCTGGTGGCAAACCACTCTGGATTGCTGGGCACACCTTCTGCTGGATCCATTGCTGGGCACACCTTGGGCTGGATCCCAGCACCCACCCGGATGCTGGGCACTCCCAGCAGGGACCTGCACCTCCACTGCTCCCCTTCTGCTCCTTCAGCACTTGCGAGCACACAGCTGAGCTGAGGGCACTGCCTTCAGCGTCACTTCAGCCCCAGCAGCCTTTCCTCCTTCAGAAAAACACCACAAACCACAGAACACAAAATAAAAATCCTACACGCATCTGCAGCATCAAATGGCACAGCCTTAAAACATCAGTTTTTGCTGATGCTCAAAGCCAAGTCTCAAGGGAGAGTAAAGCTCCTCATCTTCTTATACCACACACATCCAAGTTGATCCATTCACAACCTGTGAACGCAACATCAGTTTTAATTTTCTGCAAACAAACTGACTGTTTCTGGCTTAAATTCCTCTCTTTTTTCACCACAAGCAAAATTCCCACATGCTTCTTTTCTTAAGCTGTTATTTAGTGATTTCCCTATAACATTTATAAAGCCTAATTAATTAATTGTGGGTTTTTCTTAATCAAGAGAGGATTAAATGGGCATTTTGCCTCTATCACAAGTCCTGGACGAGAGTTTACAACAGAGCAAAGCAGGATTTACCAGGCATTATGCATACAGTGTTTTGCAAACATGAAGGCTGCCTTTGAGAATAAGGAAAGTTGGTTAAAAATAAAGAAAGCTATGGAACCAAAAATGAAAGACATTTCCTCCAAAATGACCTCAAAGGATGAGAAAGTTCAGCTTCTCTGCAGCCTGAAATTCCATCCCCCATAAGCTATTCAAAACCAAGCAAAGTCCAAAACACAAATGAAACTTTTTAAACAGACTGAAAAAAAAAAGATCCTGAAATACAAACAAAGCCACCCAACACTGCCCTAGTTAGTTTCTTTTAAAAATTATTTATTCAGAAGCTGCTAAGGCTTTTCAGTTAATGGACTTCCCAATTAACCCTGTCAAGAGCCTAATCTTAGCACCTTATCTAGTGCAGACTTTCTCCAAGTTCACCCAAGGCAGTGATGCATTCCCAGTTTACTCAGCTGCTCTAAGCTGAGCTATCTCTTTGGTTTCCCAGCATCCTTCCATGAGGAAGAGGAGACACTTGGCAAACACAAGGGGCTGTGGGACAAAGCCAGGAGATAAAGTAAGTGCCTACCCTTAAGGACTGGAATGAAAAAGGTTTGGAGCAGTTTAAAAGAAAAGTGGGAGAGGGGAAAAAGGATCTGGATCCCCATCACTCAAGCCATGCTGGATAGCAGTCACCAAGCTTATTTGCTTTAGTTACCACTTAAAATAAACATGGCTAATTCCCACATACGTTTCCAGAATTTATTACCCAATTACAATAAATGCTATTATCCAGTATATTTTTAGAGAAAGAAACAGAGATATAATGGGAACCCAAGAGCTTTTGGTCACCACTGTATGTTTTTTCCCAGTTTGGCTTATGCAACCATCCCACAGCATCTCCACCAACAGATCTTCTAGCTACTGACCATATCTTCTTGTAGTAATGCCTGGAAGACATTAGAAAGAGAATATCCCAGAATATACCACAGCAACTCAGCTCCTCTGAGGGCTACACCAGAGTCACCGTACTAATAAGCTGACTGCTATATATCCTATTAACACATGCCTCCAGAAAGCCTCCAAGTGTATTAGCACAGAATGCCTTTAATCTGAAGAATCAAGGCAACAGAAAAAAGGAAAAGAAAACCTCTATTTGAAAAATCCTCACAGCAAAAAGATAAGCTGAAAGCACTATTTGTTCTGTATGAAAATACAGAATAAATCTATATTTAGGAATATGAGCTGGAAGCACCTTTGCTGCAGAAAAAGGGAAGGGAAATGTTGCTGGGAGGCCAGCTGTCACCTTCCCCAGGCAGCATTCTCCTGTGGCACAGCTGAAAGCCAGGAGCAGTGTGGCTCAGGAGGGAAGGCTGCTGTGAGCAGGGTGTGGAGCAGAGACCTGGCAATGCTCTTGTGCCCCCAGCTGCCCCCAGAGCCCAGGCACCCAGCAATGCACACACTGCAACACACAGGGATGGTCTCCTCTCCCAGCAGCAGAGGTCAGGACTGCAGGGAGGTCCTGGCAGACATGGGAAAGTTCCATTTTCCAGCATCACCACAAGCTCTGGGAACATGCTGCACACAGCCACAGCTGAAGGCATGCCTGTACAGCCCGGTGCAGGCAGACATGAACTCAGCAGAGCAGGAGCTGAGGGCTGAGCCCTGTCTCAGCCAGAGCCAGCTGGGGGCTGCCTGTGGGGGACTCGATGCATTCCCCACATGTTTCCTTGCACACAACGTGCAGACTCATCACAGCATCTCATGCAATGGTGATGAGGATGGGAGAACCCCAAGCCTTGGATGGAAACCCAGCCCAGGCTCTCTGGCTCCACAGCTCCCTGTGAAAGTCTGGGGCTGAGGCCATGCAGCCAGAGAGGGCAAGAGCCCAGAGACAAGCTCGATGGGAACCTTGCTCCAGCTGTCTGACATCCCTGGAATTTCATGCCTGTGGGAGACAGACACTTTTTGGTTTCACAAAAGAATCTGAACATCTAAAAGTGGTGCCTTCACAGCGCTGACCTGGTCAGCCACAAGCCAAGAGCAGTGATTAGGGCTGTGTCCAAGAATCCTGTGGTTCTCACTGACCCCACTCCTCTCTGGAAGTCTCCCATCACCCCATTTGGAGGATGCTGATTCCCTGTCTGGGTTTACCTTCTGCATCCCAATGTCATCAACTGGATGAGCATGGCTGCTTATGCCAGAGAAGAGGCTCTGGAAGGAAAGCACATGGCTGGGACTGAGGACAAAGAGCACTTTCAGGATTTGTTTTTCCTCACTTGGGCTGCTCTGGGAGAAGAGGTAGGCTCTCTTAGCTGACACTTTTATGATAAGTGAATACAAATACAAAGCTTCAGGTATAAACCAACCCAAAACTAGCTGCAGCTATGCAGGTGTGGGGAGGAAGAGAAACAAGCACATTCTGCATAAACACAAGGCCCACCTCAACAAAACAAGTGTGGGACAGGACAGTGTTACTCCCAAAGGCTGCACAAACAGGGCATCTGAAACAAACAGGGCAGCTTCTCCCATCCACAGCCTGAAGTGTGTTCAAAACATTCTGAATAATCAAAACTAATCCCACAAACGTGCCCTTACCCTACACAGGTGGGGTGAAGCGCGCAGCCTGCCCACGCCCTGCACGTCTCCCTCAGTCCCATCACCTCCCAAATTCCTCCTCTTCATTGCACAACCCAGGAAAAGCCAATTCAGCATCATGCCAGCTTCTCCCCCTCCCAAGCTCGGAGCCAAAGGGAAGGAAAGGAGATGAGCGTGACTGCTGCTTCTGCAGACAGAAAAACAGCCCAGTGACGGGCCCTGCTTTGCACAGTGGTGCCTTGAGACGACAGGACTGGGCACAGCGGGGCACTCAGAGCCAGGGCTGTGCCTCTCCCCGCAGCTGGAGACAGCCCTGCTGTTCTGCCACACAAGATAATATTTAGGGAGCTTCTGGCCTTCCAGCAACGCTGGGGACTGGCTGACAGCTGCCACCCTAGCACAGACGACAAGGCCTGACACCGTGCCGGCTCCTGAAAGGGAGCCATTCTTGACAAGGCCTGACACCGTGCCGGCTCCTGAAAGGGAGCCATTCTTCAGGCCCGCGTTTGTTTTGCCGGTGCTGAGGGCACACGCGGCCTCAGGCTCCGCCAGCTCACGTCCCTCCACCCACGGCCTGCGCCCACTGCAGGCAGGAGAGCTCCGGAGAGCTCGGCAGCTCCCACGCACAACAACACGCTGCAGGAGGAAGAGACACCCCGGATTCACCAGCACTGACAGTGCCACAGCGGGGAAGGGGGAAAAAAAACCCCAAACCATCTTATTCTGGGCAACTTTTGTACCCAGTGCATACATTGAAAGTGAGCGTTTAACTGCCCTGGGCTGTGGTTGAGGTAATTGATTCTGTGGTTGAGGCAGTCAGAGCTGGCTTCCTGCGTGAGGACAGGCGAAATTCCAGGGGAGGGATCTCAGGCTTGGAGATGCAACCAGCAATTTGAACCCTCCAGTGGAAAGCCATTTTCTGCATCATTCACTCCCAAAAAAGCATACACTACAGGCAGAAGAGCTGGCCAACACAAGAGGAGAAGGGCTGCTCCTGCTGGGTTGGCTTTCTGGTGCCTGCTACCAGCTTGGAGAAAAATCTGTCACTTGTGCTCCACGCTGCATGGGGGACCACTTGAGTTTTTCCAGGCAAAAGGTAAAATAACTGAATAGCAGAAACAAAGAGATTTAATACTGGAACTCCCAAATGGTGCCAACTGCCTGGGTGAAAAAGAGAGCAGAGGGAATGCCTGAGTTCAAATCAACCCTGTTTTCCAGTGGAATTGAGCCGTGGAAAGGTTTTCCTTGAGAGTTCGTTTAGAAGAAAATGTAAGCCCGTGCTTAGGACCTGCAGTGGTAAGACTTCTGGTCATGAAACACAGAGCTGTTCTCAGCTCCTCAAGCCCATCTTTCATAGACTAAGGCATCACACTGGCCCCTTACAGGAAGAGTGGGTTTAGGCTGTGCAGTCATTAAGTGAACCTGAGCTTACAGAAAGCAGCAGCAGCAACACATGAAGTTTATCACAATGGCAGTTGTGGCAGGAACAGGCACCATCCAAAGGTTCCTCTCCTCCCAGAGCTGGGAGCAGGTGACAAGAAGGCAGTGGTGTGTGAACAGGTAGCACTCACAGCTGACAAACTTGCCAGATCCTCCCAAAGCTCAGCAACTCTCTGAGACAAAGCAAATCCCACCATCTACTTCCAGCAAAGAAACTGCTCTTCAGCTTTCCTCTGTATAAAGTGGTGTTTTCTCTCCAAGATCTTCTAAGGGACATTAATTTATTGTAAAGCAGCCAGTGCTGTCCCCAGCCACAGCTCACACACTGCCAGGTACATGTCATGCGCCCAGTGCTCTCTGCCCTGGGCATCAATGCTCACACATCCCTGTCTATGCAGGCAGCCACTGTCCACACAGAGCAATCAGCTGAAGTTAGCTTTTCATGTTGAACTCTAATCTGAGCCCAACCCTGAGACTGAGGACACCTGCTTCTTCTCCCAGAACTGCTGAGTTTGGAGCCCACTGCCTCTGCACCACCATGTCAGGCTGTGAGTTAGTGCAGACAGTTTTGTGAGCTCAATGAGCTTTATTTAAAGAGAGAGAAAGCAACAGATTTGGGAAAGCAGAAGTCTTACAGTCTCACATCTCATCCCATTTATTCTCCTATGCATCTCCAGCCACTTCTCTGTCACTTTTTCTCCTTCCAGCTTTTCCAAGCTCATCCAGAGCTCCTGCATTTCAAGCACCTTCTGGCTTCCACTTGCACGAGGTGGTTGGGCTGTTTCCCACTCAGCCTCCCAACATCCTTGCTAATACTGCTAGTGTCTGCTGTACAGTCACCACATGTGCTAACTCAGCACTGGCCAGCCCAGGCAATGGAGAAGCTGTGAGCTTTAATGACAAAATAAAAGTATTTCATAAATGAACCAAACTTTATTAGTTCTCCTTCCACCCTGGTGGTGAGCAGCTCCAGAAGCGATGCCTGCAGCCCAAGCCCTGAACACAGCTGTGGCTACCAGAGCAGATGAGCAGAAAACTTCAGTCTCTAGGGGTTGAAGCAAATCTCTCTCACAACAATAGAGCCACAAAAACAAAGGTGGTGTTGAGCACCACTGGTGTGATCCTGCTGCCTCAGAGGCAGCTTTCCATGGCTGAGCTTCCTTTCATTTGTTTTTTGTTGGTCATTTCCAACAGCAGCACTTGAAGGGAACTTTATTGTGCTGGAGACAGAGGCAATCTGGAGGACTGCACAAGGGAAGTGTGCATCTGGGGAGTTTTCAAAACACATTATCCAAACCTAAGGATCACTACATTCCAGGATATCATTGTCAGCTGGACGCCTATAAATAGCTTCACCAATCATGTCCCATTGTGTATCAAAACCCCACTTCAGAGGCTTTTTCAGCATTACTTCCTACTGCAAATACAAACAGCTGGTAAAAATAAGTGAATTTATCATCACCTTTGCTTGGCAGTGACAAGCTACTCCCACATGGACTTCATGCTCAGGGAGCTGAGGTATGGTAATATAAAATGGCAACAAGAAACCTGTAAGCCCTGCAGAAAGAACAACTCAGAACACCTGAACCATGAGGTTTCCATGATGCTGGAGGAACAACAGCTGAGATGCAAGCTAGGGGTAAAGCAAACAGCAGCTGGGACAGATGTCTGCCCCACATCAAATGGAAATGAGACGGTGCTCTCCCACCCTCAAAATCCCTATAAACCCATCCCTGCCCACTGCACAAAGCAAGCGGGTTCCTTCCTAACGAAGTTGGGCATTCAAGCCATGCTGGAGCCCTGCCATTTCCCTTTGGTGCCCAAATGGGAGCCAAACACCGTCAGGAGGATTTTTTTTACCCTTTCTTCTTTTAAAATCAAAGTGACAGAGTATTGATGTAAGTACACAAAAAAGCAAATGAATTTGTTTTTCTCCAGAACTAGGCAATATTTTAGATTCCTGTAACAACTATGAAAATCTGCACAGGCAACAGCAGGCACACCAAAATAACATTAAAAGCATTTTCATATGCTACAAATGCGGAAAGAATTGCAGTGAGAGAGTCTTGGTGTTTTCATTCTCTGTCACTGTCATTACCTTAATCTACTCCTCCCAGAGCCTAGAAACATTAGCTTTCTTAAATAAGATCCCCAATTCAATTTTCCTTTATGCAAGTTTTAAGTAAGTTACAGTCTTGAAAAGTCATTCCTGAGCTGGAAACTTTTGGGCCAGGATTCAAGGAAATGAAGCAGAGTTTGAGATCCTTGGCAAAAAGTAGCTTACAGAGAAAACAGTAGCAGGGACTTGTTTGTGCTCAAAGGGCATGCCTATAATTCAGACAGCCACCACTGCTGTTCCCATTTATTTAGTAATATCACACCAGACTATTCTGACTTTGGAGAGCTATGCTATTTAATGCGGTAAAAATGGTTTTTAGCTCTGAGACAGTACAAGACACAACACCAAGCTATTTAACGAGAACAGCCCTTCCAACAACAACAAAAAATTTAAGCTGTAGACAAAGAATAGTTTTGGGCCGACAGATTTTAGCCAGATTGACTTCCGATAGCAGTTATACAACATGTGAGCTGCAGAGAGGCGGCGGTGCACGGGTCACGCTCCATATTTGCTGTACAGCATTCCTCATACATTGGCTCAGAGAGCAGCCAGCCTCAAGGGTTTGCTTTGCCCGTGTTTCAACCAGCGTGCCTCTCCCTGTATTATATACACACCGCTAAGTTACTACTGCGGAGTGTTTGGATACCAGCGGTATGTAAACAATCGCTGTTTGGGAAGGTCTGACCCCATTTCCTGCCGCCTGTCTTTGCGGGGTGATGCGTGCCTGCAGACACACGCTCCGGTACCCTGTAGGAGCATCCCGGCAGGACTCCCCAGCGTGCCGGGGCCGGTGCCAGCACCAGAGGCGGCTGCGAGGCCCCGGAACCCTTCACCGGCTGCTCCCTCCGCCCACGGCGCGGGCAGGACCTTCCCGCAAGGACTTTCCCCGCTCCCGCCCCGGCTCCCCCGCGCCGCCGGCAGGGCAGCGGCCGCGCATCCCCCGCGGTGCCCTGGACCCGCCACCCGCTGGGTTATTCCCCCGCACCCGAGCGATAAAGAGACCGCAAGGGGCACGGCCGAGGAGAGGCGCGGTGCTCACCGAGAAGCGCTCCAGGTCGGTGGCGGCCATGGCCGGGGCTGGCGCGGCTCCGGCGGCGGGAGCGCTGCTGCCGCTGCCCGCCGCGAGTGGCTGCGGCTGAATGGATCCAATATGGCCACTTCCTGGAACCGCCCTCCGCCCGCCGCAGGCGCCGCCCGCCCGCCGGACCGGGGAACCGAGGGGACGGGCCGGCCGGGCCGGGGCAGGGCCGGGCCGGGCCGGGCCAGCCTCCCCTCGGCGGGCGGGACGAGCCTGCCGCTCCCAGCGCAGAGGGGAATGGGACCGGAGAGCGGCGGTCGGGCTGCCCCGGAGGGCACCCTGCCGGGGGTCAGGTGCCGGTCTGGGGGCGAGCACATGGCACGGGTGGCCTGGCAGGAGAAGGGACAGTGTGGCTGCGGAGGGGCCGGGAGCATCCTCCGCAGGGGTCTCACAGACCCAGGACACAGCATCCCGCAGGGGTCGCACAGACCCAGGACCTCGCATTCCGCAGGGGGGTCTCACCAGAGCCAGGACCTCGCATTCCGCAGGGGTCTCACCAGAGCCAGGAGACGGCATTCCGCAGGGGTCTCACAGACCCAGGACATGGCATCCCGCAGGGCAGCGGTGCCTCTGTGACACGCGGCAGCCGCACCAAAGCGGCAGCCACAGCGTGGGTTTGAGCACGGGACACACAGCGCGCGGCCATTAACGCTGCCCGCGTTTATGCTGATTTAAAGTATGCACCAGAGAGCTGCGAAGTCTTTCTTCGTCGTTCCTTCCCACCTAAGGGCACAGAGCCAAGGCCACCGCCAGTCTCTGTAACGCAGACATTGGTATTTCAGGAGCTGCTAGCACAGAGCGGGTTCTGTTGCTTTCTGGTGCCCTCTGCTGCAGTGCAGCTTCTCCGGAGCAGCTCACCAAAGCCATGTGCGCTCCCGGTGCTGCTCGGTCACTAGACCAGACCTGCCCTGCTCATCTCTCTGTTGCCCTGGTTTCGGCCGAGGCTTTCCCCTCTGTCCCTGCTATGTCCTCAGCTTTTCTCCTCAGCCCCTCTCTTGGAGCAGTCCACTCTTCAAATTTGGAGAGCTGAGTTTGGTCAAAGAGACCAAATACTTCTGCCTACAATGCTTTTTGCGACGAAGGGACTCACGAGGGTCATTTTTAACCCCCCAAGAAAATAATTTCTCCTACCACTTGTCCCATTCCACTATAAAAGGGAGACTCGGGGAGGATTCTTTTGATAGATTTCTCGGAGGAAAATAAAGCGCAAACCCAGCAATTATATCTGAGAACGGTTTATTGATACAAAAGGGTAAACTGAAGGGGGATAGGAAAAGGAGAAAAGAAGGAAAACAGAGGGGAAGGAAACAGAATACAGGGACAGCGTTACCACACGAACCCCGGTCGTCTGCCAGCATCAACCCGGCAGGTGGAAGGTGCGTGCTGCAGCCGCGGGGCGCGCGCGTGGCTCCCGTAGCGGGCTGGGCGCGATTCCCGAACAGCAGCAGCAGGCTGCGTGTGCCTCCATCGGCCGGGAACGGGCTGTCGGGCCACGGGCACCCTCCCGAACAGCAGCAGCAGCAGGCTGCGTGTGCCTCCATGGGCCGGGAACGGGCTGTCGGGCCACGGGCGCACTCCCGAACAACAGCAGCAGCAGGCTGCGTGTGCCTCCATGGGCGGGGAACGGGCTGCCGGGCCGCGGGCGCACTCCCGAACAGCAGCAGCAGGCTGCGTGTGCCTCCATGGGCGGGGAACGGGCTGCCGGGCCACGGGCACACTCCCGAACAGCAGCAGCAGGCTGCGTGTGCCTCCATCGGCCGGGAACGGGCTGCCGGGCCACGGGGAACGGGCTGCAGCAGGCCGTGGCCTCCATCGGCCGGGAACGGGCTGCCGGGAACAGCAGCAGCAGCAGGCTGCGTGTGCCTCCATCGGCCGGGAACGGGCTGCCGGGCCACGGGCGCACTCCCGAACAGCAGCAGCAGGCTGCGTGTGCCTCCATCGGCCGGGAACGGGCTGCCGGGCCACGGGCGCACTCCCGAACAGCAGCAGCAGGCTGCGTGTGCCTCCATCGGCCGGGAACGGGCTGCCGGGCCACGGGCGCACTCCCGAACAGCAGCAGGTTCCCGGGGCAGGGGCGCGGCTGCGGCCGGGTGCGGGCGGCGGTGACAGACCGGTCACTCCGGGCACGGCAGGGTGGCGGTCACCGCAGGAATCACAGCGGTGACAGGCCGGTCCCTCCGGGCTGGTGCTACGGCAGAGGCCGGTGGGCAGCGCAGGAAACAGCGGCGGCGGGGTCGCGGTTAGGTACGGGCGGGCTCGGGCTGCGCACGGCGGCGGCTGCGGGCTGGGCTGGGGTCTGTGCCCGGGCAGCTCCCTGGCTAACTCAGCAAAAAAGTGGAAGCTAAAATTTGGTATTTCTGGTGTACAGATGCAAGTCAAACAGTTGTTCAGGTTTAGGGCAAATTTGGGAGAAAACTTCTGAAAGGGGGCTCCTCCAGAAAGCAAACGCACACGGCCCCTCCGCCCAGCCGGGTCGGGAAGGATTCCTCGGAGAGAAGTGGAAAGAACCTGTTTATTTAACAGGCAAAGCACCCCCAGCACACAAAATGAACAATACCGGATGACACCACTCTTTCACAGCTCTGAAAAAGATGGCAAATTCAGAAATTCTCTCTTGGGGGTGGTCGCTCTGTTATCAGTCCCTCCTGTGCTGGGGCAGCTGCTGCAGCCACAGGGTGCAAACTCTCGGTGTTCCCAGGTCCCAGTCCAGAGCAGGCTCGAGTAGGTCCAAAAAAGGGAAAGGAGAAACAGTCCAGGGAAAAATTTGGTCTGCTTAGTTCAACTACCTAATGAGCAGAAGCAAAAAGCAAGAGCAAAGCAGAAGCAAGAGCAAGAATAAAAGTGAAAAGCCAAGCAAAAAGCAAAAGCAGCACTATGTATTGCCCTGTCTGTGTGTCCCGCCAGCTGTGGGGGAGCGGCTGATAGCAAAACCAAAACAAACTTTCACTCTTCAGAGCCAGTCTTGAAGGCACAAACTTTGTTTTACTTTACAATCAGCTTTGTGAGTCCTTATTCAAGACAATGTAAAACTCTTGCTTAACACGACTGAATGTGGTAATGCCAGGTACTTTTGGAGAAGCAATCGGTTTTGATTCATTAAGAGCTCTATTCTGTTACAATAAAGTGCACAGCATAACAAGACAAGGATAACAAAAGCTGATTCCTGTCAGGAAAATTAATCTACAAACACCAGAGGTTTTTGTCCAAAAAGGAGACAGAGGAGTCCTGTAACTTTATTTGAAAAAAAGGAGAGGCCATGGGGCATTTCCCCTGGGATCTCTCAAAATTTTTAGAGCCTCCTTTTTATCCTAATTTCCTGGCCACATTTCCTTCTATCTTTCCCCCTTGGCTGAGGTACTTGAGAGGTACAAACTTCCTGAAATGCCTGATACCCCCTTCTAATCTACATCCCCTGTTTTATCTTGTATCTCTGTTCTTTTTCTCTAAATCCAGAGATTTAGCACAGTCTTGAGTGAATAACAGTCTGTGTCAATTAGTGGAATTCCTATGGAATTTATGGTTCTCCCATCGCTTATTTCACCTCTCTGTATCTGGCCTTATGTCCCATCAGGCCCACAGTTTTTGTTAAGACACCTTCTCATTCCTTTCATTCCCGAACTGTTGCTGCTTTCTGTGAGCTGCAGGTCAGCTGCAAAGATTCACAGCACTAAGGAAAAGGTGAGACATTGGAGCAGATCAAGAGCCAGCACTGCTGCCTGTTGGCTTTGAGCTGAGCTGCTCACACCTCCTGGAGCTGGAGTCCTCTGTCCCTCTGTCCAGCAGCACTGCCACCAGCGTGGGGCAGGTCTCTGTGACTGCACAGCACTGTACAAAAGCTCACAGTTATTTTTAATCACCTTCTAATTTCAAAAAGCACACTGTTTCTAATGGCAAATCAAGAGAAACCCTGCTGTTTTCAAAAGGTTCAGTTGCATAAAAACTGCTTCAAGAGAAGTGACTTGGATTTGGTGACTCCTTTAATTGCTAATTGTTATGCAAATTATTCCTAATAGCTCCGTAATTAAATTTATATTATAGTGCTGGATGCTCCTGCAAGGACTTAAATTTCGTAGAATATTTGTACCTGCTAAAACCGCAGTGAATTTAAGATGAGCTGTGGGTTTTTTACTGGTAAAGACCTGGGGCAGAGAGCACAAAGGACTGGAGAGGCACAAATGTGTCCCTGGAATCTCTTTGTCCTGGGCAGAGCAGGGGAAATGCCCCTCTCTGCATGGGTGGTGGCATTGCAGCAGCACAGTTCTGAGGCTGGGGAGATCAGCAGGAGGTGCTTTACTTCCTCACATTGTGAGCACAGGTAGAGGCAATGAAAGTGGAGAGAAATAAATGCTATCACACAGCCCTTTGGCTTCCTAGGCAGACACAGAGAGCAAGAGATGATCCCACCTGCCACATGAGTACAGAAACAAGACCTAGGCCTTTTGAGGATGGCCTCAACTTTTCAGGGCTGAATAAAATCCTTGATTTTTAAATCCAGGTGGTGCAGATAAACAGGTCTCCTTCAGGGTTTTCAACACAGGCCAGACAAAGCAGCTTTTGGATGACTGTACATTTTTCACTATGTGTCCTGGGGATTACTAGAAATCAAATGGTTTATAGCTACTCTTTTAGCATCAACACCACCAAGCACTTGATTAAACTTTCATTGGTTGTACTGACAATATATGGAGCTTGTAAGGTATTTCTACAGAAGTGCTATCTTTCTAAGCTGGAAGTGAATAGGAGCTGTAGGTTCATTTCTGTACAGAAAGAGACTCCAAATTTCCCTGCCACCTAATGCTGAAGTGCAGCAGAGGGCAGATTTAGATTAGCTGTTAGAAGAAAACTTCTCCCCATTAGGGCGGTGAGGCCCTGGCACAGGCTACTCAGAGAAGCTGGGGCTGCCCCATCCCTGGAAGTGCTCAAGGCCAGGCTGGATGGGCCTTGGAACAACCTGGGATAGCGGAAGGTGTCCCTCCCATGGCAGGGAGGCTGGGAGCCTTAAGGTCCCTTCCAACCCAAATAATTCTGTGAGCTGATGATTCTTTTACCACACTGAACCTCACACCAGATTTGCATTATCCTGCGAAAATCCCATCAAGGTCACAGGCATCATCTGAAAACCAGAGGATGCTTGGGATGAATCCTTGCCTCATCTGTGTGAACAAGCAGTGTTTAATAAATACAGACTCTGAGATACACAGAAAACTGTGTTTGAATGGCTGCTGTTTAGAAACATCTTCTGAACTGGTTACTGAGGTCCTTGAGTTAGAGCTGAATCCATCTCATTTATGAGAAAATGCCTTTTATCTGTAAATAATCTCCACTCCCTTCCCCCCTTCCATCCTCCCCCCCTTCACAGACTTTTGCTCAATTGTTTATCTGTGGAAGGTTACTGCATTTCTCCATGGAACAAAGAAAGAGCTATTTCCCCTCACAATGTGCCCTCTTTGTTTCACATGAATATATTAACAAGAAAAGTAGGAAATCATTTGCTTTGTCATCCTATTTATTCTGGGAATCCTGATTTCATTTTGGAGGAAAGTAAGTTTTCCTTGAGGTAAAAGTCCCTTCTGTAGTCATTAGCAGCCAAGCTTTGCCTTTCTACAAAGCAGCATCATCCTGTCTGACTGGGATTATCCTTCACATTCCCTTTTTTTCCTCTTTTCCTTCCAGCCTGGCCTCTCACTTTACCTGTGGTTCTGAGAATATCATGTAGAAAAGAGTGAGACCTAGGGTACCATTTCCTTCAGTTTTGGGCAGTAGAAACTTCTTTGCTTTGACTAGATACTGTGCTTGATCTCCCACTTTATTTCCTGCTTTTGTGTGGTGTGGATAATTGCAGCCACAAAACCTTCACCTTCCTCCTCTGAGGGGGTGAGAAAAGCTCCCAGGCTCACTGTGCAGTTTACTTCACTGTAATAATGATAATCTGAGTTTGGGAAACTTCTTCACAGGAAAGGTAACTCTCATCAGTCACATGATTATAGAGGCCAGCTCTCTACAGCCTATGATGCAGGAATAACAAACTGCAATATTTGTGTTTAAAAAAGTAGTAGTAAATTAATCTAATCATGGGCTTATGTATATTGTTTTTGTCTCAGCCAATAAATGAAAAATATCAAGACAGTTGGCTTGAGATCTCCTACGAAGCAGCCCACAGTATTCTGTAAATAGCCCAACAAGAAATACTTGCTTTGTAGGTTTTCGGTGACACAGAAAGAGGCAAAACTTCTCATGTTTTTTTAAGGTTGGAAAATTTGGATGACTGATGAATATATCACCCATAATATTCCAGGATTTTATTATCTATATTAATAAAATTCATTCAAAAGGTTTAATTTCTGCTCCACAATCTGATCAGTATGACCAGCACTCAGCAGACTAAAAGCAGCTCACTGGGAGCTGGTCCTCTGGAACCACCATCCTGAATGGTGGGCAACCAAAAGGCATCAACAGATAAAGGGAAAGGCTGGAAAACAGGATGTGTGTGGTCTGAACTGGTATGGGTGATTAGCCAGAAGTGTTATTTTCTCCTTTATTACAAGTAATATAGGAGGTTAATATGTTAGGTTACTAAAAACCACTGACAAATTGTGAAAAGGAGCACAACCACATTAATGTGTTAAGTTTCTAAAAATGTGTTAATGTATTAGGTTACTAAAACCCACAGAGAGATTGTGAAAAGGAGCACAACCACATTCCATGGGTTGCCCATGAAGAGAGTGTGTGTGGAACAGGTGGCTGAAGGCATTACCTGGGCAAAGAGGTCATTGTGTTAAACCAGAGCAACCAGTTCAGACTTGCCTGGCATCAGATGCATATGTAAACATCCTGTCTCCTCTTCTGTGACCTCCTGGCTATGTGTTCTTCTGCTCTGCAGCAATGGGGAATGCCCGGATCTGCAGAGGGGAACTGTCTCAGTAACTCCCCTTTTTTTGGACCTTGACCCATTGCAAGTGCTCAGAGAGGCTTGGCTGTGTGGGTGTGGAGCAGTGAGGTGTCCTGGGAGCCTGGTGCAGGGAGATCCCTCTGCAGGAATGGTGCTGGGCTGGGGATAACACAGGTGGGATGTGACAGCAGCCTTTGGGTCTCAAAGGATACAGGTGGGCAGGGGTGTGATGCTGTGCACACAGGGACAGAGTGCAGTGAGCTTGAGATTTTCCTCTCTCCCCCACCCCCGTGCTTGAACCAATTCAAGCAACTGGAGCAACTTCTCCCTTTAACATTTGTAACATAAAATCTTTTTTATAAGAGCCTGTTCTTCTGAATCATTTTCCCTCCTCCTCGCTCTCATTTGCAGATATGAACTATAATCCCAGGGTACAGCTGAAAGTTTGCAATGCAAAAATCACAGACTGCTGAGATTTTCTTACGCCTGCAAGGGATTCTGGTAAGGATCTAAACAGTGAAAACAAGGCACAGCAATTAGTATTTGGATGCAGGGTCATTTTTAGCTCTCTACATAGGGCAGGCAATGCCATGAGCTATAGAGTATTGCAGAGCAGTGCTCAAGTGGCTGCCTCAGCAAGGGCAAGGCTGCTGTTCAGGCCATGTGAAAAGGCAGCAATAGGAGGTGTGCAAATCACATAGAAACACAGAACTAATACAAGATTACATACCATTATTCTGTGAAAGAGCATTAGAGCAGCAAAATTATTTTGAGGAACTGGTTCAGTGCCAGCTCGTTAGCAAAACATGAAATAGTTTTACAGACATTTGCACAAAGAGGGAGAGAGAAGGGGAAAGAATGCCAAATGCCATCTGTGGGAAAAGGCTTTTCTACTCTCAGTAAAGGTGAGAAAGAGGCAGAAGGGAAGTCAGCATCAGTGAGGAAGACACACCTCACATTGGCATCAAAATGGAGACTTTGACACAGACTGATCAGAGAATCATTAAATTGGAAAAGATGTCCAAGATCAAGTTCAGTCTTTGACTAAACACCACCCTGTCTACTAAACCATAGCACTAAGTGCTGTGTCCAGTCATTCCTTGAACACTTCAGGGATGGACACCCCACCACCTCCCTGGGCAGACCATTCCAGAGTTTGAAATCTTTACTGTAAAGAAATTCCTTCTGATGCCCAACCTGAACCTCCCCTGGTGCAGCTTGAGGCCATTTCCTCTTGAGCTGTCATGGTTGCCTGGGGGAAAAGGCCAAACCCCACCTTTGTACAGCCTCCTTTCAAGTACTTGCAGAGTGATAAGGTCTCTCCAGGATAAAAACCTCCAGCAGCTCAATGTCCCTCCTGAACTGAGGGGCCCAGAAATGGACACAGCACTTGAGGTGTGGCCTCACCAGTGCTGGGCACCTGCCCTGGTGCCAGGGTACCAGACCTGCCCTGGTCCTGCTGGCCACACTATTGCTGACACAGACAGGAGACCACTGGCTTTCCTGCCCACCTGGGCTGATGCTCAGCCACTGTCCACCAGCATCTCCCGGTTCTTTTCCACTGGGACTTTTCCAGCCACTCTGCCCCAGCGTGTAGCTCTGCAGGGCAGAAGGCAGGACCTGGCATTTCACCTTGCTGACCCTCACGCTGCCTCAGCCCATTGATCCAGCCTGTCCAGATCCCTCTGCAGAGCCTTCTTACCCTCCAGCAGATCAACACCCCCACCCAGCTTTGTGTCACCTGTGAGCTTACTGAGGGTGCTCTCCAGCCCCTCGTCCAGATGATTAATAAAGATATTAAACAGGACTGGGCTCAATACTGAGCCCTGGGGAGCCCCACTGGTGACCAGTCACCAACTGAATGTGGCACCACTCACCACAACTCTCGGGGCTCAGCCATCCTGGCAGTTTTTAACCCTTTAGAGAAGAGTGGGCTCCAAGCCATGGGCTGCCAGCATCTCCAGGAGAATGCTGTGGGAGACCGTAGTGAAGGCTCTGCTGAAGTCCAGGTAGACTACATGCACAGACTTCCCTACTAGGCAGTCACTTGGTCATAAAAGGATATTCCATTTTATTAAGTTCTCAGACTAAAAGCAACTCCAAATCTATTTACATTTTCTTATCCATCCTCATACAGTTACTTTTATTTGTCTTCAAACCACACTGACGGTTCATTCTGTTCTCAGTTGCTCCTGCTTTTCTCCTAGACAAACTGTTCAGGCATCGATTTAGTGATCTTAACTGCAGCATTCAGAGGGGAAAACAATTTTGCAGGCTGAACATCCCTCCAAGAGGTCCTCAGTCCTCCTACTTTGCCTGGAGAAAAGCATTTCTCTGGGATTTATTTTCTCCTGTAGAGCAGAGAACAGTAATGTTAAATGCTTAGGCACAAGTAATGGATAAGACAGCAGAGGCAGCTTCTCTATGAAATAAAGAGAAGCTTCTCTCTTTTCTCTTGGTGGACATGAACAGATGCAGTAAATGCTGTAAATATTTCATTGTTTGAATAGACACATACATCCACATTGTAGATGCAATGCAGGTAAAAGACTCAGATAATAATATATGATTATGTATATACATGATAATATATAGTATCACACAGAGGTGAGTATATTTCAAAAGATTGACCCATCCACCCATATTCTGGCTAATTTTGAGGCATCAGCCTCTTGCCCAGCAGGATCACAGGTCCCAACAGAACACCTGAGGCTTTTCCAGGAATGGAGACCAAACTCTGCAGAGTGATTTCTACCCAATGCTGCTCCAATTATTTGCTACTGAAAAAAACCCAAAACCCAAACCAACCAACCAAACAAAAAATCGTTATAGGAAGCTGGAAGACGAGTAAATGGATGAAGCGTTCGGTCCTGCCCGAGGAGCCTCCGATGCCCTGGTGCCCGCACCCACTCTTGGGGTTGGGGGTTGGGGTTGGGGTCGGGGTGGGGTCGGGGCCGGGTCCGCGTCCGCCGCCGCCCGCCCGTCCCCCTCTCCCGGCGCCGCCGCCGCTCCCGCCGCCCGCCCGGGCCGGGCTCTCCCGGCAGCGCCGCCCCGCGGGCGGGGCGGGCCGGGGCCGGGGCCGGGGCTGCTGCGCTCCGTGTGCGGGGCGGGGCGGGAGCCGGAGCAACTCCGTGGGAGCGGCCGCGGGACGCGCTGCCCGCAGCAGGTGCCGCCCGCCCGCCAGTCCGGCCACCCCCGCGGGCTCCCGGCATCCGAACTGCGCGGAGGCGGCAGGCGCGGAGGCGGCTCCGCCACCACCACCTGTGGCGGCGGGATGGCGGAGCTCGACATCAGCGCGGAGGCAGTGATGGGCTTCCTGAGGGAGCGCGGCGGGCGGGTGCGCAACACCGAGCTGGTGAGCGCCTTCCGGCCGCTGCTGGAGGGCCGGGGCCGGGGCCGGGGCCGGGGAGGCGGAGGGGCGGGCGGCGCGGCGGGAGCGGTTCAAGGCGGCGGTGAACGCCGTGGCCACCGTGAAGGAGATCGACGGCGTCAAGTTCGTGGTGCTGAGGCGACAGTTCCGCGCTGCCCCGCCGGCGGGGGGCGATGCCGGCGCCCCTGTCGCTGTTCCCGTCCCCGAGCCGGTTCCCGTCCCCGAGCCGGTTCCCGTCCCCGAGCCGGACCCCGCCGGGACGCCCCCCGAGGAGCCGCCGGGGCCGCGGGCCGTGGCCGAGCTGCGGGGCCTGTTCCAGGGCGGCGGCGGCGGGGTGCCCCTGCCCGGGGGCGCGGCGGGGGCCCGGCGGGAGCCGCCGCCCAAGCCCTGCATGCTGCCCGTGCGCTGCGTGCCGGCCCCCGCCGCCCCGGGCCCGCCCGAGCCGGCGGCCAGCCCGCTGTCCCCGCCGCCGCTGGACGAGGAGGCCGGGTCCCGCTCGCCAGGGCTGCGGAGAGGGCCCAAGAACCACCGGGCCAGCGAGGAGACCGTGGTGCCCCTGGAGCACGCGGAGCACCAGTGGCTGGTGCTGGCGGCCGACGGGCAGTGGACACAACAGCTCCACGGGCTGCTGCTGGGCGACGCCAGCCTGGCGGCTCGCAGGGACTTCATCTCCGGCTTCACCGCCCTGCACTGGGCCGCCAAGAACGGCAACTGCGACATGGTGACCAACATCATCCGAGCGGCCGAGAAGGGCGGCGCCCGTGTCAATGTGGATGCCAGGTCGCATGGTGGCTACACGGCGCTGCACCTGGCTGCTATACACGGCCAGGAGAAGATCATCAACATGCTCGTCTACAGCTACCATGCCAAGATTGACCTGAGGGACTACAGTGGGAAGAAGCCGCACCAGTACTTAAAGGAAGGGACATCCCTTACAATTAGGCGTTTGCTGGGGGACCCCAGCCTTTCCCAAAACACGGAACACTCCGTGCCCATCAAGAAATCTACAAAGCTTGCGGCTTCAATCTTGAGCTCCACAAGCACTTTCCTGGGAGTCATATCCGATGACATGGCTTTCTATGATCTCACCAAAGGTTTAAGGAAGCCCTCAACTTTAAACAAGCTTCTGACTGCCACTACGGGCCCGAGGAGGAAGCCAAAGATCAGAGGGGGCTTCCCTTCATATTCCTCACTCTCTGAGGTGGCAGAGGAGGAGGAAGAGGTTGTTGTGAAACGCAGACCCGTTTCTGAGCTGTTCTTTGGCCACTAGCCTCTGCCTTACTGTGGTCAGAATGGTTTAATAGCACGGCTGCTGTCTCAGCTTTCTCTTGCAGAGGCAGTTTGGATTTTTTCTACCTGTGTCTGTCCTTTTGGATTTTTAACTGAATCAATGATAGGGTCCGCATCCAAAGGCCACAGCGTGAAACCCAGCCCCAGGTGCCTGGAAAGGGAGCTGCCAGGAAGTGCTATCCATGCTGTATGTACCATCGTGCTGATCTGTTGGTGGAGACCACAAACTTTATATTAATGGCTGAAAAACTGAAACAGCTTGTGTGTCTGTGGACAGGTCAAAATGCCTGAGGTACAGCTTTCTTGATCTGTGTTTTTCAGCTGGAGAGCAGAAGCAAGATGAAGGATTGCATATTTTACACTGTGAACAGCAAGCTGGTAGCTGGCTACTTTAACAAGGCTTGTTATCTAATGGGATTAAATTATCAGAGGAAAGATGCATAGTTTTCTATGATGTTTCTGATTATTTTGGTAGCAGAAGAAGGATATTTCTATTTACAAAAATTGTATACTTTTTCATAACAAAGTTTCTCACTTTGAGAGCTTTTCACTCAATATTTCACGTCAGAAATACTAACATAACAATCTCAATTGTTGCCTGATGCATTTTATTAGATAAATTACTTAAAAAGATAGACCCTGACCTTCAGCACTCATGTCACTATGACTTGTCTACCTCAGTTTGAAAGCTTGGCTAGTGGTTGAAGATTTTTTTCTCTTCCTGAAAGACTTTTTGACCAGGTGGTACTTACCACATGTCTTGATGATACTGTGAACATTTAAACTTCACTGTTGTTCAATCAACTTTAGCTAAATAAAGAACCTTACTGATAGTGAAAAATTGAACTGAAAAACTGGAAATTGGATCTGTCAGAGTTTCTGAGTAGCCAACTGGAAACAAAGTTCGGCTTCTATGATTATTTTTGTTTAAAACTTGGCCCATTTTGGCCTATTTACAATAAATATTTATAAACATGGGGCTTTATGTAATGTTAGGTGTTTCATGGTAGAACCTCTGCATGACCTCTTGAAGCAGTGTTTATCTCAACAGAATCATTGACCTAAAATGAACTCTTTTTCTTTTAAATGATAAACATAAGTGTTCTATATATAGAACTACACATAGCTCAAAAAGCATGGTAACTGCATGTTAGGTTTGCAGTGAGATTATTATTATTATTTTAATTACTGCTTGGTTAAAGTTAATGCAAAGAGGCAGAGCTGTGAACAGAATCTGTCCGACTTCTGGAGCAAGTCTGCTAAACCAGCATGTTTCTCTAACTGTGATAGAAACCAGTACCATTGAGAGGTGCTGAAGGTGAGAGCAATGTTGCACTGGCTCTCTTTGGGTTTCTGCACTGAAACACTAGTTTGCATGCTTTACTTTCCTTCCAGGTCAGTGACTTCAGGAATGTTTGTTTTTTTCTGCCTTGCATTAAACCCAGTACTTGTAATTGGTTCTAATTGGCTTGTCCTAAACACTCACAAGGAATGCTGCAGGACTGAAGATGGAGGCACTGCCCTCTTTACTTCAAAACACTCTCCCTGAAGTTCCTGGAGTTGGTGACATTTCATTGGGAGTGTGTTCAGAGGTTGCAGCCAGGTTTGATGCACCTGTTCTAGGAAGAGGCTGGATTATTCTGCACCGGTCTGCTTTTGGATTGAACTAATTAAGTTGTTAAGCAGAGGTTAATGATCAAGCACCTCATGACTTCTATATCTGGAATAGGGTTTAAAAAAATAAAATCCAATTTGCTCTCTAGCTGTTGGTAACCATTGACCAGCATGGTCCTTTGAAGCTGTGATTTGTGCTGCACTCTGCCAGCTTGCAGAGTTCTGGGAAAAACAGGGCTCTGTTCTAAAGAGTCTTTCCAGGTGTATAGACATAGAACATTTTTTTTTTCTCCCTGAAACCACAGAAGTGTGTGTGTACATTCAAGTTACCTCTGAGGCACTGACACTGCCTGGGAATTGCAAACACTCCAGTTTGGCTTGGTCTTATTGAGAAGTTTGTTCAGTAATTATGACTATAGGCTTGATACCTGTTCAGACAACATTGCTGAACTTTAGTGCTCATTCAGAGTCAAGTCTGCATGAGCCAGAGGCAGGGTTCAAGGATGGAGCGTTTTGTGTTTAAAAACCCCACCTGACTAATCTGGAGAACAGGGCTGTGATTTCACCCCTGGGAAAGTAGGGAGAAGGTTTCATTGCTTCTCTGTTGTTTTATCAAAGTCACACCTGAGATAAGACTTCATTGCAACACAACATGTATCACCAAGAAGATTCTGCATTACTCCTTCCTCAGAGGCAGGGAAGCAATGAGCTGGTGTGATAGAAAATGGCCAGCAGCAAGAGCCCTCTAACAGCATTCCCCAGGGAGTGCTGGAGGCTTGGCAGGAGGCTGGTGTCACAGAGCTGCTCACAAGGGCAGGTGCTGTGGGTGGGGTAGGCTGGGCCAGCCTCTGCCAGCAAGTTTGTGCAGTGACTCAGCTCATTCCTCCTCCTTGTTGAGCTGTTTAGGGAGGCTGGGATGAGTACACTAAGTGCAGTACAACTTCAGGTACAGATGAGTACTGAGAGGTATTGAGAACACACTGCTGTCATCTCACAGGTATGTGTAGTGCCTTCGGTTTGAGGTAAAACCAGTCCTTCAGCCTGGCTGTGTTTTGGGTTCCAATGTCACCCTTTAAACCATGGGAAGGGACACTGTAGGGTGATGAGTGATCATGAGAGTGTTTTCCTGCAAAAGGCCAAAGCAGGACTGTTGTTTGAGTCCCTCAGCTTGACTGATTCCCCTAATTCTCATTTTCAAGCCCAAATCTGTTTGGCTGAAGGCAGTAGGATTTCCACCTGAACGAATGACAGCTGTGCAGTTTGTCTGGGGTGTTTTCACAGGAACAGCTGAGAGGAGGACTGGGTTCTCTCAGCACACTGGGGCAGGGGCTGTGCCACGGGCTGGGCATGCAGCATTTGAATCCCCAGCCCAGAGCTGGGAGCTGCCCGAGGCACCATCAAAGCTAAGAGCAGGAAAGGTAAAAAACAAAAAACCTGAGGCCCCCTTGGCTCTGCTCCTGCCCCCCAGAGAGGGCTGAGTGGTGGGGAAGGCTGGAGATGGAAGGCACAGATCAGGCACAGCGGCAGGACTCAGCAGCTTGGTGGTATTTTGCCTTGGTTATTAGCCTGCCCTCTCAGCATGTCTCAGTTTTCCTGCTATAAAAAGTAGATAATCACCTTGGTCACCTCTTTAAAGTACACAGTCAGTACTGATATGCAAATTGAAATCAAGATAATGTTTTTAGGCCTGTGGGCAGCATGAGCAGTGTCATTCCTCCACCCTGTGAATGCGCATTCAGTGGAGCGCCTACACAAATGAAAATTAGCTCTGATTTTAGTTCAGCAGCACTAGGGATCAGGAAAGCTACTGTTTGCCTGAACCTGGCTCAGTCTGCCTGCTAAGGATAACTTGGTTTGTCTGTTCCTTGGCACATTTTGTTCTGAGGAGTTTCAGCTCAAAAACCTGCTCTGAAGAGCTCTGCAAACAAACCCTAAACCACAATTCTGAACAAAGGGACAGACTTTGTCCTCTCAGCTGTGGCTGTTTGAGCAGTGTGAGACAGTGTGGTTGTGGTCAGGCTCACAGAGATTTTTGGCTGTCTCCATTCTCCTGTGAGTGCTGCACAGAAACATGGACTGAGAAAACCCAGGAAACCCCGTTCCTGCACTGCAGAGGAGTCTTAATGAGATTTCAGCTTCTTCACAAACCCACAGTCCAGTGGAAGAGTCACAGTAACTCCAAAAGACCAATGGGAGCTGCAGCCACCAGCTGGAGGTAGAGGAAGCATTTCTAGACAGTCCCCTGATTGCTCATCTCTTGCTCCCTCTCTTCATGTTTCCACCATGACCTACATTCCTTGGATGTACTTGCCTCCTGATTTGCATATTAATCTGAATAAAATAGCAGCATGGCAGTTTTTGCCCTGTCCAGTTGTTTGTACTATTGTGGGACTCCCCAAATTAAGAGGTTGTTAACAGGACTTGGCCAGCATGTAGCATGGGCACAAACAGTGTGGTGTTTGTTTGCTGAAGGGGGAGAGCAGGGGCAGAGCAGGACAGCACAGATCAAAAAGTCTGTGTCCTAATGAAGAGTATTTCTATTCCGGTTTCAAGGTTTATTTCAGTAATTTATAAGACAAAGCAAGTCGCTAAGCACATTGAGCCTTTATACTGTGTGTGTAACCTGGAACCACACAAAATGGATCCATATGGTTAATATTAGCACATCTTTAGTACATCTTCTTCCCTTTCTTTGAAGAGAAAATAGAGATGTGCACAATAAAAATTATCTGGCAGTGTTCAGCTTTCACTTTCTTGTTAGAACTTCTGCTCTATGTTTGTCCCAGGTAGGGCATTACTTCTGTTCACCTGAAAGCGTGAGTTCTTAGCCAAACCCAAACCACCATTTCCCAAGAGGAAAATCATCCCTCCCCATCCCTTGAGGCCCTCCAGACAAGAGCGACTCCAGCTGAGAAGCACAGCAAGCACCGTGGAGTCACAGCTGACACAAACCAATAACATTCATTTCCACTGAACAGAACCTGGTACCCAAACACACAAGCCCTTGATGGGAGGTGATGGTGTTGGGGGGCCAGGCCTTCCCTGGTGTCCTCACCCACAGACTCCTGCATGAGGCAGATGGTCACACCACTAAGATTCACCAATATGGTGACAAAAACAAACTGCAGTGGTACAGACAGACTTTCTCACCATGATTTTGTGTTGTATTTTCTTCCACCACTCTCCCTATGGCAGCTTTCCCCTTTGCAACAAAGAGCTGCAGCTTCACTCCAGGCTGGCATCAGCTCCAGACCAGACCTCTCCAAGCAGCCACTGTGACATCAGGTGACACTGACCCTGGGCTGAGACCCAGAAGGGGGTCCTGCAGGACCAGCCGTGCCATCAGGAGCTGTCACAGGGCAGGGGTCTCTGGGGAGATTGTTTCACAAGTGGTTCCCTTTTGAGGTAGTTTGGGTTGTTCTTACTCTTCCACCATGGGCTGAGCCCATTAGAAAAACCACTGGGTCTTTATTCACATTTTTAGAAATGTATCTTATTCTCTAAATAAAGACTATCAGAGCAGCCCACATTGTCTCTCTGTGGATTTATCTATGAGATGACTCAGCTTCGAGGCTCATGTGGTATTTTAGAGTCTCTGATAACCTTTAATGCCTCTCTCATTTAGCAGTGAAATTCAAGTGCTGCTTCTTGAGAGCCTTTTGTGAACCCCAGAGGTTGCATGATTCCTACAGGCTGATTATTCTTTAATGTCTATGTGGGCTCCCTTCAGGCACAGAACATTAGTTTTGCAATGCTGCTCTGAGTTTATTTTAAAAAATTTATTCAGATGGTTGCCATGAATTCTCAAAGCAGAGAGAACATCCTTCTACTTATTAAACACAGCTCTCACAAGCACCAAACAGATCTTTTCGCAGAGTACATCTATCTAACAGAGAACTCCTGCAGCTCTCTGTTCTTTTGTTAGCTCCACATGCAAAATGCGCCAGTGAAGAAAATGAGGCTGGGGTTTAGAACAAAATAATGAAAATCCTTCCATTTAGTGCCCAAAAGGCTGAAACAGCAGCTCCTGGTCCAGCAGACTCCCACACATTGCAGTGGATGTTAAATGCAGTTCTAAACGAGCTGCTGTGTCTAACATGTCTCAGTCACTGCTAGGACTGCTGTCAGCCAGGCGGGATGCACTGCTGCTGCTCCCGGCCGGGCAGGATGCACTGCAGCTGCTCCGAGCCGGGCAGGATGCACTGCTGCTGCTCCCGGCCGGGCAGGATGCACTGCAGCTGCTCCGAGCCGGGCAGGATGCACTGCTGCTGCTCCCGGCCGGGCAGGATGCACTGCAGCTGCTCCGAGCCGGGCAGGATGCACTGCTGCTGCTCCCGGCCGGGCAGGATGCACTGCAGCTGCTCCGAGCCGGGCAGGATGCACTGCTGCTGCTCCCGGCCGGGCAGGATGCACTGCAGCTGCTCCGAGCCGGGCAGGATGCACTGCTGCTGCTCCGAGCCGGGCAGGATGCATTGCTGCTGCTCCGAGCCGGGCAGGATGCACTGCTGCTGCTGTCAGCCGGGCAGGATGCATTGCTGCTCCGAGCCGGGCAGGATGCACTGCTGCTGCTGTCAGCCGGGCAGGATGCACTGCTGCTGCTGTCAGCCGGGCAGGATGCACTGCTGCTGCTCCGAGCCGGGCAGGATGCATTGCTGCTGCTCCGAGCCGGGCAGGATGCACTGCTGCTGCTGTCAGCCGGGCAGGATGCACTGCAGCTGCTCCGAGCCGGGCAGGATGCACTGCTGCTGCTCCGAGCCGGGCAGGATGCATTGCTGCTGCTCCGAGCCGGGCAGGATGCACTGCTGCTGCTGTCAGCCGGGCAGGATGCATTGCTGCTCCCAGCCGGGCAGGATGCACTGCTGCTGCTCCGAGCCGGGCAGGATGCACTGCTGCTGCTGTCAGCCGGGCAGGATGCACTGCAGCTGCTCCGAGCCGGGCAGGATGCACTGCTGCTGCTCCGAGCCGGGCAGGATGCACTGCTGCTGCTCCCGGCCCGGCAGGATGCATTGCTGCTGCTGTCAGCCAGGCAGGATGCACTGCTGCTGCCTCTGCCCGCTCCCGCAGCGGCACCACAGGCTCATGCCCTGCCTCGGGCAGTACCAGCCATCTTCTTAGCCCAAAATCCTGCCCACCTGCTTCGCCCAGCACGACAGGAGCTGTTCTCAGAGCTATTGCAGAGCCTCCCCTTGGCACTCGTGTGTGGGTGGCCAAGCGAGATGCAGAGATCGCTCCTGGAATCCCACAGCCTCCCACGCCGGCACACCACGGGGAGACCCGGGCGCTTGCGTTTTGCCTCTTTCACTCTTGCTGCTCCTCAGCCCCGCTGTTCTGCACTCTCCTGGCTGCTGCTGTCATTAATTCATGGAGACAGCTCCCCGCAGGGCTCCGGTTACAATTCTCCATGGAGCTGGGCTCACATTGTGCGTTACCTGGGAAAGGATCAGGCTGGCAGGCAGCAGCAGGAGACTCCCAAGGCTGGGCGGCGGCGGGGATTTCCTGCCTGCTCTCCTGGAGGGTCAGGTACCAGGGAACTTCTTCATTCCTCGCATTTTCCCCACTCACACAACCTGACTTCGTTTACATAAGAAGTCTCCCGGCACAGGGGCGTTGCCAAGGTGCAGAAGTCTCTCGCAGCTGAGACTTTCCAGGGCTCCGGGCAGAGGTAACTCAGTGCCCTTGCCGCAGAGGTCACAGGTGGAAGGCTGCTGAGTAATGCTACGAGCAGTAATATACAAGCACGGCACAGGATTTTATTTCCATAATCCCTGTAGATCTGCTTCCCCAAAACCCTCCAGTTACTGCTATTGGGAGTTCAAGTCCTAATATTTTTCTTCTGATGGTAAAGGGTCAGAAAAAACTGCGTGGAGCAGTGTGGGGTCACAGTGTTGTAAAATGAAGATTCTCTGCGTTTCTGGCTATCTTGCCTTCTACACTGCATGAGCTGAAGTTGGGAAGAAGCTGCCATGTGTTGGTATGGGGGTGTAACTAGTGGTCTAACCACCAAACTTTCAGCAAAAGGCAAGAGGATTCAAGAGCATGTGCTCTTAGCTTCAGTCTGTACTTTCAGAGGCCACAGCTGACCGGAGCAGAAAGGGGCACTTACCTTTACTGAGTATGCTGCTGTGCCAGGAATGCTGCACATGGCTGAGGTCCAGATGAACTTTCACCATTACCCTCCTAATAAATTTTAAACAAATGATCAGTATCAAAGCTGAGACCCACCTGACAATCCAGACCTGCTGGTGCTTTGAAAGGGGGTCTCTGCTTGCCTGCAGAGAGGGTCTGATGCTGTCACTGTGTCAATTTTTCACTTTGCCTGGAATTTACAAGGAGCCTATTTTTTTAAAATTTAAACAGAGTCAAAGTTATTTTTAATTATTGCTCTTTGAAGCACACATGTGAGTGCCAGGTGTAGAAGAGGTAGCAATTGCTGTCCCCATGGCACAATGCCCTAAAAAGATAAGCTAAACAGGGCAGACCCATTTTTCCCCTTAAAAGCAAGCATTAGCTTCAATTACAAAACACCTATTTCCAATCAGCTGTTTTTCCCTCAACTTGGAATAATAAGAATAAACTGCACCTTCAAGTCAGGCTTCTCAAATCATATAAACAGCTCATTTAACATTGTTTGTATTTTATAAATTCTCTACTGACTCCATTAACATTGCTTCTGTTATTTTAAAGACCATTTTCAAAAGGCAGCTTTCTGATTTATGGATTAAAAGCCTGTATTTATGGCTTTCTGAGAACCACTGTGCAGATTACTCACAGGCACTACAGTGTCTGGCCATTTTCCCTCAGGTATTCAAACAACCACACTTGGCAGCTTGGTCACTGTGCTCCCAGAGTTCTTGTGCCCAGTGACATACAATTCCAGAGAAGGTTCCTCAGGAGCAGGACAGCTTCTCTCAGGGGTGGGGATACTTCTGTAGCCAGGACACACAGCACTGGTAAAACACTTCTTGGTAAAGCCCAGTATCATGGCACAATGAACATCTGTTTTGGCTGTGGAAGAAACCTGAGTTTAATTACTGGCTGCCTTATTCATGGTCTAGATATGTAGTTTAGGCTGAATATTGTTCTCACTGAATTCTTGTAAACAAAACACAGTGAGATTTTAAATACAGCAACATCACTGGTTTGACTCAATGCAAACACTGGCTTAAAAGAGTTTTGCCAAGGGATTTATATAAAGCCTCACTGAAACTGAATAATCTCTTCTGGTGATTCCTCCTGGCCCAGTCTGCAGCAGAGCTTTTCCCCACATGTTCAGGCTTTTTGTGCATGCTGACAATTGAAAACTACCTAAAACCAGCACCCTGAAGGTGCTGCTTGAAAAATAAATTCTTCAAAAGCACAGCGAGGACTTTTCAAATGACTGTGCAGGAATAAGATCAGAGTTTGTGATTCACAAAACTGTTCATTTAAACTGTCTACATCACTGATTGGCTCTTTGATGTCAGTGAAGATCACCCTTTTCTGACCTCCTCTGAGCAGCCTACCAGGATTACACAGAGCCAGGAAAGACTCATGGGTGACAACTGCCAAGAAAGGAAGTAATTATTTTCTTTCATTACAGTGTATTTTTACTGTGTCACACATGTAAACAGTAGAAATGAGTGCAGGAGTTTCACTGAAATGGTCCATAACATTTCCTGTGGCTTTGTGCAATCACCAATTCAAATCTGAACACCTACATAATTTTTCATTTCAAACACTCAGCCCACCCGCAAGAGGCAAATATTTGTATGGTTATTTGTATGGTTCTTTTATTGAGATGATGTCAATCTGGAAACAGATGGACAGACAAGAGGAAGGGGAAATACACATTCAGTTAATAGGAGCAATGAATCCTATCAGTCATGTCCACAAGGCAGTTTGTTACACACTGTGAGATGCTGTCAGCTGGCCTGTCCAAGTGGAGGGCATGTCCAGAGTGTGCCTGGAGCATCCCAGAGCATCTGAACACTTGTCAGTGCTGTGGCACAAGCAGGATTGGAAGAATCCACCAAACTGAGCCCTGTGATGAAAGTACCTGTGGATTTCCAGGGAAACATCACATATAACATGTAAAAATGTCTGGCCTGGTGGTGAGTGTTAGATGGGGATGCTTTGCTCGAGATTTTCTAATTGTTCTTCGAAAAATTTAATCTGCTCCTCGAGATCCTTCTGTTCTATCAGCAAGGACGTCTTGACTTGAACAAAGTGCTGATAGTCCTGGAGCTGCTGCTCTGTCAGGTATTTGGCAAGGATTCCAGAGACCACACGTTCTCTCCTATCCAGATTCTCCTTCAGGTCCTTTGCATCTTCCCGCTGTCGAGACAAGAGCTTGTGCCGTTCATTCAGCGATTGCTAATGGAATAAAAAACAAAGCAGCACACCATGAGAACCCATCATTCCTGGCAGGCTCTGCTTCTTCATTTGAAAGCCACAGTCGATTTAATTTAATTACTTCCTCTTGTGGGCTTTGTGTTCCACCTGAGTTTTTTCTCAATTGAATTACTCATTCTTGTGGCTTGTAAGGTAAATGCCATCAAGGCTCACTTCTCCTATGCTGCCCTCATGAAAAAAAATCAATATACTTAACATTCTGGTCCTTTGAAAGTATCCTGTAACAATCTTCAGTCAATTAGAAGCTCTTTAGGGCATGTATCTTTGTGTTTTGTGTGTTACATGTGGCCTGAGTGCCACTATCATATAAAAAAGATAGAGTAGCTTCTATTAAAAGGTCCGTGTTGATGCCAAGATGATTTTTTTTGCCTTTTCTTTTATATACCTTTTGTATATCCTCAGTACTCTTAGCACACATACTTGTAATTCCTCAAGTCTGATAACTTAACATAGCCCTGGTATTCTGTTAGGCCAGGAGACCAAACACCCTGGAGGCCTCACAGCTGGAGGTGGGAAAACCCTACACTGTCTTGGGAAACCAAGGTGCTCTCTAGAACATATCCTGTAACTAAGATTTAGCCCATCCATGGGGGAATTCCTTGGGATGGGGGGAGATCATGCCATTAATCAAGCCTCTAATTGGGGCATCTTTGTTAGAGATGCTAATTTTTAAGGTCTATAAATGGTAAATGCCATCTGTCATGTGTGTGCATTGCAGTGCATTCCACCTTAGGAAAGTGGGGCACCATAAAGACCCTTATTAAATACCAAGGTAAAAACCCTTTATCCCTTAACTGTGTCTGGCTCTCTCAATTTTTAAGACCACAGAAAGGCATCAGTGTGATAAAATAACTGTGATGTAGACAGTAACTATTCATCAAAGGTTTCTTTTAAAAAGTTGGGCCTTGCTTGTTCTACAGGATTTTTGTACTTTCCACCTTCAGCTAATTCTCATTCAGCTGTAATAATTTTCATGGGGATTATACTGCTGGAAAATGTTCTGTTTCAGGACAGCGTCCATAAATAGAGCACAGAGCAATGGTCACTACTGACACCCTAAAAATGGAATAAAAGATTGAGACTGCTGTTTTTGCTGACATGAGGGCAAATGTATTCAGTGGGAGATGGTTGTTAAAAATGTTGGCACTTAACCAAGTCTTCATTAGGCATTTTATTCTAATATTTGAATAAATTATTTGAATGTGTTTCCTATGAAGACTATAAATGTAACACCAGAGAAACAACAACCTTCCTGCCAACCATAAAGTGAAAGTAAGCATGAAATACTGTTTAAAATTATTCACATTAACATAAATGACATTTTGGAAGAGGTGAATCTGGGCTCTCTATGAACACTGCATGAGAGAACCTTTTTAGTGCTATTCTGTGTGTGAACTATGATGAACCTCCAGAGATACAGGTCAGCAGCAACACCGCTCCAAAAAATCCCAGTTATTCTAACTCTATGCTTTTCCAATTTCCAAAAGAGAGGTAACAGCAGGCATTGTGTTGATAAAAACATGTCTAAGAGGAATAAGCATAGCAGGGAAGCATAATTCCTGGGATAAATTTGGCTTTTCTTCTTCAGCAAAAAGGACACTGGTGACATGAGACAAATCCTCATTTTCCATCAAAGCTGGCTGGTTGGGTGAAACTACAGTGAGCTTTATCTCAAGTTATGACCACACCTTCCTGCTCGCTAGGACAAACCCATTTAGTGAAATATGATTTCAAAGGCAAATAATTAATGCAATGAAATTATCAGTGGAGAAATAAATCCACAAAAAGCACAGGTTTGGAGCTACTCCCCAGGGAGCAGCCCAGGGCCCTCAGCTGCAGGCTCACTCTGCACTGCTGTGCTGCAGCTCTGCACCCTGCTCCTCACCAGGGACCTGCTGTGCTGCAGCCCTGGAGACATGGCCTGTCCTGGGACACAGAGCAGCCATGTAGCAGCACAGGGCCTGCCAGGCCTCCCTGGTGGGGACACAGAGCAGCCATGTAGCAGCACAGGGCCTGCAATACCTCCCTGGTGGGGACACAGAGCAGCCATGTAGCAGCACAGGGCCTGCAATACCTCCCTGTCATGGGACATAGAGCAGCCATGTAGCAGCACAGGGCCTGCAATACCTCCCTGGTGGGGACACAGAGCAGCCATGTAGCAGCACAGGGCCTGCAATACCTCCCTGGTGGGGACACAGAGCAGCCATGTAGCAGCACAGGCCTGCCAGGGCTCCCTGTCATGGGACATAGAGCAGCCATGTAGCAGCCCAGGGCCTGCCAGGGCTCCCTGGTGGGGACACAGAGCAGCCATGTAGCAGCACAGGGCCTGCAATACCTCCCTGGTGGGGACACAGAGCAGCCATGTAGCAGCACAGGGCCTGCAATACCTCCCTGGTGGGGACACAGAGCAGCCATGTAGCAGCACAGGCCTGCCAGGGCTCCCTGTCATGGGACATAGAGCAGCCATGTAGCAGCCCAGGGCCTGCCAGGGCTCCCTGGTGGGGACACAGAGCAGCCATGTAGCAGCACAGGGCCTGCCAGGGCTCCCTGTCATGGGACACAGAGCAGCCATGTAGCAGCACAGGGCCTGCCAGGCCTCCCTGGCCTTCAGCAGCACAAGACAGGAAATCCCAATCATGATGACTGGACCTAAGCACTTTTTCCTCCTTCAGACCCTTGCTTATCTCTCTGTAAGACTATCCTTTTGACCCCTACTATTGGACAATTTCTAAAACTGTACCCTGTATAAAGAACTGCTCTTGCCCAGCTGGAAAGAAGAGCTGTCCCTGAGACCTTAACTTCAATAAAGATATCCCTGTGGGACCTCACACAGCCTTCTCCTGTCTCTCCTTGCTCTGCCAAAGGCACTTAGCAAGCTAAAGAGCTGAAATCACAAATGAGCTGATAATCACTAAGTGCTGATCTCACTAAGAGCTGAGCTTGCTAAGGTAGCCTGAGGCTCTGGAACCTGCCTGAGGGGCTGTGGGGGGATAGAATGTAGGAGAATATAGTGCAGAAGGTAATCTCACCCCTGAGGAGTTGCAGCTGTACTAATTACCAAAGATTAGGAACAGGCCTGCCCTTAACAGGCCACAGGTGTGTCCAATAAAGATGAGTGCTATAAAAGAGTGGGTTTATAGCAGGTGAGCAGGGGCTGTTGGTGGCTGTGCTGTAAAGAAGATGAGTACTGTGAGGAGGTGCCCATAAGAAATCACTAAGAAGCTATGGGCCCTTTGCAACAAGATGACAACAAGGGGCCTGGACAGGTTGTGCTTAATTGGACTTCTCTGTCCTTGGCACCCATGGCAGCCAGGGTCACCTCAAAGTTACACCTGGAAAGAAGTGAACCAAACCAATCCAGCAGCTCTGTTGTCTCTCACTCTCAGGTTCTGAGTTGCTGGTATGGCTCCTGAGGTATTAAAAAGTCTTCTTCCCAGCTCCGTGCTTGAGGAAGAAGTTGAGATTCATCAGCTCTGGTTTTCAAGGTTGTTTACTTTCTCTTATCTGATACATTCTTTCTCAGACCTGTGGAGGTCTGTCCAGCAGGTCTGGTTGAGGCACACTGACTGCCCTCAGGGTGGTGTTATCTTTTTATACTGAAAACTGTGTGTACTTTATTTACAATTATTTTCCAGTACCTATCACCTATGTTAGACAGTCTGTCTCTACTCTAAACCAATCCAGAAGTGCCACCATCACAGCAGAAGATGGAGGACAAGAAGAAGAAGAAGGACAGGACATGCCCAGAGCTCTCCATCTTGCCTCTTGAACCCCCATTTTAAAAACCCCAAAATTCTACTTTTCCACCCTGTGAAAAACTGACTGTCATTCCATTCAAACCCTTGTGGCTTGTAACTCCTCACACAAAGTTGGTAATTGTTTGCATGGGTTAAAATTGAAGGCACAAGTGTCTCTTTCACTCTGTGCCAAGGTCTCAAGTCCTCCAGGGCAGTCAGAGGAATGTCCTGGGTTCAGCCATCTCACCTTCTCCTCAGGCTCTGTGTTTCCATCCATCCTGCTGAGGGCGTTCTGCACCCGGGCCAGGCGGCTGGACAGGCAGAGCAGGAGGCTCAGCACCTTCTCCAGGTCCCCAATGAACATCATGTAGCGCTCAAACTCCTGGGGCTTGCACAGGTCCCTCACCAGCACCTCCAGCTCCTCACCCCACTTGGCACATTCCCTGACTTCCAGGAGAACCAGCTCCTGTTCCTCCCACAGTGCCTGCAGCCTGGATTGGAGACTGGCCATGAGTTCCAGCTGCAAAAAGAAGAAAAAAATAAAAGTCACATGAACTGTTACTGCCAAAGAGAATCCATATCAGTTCTAGAGAATGGATTTTCTTCATATTGTCTTGGCCAAATTTTTGACTTGTAAAATAATTTTAAGCTACAGGAAAGAAAAAAGGGGGAAAAAAGCAGCAGTATTTTCTAAGCTGTACTTAATTCTCAAACTCTGAAAAGCAAATTACTGGTAATCACCCTAGCTGCTGATATATTCTCTGGCTCAGAGAGCTTCCAATCAGTCAGAAGGGAACTGCAGTAAAGATTACACCATGATTACACAAAACTGTTGTTCTAAGACATGAGCACGAAGTCGCAGCTCTGTACCAAGCTTTGGAAGAATTGACTGGAATTTCACTTATCATATGCACAGCAAAAGTCAGTTCCACAGGCAATTCAAGCAGGCCATGGTGCCTGGGTAGAAGAGTAATCAGAGGAGGCTGTTTCATAGGGAAATTATATGGAAAAAGGCCTCAAGACTTGAGTGGGAGCACACCATCAGTTCTTTGGAAGTTGGACAGTGCCACCATGAACAGGAGCAGCAGTAAGACAGCAGGTAATGTGCACAGCCGGAGGAGCCTCAGGAAGGCAGACATTACCTGAGATGGGGCACGGCCAGGGGAAAAGCCCACCTAACAATGCAAAGCTACATAATCACCCCTCCAAGCTCCAAACTTCTGTCACTGTCCAGCTGTGCCCCCCCTTCTCTGCATGTATGGAATTAATTGGACACTGGAATGTGCAGAAACTGCTGCCAGTTCTCAGTGTAAAGATTATTTCTTATTTAGGCTGCCAGTTCTAATTTATTTTACAGATTTTGAGATTAGAATTGAGTGTTAAATTGGGAGTTTGCTGCTGCTGCACAGGAGCTGGCTGTGCAATGAAACTTTTAATGATGATAGATGAGAGATCTGAGTCCAATCAGGCAGGATTTAAATACCACCAACTATGATCAATATGCCAATGTGCCAGGACTTCACCTACTGGCAAAAATTGATTCAAAGTTACCTGTGAAATGTTATTGGGATAAAAATATCAATAGCAAAAATGACATTAATAAGAATTTCTTTGTATGATGGAAAAACAGTGGTTTCTGTGATGGTTATTTACATACTTTCTTAGATGTGAGGTCATCTAGCTCGTTTGTGCTGTCTCTGTTCCTCTTCAGGACTTGGTTTCTCATAGAGGCAGGATATTTGCTCCTTTGCTTGGTTTCATGTTCAGATTTTGGACATTCTTCTGGTCCATCTCCATGACTTTTCTTGCTATTAGAACAGAAAATAAATACCCAAAGCAAACACTTACACTTTTCTTCCCTAACACTGAATTCATGGTTTTATCCATCCTGACTTCAGAATCACTCTCCTCTCTTCTCACTACAGGAGATCTTCTAATTTTTTAGAAGATATAGAGCAAAAGATTTGCAGCCAAGGTCTGTCAGAGTCCCTTCAATAAGGAGCCACTGAACCACTTTTCTTCCATTATGTACCCTTAGCCTCAGATATTTCTTGGTATGTAAATCAGAAAGCAGTATATTTTTCTAACTAAACAAAAATGAAACAATGTGCTCAATTTCATCTTACTACTCTCATACTAGTATGGATAGTATCTGTACATTAAAATAGACCAAAGTGCTGGAAAATTGTTTTTGTCTACTTACTCATTCTCCTGCACATGTTGTACTTTCCCCCTTTTCCTGTGTGATTTGTCCAGAATGGAAATGTTAACAGGAAACAAACCCTCCATCAGGTCCAAGGCAGTTTTTCTAAGAGGATGAGGCATGAGAATGTTCACCAGAGAGCTGTCTTTGGCAATGATCTCCAGAGCAAGCTCCTGGTACCGCTGGTCCTCAGAAGGCTGCAGCCTCCTTTGGGGCAGGTGTGTGTCTCCCTCCAGGGGAACATCATCAGGTTTGCTCTGCATGGATGTTTCCTGGGCAAGGAGACCTTTGGCTGGATGTTTGTGTCCTTGGTGAGGCTGAGCTGGTGCTGTGTGCAGATGCATTCCCTGCTCTGGAGCTGCAGGCTGCTGCTGCTCTGGATGCTTGAGTGCAGCATTCCCACCCAGAGACCGAGTTCTGCATTCCTCCTCCACTCCAGCACTCTCCTTGCTTCCAGCTCTTGGGACAGGAATGGGGGTTTCAGGAGTCTGCTCCTTTTTATCCTGACCACACCCATGTCCAGTTATGTCATTATGTTCATGATTCTTGGGTCCATCTTTCTCAGAATCATGGACACTGTAAGGAAGAAGACAGTTCCTTTTATTTGAGACATTCCCTCTTGTAGGAGACCTTAAATATATGTATTATATACCTGTACTGTATTTGAATATCTTTACCCTGGCCGGTCCTAGTTATCCTTGATGGGCTGCAGCTGTGGTTTGTCAAGGTAACTGGGGTAAAAGGGGAGTGGGCTGGCCAGTCAGGCAGAGCCTTGGAGGAACCCTGACTAAGGAAGATTCTGAGCTTGTGCTGTGAAGATCTGCCGCCCACAAGACAACAACAGAGAGGTACAGGACTTATGAAATATGCTAAATACAACACCCTCTTACAACAGATTTTTTGCAGACTGTTTAAGAGCTATGATCAGATGTTTCTGATGTTATGGTTCTGTCTGGAACTTTCAGTTACTTTTATGCTAAACTACGAAATTTAAGAAAAAAAATAATTTCTTTTTTTCCCCTAAGCTATTCAAGTCTCCAGAAACCACCGGGATATTTTTGAAAGAGTGGAAATTCTTTTGCTACAAAAGAGTCAGTATCACTGCCTTGCTGAGACAGAGTTCAGATGTTTATCTCCCTCGATGCGCCTCAAACTAGCAAACAAATATGGAGAGTTAAACCACAAACTTCCTAATTAGTGATGCGTAAATGGCACAATTATTTTTCCCTTTGGAGAAACACACGAAAATCCCCTATTGCAGCAGTCCTGATCTCACACATTCTCCAGGACTGGGCATGTCCGAGCTGTTGGAAATGCTGTTTTCTCCAGGCTCGGAGGAGGGAGCTGTGATCCCAGAGATCTGATGGAGCAGGGACAGCTGCTCAGGGGCTCCTGGCACTTCACTTCCCGCGGTGGAAACGATTTTAAAGGCTGAGCCAGAGAGCAGGGGGTGAATATTCCCGCATGGACAGTGAAGGGTCCCGGGAGAGAAGGCGGGAGCAGCGCTGGGGTCCCACCCTTGGGACATGGGCTGTGCCCAGCGCAGCCCCGCAGCCTCACCTGGAGGTGCCGGGGCAGCTCCCACGGCGCCGGCACGGAGCTGCTGCACCTCTGGCACATCTGCACGGGTCCTGGAAGGGAAAACAGCGCACTGGGGCAGCCAGCACTTCAGGCGAGGCAGCTGCTTAATTTTACTCCCATGTTTGTCACCCTCAGAAAGGGAAGCTGATGGTAGAGCTCCAATTAGGTTCACTGAGGTTTGTCCTTTCTCATTTGTTTGTGGGCTTTTTTTGTTGGGTGTTTTTATATTTGCTTGTTGTTTTCTAGGGGGAAAAGTTTTTGTTTGTTTTGTTTTTTTTTGTTTTTTTTTTAATCTTTGGGGGTATTTTTGTCTACCTCTTTTTTATTAATTAAATTGCTACCACTCTTTTCCTAGGTAGCATCATTTTTTTTTCCTCCTAGAGAACCAAAAAACAGCTGTCAACAAAAGATACCTCTACTGTCATAGCAATTCAGAAATTCAGCATTGGTGGAAGTTTGTCAGTCTCTTCAGTAGGGTAATCTTAGTGGTATGTTTAATTATTTATTTTTTAGCCCTTTATCTTCTTTATTCTTATCAACAATATTGACAGCTACTGTCTTTCAAATTCAGGAGCTGAAAAAGGTTGGTCATTTATAGAATTCTCACTATAATGACCTTTTTGGGATAGGGCTCTAATGAAGTTGCTGTCATTAACAATAATGACTGCTGGAGCACAAACAGCTTCATCCAGTATACAGCATGATCTCTGCAAATGCATCTTCAAGTGCCAGAGTCCCTCTTGAGTTTCTTTATGCCTCCTTCAGGTACTGGTGTCTTACCTGTGTGGAAGAAGGAGTGGATTTTGGTCTCTCAGGAGCTCTCCCAGATGCAGAACCCCCTGCCTGTGGGAGACTTTCAGCAGATGGACACTTGCTGGTACAGGTCCTGTCCCCTTCGTTGGGATCACACCTGCTGCTCCTGTTCAGTGGGGGAGCAAAAGGCAAAGGAGAAAAAACATCTGGTGATTTCTGTTCAGAGAGAAGTTGGCAGAAAACCTCATCATTTTGCATCTTTCTGCTTCCACTTGGGTCAGAAATCTGGCCAGGAGGACCTTTGGGATTTGACAGCGTCTCCTGCAGGGGTGGTTTGTGCAGTGGGGGGTGGTGTGACCCCCCTGGTCTTTGACTGATCTTTCGTTCCATGTATTTGATCAGTGCACTGTGCTGGATTTGTTTCAGCTCTGTCCTGGAGACACCTGAACTGGAAAATGCCTTTCTGTTCTCCAGATCCCTTTTCCTGGATGCCACTGTACCTTGCTCAGTGGTTTCATCCCCAACTTGACTCCATGATACTTCCTTATCCATTAAGTGGTTGAGCTTCTCAGGCTCAGAGTAGCACAGTTTCTTTTGCTCTTGGGTTACCCTTTTCCTTCCCCCTGCTTGACCTTTTTGTGGCCTTCTTATTTCTTCAGTTCTGTTGAAACTTTCCAAGGATTCTAGATGGGAGGGGGAGCAAGGAACAGGTCTGGCATCCTCACTTGCACTGGATAACGAGAAAGACCGAAGGTGTTCAACTGATGGCCTTTTAGAGGATTTCTGTCTCAGTCTGACAGGCAAACTCATCTGTAAGTCTTTTCTTTTAAAGGAGGTTTCTTTGAGAACCTTTTTCTGAGCCACTTTAAGTTTCTCTATGTAGTCATTCTGGAAACTCTCCTCTGTGAATGAGTCAGGACTCCTGAAAATGAGATCCTTGTTCTGAAGCTGGAGATCATCAGCACTGCGCTGATGGTGGTGGCTGCTCCTCTGAAGCTGATGGCTTTCTCTTTGTATCTCTGCACACTGTGCTGAGGCAGCATAGCTGCTTGATGGAATTTCCTTTGGTGAGCTCCTTGAGTCCTTGCTGGGGTGCAGGACACCAGTGGCTCTCCCTGCAGACAGGTAGTAAAGCATGGGAGTTGCCTGCCTGGTTATTTGTTCCCCAGCATGGTCCTCCCAGAGCTGTCTTGAGAGCTGTGTTTGAAATACAGGCTGGAGTTTCTGAGCAGGAGGTTCTTCTTGCTCCAGACACGTGCTGAGGTCAGGACTGCTGTTGTTACCCTGCTTTCCTTTTCCTTTCTGCACTTCACGTAATGACTGAGATGTGGACTCTTCCTTTGGTCTGAAAGAAGCCATTTGGCTTGTGCCACCACAGCACTGCTTTCTTCCCTGATCCAGCTCCTCACACTGAGGGTGCTGCACTTCCACAGCATGGCAGCTGCAGGACAGTGGTGATCTCTGCACTTTGTGTTGCTGGTTTGGGACTGGTTCCCTAATATTGCTCATAATTTTTCCTTCAGAATCATAGCCCTGATTTTTGTCTGCATAACTGTTCAGCTTCCTGGGAGCATTTTTATTTAGAAGAGCATTCTCAATATATTTGAATTCTGAGCTGTCCTCAAACACATCCTGATCCATGTCTGAATGCCACTCAGCGTGGAGTGGGTCCTGAGCACAGGGCAAGGACTCTTTCCTCTGGCTGGGCCCTGGCACAGTGCTTGGCAGAGCTGCTTCTCTGGCACCTGGCTTACACACACCCCTGGGACACTGTTTGACTTCCTGTGTATCATTAACAGCACTGGGCTTGGAATGTGCTTGGTCATAGGATTTGGAGTTCATCTCTTTGGGAATTTTGTTACCATGACCTGAATTATATGCAGAAAGTATTTTGGGGACATTCACCAGAGAGTCTGTCTTTAAATATTCCTGAAAAATGAATGAAGAAGGTCTCCTGAAAACATGTTTGCTTTTCTTTGTAGGTTGTTGTGATGGGCTCCACTCTCCATTTTCCTCTGTCTTTAATGGCTGAACTTTTGATACCTTTGTGAAATCAGAAGAAAAGCCCTTGTTTTCCAGAGGCTTTTCCCTAGGAGGCCCTACGTCTTGCTGTGTGAGTGCATCCCAGTGCTGACTCCATGGTCCCTCCCTGTCTGCTGGCTGGCTGTGCTGCACACCAGGGGCTGGCTGCCTGCTGCCCTCAGTGTGCCCTGCACAGCCTTTTCTCTCTCTTGGTGTGTCCAAGGGCCTGTTAGTGATGTTACAGCTCTCGAGGCACCTGGGAGGGGACAACAGAGCTGCTGCCAGGGCTGCAGGGCCCTGACTTGAAGTCCTTTGGGCAGGAGTTACTCCACAGCTGTGGGAGCTGTTGTGGGTGCTCAGCTCTGGTGCCTTGCATGGCTGGGGGGATCTGAAGGCAGAGTAGGCAGCACTGAGGTTATAAATTCCTGTCACATATTCTGAGTCCATGTATGGGGCCTGCTCTGGAGGCACACAGAAATAATCACCTTGGCACGATGCTGTGGGGTTCTCTGGGACGTTTGATCCTCCTGAGAAAGAGCTGTAAGCAGAGTCTGCCCTTCCAGGGAGGTGCAAGAGATGGTCCATGCTGCTGACTGACTTCACTGACAAAAGATGATCATTTTCAGGAGAGGCCACAGGCTCCCCCAGCTTCCCAGCTCTGCCACCTTGCCTGTGAGTCCATCTTTCTATCTCATTCCCAGCTGAAGTCATGGTGTAGCATTTCCAGAAATCCAAGTCTGATTAAAAGCCCACAACCGAGTTGTTAGAAATGAACGTTTTTCTCTACAGTTACATTCCAACAATATCTAGAGGAACCTAAAAAGAAAGAGAAATGTGTGAAAAAGACTCAGTGGGAGGATTCTCGTGGCACATCTTGGCAAACCTTTCCCAGAGTCCTCGAAAAAGGTGCTTGAGACTGACAGAGCATCTTGATGAGACATTCTGCTGTCAGTCCCAAGTCACAGATTTTAAAAGGTGACCAGATATTTATGGCTGCAGCTCAGAACTCCCCTGCAAACCCCCAAATGGACTAGGAAAAAGCACCAGCATAGAGTTCATGCGTGACAAATACACAGTTTTTGCAGAGTCTGGAAAACAGCCCATGTTTATCAGCAGCACTTGACAGCTGCTCTCTGATTGCTGTGCATGATGCCCAGAGGTTTAATTTAACAAATGGATCTCCACCAGCAGCAACCCAATGGGCCAAGAGAAGACAAGCAGGAGATTCTCACACCAACAGCCTGACCCTCTCAGCCCCTCTGCCAGCTTCAAACCCCCTGACCTGCTCCCAGGCAGGAGGAACCCAAATAAAAGACTGAACCTGGCACCAGAGTGGTGCTAACCAGCAACCTTGTTTAGTAATTCTCATTTAAAACAGCTCTAGAAACCAATTAGTTATTAAAAGAAAGCAAACAAACAATCATGAAAAGCTTCATCAACCACCTGCTCTAGTAAAAGGCCTTCTGAGGAGACACAAACTGTGTCCAGATCCCTCCAGAATATTACATGTCTGATTTATTCACAAAGGTGGGACTCACCAGACACTAATCTGCAATTCCAAATTTCATATTTCTGTGGTGGAACCTCAAAAAGCTGGCAGAAAGAGAGGTTTCAGGGTGATGTTTCTCTTTAATAAAAGAAAAAAAATCACATTCCTGCCTTGTTTCAAAGACAATCCTGGTGTCATTCATTTTGAGCCAAAGGAAGAGATGGATAGGGGCCAAAATACACAAGTTAATCTATAAGTGAAACTTGGACTGGTGGGGCACACTAAATAAATTAACTAGTTTCTGGGAAATGAAAACAGCCTAACACCACAAAGTGGTAATTTGCCTTCTGTTGTGTTTTTTTTTTTCCTGGGTGCTTGCCTTGTTTTTTAACATTTTAGTAAGAAACCAACTCAAGGATGTCTGGAGTTCTCTCCATCTTTAGATGATTTAAAACAAAGCTGTGAAATTTAATTCTCTGTCTGTGAATTAACAAGGTCACAAAGAAAATAGGAAACATCAGTGGCTGGTGATGCCATTCCAATCCTTTTCACCACGGTGTGTTGAGGAATTTAAAGAAATAAAAACCTGAGATACTTGGTGAAAGGAAAACATTGGATTTTTTGGAACTGCTGAGGAACGAAAAGCATTGAATGACTGCAATGACCCTCAGTGCAGATGGGAGGGGACCATGGTGTATCCCAGTGCAGTTACAATTCCCAGGAGTGCCCTGGAGCTCTGGCCCATGGCAGTGACCCCTGGGGAGAGCTCAGCAGGACCTGGAGGTGCTGGGGGTGCACAGGACCAAACCCCACAGGAGCCACATTCCACCAGAGATCCAGAAGACAGATTGCTCTGTCATTCTTATCTCCCTTGTTTTAATTAAATTTTTCTCCCAGTGGAACCTCTCCAAGCAGCTCTGGCTGTTGGTGCTGTAAATAGACCGAGCCAAGTCCTTGTCTGGGATGTGCTGGCACAGTTCCATGGAAGCTCATGGAGCCACCCTGATTTACAGTGAGAATTTGGCTCGAACTTTTCACAGCAATGTCTAGAATCCAAGTAACTGTTGTGATTTAGTTCATGTCTGTCAATGGAAGTGCTCTCCTGGTTTCCTATACCAGTCATTCCCAAGATCTCTTTTCCCCTCATTGTTTCAAGCTCCTCATTGGATTTTCAGTGAAGTTGGCAATACAGAGAAGAATTTTTGACTCAGGTTTTTATGATGACACCAGAAGTAATAGGAAATATAATTTCAGTATCTTAGAAGACTGAGGTAAGAAGCTCTTACTGAAACACACCTTAGGGAAAACTTGTCTTGTTTCTTTTGCGGAGGGTATTTCCTAAACCCTGGCAGCAGAATTGTTTATCTCAATGTGTTCAAAGAACTGTGTGGAACCTGCCCTCTCTTTCCCATGTAAGAGAAAACCACGAATGTCCTTAAAACTCAGCTGACATGAATAATGACATTATTGCTCTCAGCAGGGAGGTGGCAGAGCTCCCTCAGGGACTGTGCTCCTCTGGCTCTCAGATACATTCTGGCAAGGCTGGAATACAATGTGCCAGTCCAGACCCACTTGCAATACTTGCATTGCAAACCACTGTAAGCAAGAAGAAAAATGTTAAATTAAAGTATATCAGAACCAAAACTACTGAAAGATGAAGGGAAGTGTAGTAACAGTGTAAGAATCCACTCTATGCCCAAGGAATAAATAAAGCCACTATGAATCTATTACATTCCAAAGTGGTTTGAGTGTTTGTTTTTTGTTGATAAAAACAGAGGCTGACTTAATTCCATCCACATCAACCTGTTCTGTTCTAGGGAAAGGTGATTTGCATTGCACAATCTTGAATTCTTTGCAATCAACTCAGTGTGCCAAAGGCTCATGTCTGGCAAATTAACTGTACAGAGAAAACCTAGTGACTCCAGACCACAGTCAGTGAACAACTCACCTGTCTTATAAGGACAAGATTTGGTCTTGTTTGACCTCATTTAGAGTTTGCCAGGTGCCATAATTGATCTGTAACTCACCTGCACTGATATGCAATGCTTGCCCAAACAAATCATCACCCATCAGAAACACAGGTATTCTCTCTATCTCTGATTTGCCCTCAACAACCCAGGAGAAATGGCCCCTGGCACATAACACAGTCTGCAATAATTTCTGCCCTTGTGGAGCTCCCTTGAAGTGACCAACACAGTCTTTCCATCACAGAAGCAAGAATGAGAATTTTCCTTAATAAATACAAGCAGAGTTCAAACCTTCTTACCTCTATTGTTGTGTAATTGCCCTTTTTATACAGATGGCTCCATGAAAATAAAGGGGAAACCCACAGCTGTTGATCTGGATCAAACTACATTACACAAGTGTTCTCCAGAGGAGAACAAGAGTGCAAAACACAAAGCAAACACCTTGACAACCTCCCAATAATATGTCATGTCCACATTAGTGAATGACCTGTTCCTTATCAAAGGGTAAACACTGGATGTAAACATTAACTGAAATTCTTCAGATTCCAGTCTGTTGCACAGGCTGCAGCACCTGACCCATCTGCTCCCCAGACCCTGAGATTTCATTGCTACCAAGAGATCACCTGAGAGATTCTTGCTTTAGCAGGTAATCTTCCTGGCTTTCCCAGGGCAGAAATCCTGGGGAAGTCAGGTGCAGTCTCTGGCATCCCAGAAACCTTCAGCAGGTCACCAGTTGGTGATCTAGCACAGGTTCCTAGGTCTCCATCCAGGTCTTCCTGGACAGAAACCCATGCCCTTGCACAACATGGATGCATTCTCTGAGATATGAGATCTCTGGAAATAAGAGCTGCTTCTGGATATTTCAGACTCTGAAATATCCAGAAATTCCAGACAAATGTCTGAAGTGTTCAGATTCCATCCCTTTGACCTGACTGTTGAAAGGGTGAGAGAAATGGAAGGATACTCCATTCAGGAAAGTGTGGCTGGCATTGCCTGTGTGCCCAGCATCTCTGAAAGTCACTACTTCTCTCTTTCTCTGCCTTTTCTTTTTAATAGATACTTTCCCTTTGTTATTATTAGTTTCTAGCCTATAATCAACAATTTTATCCCATTGGATTTCAACTTTAGGTTTCTAACAGGAAGGCAAACATAGCAGATGATATTGCCTTTGGTTGACTGAAAAAACACACTTTCTGCTAATCTGTATTATTTTGCTAAGATCTCTGAAGAGTCTAATCCCTGTTTTTCTCATCTAGTGCAATTTCCAGAGCTATTGTGCTGGTGGGTAATGGTCACCAAGGATATTGCACACCAACACCCAAGGACAAAACCTCACATTTGCCTTCCAGGCCCTGTGAAAAGCTCACTCTGCTACTGGGAGCCAGGGAAGTCAAAGTGTCACACAGTCCCAAACAGAGCCTAAGTGGCATTTAGAGGAGGTTTGTGCCTTGTGTGCACAGAAATAAATTTCACCATAGTTTGAGGAATGTAAACATTTCCAGTAAAACCCATGGATACACACTTGAGGCTTTCTGGAGCTATCAAAGTGTCGTGAGAAATTTAGAGAAGGATGAAAGTAACAATAATAATAGAATGCATCTCAGAATTCTCTTTTTTGTGTAGGGGCATAGACAAACCTTCCTGAACTTCCTCACCCTGCTGGGCCAGGCTCACTAAGGAGGAAGAGATCCCTTGTGACCAGCAAGGGAGCCTTGCTGGGGCCACAGCACCAGAATGGGTCCATCCTGCACCTTCCTGGTGTCACTCCCAAAGGGATGACATCCCACTGATGCACAGGAACATTTGGCATTTGCCTAACATGCCTATGGGCTGATGAAAGCTGTGGCCCAAATAAACTGCTTGTGGAGGTGAGAGCTGTGGCCCGGTCTCTGGGCAAGGAATTAATGAGGAAGATCAATTTGGCAATGCTTCACAGCCCTGTGAGAGACCTTTTCTGAGCACCCAACACAGTGTGACCTTTTAATTAGAGCAGTCACCCACTACAAACCTCTCTATTGTCCTTGAATTCCCTGACTTTCCTTATTCAGCCTCAAAAATTTCCCTTGGTTTTCATCAGCATTAGTCTCTATTGTATTAAACACCAATCACTTGCTGTTTCTTCTAACTCTGTAAGTGCTTCTCAGAAAATTATTTTGCCAGAAATCAGAGTTTCATCCCAAATGTATGCATTTCTTCCTAACCACTTCCATTTCATCCCTTCTAATGCCATCATATGTTCCTTACTTCTTTTAAAAATCTAATCAAGTTCATCTGATGCCATAAACTTAGCCCCATACTGTTTTTACAGGCTACAAAAACACCACCAAGAGAATGAAAAATAACAGAGTCCAATGTACTAAAAATCAAAAAGAAAAAATATCTAATGACACTGTTGATTTTTAAACATAAGTCTTTAGAATTACTATATATATATTATTAAATTAACTAATTAATAGAATAGAATTTAATTAATATCCATAATAAAGATGTTTACTCATTTCTACCATGTTGACTGCTTCCCAGCAAGGCTGTCCAAGAAACATCAGGGAAAAATAAAATTCTCATAGTCCCTCTGACCTGCCCCTGGCTGCACTGAGCTTCCCACAGCTTAGGCAGCAAGTCAAGCTCACAAAAGAAGAAACTGGCCTTTAAATAGGGGTGATCCATTCAACATCTGCTTCCACTGACATGGTTTTAGTCCAGAATCCTATGAGCTGGTAGTTGGTTAGCAATCTGAGCTAGTACAGTTTTAAAAACATGTTCATTATTAATTGCCTATAATGAGAAAAAACCCAAGTGCTTATTACAGGCAGCTTCACCAGGTGCCACACATCCCAAACCCAGTGTATGCAGCACTGCCTGGATCTGAATTTGGCTTTTCCAGCTTTATCACAGCTCTGGGAGAGCTGACACTCAAACTCACTAGTGAGGGTTGGCTGGGAAATATCATGAATCATCTTATCTTTGAAGATTTTGGTTTTCTGGCACCTACCTATGCTTTATTCTAATACAAAACTATTCTCAGAAGCTTTATGGATGGCTCTGTAATTGCAGTCCAAGAGTTCTTGCCAGAGCAGCACTGCAGATTCCAATTTCTACATGCTGTGGTTATGTTTTCCACAGACAAACCTGCAATGAGAACAAACATTCCTGCTGCAGCTCCAGCTTTAGGCAAGGATGGATCCAGAGGCACTGACTGGGGAAGGAGCAGTGTCCAGTTCACTTTAATGAAGTGGGATTATATATATAATTTATGTATATAAATATATGTGTTTATATAATTTAAATTATGGCTTCAGATGGATCAAAAAGTTCATTCTCTGCTCCCTTAATATACAAAGAAGCTTTTTGATGAACTTTGCAAGCTTCAGACTCTGTGCTATGAACTTCATGAAGATATAGAAATGCACTCTCTTCACTACATTCCCATCTAGGGAATCCCAGGTAAAATATGGGACAGAGAATCCCACCAGACCTTCCCAGAGCAGAGGGTGCTGTGGTCAAGCTGGCTCACCTAGATTATCCCTGAGAACAGGGGAGCAGAACAGGAATCAGCTGGTGGTACCTGGAAAACCTCCCACCACTGAGCACAAGTGAGGAGGAGACTGGAGCCTTGAGAGAATCAGAGAGAAAGTGAGCACAGGGGTGGAAGTGGAGCTTCATCCAACAAAACAATCTCCCTGAACCTCAGAGTGCATCTTACAAACTTCAGTTCTATTCTGCCACACCAGTCGGACCCTGCCTTACCATGAAATCACTTGAGTCCCACAGCAGGAGCAGAACCTTCTCAGCACTCCTCCTAACTACAAATTAATTGTTTTAATACCTTACTACCCTCAGGAAACAATGTAACTTTTCCAACTTTCATAGCAGCAGTCTAAAATGTAACTGGCAAACAATATTAGCACTTCCATTTTCTTGTACATAAATCAAGGATTATGAAGTCATGTCAATTAATGTGGAATTTAAAAAAAGCCATTAGCTCTTTCTTATTTTGACATAGGAGACAGAAACTTTCCTTTCCAGAGGATGTCTGTTTTCAGTCTAATTCATCCAGATGTTAAATATAATTACTCCTGCCTTTGGGCTGGAGCAGACAGTAATGCAGTATCCAGTTACTACAGGACATTCCACTGGAACAAGAGGAAACCACCAAATATACACAAGAAATAATATATTAGACTGCTCTGTTCCTTTGGCAAATATTGCATTCAGTATTTTCCCATAGCTTTTGTTTGGGCAGAATTCATTCGTGTTTATGCTTAATCTCACTAAACATATCTCTGGTCTCCACAACAAAAAATGAAAACCTGGATTAGTAGTTAAAAATAATCTGGAAATATCCAATAGTTACATGAGTGCAGGTTTAGTGGTGAGGTGGGGGTTGCTCAGAATTGGGGGCAGAAATCAAACCATTGGTCTGCAAAGAGCATCACAGAATCACAGAATGGTTTGGGTTGGAAGGGTCCCTAAGGATCACCTTGTTCCACCCCTGCCATGGCAGGGACAGCTTCCACTGTCCCAGGCGCTCCCAGCCCCATCCAGCCTGGCCCAGGACACTTCCAGCGATGGGGCAGCCCCAGCTGCTCTGGGCACCAGTGCCAGGGGCTCACCGCCCTCACAGGGAGGAATTTCTTCTCAGCATCCAAACTGAACCCACCCTCCTTCAGCCCCTCCAGACATGCTGCAAGACTGGCAGGAAATGGCAGAGGAAAAATGCTGGGGCAGCATAAATGAATTCAATTTTGGGAAAAGGCAGCACTCAGAGCCTTTGTGAGAGACTTTCCCCAAGCAGGGGACTGCAGGACAGGAGCTCACCTCCGATATCAGGTGAGTAACTCAGAGCAGGGGCAGTGTCAGTGGCAGGGTCTGCTGGGGACATACACCAAGGGACCAAGTGATTTCCTGTCAGCAGCACTTCATACCACCTAGTCCCCATCCAAACAGAAAGGGGTGAGTTTTTGCAGATCCACCTTTCTATATTTAACCCATTCTACAGAAATTCCCCTCTGAGCTCCCAAATCAGTCCTCTATAATCTGCACTTCACCATTAGCCTCAAGCATTGCCTGTGCTGGAGAATCATTAGGTACATTTTGTACCAAGGTAGCTCTTTCCTGTGTGAAAATGTCTACCTGCCAGACCTTTTACCTGACCCAGTCAACACAGACCTAGATTTTATATATTTAAAAAAACCCACACACAATCTGTACACTCAAGGTTAGAGCAGAGCTCCTGTGACTGTATCAGACTCAGGTGGCACTCCAGACTGCCCACAGCAGGGGTGCAGTTGGTCCCTTACACACAAAAACATTGCTAATTTTAGCATTTTAAAGATATTTTTTCTGTTACAAATTCAATTCTGTCCTCAATTGTTTGGTTACATTCACACACTTCCCTATGAAAATGCCACATTTCCCAGTCAGAGACCCCAGGACAAGCCCTGAAGTTCAGGTGGCCTGGTGCAACCATGTGTGCCTAAGACAGCTTCCAGGCCCAAGTTAAACATTTCAAAATGTGGTTTTAACATTTTCCAACACACATCCTGCCCCTTCCTCTGTTTCCAGGCTGGCTGTTACAGGTGGGAGCACCTGGACTTTGGCAGCAGACGCAGCTGAGAGCTGAGGCAGCCCTGGTGGGGAGAAAGGACTGACAGAAAGCACAGCACTTAGAGCAAACTGACAGAAACACAGACTTACGCAGCTCCTGCCTGGCCCTGGGTGGGCTGATGCACCAGGTTCAAGTCATCCCTCCCCAGTGGGAGCTTTGGCTGCCCAGCTGGGATGGCACACTCTGCACCTCCTCTCTTGCTGAGCCCCCCAAACCCCTTGGGTGGTGCCACGATGCCACAAGCCCCCAGCCTGGCACCCAGCCTGGCACCTGTGCCACAAGGCCACCAGCAGCTGGCACAGCTGGGGGTGTCTCAAACACCCAACCAGGGATCACACAAACTGCACCAAACCCTCTGAGGGCCAAGGACACTGGGGTGTCCCCAGCTGCTCAAGGGACCCTGCTGAGCTAAAGGAAAATCTGCTTGTCAGGAGAGACCAGTGACACCATGCACTGTGGCCCTCAAAGGTCTGCAGCTGGCATCTCCCTGAATCCCTCCCCAAACACAGGCACTGATGCACAGGCTAAGGAGCAGCTCCTCAGACCATGGATCAGCAGAATCATCTTCTCCAGACTTACAGCAAACACAATATAAACACCAGAGCAACCAGAATGTTCTTTTCATTCTTTTCTTGCAGAAAGCAAATACACAAACACACAGCACAGCAACTGCTGAAGGCAATATGTACCAGGTACAGACATCTAAAACACACACACATACACAATACATAAACACACACACACAGATGTTGTTTGGTTTTGTTACAACCACAGAACTACAAAATGCTTTGGGTTAGAAGGTACCTGAAAGCTCCTCCAGTCCCCCCCTCACTGCCATGGGCAGGGACACCTTGCACACAGCAGGTTCCCTGTCAGCTCCAGACGCTGCAGGCATGTTCCCAGTGAGCACAGACAGTGCCCACTTTCTACCTCCAAAATTCTCTCTATAAAACAGAAGGCGATGCTCTGGTCCCACATCCCAGCAGAGAAGATCTGGCAGTCAGTGAAGCAGAGCCTGTGCAGGTCACAGCCTGACAGCTCTCCAGGTGTCAGGGGCCATTCCCTGTCTCAGCTGTCCCCTCTGACAGCTCTCCAGGTGTCAGGGGCCATTCCCTGTCTCAGCTGTCCCCTCTGACAGCTCTCCAGGTGTCAGGGGCCATTCCCTGTCTCACCTGTCCCCCTGGGCTGTCCCGTGGCTCCCATTGTGGCCATCCCGGCTGCAGGGTGCCCGTGCCAGGCTGGCAGTGCCCAGCTCCGTGTGCTCCGGGGCACAGCAGGGAGCAGAGCAGGGCAGGAGGAAAGGCAGCGCACAGTGGGCTGGGCTGTGCATTATCTCACCAGGCAATCATTAACCACAGGGCTGGAGCTCTTGGCTGGCTGCCGCCGCTCCCACGTGGGCACCGCTGAAAAATTCCATGAAAACGCTGCCAAGGCCACAGGGGAGGGACCAGGTGGGGCCTCTCCAACCCAAAGCACTCCTGTGCATCCCGCTGGGTGTCCCCGCTCCAGGAGCATCCCGTGCTGTCCCCAGCCTGAGGTCACTGCCAAGAGCCCTTGCTCTGAGCAGTTGAGAAGCACTGCTGGACAAAAATGAATTAAATCCAATTGAAAGGAGTTAGATATAATCCAACAAAGGAGTTAGAGATTATGTACTGTTTTCTTAGGGGGAGAGAAAAAGGGCTGTACAGTAAAAGTTAATGCAGCTCAAGCCAACTCTGAAGCTGTGTTTTATATGCTACAGTTTTGTTTTATGGGACTTTTAAATTATTTCAAACATTTTGTTCATAAAAGTGCACAGAAGGCAAAAAGAAGGCTTTCATCTGTGTTGTGTGACTCTGAATCAACTCAAGCCTCTGCGATAAATTCTTTCTCCTCCAAATATGTGTGATGAAGCCTGATATAATTTATAATGGCCTTATTCAGTGAGATGAATTCCCACTAGTTTCCAGATGGGCTTAAAAAATAAGCTGATTTTGTGCCACTATTTTTTCCCTCAAACTAAGCTGGATAATGCCATGTGGGCCAGAGCTCTGTGATTTGTTATGTACTGTCTCTCCAGGGAGCACTGGGCATTCCTTCCACATTTCCCACAAAAATGATCTGCTGACCTGAGGCTGTGCTGTTTTTACACGTTGGGAAGGACAGAAGTGGGACGCAGGCTGAGCCTTGGGGCTGTGCCTGGCCTCACCCTGCTCTCCAAGCCATGCCAAAGGCTGGGCCAAAACCATCCCAGAGCCCTTGGAGCTGCCTTTACTGGGCAGGACAGGGATCCTTTTGTTGGTTCTCTCAATCCACTTCTCCTGAGCAGGAAGAGCCTCTGCAATACTATTTATTCACTGATTATTCATTTAATTCATATTTCAGGTTTTTCTGTGAGCAACCACCCAGGCTCCCCTTCAAAGTCCTGTATACAAACATCCCACAGCTCGCTTTTTTTCCCCGGCACAGGTGTTCAGTAAATCCCCAGGTATGGAGAAGGGCTCCTGAGAAGTTACTCAGTAACTAACTCAGTGTTTAGTCATTGCATTTAATGGCATTTTCACACAGCAGTGCCTGTATCTGATCAAGGGTTCTGCAGTAGGAGGAGAGGGGACATTTCCAGCAGCAGTCTGAGAAATGAGAAGGAAGCAAATCCTGCACTGGGCAAAAAGGCAAACTGAGCAATTCTGCCAGTGATGAGCAGAGCTCTGGTCCGGGGGCAGAGCTGGCAGCTCCAGTGGTGCCTCCTCTGCACAGCAGCTTTTGTACATTCCCTTTGCCAGTGAAACCTTTGTGCAGGTCTTTCGCAGAATGCCTGGTTTGGGACAGCTGCAGACAAGCCTGGCCTCAGTCCTACAGGAATAATCCAGGTTCCAGCCTGCCACACGAGAAGGTGGAGGAAGTCAAAGCCATCATTCACCCTGCACCTCAGGGAGTTCATTCAGCAGCTCCTGCCTCTCCCAGGACTCCAACAGCCGAACCCTGCAGCAGTTTCTCACTCTGGGCAGTTTGGTTTGGCTCTGGGATTTGTCACACATTTTTGTAAGGTTTGGCCCCCATATGTATAAGGAGATTTTTAAAGACATTTCAACACATCAGGACTGTCCAGACTTTTCCAGACACAGCACAGTGCCCAGCTTCTGTCTCTGTGAGACAGCTGTGCAGACATCCCAGTTCAAGGTCCTTCAATGAAGTGTCTCTTGTATGTTAATGGGGGATGAACATCACTCTTCTTACCACATTCTTGTCAGGATAAACCCATTCAAAACTGTGGGAATCTTGAAAACAAACACAATCCCTGCATAACCTGAGGGAGCTGAAAGCCTCTGCAAGGTGCAGAGTGTCAGCAGAGCTACCTGAAACTCTGCAGAACTGCAAAGCTTTGGGAAAACAGCCCTGTCGCCACAGTGCCACCCAACCTGAGCTCTAAACCAGTGGAAATTTAGCCAGAAACTCTCACTAATTCACAGCACTGTGAGTGTGACAATAGCATTCACCAGTTATAAAATATTCCTAACTATAAATCACATGTTCCAAATGCTCCTCCTCACTTGCAAACCAGTTGCCTTGTAAAGAAGTCATTAAATATTTCATCTACAGCTCTAGTGGTGTGCATCCCACAGAGGCAAATTGTTCCCAGGCTGGGTTCCAGGAGGGCTCTGCAGTCCCACTCACACGTGGAACACTGAGCAGAGCTAACAGGGAGCAGGTGGGAGCTCCTTTAGGGCCCCCAGTGTCACAGTAAATCCATGTGTCACCATGGATTTATTAAAGTATTTGCAATTAAACCTTCCCACTGCCTTCACATCAAGTCCTGTACATTTGGGCTGAATAATTGCCCTTTGCTCCCTCCTTGGATTCAATCACAGGGTAAGATGTTTAATGACTAATAATGACTGAATGAGATGTGATGGGAACATCCCCAAAGAGAGAATTTACAGCTGCTCTTGGCAATTAAAAACACTGGAACACATTAATGTCAGAGAACGTGGCAGAAGCACGGCAGAAACCCTCACCCTTGTACCAGCCATGACTGTTCCACCGTCCATTCATCAGCACTGGGAAATAACCAAAGTATTCTCAGGATATTTACAAATAACAAAGCTTGCTGAGGTTTGCAATTGACAAACTTACGGTAACCATAATAAACAAGAGTTAAAATAAACAAGGGATTTTATAAAAGCAACAGAGCTGAGGTTCATTTTCCTTGTCCTTTGGTATCTAAACTTTTCAAGTACATTGACATGTTTTCAAACTTTTCTTCACACCCCAAAATATTGATGTACATGGTGGATTTCTTAACTGAAAGTTAAGACTTTCAGGAAAGCCTTGAATTTTTACAGCTGGGGCTTTCAGAAAGGCAAAAATCTCATGACACCCCTGATAGCTATGTCAGGGTTTGCCTTTGGCACAACTTTCATTTCTGAGCACTGCCACGGCCACTGCACAAACCTGCTTGAGAGCAGAAAAGCAATAATTAGGATTATAGGCCAAAGTTTGCATCTTAATGCTACTTTACAGGTTTGCTGCCTAATCTGCACTGTGCTGGGGTGTGTCCTGCACTCATGTGCAGCTCCTGAAAGCAGGAATTTACAATTCTGGTTAAAACCTGCAGCCATCAATGCTCAGCACAAGCAGGGCTGATGCTTCCCCTTCACTGGCTCTGCCACTGCCCCTTTACTGCCAGTGGGCAGTGCCAACACCACAGAAATGTGTACAGGCAGCAGGGACAGCAGAGAAACTCAACATCAAAATAATTCCTCATGGCTGTGACTGACTCTTCTTTCAAAGGGTCCCAAATACACCAAACCATGACTGGTTGAACCCCATAAGGAGGATGAAGGAAACCCCAATGAGGAGCTGTGGGCAGGGCTGGCCAAACCCCCTGAGCCCTGGGGGCTGCTCCCAGCACTTCTTTCTGCCTCCCCAGCCCTTTTTCCCAGGTGCTGGAAAGTGCAGGCCAAAGGGGAAGCAACACAAACAGCAAATGCTGCCCCTAAAGCTCCCCTCAGGCAGAGGCTGCTGCCTTTCAGGGATATTTTCATTCCTGGCATCAGCTGGGATACAGATGGCTGTGCAGTTCCTTGCTGCAGAACTAGGTCAGCACCGATATCAAGGAAAAATAAAAATCCTGGGGTTTAGCCACCAAAACCATCCAAGTAACAGCCTAATGGACGGAATATTATCTCTGAGAGATCTCATCAACCCCACTCTTCACAGATGGGGCTGCCCTACCTAGTGACCACACCAGGACAGAGGACTAAGGCAGTGTCATTACCAACACAAATTCATTATTTTTTCACTAGAATCCAATAATTCCTACAGGATTTAATCCTTTTGCATGACCTTATAATAGTACATAACCAACTTTTTTTTTTTTTTTTTTTTACACTGCCTATTATCTAGTTAATTTGTAATAGTTTAGAGAAGAAAGGTTGACAAAGTCACTACTATTGTTCTAAGTCATCCTGATGTTCCATGGATCAAAGACAGGTCCCTGTGTTCCTTCAGTCCCTGGTTTAATACAAAATGTTCTGCAGCCAAAGCAGCTTAGGGGAGTTTCCTCTCCTCATGCTTCTTCCAAGGCTGGTTTCCCAATTCTCAGCACTACAAGCAGTTGCAAGGAACAGGTTTTTGCTGCAGCATGGAGCAGGAGGAAGCAGCTGTGTGCTGGGGAAAGCACACCTGCAAATAACTACCTTAAATTGATATGGCTTCTTTTAGTCATGCCAATCTTCACTAGGAGTTTGGACTGAGCAAGGTTACATGATTTGTCCCTGCTGAAATATTTAAGAGCAGATTTTTAGGTGGGAACAATCAAATCATGTCTGGAAGCATCATTAGAAAAGTAAACAAATATTTAGCCAACCCAATTTTGTTTTTCCATATGAAACCATGTTGTAAGCACATTTAAATACTACACCAGAGCAGTGTCTGGGCTCTTTGAACCCATAGGAAAAGCTTCAGAGAATATCCTATCACAGAGCACTGAGACATTTCCCTTTCTGATTCAAGGGGCTGTACCAGCCTGGACAAGTGGTTTTAATTAATTTCACAGTTTAATATTTTTTTTCTCAAAGCAGCTGAACTTCATTTTGTATGGTTTAGAGATCACCAGTGATGCCTGGGCCTCAGAGCAGAACCTGCTCAAGCCATTTCAATGGAAATGGGCCCAAGTTGCTGCTGGGAGGAGAGAGATTGCCCTGACCCCTTCTCTCCCCTTCCTCCACAGCAGCCCTGCTGCAGCTCTAGAACTTGAACTCTGCTGAGCTGGCCCAGTTTGCTGATCTGGCAGAAGCTGATCAGGGTTTTTATTTAGTTTCCTGATGGTTTATTGAGCTGAAAGACTTATCAGAGGAATTGGATGAATTCTGAGTCAATGTCAGGAGAAAGGAGAGAGAAGAGAGAGCAGAATGCTGCTGAGCTTCCTTCAGTACAAAAAGGAGTGTGGGCATGAAACACGAAAAGCATCAGGGCCTGTTCCTCCAGCCTGGGATCCCTGAGCTCATTGCAGAAGTTTGTACCTGGAACCCAGATGTGTGTACAGAACTCTACCATCAAACAGAAATTCACCAGAAATCTGCGCTCAGTCTGGTAATGATTCCACACAGAAGAGATTCCCAAACTCTTCTCTTTAAAAGAGAGAGCCTTCAAAAAAGAATCGGGGCATTTTGCCCAGGGAATGTGTCATTTATTAGAAGCTGGATGCTCTCCTATTTCCAGGTACTTTCTAAAATCAGCATTTAAACACTACTTGTCACTACATTAAAAAAAATGTGTTCAGGAATTTCACTTGCAGACAGGTATTGAAAGAGCAGCACAATGTGCAAATAATGTGATCTGTTTGTTTCCTTAAACACTGTAAAATGCCAGAGAAAGAAGAAGAGAGGGACATGATGGCTCCCCTGGGGCAAGGGTCCAGCTGAAGAGCAGCAGTGCCAGCTGTGCCTGCTTTTGCCATCATGTACTTGCTGCTCTCCTCTGTAATAAATTCCCAGGCAGGCTGGCACTGCAGTTCCAGAGCCAGGCAGCAGCTGGTTCTTTGCCTTCCCTCACAACACTCCAGCACAAGGGGGTTTTGTTACAGGAGGCTGAATAAATCCTGTGGGCATCAGATGTCAAAGAAAAAGGAGCATTACACGGTGAAGTTCCAGATGCAGAGCAGGGCAGCTCTGCCATGGTCCCAGACAAACCAAGGTACAGCAATGAAACCACAACCCCCAGCAGTGGGGGAGAGATTAGAGCAAAAATTACCAAGGGATAGCAGAGATACAGAACGTGAAGGTTTGGCTTTTGACAACAGACTAATTTAGAATAGTGACTGACAACAGGTATTGCTTTCTCATGTGCTTTTGTTTCCTGCAGTGGAGCTTTTAGATGTGCAGACCCAGCAGGATGTGATCTGTGTCTCTGCAATGTGGACTCTGGGGATGGATTCCTCCTTCCTGGAAGAGCTCAAGGCCAAGGTTGGACAAAGCTGGGAGCAACCTGGTCCAGTGGGAGGTGTCCTTGCTCAGGGCAGGCTGGCTGAAGCCAGGGATCTTTAAGGTCCCTTCCAACCCAAACCATCCTGGGATTCTACCAACATAGTGTTTGAAAAAATAAATCAGGCTGTCTCCCAGTGCAACTTGAGCACACATTTTCACAAGTAAAAGCAATATTATTCTAGTAATCAAACAGTAAAAAGGTCTCAGAGGGCTCCAAGCAAACCTGGCTCATTAATAACAGAACATTCAGATGTGATAAGAGTTAGTTTGGCCAGGAGTCTGGAAATGCCAGTTAATCATTTAAATTCTGGAGTTTCCCTGAACTTCAAAAGGCATTGGGATGACAGAATGATATCAAAGCCATTTTACACTTAATATTTTAGGAAGCACATATTTTCTTTCCTATGAAACATTCCTGCTAATAAAAACCTTATCCTGCAAGCCATGCACAATGGAAATTTCCAAATAACTTTTGCAAAAGTTTTCATTATAGAAAAAAACTCAGGAACAAATTTCAAGATGCTTTCATGTGGTAAAGTTGCAACAAGTTATTTAACAGCAAACAGGAAGCACACGAGGTGTCAGTTCTGAAAGTCCTATGAGGGGATATATGAGATGCTACACTTGATCTCTTATTTTCAAATTTGATTTTAAATACATCAAAAGAAGCAATTTTCCTAGATAGACCATATGAAATTCTATTAGTTTCATCTAATGATGACAATTGACTTACAAACCTGGAAGAGGTTTCCTTTTTATTTAATATGTGCAAATTCCTTTTGTTTTACCATTGTTTTATAGAATTTAGGCAAAATTACTTGCAATATATATATTTATATATATAAAGGTGCTTTGACCTCAATGCTTCTCAGACTGACCTGAGGAAAGCTCCTCAATGGACATATTTGGGGCTACACTGCTTTCCCACTGTCATGCAGTAAGTTAAGGGCAAAAGGGAGCAAGTTGTTTATTTCCAGTTCTGTGCTCACTGACCAGAGCAGATGTTAGATAACTGCGTGTGCCCCAGGCAGCTTTGTGGGCACTGCCAGGGTCACCTCAGGTTATGGTCACAGATTAATCCCAAGAGACCTGAGCAGAGCAGGAAAAAGCTCAAATTCCATCGGTGTGGTAGAAGAGATCCTACTGAGCCCCCCAACCCCCCCTGAGGCAATTCCAAAGGAATTCCACAGCCCATGCTGCTTACCAGGGATGGAGGTGTCTCCTCTGTGCTGGGATGTGCCTGGGGAAAGGAGAGCAGCTGGTGCCCAAGGAAGGGCAGGGAGGGACTGGGACATCCCAGAGTCACTCACATCCATGCACTTCTGAGCTTAACTCTGGTTCTGCCTCTCTTGGATCTGTGTGGGGCTGTTCAGCCCCTGCTGGGAAATGCCACGTGGCAGAAATATTAACTGAGCTTCCCAAGGAACAGATGCTGCTTACAGAGAGTCAGAGTCTCCAGTAAATCAACTTATTGCAGTCAAGGGTTTGTAGGGAATTCTCCTAAGATTGGAACTGGAAACTCAAAATTTTGCACAAGTAGAAGCATGAGAGAACCTTGTCAGCCAAGATCTGCCTGGAACTGCTTTTTGGCATTGTCCCATCACACACATCTTCAGTTTGACAAATGAATCAGTTAAGCAAGAATTGCTTCAAATCATATCAGAAATCACTTTTTCACCTTATCTACAAAAAAACCTTGAAAATACAGGATTTTGTTTTTGTGCCAATTTCCCCCAAATTAACCCCTTCCCCCCCAAGTTATTCAAAACCATCAAAGAACGACCAAAGTACATGGGAAGCAGGGTAACCAACAGCCAGTAACTTGGCAAGGGCTGCCCACACTCCTGAAAGGGGGACACTTGTTTTAGGTGCTTAACTCCTGTTGAGGCCTCCCAGCAGCACTGGAGGCTGCTAAAGCAGCAAGCACCACGAGCACAGAACTCTTACCCCTCTGATCTTACCATTAAATCATCTTGGAGCATCTACAAATGCTCTCCAGGAGCAGGGAGAGGTGAAGGAACAGGAAAAGGGAGGCAGAGAGAAGAGCAAACTGCACCCCTGCCACAAGAACAACCACACTAGGCCTGGACTAGACAGAAATAAGAACTGTGTGTCTGATCTTAAGCTGGAAGGACCAGAATGGATGAATCCCTCAGCAGTGGGGGCCATGTGCCATTGTGGGGAGGAAGCCCAGCATGGGTGAAAAAGCATTCCTGGCACAAGGCAAGGAATTGCATCAGAAATCAAATGATTCTGGGCTGCAGAGCTCAGCAGGGCAGCTTGGAGAACTGACACTGGTCATTCCTCAGGACAGTTCTGAAAGGGTCAGTAACTCAAAATTGCAAATGCTTGGTTTTCTGTCATGTATGGTGAAAAGTCATTCTTGAGTCTTCTACAAATGGGCCTGTAAAAAAGGCTTGTGATATTTTTAGATACCAGAAAATTCAACTGTAGTGACAAATGTACAGCCTGGTGTGACCATTACAAAGGCAGAAGAGCAGACTCCAGCAATTAACTTCATGGGGATTAGTCACAGAAGTCTGACAAACCATTGGGTCAAACCTTTATGTTTTACAGGCTCTCAGATTGTCACCAAACTCACCTCAAAAAGTATTTTACTATCTAAACAATTTGTTTCTCAACCCATGGAAAGGTTGTTGAGAATCTAAAAGGAAGTATTTATCATTTTATGTTAGTAACTTTTTTCCATACAAAAACTCCTTGCTAATTTATATTGATTATCATAAAAATTATTAGCATGAAACATTACCTTCCATACTCCTTCCCTGTTCTTGGAGAAGCCTGTATAGTAACTGGAACAAGTGCAAAAAAGCTCATGATCCAAGAAATAAACTTACATAGTTCTGTGCATGAAATGCTGCACCAGAATAAACTCCCAGAGAGGAAAAATGCCATTTCATCTTCGTGATGAAAACCAGACAGGTCTGTTTATTCCTGGAAGGTTCTGAGTGTATCAGCATTGCTTCACATTTCCTGCCATTTATTCTGACAAATGTTTATCCATCTGACTGGAGGATTCCAGCTGGAAATGCATGCATGAGGTTTTTTTAAATCATCAGATAAGTGTTGCAGCTGTTTAAGAACAAGTCTCAGGATAACACACTGTCCTCTCAAGGTTAAAATAAATAACCTGACAACCCTTTAAAGGAGCTCTCTTCCTTTACACTCCAGACTAAAGATGTGGCAAGGATAAACTACTGCCCCAAGTACTTGGGATTGACTCATTGGTGAAATCTAAGTATCCTAAATTTAGGACTGAATTTTAATCCCTGACCAATCACTTCACTTAAATTCAGTAGAGACTCGATGTATTAAAGTTTCCATGCAGTGAATCCACAAAGTTAGTCTTGAAATTTCCTTTGTGTTATTTCTGAATTACCTCCTTTATAAAGTCTATCAGACTTTAATCTAAAAAAAAATTAACTGCAGCTTTGAGAAAGGTATGTAAATAACTCAGGGAACCCTTCGGACAGCTCTTCCCTCAAACTGAACTTGGCACTGACCAAGTCCTTTAGAGGGCATGCTGCCACAACCTCAGGTGCTACAGCCCTGAGAACACCTCAGTTAAACCAGCTAATTCAGACGGTTTGCTTTTACTGTGTGGCAGAGGATCAGACACACAGCAAATACTCAAAATTTTGATCACCAATGAGAGTATCACATATTAATACAGAGCTAATTGCAGACCAATGCAGAATTGCCATCATTAGCTATGTGTGCCAAATCAAAACATTCAGTCCCCAAAGTGTCTGTGAAATCACACACAGGACACTCACAGATAGTTTTTTGTATGTAATTATTTGTGGAAATGAGCAATTTTTTCTTGGAAAAACAGTTAAAGCCTCAACAGAAGTAATTCCCAAGCCTCCCAACTCTGAAGTCATGCTGTGCACTTTTTCACCCAGTTCTTCAACTTTTAATCATTTAAAAGGGGAAAACTCCCAGTTTAAGGACTGACATTGCCAAAGCAAAGCAGATGCTGCTTCAGGTTCTCACATGGGATTAGAGCCTGACACTTGGTGTCACACCAAGGAACACACAACACTGTTATCAAAAGGAAACCAAAGAACTCAGATCTTAACAACCTAAATTTCTGTGGAAATACATCTGAAGAAACAATTAGAATTTAAAAACTCTACAGTCAGCTTCTCTCAACCCTTTCATTTAAAAGGCTAGACAGCACTTAAGATCTTTACATTGATTTAACCAGAACAAAGCAGTTAACTTCTACATTTCCAAAGTACTTACTGCAAAGTGACAAAGAAATTATGTATTCTTTTATAGTCATGATACAAGATTTACAAGAAGCTCTAGTAGCAGTTGTGCCAAATTTTGTCAACAATTTTTGTTCTATATTGACACCTGCTGACCATTCATTCTGAACAGTCAGTTTTACTGTATCACAACTCTATGCATTAGTTGGCCAAATATATATATATATACATACTAGTTGGCCAAATAAACCTAGGATTTCTGTCAGATCTCCTTCAAGATCTTACAGAGCAGGTGCACGTATTTTATCTATACATATGTTACATATATGTGTGTGTGTATGTGCCTGTATTTGTATACATACACACATTTACAAAACTCCACTAAGAACTAGACTGCTCATGTCTGCTGAAAGAGGCTTTCACAAATACCTTCAGAGCACAGAAAGGTTTCTGCCATTTTAGACAGGTGCAAGGGAATCAAGTGTCTATAGAGAGTTGTAAACAACTGGAAAAAGTCTCAGGTACTGGAATGATGCCTCCTGTGACTACTGCCCAAGGAAAGAGGCCATGGGGTCATCAGGTCTCTGCCTTTTCATTCTGTAAGCCTCCATCTCCTCTTCTGTTGGCTCCCTGGTTTCATACTGGCTGTTGTAGGGTCTCTTTCTCTCATCTAACTGCATGATTTCTTTGATGTGCAGGAGTCGAGCCTCTTCAGCATTTAGAGCCTGAAATGAGAAAAAAGGGAATCAAAAATTCTACAGTGAAACTTAGACTAAAAAACCCAACAATGAAGGTTTGTCTTAAATTCCTGTATGATGGGCAAGGAGCAAGCACAAGGGTGGGATAAACAATGCAGATCTGTCTGGCCCACCCACAGCACATTTCACTTAATGCTCAATTTTCAGTGTTTAACATAAAATGATGGTAAAATGCTATTTAGTAAACAAGACACTATAATCTCTTTCCAAATGTCAAAATCAAGTAAGAAACTCCCAGGATTTACCTAAAATATAATCATGATCTAGCAAGTACAAGTTAATTGTTTGTTATTTTTTGTTATATGTTTGGGGTTTTAATTTTTAAATGCTTTGTGCATCTCATTCCTCAAACCACTACTGTTGCTACTGGAAAAGAAGTTGCATTTGTGCCCTGCTTTAATTAAGCACAGTTTTAACTGAGAGCAGCCCAAGGCAGGATGCTGTGGCCACAGGAGCACAGTGCTGCTCAGTGGATGGCCTGGGGCATGGATTCATTACATCAGCTGAGAGACTGGGCCAAGCCTGGGACACAAAGATGCTAAATTAAGATTTAACACTGCCCTTGATCTCTCCATCTTTCTTCAATACACAAATCATTGTGTTCTGCAATGTCTTTTATAGATCTACAGGTGTAATAGGTGCCTAGACATGAAATGTTCTAAGTCATCTAAATTAAGTATTTAAAACTAAACATTTATTGAAGCTTTGCCTGAGGAATAGGGGATGCACTTTAGAACATCTAACAGCATTTAAAATTTAATTTAGCTCAAAATTAGCACCAAACTACCCCACGGTATATCACCAAGAACTACATTATAGGCTTCATAAAACTGATACTGTAAAATATGTCATGTTCCTTTTGCCACAAATCCACTGAAGATTATAGTGCACCTTTTTTAGTTTTTCTTGCTTCTTCTTCTCTTCACCCTCACTGTCAGAATTTGAGCTCTTCTTGTGCTTCTTCTTTTTCTTCTCTTTCTGTTTCTCTTGGTGGATCTGCAAGGTGGGAAACAAGTTACTGTTAAGATTCAACTTTCCAACATTAATAATGCCCAAACCATTAAATCCAAACTTCTATTAATGCTATTTGAGAGCCTAGTTTTCAATGGAGATAGTAATGCTCTAATAATGCAGTCTAGTAATTTTCAGGCTGATTAGGACTCTAGAGAATTCTGTAGATAAAATGTTGAAGAGAAGTATCTCTGTCTTCCTGAGAAAGGGAAACATCCTACCTCCATCAGTGTTTTGGGTTTTGTCATGTGTTCTGCCTCCTCTGGTTGCTCCTCCATTAAACTTGCCTCTGTATTCTATAAAACAGACAAGAACAAGAATATCCTGTTACTGACCACATCTGAAAGGGGAAGGACAAAAAAATCCCACAAATCCCTAAAAAACTCATCTCCCTCAAAAAGCAAAACAGTCTAAACCTTCAGTAAGAATATGAATGCTTTTAGCTCTTTCCACATGAATATACAAGAGAATACTTACAGCAATTTCCTTCCCAGCTTCTCCTGTACAGTAGGAGTACTTGACAAAGGAGTGGCAGCACCTGTAACCCCACTTGCCTTCTTTCCAGTATGAACCCCAAATGCACTGCAGGAGAACACACCACACAGTTACTCCTGCAAGAGGCAGGCTGCAATTTCCTTCTGAGCTGATATCCTGGTAAGCAAATTACTCAGACAGTCCAAAAGGAAGTTAAGAGAAATACTTATGCCATTTTACATAAACCTTACAGGTAACACTGTCAAAAAAGATAATCACAACAGGATGTGGTCAACTTATATTCAAAGTGGAAGGGGAATAGAGTAACTTCTCCTTTAGTTTAAGATTGCTATGGCAACTCCTCAAATTCATATCCAAATGACGACAATCTGAAGTTTCTCCTTAACAGAAAAGGGAGAGTGTCACATTGAGACAGGAGAAATCTATCTGGTATATTAATTATATTGTACTGCATCCTAATATGCCTCCAATGGGATGGTATTTAATTTTAACAAATTTTAAACACAATCTAGGACTTACTGTGTGGTTGTTGATCTTCACATCCTCTTCATACTTAGAACAAGCAATAGCTTTCTCCTGTCCTTTGATGACTGTTCCATGCCTAGAATACTCCACATAATCTTCTGTTTGAGCCAACAGCAGTTCAGCTGGGGGGGCATCTAAATGTTCTTGTCCTCCATACTAAATGCAAACAGAAATGACATACAATAGTTTTGGAAAAAACACACCTTTTATATAGTTAAGCAAACATTTCAAAAACAGCACCTTTGGTACCTTGTCAAGAAGGCACCAAAGTTGACAGAGACAGTTTAAACTTTAGTGAAGTTAAGACAGAAATACATCATCTCCTATGGCCACTGTGGTGTCTTTTGGTGTTTAGTTTTGTGGGGTTTTGGTGTGCACGTGTTTTTTTGTTGTGTGGTTTGTTTTTGTTTTGTTTTATGCTTGGAGAATGACAACAGGGTTATTCCTCATTCAAAGCAGAAAATCTTTAGAGACCAAGCCAAAGACCAGCTTGGGTAGAAGCAGAGCAGTACTTCCTGCCCCTCTCCAAACTTGAATGTTGACATAGTTAGAATCCAAATGGATTATTTAGTTCTTTTTCCAGCTGTCCAAGACACAAGTTGCAAAATAAAATAAGTATTTATCTAAAACACTGTACCCAAAATTTGAGTCAGAAAGAAATTCAGATTTCTTCAGTGGAGAAATTCTGACAGTTTAGGGAAGAGCTCCCAATAATGTAAATACCAGTAGACCTTCAAAGGTCCCCATACTAAATTAAATTAATCACTTGATGAGATAGTGTGTATAAATATAAATATGATTTTAATTTTAAGTCTGAGCTGCTGAGAACAGCTGATGCCCTCTCATATAGGATTAGTAATCTTACTTGTTCCCCAAGACCCAGACTTCAAACTCAACAGAATTCCTACTAAATAAACCAAAATGCATATTACCTTCTCTAGGATGCTTTCTTTCTGCTGTGCCTTGAAATCTTCTTTTTTCACTTTGAAAGATTTATAGAGGAGTTCTAATTTTGTAGGGTCTGCTTGAAGATGAACTTCAGAGCCTTTGTCATAAGCCTCCCAGGCAAACACTGCGTACACAAGAGGTTCCATTCAATACTTCCTCTAAAACTGACACACATTCAAATTACATCCTTTAATTCTAAAGCAATTTCAAATAAGGCTCAATTTATAAAGATTTATTTATTTCTCTTTTGCAAGAAAGCAGCATTGTTAAGGATTTTAAGTGAATTTCTTTCAAAAACCCCAAGCCCAAAGCCCACTTACGCTGGGTCTGTGCCATTGAAATGGTGTCGCCTGTGTAGCGAACAAAGTTGTCACCTGCATAACCAACTCTGCAGAAAAGAACACAATTCTTAGCATTTGTAATGTCATTTCCTCTCAGATACAAACACAGAAGTGCAACAGGCAAGTAAAGATTCTCTTGTGCACTAGAGTTAAGAACAGAAGGAGGAGAAGGTGCATTCAACTTGATATATGAAACAAAAGCCTGGAACAATCAGGAAGCAAAAATGCCCCCTGCAAAGCCATGAAAGCATTAGGCAGCCATTCAAAAACTGTGATGTCTGTGTTCAAGGGACACATGACACAGCCCTGGAGTTCTGTCTGAGATGCCAAGCACTAGAAGTTAAACTTGGACCTAGTTACACAATAAATATGCATACACAGTCTGTGATATTCCAGCACAGTGATTCTCATTCTGGATTTCTGACTCTTCACTCCAGACCCAGCATATTTGGCTGAGTTTAAGAAAAGCTGGGATACCTTTACTGCTCTCAGTAAAGTGAGACACTCGTGCACAGCCCTTGAACAGATGCACAGTCAGCACATGAAACACACACTGAGGATCAAAAAATGCTAGCAATACAATTCCCCACTCTTTCATCTTCCCAAAGCCACTCTGAAAAATTTACAGTCTGAAAAGCTGTGGCAGAAATTTAGATTCAACAAAGGTCAAATTATGACTTGATAGAGAAGCAAAAGCATCTGCATCTAAAACAAACAATTGACTGGCATTACTCTAGCTGGGGGCAAGGAGAGGTGGAAAGAGCAATATTTGCTATCATTTAGGCACTGCCATGCTATTTTAGGCAGTGAGCTAACCCAATTACTGTTCTCTGAACACGTTTTACTCACAGCCTGTTTGCTCTCTACATTCCCAGCACAACACAGGTGAAGTGTCTGAATTGGGGTTTAAGGGAGACAGCCAAGCGTGCAGCCAAAAGCTATGGCAGCTTTCACCAAGCTATCTAGACAATGCCAAAGCTGCATTTTCTATGCAGAATCCATTAATGCAGGAGGAGATCCTGTTCCTAACTAAAGTATTTTGTTAGGTATCACAAACACACCATGCTAGTCTCCAGAACCAAGAAACAAGGGATAAAGTTTAAGATTTGGTTACTGAAATATTTTACATAAATGTAATTACAGTTTACAGGCATCACCTCTAGATGCAGCAGTGTCCTAGCCCTTGTACAGATAATTACACTAAACCACGGTCCACATGTCCCTGAAGATTAAGGATCAGCCAGTATTACAAAAATACCACTTTTACATACTAAACCAAAATGTGTTTCTAAATAAAACAGTTTTTTTCTAGGTTTACTAATATGTGTACATGTAACTGACTAGAGATTCACTAGCTAAAGGACATAGAGGTAAAAGAAATATAAAACAATTAATATAATTTTTAAGAGTTTTGTTGGATATACAAGCATGACCTCATTTTAACTTACTCATCTGGATTCTTGCCCGTGTTGGCATAAGGGTTCTCCCTCATTGCTCTTGTTTTGGGATCATAATAAGCAGAGTTTGGATCTAGATTCCTCAAGTACTATGGGGGAAAAAAACAACATAAAAGATACTTAGTATTTATGATTTTGAAAGAACTGAGGTTACTCTTGCATCCTCCAGTTTAGATGTTTTAAGAAGTTCTATCCATGCAAAAGGATGACCTTGATGAAGTCATAACATGGGCAGGAACAGAACTGAGAACAGACCTTAACTTCCAAACCCCTAGACCCATAAACAAAGTCATTAATAACTGAATGTGTAACTTGTTGAAACTAACTCCCAGGAATACAAAGATGATCTGCCCAGAGCTCTTGACTCACTTTGGCAATGTCCTCCCGAATGCGCAGATTTCGGACTGTGATGCGTCTTTTCGAGTCAAAGTTCTGCCCAGGCATGTCAATGTCATCTGCATACTTGTCTTCATCTTCATCTTCACTGTTATGATCTCTTTCCTGAGGAAAAATGGAAAATTTCTAATTAAAACAGTTCCTTCACTCTGGAGACATGTACAACAACCTTATTTCAGTGGTTCCTTCAAAATTCTGCAATTCCTGTAGTTACAAGGTGGCACACTTTACCTGGGTTTAAGCATGCTCTCAGGCTAATCTAACATTCAACACTTCAGAAGCACTCTTGTTAAAGAATTTTCACTTCCTTCTATAGAAACAGTTACCCAAACTTAACTATGATGATATTAAGAAACCAGTTATTTTGGTCAAAATATACCACATGTTAAAATCTAGTTATGTGCTTGCATCTCTAAGGTTTAACAACACATAGGAATTAAAATGAGAAGCTTCTTTATAAAATTCAGCAACCTCTGCCCAAAAGAAGAGGTAGGCAATGCATGGACACAACATTCAAACCCTTGTGCCACCCTTGTTTTTCTGCTCCATTAACTACAGGCTCTTCCTTTGCCCATGGTGTGATGCAGTGGGTAATCATCTTACTGTCTGTGAATTTGATTCCTCTTCTCCCCACTGGTGTCTTGGGGAGTTCTGCAGCAAACAAAGAGCACATCAGCAGAGAAGACAAGACAGTGGAAAAAAGCAAGATGGCAGGGATACAAAGGGCAATCAAAGCAGAGCTTCATGCTGGATACAAAATACAATTTACCATTGGCCCCAAATGCAGAAACACTGCTAGATAACATTCTAGCAGAATGCTCTTAGCTGTCTCTGTGACAGACACATGTTGGAGAACTTTTCGCTGTATCCCCAAAAAATTTCCAATTCTTTGCAAAAACAGCAAATTCTAAAACTGTTGCTGTTATTTAGAACTTGTTATACCTTTGAACACTGATGATGGTTTAGACTGTAACATTTCATATCATGTAAATACAACCAAGCTGCAACTCTGAAAACTTAGAAAATAATTCAGGAGATATATATTCAAGAATTTAGGATTTACAGGAATACTAAGCACTTAGGCAGAAATAAAGTTCAACAAACACAGCCAGGTTTTATTTTTTTAACCTGCTTAGTCTTTCACTGAAATATAATTGCAGCAGTGAAGGTGGGAACAGCTGTGAGCCCTGGAACACAGAGCAGCACTGACTATGCAAATCAGTCTCAGTCCTCTCCCTCAGAGACAGTTCTTAAATTTAAACACACTTTCCTTCCTACAGTTCCACTTATAAGCAGTAAAGGCAATAGTGTTTGCTTCATAGAATGGGCAGGAAAAGAGGAGGAATCTCTTCTGTTGGGGAGGTCTGTAAAAAGCGCCGTAGTCTGGGCTGGGTGGCAGATGGAGCTCACTGTGCCATCTAGTGACAGCCCACGGGGGACAGCACAGCCTCTGCAAGGAGGCTTTAGGTCAGGGCTTCTGACCAGTAGCAGTCTCGGTTTTTTCCCCATTTTGTGAGTCACTGCCCAGTGATTTTATCTAAAACCAATTTCACTTCTTCTTAAGGAAACACCCTCCTATCCCAATTTATATGAAACATTACTAAATCAATACACAGTCATCATCTCAGCACTAGTCAGACCATACCAATCTTTAAATAGGAGAAAAGCATGTTGGTGTAGAAAAAAATTACTGCATGGAAAACTCTTCTGACCCAAAATTCCATGTCAATAATTTCAGCAACAATAATAGTCACACAGAATTTCTGCCTGTAAGGGGGAACACAAAGCAATTTTCATTTGAAAGAAGATGCTTCAAGTTCTCAAGTGTGACACAGAACATGCTGGTGCTAGGAAAACCTTTAAGTTACTGAAGGGCATAAAACCCAATAGCAGACCTTGTGTAGAGAGCAAAAGAGTCAGAAAACAGAAATAATCTGGTTTGTATTTATTCAGTCTAAGCAAAAACAGATTAGCTAAGTTTACTTACCACTTGTTCCAGCTTCCCTGATGCCAACTCCTCCTGAAGCTTCTGAGCTTTCAGGGTACGTTTGGCCTGTGCAGTACAAAAATGAATTTATTTAGATATTTCTCCTCAGCACCAGCTCTAATATCAACAGAGCACACCACAAGTATCCCTCCTCCCAGCTCAGCCACACCAAACACTAACTCTGTCCCCAATAAACCACAGCCCCCACGTACCAAATCAACCTTGGAGTACTCCTCCACAATTTTCATGTGCTCCTCTGGGTTATACCCATTCCACCTGTCTCGCTTCCCATCATAGTCAAACATCAGCTGGGGCTGCACGTGCTCATCTGGGGCAATGTTCATGCCTGTGTATTTTGCTCCAACTTTCCTGGGTCTCTGAAAGAACAAAAAAGGATGGTTAGATCAGTCCATCAGGTTACTCACTCAGATATCCTTTAAAAATGCTATCAATCAAGCTCCTCTACAGCAAGTTAAATTCAGTAAGGCTGTGGATTGTAAATAAATGCAAGTAGTTTTGCATTTTATGCATCACAACTGACTTCAAACTCCATAAACTCTTGTTTATATTTTCCACAATTAAGGAAGCAATTAAAATAGTTTCTGGGGGTGGCTTCTACTTGAGATGAAGCAGGAAGACAGACACAGCAGCACTTGAGTTAATGCAATTAATAAGAAAATAATATCTTCACCTATTAATAAACCATAGCTCTTATGACAAACAGAATTGATGGATGACACACTGAATTGTATCACTTTCCCCCTTCATTAATAATTTATTTAGAAACTTCTAGGCTGTCTCTCACTACTTGTAACATTTTGCAAAAGAGCTTCTCCAAGCCCAATATTTCATCTACAGTCAGCTGTGTTTCACAGAGATTAAATTTCCAAGGCATTCAAAGCCATTAAGGCAGGGCCAAAAGGGGGATTACCTCCACGCAGCCCTTACACCTCCTTGCAGCCCTATCCCTACCTCCCTGCAGCCCTGTCCTTACCCAATGCAGCCCCGTCCTCACCTCCATGCAATCCTTCTTCTTGTGTGTCAGGGCCCCGCAGTTCTCGCAGGCTCCCTTGCGGTACCGCGTGGCCACGGCATGCTGGGGGCAAACACAACATCAGTGCCAGCCCTGGGACAGCTCACACAACAACTTCTTGTTTGCAACACCACTCAGGAGTGTGAGCCTCCCCCAAAGTCCAAACAGGTTTGAAAAACCTGCTGAATAAAAAATTCCTGCCCCCCTCAAAAGCACAGAGCCAGACATGTCCCCGTGTAATCAGCTGGAACCCTTACTTCCTGGGAAAAGCACCCTGCATACCTCCTGAACCCCCCGTTTGTACCAATCTCCAGAGGAGTTGTACTGCTTCTGCTTCTCTGGCTGAGGTCTCTGATGCTTCAGTGTGGGTCTCTTGGAAGGATCTATGTACCATGGCACTGAGGAGATGTACTGAGGAATATGAGGGTTGATATCTCTGTAAAAGATGTTGTGCAATGAACACATGGCAGGGAAAAACCCAAAACAACTCAGTCTAACAAACAACACTCACATTAAAGTTCAAATGTTTTAGGAATGATAATAAATAATGAAGTTGGTACAACACACTACAAAATAAATTCTCAGTTTGATAAACACAGACTTTGAGATTTTGTTGCCACCTAATTCACCTAAACTCCTGACTCCAAACCAAATGGCTTATTCTGTGCAACGTTACTGAGCAAAAACACCAGCAACATTTCTCAGAAGCAACAAACCCTGTGAAAGCAAGGCAGAGATGAGATACACTGTAAAAGATCCCTGTGCTATGTTTTGCTCACTTTTAAAATATCATGTGCTATTAGCTTCATGGATGGGACTTTTTAGCAGAACTGTCAGCAGCTGACAGAAAATAAACATTGAAGCTACATTTTCCCAGAAAGTATCTCATGACTGAAATACTAAAACACAAAGTTCAACCATGTACTTCTACAGTAACTCATACTGGAATCATGAGTTGCTCTGTAACCACAACACAAAAAGACATTTTTCCTCAGCAGCTTTAGAACATCCGCAGCTTTAGTAAAACATACTTTCCCTCTTCATCCACTTCAGCAGGTGCATTCCCCAGTTTTCTCTGTTCTTCTAATTCTTTCTTTTTCCTCCAATCTTCCCTTGTCATCTTCTTTGGTTCCTCCAGGCTCACATCAGTTGCCCCTCCTGCAGGAGGGGCGTTCGCTACCGCACCTGAGGCCATTTTGGCTTTTATCCTTAACATAAAAAATATAAAATTAGAAAACAAAAGAAAAGTTTTACAGATCAATACCCCCTGACATCACATCTCTTCAACGTGATTGTGTGTCACCCAGTGAAATGAGCTAACTCCGGATTATGCATTCCCGACATACCGCTGCCCTGACAAACAGCCCAGAGCCGAAAGCACAGAATTCCCTCAGTGCCAACCGGGGACCCGGGCCTGCGCCTACCGCGGAAGGGACGCGAGAGAACGACCGCGGGGAAGCAGCACCGGGCCCGGGGGCAGGGCCAGGCGGGGGAGGCCAGCACTTACGCGGAGCCTACAGAAACCACCCTGTCGGATCCCGAGTCCCGACCCCGAGTCGCGATCACAAGTCTCGGTCCCGGGTCCGGGCCCGCTCCCCAGCGCTGTTTACCTGCCAGGCCGCAGCGCCGCCCCACAATGCCCCGCGGCCGCGCGCACTTCCTGGGCGGGGCGGGCGGAGCCTCCGCCCCGTGCCCTGCCCGCCCCGCCCCGGAGCTCGCGTGCGGCCGCGCTCTCAGCCAATCGGCTGCCGCGCGTGGGTCGAAGCGGCCAATGGGAGGCTCGGGGCCGGTTTAAAACACGGCGCCGTTGGCTCTCAGGGCGCTGTGAGGTGTTTGAGGTGGTTTGGCTTTTGTAGCTCTGCGCTTGCCTGTGCTGTCGCTTTCTGAGGTGAGCTGAGGGTTCGGGGTACGGCCGGACTGGGACTTTGCATCTGGCTTTGGGCTGTGCGGAGAAACGGAGTTTCCTCCAGAGAAAGGCAGTAAGGCTGGGAAGCGTTTGGAGCGCAGCTGTGATGAGGAGGGGCGGGGGCTGTGCTCAGCCTGGAGAAGAAGAGGCTCAGGAGGGCTTTACTGCTCTCTACAATCACCTGAAAGCACGTTCAGCCAGGTGGAGATGGGTGTTTTCTCTCACGCAACCAGCAACAGGACAAAAATAACTGGTACCAGGCTGTTCTGGGGGGGATCTAAGCTGGCCATCAGGAAGAATTCCTGACAGAGAGGGTGGTTACACATTAAAATGGGCTGCTCGGGGGGTGGTGGATTCAGTGTTGCTGGAGGCCTTTAAGGAAAGGCTGGATGTGGCATTCGGTGCCATGGTGGTGTTTAGGCTGGACTCGATTATTTAGAGAACTTTTCCAGCCTCACTAACTGTGAGTCTGAGTTTTCCTGCAGGCCTCTGTAATGAGGAGTTGGTTGTTCACCTGTGTAATGGCAGTGATGAGCACAAATAGTGCCTTCAAACCTGCGGGGCTTTAGCTGAACTGCTCTATAACGGTGGGAAGTAGGGGTTTGTTTCCCTTGTCTAGAAACCAGTATGTGATAGCTCTGTTATTTTTAATGGGGCTTACTTAAAAAGTGTTTTGTGATGAGACAAATGACAAGAAGTGCTTTCCCTTTTTCCTCTATGGGCTCTACAGGGTAACCTCATCACTCCGAAGATGGCAACTCTGATCTTTGTTGATCCGGAGAACAGTGACCTTCGTGCTCCCAAGAGTCTGCTGAAGCTCCCTTCAGGATCTTGTGAGTATTTGCTGCCCTGAGCCAGTAAGGGGTTGAGTGAAGGGCATAAATCACATTTTGTTATTCAGTGCTTTTAATGGTACTAGTTTTCTATTCATAAATCTACTTACCCAACCTATTTTATTAAGCTCATCAGTTGGTATAAATTTGAAGATAACTCTGTGCTTTTGTCGTAAGTGTGGCTTATGAGTTATAGATAGTGAATGGTAATTTCCATGACAGCTGGTTTTCCAGCATGTGCCGTTACTTACACAAACTTTAGGGTTGCTGATGTTTGCTTTTTTCTCCATTCCAGCAAAAGTCTTGGCTGAAAGAAAACAAGTTAACACTCCACTTCCTAAAAAGGCAATCAGTGCTTCTCCAGTCACATCTTGCTCTGTCAGAAAGGCTCTTGGAAATGTGAATAAAGCTGAAGGAGTCACGAGCAAGATGGATAAGCTAAAACAGAAAAATCAGTCTTGCACTGTGAACAAAGTGAGTACAGCACATTTATGCTGGGGAGGAAGGGAAATCCATAATTTACCTGCTGTGATTTAACTGTGTAATTAAGCACCACACAGGTGCTCCCTTAGTCCCTCTTTGATGGGATAGGGGGTGAGGATTGGAAGGGTGAATGTGAGAAAAATAATGGGCTGAGATTAAAGCAATTTAATAATGAAAAATCTCAAAAAACCCCTAAACCTATTCCTTGCCACCTGATGACTAATGCCTTGCCAGTCCCAGAGCAGTGGTAGCCCTGCTTTCCCACCAGTTTCCATGTTGAGATGCCATGGATGCTCAATATGGGATATCCCTCTGGGCAGCTGGGCCAGCTGTCCTGGCTATGCACCCCCAGCCTGCTCACTGCTGAGGTTGTGAGGAGCAGAGAAGGGCCTGGACTGTGCAAATACTGCTTGGCAATAGCTGAAAGAGCTGCCTTCATCATGAATCCAGAACATGGGCTCATAAGAATTGCTAGGAAGAAAAATAACACTGTCCGGCTTAAAAGCAGGGCACCTACGTAGATAGTTCTAGAGAAAATAGTCTGAGTTTGTCTTATCTACATCTTAAGAGTTACCTGTTCTAGTGCAGTCACCTCTTACCACCACATAGACTACTGCACTACATAAACTCAGCTGAAACATTTGCCTATCTTATTTGTGTGGAAGGTATTAGAATTTAGGCTTGCCTGAGAAAATACGACAGGTATGCTTGTGTGTAGACCTGAACAGCACAAGAATGCCACTACAAATATTCTACAGCAGCTCAAATAATGTTACTTCCTCTTTTTATGCCTAACAACAAGACTGGATTAGAAAGCTGCCATACAGTGGCTGAAGAAGATTGGCCAGAAATAGAAAATATGTTTCCTTCGGATCCTCAAGGTAAGAACTATTGATGTAATCATTAAAATTAGCAATAAGGCTTTAATGAGTGGTGGCATTGTTGTAAGAATTTGTCCAAGCTGCTGTGGCACACAAGCCAGCACTGCATTTCTCCCAAGTCCTTTCTGAAACGAAAAATGTGACTGTGTTCAGAGGAGTTTTTAGGTGAGGGAAGAGACAAGAATGTTGACTCCATGTTCAGAAGGCTTGATTTATTATTTTAAGATATATATTATATTAAAACTATACTAAAAAGAATAGAAGGAGAAGTTTCATCTCAGAAGGCTAGCTAAGCTAAGAATAGCAAGGAAAGAATGAAAACAAAGGTTTGTGGCTCGGGCAGAGAGCCAGCTTTGCTGTGACTGGTCATTAATTCCAAACATCTACACGAGACCAATCACAGATCCACCTGTTGCATTCCACAGCAGCAGATAACCATTGTTTACATTTTGTTTCTGAGGCCTCTCAGCTTCTTAGAAGGAAAATCCTAACAAATGGATTTTCATAAAATGATGTCTGCAACACACAAAGGTGCTTGCTGCTTTGAAATACTTTAACAGGAATGAGGTGGTATTTCTAACAGTAATGGCTGTGCCTCAGATGTGTTATTCTGAGTCTCTTACTGAGGTGACAGGAAACACATTCCAAATAACCAGGTATTAGCTTAGTTCATTAGTGACTAGTAGCTAATAACTAATAAACTATACAAAGGAATACAGAAAAGTGTGCCAAGATTTGTAACTGAAGAGATTCCTACTGTTCTAGGATATAATAGCTGAAAATGAAACTTCTAAAGTTCTTCTTAGGCCAGCCCACTTCAGATATTCTGTCTTTCAAAGTGTGTCCTTAAACTCTCATCATGTGGATGTGTCTGCAAACTACTGTGCCCAAGACTGCTGTGTTGATAAAATGTGCATGCTTTGCTTGCTGAAGTTACTAACTGCTGTCCATTAGCAGTTCCATTAGGCAGCCTAGTGTTTCCATCAGGGTTGGTGTATGGGATTTCATGGACAACTGGAAGGTGTAACTGCAAGTAAATACCCCATAAGAGGAGACCATTGTGGTGTTTTAGGTTGGCTTCTATTTAATTTAGTCTAGAAGAGTTTGCACTTCCCAGGCTACTGCACACTTAACAGTCTTTCTTAAACTTCTTTAGACTTTGAGAGTTTTGATCTTCCTGAAGAATACAAACTAAGCAATATCAACCTGTGTGGTGTTCCCCTCATGGTATCTGAGAGGACGTATGACAGGTGTGTGAACATGGCTTCTTCACCAGTGAAGATTGAAGAGATTTCATGGGAATCCAGTAAGTAGAAACTTTGCAAGACTTTCAGTACACACAATGCTCATCAGTGGTTAGGGCAAAAAGCCAGTTGGCTGCAGCAGTGAATTGCTGCTGCTGTCTGAGCCCCCAGAGCAGTGCACCAGTATCAAACAGCTTCTGCTGTGTAGCCAGGCTCAGTGTGCCTGGCCAACACTGCCAGGTCAGGCAGTTGTCTGAAGTGGTGTCACTGACTAGTGGCTTAACCCAGCTGCAACCACGCACCACACAACTTGCTCCCCTGCTGTGGGATCAGAAGAGAAAATGTGAAAAAACCTCATGCTTTGAGATAAAAGCAGTTTTGATAACTAAAGCAAAAGCCATGCATTTAAGAAAAGCAAGACAAGGAATTCATTGAGTTCCCTTTAACATCCTCACAGCAGCAGGGCTTCATCTCATGCAATGGTGGCTTGGGAAGACAATTGCCCTAACTCCATATGTCTCTTCCTTTCTTCTCCCCCAGCTTTGTCTGCTGAGTGTGGCACCATATGGTCTGGGATATCCCCTGGGCCTGTTGGGATCTGCTGTTCTGGCTGTGCCCCCTTCCAGATGCTTGAGCACTCCCAGCCTCCTCCTTGCTGGTGGGGTGGGGAGCAGAAAAGGCCTTGACTCTGTTGCTGAGCAGTGCTCACACAACTGAACCATCCCTGAGTTATCAACACTGCTTCCAGCACAAATGCCAAACACAGCCCATACCAGTGGCTGTGAGGAAAATTAACTCTATCAATTAAAAGCAATACACTGAGCAACCTTTTGTGGTGCTTTGCCAACTGATCAGTTAGGTGGCATTGGCTTATACAATGAAGCAATATTTCCCTTGCTTATTCAACAGGTTTATGCTGAGCTGCTGGGAGCTGGCTTATGATTGTGTGCATTCTGAGTTTGCAAAACTAATTTGATTTATTTCTAACTTTCAGACTTGCTACAATCAACTGCTGACTTCCTTGCTACCCTGGATGAGATCATTGACATGCCACCTCCAATATATGATGATTGTGTGCTCTGAAGTTTCTTTTGAGGTCCAATTTCATATAGTTCTGTATTTCAATAAAGGCTACTTTAACCTATATACTATTGTACTTTTCCTTTTTCAGTGAGCCCCAGATGTAGGTAGCAAAGCAGAGCTTTGAGGAGGAGGTTCTGACAAGCAGGATAAAGCAGAGCCTGGGTAAACTCCTAAGCAAGGCTATGATGCACTGCTGTCACCCCTGTCTAGGAGCTGGTACCTGCTGGTTGGGGTGTGTGGGACAGGTTGAAATCCTTCTGAGCTCACTGCCTAGCTTGATCCATTGAACATGCAAGGGTTTGAACCTGTTTGTGTATCTAGTATAAAGTAAGCACTAGAGCTGGTATTCTGGTATTTCCCCTTTGGACCTGCTTGCTCTTCACAGTGGCTAAGGTGGTGTATGTTGGGTTCTTAGGCAGCTGTAGATGCTTATTGCAGAAAAGTGCCTCTGAAGCACTGAATGTGGTTACACAGTGCCATCACATGGCCTCTTGGTAGGCAGCACACAGGTAAAAAAACTGGTATGAGAGCAGTGGTATGAGACACTGTGGAAATGACTAACACAAATTTAGGTAGTAACTCTTTGTGTGTATAGACACCTCACTGGGAGACTGACACTAAGTACTTCATATGTGTTATGGGAGTTTATCAGGGTGAAATGAGTTTTTTTTGTTACTTTGAAATACTCACTATGATCAAAAACATAGATCTTTTTGTACAATCAAATAAATAAGCCTTTTGTGCCATGTCCACATGTGTGTATATGTGCACATAAAAAATTTAAAATACGCTTGAAGAATTTCATAGTGAACTGAAACAAGTATTTGCATAATGTTTACAAAGGTAATAAATCATTTCAGATTCACAGGCTTCTTGGTACTGAAAGACTTTAATCTTGGAGCTTAAATATTTGTGGGGCTGGTGGAATGGGTGTGCAGAAAGATGGGGTGAGTCAGGCTTGGGAATATTGGTGGTCTGTTTGCACAGGGATGAGTGCTGCTGTGGTGTAGAAAATAAGATGGTAGTGGTATGATTAAGTAAATTGCTTGCTATGGTGAATGTCATCTCAGGCTTTTTGCTCTCATTAGGATTTCTGGCTAATGCAGGTCAAAGATTTTGCTTTTACAAAGCTTAATTTTGTAAACATTCATTAGAAAGTTCCACTTGTTTCAGCTGGCTTTTATTTTCCTCATGTACTTTTCAACTCTGACTGAGATTAAAGGGAATGCACATTTCTGAGACTTTCTGGGACAAAGCTGTGGTGAGACTCCATCTGTGGGTGGAGTTTCCTGCTCTTGGTGACTCCAAGAGTTCCCAGTCACAAGGTACTGTCTTCTCTTTGGAAAATGTAAACTCATGGCCTCAGAGCTGCAAACCTGCTGGGTGTCAGCCCATGAAGTGCTGGCACAGGAGCACTGGGAATTCTGTATTGCTTCAGGTAGGTGTTAACACTGACTTCTACTGGTGGCTAAAGAAATCAACTTCCTTAACTGCTTTAATGTTGCATTAACCCACACAGCTCTTCCTACTTAGCAAGTTCTATTTTCTCATGGGATGTTGTCAGGAATACTGACTTGAGCAACTTGAGTTCAAAATGCTGTGAGTACTTTCCTCCACAACAGCAATCTTACTAAAAACTGCTGATGTTTGGGTTTACTTGCTTGATCTATTTATGCTTCCTGCAAAGATCTGAGATATTTGGGATAGTAAATGCATGGCTGTAATGAAAATGAATGCTTGTGTGGTGGGAGGCTTTAATAGACCTCATGGGTACGTGATTGGGAGCTCAGGATTGTAATGATATGCACAGAGTAGGGACCTTTTCAGTGGGTTATCACTCTGCCAGAGATCTGTTCTGCCTGTGAGAGTCACTTGAAGCCCTTACCTGAACTTCTGTAAGGAGGGTTTGGAGATGCCCATGAAAACAGTCTCTTAGCAGGCTCAGTAAAGTTACTTCAGTGCACATCAGACACTCCATCCTGTGTGCAGAGTTCTGGCAGTGGGTGGCACCATGGTAACAGCCTTAGTGCTGCTCCTCCTGCAGCCTGAAATCGCTGCCGTGGTGCCGCATGCCTTCGGTGCCTCGCATACGGTGTAGGTGGCTGTGACGGCTTCATCGCCTCATTAACGGGAGATGGAGGATACGAGTGGGCACGGAGAAAGTCAGAGTGCCTTTATCCCGTGAATACAGGGAGCAGTCCTTCAGCCAGGCACTTTTATCTTCCGTTGTTTAAAAAGAACAGAAATTAGAAGCCTGGAGGCAGTTGGTCTCTAGAGTTAGTAAAGCCATGAATCTCCTAACTTCCACACAAAACCCATGGCTCCTTCCACACAATACTTCATAGCTCTTAAAACGTTAATGTGCCCCAGAACGCGCTATTTCTGATTTATTGCTGCCTGCACGAAGTCCCTGCAGGGTGAGTGTAGCTAAGCAGTACTGCCGCCCCTTCCCTGGAGCTTTTCCCCTCTTGTTAGGAGGGGATGAGGGGGATGAGCCGTGACTGCGAGCGGAGCCTCGAGAGAGAGCCCCGGCTGCAGGGGGACCGGGGGCACGGGAGAGCTCCGAGGTGCCCGGTGGGACTGGGACCTGGCACAGCCCCGCGATGCTGGCCGGGGACAGGCACAGCCCCGCGGTGCCCACCGGGGCCGGGACACAGCAGCGGCGCTGGGCGGGGTCGGTAGCCGCGGGCGCTGCCGCGTCAGGCTGTCCCTTGCTGTGGCCACAGCAGTCCGTGTGTAACGCGGATCCCAGCGAGGCACACAGCCCTGCTCCATGCGGGATGCACGGCCTTGTCTTCCCGCAAGGCAAAGCCTGAGCCTTTCTGCAAAACGCAACCTTTCCCTGTGAGCGGGGCCAGGGCGGTGCGTGCGCAGCCACGGGCTGGGGGAGGCCTCTCCCCGTTTGTTACTTTACTTTTCTCTCCACTGCTGCTCAAATTTCTTCTGACGTCTAAGCAACATGCTGTATTAGTCTTCTGTAAATAGCCATCTTCTGGATGTCAGTGGGTTTTAGGAAAAACCCTGACATATTCCTTTTTTCCGGAGTGTTTTCCCAGCTGCAGCGTGCATGTGCCCTGGGGCAGGCGGGGAGGAGAGGAGCCGTCCCTCAGTAGAGCAGCGCTCGGGCTGAGCCGGGGGCGGGCAGTGCAAACCTTCCCCTTCTTTGCTCTCTGCTGGGCTGTCCGCAGAGACACGGCCCAAATGTGAGCCTGGCCCTGCAGCAGGGGCTGTTCCTGGGGCTGTTACAGGGCAATCCTGACTGCAGGGCCCTGGCAGCCTCAGCTCCGCACGGCAAACAGAGCTCTGCAGCTCTCCCAGCCTGAGGGGCGGGTGGGTACCACGGCCGGTGTCCCTTCCGAAGTGGCCGGGAGGTGTGAGCGGTCCGTGTGTCAGAGGTGCCTGAGGGGCTGAGCCCCTGTGCTGGGCAGGGACACAGGGCTGGCTCCGTGTGCCATCGTGTGTGACAGCGACAGGCTGTGCTCAGGGCAGCTGTGCTGGGCAGGGACACAGGGCTGGCTCCGTGTGCCATCGTGTGTGACAGCGACAGGCTGTGCTCAGGGCAGCTGTGCTGGGCAGGGACACAGGGCTGGCTCCGTGTGCCATCGTGTGTGACAGCGACAGGCTGTGCCCAGGGCAGCTGTGCTGGGCAGGGACACAGGGCTGGCTCCGTGTGCCATCGTGTGTGACAGCGACAGGCTGTGCTCAGGGCAGCTGTGCTGGGCAGGGACACAGGGCTGGCTCCGTGTGCCATCGTGTGTGACAGCGACAGGCTGTGCCAGGGCAGCTGTGCTGGGCAGGGACACAGGGCTGGCTCCGTGTGCCATCGTGTGTGACAGCGACAGGCTGTGCTCAGGGCAGCTGTGCTGGGCAGGGACACAGGGCTGGCTCCGTGTGCCATCGTGTGTGACAGCGACAGGCTGTGCTCAGGGCAGCTGTGCTGGGCAGGGACACAGGGCTGGCTCCGTGTGCCATCGTGTGTGACAGCGACAGGCTGTGCTCAGGGCAGCTGTGCTGGGCAGGGACACAGGGCTGGCTCCGTGTGCCATCGTGTGTGACAGCGACAGGCTGTGCTCAGGGCAGGTCGCAGCAGGCACAGGCGCCCTCTGTGCTGGAATGTCCCCATCTGGGAACATCTGGTTCCGAAATAGTGTTTTCTTTGGCTGTTTTTCCAGTGCAGGTTCTTCAACGTCTCTATGACTCAGTTTTGGAATGAGAAGAAAAAGCAGAGAAAACCAAGTATGAATCAGCTATTATTTGGCTTCAGTTTTCTGTAAGGCCAGGTGACTAAAATCATTCCAGCTTCAAAGATCAATAAATTAACATAATGTTTTACTCACCTATCATCTTGTTCTTTAATCAAATATCAGGTGCTGCTCGATTTATTAGTTCAGAGGATTTTGCACTTCAGTCAGCATGATATCAATCTACTTTTAAAAATGCAATTAACCACAATTGGGTTTCTGGTACCTGCTGCTTGTGAAAACTTCAGGCAGCAGAAATAAGTTGGGATTCTCTCTGATGAATTCTGCTTATTTTTAGGGAAAGTATCAAGTTCAGTTCACCTAAACATATCCAGTAGCAATCAGCTCTTTTCTCCAAACTTCTCAGCTTGAAAGTTTTGTCTGTACTGTTTTCTTCCTGAGGCTGTTTAGGTGTTGTATAGTCCTTGTCCATCATATTCCTTCTTAAATAATACACAACCTTTGAGACCTGTTTCTAGCAGCTGTGTGTTTCTTTGCTGGGAGTAGAGCCTATTATGTTCTCCTGGATTTTGTGAAGGAGCTTATACATTTTTTTAAGGTATTTAAAATTGTCAGTTAAAGAGTCCCCTTATTATGAAACCAAGACTTCTAATTCCAAAGCTGACTTAAAAAACCTTGCTATGTAAAGTAGTTTACAAAACTTAATTCTGTAAATGTAATGCCTCCTGATTCCAAGAGTGTGCTGACCTCTCAAAGCATGTGTGAGGAAAAAAAAGCCAAAATTAAAATGAGAGGGAACATTCCTGTGGAAAAAAATTATTCCAACAGCACAGCACTTTTCTAGGAATGATTATTGCACTGATATTCAAAACTTGCAACTTGCAACTAGGTTCTGGATTTTACTTTTTACCTTCTACCCAGTCTTGCTCCAGCCTTATTTTGTTCAGATAACAAGTTCTTAACAGCTTCTTTCAAGGATTAAAAACCTCCTCCTGAAGTTCTTTCTTCCGTGCATAGGTACCCATGCCTTAGTCTGAGTTTATTTTGAAACTAGGAAGGATCTGGAAATGGTTTGAATTGAGATCTAGTTGCTTTTGAAGGAGCTCATCTTATTCTTCAGTTGTGTCTTGGTTCCCCCACATGGTGTGTGTGACCATGCTGTGATTAAGTCTTTTGCTACAGTGATTTGATGCTTTACAGAAGATTATTATCAGGAAAAGCAGACTGGCAAGGGCCTTTTCTAGTGCTGGAACCCAGCAATTCTGTCGGTTCTTCTCCAGGTTTTTTTTTTTTTTTTTTTTCAGTTGGAATTAGCATCCTAGTTTTCTGATTAATACAGAGTAAAACATCATTTGTTCTCCTAATATCTTCAACAACATGTTTGAAACTGAGGACAACACATAGGAACCAGATGCATCACCGGTGGAACAGCTAATTCTTTGAGTATTCTACCCACTTTTGGAATTTGCAAAAGTTGGTGGGGATTTGTTATCCATGGAGGGTTTCAGTGCTTGTGTAACTGTCCAGGCTTAAGGTCAAATGTTGCTCCTGGCACTACATCCAGGAGTGCAGCATTTTTATGTGATGGGGAATGCTGTCCAGTATATGGAGTTTCATTTTAACTTTGCCTGTGTGACTTCCCTACCTGGGTTCTATTTTGAGATGTAATTTTTGTGCCTGGAGGTTCACCTAAAAAGGACTGGGGCCTCTTTTGTACCTATCCCCAAAATGCAGCTCCTCAGAACTCCTGCCATAATACGCCGCCAAGCTGGGGTGGCACTGGTGGCTTGTGGCTCTTCTGTTTGCTGCAGATGAACTCTCAGATGAACATCTGTTTCTAGGCAAGCAGCTGGAGTCCTCTCCACCCCTAAGCTGAGATGCTCCTTGGCCTCCTTTATCCCGAGGAGGCTGATGGGACCATTTCCAGAGCAATTTTGTCTCATGTGAAACGCAGGCAGAGTGGGATGGCAGCTGAGGAGGAAGTGTTGGTGTTTCTATTTCCAACAGAAAGTACCTAATGAGTGTGTGAGAGGCCAGGATTCAGATTTCTGATGCTCCAGGGGACTTGCAATCCCACTCACAGCTGAGCTGTTCTGGGGGACTCCTTTAACTGCTCCTGGGCAGAGCTGCACAGGAGGCCTGGGTGTGCCTGGGAGGGGATGGGCTGGTGGCCTGGTGGTTAGGGCTGCAAGGAGAAGGAAGACTGGTTAGCAGGCAGTCCTCTGGATGGGTAAAACCTTCCCTCCTTAGGGCTGTGGTTGGAGAAGAGGAGTCTCTTTTCCTCTCTGTGCCTGCCCTGCTGATGTGTTCTGCTCTCAGGCTGCTCCCCCTGGTTCTGGTGCCTGTCTGTCTGTCTGTGCCTGGCTGTCTGTGGTGAAGGGGTTGGGCTGTCTGTGGTGAAGGGGTTGCTGTTTGCTGTCCCTCCTGCTCAGGGCTGACTCACTTCCTGCCTTAGTAACTCACTTGAAACCTTCCTGTTTTCTGACTTCTGACTGCAAAGTGAAGCCCTTTATGAAGCTTGTGAGAGAAATTGTACTGGGCTGCCTGGTGCTACTTTGCATCATTTTCTCTTCCCTTGAGCTGGCTGACAGGGGAATGTTTTACCTGTTGAAATGCTGCATTCATCTCAGGGAGCACTGTTTGTCTCAAGGGCAGGGTGCAGCCAACCTGAGGACTTGTCCCAGGGAGGGCAGCATGAGAGGAGATGGGGGCCAGGATGCAGGTGTGGGCAGATCTCTGGGTGCACTGTGGTTTTGTGTGGGGTCTGGCTGTGAACTCCTGCCATAATACGCTGCCAAGCTGGGGTGGCACTGGTGGCTTGTGGCTCTTCTGTTTGCTGCAGATGAACTCTCAGATGAACATCTGTTTCTAGGCAAGCAGCTAGAGTCCTCTCCACCCCTAAGGTGAGATGCTCCTTGGCCTCCTTTATCCTGAGGAGGCTGATGGGACCATTTCCAGAGCAATTTTGTCTCATGTGAAACGCAAGCAGAGTGGGATGGCAGCTGAGGAGGAAGTGTTGGTGTTTCTATTTCCAACAGAAAGTACCTAATGAGTGTGTGAGAGGCCAGGATTCAGATTTCTGATGCTCCAGGGGACTTGCAATCCCACTCACAGCTGAGCTGTTCTGGGGGACTCCTTTAACTGCTCCTGGGCAGAGCTGCACAGGAGGCCTGGGTGTGCCTGGGAGGGGATGGGCTGGTGGCCTGGTGGTTAGGGCTGCAAGGAGAAGGAAGACTGGTTAGCAGGCAGTCCTCTGGATGGGTAAAACCTTCCCTCCTTTGGGCTGTGGTTGGAGAAGAGGAGTCTCTTTTCCTCTCTGTGCCTGCCCTGCTGATGTGTTCTGCTCTCAGGCTGCTCCCCCTGGTTCTGGTGCCTGGCTGTCTGTCTGTGCCTGGCTGGCTGTGGTGAAGGGGTTGGGCTGTCTGTGGTGAAGGGGTTGCTGTTTGCTGTCCCTCCTGCTCAGGGCTGACTCACTTCCTGCCTTAGTAACTCACTTGAAACCTTCCTGTTTTCTGACTTCTGACTGCAAAGTGAAGCCCTTTATGAAGCTTGTGAGAGAAATTGGACTGGGCTGCCTGGTGCTACTTTGCATCATTTTCTCTTCCCTTGAGCTGGCTGACAGGGGAATGTTTTACCTGTTGAAATACTGCATTCATCTCAGGGAGCACTGTTTGTCTCAAGGGCAGGGTGCAGCCAACCTGAGGACTTGTCCCAGGGAGGGCAGCATGAGAGGAGATGGGGGCCAGGATGCAGGTGTGGGAGCAGATCTCTGGGTGCACTGTGGTTTGTGTGGGGTCTGGCTGTGTTGCACTTGCTCTCAGACTCTTGTTTTCACAGATGTTAAAGCCAGTCACAGGAAAATAATTGAGGGAATGACAAACCTGAGTAGAACAACTCTGACAGGTTTTAAGGCACAGGGACAAGCAATCTGGCTGTCAAGAGGGACACAGAGCAAAGCTGCAGGGGCTGTGGGCTGTTCTGGCAACACCCCAGCCCTCTGTGCCACTGTGGAGCAAAAATCTTCTCTTAGGATCAGAAATATGTGCATGTACATGCACTCATGTACACAAACAGGCTCTAGGGGGAAGGTTAATGCCTCTGTATGAATCTCTGCAGGCATTTCCTACTGGGAACATTTCCCAGTTTAGAAAAACATGTCATGGAGGGTGCTGCAGCTCTCCTGTCTTGGCATGTTCCTCCTTCTTTTGAGAACCCTGTCTGTGAGCAGAGCTCTGGCTTCTGGAGGCAGCACAGGTGATCAGGAGCACCCAGAAGAGCCATTTCTGCCATCCCTCTCCTCTCTGCTACAGGGCATGCCTGACAGCTCTTCAATGCTTGCATAAGAGGTAGGAGCACAGTGTCCTGATTTATATGCCTGTCACAGTGGGTGGTGAAATGGCTAATGAAATCCTACCTGGCTTGTGATATGACCACAGCCTTTGTAAATGTGCCAAGTGCTCCATGAAAGGTGCATGATTTATAAAGCATTTCCTCAGTTTCTCTGTCAGCTCAAGCTCTCTTCAATGTATTGGGTATTAAAGCAATGAGACAGAAATCAGAGGGAGAGCTCATAAAATTTGTAAGTCAATTCAGCTTAAAGAAACCAGACAAGTAGATGCACAAAAGTAAAGAATAATATATGTGTGTGTATAAGGCTCTGTATAGCAAAAGACACACAGAACTAACCTCTCAGGGGAAACAAAGTGAAAGTTGCTTTTAAGAGTATTGAAGGAGAAATTCCAGTTTCTTCAAAAGTAATAAGGATTTTGCCATAGTTTTCAATGGGACTAAGCTCCAGCTCCTGTTGGAATTCAAAACTCATACCTCACTGCCTGTCACAAAGAAATACTCTAAGCAGGGATGAAAGATTTATGAAATCATGCATGAAATGACTGTATGTCTACTCTGCTTTCTGAAGGCTGTATTTTTGTGGAAGATATTTTATATACAGGACATGATTTATCTCTGATGCCTGCATGTTTTATTCTTCTGAAAAGATTTTAACTACCCTGGGAGAGATCCTCCCTTCTGGGAGGACCTTCTCCCTCAGTGAAGGAAGGAAGGCAGCTTCTTCTGTTGATAAGGAACACAGTGAACTGCAGTGAAGAGAGCAGAGGAGCTGGAATTATCAGGGACTCTGGCACCTGGGCTGTGATTTAGTGTCTTTAAAATGCACTGCATCACCATGCGTGTGTTTCTGAGAGTGTTGCACTCAGGGCTATAGTGTTACCTTGTTTGGTTTAACACAGTATTGCCTCAAGAGATTCCAGCTACTCAATTAGGCTGAGATCTAGACTTCTTGTCAAAAAAGAAATTAATTTCAAAACTTTCCAGATGAGATGCTGAGATAATAATAAATGTCCTGACTGATGTCAGCTGTCAGGAGCAGCGCACAGTATACTGCCAGTCTCTTCCACTCTGTACTGACTTTCTTTTCCTTGCCCCCATGTTGGTCCCTGCATTTGTTTCACAAGCACAGTGAAGAACCTGTCCTGTCAGCCTTGCCTTCTAAAGGCCTCTCTAAATGTTTTGGCTTTACTGTTCACTTTCCTGCTTTTGCTTGGAGGATGTGCTGAGGGCTGAGGAAAATGCTGCTCTCACCAAGGGACTCGGGTTCTGTTCAGCTGCTCTCTGCTTGAGGCTATCCAGCTGTGACACATGCACACAATGACACCTTCCTTCTGGGACACAGGAAACCTGCATTATCTTTACTTAAAGAAGCAGCAAGGACATACTGCTCAGCAGGGAATATATTCATTTAGTTCAGTGTCTTTTACAAAGAAGTTTTTAAATCTGAGATTAGAGTGAGGAGGCATTTTTAAAGTTGTACAAGTGAGCACTGCAAACACAAATGAATCCCGGTTTGAGATTTCACTGTTCCTCTCTTCCTGTGCAATGACTCATTCAAATCCCTTTAAGCATCTTTATTGATAAGTGTTACTAGAGCCTTGGCTTCTCTGTGCACAAATGTGACCCAGGGCAGCATCTGAGAGCTCAGACAATGGTATATTTTCAGCCCATCAGATGTCTCATGCTGCTGAAAAGCAAAATCCCAGTTTCACATTCTTTTGGGATCTCTGTTGTTAATATATTTTGATGTGGGTATTAAAATGTGAGTGGTTTTGTGTCTGGAACCTCTGCTCTAGTGGATTGTAACCTGTGTATTAGCTTAGCTGGAGATCTGTAAACCAGATCTTGGGATGAAACACAAGATATTTCTACCCTGAGTATGGACAGCCTGAACTTCTGTACTCACTAAGAGGAATGTGGTTATTAACAATAAATGTCTTTTAAGTTTTCCGCTTCTCCAAGGTGGTGCACATGATAAATGCATGTGCATGCCTTTGTGGTAACCCTTGGGGCGAGTGCAGCAGAAAACATCAGAGCTGTCATGGAGAGTGTTTGATTCAGGTTTTCTGTGCTGCTGAGCTCTCTCTGCTTGCAGACATGCAGTACATGGGAAAATGCTCCTAGCTGCTTCCAGACTCATAGATGGAGTGCATTTCTTTGTCTTCAGAAGTTGTGTGTGAAGGAGAACCTCCTGGAATGTGTCCTAGAAAAGTCCCCTGGCCTGACTGGGATGAAGCCAACCAGTGGAGAGGGTGTGGTTTCCCGTGGGGGAGTCCTCACAAAATACCCATCTGAACTGGAAAATGTTGGAGGTGGTGGAGGTTTACTCTTCCAGGGCTAAATCCACAGGGTTAAATGCTGTCAACCTGTTCTGAGTCTGTGAATGGGGTTTGGAAAAAATCTGTCTGATGCCTGGCTGTTGCCTTTATTGTAAAGACAAGCAGGTGGCCTGGCTCAGAAGAGCAGCACGGCGACCCCAAATTCCAGGGTCGCTCGGGCCTATGACAAAAACGCAAACACCAACATGGCAGACAGTCAAAAGGCGTTTATTTCTTGTTCAGAGGGGTTATATAGGTCACGGGACAGTGCTACGATAAGAGGGGCCTTATATTACCATCTATGGTCAAAAGAGGGTAGAAAACTAACGGGGTTGGTGGAATTCTTTGCTGGAACTAGGGGGTGCTACATTCTTGGGTGATCTTATCAAGAGAGAGGTTGGGGAGGAAAGGAATCTCGGCTCTCTTCCGTGACATCGCGAGATCTTCCGAGACGCCTTACTGTGTCTCACCACACCTGGCAAATAGGAGTCTGCATGGAACAAAACAAGTCTTGTCAATAGTCCAGCTTTGCCAGAAAAGCCCATGGGAGGGGTGGGCATCAGAATTTTGAGCAACTTTTTTCTCTCAGAACCAATCGGCCTTATGTCAACGGTGAACAATGTTGGAATGGAGTAAGCAATCCGTGCTGCTGCTTCTTCTGTGTTTGTGGATAAATAAAAGTGTTAATTAACCAGACATCTCATTCCACTTCTTTTTAATAAGCTGAACACGTGCTCTGACCATCTTGGCGCAGATATGGAAATGTAGATTTGTTTATGCTGGTATCAAACATCAGCCACATTGTTTTGGATGCACAGATGTTAGGCTGCAAGTTTAATGTCTTCTCCTGCAGGGTCTCACTTTTTATTTAGACTTTAAAACTGTATTCAAATGAGGTTTTGACCGAAACTGAATCACTATGTACTTGAAAGCTAAAGAGCTTATCAGGCATCTGATAATGTTTTCAGGATTTCCCCAGATGAGACCGCGTAGTGTACAGACAGGAAGCCGAAGTATCGAGCGCCTGACCAGAGCTTCCTCCTGCACAGGAGTGGGGGTTTCTCTGGCTCGAGTCTTCAACTCTGCTGCGTGCTCTGAGCCTTGAAACTAAAGGATAAACAGCACCCAGATGTCCCAGCTGAGCCCTGTGAGCACGGTGAATGGAGTGCTTCAGTGTGCCCCTCTTGCAAGGTCAGCAAAACAGGGCTCACCTCTGCTGGGCTGCGTTACCTTCCTGGCTCCTTATCAGCCCGGGAATCAGAGAGGGACTTTCCAGAGCTGTGAACATGTGAGCTGCAGAGATGGAATGAACCCGTATGCAAATCAGTTTTGATTCCCTTCCCTTTATAAAGTTAAAATGTTTCTGAGAGAGAATCAGATCCTGCAGAGCGTGAGAGTCTGAGGAAGGTACCTTGGGCTGGCAGTGCCTCTGTCCCTGCTCTCTGTCCGTCTGTCTGCCTTTCCATTGTATACAACAAGGTGTAGAATAGAAAATGAGAAATTCAAACCTGTGCTGATTGAAGAGGAGGAAGGAAAATGGAGGAGAAAAAGCTGAAGAGTGGGAAAAAGATAAAATAAAATGAATTTTGGGAATTCCACTGTGAGTAAGAGCCGAAAAAAATGTAAGCTGATTTATTACATGTTTGTCTTCTGCTTGAGTGCCAGTACACTTTGTATATGTGAAAGGTAATTTGCACATTAAAGATTGAATCAAAATGTCAACTTCTTCCTCAATTCCTCCAGTTTTGAACCAGAACAGTTCTGTCGGCTTTGATGGCTTTACATTCTGTAAATGCAACATAATGAATATCAAGTCTTTGAAGTAATTTTGAGTTATATTTACGCTAAAGCAATGAGAAATTTTGAATGAGTTTTAAATACTGTTGTCAGGGAATCTGCACATTTTCTAGTGCTTCTCCTCACCACACAGGAATTTTTTCTCTTGTCCTTCTAGTGCTATTGTGACTTTATTCCAAATGCAGTGGGATTCAGAAATAAGGGGTGGTGGTATCATGATGTGCATTAATATTTTCCTGGAATTATGATTTGTATATATATATTCATTTTTTTCTTTTAAATCTTTAAATTAATTAACCCACTTAATAACACCTATTTAAACAGGGAGAGGATGTGAGTTAATTGATGTATGTATTTTTTCCTTTTCATCAAATGCTACTGATTTAGAAACTACAATGTTTGGTTGTAACAGAAGAGTTTGACTAGCTGTCCCTGGTTTTCTTTCACATAAATTCTTTACTTTTTTGAAATGGTTTATTTCTTTTTTTTATGTGCTTCTGGCTTATCTGAGCATCCAAATTTGCTTTGCAGCATGGAAAAAAGGGATGGAGAAATCTCCACTCTTCTGTGGTGGAATTTCCAACAAATTCCCTGTTGGATGGGTGCAGGGAAGGATTTCTGGAGTTTGCAGGATAAGGCAGCTCCCCTCCCTTCACTAGAGTGATTAGACACCAGCAGTTGCTCTTTCATTTTTCTGATTTCTTTGCTTACGGAAAAATGCAGCTTTGACTGAACTGAAATTATTTGCAAAGCTCACCTGTGTGCAGAAAATAGTCTTGGGTACATAATCAAAAAATAAATTTATTTTAGCATTTTGAGAATTAAACTTTCATTTTTTTCTTTTTTAAAAAAAACCTATTTGCATTTTTTAAATTTCTCACATGCAAAAATAATAATGGCAAAAGAAGAAGAATTTTTTGTTTTAGGCCAAAATATATTATGTAATGTATCTCAAATGTATGTATTTTATTTTTAGAAAATAATCTAAAAAAATATTTCGGATTTAGCCAAATGACATTTTTCTGATGATTTCTTCCTTTTGGCTAGTGGATTAAAAATACTAATTGCCATAGCTTTGGTTGCATTTCATTTTCATCTGGGAGGAGGTTGAAATGAATGTTTTTCTGTGGGAAATGGTGATGAAAATGTGAATTATTTTGATAAAATTTTCTGGTCTTTTTAAAATGTGTTTTTGTCAGTCAAAATGAACACATTATCCATCTTTCCCCAAAACAGAGGATGAACATCAGTTTTCATGGTTGAAATAGGTTTTGTTTATCATTGTTGAATCTATCCCCTAATTTCACAAGCAAATCCAGCTGCTCTCTCTTCTGCAGCTTTTCAAATACCTGGACTTCATCTAAATGTGCTTTGGGGCCAGGACTTCAAACAGGGGTTGGGTAGGCAGGGCCTGGAGTTCTTCAGGAGGGGGAGTTTGAGGATTGCCAGCATAGCAGGACAAGGGCCCGGGTTTCCAGGGGGGACTCTTTTGCAAGACAGAGCTTTCAAATATATCAATGACTACCTGGGATGGTCTTGGGGGATTCATCAAGGAGACGCCTGAAAAAATTGATTCAAAGCTGTATTTAAACCTTTAATACACACTGGGTATCCAGGTCCTTGTTGGCAACTCTAGTGACCTTAAGTTATTAATGGAATCTTTAGTTGTAGACAACATACTTGCCTAAATATTCTGGATGTGATCATGTTGAATCTAAATAACAACCTAAATTATTTTCTTTAAAATGAGTTCTGGTGAGTTCAGGGAGCAAGATGCAAAATTTTGAACAGGAGGTGAGTGTATCTGGCTGGCTGTAGGGGAGCATTCCTCAGCCTTTGCTAATGGATGTAAACGAAACAAAAATCTTGGACCATTTCTGGTGCCCCAAAAGGAGCCATCTGCACCTGCAGGCAGTCCCTGGAAGCTCCCAGAAAACAACTCCCAGTTTTTCATGTTCTCGACACAGTGGGTCATGGCCTGGTTTGGGGTCTGGCAGCAGAGCTCCCAGCCCCTGGGCTGAGCCATGCCATGGCAATGGAGCAGGGTAAGGCACCTTCAGGAGGGCACAGCTCCTTGCTCTCAGACTGGCAGGTGCCTCAGAGCCGACAGGGCAGCTCCACTCTGCTCGAGCTGTTCCATTATTCTGATATTGCATTCCTTTATTTCAGTGCATTATTGCAACCACGCATGTACTGAAAGGGTGTTTGCACTTTAGAATACTTTATTTTCAATAACTACAGTATAGTTACCATATAAATACAGCAACTTATTGTTTTTTAAGTGTTTATATAAAAAACCTGTTTGAAGAAATCTCTGGTTTCTAATGGATTACTAGCTTTGCAGTTGTTTATTACACTGTTCTTCTCCAAGTAAATTCCTGCTAGGTGATGATGATATTCCTTTTTTAAATAATGGGAGGGTTACAAAAATATGATTAATTGGTGTTTGTCTGTTTTTTAAGTGCTTACTCAGAGTGTAACCATTTTTCTATTAGTAATATGGTCTAGTAGTTATGTAGTGATAAATTCTGTATGTATCTGCATATTTTCACCAGAAGAAACATTGCCAGTACTCTTGAGTTATTAAAAATATGTAAATTGGGAAGGAATAAGAAATGGTCATCCACTCTCTCCTGTTTGTTGTTTTTTAGATCTTCCTATTTTGGGTGTTTAGATTATTTCTGAAGCATACTGATTGACCAGTCATTTTGAGCTCGTGCTTTTCCACTCCATTTATCAGGAATTAGTTCAGCTGAGCAGTTCCCACCCTGCTGGAGACAGCACATCTGTCACCTCCAGTGTCTGCCCTGGGCATGGTTATCAGATATCCTGACCAAGGAAAGAAGGGTCACTGGGTTTGGGACAGCTCTTTGAAGAGTTAGGACTTTTCCTGTGTCCTCAGTCAGCTGGTGTGAAACTTCTTGTTCGTTTACAGTAAAATTTTGCTGCTGAAATTAGATGGAATAGGTAGAGGTTGAGCTGTTGCAAGGGCTTTTAACATCTCAGTTCTCATTGCCCTTGTTAGCACCCTGAAATTTGGCTTTCCAGTTCCTTTCTTCTGGGCACTGTTAGTGGAGCTGTTACTGCAGTTGTGTCAATGTGCACAGTATGTGCTTCAGACTGCCACATTCTTCTACACTAGGTTTCATCCTGTCATCTCAAAGCACATATAAAAAGCCAGAACATGGAGCCCACAAAAGTTTCTATTTTTCAATACATAAAGCTTGCTGAAATTGTCTCCAGGGCTGTGACTTATTAAGGCTGAGTATAAATGAAACTATACTGTACTGTAACTAGACTGTAAGTAAATGGTATAGTGATTACTAAAAATACTTAGTATTAGAAATCTTTATTATTGCTTTCAGCTAGAACTTTTTAAAAACAGGAAATAACTTTTGATTATGCACTTTTGATACTAGTGTTTTTACTAGCTGTAATGTATAGAGATGGCTGATAGTGTACATGTTGCTTTTTCTTTGTAATTTATGCCTAGTGTGTGTGTATTTTGCCATGCGTTCTTTCTCCAATTTAGTGAAAAAATGCAGAAAAAATCAGTAAGTTCTAGGTCAAAAAATGATATTAATTTTGTTTAAAAAACGAAAAGGAATATTTAATCATTTTTATCTTCCATGAAGGAAAATGGTTTGTTGCACAAAATACTGTGTTAGAAAATCTGATTAAAATGGAAACAAGAGAATTGAACCTAAGATAAGCAGAGTGAGATAATTCTGCAGCAGAAGAAATTGAATGTTTGTTATTTGTGGAGTAGACATTGGCAAAAGAAATGTAACTATCTCTTAAAATTAAAAATGCAGCCAGAAAATAACTGGAAGTTCCAGAAAGCATTTTGGGAACAAATGCACTTGTTTCTGGATGACCCAAAATAAGTGCTTGGGCTAATCTGATTCATCATGAGATGGGAAATTTTTTTCATATAAGAGTTAACCTTATAAGAGTTAAGTTAATATAAGAGTGGTGTGGGAATAATGAAAGTGTCTGTGTAGTTGCAAGGCCAAAGGTGTTATGGACCTATTCCATTTTACATCCTGAAGGATTCAAGGGGAAGAATAACTACAGTTCCTCATCTGATCTGGGGAGAGCCTGGGAGCCGGGTGTGCTTGGCACCAGTGTCTGTGTCTGATGGGAGCTGCTTGATGCTGGCAGAGCTCAAGGGCAGAGCTCAGGTGGGGCTTTTCTTTAAGCCTGAGCTGCAACTTTGGCCTGGTTTTTTTTTGTGGGTGAACATGATCTTTATAGAGCACAGAAATATCTTCTGTGTGTGGGCACTCTGCCTGTAAACTTGCATATGAGCTGCACTGAGAGGGATTTACAATATTAGAAATTAGGATATGGGCAGTGTTTGCCTTGTACCTAAGCACCAGAGTAAAGACTTTCTTGTGGATCCCTAATCTGTGGCAGAGCTGCTCTGATGAGAAAGGCAATGATGGAAGGAGACCTGCTCAGTGCAGCAGGGATGGGATTGTCTTTGGTGTGAGGTAACCCTTGATTTTTGGTGTGAGGTAACCCCAGGTGAGAGCTCCCCCCAGCCCAGCGGCCCAGGCAGCTCCTTCAGGAACTGGAATTGCTGTGGAGAGCAGATGAGGCTGCCTGTCCTGGGCTGAGTGGGAAAAGGGTGAAATCAAAGAAATGGGTAATTTTTAAATGGAGAGGACCAAGTGTTTGGGTTTTAAAGGTTGAGCTCGGGGTTCATGACCAGCAGAGGTTTTCACAGCGTGAGGCTGGTCTGGAGCTGCCGCAGGGGATGCTCAAGGCAGACCTGCCCAGTGAACAGAACTCCCCTGCAGGACGCTCTGGTTTTGCAGAGCACAGCCCATGGTCTGCACTGAAATTTCACAGCCAGCACAGCTGAACCTGAGAGCTTCTGCTGGGCTCGAGTGTTTGCCTGCCTCTGGTGCCACTGTGCTCCTTTCTGGCTGTGAGTTTTCCTTTTTTTTTTTTTTTAAATCAAAATTTCCAGAATAACTTAATCTTCCATTTCACCCTCTTGTTTCAACTCCCCAGCTGTCAGTGTAGCTGTGAGACAAGTATTTTTCTGCTAGCTGTGAGGAAAATGTATTTAATGAAATAAGGGTGAAAAAGATGCTTTATGTTCTTAATGAAATGGGACCATATACATATTTTATTTCAAGTTCCCTATCTGTGTTAATTAATTACCACCCATGATGAGCTCATTTGGGTAGTGTCTGGATTTCATGTGAAGCTGCAGTAGATAATTGACTGGTTAAAAAGCATTAAAATCTCACTCTTTGGTTATATGTTTGGACAAATGCAGATGTTTTACTAAAAAGAACGGTTTTAATGGCAGCATAGAGAATAAAAGTAAGGAATGGTAAGGAAAATGCAGAGAATTTACACATTGCAGTAACTTGATGGCTTTAAGATCTTTATGTTCTTTTTCTGTTAAAACATATTTAATTAAGAAGAAAGCTTATGGAAGAATAGTCTTCAGGCAGTTAACATTATTCAATCACTCTAAAAAGGTTTGCCTTTTGGTGCAGCAGTAAAACTTTATAGGATGATTGTCTATTAAGTGTCTGTCCTGTAGGAATTGTTAAATCTGGTGTAATAAGATCTCCAAACTGTGAGGTACTAAGGGACCTTGCTGGAATAGAACAAAATAGTGTTTTTCCAAGAAGTAAATTTATGGCCCATTGGAAAGACTCGCCACCTCACTGCTTTTGCAAAGGCAGAACAATATAATTTTATGGGCTGTCTTGTTTGGAAATGCATGAATTTAATCCTGGAGTGAGTGGGTTCTCAGAGGGAGGGAGTTATTCCTGGAAGGACAGTGAAAGGATAGAGAATGTCACATATGAAGTTCATGAAGGGTCAAAGCAGAAACTGGCATCATGTTTTTTAAGATGAGAGACAACTAATACACCTCAATGATATTAAACCCTGCAGGCAAACTGAAAGACAGAATGTGACCTTTTGTCCTACTTAGTTCAAAAAAACCTGTAAAGCCAACTTACCTGGATAATGGCTGTGGAATTACGAGAATGTGCATTTCTGCACCTTTCCTTAGGGATTTCACTGAACCATCAGGTGTGCTGCTGGAGAGCTGGGCTGTTCTGTCCTCCCTGGGGACACCTACAGATCCATCCCAGGGTTCTGGGAGGGAGGGGAGCAATCTTAGAGCACCTGCATCCACAGACATCTGTATCTTAGAGCGTGTTCCCCTGCCTCGGGGCTGTCTCTCTCCCAGCCCATCTCCCTGGGGACAGGCAGCTCTGCAGGACCTCACCCGGGCAGGGGACAGGGGACAATGGGCTCGGGGTGCAGCCCAGAGCTCAGCTCTTCTGCTCTGGGCAGCTCAGAGCTGCTGCAGCTCTTTAACTGGGTCTCGTGGAGCGACATTTCATGTTTTCCCTTTCATTGAGTGCCTGATTGTGCCATGATGGGTGCCAAAGCTGTGTGTACCCAGCTGGGTGTGACCCCACTAGTGCCTCTATGGAGATGCCATCCACTTTCCATAGCATGGGCACACTGTCCTAAGGGATGGACACTTGCACCCTTCCTTCTTCCTGACCTTTTCTCTGCTTTAAGATAGGATGTTTTATTGATGATCATGAGATGTTTTTCCTGCTTGGCATTGGAAGAGGGATTGCCACAGAAGGGCAACACTGCTCGTGAACGTCTTGCTTAATTAACTCAGCAGTGGTCTTAGCAAGCAGTATTAGAAATATCAGAAAAGCAAAATTTATTGCTACAGTACCTTGTTTTAAAGTTGCAGATCAAGTTTTGTCCTATTTGAGGGCCTTAGCAAGATGTTAGTTTTGTTAATTTGATTTTTCTTTCCTGTCTCACAGAGTCAAGTGACAGATGGGTAGGACTGAGCTGGGCTGTGGGTACCACATGGCAGTTACTTAGCAAATATGTTTGTTCAGAGGTTTCCCTCCCAGCAAGAGAAACATTTAAAGAAGTGTATTTTTAATTTCTGTTGTTTGGTTGACTGGTTCAGCAGCCTGAGAAGACAATTAGAGCTGTAAAAACATGGGCACACTGCTGCCTTTCCTGCCAACACTGTTGGGGCTGCATGAGAGGCTGATGTACTGGGAAAGTGGCATGGGGTGTTAGCAATGAAAAAATCACTTACTTATAACTTAATAAAATCAATGCTAAACCAAAATAATTATATTTGAACCGTTCTGTTCAGTAAATTTCCTAAAACTTAGTTTTTAAAGCTAAAAAGATTTAATCTGAAATCCCCTTGACATTCAAATATTTTATTTCAGACCAGATATTCTTTTCATTGAAACCAGAGATTTTTTTCTGAGACCTCATCTCACTGGAACAAAAAGAAGTATCTTTAAAATGTTCCGAATAAATCTGAATTTTTTTTATAACTTACCCAACACTGTTTATATATAGTCCTATATGCATCTCACATCTATTTTTCCTCAAAAATTCCTTGTTTGGGGTGTGCAGTTGAATGAAACTTGTGACTCTCTTAGGTTTGTCAGAGGTGATGAGGTGTTTCCCTGTGGGAGATGCCACTTTGACCTCCAGCATGTTTGACAGTGTTTTATTGGTGGTCCAGAACGCCTTTGGGTGGGATTGTCACCCTGTGATGAGGTTGACAAAGTTGTGTCAGTACACAGCCATGCAGCTGTTATGCTGAAGGCTCCCACTTGCTTTTTTGCCACACAGGCTCTGATAACTCTGCAGGGCTGCACCAGTGCCAGATTCCCTTATTTTCAGCTTCTGGTTGGATTATTTTGTTGAGAAGATTGCTGAATGACTCTGGAAGATTTTACCTCTGTGTCTGTGTTGTTGTATTAAAAAAAAAAAAACAAAATAAAAGAAGAAGGAAATTTATAACTCACCTCTTTGAAATTCTCGAAGGCTTCCAGAAAAGTGCAAAATGTTTTAGTGTTATATTTCTTGGCTGTACTTTTTTTTAAATTTTGTTACTAGGAATTCTGCAACACGTTAGGGCACATTGTGCCTGTGTGTGTGGCCACTTCTGGTGTCAAAGGAATATATAAAATAGCTCCTTGTTCAAAATATATATCCTGGAGCCATTATTCTGCTTCTGACCTACAGCCTGGGAACAGCTGATTTGGCTGCAGTGAAGTTTTCACTCTTGTTTTACAGCTCCTGGAAGAAGTCCAGGCACTGGAGAGAGCCAGCAGGAGTATGAGCTACTGCGGTGTGCTGGGACAGCCTGAAAATGAATGTCATTTATTCTCAGCTTTGAGAACTGAATTCCATGGGTTGTAATTGAATCTGCTGTCAGACCCATGGGGCTCAGTTCTTCAGCTTGGATATTTCTGTCTTCACATACATAGGAGATCAAAGAAGCACTTGATCATTCTCTGCCGCTTCTGGTGATAGCAGCAAGAGGAGAGGAAGCACGAGTGATGTGAATCATTTCAGCAGGGAGGGGTCACTGCAAAGGCCTGGCTCTCTCAGGATAAACAGCTGTGCAGTGATTGAATCTCTTCTGAACTCACAGGCTCTGTGGTGCTACCCACTGTTTGATTAGCTTGATTCTTTCCCCTCATTGTTATCAAGGTTACATCTGGATCCCTGAGATGGTGTTGATGATGGATGATAGATGATAGATGATGGTCTCCAGGCCCTGCTGAATGGTGCATTCTCCTGTGGCCAGCTCTGGTGAGCTCCTTTAGGCTGTTGAACACCTGGGTCTCCCTTGGGCTGAGCACTAAATTTGCCAACTGATAATCCACTGTACTCTGCTCTCCTGGTACCACTGCTGTGCACTTATTGCCTCATTTGCTTTGTCTTGTGCCAAATACCCATTTTTGACAGAAGCTGTGACCATAAACATTATTCATTTGCACCAGCCAACCAGCCCACTTATATAAACACAGATTTCCTTTCCTGGGGTTAGTGATGTGCTCCCAAAGCATTTGGTTTAGGGAGTTTCCAGTGTAATTAGTGATGGCAATGTAAGTGCTGTTTGAAGGCTTGGTAGCACAAACATCCCTCTATGGGGGAATTCATTCAAGTCACAGGTTGATGTTTTTTCTTGGAGGACCTATGTTAAAATTTTTCATTTTTCATTTTTCATTTTTTTTCATTCCAGGGATCAGGAAAAGTAATTGTCGTCTTTAAGCATGTGAAGAGTTACAATTAGCAACGAGCTTTCCACCTCTTTCCTGCAATAATAACACCTAAATTACATTTTTCCAAGTCAGTAAAGTGGATCATAACTGATCTTATCCCTGTGTTACAAAGCTCTTAAAAGCATAGAAATGCTAAAATCCCACAGGTGCAGGAAGAGCATGTTCAGCTAAGTAGCTTAAAACTGCCATGTACCTTTCATTCTGAATATGTATTTGCACACAAAAATTCAGATATTAATCACTGTTGCCTGTGGACACAGATGTACCTTCATACTGATATACTTTTTGTATAAATTTCCATCCTAGGGGTAGAAGAGTTTCAATTGCAGCTGTCTGAGATGATATTGTGCTCACCAGTTTAGAGATTACAGTTCCTGAAAGAGCTCACTGGTTCCCCAGCTCCTGCTGTGGGAATATCCATTAAACAGGATGGAGAAACTGAGCAAAGGATGATATTGAAATTTTCACTTTTTATTTTCCTCTATCATCCCTGTCAGAAAAAGGAAATGAAATTTGAGGTCAGAGTTGGCAAAATCTTCAAAAGAAGAGAGATCAGTGAACAATTGACATTATGTCTGATGCAGGCAGTGTGCTGGATATTGGATGCTGCAGAGCTTCATCCTCTTCTTTCACTGTGCAGCCCAGCCTTGGGCAGTGATGCAGTGCAGAAGGTGATGTGTGCATGGTGGTAATGATAGTATAGGGATAAAATGTTTCTAAAATCAGGGGATATTCAGGGGAGCTGGAAAAAGGTTGGGCCTGGTAGGCCCTGGGAAGATGTTAGGCTTTACTGGATCATGCAAAACTGCCCCTGTATAATCACTTAATAATTAATGATAAATGATATTATTGTTAAATGTGATGATTGTTTGGTAATTGGATGTAATTATTGTTTAATCGTAACAAGAATAATGAGAAATGATGTTTGGGGGGTTTGATGGAAAATACAAAAATCCATGCTTAGATGAAATCAATGTATACAATAGAACAATATAAGTTGAATAATTAGTATGTAGTTATATGACAATAAGGTTAAAAAAAATGTGTTCATCCATGTCAGAGTCAGATTTGGGTCTGTACCCCTGACACCCAGAGCTCTTCAATAAAAGCACCTGCATATAATCATTCAGTGATTATGTGTTTCTGAATACTAACAGTAACAAGGACATGGATGAAATCAAGGAATACAGAAGCCTTTGGAGTCCCATCTATGTGACAAAACAGAAATGAGATGTAAGTAATGCTCTATTATTTTTCTCAAAAGCCTGCAGTAACTCATGAACTAATAATAGCGCTGCTGCTGTTGTCTCAAACTAAGCTTAAGGAGTTAAAATGCAGAGGGGTGAAGGAGTCACTGTCCTGCAGGCAGGGGGCACATGCAGGGCTGTTGTTACTCTGGTGCTGGCTGGTGCTTGTGATCTACTCACTGGAGGGACCAGAGGGGTGTGTGTACCCCAGGGTGAGGTCCTTCACCCCCTACAAACTCCCAGGTCACCATGCCTTTGGCAAACTGCAAATGGGATCTCACTACCAAAATTTTGGTGGCCATGTCTGTGTGGTGCTGAACATTCCCAAGTGCATGGAGCTGGCTGTGCCCAGGTGAGAGTCGGGAAAATTCTGTCCAGCCTTGGACTCCAGCTCTCCATGAATGAGGACCTTTCATAGCCTGTGTGCAATGAAAACATTAGATGGTATTTGTATCCTGAGCAAGTATATGTTCTGATCAGAGCATTCATGTGGAAAATGGTGAAGGAAAAAGCTGTTCCCAGGGTTCATTATTCTCAAGCCTTTTTTCTCTCAGAGCTGCCTGGATGTTTCTGTGCTCTGCAGTTGCTGCTCACTGAGAGAACAGAATGAAATGAGTGGGTACAGAGCTATTTTGAAAGCAGATGCAAGGCTGCCTTTCAGCCCTGCAGTGACCAAACCATTCAGGGTTCCTTCCTTAGGCCCAGGCTGCTGTGGCTGCCTTTCAGGCTCGCTTGCCCTTCCTGACAAAGCATCTTCTTGATGTATTTAAACCAGAGAAGTTTTCAGTCCCAGGCTACCCTACTGACATTGCTGTGCCTTTCCAGCAGAACAGAAAGTATTTTTGGTGTGCAGTTTCAAACCAGTGTAAGCTCTGTCTGTCTCATTCTGCTGCCTCACATTATTCCTGTTTATTCTGCCTCCCTCTAACTGGGGCAGCCTCAGGAGGGCCCAGCCTGCATCTCACACCCACAGCTGCACATGGAGGAGTGCAGGGTCACAGAGCTGAAGGTAAAATGGCTCAGTGGCTCCTGTCCCAGGGTTCTGTCAGATGTACAACAGGTCAGGGTACATTAATGGATCTAAATCTTTACTGAATCTACCAGCACATTCACCAGAAGTTGAAGCATCACAACTCTAATGACTGCATCTCTTCTGGAGGATTTATCTGTTGATCCAAAGTAGTTTTTAATCCCAAAGTGAAATTCTGATTTTTCACTTTATTTTTCAGTACAGAAGCATTCAGGTGATTTCATCTGGATTTTTCAATGCTGATATAGATTAAAACCTACTTTTTGGCACAAGTAAAGCTTTTCCTAAAAAGATACACTCCCTCTATGTCTCTTTTAAACTGACCCATGGCACCTTCTGGTGCTTATTCACAGATCTCACTCTCTTTATTTTGTTCTGAATAAATCACTGGGCTCAATCCCCCTGGCACAGCTCTGGCAGACCAGCAGGGCACCTACATTTTGCAGATGAGCAAACTGAGAGACCAAACACTTTAAATGAAGCCCTGAATTCTCTTACATACTTTTTGCTTTTGACTTGTGGTTTTCTGCTTACTATTCACAACAAACAAATGAGGACAAACACCTACATACTTCTTCTTCTTCTTGTAGGAGCGTGCCCCAGTGCCACCACACTGCTTGTGTGGTTTGCTGCCTTCCTCTCCCTTGACTGAAATTCTGTCCCCACTTCTTGGGCCTTGCTCCATCCCTGCCTCTCTCAGGGCATATCTCTTGAAGATTTTTTTTTGCTTTTCTCTCCTGTATGTTGTGTATTGTCTCTCTCCCTCTTTTTAAAATTTTTATTTCCTTTTTTAGCTCATCCCTCAAGATTCTCTTCTCCTTGCTTCAAGATAATCTGGTGGAAAAAAGCAAACCTCGTGTGCTGGAGGGCCTGATGAGCTGCTTCAAAAGCAAAATGGGAGCAAACAGCAAAGCAGCACAGAGGGAGGAGCTGCAGCAGTCCCTGGTCTGTAGGTGCTGTTGTGTTTCATTTGCAGATGAGGGGAAGAGGAGCCTTGTGGCACTGAGCACTGCTCCCTTTGGCTGCCTCCCAGCCATCATCCTCTCCTTCAGCCTCTGCATTTCTGCCGTGCCCTGTGTGTGCCTTGCCTGTGGATGCTGAGGATGGCTCAGTGCAGGCTGCAGGGAGGCTCTCAGGAGATCCTTTCAGACTCTCCAAACAGTGCCTGTGCATTGCTCACTGCTCTGGAGATGCCTCTGCCCCTCCTGCTCGTTGGCTCTCAGGACAAGGTAGCTCTTGCAGACCATGGCTCATCTTTGTGGCTAACATCTTTTTTCCTTCCAGGAAAATGCTGAGTTATGTTGGGTTCAGCATCCTGATGTCTGCACAGCTGAGAGGAATCACTTCCCTGTGAGTGTGAGTGTGCCTCTGCAGCTTTGACAAGCCTCACCTGCCCTGGGGAGGGAAGGAACAGCAGGGCTGGAAAGCTGTGGAGCCACAATGTGCTGACTGAGGTCAGGGGCTTGCAGTGACGCACAATCTGATTTTCTGGCAGCCCAGCAATACAGCAGGCTGTGCTTTTTTTAATCTGTTTCTTTCCTTGAAAAAAAAACTCTACAACAGAAAAGTTAATGCCTAAAAATATACAGGAAGGTGTGACCCTTTGTCAGGATACATGCACAGCACAGAATTCTCTGTTCATTGGCATCCCTCCCTCACTCTGCTGGGCTACCCTATTTTCACCCTGGCCAAGAGAAAATTTTATAACTTACATTATAAAAGATATTTACTAGGTTGTCTTTCTGGTAGCCATTATATTTTTCCACTTTCTGATCACTTACTACCAATATGGAGAGGGATGTTGGGCAAAGCCAGCTGAACAGACTTGCGCCAGGATCACTGGGTGACTGAGATGTTTCTTTTCCACCTTTTCTTAAAAATTTCTGTTCTGTGCTAAGGGTAGTACTTAAATTGCCTCAGTACCCATGAGTCACAGAATCATAGGATGGTTTGGTTTGGAAGGAATCTGAAAAATCATCCATTTCCAACCACCTGCCATGGGCAGGGCAACCTTCCACTGGGCCAGGATGCTCCAAGCCCTGTCCAACCTGGCCTTGAACACTTCCTTGAGTACTTGGAATTAGTAAAAAAATGTATTTTGTTAGGAGAATCTGCCATGATAGCTTTTTAACTCTCCTTTTTCTAGCTTTCCTTTAAAGTATTTTTCTAACTTTGTTTCCCATTGTTTTTCTTTGTCTTTTACCCCAGAATAATTTTGGAGCAAACAAGCATACAGCATTGGGAAAGGAAGCTATTTCATTTTCAGATGCTATGGAGGTACATCTCAGAAACAGATCATAGATAAATGAAGCAATGTGCATAAAACCAGTAATGACTGAGATGGTTTCTTCAGATTCATAATAGTGTTATTAATAATAATCATTAATTTGTTGTTAAGAAAATCACCCAAATCCAGCCAAGCATTTCCCCCTTCCATAGATGGCAATTCAATTACTGTTTTGGTGGAGTTAAATCTCTTGATGTTCCATTGAGAAATTTTATTCTTTATTTATTTTTGTTTTATGGACTGGGACACAGGGACATACTTGCCTGAGGACACAAAATGATTTTAGTGATGTTTTTTGTAGGACTTTTGCCATAGTTAACACTACAGGTTGAAAGGAGGCTCCCAGACTTGTCCTTAGATTAGGCCTCCCCCAGACGGGTGCCCACAGTGCAGAAATGTCTGTTTCCTGCTCACGCTATTGCACAGAATGATGCTCTGCCTATTCAAGCCAGGGAGAGATCTTACAGAAGAAGAAACAGCCTCCTGATGTCCAGCAAGCACTGAACACCATTGGAGAGAGGAACCACCTAAATCACCTCTCCTCAAAGCCTCCTGCCAGTGTTTTACAGCTTCACTTGTTTTTCACATTTCCTCCTTTCTGCGTTTCCCTGTACAAGCTCAGGCAAGGAAGAGCTTTTCCTGGGTACTGCAATCTGTGGCTCTTGGGGTGTTTTTAAGCCCACTGCTGCCAGTCAAGCAGCTCATTCAGAAAGCCCTTCAGAGCAAGCTGAGGCTGCAGCTCATCCCTTGGTGCCTGGGGACTTGTACCAGGCTGGGGCTTAGCAGTGGAAATTTTTGTGTTTTCCAGCATGAAAACAAAGCTCTTGTCTTGGCTGAGATCTCTGGGACTGCTGACAGCATTTCCTGGGGTCCTGTCAACAGAGCGGTATTTTCTCTAAAAACCAGGAGCCATAGTAAAATTTCTAAGCTGTGTTTATGAAAATCTTGGTCATTTGATTAGGAGCTTGAATTTGGTCAGACTCCTTCCAGCTTCCCCACTTCACCTTTATTTCTGTAGGATACTGCAGCTGCTCTGACGAAAAACAGTTATTTAAAAAAATTTGCTTGTAGCTATGGCAACTGCCATGCACTGTATTTCAATGGAAAACCTAAAACAGCATCAGAAGTTTCTTAATAGGATATTTATGAAGATTTTACTCTTTGTACATTAAAAATTTGAAATATTCCATTTTTAAAAGGGGATGTTATCAAAATCTCATTAATTTCAGAAAATGCATTTTTGTTGTAAGGGCTGCTGCTTAGCTTTTTGTTTTTGTTTTGTTTTTGTTTACTATTCCTCTGGTTGCTTTAACTCTTCAGAGCCCAAGACCTGGAGCAGTTTCCAAGTGCCAGCCCTTCCCTCCTGTCTGTGCCTGCCTCCCACTCTATCTTGCAGACCCTGTTTTTTACTGGAGGGACAGGGCAACCAGGAGTGGTGGCACAAGGCTGGAGCAGTGCTGGGGCTGTCAGACTGTGCCTTCCTGCAGTAAATAACTCAGGGGGTTCAATTAGCCCTTTGCCCATTAATTGCCTGTTTGTCTGCTCTGAGAGAAGCAAATAGATGTGCTTGTAGTTGGATTATTTGGCACCTCCATGATATTCCAATGTTTTCTCTCAAAGGCACAGACTATCACAGGGTACTCAGTTTGCCTAGGCACAGCCCCAGCAGTATTTAACCTCCCACACAGCTCACCTTGGAAAGGTTAAATTTGCAAATCTGCTATTTTTCTTTTGTTTTCTCCCCTCTTCCTTTCCTCTCTGCCTTTACCCCTTCAAACTCGTGAGGATGAAATGAAGGAAACCTTGCTGAAACACACAGTCTGCTGCCCTAAACCCCTGGAGCCACGCTGATACCTTCTGGTGCCTCCGAGGTGTGGATTAGGTCTAATTAATACTGGTTCTTGATCAATGGTCCTGACACAAACGCATGGAAAGGATTTGTGTAATTACTGCTGTACCAGCCAGGGATTTTTGCTGGCAGCTCCCAGTGCTGCAGCAGGGGCGTTTGCTCCCATGGCAGGATTTCTGTCTGCTCTAGGTGGCTGACTGCCCCATCACTCTCGAGTTTTTGCCTGTTTTTCCTTTTTCCTGGACAGGTTTGAAGCTACTGGTTTGCAGTGGGAGCTGTCTGAGATGTGGGCAGAGTTTCCTCAGGTGCCACAGGTTGGTGTAACTGAGCTTTGGCTCCTTTTTCTGATCACTCCTGACCCGCGAGTTCTCTGACCTTCTGCTAAACAAAACCAGCTCTGATAAACTCGGTCTGAGGGCTGAGAAAACTTGTGATAAAGCCAAGTTCTCTGATGCATACTCTTCAGATTTGGCTGAGAGTCTGAAAACGTGCATATTTACTTGAGCAAAGCCAATGTCTACAGCATCCCCGGCAGACCTGTGTGCTTCCATCTGGCTGGTTGGTGGTGGTTGTGTGCTGCCATCCTCGGCACAGTCCCGGCTGCGGGGCAGCGGCCAGAGCCAGCCGGGCCGGGGTTTCGGGGTTTCAGGGGTTTCCAGGGGTTTTCCCCATTGCCCGGAGCAGCACAGGCTGTGTGAGGCTCCCTTTGCCCGGGAGAGGGCTGGGGTGCCGCGGCAGAGCGGGATCCCGGTTTGATAAAGAACCGGCTTTCAACAGGAGAAGAGAGAGTGGGCATCGAGTGGGACAGGCTGAGCCTTCTGGCGAGTGCGAAACCGAGAAGGAACCTTTTCAGTAGTAATTTTTCAGAACCTTTTCAGCCAATAATTATAAGATTAGGAGCTGTGGCATCCTCAGGAGTCTACATGAGCTGCTAATTTCTGGGGCTGAACTCTTCTCTCTTGGAGTACAGCTGTGTTGGTGAATGTGACATCTTAGATGGTGTCAGTCTGCTTCCTCAGACTGTGCTGACTGTGGGGCAAAAGCCTGCTCTTGCTGACATTTGTGCAAAGGGTTAATTTCAAATCCATGTGCATCTCTTGGTGTTCAGTGAGGTGCCTCTCCTGCTTTAAACAAGGGAGTGCCTGTGTTTTGGGAGGGTGGCAGTCAGGGCAGGGACAGTGGAGCTGTGCTCTGGGGCAGCCTTGGTCCTGGCAGTGGGAAGGGATGGAGCCCACAATCAGCAGATCTGCCCCAGGCCAGGTTTGCCTGCAAGTGGAGAAGAGCTCCTTCACTCTGTGGCAAGAGAAGGAGCAGAATGGAAGAGAAGGTGGGAGACACAAACCTGGCTGTTTCCAGCAGTAACAAGAAACCACGGCTGTGTGCTGTGTTGTGAACGGGATCGCGGTTTGATAAAGAACCTGCTTTCAACAGGAGAAGGGACAGTGGGCATCAAGTGGGACAGGTTGGCTCTGCTGAGCTTTCTGGGGAGTGGAAAACTGAGAAAGAACCTTTGCCAGTAATTATAAGATTAGAAACTGTGAAGGAGCTGTGGCATCCTCAGGAGGCTGCATGAGCTGCTCATTTCTGGGGGTGAACTCTTCTCTTTTGGAGTACAGCTCTGCTGGTGAATGTGACATCTTAGATGGTGTCAGTCTGCCTCCTCAGACTGTGCTGACTGTGGGGCAAAAGCCTGCTCTTGCTGACATTTGTGCAAAGGGTTAATTTCAAATCCATGTGCATCTCTTGGTGTTCAGTGAGGTGCCTCTCCTGCTTTAGAGGAAGGGAGTGCCTGTGTTTTGGGAGGGTGGCAGTCAGGGCAGGGACAGTGGAGCTGTGCTCTGGCTGGCAGGGGCACCCGTTGCTCCAGAAAAAGGGGAATGGCTTTATTCTGAAAGAGAACAGGTTTAGATTAGATGTTAGGAAGAAATTTCTCCCTCTGAGGGTAGGGTGAGGCCCTGGCACAGGCTGCCCAGAGAAGCTGTGGCTGCCCCATCCTGGAAGTGTTCAAGGTTGGATGGGGCCTTGAGCAGCCTGGTTTAGTGGAAGATATCCTTGCTCATGGCAGGGGGTTAGAACTGGGTGATCTTTAAGGTCCCTCCCAACACAAACCCTTCTGTGTTTTCATGATTTTACTTTAAAAATACTAAATTTAGCAAAGAATTTACAGGTCTAGTGGAACAAGGGGTAAAGTCAAACAGGGGTGTTCTCAAAACCATTACTTTCACTGACTGGCACTGGGCACTTTTCCCATTCCTTTCTAGAACTTGGCAGGAAGAAAGATTCAGTGATCCCAGGCTTATTTAGTCAAAATAGCTCTGTGGTTACCTTTGCTTCAGGAATTGTCTGTTTGCACAGCCGATTGCTGAGCTGAACCTGAGAAACATTTGTTTCATCTGGTTCCCCCTTCCCCGAAGACTCCTGGTTTGCAGGAGTGTGTCAGTCCCTTTTGTGAAGCTGCAAAGCTGCTTGGGAAGCCAAACACAATCTTCAGATTTATCAAAATGCATTGCTTGCTTTTTGTCAACACTGCTGATGTCAGCATGAACAGCAGGGCAAAATCATTAATGTTAGGCAAGCCAAGTCTGGGTAGTGTCTATGTCACACACACACAAAGTTTGGGTTTGGCTCAGCTGCTGCTGTACAGGCAGTGCTATATTAGTCTATAATGGTGCTGGAATTAAGGGTGGAAGTCTAGGTGGCTGCTGGGCTTAATACTGAGCCAGTTGTCCCCAGGGCTGAGCCCTGAGCCAGTGCTGAGCATTCCTGCCAGTGCAGATCTCTGGGGCACCTCTGCAGCCAAGGAAAGCTTTTATCTGGCTCAGGCTGGACACAGAGCGAGAGACCCTGTCACCACGGAGTCTGTGAGGGCTGGCATCGTGCCTGCCACTCTGCACACACAGTGACAACATGAAACAGAGAGAGGCAGCTCTGCAGGGCTGTGCTGGGACAGAAATATTACAGAAATAGGAACAGTTGATCTAGCACTGCCCTCCTGTGGGTAGAGCTGCCTTTCCACAAGGCACAGAAGCACCAAAACTGCTTCTTCACACATGGGAGAGAGTGTAGTCTCCTCTTCTGCCATTACTGAAGAACTGCTCAAATTAGTTCATAATTTTAATGGTAAAGCTATTTGTTTTTTTTTTTTTTTTCATCTGGAAAGTTGTGGCTGCTGTCCAAATCATCAAGGTCTTTTTTATCTGAGTAAATGAGTAAATATGATAAAGGTTGAGTCTCACTGAATACTTTCACAAAGAGGCTGAAAGATAACACTGAATTGCTGAAATAAAAATGCATCAGTGGATGTAAATGGATCTCACCTGTGAGAATAGAAATCCCTTTTGTCTGAATGTCTAGTTGTGACCAGCTGGGGTTTGCAACCCATCTCAGGGAAGGTAGAGCTGTTTGTTTAAAATGCTTTACCTTTGCATAGGAGTTGCTCCAGTATTGACTCAGGAGGAGGTTGTAGTGAATTCAATCACTCCTTAAATTGTCTAATGCATGAGAAATTCAGCTGCAGAAAAAAGGTTAGTGAAAGGCCTCCAGAGTGCAAGGTGATCCCTGCCCAAACTGCTCTGATCATTTTCACTTGGTGACTGCTGCAGTCTGGGCTCAGCCTCACTGCTGATGGTGTTTTTCACTGCAGGACTCTTCTCCTGCTTTTCTTTGGATTATATTGGCATTGCCTAGTGTCCAAATACAGAGAATGTTTCCATTTGGTGCTTTTTGTATGCAGAATGTGTTAATCTGCTCCAAGCAGCAGAGCATCCTCCATCAGCTGATATTTTGACACCTCTTTTGGTCCATGGCTACTTCAATTTTCCTGAACTCTTAGAAGGGGAAACATGTCTTGGCACAGAAAGCAGAGCTGCAGAGGTCCCACTGCTTGAAGGAACTGAAGTACCTTCAGCTGATGAAACTCTTCTGTCAAAGGAGTGCAGGTCTACGCAGACACTGAAACTGTGGTGAAAATCTGGCAGATTTGATTTCCTTTCTCAAAAGGAGGTACTTTCTTCTATCAGATCAGGTCCTGGATCAGTTAGGTGACATCTTTCTCAGAAGGTGGAAATTTTAGTCTTTAAGGAGAACAACTCCTGTGGAGAAGAAGGTCCTAAGGGTGGCAAAGGGATATTTGTGAGCAGCCTTACCAGAGGTATCCAGAATTGTCAGTGACTCCAATCACACATGGGCAGTACTGCTCACTGCCAAGCCAGTTCTCAGCTGTCTGCCCAGCCTGCAGCACCTCATTTGTACCCAGAGCTGTAACGCCTTGGCAGCTGTGGGGATGGGAGTCAGCAACCAGCTCTGTCTGGGGTGGGCACAGCTCCTGGTCCCTGCCCTGCAGCCCTGCCAGCCAGTGCTGGGAAGGATCTGCACAAGGGCAGGGCTGTCCTGCTCCTGTGCTCCATGGACTTCCCCCCTTACACAAGTCTGGGCATCAGCCATCTACCCTTGTTCAAGCCAGGGAGAGTCTTACAGCTCCAAAAGAATAAATGCAGAGACCAAGCATTTCATGGGAGTTTGAGTAACCTGTTGGATGGTTGGGGGTTGGAAAAACCTCATTTCCCCCAGTGAATAATAAAATAATTACACCATAACAGGCAAAGCTTCTGATTTTAAGGAGGTTCACTTTCCCAAGGGCAATACTAAGATGATAAGCTTTTCCCTCTGGCATGACACTCTTCCCTGGGTAGTATTTTACTGTGGTTTCTATGGAGCAAGTGGCTACTTAGCAAAAAAATAATGTCAGTATGAGAACTTTATGTGGGGCCTGGGATATCATCACTGAGCTTTTCATGCATTTAAAAAAACATAATAATGTCAGGAGAGATTTATCTATCACTACTAGTTTGCTTCCCAGACCACACCACAACACTTTTATCCAGGGGTTCTTTCTCTGCTCCCAGGAGTTGTTGGCAGAAGCAGCTCCCTGGAGCTGAAGTGGAGAACACAGTTTAATGTGACTAAAGTTTAAAAAATGCTTCTCTCCTTTCTAATTCAAATTATATGTGATGAATTATCACTCCTCCTAGGGTTAGACTATAAGCCCAATATCTTACACCTGGCAATATTTAATGGCTGTGCCTCTTTGCCTCTTTGCTCTGCGACCCAGGGGAATGACTTCTTAATATTTCTCTTAAAGACTTAGTGTTTGTGTTGGCTTCCCTCTAAATTCGTGGTATTTCATTAGCAGCTAAGCTGCAGCAAACCCCACATAACCATTAGGAAGTCTTGCACGTAAACGGAGAAAATGCAGTCACAAGATTGCTGAACAGAAATTGCTCTGTCTTTAAATGACCATGGGCTGTCAGCTGTTCCTTTGTTTGGATTATTATAGACACACATGAAATATTTGACTGAATGCTCAAGTTTTCCCCAGCTAGAATCCAGACAGATGTCTGATAAAATAACAAACACATCCCACTCCAGCCCTCCTCAGAATCCCCTTCCTGCTTTGGCTGGATTTCTCCCTGTATTGAACCCAGTATTTCAGGGACTAAATTGGACAAAGCAAGCAAACAACCTCCTTCACATTGATTTCCAAATCAAATCATTGTTAATCACATTAATATTCCCAGCTGGTTTAACAGCCTTGGAGCCCAGCTTTGTGGCTCAAACCAGCTCCTCAGCATGGATGCCATGGAGCCATGTGTGTGTTGCCTAGGTTTGCTATTAACTTTTGTTGGAAGCATTCAGGTGTGATTCTTTCACCTCTTCAGTTCTGCATGTGAAATTGGATTTCAGATTTCCCTGTGAAGGGAAGGGGACCCTGCCTTGTACTAAAATAGTGATCCAGGACACCACTGACTCACTTAAAAGGAGCTACAATTCCCAGTCACTGAGGAGTCTGACAAATATTTCAGTGCAGTGAGCTGCTAATTTCTGGGGCTGAACTCTTCTCTCTTGGAGTACAGCTGTGTTGGTGAATGTGACATCTTAGATGGTGTCAGTCTGCCTCCTCAGACTGTGCTGACTGTGGGGCAAAAGCCTGCTCTTGCTGACATTTGTCCAAAGATTAATTTCAAATCCATGTGCATCTCTTGGTGTTCAGTGAGGTGCCTCTCCTGCTTTAGAGGAAGGGAGTGCCTGTGTTTTGGGAGGGTGGCAGTCAGGGCAGGGACAGTGGAGCTGTGCTCTGGGGCAGCCTTGGTCCTGGCAGTGGGAAGGGATGGAGCTCACAATCAGCAGATCTGCCCCAGGCCAGGTTTGCCTGCTAGTGGAGAACAGCTCCTTCACTCTGTGGCAAGAGAAGGAGCAGAATGGAAGAGAAGGTGAGAGACACAAACCTGTTCCCAGCAATGGCAAGAAACCACAGCTGTGTGCACACAGGAAAACAAGCCCACACACAGAGCACACTCCAGGCCCATGTAGAAATGCCTGTCAGACTGGATTTATAGACAGTGTGAACAGGAGAGGGTGGGCCTTGGAGCTCTAAATGCTTTCTCCCAATTGGACACAGCTCACAGGAGCTCTGTCTGTTCACACCTGGGCACAGCTGGCTGGGAAAACATCTGCTGCCCATTTGACAAAAATAAATCCACCCTGTCAGATAAGCAAGGCTTCAGGACTACATCTGTAACATGTATTAGGAAAGGCAAGGTAGGAACTAACAAACCTTGCTCTCTGCTGTTCCTTTGCAGTGCAGGAGGGCCCACCCACCCTGAGCCCTGCAGGGGCCTGGGCAGCCCTGGTTCTGTTAAAGCCCTTGTGCTGCTCTCCTGGTCAGGGGACTGAGGTGCCCTCTGCTTAATGAGGCCACTGACAGTTTGGCTCTGCTTTCTGTGACAGTAATCCCCCGTGCCTGCACTGGAATTGCCTGGGGGTGGGCTGAAATGTGGTCTCAGGCAGGTGTGTGAGCTTTAGAGCAGGATCACCAGCCAAGGCTGAGGTTGGAATTGGGTTTGGAAGGGTCTCTACCTTAGCAATGGAAACTGATGAGGTGACAATGGTTCTAGAAGGAGACTTAAATGTCTCTTAAAATGGTTGAGTGAACTTAGGGAGTATTGGCTGCTTTATGTTTCATTTTTTTAGCCCCACCAGGCCTATGTCTAAGTTAGCCATGCTTTTGGGCTCCCTCCATAGTCAGATGAGCTGCCACTATGGGTGACTGTTTGGGGTTGGTTTTGCAATTTCCTTATCCTTCTTGACTCAAAGCCTCTAAGCAGATTTCTGAGAGGAAATGAAATCATTCCCCAGAGCTGGTTAAGTATTCCTACCCATCCCAAATCTCTCTGGCAGGGAAATTCTTGCAGGAGCAGAGGGAGATGCTGGTTGAAGAGTTAACACATCACTCTGATACCATCTATGACAGAGCTCCAAACAAAAAACAAACAACCAAAATGTACCACTTCTAGTGCAGATCAGCCTATTGGATCCATGGCTTTGCACCTGCCATGGCCAAACAGACTCACCTGCCTGGATTAGTGCTGGGAACCCATTTCATCTTTACTTCTTTTATTTTAAGCAAAGTTTCATTTATAAAAAGTGCCTGACTGGTATATTGGAGACACCTGGATTGCAACACAATGAATGATTATTGCCAGAAACACAGAAGTGTTTAAAAAAAAAAAGTTGAGCTGAGGAGCAGCTCCCCAGAGAAGCATTCCCAGAGGCACTGTCCCAGCTGCCACCAGAACTGTGTGGGATGGAGGAGCTCCCAGGGGCACTGGGACATGTGGAGAAGAGTTCCCTTGTTAAACAGAGAGCTGAGAGGTGTCTAACTGCAGAAAGGCGGCAACCAAGGAAACAGGGGTGCCTTCTTCCCTCAATACCGTGGTTGCAATGTTCTCATCACAAATAGGCATTTTTCATCGGGTGGGCCTGTCTAAAAAAGGTTGCAAATGTGGTACCAGGTGTGCTGGAATTTGTACCTTGTGCCAGCTCCTGCCCTGAATCCTGCCCTGAGAGAGGCTGAGCGGGACCAGCTCGGCCAGAGGTGTCACCATCCCTGTGCTGGTGGCATTGGCCTGGCTGGGGTGGGTCACAGGGTGCAGCCACCCCCCGGTGCTGTCACCTGTCCTGGGACAGGCTGAGCCCCTGGGGGACACAGGCAGGAGGCTAGTTCAGTTATGCTCCAAAACTGATATGGGCAAGCTGCCTAAAACAAGATGGGGGCTTGAAAAACACCTTGAAATGCAATTGTTGGCAGTACAGGCAGCTCTGGCACATTTCTTAAATGAGAAACATCTTTTTGGCTGGGATAATCCATCATGCTCGAAACATTCTGAAAGGCTGTATCTTTCCCCTAACTATCTTTACCATTTTAATTTAAAAGCTTTTAAAAATTATCACCCAAATGAATGATAAGGAGTGAGAGGGTAAACTGCTCTGAGCTCTCCATTAATGCAAACAATGCAAAGCGACTCTGCCCTATTTACAGAAAATTAATGAACTTAAAAAAGATGAACTGCATGTCATTTCAGTGATCATAAGTTGTTTTTCATGCAAGAAGGTTTGCAGCTTTTTACATTAAATGCTGGGACAAAAGAAACATCTGCAATATTAATAATTGTAATAGATGATTGTATGTTGAGGGAATAGAAATAATATTAATTTTCTTTAATGAAGACTAATGAAATTGTTCTGATCTTTCCATTATAATTTCAACAAATTTTTCTAATCAAGAAGATCCTGCTTTTTGAAAGATAATTTTTCATTTTTAATTCCTGAAATGTCAGCAGAACGCTAAAATGTAAAGGTAATATCGTAGGATGTCAGTACATTTCCAGTTCTAATAGGAAATTGATGCATTTCAGGGGGTTTGTTTTGCTTTTAATTAAAAGAAAAAACCTCAGGCTATTACAGAAAAATATGTTTTTCTGTCACAGTCCTTTATCTATAGACTGACGTGGCAGATACTCTTCACTGGGCTTATCAACAGCTGGGTGGGCAAAGGGCCTTTTCCCTAAGCCTGACCAGGCCAGGATGCCAAGCACTCTGAGTTAAGGGATGCAGCCTTGAGGGGCAGGGAAAGAGATCCTCACTGAAACCAGCTGGGAGCACCACAGCCAGCACAGAGGGATCACCTTTGAAAAGTGCCCCAGCTCATTAAGCCTGGTTACAGATACTGGAAAACATGTGGAACCTGCCTTTTTGGGGGTGTTCATGTTCACATTCACAAAGGAGCACAGCTATAGGAACTCACTTGTCTTTGGGATCAGAGAACTCTGCCCTTTCTTTGCCACAGGCAGCTCCCAGACTGCTGATAAAGCTCTCTGCCTAGAGGGACATGGACCTGCCCCATCTCCCCTCTGCCAGCTGCTCGGTGTCAGCACTAATTCTAGGAGGAAAAAAATTGGGCTCTTTGCACAGGATTTTCTTAATTTCTATCATATATATCTTATAACCTGCTGTCTAACACTTTTCATAGCATTAATACGGTTGTTGAGCCTTCAATATTTTTCCCACCTGATGGTTTCTTAGAAAGAATCAATTATTTCCCTACCAGTGTTCACAGTTTTGTTGTCATTAAAAAAGAAAGAAGAGGAAAGGTAAGGATGTATTTTACTTTTTGTTTAAACAGAAGAACTGAATTTGTTTGCAACCTTTATATAAGCACAAACCTGATGACTTCCAGAGCTAATGATGAAATCTGAACAGGTGAAATGTCATTTTCAGTAGGTGTGAAGAAGAAACAGGATAAAAAGCCATACTGAAAATCACACTGATTAGTGTGGCGTTAGGGTCATTTCTAGCTGCATTTATGCCCCAAAGCACATGTAAACACTCACAGTTACAGAAAGTACTTATCTCATGTAATGTTTCATTTCTATGTGCTGGGAAAATTTCCTTGTATCATAGAAGTTGGGCTGGGAAAGAACTGGCTTCTCCTCTTCCCTTTTTCCTTCCTTCCTCAGCAGTTCAGGTTTGTTTTGCCACCTGCCTCATGCCCCAGTCCCTCTCCCCTGCCCTGGTTTATTGTCACTGCCCTGGTTTCACAGATACCCACTGCGTCTCCTCCAGCTTCGTGCTGGAATGATGACCCTGAAGTTTCCAGGTTGCTGGGACCTTCATTTCATGGCCCCTGCTGCTGACTTGGGTGCTTCTGGAGCAGCACCACGGCACCCAGGGAAGGCAGATCCTTGACAGATACAGCAGCTTTGATGTCACACTCTCTTTTTATTAAAAACCAAAAAGGACATGAGGACTTTTGTGTCCATGTGCTCCGTGCTCTGTCTCAGCAGTGTCACCCCCACATACACTTGATTTGTCCCTTTCTGTGACACATTTTAAATACCAAGATTGCAATTAGACCAAGTATGGACTTTTCTGCCTAATTGAGATTAACACACACAGTTAGAGCATTAGCTCAGGAGCTGAACCTTGGGGCTTTCCAGCAATTACTTATCTATTTGCTGTATCAGATCCCGATTAGTTATTCCAACAGTTACACATTTGCAGCACTTTGCCATGGGAGAGGCCTGCTCAGGCCCTTGAGTGCACAGTGAGGGCCCCTCCCAGGTGTCCTTGCACACAGGTGTCCTTGCACACAGGTGTCCGTGCACACAGGTGTCCATGCACACAGGTGTCCATGCACACAGGGGTACTTGCACACAGGTGTCCATTCACACAGGTGTCCATGCACACAGGGGTACTTGCACACAGGTGTCCATTCACACAGGTGTCCATGCACACAGGTGTCCGTGCACACAGGTGTCCATGCACACAGGTGTCCATGCACACAGGTGTCCGTGCACACAGGTGTCCATTCACACAGGTGTCCATGCACACAGGTGTACATTCACACAGGTGTCCATGCACACAGGTGTCCTTGCACACAGGTGTCCTTGCACACAGGTGTCCGTGCACACAGGTGTCCATGCACACAGGTGTCCATGCACACAGGTGTCCATTCACACAGGTGTCCATGCACACAGGTGTCCATGCACACAGGTGTCCATGCACACAGGTGTCCATGCACACAGGTGTCCATACACACAGGTGTCCATGCACACAGGTGTACTTGCACACAGGTGTCCATATGTCCAGCTGCCCCTGCTCCCAGTAATTTACACGTTTTGCCACATGCCTTGTTCTTAGCCAGCATCCTTGTGTGGGCAGCAAACCCCAGGCTGCCCATGAGCACCCCTGTCACAGGCATATTTTCTGAAAAATCCTTTTGCCAGGATCTTTTCTCCTGAGAAGCTGGGAAGCTTCAGCTTCTTCATGTTTTGCTGCTTTGGAATGTGATTTGGAGAATTGTTTACCCAGCATGTGAAATTGTTTTTACTTGATGACCAAGGACAGCCACCTGTGTTGAGGCTGTGAGCAGTCACAAGATTTTATTATCATTCCATTCCTTTCTTTGCTAGCCTTCTGATGTCTCCTTTCTCTTTCTTTAGTATAGTTTTAGTATAGCATTTTTAATATAATATATATAATAAATTAATAAAATATATAATATATAAATGTCTAAATAAAAAAATTATATAATTATTATATAAAATAAATTTATATAATATCTATAATATATATTATATTATATCTATAAATATAATAAAAAAATAAATCATCCTTCTGAAACATGGAGTCAAGATTCTCATCTCTTCCCTCATCCTGGGACCCCTGCAAACACCACCACACACCCCCAGCTTCTCCTCGTGCCTCTGTTTGTGACTTGAGGCACTGTTGCCTACGCTGCTCTCTGGGTAAAATGGAGCCATAAAATGAGAGCTATCACATGAAATTTGCAGTGGTTGCAACCACCTGGGCTGGTAGCCTTGAGCAAGTCACCTTTGCCTGTGCTTCTGCTTTCCTAAAAAAACCAGTGTGGTTTCTGGAAGACCTACTCTGTGAAGTCCAAGAGGCAGAGGTGGATTTTCCTAAGGTTTTTTGGTACTTCTGTGCTTTGCAGGTGAATCAGGGTGCTGATGGAGTTCTCATGCACGTGTCACAGAGTTTCCAGCTTGACTGGGGGAAGCAGGGCAAAGGGCTGAGATTGCTCAGCCTGTGCTCAAAGGGAAGAGCAGAGAGAGAATGCACCCCAAACCCTGCTCCCTGCTGGTTCCTGGTTTTCCTCGCTGGATTTTTCCAGCAGAAACACAGTGTGGCAGGAGCCTTGAGCTTTTCCAGTGAGTGTCAGCCAGAGGTGGCTGAATGCTCTTCATCCTGCTGTGCCTGGCACTGCCAGGTTTAAATCTGGAAGGGGACAAACCCTACAGCCCTGCTGGGTTTTCTCAAAGGCAGCTCTGCCTCCAGCTGCTCCTGCTTCTCCTTCTTTCTTACTTTCTCTCAGTTTTGGGGATGTAGAGGTCTCTGCTCACTCCTCCCATCACAATGTATGTAAAACAAGGCAGTTTTGTGGTGGAAACAAGTCAAGACATGATAGAAACCATTGGGAGCAGGATTTGACACTTGGGAACTGGGGCCCATCTGCAGCTCCAGCCAGCCTGGAGCTCAGCACAGCTGGGACTGCAGGAGCAGGAGAAAACACCCGGGGAAATGATTTATTTGGCTTTGTTTTCTGCACAATCTCGCCCTAAAAAGGGCACAGCTGTCACTCTGTCAACATCAGCAAGTAACTATGTTAAGAAAAACATCATTGTGCTTCTGACTTGGTGCTTGCTCTGTCGAGCAGAGCCCAATAGGTGGACCACTTGGATCGTGTGAGGAATGGCACAGTGTGATGTGCAAAGCTGGAAGGGCTCCTCCAGCTCCAGCTAAGCTTGTTATTTTTCCCCCAATAATAGAGTGAGAATTGAGAAAAAGACAGAAAATCAGCAGTAGAAAAATCAGCTTCTCCTTTTTGAATAGAAAATTGAATTTTTTCCTGAGCACAATATACCTGAAGAATGATAAGAAACAACTTTGATATCAAGCTAAATAAATAAATAAAAAAGATGTTATATAACCTAATTTTCTCTGGGCCTTACAGAAGTCTCTAATTTATCAGCTTTCATTTAACCAGAGCAAAATTAATAAAATGAGAAAAGTAGACCTAACTGCAATACTACAAGATTTCTTAAAAAGAGAAATAAAATGTCTGATGAGCTAATCTAAATGAGCTAAGTATTTAGTCAGTGAGTAGCTGTGTGGGAATTCACAAGGGCTGGCCTTCAGGAGAAGCTGAAGATGGGTGAATGGCACTGAAGGCAGGGGCCCACGGTGCCCAGGCTGGTGTTAGCTGGCAGGGAACTGGCTCCACACATGGGAATTTGCAGCAGTGCTGGGGCTGGCGGGGCTGCTGGGCTTGGAGGTAGGGATGCAGGGGAGGAGGGATGTCCATGTGAGCCTCAGCCAGGGGGGTTGCAGCCTCCTGGGAGGTGCAGGGCTTCCCAAAGTTCATTGGTCCCAGGCCTCACTGTGCAGGGGCAGGAAGGTGCAGGGACAGGGGAGCTGATCATCCTTTGGTGTCTGTAGGAGCTCAAGGCACCCACAGTGCGATGCTCAGGGGCTGCTGGAGCACAGGAATACCACTGCACATCAATGTCAGACAGTGACCTTGGGTGTCACTGGCAGATAAAACAGCCTGTGTGCCTCTGCCCAGGGATGGATGACAGAGGAGTGTGTGTAAGAGCCAGAACAGCTCTGAGGAAAAACTCCTGCTCTGGGGAATTTCACCAGGGACTCTCCTGTGCCTCTGTGTGCCCTGAGTGCAGCTCCAGCCCAGCATGGAAGCTCTGGATGGAAATGCAATGTCAGCCCCTTGGCAGACCCTCTCAATCAGCTGTGGAGTAGAAGGGAGTGGCCTTTTCCACCACTGAAGATAAATTTATCAGGAATTGTAATTTGATCTAAGTCACTAAATGCCTACAATTTCAGCCCTGCCTTTAGGAGCAGAACTGGGGACATATCAATAGGAGGTTTCTTTTGGAAAGACCCATTAACCCCCTGCCACTGTTATTCTGTGGATACTCCACGGGAGATGGTTCTGTCTCTGTGCCTTTAACCTCAGTTGGGAGCTCTTTCTTCAGCTCTGAGATCTGATTGCATTCCCAATCCCACTTCCACTGGCAGAGTATCATTCTACAGCCCATTACAGCTGCCAGTCATCTAAATTACATGATTTGCATTTATTTGATAAACACAAAGAGTTTTTTTCACCATTTAGAACAGAAACTGATTTTCTGTTGCATTTGCACACAGTGCAGAGGAAGGTGTGCTGGGCTTCCTGTGCCTCCCCTGCCACCCTGCTGCTGGTGCCCATCAGCTCACAGGTACCTCCCTGTGCTCTCAGCCAGGCAACCGATACAAGGTGTTCTCCCTTGTATCCCACCCACCAGCAATCTTTTAACCGATGCTGAATTTGCTGTGAACTCTTACCACCTTTCTTCTATCAATGAGGTGAAGTGCAAGTGGCTGGTGCTATAACATAACCACAGGAGAAAGCTTTAAACTGAAGCTCATTGCTTCATCAGCTCATGGGTTGTGAACAATTATTTGTACAACTAATTAAACTTTTTTCCATCTGTCTCTTAAATGGGAACTTAGTTCTGATGAAGTCCAAACTTCTGGGGTTTCAGCTTTGCTTCACTTTTCTTCAGCAGCTGTAGAGCAAAGTAATAATGAAAGAAGTAGAATGATGTAGTTTTTTGTTAGTGAAAGTAGTGGTGAAGTAAAAAGGGAAGCTTTTAAAAACAAAAAGGCAGAGACAGTTTTTACTGCAGATGGAAGGAATTGCTGTTGACCTCACTTTAGAGAGATGAGACACACTTGTTCATGAAGAAAAAAGGTAAAGGTTTATTCCCACCTCCCATTATATAGAGTTTTACAAACATATTGTGCCTATTTCTAATTGGTCAGTAACAAGTTATTACCTGTAACAATTGGTGAGTTCACCAGAGATGCCTACATGCTGGCAAGCATCTGTTTTTAGATGTTGTTTGCATTTTTCTCTTTGATGGTTTAGAATAGCTTATACAGGTGCAAGAAACAGTCCAAATCTCAGAATCCTTTCTCAGGGAAACAAGCTGTTTTTCACTGTTCCAGGATTCTATTCTTGGGAAAGGCTGGCAGCTTTCTCACAGCTGTGTCTGGTTGAGCCAAAGTCCAGTCTGTGAAGCTTTACAGGCCTGCTGTTCACCATCACAGGAAGGTAGAACCAAAAACTTTGGAAAAGCACATAATATATAACATTGATAGATTGTCCCAGTGATTAATTAGTCAGAAAAAAACCCCATTAAATAAATGGTTTTCACTCTCCTTTTGCTGGATCCTATGTTGGGTTCTTGCTGATTGCAAGGGGAGCGAGCCCCTTGTGTTGGAAAGTCTTTTGCTCTGGTGTCCTCTGCAGGCTGCTCCTGCTCCCCAAGAGCATGGAAGGACAACAGGACACCCTGTTTGCTGTGGGAACAGCTGTTGTTGAGAGGTGTCACTTCACTTTTTATCACACTTGGTTTCCAGGCAGCAAGGCTTTTTGTCTGTTCTTTGCAGGACAATCTGCATTGCTCAGTGACTTTAGGAGAAAACAAGTTGTTTATGTTCTCTCACAGAAAATATCAGTCTTGGAAAGGAGCTGAGGGAAAAACAGGGAGATAAGAGGCATTGTTATGATTAAAAATTGTCTCACTGATCTGATGTGGTTTCATCTTAGTCCATGGAGTAGGCTAAAATGTTCTGACTGTAGGCAGCAAGGCCAGATTTAGCTTCTAATTACCATCATTCATTATATATAATTTTTTTGTATATATAGGTGGTATAAGAGAAATACTGCTCAATAAAAACTATGTTTTGTGAGGCCATGGAGATGATGCAGCATAAATAAATGTGTAGGTTGAGGTCATATAAATGTGTAGGTTGAGGTCATATAAATGTGTAGGTTGAGGTAGGTTGCAACATCCATGTCATTAAGGGGAAATAACTCAGTGTGCAACCACTGTAGTGCTAACAGTGCTTTTATTTTGTACTAACAGCCCCAGCCCCAGCCCACTCTGCAGGCCTGGCAGGCAGGAGGGTCCAGCAGGGCTCTGGGCTCCTCAGCTCTGCCCGTGGCTCAGCCACAGGTTGATGCAGGTCGAAATGAGAATTACAGAGGACTCAAGGAATAATCAATGTCCTCAATTAGGTTTGTTGTGTGAGACCTGCTGCCCTCAAATCTGACCCTGCCAGCCCTTCCTGCATGGGGGAGACCTGGGAATACAGATAGTCTCAGAGCCACGTGGCCCCCACAGAACCTGCCCAGGCGGAAGGTGTTTGAAAGGAGATTAAGCCCAAGAGTCACAAGAGATGGGAGGAAAGCAGCAGAGGAAAAGTTTTGGAGTAGAGCCATTTGAGAATTATTGAAAAAGATTTTTCCACTCTTGCTTCCAGTTAAGTTTTTTTTTTTTTTTTTTTTCCTACATTCAAACTTCTTCCTCTTTTCCGGGCTCAGATTTGATTTCAATCACTGTAGACTTCTCAGATGTGTCCTGGAATAGCCTGCTTGGACAAGCCTGCAGGCAGATCCCATTAGCACCTGCTCTTTCCCCCACCTTGGAGCAGTCCCTCTGTGTGACCTGGAGGGTGAGGAATGGCTGCAAGTGTAAACTCAGAAAACCAGAGTGCAGGGGTGAGCTGCAGGGAGCAGCTGATTCACCTGCAGACTCTGTGTGGGTGAAGGGAAATCACAAATAGCCAGACAATGCAATGTGATGTGCACCCACTCCTGGCTTTTTTCTGGAATTTCTGTTCCCCTTAATTTAGCAAATGCCCTGGTGCATTACAAGTCTGAAAATTCTTGGGAAATTTCCCTTTTTGTTTTCTTCTCTGAAAGCTTTTAATAATTAAAATAAAACCTAGAAAATCACTGCAAGGGACACATTTATTTTCAGCTGTGCAGAGGAATGCCTAAACCTGCCTCATGTAGAACCACTCAAAATACCCTATTAAAATTATTGTAAGCCTAAATTAACTTATAGTAATTCTGTTTTTTTTTTAAATTTTTTTTTGTAGTTTAAGCTCACAGGCTGTAGACTGAGTGATTGACTTGATCCTCACCAGAGCTGATCCATCAGCCAAAATCAGCCCAAGTTTTGCTGACCACCATGCCTGTTCATTCTGGCTGATCTCTTCCACACAGATTTATCTTCTCCATTAGTCCTGGCAGTGCCAATGCCATGGGAAGTGACTGGATTTTCACAGTACAGCCCCCAAGATGCTCCATGCCTTGCCCTTCATGAGAGCTGAGAGCAGCTCAGTGTAGACTTACTGAAGAATAAGGAATTGTACACACAAGGAAGTATTAAATACTTTGGACAAAACTTCACAAATTTGATCTTTACTCTTTGTTAATCTAAGTACCTGGAAAAACATGGAACATGTCTAAAGTAATGTACATAGATATATGCATGCATACATGTCCATAAATCTGGGTGTGCATGCACACCTGTCAGAGGAGAGACTTTGGAAAGGCACACCTTTATTTCCCAGGGTTACAGCATTTCATGTTTAGTAATTCCATTCCTCCCACTGCATTACTGCCAGCATGACAACTATTCTTTGGTTCCTTTCGTCCTGTACAGGGTTAATTTTTTAATATCAAATGTGATACTTTTGACAAATTTATAGAAAGTATTGGTTTGTATATTAATGTATATTGGTTTGTAAATTAATGTATACAGGTTTTTCTGTGGAGTTCAGCATGGCCAAGTCTGAATGCCCTTCAGAAGTTGCTAGGTGACACTGGCACACCTCAGTCTGCTGAACAAATGAGAGCTTGTAATGTTGATGCAGTGTGTTCACCCAAACATCCTGCTTTCATTTTGACAGAGGCTTTTTTCCTTTCTGCAAACCATTGTATAATTTTATGAACTGCAAGCAAGTTCAGATTACAATTTTTGCCAGTTGCGATTTAGTTCATAAAGCCAATGCAAGTTTTTCCACGTTGCTTTCATGTAAATCAGAACAAATTAATATATTTGCATGGGCAACAACATAGAGGGATCCAGAAAATATAACAAATTTCACAGCTTTGAACCTGCATTTATTCTTGTTTTGCTGCCTGCACTGAAATGCAGAACAGCTGAGCTGAAGTGCATCTTTGCAACCTCCTCCACACTCACGCAGGGCACTTGCAAACCCACAGGAACCCAGTCTGTGTAACACAAACATGGGTATGAGCATTGTGTTCTTGGGCACCCAGGACAGATGAATCAAAGCTGAAAATATGGATCCTTAACCAGAACAAGAACAGCTTTTTTTTCTGTCAATAGCTGGTACCATGACAGGTAATACTAGAGTTTTTTGACAGTGAAAAGGAGGAAAATGGCAAAAGTCCTTTGAATTTTTCTCTTTATTTTCCTTTTTTCTTTTCCTTAAGACAAATATTTCCTGATTTCTTTCTTCCCTGTTTTGAAGCAGTAATCATGCTGCACTGACTCAGACTGTTCACAAGGTGATTTCACTTACCTGGAATTGATGAGAAATGTGTTTCTAAAATTTTCCTCCAGGCAGGGACCTGTGGAGCCAGGAAATGTCTCTCAGTGGACTCCTCTGAAGCAAAATGGTGAATTTGAAAAGGGAGGGTGGATGGGCTTTCAAGGCTTTGGCCTGTCTCTTCCAGCATCATTTTTGTGATCCAAACTGGCATTGATTTAAGATGTGCTCCTGTGCAGGGCAAATAACAGCTTAAAGCAGCTGTTAATTAGCTCAGCTCTGTTCCATTCTTGCTTTTCATGTTTATAGATCTCCTTGAGAAATAAGAAGCAGAAGGAAAACATCCAAGAAAAAGAAGCAAGAAGGCAAAGGATGGGGATTGCAAATGGAAACTCATTTCAGAAAACTTTATATAAATCTGGGCTGCATCTGTGCAAGGAACAGTGACTTAGAAAGAGAAACCTGTTGATATCTGGAGCAAGGTGCAAAGCCTGGCAGCCTCTTTGCTTGCCCATGGCCATTGGGTGCTCACCTCTGAAATCTCTACCTCATTTTGCCTCCCTGCCCTCGGCCAGGCACTCTCAGCCCCCCTGGGAGGGTTGGGGCTGGGTGTGAGCCCAGAGGAAACACACTGTGGGCTCAGCAGGCCTTATCTCACATTCATCTGGGGATGGCAAGCTGCCGTGTCCAGCCATTATCTTTTGATCCATTCTTCATATAGAAATATGCATACATCATATGTATCCACAAATATAAAGCATTCAGCCTCTGGCCAAGAGGGAACTATTTGTAGCTCTGCTGCCCACTTGACTGCCTGGTGAGGATTGTCTTTCTGGGAATCTTGGATCATTCCCAGCATAAGCGAGCAGATAAAAATTTGTGTTTGCAAGTGCAGCAGGTGTCTGCAGAAAGTCATTGCTGCTGAAAAAAGTAACATAAGAAATGCTACCCACATAGTACAAAACCCAGTGGGGAATATTTCATGTTATTTTACAATTCAAACTTTCAATTACTGGGTACTACTTTTCATAGACATTCTCAGAAGAAAAAAATCTTTGGTACCTTGCATGACTGGGCTGAGATTCTCATCCTGGGGGCTCAGTACTTAATGAAAAACCTGAAACACAAGACTCTTCCCAGTCTCCCTGGAAAACAGCGTGCTGGATCAGTATGCTAGTGTGAATGCCACCCCCTGCTTACCTGCCTGTTGCCCTGAGTGGAATCTCAGAATTACCTCAAATGAAAATTTTCTCTTCTATATTAAGACCATCTCAGTGACACTGAGCAGCTCATGCTCTGCTGTTAATTGGTGTCCAGGTATTAACACAGTGCTTATCTCTCCTTATTTACTTCTCCAGCCAGTCTTTCCCTAAATGTTCAAATAGAGGGATTGAGGCATCATCTGGTATCCCAGCACAGAATCTTTGTCATGCAGCATCACCTCTTAGAAGTCAGTCTCATTTGAATGATTCCAAACCAGAGAGGGCAGCATCAGCCACCTCCCAGGATGGATGTGAAGGCTATAATCCAGAAATCTTCTCTGTTAACCCAAGCTGTTGCTTATCACTCTTTAAAAGTCTATGAAGACAAAAACAGTCAATTGAGTCTAATGGACAGATGCAATCTATCCATTAGGGTCTTGTTAATATTCTGGAAAGACTTGAAGAAATTTGAATGTCATGGGGGTTGGCTGCTGGAGTGGCAGGACATGAAGCAGTGCTGATGAATGTTTGTACTTGCACTAAAGGCCAATTCCAGTTTATTGTCCAAGGTGTTAACTATTGACATTAGTGCTGCTTAAAATTTCCCCTTTGTGAATCTATTCAGATTTCCCTCTGAAATTTAGTTCTCATAAGGTAAAGACATTAGTAAGGATTTCTCCTGATAAATCTGATCTGTATTCTCTCCACATTTGAAGAAAATATTTTCTGCCCAGCATCGCCCACTTCTGCAGGCATTCCAGCCACTACAGTTTAAAGCCTGCTTATTCTCCTATCACTTGTTCCATGTAGAGGAAAGGATCATTGTTTCCTCTTACATTCTGGGAGGGAGGCATGGAGAGATGGCTCCCATTTCCTGGCAGGCATTGTCCTCTGTCAGAATCCCTGAGTGGCACCTGTGAGTGCTGAAAGCCACAGCAGATCATTTCTTTACCTGTGGGAGAGCCCCTGGGGCCACACCCTGCTGGGGGATGTGAGCCTGCAAGGCAGCCTCACTTGGTGGCTTTAAGGTATTTATGCATAATAAGGTATTTATCACGGTTTAAGGTATTTATGCATTTTGGTTTTGTTTGAGTGCTGTTGCAGAGGGAGAAACTTTTAAAGCATTTGTTGCACAGATAGATCTGGAAAAAAGACATTTGCCAAGGCAGGTTTTGTTTCTGTTTCAGCAGCACAATTATACATTTTGCTGCTGGCACCTGCCTCTTTCTGCCCTGGGACCTCTCTGCTGAGGGAAGCCCATCCTTAGGGCTGGCCAAGGACAGCCCAGGGAGCGAGCAAGCGACACCTTAACCTCAGAATACTAATTAAAAATGGCCCTTGAGCCAGCTCCAAGTCAGGTAGCAAGACAAAAGGCGCCGGAGAGGGATGAATTTACAGTAAATAGCAAGACCTGTAAGACCTTATTGTTGGTAACAGAGAGTTTCAATACAAAGAGCTTCAGTCTTACTGAAACATGATTAAAACTACTTATGTACAGTTTCTTTATCAGAAATTCAGTAAAATTATTTATTTTCCTCTTTGCAAAAGTCTGATTATTTAGCACAGTTGAGTCATTAGTGGCTTAACAAAGAAAGACCTATACACAAGCCAATAAAAATCTTTTTACAATAAATTATCTGCTTGCCTTTTGAGAGCTGAAACAATCTGTTCGATTGTGACAGTATTGATTAGAGCAAGATAAAGGCTATTAAGACAATATATTTCTTGAAGGTGAGCATTTAGGGAATTCTGGATAATTTCCTATTTCTTGTCAATCTTTAGAAAGATTTTCATTTATCACTGAACAGCAAGCAGATCTGAATAAATTGCAGAACAGAAGTTTGCCCACTAAATGATTTTTGATATCTAAAACAAAACTAGTTTTCACTTTAAGCTATTTTCTGCTTTTCCTTAGGTAATTGTAACTTTCCAGTATGGGAATCAAACATTATTATATGTAACAAATAGAACATAGTTAAGGACATGCTTTCAATGAAATAGTTTTCAAATTTTAATGTTCATGGTCATTATCATGAAGGTTAAAAATGATAGAAATAATATCAGGTAATAGGTGCTGAAACTCCTACAATCAAAAAGCAACAGAGTGAATGTGAAACTTTAATGCATTGGCATTTATGTGCACCAATTATTCTAGTATTTGACTAACTCTGCAAATTCCATTTTCCTTCAAGATTTCTGCAGTTTTATACCAAAAGCACCGAATAGAAATATGATGTTTTGAAAACAGACTGATGTCATATTAATTCTGCATTGGGATAAAATTTTGCCATAAGCCCCTTGACTGCTGTGAAACAAATATCTGTAATTTTCTATATATTGGGGTGACACAGAAACCCTGAAAATCTAGACTGTAGCTACACTGATGAAACCACTGTAATCAGAAAAAAAGGTAGATATCACGTAAAAGGGAAGATATCACATAAAAACTGTCCTGGTTCTCAGGACACGCAGGCCCTGTCTCTGTGGCATTGAAGGACCAGAGGCTTTGCTGCTGACCCCACAGGGCACAGCGCCAGCCCCTCCTTTCACCGCTGTCTCTGCCACTCCGCCCTCAAGGCAGGCACGCACTAATGAAATTGCTCCAATAAATCAGTAATTACTGATCCAAATATAAAAGTGTGTCTTCCCTCAGCAGAAACTCAGGATGATGAAGTCCTCCAGTAAAAAATATTTTCAAATAATGTAACTAAAAAGCCATTTCCAGAAACACATAACAAATGTAAACCAGAGAGAGGTCTTAAAATGGGCTGTAGCTGATTTTCCTGTACAGCTTTTCCTGAAGTTTCACTGGTTGCTAAGATACTACCAGTGTTATCTTCCACTATGCCTTTGGTATTTGAAATTTTATATTTTTAACCCCTGTACAAGTCTCCTCCGTGCCTTTACCTGCACCTTTCCTTTTGGAATGAGCAGGTGGGGAGTGTAGGTGAGATTCTCACACATAAAAAACCCCAGACTTCAGTTACTCCAGCAGAGCACTCCTACCTTCTAACCACTTCCATTCTGCCTGGTAAATACAATTGCTTTATTTAGAAATCAACAGTTTTTAGGCTGTGTCCTGCCAGATAATGTATACTCTTTTATAAATGCATAAAATTTCTCTGCCTAGAGGTGCCAGAAAATCAGAGGTCTGATTTTCTAAGTTTATTTGGAAATTATATGCTCAAATACCTGATTTCCTCAATCAAAGTAATGTTTATCTCTAAATGGTTTGTATTTTAGTGCTCTACAGGCGGAGGAAGTTTTTTTCAGGATCCTGCAAATAATTTTCAGAACTGAAGATGGAGTGATTGGAAGGAAACTCATTCCTTAAAGTTCATCACTCTCACCAAGCATGATTAAACACTATATAATTTAACATTATTTGCTGATAGAAAATCAAAGCACTTGCCCCCAGCATGCTGACATTTCCAGCAGTGGGGAACATTTGCACATTTTATGCTTACAATAACAGATGAGATTCCAATAATGCTTTGTACACCATGGAAGTCTTCACAGCATATGAGCTTGTTCCAGATCCCTACCATTATTGTGATCTATTTCTAAAAACTGGAAGAAAAACTTTCTTGATGACAGATAGTGGATAAATCTTCATAGCTCCAGTAGCAGTTTCTCCTCAAGCATGCTCCACTGTAGGGTTAATCCTCTTTCTCACAGGGTTTGAGTTTGGTTTTTTGTTAATAAAGACTAGCATAGACAAATAGGTGACAAGAATTGTCTTTCTTTCCTGAGACACTGGACTTTTATTTGATTCTGTGAAAATATATCACAAATAAGGAGTTAAGTAATCTCAAGAAAATGCAAATAATTTTAAATGTTAAAGAATGCAAGTCAAATATGGTGCCAGAATATTCCTTTTAAATAAGCTGCCTTCAAAATCAGTATTAGGATTTAAAATGTTTATTTGGTGTGGTGCTTGGACTGCATTATTGAAGAGTGTTGGAGAGTTAGACTCCTATTGGCTCCAAATTTTAGCTTTGGGTTTTTTATGTAAGAACTAATAGCTGCAAGCACAATTCTGTCTCTTTGATGTCTGTGTGCTGCATTTCCTCCCTACTGTGATATTGAAGATTGTGAAATTGAGCAGAGGATCCTAAGAACAGATTCCCAGTATTTATATGTTAAAAATTTTTGAGAAATCCAATTTGAGTCTTTACAGCATTACCTCCTCTTAAAACATGATTAAAACCATGCTCATTTTAGCTCATTTACTCATTAAAACCGTGCTCATTTTAGCTACTGCAAGAGAGTGGCCATTCTTCACAGTCCTCTGCAGTTAACCCAAGAACATGCATGAATGCACACTTCACTTGTTCTATTTATAAAGCATGTTAAATTGATACTTAAGGCCCTTAATGATGGTGTACAGTGATGGAAAGCTGATCAAGAATTTGTTTGGAAAGCTCCAGAAGGTCTTGGACTTACTCATGTTCTTCCTTTATCATTACTCCTGGTCTTGATACTGATAGTTCACTCCCATTCCATCCCATGTACACAGGAATAAGATGAAAGTCTCTGCTCTTCAGATCTTGACTTAGACCATGAAATCATTGGCCATAAGCTGCCTAAGCATTGTGAAAGAGGATCCATTCAGACTGAGCTTTGACATATTTGTCCTTCCTGGCAAAAGTCCTTAGAATTAAAGTATTAACAAAATGAGATAGGCACTAATAAAACTCCAGTGGAAGCCAGCTGATTTCAAATGCACTCAACTGACTTGCCTGCAGTCTATTGATTTCTGTTTGTCCTTTTTTGAATAAAACCAATAAATGTCTGGAAGTTCCCTAAGTGATTTGTTTGACGTTAAATAGAAAAATGTTAGCAAAATAAAGAGGAATACAAAAGGCAGGAACCATCTCTGTTTAGACTCTTCTTCCATTGTATTGTCTACTTATTGCAAATATTTTTACTGCTTCCCCTCCCACTTCCATTAATTTTTTGTCTCAGCTTTATGGTGTTGTACAGTAATCATAGGTACAAGAAAGCAGCAGCATGACATGGTTTCTGTGAAGGTCAAAATTTATTCTCTGTGAGCCAAAACTTGACCCTTTTGTCATTTCTGTTGATAATTTATAGAGCTGTGCTCTCCTGCTGCAGGACATAATAAGCACACCCCAGTTCTCTGGCACTAACAGGGAAAGTGTGGCTGGATGTGGAAGCATCCTTCAGCAGCACTGGGAATGGGGGAGAATAACTGTTGCCTTCTTTGCCTCCAGACAACAGATCCTCAGAACTTTTTTGAAAAATAATGATTCAGGCTCTATTCAGTCTCAGTTTTTTTCATGTAAATGAGCATAACCTGGTGTTATATTAAAGAGCCAGACAGCAAGTTCTGTTTGCAGTTGTCTCATGTACTGATAATTGCTGCAAGTTCCAGTCCCTGGCAATCTCAAAAGTACTTTATAGCTCTTCAGTATTATTGGGTCTTCTCTTTAAATCCCACCCTCTGTGATCATTATCTCCAAGAGCCTCTTGTCTCCACGTTTATATTTTTACTCATCAGTGCTGCTTACAAGTATCTAATCACGCCACATCCTGCCTGCAGTCACCTTACCCCTAAAGTTAATAGCTCTTTACTCATACATCAAACTACAGCCAAACAAATGAATTAAACATTTCAGCATCAGCCAACAAAGTGGGAAAGTAAATGCAATTCATCTTTGGGAAAAGTAGCTGCTCACTGTTCTTCAGCAGAGAAACCATCTCCACAGAGTATTAAAAGTGAGTAAGGAAAGAGAACAAGCTGGAATCCTTCCTCTCTCACACCTGAATTGTTCTGGGTTTTACACTGCACAGTTATTGCTGACTTGCAGCAGATAATCAGCAATAATGCCAGAGACATCTCCACCTGGCTGTATTGAGACAGACATGAACAAGGTGTTTGTGTGTTTGCACTGCCTGCATCTCATGTCAAAAGAGCCCAGAATTTGCCTGATCTGAGAACATGAGGGATGGCTCTTCACTGACCACTGCAAGCACCAGGGACTCCATCTATGACCTCCAACAGACCTGGGGCCAGTTCCTGCTCACCTCTGTGTGAGAGTCACCTCCTCTTTTTCATTAGGTAAAGCTATGTATAGCTCACTGCTCCATATGCAGAATCATTAAAATAACATCATAGACAAGAATAAAAAGAATGCAATAATTTCACACATTCCCTTCATTAATTTGTTTTATTATCCAAGCATATGAAATATTGAATATCACCAGAGGATATATTAAAAATGAAACACCTGTTCTGTTGTGAAGCATTCACATTAGAATTAATGGAAGATGGACCTTGACAGTGTTATTAAATATGTCTTGAAATAAATAAATAAAGCTACCTTGGAAATCCAGTTAGGTCTAAATAACCCATTTAGTAAATACACTTCCCTTCTTCCACAGAAATTCCTTAGGAGACTATCTGTCTTGCTGGAGGCTTGTTTTCACTGGAAAAGAAAGTTTTTTCTCTTGATCTTACATCCCCAAAGGAAGGATAGTCTCAGCTAATTTACCTCATGATCAAAGGGAAGTAAGTGCCTGTTCAACATTTTCTTTAACATGAGATAGTTCATGGTAAGTGCATAGCCAGGAGCAGAAGGAAGACCACATTGTTAGCAGTTAATGTTGGTCCAAACTGAGGCAGCATCTGCTTCAGAGGATGGCTGGCAGCACTGTCACCCAGGAGGGGACACACAGAAAGCTCTGGAGCCAGCTGCAAAGCAGAGGTCAAGCCTTGCATGGGGCTGCCTTTCTTTTCTGTTTATTTCAGCTTTCTCTCTCCTGAAGGATCAAGGAAAATGAAGGGGTGGTTTTCCTCTATGTTGCAAACTCTCCAGGTAAATTCATCCATTGGACCATTTGTGGCAATCTACCACACAATAGAATAGTCTGTATGTTTAGCTACAAAATTATTTAAGGCATGCAAAATTGCACCCATGCAAAATTGGATTATTTATTTATTTCTTTTAACCAACATAACTATTTTTGGTTACAGCTTAGAAAATACTTAGAAAATGACTTTGCCACTTTTATTCCCAGACACAGCAGGATATGCATCACTAAATAGCTTTTAGTGGTTATTTTGTTGGAGTTCCTAATCAATCCTGTTTTCCCTCCCCTCTATGATATTTCTAACCCTAAGCCAGGGCAAAATCCATGGTAAAAGTGTTTTGCAGAGACTGATAAGAAAACATGAGATTAGTTCTTTGCTTTCGATTCAGGAAAGGCATAAAACTAGCATTCAATTCAGGAAGTCTTCGAGATTTGGTTAAACATCTCCTGTCCAGCCCTGTGCATATCCAGATACATTTGTCATCCGGCTCTTCTGATAAGGGCTCCTGCTATGCAGAGGAGCAGCCTCTGGAAACAGGAAGTTTGCTGCTCATGGGTGACAGTAGGAAAAGCATTCCTTCACCTCTGTTTTTGTCCTCTCAACAGCACAGCAAGGCATGACCTTATCATATTTATTTCTATAAAACACTTCACATTTTGTAGTACAATGTTTAAGCAATTGACATCTTCTTTAAGCTCAAAGGAAATGGGCCATTTAATGTAAAAAAAGCTGGGAATGGTAAAGGATTGATCTTTATTCTTGCTGCCCCAGGTCTGTTCCCAGCTAGTGAGCAAACATTTGAGCAATCTCACCCTCCATTAACAATAATCTCATCTATACCTATTTTATTTCATTTTGCTCATCAAGCAAAAAAAAATCTCTTACCGAATTGTTTAATTGCTGACAATTACTACTCTAACAAAAGGAGTTCTTACATATGATCTTGCTCTGGCTACCAGAAATTCCAGTGGGAGATGTGCTACTCAATTTTTCCTGAGTTGTTTTGAAGTAAGAACTTGAATACTCTAGCTACAGTAATTATTATAACATACAGAAGTTAAATTAGCATTTGCTAAATAGGTTATTAGAAATATCACATGTTGTCATCGGTAGTAAATAGCAAAAAACAGTATGTATAAAAAAGGTTAAAAACCTATTAAATCAGAACCAGTGGTAGATTCACAAAAGTACAGATGGTTTGAATTTTAAATTAGGTAAGATGTGAAGAAAACCTTGGGAAATGGTCTTACTAGTCAACATTTCTATAAGAAATATCAGTCACCTTTCATTGCATTGCAATAAGTAGTTATGATGGTGACATCTTATGGTTTTCTTCTGCATCTTTTTGCCCTGAGATACCAAAAAAGGGATAACATATTATGCATATTTTGGTCATTTTACACGATGTACTTACTACAATGTGATTAGGGACCTTCATATATGTCTTGTCAAAATCTCCATTATTGAGATCCATCAACTAATGAATGTGACCCACTGTGGAGAGGAGCATGATTCATACTTGATTGAATGCAGCAGCACCACATAACAATATGGGGAACTGAGATAAGAAACTGAATTTCTAGAAGAAAAATCAGGGACAACTTAAGAATTCCAGGACATAAATCCTTGAATGTGACTTGTTATATCTGTCTACTTCTGTAGGTATGAAGAAGTAGACTCCTCTTACCACCAAGTTGTCTTGGCAGTTCATGTAGTTCAGTATTTGTATTCTTCATCTTTATAAGCTCATTTGTCCTTTCCTTAACAATATCAGGTCAAACTGCTATCTGCATAAAAATCTTACTCTTCAGGGAACACAGGCTATAGAGCTGATATTTTTGTATGTGTAAAGTACATATATTAAAACCTGTGACATTCTCCAATGTCTCTCCATTGCTATTATTCTGCAAGTACCTTTAGTATCTGCAGGTAGTAATTTTTCATGCAGAATTATAATTTTTAAGTTAATAAGCTCCTTTTAAGACATTGAGAATAAAAATCTAGAGTGGGATGTGTTGCTTTAAGACTTGGTTTAATAAAGAATGGATTCTCTTTCTATGAACTCAATAGCATAATAATAACAACATTGAAACTTCACAAGTATTCCCTATTAGTATGATACAAAAATATCTGTTGAAAGAAAGTAATTGTGCAATTCTCAGCAACTGCTCATGAGGCTCAGCACCATTACATGATGCTCATGTAATGTTCCTGTGACATGACCAAACCAGGAAAATAAAAAAGTCATGTGCTGATAAACCCAGACAATGATGCATTCAGCTAAGGTTGCATATTGGAGTTGCTATTGCACTACTCCAGCTGCCTCTCTCCTTTTCTCTAGAGAGAATAATGGCTAAGCATAAACATTTTTATTTTCCCTGTTGAGTCCTTCTCCACATGGGCTGTGGGTTCCATTTCTGAATGTTTCCTCAGAGTGTCACTGAGCTCACTGACCGCCGGTGGCTTCCATAATTAAAGTTTTTGAGATAATCTTGATCATCCTGCCCAGGAGCTGTTTCCCTGCTGGCTACAAGGGGATGATGGCCAGAGGAAGGCCCTGCTGAAGAGTCAGTAGCAGCAGATTCTTCCTCTGCCCACCTGTTAAAGAAGTAATAGCCTTCCTCATATGTCCTTCTCCCGAGAGGATTAGAGGCAGAAACTCCCAGATTTTCTGTGTCCCTGGGAGACAAGGCTGCTGCTGGATGTAGAAATGGTGACACACATAAGTGGCTGATGCTTTGGTCAAGGTCCTCATTAGATGCAGGTGAGGCCACAGGTGCACTAGAAGTAGCTTCTTTTCTTGATCTTAGTTTCTGGATTTCAAGGTCCTGTTGCTCCTTGGGAAGTTTTTCTACTTGCTGTGCTCTCAGAACGAGAGATGCTCCAAGGGTTCCTCGCAGAGCAAAAATAAAGAACCTGATGAAGGAGGAAGGGAATGGATTTTTTTATCAGTGGGCTCATTCCATAATCTACATCACATATCCCAAATACAGATACTAATTTTCCATTGCTTTACGGGCATCTGGTAGACACCTTATACCTGGCAGACGCAAGTTGACTCCTGGATCTTAACATGTTACGATATATTTAGCTTGACCTGTATAGAGTCAACTATATGTCTGTATTATAATTTTTTGGGTATTTATAACTACTTGTTTGCTGAACACTGAAGAAAAATAGAAAAAATCTCAAGAGAAGCAATATTTGAAAATGTGGAAGTTGTATTTATACTGGTAAAATAGACTAATGAAGAGATCTTAATTTGTTAGATAAGAGAAAAACTGAAGTTAAAAACTTCAGCTTTTGAATTTTTTCAGAAAGCAGCAAGAGAAATGTCCTCTCTGCCCTTTGCAGGACAGAGAACTTATGTAACTAAATATGGTGTGCTGTGAGACTGCATACATCCTCTCTCCATGTCATGTCAGCTTTGTGTGAAAATCAAAGTCTCTTTCAAAGCATCTTTTTATTAGGATTTGACCTTTACATAGGTGGCTTCAACATGCATTTTATAAGAAACATGGGTACTCTGTGAAATTGCATTTTGAAAGGTGCCATCCTCACATCCTGCTGCTCAATGTATCTATAAACAAGATTTACAAGATTAAAAAGGCTAACAAGCAGCAGTACAGAAAGGGCTTTTAAGGCAATGGATTTCAGGGCTTGCACAAGCAGGAGTGGATAAAGTTTATTTGCTGTGCCTGTGCTCAGGCTGGCCAATCCCAACAGAATCTCAGGTCTGCCCAGGAAGTGAAGAGCATGGGAGAGCCCAAGGCTTTCTGTGTAGATTTGTGGGTCACAATGTTCTGTGTCTTTCCCCTCAGCTCATTTTCTGTATCTTTTGTGCAAGTTCCAGGTAAACCAGACAGGATGACAGAGAAGGAGTGGGAAACTGTGTCTCCCATCCTGGAAACTGCTCTCCCTTGCTCCTGCCCTCCCACAGCCCAGGGTGTGAGGCCAGGCAGGGCACAGGCCAAGCCTCCCCTGAGTGCTGCAGCTCAGACCAAAGGCAGCACTGAGGGGAAGAACACAGGAGAGCAATTATTAAAAAACCCAAACAACCTGTTAGAAGGAACCCAGAAGCTCCAGACAGCAAGCGAGGAGATAAGGAGCAGGCAGGACAGTGTGATGGACCATGGAATGGAAGTTAAAATTTAGTGCATTTCAGCAAAGGGTGGTTTCACCACTGCTGTGATCTGCTGGCACAGCTCAGTTGGAGCAGAAACAGGTCCTGGATATTCTGCACATGAAGGAGTGTGCAGAAAATAATCAGGGGTACCAATATGAAGGAACAGCAGTTGTCCAGATTTAAAGATATGAATACATAACCCTTAACCTCAGTAACCTGCTGAGGCAGCAAGGATCTTAAGTGTGCTAAACTCCCAAGATGGAGACACGAGCTCTCTAACCATGTGCTTGATGCAGCTCTCAGCAGAAAGCTCAGGGTCAAAAATGTCACTGTGAATGAGGGCTGATAGGAAAACAAAAGTCATGCAGGAGCAAAACAGACTGGAAAAGGATGCCCTGCCTAGAAGACATGAGACCTTACAGAATTGTGTTGTTTATTCTGATCTGAACTTATATTATATAACATAAAATCACAAGAGCATCTCAACTCAAATGGGAAAATAATAATAGTTTGAAGAAAAACACCATCTATTGTTGAAAAGTTCCTTTTCAGTCAAAGTTAAGGCTCAGATTCTAAAGCCTTAAAGCACTTACAAAACCAGATACTAAAAATATTGTCCTGAATTTTTTAATACCAGTGTACTGCATTACCTCATGGGAATTAGGATGAGATGAAACCAGCAAGACAGTCAAACCAACCCATTTCTTTCAATGTCCAAGCAAATAACAAATAAATATTTAAAACAAATGGTGCAACCCAAAACATACCTGCTTTAAGAATTGGTAATGTACTGAACACCAAAAGTAGTAATGTTCCCATATGTATATGGGAACAGAATAATTCTGTTTTTTAAACCATTTTTTCAGCAACACATCTCAATAACTATCCCTCTCCAAATATTATCCAGTCTCAATTAAAATTATCTTTAACATACATGTTTTTTTGCAATACAAAGTTAAACTAAAATTTTGGATTCAAGGAATATTTTTGATATAGAAATGCCCTTAAATTGAGCTTAGCAATGCATTATAGTGTACTTAAAACCAAGAATATATTTAGTAACTCTCAAACATACAGGAATAATTCAAAGATTTGTTATAATCTTGATCTGCCCAACAACATTGTGGTTATGACAGTGAATAATTAGGTAGCAGATCTGTACTGGTAAATTTTGATGCACCCCAAAAAGAAAGGTTTTCCTGGTGGGAAAAGTAGAAGATAGATAGTGACTGATCTAGGGTTATATAACTGAATAAATGAATGGTTCATGAACTGGAAGGTTGAACTCAGGCATCTGACTTCCATTCTGATCAATTATCCCTGTGCAGCACGTGTCTGACACATCACATATCTGTACACATCGCTGTTGTTTCTTCACTCCCACATCTGCAAACCCACAAAAGGAAAACAGCAGAACATTCAAACCTTGGTAAGAGTGCGATGACGGGGGTGATGAGGCACAATAAATAGAAGATGGGGTCTTGGAGCTGCCTCTCCATGATCCAGTAGGGGTTGGTGGGGGGGTTGCAGAGCAGGCAGGCAGCGTTGTAGATGACAGAGAAGATGAGGTACAAAGCCACACTGCAGATCATTGTCACCAGCTGCAGCACGGTCTGCAATCACAAGGGATGCCAGTGAGAGCCTGACTGGGTGTGAGACAGGAGGGGACAAAAACAGCTGGAAGAGTGCATCTAACAGTGCATTTTACTGAAATAGCCAGAAAGTAATTTAGAGAACAGCAGTGAATATAGTTCTCCAAGTAACACTTCCTCATATATTGAGGTATGCAAGCATTTGGTACTGTCCTGTCCCAAGGCATGATAGAAACAAAATCTGTCATTGTGCACATGAAGGTACTAACCTGGGGCTATAACAAATTCTGGCACTTTGTGAAATCTTAGTGTACCTGTTACTTTTTGTGACCCAGAATTCAGGTAAATGACTCTGAAAAAGAATTCTATGCCTACACAAGATGCAACATTCACAAAAAAAAAAAACCCCAAAACAGTGCTGTGAACAGGACGGGTCAAATACATACCCATGTTTTCATTTCTAGAGCCTGGTGCAAGAGAATGGTCAGGAGGGAGATGGTGTTGATGGGGTTTCCAAAGGAAAACACATCTATGTCAGAGTCTTTGTACGTCTACAAAACAGGCAGAGAGACTCTGGTGAGCCCTGACTAATCAGAACTGAATTTACTAGATCTAAGGAGGACAGGAGAGTGAGAATATTGATAAGCCTGTTACTTACCAAATAGGGGACAAAGAAGCAAATGAGGCTTTGATAGAAGGCATCCAACATTGTAATAATAAAAGCTGACAAGTTGTATATCTGCAGGAATTTACAGATAACAGTCATTATGATGGGATATATGTCTCTAGTCTGTCCTGCAAACATAATTGCTGTTTGTCTTCCATTCACACTACTAATTATTGCTAACTGGTGTCTTTCTATGAATAAATACCTCCTGAGCAGCTGATTAAACCAAAGGCTTATCTCTAAACAGGCATTTTATCTGTGTTAAGTAAAGACAGACCTTAGGAATATTACCAAGTCTACCGAGAGTATTAAAAGCTGAATTTTGCCAATGTCACATCTCTTCACAAGGGATGTTATTCCTCAAATTCTTTATCCAAGTTCCTACTAGAGTTATAAAATTGGTCAAAAATCCTTTCTTCTAATGCAACACTTATTTTGTGCCATTTAATTTGACTATTTGCCATATTTAAACATATCTAGTGACCTATGGTGTCACATGGAGCAGAATGCATTACTGGAGACACAGAAGATTGGGCCCTGTTGTTTCAACATTCCAAGTAATTCTAAACTCTTTTCTTCCTTCCCTCATTCCTGTACAAAAAACCCCTGCAGTCCTTTGGGTTATCAAGCAGTTATTTCAGCAGTCATGACATACCTCTGAATTCTGTCCATTCTTGTACAGCTCGGGCAGACGTAGGAGCGTTTCTGCAGAAACATCTTTGTCAAGGGCTCCAAAGAGAAGAGGGGGCACCGAGGTGAAGAAGAGGTTGAAAAAAACCATCTGCCAGTAATCTAGCATGGTGCTGCCTGAGAAGCCACAGAAGAACTGGTACCAGAAGAGCAGGTTGACGTAGCACTGGGAGAAGCACAGACAAACACATAGTTACACCTGTGGTGTTTATTGAGACACTGGTTATCAACAGAGCCTCCTCTGAGGACAGGATTTTGGCTAAAGGCACTGCACTTCATTCCATAAAGCAATATACCTTAAAGGTCTGTTTCACAGTGATCCACTGTGATACAGCTTTTAAAAAGCCATTATGGTTCTTCGAGAACATATCGGAGAATAATTAAGTGAACTGTTCACAGCCCTGAGCACCAGATTTTAGAATCCTTTTGGAATCTTGTTGTCCATGTGGAATCAAAGGCGTGCTGCTCCCTAATGCTATGGGGGAGATTAAAGAACAGCAGCATCCTCATCTGGAGAACTATTTCACATTGCAGATGAATAGCCGTTGAACTCTAAAGGGATGTCCAGTCAAAAAAAGAAAACTGTTCACTTCCACTACAAATTTTAACAGTAATAAGAAGTAATCCTTATTGAAAATTATTAAAAACTTCAGAAAAAAAAAAAAAAAAGATACATTGAATTCTAGGTAAAAAGCCTTTCATGCTCAGAGTGTATTTCATGTCAAATGGACTTGTTTTCCCAGTCTTGTAGAAACTGAATTACTTCATTTTTTCCACTTTATATCATACTTCAATGCATAGATCATTTGCATATACATTAAATTTTTAATAAAAATGACAGATATGAATGCATCATTACTTGCAAGTGGTTCCTATAAAAATTCAGAGGTTTCAAGACAGGCAGTTCTTAGTACACACTCATCTACATTTGAGTGCTAATAATCTGATCTCCCTTATGCAAATTTTATTTTGAGGCTCATGGGTATTATTAATAAAGTTTCTTGTGCTAGCATATAAAGTTACTAAGCCTTGAGTCCTTTTTCCCTCTGGAATAATGCTATTTCAAAATATATTTAGAGCCTGTATTTTTCTCAATGCTCTATGCAGCACCTTGCTAAGAAGAAAGGGACATACTGGAATAATGCTATTTCAAAATATATTTAGAGCCTGTATTTTTCTCAATGCTCTATGCAGCACCTTGCTAAGAAGAAAGGGACATACTATAAACTTGCAAAGTGAAGAAATACGAACTGTAGTGTCATAAAAAGTAGGAAACTTTTTAACCTGAAAAACCAAAAACAAACAACCAAGAAAACCCTCAGACCTGGAATTAACCTTTGCTAGGATGAAAACTTAATAATTTTAATCATCTTACCACATTTTTGTAGAAAAAGTAAATCACCATCTTTGCCAGGCGAGCATAGCACCAATGTCCATGGACAAGAAGGAGCTTTTTGAGATGCTTAAATCGAGATATTGCAAAGTCACTGGCCATCACAGCCTTGGGGAAAAGGAATAGAAGGTCATTTACAATACATCCTTTTCACACCCTATGTAATAAAATTTGAACATAGACATTGAAATAATTTCCTACTATTGAATATTGTAAAAGAAACAAACCAACAAACTAACCCCCAAGAACATAGTTGGAAATTTCTATCTCTGCAGAGCTCTCCAAAGGGGGTTGTGTGGGAAAGGATACAAGGCAGAAGACTGTGGAAGAGAATCCACAAAACCTGGAAACCTGGAAATGCAGCAGCTGAGAAGATTCAGAAACAGATGCTCACCTAACACTGGGAAGACATCTGCTAATTTTCCAGTCTCATGAGCAAACACAGGTTTGTCCTCACATGATAATTTTTTGGCTCAAAATGCTCTTTTTTTTTTTTTTTTTTTTTTTTTTTTTGCGGCTGGACCCTTAATTACAAACTGCATATTAATTTATGATGCCAACTTGCATTTTCAAGATGACACTTGACAGTGCAGGGCTGCTATGAAACTTATTAAGCCTTAAGGGACTACCTGACAAAAGAGGAAAGAAACTGAGAGGATACCTGCATGCCTTCTTGGCCAGATATTCCAATCCCAACATCAGCTGCTTGAATCATACTTACGTCGTTTGCACCATCCCCTAGAGTGGGAAGATAGGAGGGAACAATAACAATGCAAGAAAGGCTGCCTCCATCGGAAGAAGGAAATAATCTCAGCTAGGCTGATTATTTCAAATACTCTGTACTACCATGCAGCTTGATCAGAACTGATGTGTGGCATCAAGCATGATGTCAAGGCTCTGGTCTTGGTCTCCCTCCTTCCCTGGCTCCACCAGAGCAAAATCCAGCATTGGGACCAGCTGGGTGGTGACACAGCAACCCCAACCCCATCTACATCAGCATCATTTTGTGTTTCTGCTTGGCCAAATCCATATGCTCAGGAACATGTTCTGCAACACCCTATTTCACTGAATTCTCTGAATCTATGACAAATTTGATTGCAGATGACAATGTAACAAACCAGTTTCAAGAATTATTTTGCTCATTTCGACTCACAGCAATATGTTAAGTATGTAACCAAGTTTCCAGGGAAAGAACAGCCATGCTTATTGCTTGCAATATGGAGATTGCAAATTAGGTTAGTTGGTAAAGTAAATGAAGCAGAAGGCTGAAAGCTTATGGTTTGAACTGTAAAGCAAGGGAATATTTCAAAAATACAATAGACTTTTCTGTTTTGTCCACAGAGGTGTATTTGTTTAGTTTGGAGTCATCTAAATCAATTCATCAAGGATTTTAGTGGCATCACTCACCAAAAGTGTGGAAGGAAACTCAAAGCTTTTCACAATATTTGGAGGTAAAAGGCAAATGAGTCAGTACTTAATACCACTCTGGAGATAATTCTGTTTTCACCAGGGAAAATCTGACAGGAAAAGGGCTTTATGAAAAGATAAAATAGTGACTAATGATGAATGATTTCCAGGCCCAAAACAAGGACGTTTTGGAGGCAATATGTGCATGTGTTTTTACTGATGTGCATGAAAGGGACTGCTGGGAGATTCTGAATTTGTAGTGCCTTCAGCCTGTTTAAAGGGGGGCAGATTTGCTTCATGAAAGCTGAAGCAGGACTTTTATATGGGAAAGATTAATCAATGCTCTTTCCTCACTGCTTCTACCTGAGGCACAAAAATCTGCCCCATACATTATATCCCCCACACTTCTCTCCACGACAGAACCTGCTTCCCGTGTCCCTGTGAGATGCAGAGTAGGTGGGTAGGATGCAGGAGGTACCTATGGAGAGGGTCATGGCTTTCAGCTGCCTCCGGACCAGCTTGACCACCATGCTCTTCTGCAGGGGCGTGGAGCGGCAGCAGAGCACGGAGCGGCAGTGCCGCGCCAGCTCCAGCAACTTCTCCTCCAAACCTCCCTGGAAGATGATGGTCAGCGTCCTCCCATCCAGCACCAGCCCAAACTCGGGGCTGGGCGCCTCAGGGGCTGCCAAAGATGTTGGGATGATGCCAAAAATCTTCCTCCGCGGTTTGTCGCACTCGTAATTCTTCTTCACCTCTTCCAGGGTTAAATTCAAGAGAGATTCACAAGTTTCCTGTGAGAAAACAGACGTGGTTCTAGAAATAGTTATCTACATCTACAGCACAGCACCTTGCCAAATGTGTGTTTGTGTAATCATGCCAGTGGGTTTAGGCCTATCAGATAAACATGAGGGGAAATTGGTTGAGAAATGCACGGATTCATCTGATTGGAGATATTTCAATATGACACCATCCAATCCCTCAGTGAAAACACTGCACATTTTATCAGCCAGTTATCTGAGGTAAGGAATTATTCTAAAAGAAAATATAATAATCTTTACATCAGGAAGGCATGTGTGCATTTATGCTGAAAGTTCAGAAATTAAAAGAAAATATTTTCTTTCAAGGAGATTGAAAATCTAGTTCTGATATGAATGACGTGAGATAGTGCAGCATTGTCTTCCACAAAAAGTAAACTGTGGTAAGAGAAACAAGAGGTCCACATTTTCAAAATTACCCAAAACTTTCAGAGTTAGGCCTTTTCTAAGTCACATATCAGGCATGTGTCACAATTAGAAACAGAAATAAAAATTCGTATTTTCAAGCACTTTGCCTCACACTACCCTTCTATCTTGGCAAATTTGCTTCATGTTGGAGCAAGTTCCATTTTAGATACCAACAACTGGAATTGACTTAGTACTAGATGGAAACAGATTTAAGGGGAAAACTCTCACCTCTCCCATCCAGATCTCCTAAACTGGCACATCACTATCAGAGAAAATCCAAAATGATATCAAAGTTATTTTGCTCCCTCTTAGTACTTAAAGTTCTCCTTCTGTGGCCCTGAATATCTGAGGAGCTAATCACTCCTCTTTCTGCATTTTCTGTCAGCTTTATTGAGTGATGATTCAGTTCTATAATGTTATTTTCACTTTATGTAGCATAAGGTACATGTGTAGGATGTTTGCAAGATTTAAATTACACTTAAGTGGGAGGTTCTGGAATCAAATGTACCTCTGACATCTAATAAAAACCTGCACCTTGCATGAACACCTAAAACCCTTAAAAATATTGAAGAAACGTCATCTTTCTGTGAACAACCCAAAAACAGTAGTGGAAATTCCTGGTTTGCCTTGACTTGCCTCTTGAAACAAATATGCCAAGCTACCTAATTATGTTGCATCTTCTTGGAAGATATCTCATTTTCAGTGTTTGAATAATCTGCTGGGCGCAGGGGTAAGGAGAGGCCCTTCCCACTGACACTACTTCAAGACCTAAGTTTGGCAAAATTAACTGGTTAAATGCTTTGTATATATTACTTGTGTCCCTCGCTGCTGCTATTGGGAGCCTCTTTCAGAAGTTTGTCTTTGGTTTAATTTTGAAAGTGAGGGAACTAAGTCTTATTGTGGAGAAACTCCAGTGTCAACTAAACCAAGGGGATTCCCAAAGTCCCCATGTGTATGCAGGTTGTTTCTGAGCCTGGATCCAGGGCACAGAGGCTGCTGTGGGTAAATGCCCATGCTGGCATTTCTGGGAGCCAGGGTGGTCCTGCGTGCAGCATCTCTGCTCTGGCACAAGCCAGTCTAATTTCCATCCTAAATGTATTCATCCTGCTTCCTGTTAAAGCAGACCTGTGTTTCAAATGGAATTACACCTTGGAATGTTTTCTGTGCCACATTCCACATCATCTTTGAGTGTTTCTCTATTTCCATGACATTGAAAGAGACAGATATTTGCACAGGGCTTTTTCTCATTTGGAGAGGTTAGAAACCAGGCCATCTCACTGCTCCATGCAACTGCCTAAACCAGTCAGTATTTTAACAGTATTTACTTAATCCTCACAATAGCTTTATTGAGAAAAGCAAGCTTGTCTTGGTAACTCTGGTTCTCTGGGGAGAAAAGCTGAGGCAACCCAGGTGGGTAACTTGTCACACAGGGAACCCTTGCCCTCCACAGCCTCGTGCCAGCCCTTGGAACAGCTCAGCTCACTGTGCCTCCTGCTCCTAATGCTATCTGGGTTGACTCTTCTTTGTTAACTGAGGTCTAAAGCAACGGAATGCCAAACTGCAAGACACAAAGAAAAGGTAAGATAGCAAATTCTGTGCATTTTGTCTTTCTTTACTCACCTTATTTTCAGTGTTGATGGTGAAGACAGTGTCCCTTTGGTTCAGAAGCTTACAGGAGTATGCAATGTTAACTGCTGTCTCCTGTTTGTCTCCTGTCAACACCCAAATTTTTATCCCAGCTTCTCGGAGAGACACGATAGTGTCAGGTACTCCATCTTGCAGGCGATCTTCAATCCCTGTTGCTCCTGGGCAAAGAGGAACAGAAGAGAAATAATTTTATTTTTATTGAAAATCAAGCTACTATTTTCTTGTTTAAAAAAAGCTCTTTGCTTTCCAATCACGCTGCTGAACTTATTGAGAATTGAACCAAGGTTTTGTCCAACAAACAAACATGCAGGCACATGATCTGCATTTGGATTAAGGTCTGAATGTGTCAACAATCAAGTTCTGTCTCTTCATTTTGCTCATTGCAAGAACAATGCATTTCAGTTCTTCCTAATAATCCAAAATGACAATGTGCTGGCAGAGGAATCACAGCATATGAATTTTAAAAATGCTGCATTAAGTAACATTAAAACAACCAGAAAGGATGAACTTTGACTGTTTAAATGGATGCTGTCCCTGTTGTCAAGTCAGATGCTTGAGCCATCAAAGGCAGAAGAAACAGTACAGTACATTTTCTTTTTGAACATGCACAAACTTAGAAGCAGATGCCAACATTCACCCTGATGATGTTGGGAAATGACCATCTAAATGTTACAATACTCCTTATCCCTTCCACTAGAGGTCAGTTTAAAGATGCTGTAACTGTGGTACATTAAAGATAGATATTGATTTAGGCTAAGGGAACACTTTTTGCAAATTAAAGTGTGAAAGCACAGAGAGCCTTAGTAATTGGCAAAGGTAACACACTCTGACAAGATCTACATTACCTCTTATGTGGTCTGCTTATGGCATTTAGCATTATTACTCTAATTTTTTAAATCACTGCAGAGATTATGAGAAACCATAATATAAGCTACTACTTGCAACCATAGAAATTCAACAAAGTATGGGCACAAATTGCAGTCAAAGAAAAATGACAACTCCAAAAATCAAAGTCATAAAGAACAAAATATTTGCAAACAAAATAGAACAGAAAGCACTGAAGTGCTCCATAATTTAACAGAATGATGTTGTTAGATATGACAGTGATGAATAATGCAGAAATGTCAATCAATGTAAGTTTTAATGCTAAACATCCTTTTACAAAGAGCACAAAGCAAGCACAACAATGCAACAACAGCAGGAACTCAGTAGCAAAACACCTACATGTTCAAGTTACTGGATTTTATAATACAGTTCAACTACCAAAATTCCCTCAGAATTTGTGCCCAAAACTGAAGGTAATTTATGGTATTTTATAGGTTTATCTAAGGGTATGGATGCATGATTGAACTGTGGGAACTTCATTTTCTACTGTGTCAGCTGAGCCACAGTAACAGCTGATGTGCATGTTCTTTGCTCAGGGCACACAATAGCTTCAAGTAACTTTTTCAAAGGTACTGCTGCCCAAAATGCACAAGAACTTGTGTAGACACTATCATTGGATTTTATCTCCCTAGCCTGGAGATTTCCAAACCACAGAGGAAGTACTTTAGATATAAATTAGTATAAGCTGTTGTCTGCCATACTGCCAAGACTATCACAGGAGAGCAAGTGATACTTCATGCAATGACAATTCTTATTTTTAGCTACCCAGCAGGGTGAGTTTGGTCTCCAGATGCTGTGCTGTCTCTATTAACAGCTCCTCTCTGTTGTCAATTGCAGCTTCTGCCTCCTGACGAAAATTGGCCCATTTTTGAAAGTCATCTTCATTCAAGACCTGCATAACACAATTTAAACAGTGTTTATTTGAATTTAAATAAGAGAGGAATGCCAACATTCTGGATCACAGAGACTTAACTCGTATCCAAACTGGTAAAGTACTGTGTCATCTTTAAAATAACTCAGACTTTTCCAAGAGAAAACTGCAAGAACAAGTAGTTTGAACACATGATCTACAGCGGAGACTCAACAATATAACATGGGGAAACTCTTGTTCACACAACTCTTGCTTAGCTGAGAACACACAGTTTCTGAGGCCTGATCTACATTTCTCCAGAGCTTGAATATGATCCATTTGTTGCACAGAGACAACTTCTGTATGAAAGTATGACACTAAAATTCACTAATTCAGGCTGAGAGCAAGGTTTTGAAAGTTGAATGCCAAGCAAAAGAGAAAAAGGTTGGCTGCTCTGCAGACTCTGTTTCTTGCTTGGAAGCACTGTAGAGTAGGTCAGCTGGAGTTACTATAGGAGAAACAGAGATAAATGTTTTGAGACTGACTAAAAATCCCTCATTTGGTCACACTGAGGAAAAAAAGACTCCAGACAAGGCAATAGAGGGACAAAGAGATGGGCTATATCTGGCTGGTTGTCTGAAGCAGAATTATAACCATTATATTTTGCTAGCAATTCTATTGCCATGTACAGAACCTGGTGCTCTCCTACCTTCTTAGCTATGCACAGGGTTCTCAGTCCATCATGGGCATAGTAGTCCAGATGCTTCTGTGTTCTTTCTTTTATTCTTTTCATTCTCTTGTCTGAGCTGATGTCACCTGTGAAACACAAGAAAAAGATTCCATATTTTAAGTACAGATAATTTTCAATCTAATGGCCTAAGATTAAAGAGTGGGCATTGGAGAAAATGGATTCCATTACAATACCAAGTTCCTGACAACCTCAAAAGTATTGGCTGTGCAGAAGCTGAAATCTTGCTAAAAAATCCCATTTCTTTTAAGATAACTTTACTTGTGGTTTTTTTTTTTTAATTAATATTACAGCACTCTTGCTGACAACCTGAAAAACAATGGTCAGGCCCTTATGACAGTATTATTGCAGAGTACACAATTCCCATGGGTTAGTATTATCAGTGAATTTTAATTATCCCACTGCATATTCTAAGCACTTCTGAAGTTGAATAAATATCTCGGTTCTGATCTCCAAGGATAATACTAGACAAAGCTTGTTCTTTCTTTATACTCTTAATATCTAGATATAATATTTCGTGCAGAAAAGACCACAGCACACTTGTTGTTAGGAGACACAACAGAAAACCTCCCTGGCTCATTACCTTTGGAGGAGCTGTCCAGCAGGTCCATTATTACAGAGTCAGCACCTTTTGTGTAGACCACAATCTCCTTGGTTAGAGGGTGTCTCACCACCACAGACATCCTTTTCCTGACTGAGTCAAAGCCCAGGGTGTAGAGGATATCAAAGGTCAGGAGCGTGCCCTGCGGCAGCTGCACCGTGACCTGCTCGGGCGTCCGCGACACGAGCACGAAGCCGTAGGCCTGGGCAGCATAGACCAGAGCTGCCTCGTCCGGGCTCTCAGCCTCGTAACAAAAGTCTGCTGGCACAGAACTGTTGGTTGCAGACCTAAAAACTTCATCCAAGGAAGCAGCACCAATCCCTGTGCTGCCCTTGCCCTGGAGTTCCTGGCCCCCACTGCTGGCAGAGCCGTCGTTGTCATTGTCACAGCTCTCCAGCACAGCAAGAGGCTCCTCGGGGCTCTTTGCACTGAAGCTGGCACCAAGTTGTGAGCTAGACTGAGATGATGAAAAAGATTGACTAAGGCTTGCTAATTTTAGCCTTTGAAATATCTGATGAATCTTCTCCAGGGTGATTCCTGAAGGTTTTATTGGTGGTGGGATTGTGACCTAGAAATAGGAGAAAAAACAAAGGTTAAAAATAATTAAATCTGAACTTCAAGAGCCTTCTCAAAACCTCTCTCTACTTTTCTGCACCTAGATGACAATAGTAATAACTATTACTGTAATAACTGCAACTTCCCCTTTTCCCTTCCTCTGCCCATTTAACCATGGTGGAAGGATTTAATAGACAAGTTATATGAGAGATGGCATCCAAAATTGATGGTGATTTGTATCTCTGCTTCTGAAGCCAAGATGTAATGAAGCCCTTGTAGTTCTGTCAATTGCCTGGCAGATCAGAGAAAACCCAGTGTGTTCAACAAACTTCTTACAGCATATGTAATACAAAATCTAAAAGAAAATGTGCAGATCCTGTGGTAGCCTTAGCTATTCATCAAACATAAGAAGACAAGCTAGGAAGGGATACACAAGCATGGAAGCAGTAGACATTACAGAAAATGTAAAGGAACTAGAGGATAGCAATCAAACAAACCATTTTTCACCACTTCAGTTTTGACTGGACACTATGTTGTTAAATGGAAGCATGACCCATTTTCCTCATGTATTTAAAGTTAGATTACCCTTTGTCTTGGCTCAGTAGCTGTGGAGACCAGAACTGTGTTGCAAATGGCAAGAGCCAGAAAAAAGTCAGTAAAGGATGTGGAAGTCCTCATGTGTATAAAAGGAGAAAAGCTCTCAGTCTGGAGGGCAGCTTCTCGCACTCGCCGCAGCAGCCTGCTATCAGGAGTCACATCCTTTTCCTGGAAGAGAAATTACTCAGGATTATTTTCATTTACCCTTGTCCTCAAGGAATAACTGACATCTTCATAGACTTCTTGAATTTAGACCTAGAAAATGCCTTTTGTACTCAACATCTATGGAAAGATGATGTCTTTCAAAAAGCTGCATAACTAGATAATTAGAAGGAAGTGCATCTTCAAAACAAAGATGATCTCTGAATTTTATTTCTTTTGAAATCTACTAAAAATCAGAAAAATGCACTACTGGGCATTTCACTTCAGCAGCAACTTTCTGAACTCAAAAGTTTCCTCTGGAGAAACTGAAAATTGACAGGCTAATTGTGGCATCAGAGACAGGTTTTAAAAACAAAACAATAAAAAAATCAATATTTATCAGAACAATTTTTCTCTTCTTCTTTTTCACATTAAGTGAAAACAGCATTGACCTGAATTTTCAGCCTGAACATATACTAAAAACCCTAACCAAGCAAAAAGAAAAACTGAATAAAACAGCACTAATGATGATAATCATTTAAATTTGCCACCTTTTCAATGTTAACAATTTTGTTAGTGAAAATGCCAATATAAAATGGCTAGTGCCATTCAGTTTTAAGGTTTCCTCATTAACTTGATAGCATTTCTTCTACTTGATGGCATGAAAACCTGATGACCATGGGACAATGAAAATCTTTGTTAAATATTTCTAATAGCAAGGCACTACTTATTGGAACTATTAAATCTAGAAGAAATGTACTGTCACTCCCTTAATTCATAAGAATTCCTAAAGGTGAAGAGTAAATGTTAATTTTCTGTCGTGTTCTAGTGTTGAAAAATGGATTTTTCTTGCAAAGTTCTGTCTGCTGACATACACACAGGTCTAAAAACACACTCTATACCAGGAGTGCTCAGGATGCTGCAGATTTGTAGCAGAGTAAAAATGCATCAGATGAGGTGAAGCGAGTTTCAACGGGCAGGAACTATAGAGACACCAAAAATTCATTATTCCCATTTTATTAATAGGGAATTGGCTCAGGTGGCAAAGGATAGTACTATGTCTCAAATAAAGGTCATACAGGGCAGGCTCTGTGCAATATCTAAATGTCTCTATTTTCACAATTGTCATAGGGCCTTAAAACAATTTATCCAGTTAGAGTGACACCTTTGAGCAGCTAAGGCTGGTTATTTCCATAACAGCAGCTTAAAATGTTCTTCTACAAAAGAGGCATTTGATACTAGTTCCTCAGATATTGCTTCACAGTGAATGAAAAAAAATGTTTATTTCTAGAAGAAAAAGAAAAGGCCTGGCAGTAAAAAATGTAATTGGAAAATATACTGGCAAGAAATTTCTTTATCATCCTTCATTAGTCATGACCTATAACAAGTTCTCAGAAGTCATGGCTCATGGGTTCTCAAGAATCCATGGAGATGTTCTCAGCAACTCATGAGGTTTGGGCTGGAAAATACTGGGATAACAATTTACAGAACTCCCATATTCCAAGAACAGTAGGAGTTCTGAGTGGTACTTACTACATGACAACAGAACTGAATGAGGTAAGTAGGATCTTATAACAACTGCAGCAAAGAGAGTTCTGAGAATTCTGCATTTATTAGATTATTTTTTTTAATAAAAACATTTGGATGGGTTTTCCAGGCCTTTACCTTTAATTGGAATTCTAATTTTGAAAGTATATGACCTTTTAGTGATCACAAAAGCCTTGTCTGAAATGTCTGTTAAAAAACTTTCAAGAAGAACAGAACAGCCTGACTTTAATTAGGCTGCAGGTGAATTTGGGAAGTTTCAGACCTAAATTGCAACAGATTCTGCTCCCCTCTGACTGCAGCCTGCATGCTCTGATTGAGGACTCTGATTCTTTGTCTCCCCCTTCCCTCTCTTAGCTCCAGCAAGGCTTGGATTTCTCCTCTCTACCTGGTGGCTCTCTGTGTCACATTAATTGAAGGACAGGACCACAATCAGACTAAGAATGATTTATTGCTTAGATAACATCAGTCTCAAAGGCCATGAGATTTATAAGACAGCAAGCCATGGTCTAAGATGGTCACAAGTGCTTTGTTGCAAGGCAGTATATAACTTTCTAAGCCAATGGACAGTTGCCACAGAGTGTTTTGCTTTTCTAACCTGTCACCTTTACTTCTTTGTAGTGCAATATGGATGGTTTTGTCCAATAAGGTCTTATTACATGTACACATATATGTCTCTATTATAACATCTAGTTCTATTATAACTCTTAGCTTATTCTATTCAAATCACAATACTGAGACAGAATGGAAATTTTCCAGAGTAGAAATCCATTTTGATTTAGGTGAAATGTACATCTTTGAATTAAGTCTGTAGCTTGCAAACATAGCTGTTTAGTCTGACTTCTGACCCAGGAATTCTTTCTGATAAAGAAAAATTAGCGGCAAATGTCACCGTGAAATCAGTAGAATGAATATGTATGAACCGATTGTGAAATTGCATGCATATGGATTTGAGAGGGAGATAAAAAAGGATCTGGAGTTCCCAGAGGCACACATGTCATTTTAGGGGAACGATTCCCACACGTGTCCAGCGCTGTAATAAACATATCGGCTTTACAACTTTCACAGAAGTTGTGGAGTTTCTGTGTTCCACAAATCAATTCTACACTATAAAACCCTTCATCGTCTTATCTAGTACAGTTTCTTAAGGCATATTCTATAGAAACATAAGTTGATGATTTCTCTATTCAATGTCTGTGTACCTTCCTTTCACACCAATCTAGACTTCTCTAAGGCTGTGAATCAAACCCTCTCGAGTTGGTGAAGATTTATCTTTCTGATTCCCACAGCTTCCCACCCCAAAAGCTGCAGAAGGGGTAAGTTAGAAGGTCCAGGCCCAGGCCGCTGTACTCACGATGGGGCTGCTGAAGGCCACCTGGGACTGGCTGCTGTCCCGCCGACCCACGGACCTGCTCCTGGTGTGGCCCTTGGAATGTGCCCGGTCGCTCTGGCACCTCCTCAAAGGCCTCACCGTGCTGGCCTTGTAGGTGCCTGGTCTCTCCAGGTTCATGGGAGGAAGAGTGAAGTGCTGAAGCTTTGCAAAATCCTCATTGTCTAAATCCAACTCTCTCTGTGTTTTCAGTCGCCTGTCTGTAAAAGAAAAATGAAACCTGACCTCTGATTCTTCTCTGATTTTTTTTTTTCATAGCTTGGGAGGAATTCCTTGATCAGTTAAAAAAGCCTGAAACAAACTAAACCACAGCCAAAACATTACAAAAGCCATCACCAAAAAATTTCACTTCCCACTGTCCAGCAGTTTCTGGCAATTGCCACTGTCAATATTGCAAGAAAATAAAAATGCGTTTTCAAAGTGATCAGTCACTTTTATGGGCTTTTCTTAATGTTTTGTCTCTTCAGCTGCTTTTTGCAGTTGGAACAGGAGAGTGAAATATGGTAATTCACAAATCTGCTAATGTTTTCAGTCACAGAACACAAACATCTTTTTGGCAGCTGCTTGCCAGCTTAACAGGATCCTTTCCACTACACAGAGCATGAAAGTGATGAGGAAGAGGAGCCTGAGTCAACACCATGAATTCAGAGCACTGAGTGCCAGGATCCTCCAGACCCGGACTGCAGCCAGGATCCACTCCAGGAAATGAGTACCTGTATTTTTCATATCACACAAAAGTGTACGTTTACATAGTCACAGAAATAATTACTTATGGACCCACTGAGTTTAAATATTAACTAGCACCAGTTTGTGAGCTTATAAAAAAGGTCATCTGGTGTTCTTTTAGAAACGAAAGAGAAAGTGCTGTCTTTGAATGCAAGGCAAATCCTGGAGGTGTCTGCAGAAGGATCTGGAAAACCTTTCCCATCTGCCTTCTGAATCATTTAAAACACCTTCACTTTTGTGAATCTCTGTAACAGCAGTCTCTCACAAAAAGGTGACCATTCCACAAAACTCTACATTTGATCAGAGGGCTCAGTATGTTTAGGTATTAATATTTAAATTAATGACATTTAATTGTTTAGCCAAAAAAAGCAAGTATAAAGAAAGTGTCTCTCACCATTTTCCTGATGGGAAAACTCAATTCCATCAACAGTACAGCGTCGGAATACCATTTTGTTTTCTGTTAGTGTCCCAGTTTTGTCTGAGAAGATGTACTGGATCTGTCCAAGGTCTTCAGTAATAGTGAGGGCACGGCACTGGATGGGCAAATCTGCTTCTTCATCATACAGGTCAATGTCATTGTGAATTAAGAAGACTTGGCCCAGTTTGACCAATTCAATTGACACATAAAGAGATATGGGGATTAAAATCTGAAAGAGAGTTTAAATTCTCATTGAGAGGTGAGATAAATTTCACTGCTTTCTACCAGCAATGTCCTGGCACAGGTTGAATGATTTGCAAAGAAACAGCTTTTCCTAGAGACATATTTAAAGACTAATGAATTCAGGGGTGAAAAAAAAATCCTGCACACAATAGCAATGGAGAAACAGGGATAAGTGGCAAACAAGACTAAATGCCTAGAGTACTAAATTCAAACGTGGGTCTTTCATTGGACACCCTTACAAGGCACATTTTCTGGACATAGGATCATTCTCTCTCTTGCCCTTCTTAAACTCTGAAAGGATGGACTAACACAGACTCTTAGTATAGAAAAGTTTCACAAACCATTATTTTGCACACAACACTTCCCACCCACAAGCTTCCTTGCCCTGAAAGAATAATGAATTCTTAAAATGCACAAATATTCTGCTTCAGTAATGAAGAATAATCCCCCAAGGAATCTCTGAGCAGCTGTGAAATTTATATTCAAATTTTGTTAAAATTAAGGAAATTCTGTCCACTTAAATCTCAGTGCTGACATCAAGAAATCTGAAAAGTAAATGTAATTTTTTCCCTCCCCCAATAAAATATTCTTTCCCAATTAGGATTAATCACACTCAGATATACAAGTATCCTACTTCTAATTTCGCTTCTTTCCTAGGCCAGATGAACCATACCTAGTTATTATTCCCCACTGGCAAATTGGCAATTTTTGTTTCACTGTTTTTCTGAGCTGCTAAGTGGCCTTCTTATTGTGGAATTCTGGATATAGGCAGAAAAAATATAAGCTGACATTTGGATGCAAATATCTTTTTTGCGTCTGCTAGATATTCCGAGTTAAAGCTATTATACATGTGTATCCTTATGAGGTTCCAATACCAAGAAAAAAAATTCAGTTAGAAAGAAAATAAAAAAGAAAAAAGAAATATTATTTCACACTTGGCTGATTTGAAACACTCCTAGCAATATTTTCAAATAGGATTAAGAAGGCACTGCACATCTATTAATTGATATTAATTGTTCATTAGTGCTTATACTCAATTTTTAGCAGCTTCTTCCTTGGAGGTAACAGAGAGGTTTTTGTCTTTTACCTGCAACAGGATTATCATTGTCAGGAACATGTAGAAACCAGCAAGAACTGGAGCCACAAAATTGCCATTCCAGTCGGGGACATCATAAGGTGGATGCTCCCAAAAGTTTCCTGTCCAGATGCCATGCCCTGTGGGAATGAGACCCAAGACTGAAATTGGCTGAGCAGTGGAGTGAGTGACAAAGCTGCTGAAATGGGCAGGTATGGACTGCTCTGCTAATGAAACAGAGAGGGCATTTCCAAAACAGTGCTCCCCAAGCAATGCTGCAAATCTTTTGGGGAATGCAAAGCACCTGCAGAGCTCTGTAGCACATGCACATAATTGATATGCCAGTGAGAAATGAGTATTCAGGGATATTTTCATTCACCTCTGCTTCATCAGGTGTTTGCCATGGCTCTTAGCTCTGCACAGATCTTTTCTCACTCTGTGTATCCCTGCTGGAAGACTCCATCTCTATCACCTACCCATAAAAATCCTCAGAGCTGAAGACTCTTTCCTCTTACAGAAGTAAATCTTAGAACCTTTGTGTATAGACAAACTAAAATATTTCTTATTCTCCCTGACCATTCTTGATTTCAATCTGTCTTTGCTGAGTTGAGAAAACCCCTAAATTTAGTCTGGGAACTCATCTTTACATTCCTTCAATTAAATCATATCTCAAACTGCTTCTTCCTCCATGTTTTTAATACCAGTAGTAGATTTCATTGCACTGCTACAACAAAGCCTCTGTTCCAGGACTTAACAACATCCCATCACAATCTTTTACCACTTTCCATAGAAAATAAACTTTTGTCAAGGAGGTTACTAAATTTACAGCATCAGAAGCTTCCCACAGAGCTAAGGCAAACAACTTGGTTTCCCTCATTGCATAATTTGTCCAGATGCCAAAAACCTCTATCAGTCCAGCTCAAATAAAGCTTCCATTAACAGCAGTTAACCAAGCAGTTGTTTTGCAGCATCTGCCTACTGAAATGCTGCCAAAAATATTCAAATTATTTCAGCAATGCTCTTTGGCTGCTTCAGACCACAGTCACATCTGAACAAGGAGAAGCCACTCTACAAGCCACTTCTTACTCCAATTTATTACAGTGTGCAAGAACAATCCTGATAACTGCTCCACCAGTGATGCTTTTTCCTAGAACCCTACACTCAGACAAGGCTGCAAAGCAACAACTCATGGCAGAGACTCTGGACATTTGGGATGGCTGAAAGGTAATGGACTTTTTATGCTTTTACATGTTTCACTTAGACTATGAATACTTTTTTTAACCTGACCAGATAAATTATTTTTCAAATGCTGATTGTTTTCATCTGAGACTTCTTTTAACCTTAAATTGAAGGACTTCAGGAGCCCCTACACACCAGACAAGGCAAGTCTCTAAATTCACATGACAGCAGCCAGGGAATAAGGAAAATAAAACCTCTTCCCTCACACAGAGCTCAGTTGTGAAACTGAAATCCCATTTTGGTACTGAAAGTCCCACTGCAACATGAAGCAGTAGTACTAAAGAAGTGATCAAGTCATTCAGTTGTTCATCTGGTTTGGATGGTCCTTACTTCCCCTGGTATCACACCTCATCACTGACTGCTGCCACATCACATTCCTCCAGGGCAGGCACAGGAAAACTTGATTTGACTGTTGCTAAATCCGAGCAGTAGCACTGAGTAAATTGGCACTGAAACAAAATCCATTAAAAGAAAAAGGGGCTCATGCGAGGGCCTGCTATCACCTTAAAGCATTGCCCCACTCAAAAGTCAGTACACTTAAAATTTGGTCCTTTGCTCTGAATTACGAGATCCTGTTAATTCTGGCCTGCCTGGGACAGATTGCCATCAGAACTGGAAGATGATCTTTTTGAGATTACCAATCCAGTAAACTCCAGTCAGTTACCAAACACCAGTTAATAAATTCACACATGCTCACCTGCAAGGACCCCAGAAAAATGCAGGCTATTCCAACATAAGCAACTAATCCATTTCACAGCCTGATGTAAAGGGGCTTTTGAGAAGGAAGGAAGCTGTGGAGGATGTAAGCTGGATGAATTAGTTATGAGCAGCTCATGGGTTCTAAATTGTGTGTTTCTGTTTAATACCACTCCCAAACATATTAGAGGAAGACACTACTGAAATGAAAGTAAAGCAAAATCATTTTACTTTTGCCGTTTTGCTCAAGGAACAAACACCCCCTCAGGAAGGAAGGAAAATCTCAGCTGACAAATATTGATTCCTACAATGCAGTCACAGGATGGCTTTCTCTTCCTTTACATGTATGATACCATGGTGGGGATGAATCTTACCTGAAACATTTATAGCCATCTTTTCTCCACCTGAATTGCTCAGATTTGCCATTTTAACTCATTGGAAAGACCAAGGAGCCTAAAGACCCCAAGAGCATTCAGCTGTAGATCTCACTCATGTCTATATAAAATTGATCATGTGATCAATTTTAATCACCATTTGGGAAATAGATTTTTGTCAGTGCTTCATACCTACAGCTCCAACAAGACACATCACAAACAGGAGTCCCACACACAAGAAAATGTCCCTGTTCATCCTCTGCTCGATCCTGCTGCGCTTGTAGCGAGGACCGCTGTTGTTCAGCATGGCCTTTGTCTCATGACCTTCAAAACACAAATGAAAATTATCCTGTTTATGTAAGATTTTGCATTTTGGTTTGGTTTTTAAAAAAGTATTCTCCCTCCAGCTGAGAGCAGGCTGACTAATGCTGGCATTCAGAACTTTCCTTGTCCATCTTCCTATTTGACTGACTACATCAGAGTCTAAATCTTGAAGTTTACCAAACCCTCCATTATATCACAGGTTTCAGCTGTCATACACATTTTTCTGTATCCCAATTACAGCAGATTAAGTAGGATCATAAAGTTTATATAAACTATCAAAAGCCAAATATCCATGAGAACAAGAAAATGAACAATAGTATTATATTCTTGCATTTTATGAACAAATTGTTTAGGTGTTATATAGATTCCCAAAACCTACATTTGAATATTTTTCAGCAGCAATTCAAAAGCCACTAGATAAATTTTGTATATTAAATAAAATTCAAGAAGTCAGTGAAAACAATAATATTTAGCTTTTCATTATTTGATTGTAAAGTGCTGACAAAACAGTCATATGAGAAATAAAAAAATCCCCAATCCTTCAACTTAGTGAGATATAAGCGAGCTGCTATAATAATAATAATAATAAAAAAAAAAAAAGGAGTTCTGCAAGAAGTCAAGAAGCAGAAATTACTTTTTCAGTTCTATTAATGTTATCTAAACTGTGGCTCCACAACTGGGATATCTGGACACCATCTGTTGTTACATTGATTTGTTTCTTTTATGTTTATTTCTGCAGTCCTTTTCCCTGAAAACACAGACCCTGCAGGCTTGTATTTAGTTTTCATTTGTATGTGCATGATGTGTGTGACAAGGACTGTTTTCCAAGCTGCCTTTTAGGTTGCTCTAGGGAAGTGATTTAACCCAAAAACTGGAAGTTAGGTGCAGTTCAATCACACCTGCTGGATTCATTCCAGGTTTACATCAGCAGTTATTAATTAAGAAGAGAGCTAGAGTGAAAATTAGTCCCCAGCCTTATGTTCAGGGCATTCACTCAAGAGCTGGGGATCCTGGCTTACTATTCCAATGAATATGTAATTATTTAGAAAACCTGGAGCTGTGTCAGTGGGACCAGTTTATGCTGCCAGTGCTCCTGTCCTTCCAACTCACACATAAGCACCAACCCTCTTGTTCCACTTAGGCGGGTATTCAGTGAACAGGCTGTGAAGCAGGAGCTGTACATTCACTCCCATACAGGCAGAACTCAGAACAAACCCTAAGCCTTCCCTTTGGTGAGAAAAATCTCTTAACCACAGAGCTACACTGAAAGGGAGAGTGCTGCTGCTTGCACTTCTGTTCCTCCAGCAGCTGTGTGAATCTTATTCCTCACTTTTCTTTTATGTCAGGCATAATGGAATGCTTTGTATTGAAATCAAAACAAGCCAAAGCCCTCTAATCCCTCCCAGAAAACCCTCAAAGAAGTGTTGATGCATTTATTTCAGGAAGAAATCGTGATGAGCTTATTTCCAAATATCAGTTCCACCATTCCTTTCCACTTCAGGTGATCATCAGGAAAGAACACTTCTGTAACACAGTTATCACCTTCTAAGGAACAGAAAATCAGAAATATGAGAAATAAACTGCTTTGTTCTCCTTTAATCCTCACCCTTTCCTATGCTGTGAAGCACAGCACCTCACCTACCACCCCAATGGTACCTTGTCTCTATTTCTAGATGCTGATAGGCTCATCTAAAACTTTCTGGTACTTTAGTATATGAAAAGCATATAATTCTTACTGCTGTCCCAATCAGAATGAGAAAACTACATTGGCTGTCACTCTGTAATGAGGTTTTTGTGTTTTATGCTATTGCTTTGTGCAGAACAATTTGGGCAGCCATGAAAAGTAGAACTGTCCTCGGGTCAGATGGGAACTGCACAGACCCAGCAATTGCACTAAGTGATGGCTGCACTCCTCACAAAGGCTCCCATTAGAAAGAAAGTTTGAGGAGTAATAGAGTCATAAAAATGGAAAGTGTGCCATCTTATTATGTGACTGATCTTGATTGTTCAGAAAAGGTCATGGACCATGATTAAAAGCCAGAGTATAATCAATGTCAAAGAACCCTAGAAATGAAGCTGATACTGACTGAAGCCAGTCTAATTTTAGGAAAAAAAAACCCCAAAACTTTTATGCTGACATTAACAATAAGAACTCAGTTGGAAATTGAAGACCTACTCATATGAAAACCACCATGTCTTGGGTAAAACTTTAAAACTCCAACCTTTTCTACTGGCAGCTTAAGCAACATAAATGGAGATCCACATTAGAATTTGTGTTGGTGGTGAAGGAAACATACTGGGAAATCTGAGCTAAACAGGAGAAAATGAGGAACTGCAACAGGAGAAGGGAAGATAAATTACTCCAATTATATCAGGAATGATCCCCACTGAGATTTTTGTACAGTAGCTACTTTGGAAAAAAAAGGATTACAGAGTTTGGCTCTGGCTCTCCCCCTCTGCCTGGTGGGCACCACCCTTGCATGTGGTGTTCACAGAGACACACAGTGAGAGACCTGCAAAGGCAAAGGTTCCCCTTGGAAACATTTGGGAGCTGCAGACATTCAGAGTCCAGCTGTGTAGCAGTGAAATGGATCGTCTGTTGTCAGGAAAATTGTGCCAGGCTGTGGAGATGCATCTCAGCTAAATGACTCTTGTAAAGGTGTGACTTCTCTTTTGTCTTAGGTGGCTCAACCCTGAACCCCTTGCTGCTGATTAGGCATAAAACAGTTAATATAACTCTACTGGAAATATAATTATAGCTAATGGGATTAATTGTTGTGCTTGAATTGACTTTTATTTAATCTGCAAAGAAGAGGGAAGCTGATACACTCTATCTGATGCAGAAGAGGACACAGCTGGCAAAGCCAATGATAAATCATGCTCACTGAGTAAAAGCAGTGGTAGCACTCCAAAGGTGAAAGGATGCTGAGGAACAGATGAATTCACTGCTGAACCTGGCACTGCTGCATTTGATCTGGGCACCAACACTGTCTCTCTTTGTCCATGTGCCTGCTGCATGAAGTTCATGGTTGCACAGACACACTCTGCCTGTGTCAGCACAAACCTGAGCTGCTGCTGCCTTTTCTGCCACCTCCAGCTGCTGCCTCGCTGCCTCCTGCATGCTGGCACTGGCACAGATCGAATGGATGAATGAAATTCACAGATGACTTTTTTTTTTCCTAATTAGCTCTTTAGCTGCTCCAGTTTCTACCCTGAGGAGCCAGTGAGGCCTCCCTCAGGGCAGCCTGTGTAGATTTTATGACAGATGGAATTAGTAATATAGCAAGAGCTGAGGGTTAAATACACCTGAGCAATTTTTTTACTTGTCTGGATATTTTTACAAGATATTTGACATGCACAAGGATACTGTCACTTGCCAAAGACCCAGTGCAAGACTTGATGGCTTTGGAGATGGATGAGTAATACCTTAACTTAAAAAAAAAGTTATACACTTTTTCTGTGCACTACCAGTTTTTAAAACCAAATGTCAAATTATGTTGCAATACTAGACTATAGTTATTTTTTAAGGATATTTACAGGGAAAGTCTCAGTTTACCTAAACAAAAAGTCCATCTTACCTGCATATATAACGATTCCTGCTGCAGCCTCAGTATTTCTGATTGTACATCCACGAAGCAAGAGGTTTTCAATGTTGAGACCTACCTGTTCATGGTTTGGCTGCTCCCTAGAAGAAATATAATCAAATAGAGCAATTAATTTTTCTCTTCTAATGGAGTGTTAAAGAAAATTTTCTTCTGTGTGTCTGTTTCAAACTGAAATAAAGTAATTTTGTAGGCCCTTTTTTGCTTTTATTTCCCTCAGTTCCAGGGAAACTTTTCCAGCAAAATGTTACAGAGAAGTCCAAATCTTTCTTTTAAAGACTGCTTGCACACTTTGTGTCATGATGCCAATACAAAGCAAGTTTGGCTTTCATTTGGAAATTTATCTGGCAGATTCAATATCTTATGAAAGAAAACAAGAGTCCTTTTGCAACTTCTTACGGCCAAATTTATTTTAGAAAGATGAGCAGAGGTTCAGATGAATACATCTACACCCTGCAAGAGCCTCTGTGACTCCATCAGCCACCAAAGTCTTTGTGAATCTCAGTTCACTGAAGCAGCCTTTGGGCTGAGGGGCTCTTCTCCTTCTCATCCTGGACAGAAGACTTTTCACCCTGGCCAGAGGTGCCCCATCACTGATCAGATCCTTCTGCTTGCAGAACAAACTGGTGAAAACCATAATGTCAGTGCCCATCAGGCAGGAAATTTGTTGTTTCCCTCTGAAAATTAATGGCACACACCTACCCCTACCCACAGCTTTTATTTTCCACTGGTAGTTTCCTCCTGAGATCTTTACCAAAGCTGAGAGCTTCTATTTCAGATGCTTTGTCTTGTTCTGTTGTGTAAAGGTCAGTGTGGGAAAAGACCTTTTTTTCTTAGAATAATAATTTCTCTCTACTTTCTATTTGGTATGTTGTGTTTCATTTACCAGCAAATAGTCTCATCTCTCAAATGAAGGGCAAGGCTAGGTGTTACATTAGAGCTAAGTGAAGTCCACTGTCTAAGTGCAGCTGCCCATGATTACACAGCTTAAACTTGCCAAGGGAAAAGGTGTAGGTGTCAACAACCTACAGCTGGTGGAATTGTAAAAACATAATGCCAGAAATCTATTTTTCTTGGAATCTAAATTCAGCCTTGGGGAACTCATTTAATAGAAGCCTTCTTGCATCCCCTTGAACAGAATTTTCTGTGATTGGACATGTCAGATAGATGTCACCAAGTTATTTCTTATCATTTTTATCAGAGAGTGCTCCTGCTATTTTATAGCAAGGCAGTAGAGCCTCAATAATTTATTAAGGGTTCATGGACAAGAAGGTAGCCTGCTCCAAATAATTTGTGTTTACAAAATAGCTCAAATCTCAGCAGACCAAAGACAGAAACTTCACTAATTCTCAGCAAGTAATTTTCCCCAGCAAATCCTTTCTTGTATTCCTGAAGAGGGGAGAAAAAGGCAGCTAATTCCATGTTCCATCAAGCAAGTGAGATAAGAGGCTTTTACCAAAGAGATTTCTGTTACAGACTTTCAGTTGAGAGTTGAATATTTTGAAGCCAGTCCTGAGTCCTAAGGGATGTAATTGTGTGTGTTTCCTTGTGACATATCTCCTACATTTCTATCATCTCAGTGCTCTTTGCTAATTGGAGGGATTGCTTCAATTTAGATTGTACCCAGTGGTCCCTGAAGCCAACAACCACAGCCAGCAATCAATACAAACTCGACCTCTTTTTCCCTTGTAAGATATTGCAGCAGAGGAGAATTGGCATTGTTGTTAGAGGCACCATTCTTACAGGGCACAGCCTCAAAACCAGATTAGGTTTGGTCAGTGCTAATGGGAGATAATCCCTGGTTTACTCTGTCACAGAGCCAGCCATCTGCAGCTCCTCCAGGTGCAACACACACTGCTTCTTGCAGAGCCATTAACTCCTACTTTAGCTACTGGTAAATTTAGCAAAGCTGGACATGGATGAGGATGGTGGCACATTCATGCAGCTCTATTATTTGCATGACAATGGGCATGGATTTGGTCTGGGGCAGTAGGAACTTTGGACAATCGCTGCTGTGGTGTGGGAATATCTTGCTTTGTGTTGGAGGTAAGAGAATTTTAAGACATGAGCCATGATGTAGAAATTTGCCTTATAATTCATAAATGGCATTAAGTTTGCTGAATTTGCTGTTATGCCTGTGCCAGAATTATTTAATGAAGAAAGACAAAAAATAAACCTGCCCTACTTTTTTATACCAGTCTAGTGCAACAGTTCAATAGCATTTTGCATGCATGTTTGACATTTCTACCTTTCTAATAAGAAGAAAGTCTGGATTATTAGATCTTGGACACCTTTTCCCTGTGGCTGTAAATGTGAAGGAACTAGAGTGTGCAGATGGATATCTTAAACAATTGGAAGAATTTATCTAAAATCTAGTTTACTCTAATCATCAGGTCATGTGTACATGAGCTTATATCTGAGTTTTGAAGAGAACTGAATCTCTGGGAACATAGTTTGTAGGGAACAACTGTAAATGCAATGCCAAGTCTTGATTCTACCTTGCCACAAAACAGAGTTCAAGTGTACATTTTATAGTGACTTCTGAATCTGGGAATAGATAATAGTGACAACCATCAATTTCCTCAAAATATGTTCTTTCCATCCAATTCCTCTAAGAGGAACATCAAAGTACAGATCAAAAATGTATTTATGGATAACAAATACTTACATATAACCTTTGAATTTATTGAGATCATTGTTTGGCATTTCACAGATGATGGTGTTTTGGAAAAGTTCCGGTTCAAACACACTATCCTACAAGAGAAAACACACGGAGTGTCAGATCCAATGAATATTTGAAATGCTAAACACCAAAAAAGCTTAATTTAGACCACCAGGGCTGGAGCAGTTGCCCTAGCAGGAGAGACAAAGACATTTTAACTCATTCAGCCTGAAGCAAACTTCAGAAGGGCTGAGCATTTCCTCCCCTTGGAATAACAACTGGTTAAGTGAAGAAAATGCTGTGTATTGAACAAGACATCACAGATGCCAATTAGTGGAAACACTTGTCTTCATTTTGAGTGACTATAGCAAAGATAGTAGATTTAGATTAAATATTAGGAAGAAATTCTTCCCTGTGAGGGTGGGGAGGCCCTGGCACAGAGCTGTGGATGTCCCATCCCTGGAAGTGTCCAAGGCCAGGCTGGATGGGGCTCTGAGCAAGGGATCACGGGCAGGGACACCTTCCACTAGACCAGGCTGATGCAGAGCCCAGTTTAACCTGGCCTTGGACACTTCAGGGATAGGGCACACAAAAATTCTCTGGACAACCTGTGCCAGGGCTTCACCCCCTCAAAGGGAAGAATTTATTCCTAATATCTCATCGAAACCTACTGTCTGTCAGTTTGAAGCCACTCCCCCTTGTCCTGTCCTTCCATGCTCTTGTAAATAGTCTCTCTCCACCTTTCTTGCACCCTAAACTGAAGAACTAACCCCAGTTAGTTCTAACCCAGCTGAAGAACTGACTAATATGTATTTATTTCCTCCCTGTTTAAAGAGTCACTTTATAGGCAGAATTACATCTGAGGGGGTTTTAGGCAGTTCATGAATCACAGGACTAAGCAAAGCTCAAAGAACAAGGAAGAAGCCGGCACACTAAAACCTGCAGTGTGATACCACATACACTGGGGGTTTTCATCCAGCACACTTTTTACACAAACACACCACAAGAGCAGGGTCATACAGGAAGTTTTGTCAGCTCTGACCTTCCTGAGCACTGGCTGCCACCACGGCCAGATTGTATTCCACCCTGTTAATGTAACAGGAGTTCTTAAGCATAGACATTCCTAGGCATACAGTCTATCTCAATAACAACTCAAAGTCTAAAGAAAATCACCATGAATAGGCAGTCAAGGGCGTAATTTAGCACAGGGGTATTTTCTGATATAATAGAAGACTTCCACACATTATGAACAACTGAGGCAAAAGTTTGAATTTTGTGTAATGGTAGAGCAGCACCCTGTTCTCCTCTAAAAGGAAAAATAGGTAGAAAATCTAACATGCAAACTAGAACTGCGTGACAAAAATGCAACATTTAAAAATGTTAAGTAGCCAGATTACTGTTTTTCTGCTAAATCTTTACTTATTAATATCTACAGTGTGTCTCAGGAACAAAACCTCTCCCTAATCATTACTGGAAGGCACTGGAAAAGGCCTGTGCTATTCCACAATATGAGAAAGCCCTTAATTGTCTTTGAAAAGTGATTTCCATTTGAACAACAAGCAAATAACACAAGTACAGCACCTGATCTCAACTGGCCATGGAAATGTTCTGCTTTTATTTAATGTCTGGTTGCTCCCTGGCAGCTGTGTCCCACACACCATTAACCCCAAAAGATCTTCCTGGTGGCACTGGTACTAATTGCTAAATAAATTAATGTAATTCCTAGAATTATCTGTGAGGTTTTATTTCCTGCCTGTTGGAGTGATTCCAATGGAACAAAGTTTTCTTCCTCACGTGCTACCACTCCTTAAACTTATCCTGGGTTATTTGAAAAACTGCCCTGCTGTGTGTTTAAAGATACTTGAAAATGTAACAACAATTTGTAAGTCATATTTTCTAGTTTACTCCAAGTTTATCCAACATTAGCCACGTAAGGAAAGGAAAGGAAAGGAAAGGAAAGGAAAGGAAAGGAAAAAGGTAAAAAGGAAACAATACTGCCTATGAAAAATAAATGGTAATTTTAAGAATTCAAACTGAATCATAAACTGATGTTGTCACCCTGGTTTTTTAAGATTTTCTAAGCCTTCTGATGTTGACATTCTTGTAGTGAACTTTCTCACACACTTTCTGTAAATAACTCATTGTTTTGCATTCCTTTATGGAGGAGGAGAGAGTTGATGGACTGTTGGTTTGACCAGTGTCATTGGAGAGGTGTCACTGTCACCCTCCAATCCACTGTGACTTTTGTAAAACTATAAATGTTGGAGTCTGAAAATAAACTTCCCTTTTTTCCTTCACCTTGAGAGCGGTGGTGTGCGTGTGTTCTTTTGTGTCCTACAGCGACATGATGTAAAACTTTTAACTTAAAAAAATAAATTAATTTACCTTGGGTTCCTATTAAAAACCAACCCAGAGTGCCTTAGAGCAGCTCCAGCTGAGTTCTCACACCTCCACCTGCCTGTGCAGTGAGTTTGGTGTGTCAGGACAATGGAGACACAGAGTCCATAAGGAAACCTGTGGATGCTGTGGCAGGGGACCACGAGCTTTCTTCCAGCTGCCAAGCAGAAATGAACCCCTCTGTGCAGTGGCTGGAGACAAATGTGCCCACTCTGTGGGCTGCCCAGCCCGCCTGTGGGCTGCCCTGCCCAGACTCACCTGGCTGCTGAAGCCCATCACCACGCGGCGCTGTTTGAGGTTGGTCTCCCCGTCCAGGTTGGCGGTCTCCAGGTGGCAGATCCCGTTCTGGTCAGAGGAGTGGAGCAGCAGGATGTCTGCTGGGACGATCTCGTTGCACTGCAGCTGCACAAAGTCCCCCACTCTGACATCCTTCCAGCACTTCTCCACGTAAGCATGTTCCTCCCTGTGGCATTGAAAGCATATTGTGGGTGGTGCATTATGAAGGCAGGACTGCTGGGTGGGGGGGCTTCAAAAAGAGAAAATAGGGCATGAGGGCACACCATTTTTAAAGGACATTTTCTTAAAGGACACAGCACAGAAGCTAGAAATTAATGAGTCAGACACTTCCACAGCACCACTTCACCATTTGTCACATTCAAACTAAATCTTTACATGGAATAAAACATTTTCAGCAGTTCTCTTCCATTCTAGCACTAGTCCTATGATCTGCACCAAGTATAGCAGGCAGTTCAGACTAACAGAGGTATTTTAGAGTATCTTATTGAAGAAATTCAGATTATTGTTTTTGACTGTGACTGTTGGCTAGACACTTTCCAACATCAGCATAAAGCTCCTGAAAGATGCAAAATGATACTTCAGCTGCACTTGCTTCAGGTTTCCAGTTTGTAAGTCTCAAGAGATAGTTACCAATTTTTAGCTTAGTGCAGAGAAACAATTTCAGAAGGTGGAAGAGCTGACAAATGGTCCCTTAGTAAACAAAACAAAACAAAACAAAACAAACAAAAAAAAAGCCACCCAAAACCCCCAAAACAACCAGAGCCCAAATTTAATGGAAAAGTTAAGGTAAGAGACAAAGACTTTATAAATTAACAAAAAATTAAAGAGCCTACGGGGTTTAAGTAAAAGAAATTACTATTTCATCAATGAACTAAGTTCAGCAAATAGCAGAATTTTTGACGTTGCATTTTCAGTAATTAATCCTTCAACTGCTCTTAACCATCTAAGCAGACCAGAAACAACACAATAAGCTTTAAAATTAGTTAATGGGGAAAAATGCACTGCAACAATGGCTTGGGTCCTCTAACTCCTTGAGAGGAAATTATTTTTTCAGGATGAACAACCGAATTATCTTATGCCTTGCTCTGTGAGAGGGAAAATGCTCATGATACGTTACCAGACAGACAATTAAAGGCTTTTTGTAATGACTCAGAGTCTCATTTTTGGTTAATTTTTAATCATCCTCACGTATTGGATGGAGAATGCTATCTTCCATTGAAGTGTCTGTGTCATGAGAAGGTGATGGGAGAGATAAAGTGTTTTGCTGCAGTTCAAAGCACACATCCAAGCCCTGCCTCCCTGCCAGGCCAAGGGCTGCTCCCTGCTCACCCACTGTCCTGGCTTGGTGCAGAGCAGAGGCAGCCACAGCACTGCCAGGCAAACGCTCTCACTTGGCTTGTGCCCTAATCCACAAAACAACAACAGGCAGTTACCTGTGCAGCTTATGCAGGAAGTTAAATTCTGTCCATGTCCCAGTGGTACTGAATTTTCATTAAAAAACACAGAACCCCCTCAGCCTGATTATTTGAATCCCTTTACTGCTGCTTTTGAAGCACTTACTAAACAATGGGGTTGTAGCAACGTTTTTCATCTTACATTGATTTTTCTTTCTTGAATTTTTAATTCTTCTCATTTTGTCTGATTCTGCTTACCTGCATGTCCTTTTTCTTTTGTGCAACAACAGACATAAAAGACCACACAGAAGAAGAGAGGTTTTTGTAAGTTAATTAGGTGCTGCTATGCATTTAAAAAATCAAATTAAATTTATATTTGAAAAGCATTTTAGCAAGTGTATGCTGAGTATTTAATCCTCTACAAAGCAGATACTAAGTTAATATAACAAATCAACTCTGTAGTACCAATCCTTTCCATGCCAAACAACTTCTGAACAGGACTTCTTAATTTGTTTGTTTAAAACATGAAAGAAAGAATACAAGATCAGTTTAGAGGAAGCAGATGTCTTGTCTTGCCATCCTAGACATTTGAATGCCATTTATAGTTTGCATATAATGTTTACTGTGGCTTCTCCATGGTAATCCTACCTCTCTGTACGTCAACTCTTGCACAATTCAGAAGTTTACAGAGCATATTTCTGATTTTGTCCACTCATAAAATGCTATAGAAGGGCCTTGTCTAGCTGGCTGTGTTCCACATCAGCTGAAAGAAACCAGATTAGCCCAAATAATCCACAGAAATAATGGATTTGTAATTTTTTTTCAATAGCTTGCTATGAAACCTACATTACTTGTAAAGCTTCAGGGTTCTACCCAGTCACTAATTAGAGAGGAGACAGTGAGTCAGAAAAGCCAAATGACCTCTTTCAGATCAGAGGAAAAGCCTTCCTAGGCACAGGGACTGCAGCTCAGGGATTGCTGGAATCCCAAACCTGCATCAGGGGAACTGTCACCCTATCCCAATGGCTATTCAAAGAATACACATTTTCTGCTCCTGAAGAAAACTTCATCTAAACCTGTAAGATTAAAATTTTGATTATATCATAAGATTAATAATTAAAAATACCAAAAATAGTACAAAGCTTTTCTACAGCTTTGTAGGGAATTGCCAGTGGATGAAAGGAAGAAAAGCACTTCATGATGAAACTGGTGCACCCCACGGCAGCACTGTCCTAGTTGTCTAACAAGATTTTTCAGATGAAGCAGTTTCCTTTCAGCAATCCCTGTAACTGGGAACACTGCCCATTTTCTGTTCACTGATGAAAGTTAACAGCACAAGCTCTGGTTGCTAAATAAACAGAGGAGCTTAATAAACCCAAGATGGTCTGATGACAAACACATAAAAAGGGCAAATGTATTGAACCAATCAAATAAAAATCACCAGATGTGGGGATTTTCAATAGGTGGGAATCTGGACCTTTGATTCTTACAGCATGTGGTGTCAGGGCTGTGGCACACTGAAGACAGGAGGTAAGATAAAAGTTCCCCAGTCCCTGCTCTCTTTTACCAGGCAATTTATCAAAAGCACATTCAAAAAGTGTTCCCTTGCTCATAGATATCATGATGATGCCCATCAGAGGATACTGCCAGTGAAAAGAGGCCTTGAACAGTCAAAATGATGTCTGCCAGAACTGTTATTGAACTCATCAAATCTGAACAGAAGGCCTGGACTAAACAGATTTTATGAAGTAATTTCTGGGAAAAAAAAAAGGATAATAAAAAAGTCCTGCTGCAGTTGGAGATTGTGGGGGAACTTGAATAAATTATTGACTTTGTGTCAACAATTTGATTTCACTTTCTTGGATTCAATAAAGATAAATTTCAAAGAAAAACTGGATCAAAATGCGTGGTGAATGGAGGGAAATAAAAATTATTGTTCTGCTATACAGAAAAGATTAAATAAAAGTAATTTTTCACATGCACTCCACAGCATGTGTATCTCCGAGATTGTCTTAGAGAAAGATTTTCAGAAATCTTTGTCATTTAGAAGCATTTTATCAGACAATTAGCCCAGTGAATCTTATTCCCTAGAATTACAGCAAGCTCCATCTCGAGATCCTTTGCAGTTCAAAATATTGTTTGCTCTGCACTATATCCCCCCAAACTGTCACCAGGTCATGGCATATAGAAAAATATATCAGTGTTGTCAATAGAGAAACTTACATATTTATATTTTGTTGTATGTAAATTTGCTAGAATGCTATATTTGAAAATGGCCTCCAAGCACCACCTCTTTTATAAAAAACACCAGTATCCTGGGATCCTGCTTCTACATGGCAACAGGTTCAATCACACAGCTGCTTACCCTTCACAGTCTATTTTTGCAAATAAAAATCTTGCACAGTTTTATGCTATCAAAGATTATGTCAGCTTTTATATGCAAACCCCTCACAAAATATTTTCAAAGATCACTTCATGTCCATGACCTCACCATTAGGAGCTACTGCCACAAAGCAAAAAAACTGACAGAAAAGGAGCAGATTTAGGAGTCAAGGAAGGCACTAGGTCAGACAGGAACTGATTCTGGAAACTGTCCATAGGTCAGAGTACAGTACAATTGGCAGCTCAGGAACAATGATGTTCCTGGGCATGGGAAGGTGCCAGGTGGGTTTGTCACTGCTCCTGCCACCATTGCATCCCATCGCATCCCATCGCATCCCATCGCATCCCATCCCATCCCATCCCATCGCATCCCATCCCATCCCATCCCATCCCATCCCATCCCATCCCATCCCATCCCATCCCATCCCATCCCATCCCATCCCATCCCATCCCATCCCATCCCATCCCATCGCATCCCATCCCATCCCATCCCATCCCATCCCATCCCATCCCATCCCATCCCATCCCATCCCATCCCATCCCATCCCATCCCATCCCATCCCATCCCATCCCATCCCATCCCATCCCATCCCATCCCATCCCATCCCATCCCATCCCATCCCATCCCATCCCATCCCATCCCATCCCATCCCATCCCATCCCATCCCATCCCATCCCATCCCATCCCATCCCATCCCATCCCATCCCATCCCATCCCATCCCATCCCATCCCATCCCATCCCATCCCATCCCATCCCATCCCATCCCATCCCATCCCATCCCATCCCATCCCAGTTTTTGTTCCAGCACACCAGCCCAGCAGCACCAGTGGTGCCATTTATCAGTGCCCAGTCCTGCACCCAGCCCCAGCCTTTCCCCCAGCACCAAACTCCCAGGATTTGAACACTATATTAAGGCAGCAAAAGCACCTTTTAAAAATAACTGAAATGGAATATTTCTAAATCTAACAAAGTACATACACTTGTATCATATTGGCATTCCAAATTTCTCAATGCTAATAACAGATCCTATGTTCTTATGTGCCTAAACTGCCTATAATATCATAACAAGTAACTTATTTTCTCAATGATACAAGCTTCTGCTCAACTTCCATAACCAATTGAAGATTATGTGAACTTAAAGTAAGTACCAGATCTTTATAAATGTACTATTTGTTCATATAAATGGTTTTGGATTTATTTTAACTCACCTTTGAAGAAATAAAATAAAACAGACATAAAGAGCACGTTGCTTAGACTTTACTAGGTTAATTTTGTAAACTGTAGATTTTTGTGTTTAGGAAAATATATTTTTTTACTGCCTTGAACAAAATACTATTGTTATAAATTCTTCCTGGCACTAGATGGAAGGAAAAGATAATTTCAAGGTGACCCAATTGATGTCTCCTAGTCATTAGCATTAGTTTCTATGGCCTCTCATTAACTTGTAAAGTTTCTGGAAAGCACAGCCTACATCAGCTTTTTTGATAGTCATATCTTTATATGACCATGTAGCTCTTGAGGTCACATGGTAGAAACCCTCCACTCTCCAAGTTTCAATGGTATTTTAAAAGTTCAGACAGTTAGGTTGAATCTTAATGCCATGAGACCATGATTTTGCAGGCCTCTGAGCCAAAGCCAGAGACTCTTATTTATTTGGTCTTAATGTTTAGTCATTAGCTCCTGCTGCTAAGCCATTGCACCTTGTCTGTGAAACAACTTTAATTGTCTTGGCAGGTAATAGATCTTGAAGAAAGCTCTGATCAAGCAATACACGAAGCAGTGGTAGCTTTAGTAATGCATTTTATGGATTTTCTTCCACAGAGACTGAGGATCCTCCCTGTAGCAATACACCCTGACTGACAACAATTGCAGCTCGCTGCTCTTCCACTTCAGGTGCTGCTGCCTGGATCACCTGGGAGCTGGTTTGCATTTAGTCAGTTCAGCTTGTCCATAACTCCTCACAATGCAATCATCATATCCCACACAAGGTGTTTTAATTTCTTCATGATTTTGGTAGCACTGGTTTCAAGCAGTGCCGTGGTGACATAACACACCTGAGTGTTCTGTTGGTTAAGGACATTTTCTCAGCTCCCTGCAAGGCTGAAGAATGCCTCAAGCAGAAGGCACTGTCTGTGTCAAACTCACTGCTAATTCAGGTATCTACAGCTAAACTAGGGACAAAATTTCCACAGTACATGAAGAGCAGACAAAAATTAGAGGGATGGCAGAGCAGGGGATGCCCATTGCCAGAGAACAGCACTCATGTTTAACATTAGGCAGGGGGGTAGTAACTTGCAGCTAATCCAAGTACATGCTTTGTGGCTGTCACAGGAATTCACCTATTCAGGAGGTCTTCATCCTCCAGCCAGTGAGATGCACTGTCCAGAAAAGGTACCACTGAAGCCTTGATATTGCTATGTCCAAGAAAACTGATTGCAATTTTACCTGTGGTGAGGTTTCAAGTGGGACACAGGCTTTAGCCCTTTTTTTTCATGTGTAAAATGAAGCCACTAAAGCCTCCATCAGGCTCCTAGCCTTTAAAGTTATGATTTGTCAGAAAACAAAAACAACAAAGCAGAAAGAAAAGGCTCTTTAACAAGTGAAAACTCAGTGCTGCTGACCAACACTTAATTTAAAGTGTTGGCAAGAAATCTTTCAGCTCTTGTGCCCTTGTCAGAATGGGATTTTCCTCTCATCCTGCTTTCTACTTTACCAACTTTCAGGTTCACCTTGGGTTGAATGAGTTGCTTATGATATTTCCAAGTCCAGAGAAAAACTGGTTTTCTTTAAACTCTGAGTTTTGACAGTAGGTCAATCCCTGTTTTCAAGCTTTTTTCCAGATGCCCACACCTCTGTTGGTCAGTGCATCCCTGGGCAGTCCCAGGCACCATCCCAGACAGGGGGAGCACCCACAGGAGGCACAGTCTGCCCTCTGTTCAGAAATCCAGCTGAACAGAGCAGATGAAGGAGGTTCAAACAGAAGGGCAGCCTTTGCTGCCCAGCTCCCCATAAAGTATGGATGGTCACCTGCAGGCAAGCAAATCTCCATTGCTGCCAGAGAGAAGATTGCAGCACAGAATCACAATGCTTCAGTCGGCTGAAAAACTTTTACATCTCTTTCAAAACAGTGGGTCCAGATTAAGCCACTTTCAGTTTTTCTGCTGTTGGCAGCTCTCATTTCATGCACCACAGTAATGAGCACTTTGTTTTTTCCTTCTTTCTATACCTCTGCTCCAGGGCTAACCCAGAGTTAGCACTGATGCAAAAATCTTTAAATGTTCTAAAACCTTACACTAAGTAGACAAAGAGTCAGAGTGAAGGCCAGCCTAAACTTTTTGTGCCACAGGCATCAGTGGACTGAGAGAGGAGGAGGAGACTGATGCTTGTAGGAACTACCTGAAAATGACAGGGTCTGAAAGTATTACAGAGAAACTTTCTATGGAAAGAGTAATCAGGCTACCTCATTTAGGATGCCTGTTGGCTTACCTGCTTCTCCAAAAGGGCCACAGGATGATTCAAGGCATGTAAACAAGGTTTCTCTGAGTCACTGTCTCAGATACCTGAATTTAGGTTCTTACAATTAAGAAATATGAATAGCTTAAATAACGTTAATGTTTTTGTGGCTGCTGTTGTGCCATACTGAACTGTGCATGGCCTTTGCCTTTGTATCTTTATGTCTACTAAAACCCTGAGGAAAAAATAGGTTTAATCTTCCAAAAATGTGTAAGTGATGCAAAAACCTGTCTGGATGCTATGGAGTATTTACAGAGCTTGATATAACCCTTGGGGTACATCACAGCCAAGCTATATAATAATTACGCATCAATTAGTTCCTTGAACATTATAGAACTTCAAGAAAACTGAATATATATAATACCTTTGGCAACTATTGCATTAACATTCACTTTCAGATTTGTGTGTCACATTCAGTGCTGGCCCCTGTTAGTAAGTTAATGACAACCTGAAGAGAGTTTAGAGACAAATAACCATGGAAGATTTGGAGGGACTTACTGACTAGAAAGATGAAGAGAGCAATCTGTGCCAGTCTTGAGTAAAATGTCTCTGGGTGTTGCATATAGGTACAGCCTTATAAAACACGGGCCTTGTTACCCCTGTTAAACCATGGCTCAGGCCTGCTGCTTGGGCTAAGTCGAAGAGGACTGTGGGGAAGAGACTCAGCTGAATTAGGGGTAGGAAAACAAGTTATAAACCATTGTGTGTTCACATCGTGGTGTATGATGGATGGTTGAATTATGTTTGTTATGCTTTAAAACTATGTAACTGATAATGGGCAAACTGCTTAAAAAGGCCTGGTTTTTGCAACAAAGCCGCTCTCCTTTGCACCTGCCTGGGGACTCTGCATTGCTATGGACCCTCACCCACAACTGGGTGCAACTAAATGAATATGATAAAAATCACACATATTTGAAGATTATAATTAACTGTTATGAATGGATGGAGTCAAGTAATTAGGGTTCCATGAAATCAGGTGACTTGGGAAATTTAAATGCAATTAAAGAGGCATAATGAAGTATAGCATCATAGAAAATGCTTTGGTGCTTTGTAGTAATGGAAATCTGCCTTGCTTGGAAAATGTTAAAGTAGACAAAGTGTAGTTTTAAAGAACACCATGAGAAAGCAGGCATTTAAACATAGTTCTGTACCCTCTGCAATTCAGTTTCCTTTTGGTGTGTGATTATTTCAACAGCAGATTGTCTACAGAGTACGATTCCAAAAGTTTGGGTTCCAAAAGTACAAACTCCTCAATCACACATCTAGGTTATTGCATCTCCCCAGGACACTTTAATGCCTATTAATTGTTTCTCATTTTTTCAATTAAACATTCTTTAAATACACTACTGGAAGTGTCTTTTCTTTCATTTGACCAGCAGACCAGATTTCTCATTTCAGCTGATCTCTGTGAAAAGAAAATTAGAATAAATATGTTTACAGGCCAGCCTATTTAATTTTAATTTCCCTTGCTTTATGTTGAAAGAAGGTAATTTACTGCATTTCCCCTGTTCTTCAAGAAAGTTTTGGAGAACATTCAGTATCTGGAAAAGTTTGGTTCGCCTTTGTATTTCTTTTGGAACAGGTGCTGGAGTCCTTATTAAAATCTGAAATAAAGACCACATACACTGCAATATTATCTCTTAAAATCTAAGTAATATTTCATCTAGGATGGAAGATCAGTTGTTCTATTAGAAATAACTTTTTGCTGCCACAATATTAACAAAATTTGCAGTGTCCCAAAAAGACTTGCACCTACGTCGAAACAATTACCTATTTTCATATTCATATAGAATAAAATAAGAAGACATCATGCCCTTCCACGGCTTTGCAGCTAGCAAGAAGAACAAGAAATATCAGCTTCCCAAAGCACCAGAGAATCCTGACTGAAATTATTCATAATATAATAAGCTGTAGTGACTGATCTGATGGCAAATATTATTACCCACAATTTTTCCAGAATGGATGCATGCTGTAGTCTGAAACCCTTCCCATTTTCCTTTCCCTTACACCACCTTTTTGGGCCATAAAACTTTGGTGAAAGACAAGATCTTAGACAAGACTGATTCATAGATCAAAATCTTTGTTATGGGATGGAATAAACTTAAGGCAGGCCTGTCTTGTGTTTCTGCCTAACAATCTTGAATCTGGATTGGAATATATGTTGTAATTCCATGGTGGATATTTTTCCCTTATACAAAACAAGTTCTACTGTATTCCCTACTTCTCATGTTCTCATGGTAAAAGGCTTTCAGATCTAAACTGGCATGGTTTCTGTGTGTAAAGAGGAAATAAATAAGGTCCCTCTGCAGATTTATTCATTAGCACCTACTGCCCCACTTATTCTGTCCCGTGCTGGTTTTAACAAGTATTAACAGATTCTCCATTGCCTCACAGGCTAATGCAACACTGGGAGAGCTAGAACATTCAGCCAGACTGAAATTTCAAATATAGACAGAAAAGGCAGTTTGCCATCCTACCCAAAGAGCTACAATTATTGATATTCTTCACCACATGATGAAGATGAGACCTTAAATCCTCAATATTTAGAAACTTGTGAAAGCCAGCTTTTTATTAAAAGTTGGCAAGGAGATGAATGCAGGTTTGTTTAATGACAAATGATTATCTATATGTGGGCCTAAGTTTAGCCCCTATACAAGCAAACCTATTGCTTTCCTGTTTAACCTGCAGGACATGAAAATAAAAATCTGACAAACACATGCAGGAGAAACAAACAGAAATGACAGCCCCATGTGATAAAAGCCACAGTTCTGCAAGATCTTGCTCATGAAAGCACATGTTATATAAAACACTGTTGATTATTTTGAGGGCTGACAGGCACATTCATGGAGATGGAAAGTTTTGCACTTCTGACTCCCAGATGTGATATTTTATCAGGGAGAAGTCATTTGCTACTTTGCTGAGAGAACAGTTTTGATACAATAAAACATAATTTTCAATCCTCTGAATGTCCTAAAAGCAAGAAGTCATGAAGCACTTTGAAGAAGCGAGCACATGTAGTTAATTCATTTAGAGGTGACTAAACAGAGGCATAAATTACTATCTTTCATTTCTAGACTGTGTTTTTACAGGTTCATTTTACATACTGCCTAAGAAAGAAAAATAACTGAAAACTAGCTAACAACATAGAGCATAAAATAAAATGTTGTTCAAAGGGCCAGGTTTTTAAGTGATTTCTTGGCATCTAAGAATGCAAACAAGTCCCATGACAGATCTTTTTCTGTGCTGCCTTAGGTCGAGAGAACTAAACCCTCTTGAAAACATCTCAGAAATTCAGCTGCTGGTAGCTCTTTAAGCGCATATTTTCCGTGCACTCATGTCTAAGAGACTGATAGACACACCAATACAATGAAACTCAAATTCCCAGTAAAATAATACTTAAAAACACCCACCAAAATAACTTAAGTAATACAATAATACTTAAAATAAATCTTTCCCTGTGTGAGAACAAATACCAGGTCATATATAGTGCCCATGATTTTTCCCTATTTCACCTAATGACTGTGATTTTTCAGCAGTTATTTGTTAATTTTTTTAACAAAAGTCTCACCATTGATAAAAGATCTTGACCCAGTATTTTTGGCAATAAAAGCTGTACAAAGCTTACCTGCTATAAATGTAGCATCCCATGTGATTGATTTCTTTGTCCAGTTTATACCTCCTGAAGTCCTCCCAAGCATCTTTAATGGCTGTGATGGCCATTATAGCACAAATTGGGATCACAGACACCTCTGGTTGGAATGCATTCACCACTGGCACAAAATTCAGCAGTGCAATGAACACAAAATAAATATTGGCAAAGCGGTGAAACTGCTCATAGATATTTTTAGGGAGGAAAGTTATGATAGTATATTTTGTGGTCTTAATTTCATTGGTGTCGTAGTATCTGTTTGGATTTTCCTTCCACTTCTTGCTTCCAAAGGGCAAATTGGAGATGATCACACGTTTATTTTCATTTTTCTTCTTTCTTTTCCTTACTTTTCCTCTCTTCTCCAGCTCCTCATTTTGGATTTCCGTGTCTGTAGCACCACATTGGCAGCAGGTTTCCTTGAAAAAATGTTTTTTCCATGTCATTCTAGAGAAGCAGCCTGCAAAAATTTTCCTTGACATCTTGTTTTTCTTTCAAAAAGTAGCTCCAACTTGAAAACCAGTGAAGTCAGAAGAGTTCAGTAGTGCAAATGAACTCCCAAATGGTGAAGAGAAAAGCTGAGATGTCTGAATCCCAGGGCTGCCTCCTCCACTCCAACCTCCACGTAGCCAGGGCCAGGGATCATCCTGACTCAGCTGCACCAGGTCCTAGATCCTGCTGGGGCAGCTGCACCTCACGTCTGCCAAAAGCATCCTGAATGTTCTGTTCTTCCTGCCAGCAGACGCCTGGAGGCCCTGCTCAGACCATTTCCCTCCTCTGCCCGTGTGAAGTGTCTGTGCTTTAACACAGAGCTGTGGCAAAGCTGAACACACACACACACACACACGATGTTCACAGGTCACTCCAGCAGTTCCAGAACCACTTTATAGCCCTGGGAGTTGCCAGGAAGCTCAAAGGTAATGGGCAGAGCTCTGTGTCCCAGATGTCAACAAAGGATTGCTACCAGCCTCAGAACAGACAGTATTTCTCTTTTATTTCCTCTATCTATTGTTTTCGTGACCATAAGATCGATTATTATTAAACAAACAACCAACCCCCATTCCCCCAAGCTAAGTAAACCTCTGATTTTGTAGCCAGAGGAATCAGACACAGACAGAAGCAAGTGAAGTGCAATGTACCTGGATTGCCCCTCAGCCTGTTCCTTCTCCCCAAGCCTTCCTCTCTCTACCTAGACACCCCTTCCCCTTTGATCCTTCTTCCTCTGACACATAAATATGTCAGCACAGACGAGGGCTAATTTCCACAAGAGCTAATGACATGTATGTAAACCATAGCAATTTTTTTTTCTCTGTGGCTTGGGCTTAAGAGCAGGTGAAAAGAGGAAAGCACACAAATATTTAAACTTATTTTAAATGAAAACTCCTGTTTGCTTCACGTTGCAGTGACAAGGTAAGCAGTCTCAAGTTAGTACTTGGACAAGAAACTCTGATGAAATCGAAATGTTGCAACAAGAATTGCAGTGAAATTATTTCTTCCTTCTGAGTCAGTCCTGAGCAAACAGCTTCCCGCAGGTGTTGCACCAGCTCCAAAGCCAAGTTGGATTGTATTGATCTCTGCTTACTGGAAGTCCTAAAACCTTTTCATCTCCTGATTATTATATGATTTTCCATCCTGTTTTTTCATCTCCTGATTATTATTCTATGATTCACCTTGAATGTAGTTGATCATTAATTTCTGTATTACTGGCTTTAGTGTGAGACATCTGAAAGACTTTGTTCCAGTTTCTGTACAGCCCCAGTTTTCTGTTCTAGACTTGAGTAAGTTCCATTTATCCTCCAGATCCTGCTGCTATCAGGAGAGGAATTTGTGTGTGTTGACAAGTTGCTCTGAAAACTTGAAATGAAAACCTGTATGTATCAGCACACTCTGTTGTGACATGAAACAAAGCCTCAGTGATATTGAGATGATTTAAGATAAATAAGGCATTTTTAAAGCTAGAAAAAAATATTTTGTAATGGTTCTTCCAAACTTAGAGTATTCTGAAAGGTCAGTGAGGGAGTTCCTGTAAAATCAGATGAGCAGTTTCTATCACAACAGAAGCAAGGAAACAAATAATTGATTTAGTTTACTTACTTGTCATATACCCTGGTTTTAGTGAAGTTTATTGTCTTGTCATACTGGTATTTTCTGTAGTCTTCAACAGCATCCTTAATCATGTTGAAAAACAGCACCATGACCAAAGGCAGCATGGTAATCTCCCTGTGGAAGACTTCCACTTGTGGGAACCAGTTCAGAAGCACCAGAAAGAAAAAGTAGAGATTACCCAGCCTGAAAAGGTATAAAATAAATTAAAAGTAGTCAGAAATTAGAATGTATCCTTTCCCTAATGAACAACCCCCATTCTGTGTCAGAACAACATTAATAATTTCACTCTTCTACCCTGTTTTTCCTTTCTCCAGAACAAATTAATCAGCTGCTTAACCCAGATGCAAATTTTTTCTTCAGAAGGGCTTGTGACATACATTTTCATACTATTATAGTTAGCTCCTGTTTTCTCACATGTTGGAAATAATATTTGTCTGTGGGATCTCCAAGGTCTCTAATGGCCCCTCAGTCTTGAAAATAAGCACAAAATTAAACAAAAGCCAAACAAACTTTAAAAAACTAACCAATGAATTTATAGAAATGTACCCATCAAGAATCCATGAAGGATTCTGCAACTGGCAGGTTGAATTAGGAATGAGCCAAATTAGTATACAGAATGAAAATGTCAAAGCTGGAGATGGATATACAACTTCCATTTCTCTTTATTGTGATGATGGTTTCTTGGGTGTCTTTTTGACTTGATTCTTTATGCAGGGGTGGGGGCTTTACATAGTTTTAAACCGGCACTTGGAAAGAAACCTGACCTTGCACTTGCACACACATATATACTATTTCTACATTGGTAGACAGTCACTTTGTAACATGAAAAATATATCAAAATTGAGCTGCAGAAATCTACAAAATTTCAGAGGTGTCTCAACACATCCAATTAATTCCTTTTGTGTTCTAAAAACCAGAGGTTTATGCAATGCAAAACCAGAAGGATTTTAAAATAAAATTTGATTTTTTTACAAGGAGAACTGTTGCAGCATTCAATGAAAAAAGCTGGTCACAGTAGTGGTTAAACACTCCCTTGCTTGCTTTAATCCACCATTTTACTGTCAACTGAGTGCCATTTTGTTACAAATTCATCACCTGAATTTTAGTATAGTTTCAACTACAAAAGCAGTTGTTCTTCATCCCACTCAAATATCAGTTTCAGAGAGAGTTCTTGAATCTCAAGGATCACTGAATTATTGCAGTTGAGACAGCCACGATACATAAAGTATCATTATACAATTTCAGAAAGCTTCAACCCATACAGAGCACCATCACCCCACTTCAGAAAGCTGCAAGCATCTGCCCTCTCTGTTCTTCAGCCCAACCCTTTATCCCCCACGTTGATGCCCTGCCCCTGTGTGCCCTCTGCTCCCTTTGGTGGCTGCTCAGTGCCCCTGGGCACTCCATGGCTCATTGCTGTCAGTGCTGCTCCCCTGCTGCTCACAGCTGTGCCCATGGGGATGGGCTGGGCCAGCCCCACTCCAATCACCACAAACTCTGTGCCTACGTTGAATGAGTTTTTTACCTGTGAAACTGTCTCAAAAGACTTCGGGGCAAAAAAGTGAACCATGTGTACTCTGTGGTCTGTATCCTGTTTCTAGAATAAAATGTAGAATCTTGTTTCCAGTCCTTCCACTGTCTCCCATTGTCAGGCAGCACAATCCTCCATGTGTTCAGGCAGAGTTTTGGTTTGGCTCTGGCAGAAAGCAGCAGAGGTGTGGATTCTGGCAGAGCCTGGCAGGGACTGAGAGCTCCCCGTCGCTGCCAGCGGTACCAGGCCGAGTCCACAGACAACGCCATTCTCTGCAGGCAGGGCAGCCTGAAAGACACAAATGCATGGCAAGGGCTGAAATCCAATGCCACTCTGGTAGAAAACTCCCTTCATGTTTTGCAAGCAGAGTTTTAACACAAAGACAATTCTCCTGCTCAGCGCAGTGCGTGTTCTTCGATTTAAGAGCTTCTGTAGAGAATGCAGAAAATAAAAGACAAAACAAAATCTTCAATATGAGAAAATCTATTTCTATCTCTGGGGATGGAAAAATATCTAAAATCTATTTTCTGTGTCTTAGAACAGCAAATTGACAGAGATAAAGCCAATTTAACAGTGGTGAACATTGACTTTTCCATCATGAATCCTGTATCCTATTTTTCAAATTGTAAAGTGCCACCAAATCTATTCAGGCATTTTTCTTAAAATGTCTGACTTTCTTACAATACTTTTCCTGTTCACTCTTACTTATAGCAGGACTGCTTCAGGTTTTGAATCTTAATAGCTCAGATAATAAAGAGCTGCCGCATCAGTTTAATCACATTCACACATAGGTAACAGTTTTCCAAATTCTTCAAAGAAATCTGATTTGGAAGGAAAATCCCAGCCAGCACGAAAACAATGGATATTTTATGGGTTGGAGAGATAAAGGAATTAAATCTCGCAATGTTAATCCTATTATCACTGAAAATTTGTCTCCTGGTTTGCTCACACATTCACAGCTGCAGGTGTGCTGCTTGGGCTCCAGCCACACAAGAGTAGCTGCTGTAATGCTCAATCTGAACACAGCAAAATCTCACTCAAGCAGCATGAGTTTGAGAGCTGGAAACTGCCATATAATGACAAGGCACTAAATGTGCAAAAGCAAACCAAAAATGAAAGGTTCTGGCCTTGTGCAGCTTCAAGGTTCCACTGAACAAAACATGTGAACTGAATCCACCTAATTTAGACTGGGGGAAATACAGAGTATGTGACTTTCTTTAGGAAAAAAACCAAAGCCTTAATCATATCCAAGAATATGTTTGAGTCATGGAAGAAGAGAAAACTACTCTGCCAGTGGGCAAATAAATGAGTGTTTGACTGAAATCAAAGTTGTATTCAACATATACTAACTTAGAGCCATGTCCTCACAGTGTAATCTTTAAACGGTGGTGCTGAAGGATTTAATAATGAAAAGGCAGAAGTTCCATTGTTGGTGGTTACCAAAAAGCACACAGTGCTTTTGTGTGTACCCAGTGAAAACACTGTAGGGAAATGATGCAGTTTATATTTTCTAGGTTAAAGGATGGACACCTGGAAAATTCTGCCACCTTGCTCTTGTTCTGAGCAATTAACTCCCCAGTCGATTTCAGCTTGAATTAAGGTCTGAACAGTAGATGGCAAAGTGACCCAGATACAGACTGTACTACATACATCTTTAACCACATTATACATGCATATATATATATATATATATCTTCATATAAGTTGCAGGTGACAGAGTTACACACCACCTATCAGAGCACCTCATTCTGTATCTGAGATACACCAAGGTAGGTTGAAATTCCTTAGAATTTATAAATGAAAAAAGCAATAATTTCAGGCATATTGCTAAAAATAAAAGCAGACAAGATTAATTAAGGCAGCTATACACATAATAGAACCATGTCTTCCACAACTTCCCCTGGGAAACTTTTTCTAAAGCTTCACAAATCACAATTAGGCAAGCCTGCTTGATATTCAAGAGAGGGGCTCTCTGCTCTCCATCTTGACAAATTTCTTACTGTACAAATGAATTAATGAAATGACTTAGTCTTATTCAGTTTGGAATTCAGCCCTCCTCCCAATTGTCTTGAAAGGCAGTGGTCAACCAGTGCCATATCCATGAAGAGAGGCCAATTGCTGCCATCAGGCAACTGAATGTGTTGCAGGAAATGCAGACATTCCTCATAAACCCCACAGAACTGAGCAAGTGCTCTGTGGGGGAATTACACAACTGCATGCATAATCAAAGCAGCAGGATAATGGCTTTCCTGACCTGGGAACTTCAGTGCTGAGAGTGAAAAAGTAGCAGAAGCAAACAAAGCTTTTAATTTCAGATCACTAAAAACATAAAGGATACTAAATGTGCCATCAGTGTAGCAAATCACCTAACAGGAAAGAAGAAAGAATTCAAAGATACATCCTTCTGTAAAATGACAATTTTCTATAATTCAGACAACTTCTCACAAGAATATTCCAACTTGGTGGAAGTTTCATGTGTTATGCCATCTTCTGTATGGCAGGAAATCTACAAAACATATTGCTCTCCTTTGGCAATATATTTAATGTGTCTGTCCTAACTTTTTCTAAAAAAGCATTTTAAAACCTCTTTTCTGCAATTCTAGAATATTTTACACACTTGTTTAGTTTATATTTTCACAGAGATAGCATTGAAAGAACCCAAGAAGTGTGGATTTTTTCAACATCCTTTTACAAAAGTCACTGGCTTGCTTTCATCTGGTTAGTGAAGCTTCAGCACCACAATCCATACCCTGACAGAGAAACATCAAGGTGATGCAGACTTTTCCAACACCATCTTGTTTGGGATTTGCCACCTATTCCACTTCAGCATAGTAATTACAGCAGGTGCTTTTTTGAGTGCTGGCACATTTAGAGCTATTGCAGCCTTGCCTGAGCTCCCCTTCGTCAGCCACTTCTGAAATATTGCCTTCAAAAGGAACCAGGAAGCTCCTGCTTGGTTTTTGACTGGGATTTTGAGATTTTCCATGGGACAAGGTCAGAAACAGCAGGCAGGGCTGCAGAAAGTTGCATTGTGCTGTCACCCTGTCCCTGTGCAACAGGATGAGAAATCCATGGACAAGCCATGGCTGAGCTGCAGCTCAGCACTGCCAGACTTGGAAAAGGAGGGGACAAAAAGAAGTAATCTATGTTCTTAAACTCACAAAAGCTAATAAGTAGGAGGCAGCCACTTCAGGTAAGCCATGCAGAGGAATATCCATGACAATTCCCCCTCTATTACTATATAATCATACAGCAGAAGCTTTTAGTGTCTCGTTGTTCAGTCTTTTGTTAATTTTCAGTCAATTAATGTTGTTATCATCATTCCCTAATTGAAAACCTAAAAAGTTTCAGTTTCAAGAAACTATTTACCCTCTTTCTTTCTATTGTGTTACTGATGGATGCTCTGTGGGCAGTTTTCAACAGGGCAGACGGAGTTTTCCCATTTCTAACTCCCACACGGTTTTCTGGGAGCAAACAGTGCAATCTAGCCTAGGACATGCCCCCTCCCCCCTTGTGTAGAGGCCCCTCAAAATTTCAAGACCCACAGAGGTATATTAATGATATAAAATTATAACAGATCATTACCTCTTTTATTCTTCCTTCTAGAAAAAGCACTCCACCACACAGTTCAGTTTTTTGTCACTCTTCTTCTTTGTGCTGCCAGTGGAGGTACTACAGTCTCAAGAGATGGGCAAAAATCTAAAATGTATTTAGGTATCTCAATTCCTGAACTTCTGCATTTGGAATGAACCAGACCATCAACACAGAAGTGATTAAACTACTGTCTAATTATAGCAAAGGTGACTTCCCATACAGAAATATGTCAACTAGACACTCAGTTACACTAAGATGTGAGATGATAAATGTGTAAGATGGTGTCAGTGCAGGAGGGTAGATGCAGTACTCACATTATTTCACAAGCTGCATCAAAATGTCTGAAATATGAAGCAGTAACAAAAGTGTGAAAACCTTTGCACCTTTCCTAAGAAGCTGTGGAAGAAAGGGTGTCCAAGAAAGTTTTCAAGATTTCTGATATTTGATGGAAGAATGAAGTGAATGATATGCTGTAAATTAAAATGGTATCATTCAAAATGTCATCAGGCAGCTATTGAAAAAAGCGAATTTCTTTGCAACAAAAGGAGAACTGGCATACTCTTTCTGTAGAGTCTGGAGTGCCATTTGGTAACTTGTGCCATCAGCCAGTTCAGAGGAACAATGTGAGAAAACAATTTTTCTTTGTCATTTGCATGTGGATTGAAATATCCATCTTCTATTAACAAAAATAGTGTATGTGCTATTCTTGGAAGGGATACTTTTTGCCTAATGATGCTCTGAAAAAGTTCCTGTTTGTGAAAAGCTATTGACAAGCCTTTCTCCTAAGGGGAATTTTGCATATCACAACAGTAATGTATTCACTGCAATAAGCAGCTGTTGATTCTACCTTATAAAAACCAAGGCCACCATTCATGTTTTGAAAGCCTCTTTTATTTTCTTCTTCCTGTATTTAATCAATGAATGAAACTTTCCTCATTGGTAGGACTGTACTACATTTCTGTCCTATACATCTGTGAAGTCACTGAGATTTAGCCTGCACAGTGATAAACTTTCACAGATAGCCCGTGCCTGTATTTATCACATAATGTACCAGGGCACATGAACACATTTGAAAAAAGAGAGGAACAGGATAATTATTTATTCCTTTTGTTGGGAGAGCTGAGAGGCACACTGGGTTGGCAGAGACAAAGGGAATCACCGTGGCAAGTTGTTTCCAAGTGTGGATTCTAACATGTACAGACAGGTCTGCATATCACAGATGAATTACCTTATACTTACCTGTCTCACGCCTTCTCAGGCAGGCCATTGTTTATTTTAAAATTATTTCATATATGTCATATGATAATGGGAAACTGTAGGCATTTTTATGCAATTTGTGAACTTTCTTTTTAAGACCTTGACAAGAAAGAAACCAGAAGGAAGATAGCACTATACATCCAAGCATGCAGTAGACACAATTTGGCATTTTTATCCCCAAATGCTTTATCTTCTAGTTGGGAGTACTGCAATTAGAAGCCAGCAAAAAGTTTTCAGGAAATACTTCCCTTTATTGGAAAAGGGATGCTGCAACAGAGCACTGATGGTGTTCTCCTTTTGCACCCTTGTGTTGACAGTGAAAAAGCCCTCTCAATTTTTCATAGCTAGCCCATGTAATGAGTATTCTCCTGTGATTGATTCATCTCATCCAATACTAGAGAAAACTTCCCTCTTATATGATAGGAACAGACTGCATTAGAGAGGTATGCTGATGCTATTAGCAAGGAAGGACAGATTGTGACATATAATTTACAAGCATTTTTTCAAATGCTATCTCTCTTTTGAAGACTCTTGTATAGAAAAAAAGGTATTGTTAACTGTAGGAGAAAGCTCACCTGAAAGTCAGCAATAAGAAAACAATTTTCTCTCTTTTGAGGTTGCCTCATTTCTTCCAAATAACAGGCTCAGCTGCAGATCTCTGCAGCCCAGACTTAAAAGGCTGGAGAAGGGAGTCCTGCCTCTCTGACATATGCAAAACAAGTTTTACACAATCATGCATGGTGCTGTTTATTAAAGGGATCCACATTAAATGAAAAACAACCCTGCTCACAGGCGTATGTAAAAACAAATTCAGAAGGTAGAGATACAAAACAGTCATTTTCAGAGCCATCAAAGAAAGACAAGATCTGCACCTTGTTTTAAAAAGCTAGGTTTTGGAACTTCAGGGCAAAATTTCAGACATGGTGGAGCTTTTTTTTGAAAATCAGTGAGAAAGTGCAGTGGTAGCATTTGCTTTCAGGAGTGTGCATTATCAAGAATTATAAATAAGTAAATGATTTCACGTTTTGACCTGATATTTTCACTTCTACATACCTGTAAATCAAGAAGGTCTCAAATAACACAGGTCCCCTCTAAGGCTTTATTCCATTATTCCGAAATTTAAATTTTATTTCCTAATTGACAGCAGCAAGCAACTTTTCTTATTGCACCAAATGGATGATGCAGCATCCATTCAAAAGAGCCATTCTGAGGAAGGCTTGACCAAGGAGATAAACATTACCAAGTGAACTGAGTATTATAGAAATTTCAGCCACAAGCTTCTTTATCTGCTTTGCAATTATCTGCTAGAAAGCTCTTTCATTTTTGGTGATACTATATAGAAATTCTTCCTCGGTCATAGTTCAGAGACAGAATCATGTAGTTAAGACTAATGGGAAAAGGAAAGGAGATTAGGGAGAAAGAAGAATGCAGTTGTATTGATTAGCAGCATACAGACCACAGCCTAAAATTATCCTGTAGCATTTTATAGTGGAGCTACAATACTTGCAGAATTAAAGAAAATTGCTCAAATGAAAAAAGAGCTCCAAAAAATGACTTCATTCAAAAATCTTAGTCAGTGCAGACTGTTGTCATTCAACTGACAAGAGAAATGTATTATGGATTAACAATTATATAATGCTTTTCAGTCCAAGGTTGTGTTTGTGGGGGATAAATAGAAAAGAGCTTTTCATAAATCTAATACGTCAGACCACAGAGCTTCACTGTTCCATTGCTGTATTAGACTGACATGTTTTCCCTGCCTTAGATGCTCTTTCCTTGGGGAATAAACCCCAAAACCTTGCAATAATAGGTTAATTAAAGGCTCTTTGCTGAGCCCAGATTTCAGTGCAGGATGCAGAACTTTGCTGTAGCTGAGCAGTGCAAGGCATGTTCAGGCAGCTCTCCCTTCTGCAGGGCTGCAGCCCTGTTATTAAGGCTGGTTTCAAAATAGATGTGCTCTCAGCATATGCTGACATACAGGTCATGCAGACAAGGATGATTATCAAATATTATTCAAGAGGGAAGTTTCCAGCTTGCAAACAGTAATGTTGGATGCTGTGTTAACTTCATTCTGTGAATAAGGAACTTGCTCAGGTCTCCCACATGATGTGCTTATTTAAATAGAGAGTTAGACTAAAATTATCTGGCTTGCTGCGAGGAATATCACTGCTGCCAGCATGCCCAAGAACTACAGTGGGCTATATTACATTTGGGCCCACTGTACTTTTCACAAGTGTAGGCAGAGGCAGCTTCTGCCACCTTCCAAAGCAGGGATTGCATTTGCCCAGCTCACATTTTCAGCTGAGGAGACACTGGAAGATGACACTTGCTTACAGCCCTTACAAAGCCCAAAATGGCAGGGAGACATCAGATGGAAACAGCAGCCAGGGCTGTGGCTGCCATGACTTTTCCTCTGGCTTTTCTTACTGCCAGACTTTGGCAGTGGATTCCTAAAAATATTTTATGTGCATATATATTTTCAAATAAGTAAACATAGTTGCAGAAAGAAGACTGCAGGCTCAGGTCAGTGCAGAAGTGAGATTGAGAAGTGAGACCATTTTAAGAACTAGTCAGAACTACACATCTGGGCATGGATTTTGTTTTGAGGATGCACATGAAGGTGTTTTCCTAAATACAGATGTTTTCTGAAAACAGGCCTTTATTACTTTTATCCAAGAAACATAAGAGACATAATACAGAATCTCTTATAGTTCACTTTAAATAATATTAAAAAATTTTCTATGCCACATGAACATACATTGGCCTAAATAAAAACGTATATACAGCCTATACCCCTGACCTTTGGAAACTGCCTCCAGATGAGCTTCCAAATACAGGCAAACATACAATCCTTCCTTTGCTTATGGAAGAAAGGGTAATTCATAGAGAAAAAGTAAAAACATTCCAGACCTAACTTCTTCCTGAGCTCCAGAAAACTTCATCTCCATTCTTTCCATAACCTGGTTATCAGAAAAAAAGGCCAGATAAGGAAATGAAAAGATGGGTGTGATGCTACAGTGCCTCTCACTCATTCGGCTCACAGGACACAAATCTGCAGCTCACCACTGCGCTTTTGGATGCCTGATGCATCATCCACATGGGGCAACACAAAGAAAAGTTGCTGCTGCTTTCAGTTAGGAAATAAAATAAAAATGTTGGAATAATGGAATAAAGCCTTAGAGGGCACTTGTGTTGTTTGAGACCTTCTTGATTTACAGGTAACATAGAAGTGAAAATATCTTGATAGTGTTCTGCATCTGGGGAACCTGCCTTATCTACAAAAACACTTCAGACACCAATAATCAGAGAAAACAGCTGCAACCAGCACCCTCAGGGTTCTACAATTCTTACCATCTCTCCATGGCTGAGAAAAGCCCACCTGTAAGGATTAAAAAAGTATTAAGGAATTTTGGGTCCAATACATTCTGGGAGTAGAGGAGTGCCAGAGCCCTCCCAAGCATCAATTGAGCATTAGCTCAACTGCAGCAACTCAGCTGGAGCAGTCACCTCTGGGGGACACAATCCTGGCCACCAGCAGCCCTGTGAGAAGCCATCTCCACCCAGATCCTGGGGAAAAGGACACACAGAGACAGACTGGGGAGGCAAGTCAAGATTTTGGTAGGGCAAAGGGAGGCAGCTTTAGACCCACTGTACTGGAAGCCCATTTAATCAGAAAAGGTTTATTCAGTAAACTGCAAAGAAATGCTTCCTGCCCAATATCCATGTCTGGGTGGGGCTTTTTGCACAGCTGTCTCGTTTTTCTAAATAAATCACACGAGCAGCATTTTCTGGGACTGGGAAATGTTCCCTGTGGTCTCATCTGCCTATTTAGAAGTCCTTTGAGTTTGCTATTAGAAAGGAAACCAATACCTGTTATCCAATGTGTACTTCTGCCTCCAGCTGAGTTATCCTGCACACTACTTAATTAGAAGACCATGTATTTCAAACTCCAGCAACAGCAGAATTTAGTTGCATTTTAGCCCAGAAACGAGGACACCAAAATTAGAGCAATTGTCTGAATAATAATTTTTTTTGTTTGTTCCACTTAATATTCAAAATCAAAGTGAAGTGGCCTCTAAAAGACAATCTAATATTTATAGTGTGTATGATTATAAAGCACTTAGGCTGAAAATTATGTTGCAGATGTTCATGTGGGAACTCAGCAATGCTGAAAAATTCCAAAAGGAAGCAGAAAAAAATGAAAATAAACTGGAAACTGACCAGAAGATCCTTTATATGTAAAAACCTTTTATGCATCTATGTTTTTGTCAGAATGTGCTGACTCTAATTTCAGTTCTCCAAATCTGAATATTAAAGTGCCTCAAAGAGAATGGTTACTTATTTATATGAAATGGAAAGAAAAACCAGAAAAGCTAAAAAGACTGCCAATTCACTAGGGCACAGTTGCATGTCAGTCCAAGATCAAGGGAAAGCTTAATCAGGACCTAATCACACAGCATTGTTGGAGGAATGTCCAGTGACACCTGGGCTGGTGGCACAGGTGTGCACAACGGGTACCCAGCATAAACTTGCTCTGGTTCTCTCTGGAACAATTATTTTCAGGCATTTTTAAAAGGATGACATGAAAACCATGTCAGTCCACAAAAGCCCTGCTGGCAGTCCTGCACCACAAGGAGAGCACTGGAGACCTGAGAGGGCCATGTCAGGCCCTGGAGGATGGACACAGGTTGACCTGGACACAGGAAACTCATCTCCCCTCTTGCTCACAGGTTTCCTTGGCCTTGAAGCCTATCACAAATTTCTGTAGAAGATTCTGAGAATAAAATGCATAATAGTATGTACTTGTAAAATGCTGCTTGGAAGCATCCATTACCTTTTAATAACATTAGTAAAATTCCTTTGAATCCTATCCCTCCTTCTATACTGCCATCCTCTCCCAGGCTAGGTTAACTAGGATACACATTTTTGTATTTAAATAAACTAGATAGATAAAACAGGACAATATGACAGAAACTATTTTATAAGGCCCCAAAGAGTATAATACAAAAATTCACTTGTTGGGAGGGTGTTTCCTCCCAGACCCCTATTAACAAAATTTACAATATGCCCAGTCAAGGCTGGTTTTCCTACAAAAAACCAGCTTATCCTATCCATATCTCTGATCTTTCTTGCTCCTCCATCTGTCAGGTCACAGAATTACAGCACTAACCTTAGGAAATGTCACCTTATTCCAGTGAAAATGAGTCACTTGACAGGCAGCCAGCACTGAGGGGAGTGGGAGAGGACAGGGGTGGGAGGCAAACACTGATGCACTCACACTGCAAATTACTGCAGGTGCCTAAAACTATTCCAGCTATTCTGGCTCTCTCTGAAGCAAGAAATCAGGGAGAAGTGGCCTACAGGCAATGTTCCATGGAGACAAAAAGAGCTTATGTTTGTACGGCAAGGTGACTCAAGCCAGACCTTTTGCAAGGAAACAGGGATTATTAAGTAATTTTGGCAAACGTCACATCTTATCCCCATAGAAAAATACATAACTGAAGCAAGAGAAATAAACCCTTTCATGTCAGAAACTACATCTTTGCAGAATATTAGATGTACTGCACTGAGGCAGCATAAGCAGAGACCCAAAAGCACAATAAAATTTGAGATCTAGAAAAGTTCAAAAAATTATTTTATTTGATTCACGCAGGCTGCATTTAGAGAACACAGTGATGATATGTAAATACCAGAATTAGGAAGCAGAACTTGGTCAGACCTGATGAAGCACCTCTTTGTTATTCAGCAGTGCAGTTATTTTATAAAATTAGGCAAGGCCAAGAAAAATGGGCTGACAGGAAGCAAATGCTCCATGCCATAAGTACTTGGGGCCTAACAGAGCTATCCCAACAGAGCAGGGTAGATACTGCCTTGTCAGAATCTCTGGCAAATTCAAACTTCCTCTCCCAATCTATCTTCAAACTCTATGTTTCAAGTAAAGTTTATCACAAAATCTCTGATAAGGAAATGAAGAGCAAACATTGGCAGATTTTTCTTTCTGCTCTGAAATCTCATATGAAACCTTAAGGTAAAAAGCAAATACATGCCTCTGTCCTTCTGAAGGTTCCCTAGGCTTACTTTTTTGCTGCTTTGCAAAAATGACTCGTGCAGTCATTTATGTGGATGCAAAATAATCATGAAAATGAGCAAACAGTAGATTGATCCAGAAATGAGAGGCAGAATGGAATCCAAGTGATACCAGAACAGCAGCTGTTAAGGCTGAACCCAAAGTGAATTTAATACATCTAATTCCAAACCTGATCTTCATTTACATCTGGTTGCAACATCTGGGACAATATTAGCATTATATTTGTTGATAATTACTACTTAAACAATGGAAATGAAGAAATTAGAATTTTGCTTAAGATTGCTCAAGTCTGAAATATGTCCTTAAAGCATAATGATACTGAGAAAACATTCTGAAGATTTGCAATAAATGACAAAAACCCAAAAAACCAATCCAAACATCTTTTCTGATATTATTTCTCTTAATTCCAAATTTTAAGACTTTAAATTCTAACTCATGAAAACCTATTTTGTTCCTCTGTTTTGTGAGATATTTGTTTGGTTGTAGAATATATACTATCATATAGCACATATGTAGAATTTATACTATCATAAACACTGGCAGAAATTTCAGGTTTTAATTAGCATGCATTTAAAGAGCAGAACATGAAGCAAACAGTCACTCTGATGATTTGTAGCCAGGGTTTGTTTGAACAAAACAAGCAAATATTTTTTGTTTGCCTTTAAAGTTTGAGGGTGGTTAATTTCTGTTATAAGCTAAAAGATTAGTTATTCCAAGTACTCAATTCATTAAATTATAATCAAAACCAGATGACATTCAAATTCAAACATAACCAAAAGCATTAATAACATAAATGCTCTTGGAGTCTGATGTATAAATGACTTCACTTCCAGGCTGACATTTTACATACAGTAATTTTACTGAAATCACATTAGGTCATGAGTCTGTTCTTGAATCAAAGGAAAAAAGTTCTTATCATCCTCTTCTTGCTTATACTGCTGACACAAGAGAGACTTTCAGCCAAGTCTTCCTCACAAATTCTGAAGTGTTACAACTGGTCCCAGAGTGTGTGAAAGAGCTTCTGTGCCACTGCCAAAGGTTGTGTTTTTGCCAGAGCAGTCTACTTGTGTGTTACCAAAGTGATTTCAAACTGACTTTTCTTGCCTTTAAAAGCACTGGATTGCAATTTGTATCTCCACATTGAAGCTGATTGCAGCCTGCTGTTACACGTGGCACTTGACTCAGTCATCTTCTCCAGCTATTAAGTGAGCTGGGTTTAGCTACAACCCAGAAGTGGATGGTGGAAACCATAATTTTTTACAGCTTTGCTTTGAGTAGGGAGTGCTGTGAACTTGGAAAGTTGTCAGTCTAACTTCCTGGAATTTTACTCATTTGTTATCTTATGTAAGCCCAGCTGACCTGCGGCAAACAGTGGAACTTCTTTTCCTCTAAATTCAGAGACAGATTTAACAACTTTACAAATTTCAACAAATTGTGTTCTTTCTTCTCTTCTGTTCCTTAATTATTTTCTCTAACTTGAGTGTTGTGGGTGTTGATCTCTGTGTCCTTTCTCATTACACGAGCATATAGTGCAGTTATAAATACCATGGGGTGCTGGGAGTTCCATTACCTGCAGTAAGAGGTGTGACATTTGCAAGTCCTTCCAAGAGCAGTAACTGTGATCACTGGGTGATTGCTGTGATAACCACAGCAATCTGTAGTTACTATTACACCAGTCTAAACTGGAAGGTACTTCACAATGGTTTTATTGTTTTTCTTAGCAGCTAGAAGACAAAGTCTCTTGGCAAAATCATCTATTTCTGTACCCAGTGCACCATCTTTTCATTCATCAGTGCACTGCAGTGCCTCAAGACATGGTTTGTTACTGTACCATGTGAATTCTACAAAAGAAATTATTTTCAGAAGTGAGTTCCCCTTGGACAAAACCCACAGGTCACATTGGTCACCCTTGCCATTACACAACAGTCTGGCACATCTGTAACATCTCAGCAACTTTTTCATGGAACACTGGCATGAAAGGCAATGCATACGCTTTAGGAGCCTTGTTCACAAGGGACAATTGTTACCAAGGAGCTGTGCTCTCACTGCTAAGAGAAAAGTCAGCTGTTTTTAAAGATGGACTGTCAGTGCTCCTGGTTTTGTAGCTGTCTGAGGCATGAGATTGCATAGCCTGATTTCCTGTTAACACTCATCAACACTTTCCCATTGCCACATTTGCCAGTTCTTTTATCAAATTGTTCCTATATTAAGTATGGCTTGATGGAATTCTTGATTTGACAACATTAAGAAATAAAGCAAAGATCTCTCCTAAAACAAATTTTCGTTAATCACATAAAATACAGGTTTAAATAGACACAGCAGGGTGATATCCTACAGAAATTTCAAAGGAAACAGAAACAATTTCAAGACTATTGTATAGCAAGTTACACTTTTTGCTGACATTTCCAAGAGGTGATGATGGTTCTTGGGATTAGTGATACCACATGAGGCAGTTCTCCTCAAGGGCTGTCACACAGTGTGCTGCAAATAGGTGGTTACCCAAAGAATAGCAACACAGATGCTAAGGTTACAAAAAGAAATGCCTTTTAGAGATGTTTTCAGTGCAGAGAGAAGATAGGGAGCTAATCAGCCAGGACACAAGTGAACTGGTGACTTGTGACAGCATGAGAAAACAGGCAGAGAGGTCAAATATTAAATGGTGCCATATCAAATGATTCTGGCTCTAATTGATAAAAGAGGAGGATAATAAAGAACTTACCAATTATTTTAAAGCCCTCTGTCTGTTTTGCAATCATTAACCAGGTAGTCTTTGTAAAGAGTTGGTGATGTAAATGAACCACCCATTTTGCAAACAGAAATATGACTGTTACTGTCACAGGCAAGGACAAAAATTCAGAAACAACTGTCCCAGTTTTACACTCATCCCAAGAGGATTTCCCATCAAACTATTGCTTGTAAAAAGGTAGAACTGTGAAGAATATGTTGGGTTATCCCACATCAGCTGAGTATTTTACAGGTCTCTGAGGTTGACAAATTCACAGCTATAATTTTAACAGCACAATATTTAAAGGCAAACAGCAGGCAGACAATGTGGATTCAGGGCTCTATTTCCTATTTTTTCCCCTATGTTTACATATTTTAGCTTTGAAGGACACTCCCATATTTAGAGAAAGATTAACACATTATTTTGCCCCAATTACACATGTACCAGCACTAAAGTAGGTCAGTGCCATTTATTAGAAATTAGTGTTTTAGTGAAAACAATATATTTATCTTGTTGCCCTCAGAGGAAAAATATCTACATATTTTAGTGGAAAAAAGGACACTTTTCTACTAGATTTTAACATAAATTTATTTAAAAACTTTCCTTTTTTTTCTTAATGAACTTAGAAGGTGCCCTTCTTGAACCATAGAAATGAAACAAACTTCCTCTCTGAGCTCTATGGTGTTTAGAAGCAAACTAAAAACAGTAACAGTCTTTCCTTTTATACGGTGTGCAAGGAATAAGTAGAATTAGATATGTGATTTTACGAGTTTATGAGTAGTTCCCAGCACAGATGCAGGGCTTTTCCCCCTGTGCAGCACAGCAGAGATCACCAGGACAGGCACAGGTGACTGACAGGGCACGCTGGAGATGAGCCCAAGACTCAGAGATATCTCTACTGAAAATATTTCCCCTCAGTCCACACCAGGCAGCAAGTGAGGTACAAACAGAGCACAGACAACTCTTTAAGTAGCCGTGCAGTTGTTTTACAGACTGCCCACCCTGGCTGCTGCCTCCATTAGAGCCCTCCTGAAGGCAGTTCCATTTATGAACTGTTTGCTCTCTGCTCGCCTCGCAGCCAGCACGGCACAGCCATCACTCACTGCAAGGGAGAGGGAGCGTGGGGAAGAAAAACAGCTCTCCCCAAATGCCCTCATAAATTCACAAGGAGAAATAACTGTGCAGCACTACCCAAACCCTTTAGTTTTATTAATGGCAGGAAGGCAGTATTTCTTTCCAGTAAATCTCCTCAGCTTCACCTACTCGTTGAAATGGAAGATGCTCCATGTTGGACAGTCCTACTTGCCTCGTTATTACAACTCCTGAAAAATATTAAATCATGTAATCTGCTTCCCAGGACTGCCTGTGGCAGAAATACACTCTCGGAGAACAAGTAAACAACGTGGGAGTTTGAGCACCAGCAATTTTCCCTGAAAGAAGGGCCACAATGCAAGTGTAGCTGTGATATTCTGCAATGGCTGACACTCCTGCCCTAAACCAGGCTTTAGAACTTGCATTGCTCAAATATTTGTTTGTTTTGTTGTTTTTTTCAAAGCCTCAGAGCATAAACAGGTTACTGAAACATGGAACATGGTGTTATTGGCAAGAACACCACCGATCCATTTATTAACAACAGATCTGTAAGTGGGAGTTTCCTTGTGATGTTTTTTGCAAAATCTGAGAACAAGTTTGCAACTCTCCAATGTGCTGCACATGTTTTGTCCATGTATGTCCCCAGAGTGGAATATACTCTCCTAAAACAAATCTTCATTTTTTTTTTCCTTTTTAGAGGAGGCTTCAGGAGACAGGATGGAAATGGCATCAAAACACATTTTCCACAAGAATTACCTGAAGTCCACCCTGCACAATTTAACATTTTTAATCACTCCCAAGCAGATACCTTATGTGAGGAACAGAGCTGAAATGATGTGTTTACTGAATGGTGGCAAGCCCAAAAGAGCACAAACCGGATGAAGGGATACTCAAGTATCTGCTTAATTCCAGTTAAAGATAGGAGAACTTGTTTAATTTCAGCCTTCAATACCTGCACCTGGCACTACCCACTTCTGAGCTTTGTGTGGTAAGCACACCAAAATCAGCTTTCAGAGGGCCCTGGAAATGGGAAAATGGAATTTCTGGACCCTGTGGATGGACCAATCCCTGGGATGACAGTATCTCCTACAACAGTGATGGTGCTGATATTGATCCACCCACTTTTGTACTACTTCATCGTATCTAATTGAATGGTATGACTCAACATTATGGCACATTCTGATGCATGGAAGCTTCTGCAGGGGGAGTCAACATCTGGAATAATCTCTTTCTCATCACTGAATTTCAGGTCACTTTAAATACAAGGGATACAGGCCAGTGATGTTTTGCAGTGATGAAAAAAATTATAAAAAACCAGGAAAAGATAAAGACTTCTTGCAAAAACAGCAGAAAGAGAAAGTAACTATAAGATGGAAGAACTTGGAAAAATTAATTTTTAGGTAAACTAGAGGCAATTACTTTACAAGTACACAGTAAAAGAAACATATAATTGGGGAAACAGCAGCTGGGATGAAGCATGCAGGAAAAAGCCTGATTTTTTGACCATGGATTTGCAATTGATGATGGGGACACTACAATGCATACAAGGTCACCTCACTTGTCACTGAAATGGAGTTGCCTGTAGAGTGGAAGGTAGTTACTGATTAAGAGCAGATAGCAACATTCTGAAAAACAACTTTGAGCGATGGATTCAAAAAAGCTGTATGGGGGAATTTTAGGCAGGCAGAATGTAATTATCCATTTGGAGCTCAGCCAGATACACATAACTCTGAACTCTCTGTTTGCTGCCAATCTAAACAGCACCACATCCCCACCATTTGCAGAGGCTGCACTGCTAGCCAGGCAGCTCCCAGATTAAGCACTGGGTACCTTGTGATCTGTGTGCAGGATGGCTATAGCAAACCCTGCTGTCTGGGAAGCAAAAAGCCAGCAAAAAAGCCAGAAAAGTATCAGGCAGCATGAGAAACACTCTGTTACTCTGAAGTCAAGGGCTGATCCCTTTTCACACATTACAGATGTAAAAAGTTATTTGGCAGATCAACCTTCTTGCAAGCAACTGCAGCCATCTGGCTTTCCTTCAAAGCTCCCAGCCAGGCAGCTCCTCTGTGTGGACAGCCCCTGGGGAGCCTCACACCTTGGTGGCAGCTCCAGCAGATGGGTGCTCTCTCCTCCCTGCTCCCATCTGCCTAAATCCCTGCTTTGACTCACAGCCGCTTTCTGTTTCCAGACATGCTGCTGAAGCTGGAAACAAGTGCCAACTGAATCAGATCTTTTCAACAAGACACACTCCAAACGATGTTCTCAGCACTTAACAGGCCATCTTACAATCCTCTTGGCACATGCTCTCAGTCTGTTTTCCTGCAGCTACTGGATTCTCCACACTGTGCTGCTCATTGGAAGAGACAGGCACATCATCCATGTGAGCCACATGGGCTGGAAAGCTGCCCTCAGAGCCCATCCACATCACTTCAGTGCTGCATCCAGCATGCTCTTTTCATCCAGCATGTTCAAGCACCATTTCAGAGAGCAACTGAGCAGACTTAGAGCAAGTAAAACCCTCCCCAGATCCTGAACTGTTTTTCCTCCTGACTTACTAGACAGAGCATAAATGATTTTTGCTGGTTTCTGAGCACTTTGTCTTTCAAGGAATGGTTAGAGCTTGAAGAAGAGCAGTAAACCCCAGAAATTCATAAGGGAAATTACATGATACAATGGGAGCATGTTTCTTGCTATCCAAATTAGATTTATAGTTGTATCATTTATAAACATATAAGATTTATGTATTCTCCTTCATTTCCTGCTTCAGGGGATGAACCTGTTCTGAAATGAGAGCTTGAAAGGAATCTCTTGCAAGGTTATGCCCTGAGCTGTTGAATTCAGTGGCACAGAATAATTTACACCAGCCAGGACCCCTGGAGATGCAATGTCCCACACAAGAGCAGGACAAACTTCAGGGGCAGACCAGGTTGCTCTGGGCCTTGTCTGCTCAAGTTCTGCATATCTCCAAGGACAGAGGCTCCACAGATACTTCCTAGAAAAATTCAGAGACACACAGACCAGAGGTCTCATAAGGGTACCAAAATTCTGCTGTGTGATGGCAATAGTTCTAGGGAGATACTGCCAAAATATCCACATTCTTACCCTAATCTTCCTTCAGGTAAAAGGAAAGGTGTGGGAATTGCAAAGGATGATTTGAGAGAATCTGAGATAACACAAGGAACCTGTCTTTTGTAATTAGGTAAACTGTCTAGGGAAATAAGTGTACAAGCTCAATGCTTTAAATTAAGTATCTACTCCTAGGAGAGACAAATATCCAAAAAAGGGTAAATCACTATTTCTAAAAATCCAGAAAGCCTTGGAAAAATAGCACCATCCACTATTACTGTAGCACTATGGATGTCCAGAGTTTAAACTGCTGAACATATTTAGAAATCTCCCCAGTTTCAGACTGCCTTCCTTGTTCCACACAACTGAGCCAGTCAGACACAATATAAAATGCAAGTGTTTTAGAAGAGGTGGGCATGACCTGAAAGCTACAGCCTTTTATTCAAGTAACTTTTTTTTTTCTTTTTTTAAGAGCCACTTGAAATTGTACTAGATAGTAGAAAAAGGATAGGGGAATGAATAATGTACTCTTTCTTCTCTCTGCATTGTAAAATCCACTATTGCTCCAGAGAGGTGAAAAATAAAGGGCAAATTTTTCTGCAGCCAGATATGTCTCTAGTTTGTTGTGGGTAGTGTGGCCTAATTTTTAATTACACTCTAATACATGTTTAGGGCTGTTAACCTAATTAGCTACTGCATCAGAAGTGGGACACCTACATTATTTCCAACACAAAGTAGTTAAGCCATAGTAGAATGATTCAGAGAAGTTTTGTTGGAGTCAAGGATTTAATCAAAGTTAATATTCAGGAAAACATGACACCTGTTTTCATTCAGAATTTACCTGCAATGCCTTTAATACAGCTCCTTTGACAACTTTTTCATTTAACTAACCCCAGCCTTTTTGAAATTGACTGCTAAATTTTTAAATGTGAGTTTAATTGGAAGCTCAGTTAATGGACACAACTAATCAGGAATCATATATTCAGATCAGTATATGACCTAAGAAAAGTGGTCAGCAAAATCAAAACTATGAATTTTTCATTAAAACCTTGGCAGATATGTGAAAACTCTGTGTGATGGCTTTGAGGTGGATCCATCTTCTGTTGCAACTTCTATTTCTGGGGCACTGCAGGAAGGATTGGAGACCCCAGCCTGAGGAGGGGAGGCTGTGAGAGATCCAGCCAGACCAAGCCTCTGTTTCTAAGCTGCACTAGTGGGTGAGCTGTTCCTGCAGGACTGGTAGTAAGGACAAGGATTAGAGGGGAAGCTAACTCCCCACACCCCAATAAGTGCCAAATAAATAGTTCAGGGCTTATAGGTTGTTATTTGACTGCCAGCAAACAAGAGCCACAGCTACACTCAGGCATATTGGATAAATTATTCAAACTACAGCAGTACAACTCTCATCATTTCCTGGCAGAAACCTTTTCCCCTGTTCCTTGACCAGCTCCAGTTAGTCAAGCAGAAACCAGACATGGCCATCTCGGTGTGTTCCGTGCTTTGCCTCCTCACTGCCCACCAGATCACTGACAGAAATGAACTAATTTTTTTAGAGAGCCCATGTTGAACAACTGGGATAACAAAGTTAGGCTAATGAGAGCAAGAAGCCATGATGTGGTTATGTTACAGAGTTCACTTGGTAGAACTGCTATCAAGTCCACTAAAACTAGCAATGGCCACGTCCCTGAAAAACAAACAATAAATACAGAATTCTGTGCTCTGTGATTTTCTGCATCAATTATTCCAGTTGCCATTTATGACCAGATTTTATTTAAAGGATGGCACAGATATTTGAACATGCTAAGTGGCAAGGGAGCAAAGCCTTATAGAACATTTTCATTTTCAGACTCCTGGTTGTAAAGCAATATATTCTTTCAGTAGCCAACACTGCCAGAGAAGTCGATTTAGTTTTTTATGTGAGCTTACAAATGCAAAGAAAGACTTGTAGCCAAGCAACACATTAGGAAAAAACCTGCTAGTGGCACTGCAGGAGAAGGCTCCCAAAGCCCTGTTCACATTTGCCATCCAGAGCGTGCTGAGGTCACTCTGTGAAGGTGGCTGGGCAGGAGCTGTGTTTAAACACCCAGGAACAGGAGTGTTTGTCAGAGTGGCAGCAGCACTGGGCACAGCTGTCAGTCTGTGAGCTCCAGATGTTACAGGTCAGGCTCAGAGCTGCCTGGGAGCTCACAGGGCACCTGCAGGGCTGTCCCTGGCTGTGGCACAGGTGGTGGTTTCAGCAGAACTTACTGCCAGACAATTCAGATCAGGAAACTATAACTGAAGCCTTATTTTCAAGTGTTCTTGGCAACGTGTTGCTGTTGCTGGGAAACTCTGAGGCAGATTTGCCACAGAGCCCAAGATGGAGTTCCTGACAATCTGCCACCTTCCCAAGGAAGATTTTTCTGAAGAAATCTGTCCTACCTTGGCCATTCACCATCATTCACATCACAGCAGCCCGAGTATGATTAGAAGAAAGTTAAAGCAAAGAGGTTGAATTTTCAGCAGTGTTTCTAAGTCACAGGTGGTAGAAAACTGTTATGGATCCCTGTTAGGGATCACTCAAAATACCCACCCTGATGTTTTCCATAAAGAGAACAGAAAACTGAAGATATATGAGAAAGTAAGACACAGAATGGCTGCAGCAGCTTTCCTGACTTTTCCCTGCTTTCTCTATGAAACCTGTGCTCCCTAACAGCCCATCCAGTTCCCAAGCTCTCCAGATGCAGAAGAGCAGAGGAAGAAGGTGCTTCTGAGCAACGAAAATAAACGTGCAAGCAGGCTAATCTCAGGAGCTGCTGCCACTTCATTTTCCTGGGCACCTGTCAATGCATTCATCCCTGCTGCTGTGATGCTCAGACCTCCCTTGCTCTGGAATGTGCTAGCACAAGGCTCAGTAATGGCCCTCTTCAGCAGGAATTCCATTGCACGTGGTGTCTAAAGGGAGATGACAACAGTGACACCCATTTGGTTTTCTGACACGAAGATTTGTGTCTCAGTGGATTTATATCATATATGGACTCTGTTCATCCTCCTGGGGGAAAAACTATCTTTTCTCATGTTATCCTGTATGACTTTACTCACACTTTCTGATTGAAATAACTTGAAAAACACAATCACAGCTTTACAGATACAGATGGAAAATGGCACTTAGAAAAAATGCCAGGTGAGAGGGACCAATCTGATTTTTATGTGTGCCTCAGCATATGTTCTATTCTCACAGGGGCTGTACATGTGCTGGCAGCCCTGTCCCCTGGAGGTTTCTCCTGGGTCAGGCCAGGGAAAGCCTCCAGGGCCAGAGTGTCAGTGACCCCTCACTTGTCCAGAGGTCCACGAAGAATGCACAGGAATTCAAGCTGTGGGATGTCACCTTGAGTCAGGAATGGGCAATAAGTGCCACAGACCCTAGGTCAGAAGGGTAAGAGGCTACAGGCCCTGAGTTTATTGGAATCCCTTCTTTTATACCCTGCTCAGATACAGGTGGACCTGACTGGTCATTTAATCAACACATTTCACATGATTGGCTAATTAAGAAGACACTCTTTGGTAAAGATCTTATGAGAAAACCAACTTATTAAAAAAAACACCTGCAGACTGTTTATCATTTGTCTACCATTCTTTCCCTTTGCTTCCCTAAAATTTCCCAGACCAATTCATGGGAAAGCTCATCTGGCTTCCTCTCTCTCTGACCAGAGTGTCCTATCCACAGCGGGAGGAACCTCAGCACACAACAGCAGCTCACTGTGACACGGAGGAGCCATTTGTGCTTTGGGGCTCTTGGAGGGATCAGGGGCTCCCTTGGAGGGTCATCTTGGCCCTTTTCCCACCCCACTGTGCTTGCCAGGCCCAGCTGCCACCACTGCCAGCCTGCATCCACCGTGTTTCACTGTAGCAGGTCTCTTGGCCTGTTGAGAGGAATGGGGGTTTTATTCTTAAGTGGAAAAATTGAAATCTTAAATTAGGAGAAAAAAATCAGGCTCCCTGCTCAGTTCTCACACAGTTTAAAAAATAAAGGATTTTTAAATCCACTTTATGTTCTCAGTCCTCATCTGTGAAACCCCCTGTGGGACACAGAGCAGCAGAAAGAGGCAGCAATAACTTGAGGGCCTCTGTGTCTATTTGGCAGCCAGTGAACTTGTCAACACAAGGAGATTTTCCATGAAGCTCCAGCAGTATAGCCTATTCTGGCATAATTATTGCATAATGATTTTCTTTGACTATTCCACAGGAAAAAACCAGCATGTTTACAGCTAATAATACTCTAGCCTTTATTTCAGTCACAAATGCCAAGTTAGGAACAAGCCAAAGTAAAATTGAAATTAATATTTCTTAAAATACTCATCCATCTTCACCTCTTGGTAGAAGTGGGATTTTTGATAATCTCTCTGCATTGTTTCTTACTTCTCTGTACTAGTAAAAGCCATCTGCACTCAGACAGCTTTTACTTAATATATCTCAACATTAAGGATTGGGTTGCCTTTCCTATTTACCACACCTGGGATGTACCAATTCTGTGCCATTTTCACCTTCAAATCTGCCCCCTTTTCCAAGCATCCAGATCAAACAGCCTTGCAGAATGTTCCAAAGCCACTGAACTTGGGTTCTCAACAACTTGCAGCAATAGGAGGAATGTAATCTCCAAGCTTACTAGGACACAAGAAATTCAGAAATTTCAAGCAGCTTATTGAATAGCACAGAGAAGATGTGTTCCCTGCAGGAAGCAGCACTGTGAAGACAGACAGACACTGCCTGGACAGACAGATTTCTGAGTGCTCTGCAGGGCCAGCCCTGCCCAGCAGCCCAGGTCCCACAGGTGAGGGTTCCTGCAGCCCTCCTGCCTGGGGGGATGGAAAACACTTGGCAATCCCCACGTCTGGGGTTCAGAGCTGCTTCTCAAAGTCCAATCAGACTCAGAGTAGACACCCACGATGCCTCCTTGTGCCTGTCATCACAGGACAGGATTTGCAATTAGATGCAGAAGTGAAGGGAACCAACTCCTTTCTATTCCAGTCACACACAGCTCTCCTACGAAACAGATCCAATGCTTGAACAGTGCCTCAGATGCAAGCAGGAAGGGCAGGCTTAAAGATGTTTTTTGACCTTTCCTATCTCCATAAAATACTTTAGGGTAAAGCCCAAACATCAGAATTAGTGTATATTCGTCCACTGGTACAAGAAAGAGCCAGGTAAAGGTCTCATCTCAGTTACCCAGGCAACTGCAAACAGCAGAGCCTGCTCATGCTCATTAGAAAATTTTTTTAAAAAGCATTCAGTCCTGGAGTCTGCAGTGCTTCCAAGTGATTATATTTGTATGGTGCATATATGCTGCAAAAATAGCTTATTCATTTTCTGCCAGCCAAATTAACCATGAAAATGGACCAGTTTAAGAATGTAATTATTATAGACTAATTTGGCAAACTAGACAGGCACTGTTTCCTCAGCCTGGGCAGCTCTGTCTCCTGGGATTTCTCTTGCCTGAGGGTTTTGTCAAAGAGCAAAGGCAGCTGGAAGCAGGCACAGTGCAGGGAGGGCAGGTAGGCAAGGAGGGCTGTGGTGGAAGGAGCTCTTTGAACTTCACATCTGCAAACAGACAGCTGCAGATCTTCAGCAAAAGCTCAGGAAACTGTCATTATTGCAGTGGGGAAGGGATAAAACTCCCACACTGAGAGCTGGGATTCAGAGCTTAAACAACTACTGAAATGATGCAGACAGCCCCATCTGAACCACGCTGTGAGGAGGAGGCATCCACAAATGCTGAATTGCAGTCAGTGGGTGTGAGGCACCACACCCAGGGAAAAAGGTGTCTGGTTCCAGGGTGAGAACAGATTTGGACCCCAAATTCTCACCTGAGTTGCAAAAGGCAGGACTCAGGTGGGGGACACTCAGTTTAACCCCTCAGCTGTTGTGAATAACCCTGCTGAGCAGGACTGGAGCTTAATGTAAAGAAAAATAAGGTTGGATTAGTGGGTGGTTTTTTTTTGGTTTTTTTTTTCTCGTTGCTAATGGCAGGGATGGAAAGAAAGCCACATTATGCACATGCTGCTCGAGTACTGCAGATGAATTTCTGTAAAAGGTACAGCATTCTGGAAAAGCACAGAGAGACTTCCAGGCTCCTGCCCTGGCCAGATAACACCACACACATCTCAGCAAGTGAAAAACCAACCAAGAGACCTCCACTAGTGCACCACATCATGGTAGTGATGTACTCTTGAAGACCACCTCTGTAACCTGAGGGTGACTGTAATGAAAAGAATGGATGTAATTAGAAAAGATTTTTTTAAAGTTAGATGTTGATAAGACATTTAATTTCCTCTACCATAAAAAGAAGTAATAAACATTAAGGCACAATGAGATCTAGGAGCATGAATTCATTCTTTAGATGAGGCTTGAAAGATAACAACATACAAAGCTTATAAAGACTATTTTTGGATGGCACAAAACCAAGGACAATTGTGGATTTTTACCATTTGGAAGAAAAAAAAAGAAGACACCTCAAGAGATATAGTGGCAATAAGTCAAATCAGGAAAACAAGAATAGATGAAGCAGACAGAGAAAGTGAATAATAGCTGTGGGGAATGTTAGCCAGGGCACTGCCAACTGATGCTTCACTTTTTGTCTGTCATCTGGAGTGATTGTCACAGAAGCTGGTCACTATTATCTTGACTACAGACATTTTCTCTACAGGAGATTAATCAAGCTGGACATTTTAATGAAATACCTTTGGAAACAAAAAAGCTCTTTTTTATTATTTTTCATAAAGAGGCGATAACTTGATGAGACTATTTCCAAGTGTCTGACTGGTTTCTGATGTTACACACGTATTAGCTGCAAAATCTTTAATATAAGAACAATTTGTTAAAGAGATTAGTATAAATCTATATGAAAACCTTTGAGGTTTTTTTAAATGAAAAGAACTTGTCATTTCCTGTCAAATATTCTCTGTTGGCAATTATTGTACCTATATATATTTTTTTTGTCTTTCATGTATTATGAGCTAGGTGGAAAAAAAGCCATATCAAAGTCCAAATATAAAAATTGGTTGGAAAAGCCTTACAAAGGGGAAGGTTTAGAAAACACACCAAATGACATTCTCATGTCCAAGCAAGGTAGGAGTTATTAAACCTTACATCTGGAGTTAGGAAAGAGTGGCTCACTCTGCAGGAAGAAGATGAAAGCCTCAGCAGTTAACAGAGACAGGATAAATAGGAAGTACTGCTATTGCCTGCATGGACACAAAGAGTTACAAGTGAGTGGCTGTGACAGTGACTGTGCACTGGCAGAAATGGCACATTGTGTTGCTTGTCATCTCTTTTCCATCAGCCCCTCAGTGCTTTTCCTGTTGATGTTAATCCCACTGACTGTTGGCACAGAGCAGCTCTGTGCAAACACTGAGACAGAAACTTCCATGATTCAGAGACTCCTCTGACTCCACTTCTGGGAAAAGCTGATTCACATTCCTGTTGGTGTGCTGGCTGCACCTTCTCCCAGGCCAGCTCCACTCACTCCTCTGGTGCCTTTACCTACACAACTCAATATCCTCAGGAATGGGAAGGATGAATTGCAGCTGCTTTTCTGCAGAGCAGGAGCGTTTACCATCTGCTGCACTGTTTTTCTGTGGTTAGGTGGGACATATGAATCTAGCCATTTGTTTATGCATTTCACTTCTGCAAGCATTGGAGGGATTTCTGCCCATTCAAAAGAAGAAGAAATCTTTGACATAATGAATACTCTTTTTACTTTCAAATTAAATGTAGATTTTTACTCAAATAAAAAATAGAACTCTAAAATTGATTGGTGGGGTCATCTGAGGAATTATTCCAACAGGAGAAAAGGTTTGTTGTATAAAGATATTTGTTCCAATTCAAGAACTAAAGTACAGACAGACCCTACATTCACAACTGTATACAGCACTACCCATCCTACAAGAAACTAAACACCTTGTTTTTAATCACATCCAGTTATTCCAGCCTCGAGGATTTTCACACTCAAAAGTCAAAAGCTGCATAGCCCACAGTACCATTAACATTCTTTTCTGTCTCCAAGTCTCAAAGTCAAGTTTTTCAGCCAAAGAAACTGTACTACAATCTTTATGAAAACTTCTCTTTATTTATTAAATATTTGAATTGATTTAGAGCCCCAGAAAATAAGAGCCTAATGAACTTTCCATTTATTCCAGTCTAGATTTGACCCATTGCTTTGTGTGACACAAGCAATTAATCTTGCTGAAACCCCTGTTTAAAGGTTATGACAGTTTGCACAGAACACGAGAGAACTTGCAATGTCATTACTGACAGGGCTGCAACCTTCTCTTGTTGTCATCTTATCAAATAATCTCATTCTTGTTTAAATCTTGGCCTGAGTTACTTAAAATGACACTTTGCCATTGCCAGTGACTGAGTCAGCCAGTAATTGCTGCTCAAAATAATATAAATTCATAACAGTAAATGATAGGAGATAGTTATTTTTAACATGTTTGACTTGGTTCCTGAAATATCACTCAGCGACACAGAATAACAACTCATGGAAGGGTGAACCAGCTGGAAAGCTGGAGAGGATTTACTCATGGGATTGACAGCACTGCAAGTGACAACACAGGAGGCTCTGCTGCCTCCTGCTTCCTTCTCCCCACTGCTGCATCCAGATTTGCACAGGACCTTTCTGTGCACTCACTGTGCAGGTCAGGCAGGTGCCAAAACCTGTTCAAACATCTGGAGGTTTGTGAGGGACACACGAGATGAAATGACAAATTTCTGGGGTTGGTCAAGCTAGTTTTCATTTTTCCATCTAACTAGAATTTTAGAACAAGCCTTCAGAGGAGAAAGAGTTAAACATTTTAACTTTCAAGTATCTTCTCTCCAAAGCACAAGCTTGCAGACACACAGGTACACCCCTAATAACACTCAGATGTAGCAGAAGAATAAGAGAGACTGAATTTTTTACTTGCTTTGGAAAAGGCATTCTGCATGTCTAGATCAAAGAACAGCTGTTTCACTTCATTAATCAACTGCTTAATCAATAAGTATGTGATATGCCAAGGAGGAGTTCCAACTGCAAGGGGGACTCAACAGGCACAGCTGGTTCTGAGACACTTTGCTGCTTGTGCCTGTGAGGCTCTGGCTTTTCAGAGCTTGGTTTGACTGATACTGAGCCCAGTTCTGTATTACCAGACAACAAACCAAGGAGGGAAGCCAACAGTCAGACACATTTCAGTTTGCACTTGTACATCTACCTCTGCTCCTGACAGACATACAGAGAATGAGCTGACTGACCTAGTTAAAGTTGCCCAATTAGCAGAGTGAATGACAGAGTCTGAAGAAAGGGAAAAAGAGCAATATTCTAGGGAGGGAACTATCAGGGACTCTGCTGAGAGAAGGGAGAATCTCCCTACTGAGATGGGACCAAGCTCAAGTTTCTAGTCCTGTTATTGCTACTATTTCCTATAGGAAATTTAACAATGCAAGAGAAAAGACCTGCAGTAAAAGGCGCTCTAATTCCCTGTGTATGAGAGTTTGTACCTCTCCTCAAAGAACAACACTTCTTTATGATGCTAGTATAAACCACATTAACTGGGAAACAAAACAGCAAAACCCTAACCAAGCTCGTATAGATTTTTTTTAATATTAAGAAAGAAAATACTAACTTTTCTGGCCATATGCTTAAAAGCATATTTACCATATGGTATCACCTTCTGTGTTACTTGGAAAACAAATACATTTACCTTCTGTTTCCCATTATTATCCTTAAGAACATGAAGGTGTGACTTGAAGACAGCAGAGGAAAAAATAGTCAAAATACATAAATACCACACACTGGTTCAAGACTCTGGACCAAATTTAATTATACTGATTTTCTTGGACAGAAGCTCTACAAAGGCAGCAGAACACTGTGGACTTAGCTGAACATATTAAAGAACAGGGTATCTCATCACATCAGCCAAGTTTCCCTTCTCTGTTGCTGTCACTGCTTTTGTGCTCCTCAAGATTTACAGGCCTCTGAGAAAAAGCCTGAGCACAGGACATTAATTAATACATTCAGAAAAATCTTAATGTCTCATCCTCTTGATGAAATGGCCAGAAACTGCAAAGGACTATTTGCTCTTCAGGATTTGGGCAAAATGACAGAGACTGCAGAGAGGACAAAACAAAAACCCCAGCTTAAAAAACCCCCCAAAACCTGGTGGAGCCCCTCTTTCTACTATTAGAATTCTGTAGCCAAAGCAAATCAAAAGGAAGCATCAGTGCCATGTCACTCAGTCCTGTCTGGTGGTCAAAGAGCATGGCAGGATTTCATTATTACCAGGCCCTAATGTTGCAGCATTTATGCCTGTGATTAACTATTATTATAGTAAAAGGTTGTGCAATATCCTCCCACTGATACTGATGCCAAATAAGCAATTAGGAAGCAAAGGTTAGAGTCATTGCTTTTGACCAGCTGTAAAAGTAGCTCATAGCTAGTGGGATGATAATTCTTCAGCAAGGGACATGCTCTGCTCCCTCCAAACCTTTCCTTCAGGTTTCCATGGAGGTGAAGTAGGTAAAGCATTTTCTCCTATTCCAATATCTCTTTTAAAAAAATTATCTAACCCATAGAAATTTGTACATGCTAATGACAAAGTTCATTTTTTGATTCACATTTGCCTAGACCAATTATTAATTATTTTAGGACAAACTCATGACACCACTGCAGTGTGTGCTACATGGGTTGGTTTGGGTTTTTTCCAAGCAAATAGGTGTCTGTGAACAGAACAGATTTTTCTAAAAGAGATTCTGAAAACAAGAGAACTGGAAACCAGGTATAAATCATAAGCTATAATTTCTTCCAGATGCTACAAACCTATAAAATAGACTATACATCTGATATCCAGGCAGATGCTTTGGTGCCCTGCAAGTCCTTATATGAGATGCCTATAGGTGAACAGATAAATAGATTTTTCATTCCAGACCATATATCAAGACCTAAATGAGCCTCTAAAGCAGCAGAACTTCAGGCTTCTGATTGTTCCAGCGGCAATGTGTCAGATATTGCATCCCAAAAGGAAAATGCAGTATAAATGACACAGTTCAGCACTTGCTGCAGCTTACAGGGATGAATCCCTTCCTCATGTGTTGCTGAGGTAGATGAAGGGGTGACGTTGGTGACTTCATGCTGCATGCTTGAGATTGCAATGTGCAAAACAGAAGCAATCCCCTGCAAGGACAGTCAGGACCTCAAAAGGGATGGATGGTTTAAAAAGCAGAGCATGTAGCATTTCTGGTAATAAGTTTTTATCTTTCTTCTCTATATATTAATATAATTAAATACTCTCCTCTTTTTTTTTTTTTTTTTTCTTCTCCCCCAGCCCTCACCTCAGCCTGAAAACAGCAGAAAAACAAGAAAAATAACACCTGTAACTTTAAATGAGAGAAACATCCAACACAAAACATGGGTCTTGTCTCCAGCTCTCATTTCTCGAGAGGAATTTCTGGTAAAAGACAGCAGAGGAGAATGACAGTAAGTTATACATCTTGGAATGTGAAATTTCAAAATTGCTGTAGAAAATTGTTAATGTGATCCTTAACTTCAAGGTTCTCCAGTGTTGTGTTTGATTCAGTACTTACAGGTAGGAGAAGCCAGTAATTTTACGGAGGTTTAGGAATGTTTTTTAATATGAAGTCTGTGACTAAAACTAAACTCCAGAACAAACAAGATCATTAAAGTAATTATGAATGTTGAGTGAACTTTACTGTCCTCTGACTGTTTGATGTGAGATTCCACAGGCACAACTTAGCCCAAATGAGCTTGCTGTACAAATTTTCTTCATGGATATCCACTTCAGTCCCTTGTAAGGGTTACATGTTATTAAAATCAAAGTGTGTTTCAACAAAACCTTTGCTACCCTCAAAGATCGTAATATTGTCAAGATTATCCCTTTGCCTTTCTATCAATGATGAAAATCAACAGAAGGGGAAAATGTTATTTATTAAATTAACAGTTTTTAACTACCTAGAACCTATTTGGCATACAATTTTTACAAGACTTATACATGCAGTACATTCTTCACAATTACTATATAAAATTAAAGTGCTAAACTCCATCTGCAGACAAATTCATCAGGTACTTGGGATTTCTTCATATCAAATATCCTGCAGGTGTGCAAATAAGCATTCACAGTACATACCAGATGTCCATGTCTAATTAAAATTAAAATTTTAAAGGGCATGCTCTTGATGGTACTGTTGATTTTCTGTACAGCACATTGCTGATTCTCATTGCCTGCATGGAACAAAATGATGAACTGGCAGAAACTGGTGAAACACACAGCTCAATTACTACCAGTAAATCAGACTTTACATAAAACAATTATGAAAGTGTTAAATTAGACCCAAATATTGCCATTACATTCTCAAGTACCCAAAGGATCTAAAAGTTTTTTTGTTTCTTTGTCTCTTTTATCTTTTTATGAAAAATGCAAGAACATTTAGTACCTTTTCATGTATTAAATTAAATTAAAAAGGTGACTGCTATCATGGACAGCTGCAGCAGTCTGGACCTTCCTCTTCTGATGGACCAGTCATACAGAATCTCCTATCATTATTTATGAGAAATACAGTGTTTAAAATAGCAGCACATCCAACATAAATACTTCCAGAGGGAGGAAGCTGCTTTAGTACAGCATCAGTTAGCTAAGAGCAGTTCCTTCATCACCGTTCCTTATTTTCTAGATAAGTAATGAGCAAAGTTTGTGTCATGGTTTGAGCCTGGCAAAATGCCAGTGCCCCCCATGAAAATACTTTCTCCCTGGTACTTGCTGTGAGATGTGCCTAGGAATAAGCAAAGCAGTCCTCTACTTAAAACTATAGAAAACAGAACTTTATTAACTACACACTACAATAGGAAAGAAAAGAAAGGACAATCTCAAGGAAAATGAAAACTCTACAGAATACAGTTCCTCCTCCTCCCCCCACCAAATTCCCAATACAATTACATCTTTCGGTCCAGCAAAAACCACCCTTACAAATACTCAATCATGAATTCCTTAAGAGGAGGAGTCCTTCTTGTATGCCCTGGGCTTTTGGTCACATATCCCCACCTGGATTGGAGATCATGACCCCTTCCTCCCATTTCAGTGCTCTCACCACTGAACATGGACCAGAGCTACTTTGAGGGTTGTCTTTTTAAGGATTCCATCGTCCCACTCCAAAACAAAGGCACAGTCTCCATTTTGGGACATCTGTCCCCCCATTATTTCACCTCCTGGGCCGGGAGGCTCCCACACTGCCTTCTTAACTCTGGGACCCGGTGGCTCCCCCTGAAAATAGTCTCTGTATTCAGGAACAGTCCATGGCTCTACAAAAAGCGTCCAGCAAAGAATGCCACTCCACATCTCTTCCACCCTAGGTTCTTCTCACAGTCTCTCCCCTGCTCGGTCCTTTAAAATACTTGCTTAAATCTTCCTTCATTTCCTCTCCCGGAGGGTCAGTACTCTGCAAAAAGCTTTCATTGTCCAAGAAAAGGGTTAAAACTCCATAGCTCACAACCCACAAGCAGCTGGACTCCTTCTGGTTCAACCCCTCCTCTCCACAGGCCGGGCAGGCTGGCAGCTCACGATATCGAGCTTCAAGGCCAAAGCTCAGTCTCAGGCAGTGAGTCTCTGTCTCCCCAAGGGAGGGCTGCCCAGTAACTCCCAGTCTCTCTCTCTCTCCTCCACCCTTCCACCCCTGGGTGTCTCTCCGGTGTCTCTCTCTCCTCCACCCTGGGGAACCAGGCCAGGCCTACCCATTTCGATCCAGGCCCGGGCCTACCACATGAGCTGCCCCCCCTGCCCAGCCGGGACAGCTGGAGCAGGGAGAGGTCCTTCCTCTTCCACGCTGAAGTCCCAAGAGGGCTTCCCAGGGGCAGAGCTCTGCTTTTAACCCCTGTGTGTTCTCAGAGGCGTATCCAACTCTCAGTGGTCAAAACAGGTGTCAATCGCAAATCTACATCCTCAATTGGACTGACACACTCACTCCCAGAATTCCATTTCCCCTCAAACCAGGACAGTTTGTCAAAGCAAAGGAATACTGTAGCCTAGGAGAAGAGCTCTTCTCTCCATCCTTAATACAGAAAATCTAGTCATATTTCCCCGTAAGGGTTCATTCTAGATTGGAGTCCCACTTTCTTCTTTATAAAGAGCTTAGAAACATAAAGGTCTCTGAGCAAGTGTTGAACACCAAAATGTGTAAAATCTTGTGGATACATAAGTAGGAATCTCTTTAAAATTCTAGAAATACCCCTCTTTTTTCACCTTACAGAAAGAAACTCTCACTTATAATACCCATTCAGGAAAGCTGCATGCAGATACTACGGGGGACCATGGTCCCATGTGTCAATGTGGATATAAAAGACAGTGTTACGTCTCAGATCTTGTCTTTACAACAGAAATAATGGGCAAAGACATATGCATGACTTTCCAAATATAGATGAAGCACTGAGGGCGCTGTAAACAATAGAACCTGTGGGGTTGGTTATTCTACTTTTCCGTCCCCCCCTCCTTTTGCAAGTCTCAAATCAGGAATTTCTATTTATTCTTTATTTTAACTAGGTATAGCTATAGAGATAAGTCAAAACAGGCTAAAAAAAGAGATGGATAAATTTTACAACTATTTTAGATTTAGAACAATTTAACAACTTGTATTTCAGAGCTCACTTGTATCATAGTATAAGACTCCTGTGTTTCTGAGAGGGGAGGTCATGGTTATATAAAAGCATGACCTTTTCACCTGTACCAGTGTCTTTTTATAATCCTTTTCATGTTCCACTTAGCAAAGAGAAATGCTGTTGCCATCTTAGAAGTTTGTCTTCAAGTGCAATACAGGCATTGAGCATTTTGAAATCATCCCCCATATCTATGTAGTTCCAGGAAAAGAAAAAAAAAATCCACAGCAATGCTAAATAATTTTAAAAATAATTTTCACCATTACAAAAGTATAAAATTCTGTTCTGGAGGTGAAGGAAGAGACAAGCACCAAAGCCTGTTCATTTTTGTTACAAGGAGGCCATTTCAAAGTTGGCTCCATCAATATAAAATACCAAAGAGAGACATTCAATAAAAATGTAGTTATGGTGTTAAGTTTTGTATAGCAGCTGCTCCAATGTGCATTAAACACAATTCTGGTATCAAGAGGCATTAATACTGTTTGCAATGTTTTGTGAGACTAAAAGCAATGAATTAAAAGGCAATATGGTGGCACTTAATGGATTCTGGCTACTTGCCACCATGAGCAATAATGGATTTCATTGAAATCATAGTAATAATTGTACAGATTTTTTTTTTTTCACTGGAGTGGAACTTTCCATCCCCTATTTACCCATCCAGTGTTGTGTCAATGAGCATTTCAGAATTTTCTTTTTTCACCTTGGAAAACACACATGCAAATACAAAACTAAAGGACAAATTTCTTGTCAGCCAAAAATGATTACAAATATTTCTGCTCTCCTATTTATAAGGGTAATAATTCTAGGCATTGCATTTCTACTGCATAAACAAATAAATAGTGACAAGTGCTATCAGAAAATGCCACCATGATTTGACTGGCAGAAGGTCTAGGCACACAAATATAGAGTGATATACAGATAGCCTTTTAATAAAACTAATTTCTGGTTTATAAATTAGAATTATGGGTCATTAAGCTTTCTGTGATAAAACATAATGCTACCCAACTAGTCAAACAAAGCAATGAGCCATGAAGGATAGGTGAGATTATGTATTTTCCCAATTTCAGTGTGGAAATCTGAAAAGAAACCTTGTCAACTAGCAGTGATTTCGTCCTGCATAGATCTGCAGTCATGTAATCCAGCCTCGACATTTAAGGTAATGTTGCCTTGGAAGTTACTTGAAAAAAAGCCCTTCCACATTCTCTGTACATTCTCTCCCTTTACATCTGTTTTTACCTTGTCCTCATTATTTCACAGCACTTATGTGCTTTGCTGAAATACTGTACACCTGCCTGAAGGACTGCAAAACATTCCAGGAAACAGAATGTGTGATGAGCAAAAAAGAGTCTAATAGCCTTATCCGAACCTTTCTGCAACTTCGTCTTTCTTCCCTGTTGGGATATCTTCCACTTTGTCTTGGGTTGCAATGAAAGCTGTAACCAAAAGTATGTACTCTATTATCATTTACATAGGATGTTAAAATAGGTAGAGAAGTGTTTTTCATGTTCTGCATGATTCAGCTTTGATAACTGTCTCCAGGGTCTATGTCTTCTAATGGGCCAACAAGTCTCACTGCAAGACTCACAGAATCAAATCACTGGGAGGAGCCCTGCCCAGAGGGAGGAATCAAACATTCCTACCTGGATATAATCTGAGGTTGGAACACCATGAGAGCCCTGCCACTGGATTCCCAGAGGACAAGAGCTCAATAACCACCACTGGACCTCCAGAGGAGGACCAGATCTTTTTACAGATCACAGCTTCAATAGCACCACATCCATCACTCCAACAGGACTGCAGCCACCATTTAATTGGACTGCTACCACCACCCTGACCAACAGGGTGTCAGGGTGTACTCTGACTTTTGTCAGTTTAAGCCAGTATTTCTGCACTGTAACATTAATTTTAATTTTCCTATTAAACTGTAGTTCTGACTTGGAATTTGGTGGAGGTATTTGACAAGGTATTTGTGTTGAGTTAATTCCTCCTGCTGGTCTGCCCTCAAACTAGCACACACTTGCACAGCTTACAACTGGCCAGAACTTCACTTCTGCGCAACCTTTGTTTAGTCAAGCTTTTCTTACAGCTTTTGAACAGTTTCTTATCTTTCTAATTTCTTCCCTCATCTTGACATGATGACCTCATTCCTATTCTCTTACTCAAGGGACTCAGTGTCTTTCAAACAGACTCAAGCTCTTCTATTGCTTATTGTGGTAAAAGTCACTTTACTATCCAGTGATGCTCAAAACACATTTTGCAATTTTCTAGAATCTCATACCTCTTCTCACTTTCTGTAAATGGAATTTACAAGAGCACTATGAAATGATTTTTAAGGGACAAGCATAATGGTGGATTTTTATTTTGCCCCGGAGTTTCCCAACATTTTTGTGCTTTTAGTTATCAGCATCATTATTTTCCTCTTTCCTGACAATATATTAATCTTTATTTAAAATATAATAGCTTAAAAATATTTTACATTATTGATTTCTTTTTCAAAAATGCCTTTCTGGATGCATTCAAAACAATGCTCGAAGTTCTATCCAGTCAGATAACTTAAATGAGGACATGTGGACTGAGTATACAAGGCTTGTCTATTCTCTTTATTCTTCATTATCTCATGTAAAAATCTTAAAAATCAGCACAACCCCCCTGTGACAGAGGGTTGTGGCAGAAATTCCTTGCTGTGGTAATTCACCTGAACAAGACAACGACTAGAATTTTTTTTCAGATAGTGTTTTTATGTACAAGGTGTTCCAAAGTGATTTACGAAGTACCAAGTTATAAAGCAGCCTGGCAGAACAGATACTGTGAACTGAAAGAACATTATATGCTTCTAAAGGCTCCAGCATGTTTCAAAAATTGGGTATGGGAAACTAGCTGCTAAATTGGAAATGCTTAGGTCTGGTTGGAAAATGAGATAAAATAGCAGAGAACATTACCAAAGGACTGCAACAAGGTCTGGTGGATGAAGGATCATCCAAATGTCAGGAGAGGAATACAAAAGGAACTCTTATTTTTACTATTCACCCAATTACCATGTTATGTTGGCTGATAAGCCAAATTCTACTGAACCATCAGGCCTTGAATAAATACCATTTGGATGGTAATGTGAACCTTGCAGTAATGCCAAGGGGTTCAGCAGTCTCAGCCTGTCATGGGAGACTGGGAGAGATTCCTCACTTCCCCTGACCACAGAGAGGTGCTCAGTGACACTGCAGGGACATCTGTGCTGACCCTCAGAGAGCTTGCTCCTGCCAGAGGATACTCCATGTAAATAAACAGAGGATATTCAATGTAAATAAACAGAGGATATTCAATGTAAATAAATAACCGTGATGATAAAATGCATGTTGCCAACCAAAAATGAACTTCCTTAGAACTCAGAGCTGCCAGAGGGAAAAGCAGTGTGTTGATACATCTTGGTACACACATACACAATCTCTCACACTGGTTTTAACAATCTTCAATCATTTTTCTCATCTAGACATTGAAACATGAAAACAGGAGCATGCAGCCACACAGCTGAGATGTGACTGTAGGTGGTAGTTCCAGACCAAAAGCCTCTCTCTCTTTTGAATCACCAGTCACAGAGGCCTCTCCATGTCAGAAATCAGCTACTCTCAAGTTTAATCCTCCCGGAAGGTGACACGGGGGCAGGCACAGAGCAAACAGCAGGAATGTTCAGCAAGCAGACAAGCCCTGGTGACCCCTGGATCTTTGAGAACTCCTCCCCAGCCCCCAGGCTGGCCCCAGGCACAGCTCAGGCTGCTGCCCACAGATCTGGGTGTCAAGCAGCTCTGCCCTCCCAGCCCTCTCCACACTGGGAATTCTCTCTGCTAGGAAAGATGAGGCTGAAAAGCCATTACTAAATTGGACATCATACAGCAACAGGTTTCAGAAATTCTGAAAGTTTTTTTTTTTTTTTTCAATTTCTGGATAATCATTCCAAATGCATGCTGTGCTATAGAAAAAAAAAAGCCAGCTAAAATTAAAAAGGAATCAAATAAGGATATGTGATAAAACAGATAAATCCCCATTTATTAAAGTCCATTTTTGTAAAAGAAATTTGTCTCATCTTCCATAAATTAGACTTTCAGCATTTAAAAAACCCCTTTCTTTGCTTGTAATAAAGATGTACAATAAGACTGCAAATGGAAAACTTCTCACAGGAAGGGAAATTTCTGTTTTGATCCAAGTGGTTGGAAAAGTGATTAAAACCTGCAGAGTTCCACAACTGTAGCTGAAGCAAACTCTCACATGTGAAGGTTATTTTATGAAGAGTAATGAATAATTTAGGTTGGATGTGCAGGTCTCCCACTTCATCTTTGCAATAAGAAATCAGTAATGAAAAGAGCATCGCTGGTATCTTTTGTTGCAAGGTATTCTTCCCTCCTTGCAATCATTTATCATTCAGATGAAATAAGTGCAGGGGTTTTTATCACATCAAAAAGCAAATAAGTCAATTTGAAAAAAGCATTGCAGCTGTATAAGAAGGAGCTTATTTAGAAACAACCATTGCAACAACTTTTTACTTCATAACATAATTATTTTTCCATTAATGTGGTTTTGCTAAGTGCAAATTAAGCATAAAGTAATGGTGTTATTTAAAATATATGTTTCTATTTACTGAAGCTAAATACCAAATGCAAACTGTATTTTGTTAGAATTCACAATTCACAGTAGTCATCAGTACAAAGGCAAAGCCCTGCTGAATTCCCCAGACAGTGTTAAAATTGATGAAAAGAAAATGTTAACTTTCTTTTTCCTTAAAAAGCCCAAACCCCAAAACTTTAGAGTGCATTGCTCATGGTTGAGCCTAGAGAAATAAACAGGATATTGAATGCAGAGTGAAAAAATAGGGTTTTCTAAGAAAAATCAAAAAGTCAACATTAAGCTTCTAAACAGCATCTCAGGCTCTCCAGTACTGTAGAAGAAGGGATTAGAAAAATTTTAAGAGACACTAGAAAGTTTGAATCTTTAGCTTTGCTAGTTGGTATCTTATTACTATGGTCTGAGACAATGACGATTTTGGGAACATAAGCTCAGAAAATTGATACTTTCCTAGCTAAAAGCCAAGAAGTACCAGCCAGAGTGATTTAAGTGCTCTTCATGCTGGGAGATGCAAAGAAACACCTGAAACAGTCACTGCCTTGTCGGCTGGACAGGTGGCAGCACTGAATTATCAGATTATTATGGCAGCCTGGCCCAATCATTTGGTAATTTATTTTCAGTTTTAAATAATCCTTGTACAAGAGTATAACCTCAGAGGTATGCTTTCACTTTTTCTGAGTTCCTGGAGTCAGCAGAGCATCGGGGTCCCAGTGAGGATCCCCACCCCATTTGCCAGCGTGGCTCTGGGGCTGGCTGCTCATTATGCTGTCTGCAGAGGGGAGCTCAGCCGGGCTGCTGAGCTCCAAGGTGGGACTCCTCTCCAAAGCAGAAAGCTGTAGCTGTGGTTAAAACTCTGAGCCCAAGCTAATGAGCCCCTTGGAGAAATGGGATTTAATGGCCTGGCCTCACTGCCCCTGCCTCACACAGCACTTGGGTGGAGGAGGTGGAGCAAAGCCTGCCAGCAAAAGCACATCTGCAGCCCCCTGTGAGCCTGTGCTGCTGTTTCCACAGGCAAACGAGCTCACAAAGCATGCAGGTATTGCTGAGAACTCTGCTCGCATTTCCCAGCTCAGGACTGATTGAAAACCACTGGCAAATCTGGCAGCTCAGTAGGTGACATCCCTGAGCCCTCTGCCAGAGGTCACCACTCCTGGTCACAGCACATGTGCCTGGGCACACAGCTCCTGCTCCTGATGGCACAGCTCACCCTGAGCTCTGCCAGGACCCTGCTCTGGGCTCTGACCGGGACCTTCCTGCTGGCTGCCCTGCATGGCAGCAGCCCAGGGCTGAGCTGGGCAACTTCTCAAACTCCTGCAGCAAGACCCACTTGCACTCACCTGGCAAGAATAACTGCAAAACTGTGTTCAGCCAAGGGATAAATAAGTTGTGTGCTTGAATTATGTCCAAATTCGTTGCTGTGGACAGCACTGAGAATCCAAACTGGACCTTGAGAAACCCACACACTCCTTAAAGAGCATCCCAGGGAGCAAAGGCAGATGCTACCCTTACACACAAACCACAGCACCTTCAAGACTCACCCTTAAGACAGAGTCAGAAAATAGAACTGCTGCTAACTAAAACAGCCAAGAAAAGAAAACACACAGTACTATTTGGTAGTATTTAGATATTTGGTATTTTAGTCTTGGAGGTCCATAAACCCACTCATGAAAGCTCATGAAACAGTATTGCCTACAAAGTTCAGGATGTAAAGGCTGCTCTTCTAGTAAAGTTAAGCAATAAACCTCTGAGTCAGATTACACTACCAAAGACATTTTTAATACTTAATTAAATGAATCAGTTTGCTTGCTATTGTTTTGATCATTCTGAACAACATGCAGGCAATAAACACTGACAAAAGCTCAGGACTAGACCATTGCTACAGAACTACTTTTTCTCATGTAGTCACAACATGCAATCTCTTCTCACAGATCCGGTGTCTCCTGAGATTATCATAACACAAAGACATAAGGAAGAGAAAACATGCTTCTTTTCCCAAGTGGTTTTACTCTGACAGCACTTTCTACTTAGTCACTATCAGTACTTTTCTTGTATTCTCACGTTTTGTGTCTACATCAACTTATTTAATTTCCTGGCACTATCACACCACCGGTGGGAGTAACAGAGCTGTCCCACCACCTGCACTTTTTCTGAATTTTGGGGAAAATGGTGACCATGCCAGCTGCCAGTCAACCACAGCAGATGCAGCACAGAGGGTGGATGGAGAAGGGATCACTGCAGGAAAGATGATCTGATCACTTCATCTGCCAGTTTCTGTCCTGGACAGGTCTGACACAGAACAGAGAAAAGATACCACTCAAAAAGACACCAAGGAGGAGCAATTCTGAAGCACATACAGCACCTGAACTGACCTAGCAACAGATGAACAGTTTCATTAATGTCTGTAAATGAATAAGAGTTTCTGACCAGACACCATGCAAGCACAAAAAACAAATGATTCATACAAAGTCAAACAATAAAATCAGCGATCCTGCAAAATGACAATAACAGGTGGAACATCTCCATCTATATGATTTATGTACTTTAAGAAAGTCAAGTTTCCAGCTGTGAGCACTATGGCTGCTCCCCAAAGGTGTTTGAAAGCAGTGATTCCTGTCCACAGGTCCTTTGATAGAAGCTTATACAGTATGCCAATAGCCTAATTATGAGGGGAGAAGTGTGTGTATCTAACAGGATATTTGGCCTTAATATCTGTAAAACCTGGCACTCTCTTCTTTATAACCAGAAAAAGAACCCCTGACCAGAAGTCAGAGGATGGTTTGGCCTGAAAGCATCCACACACACACAGGCCCCCAGTGTACTGACCATGGTGCTCAGAAAGCCTCAGAGCTCCAAAACCCCCTCTCTGGCTAATTAAACTCCACACAAAGTACAAAATTACAGTATTAGTTCTCTACTCACTGTGCTGGCTGGTTTAACAAACAATTCCTAGCAGACCTGCCTGAAAAGCCTTTTGGTAAAACAAGATAATGAGATTGAAAAAGGAATAAAAAGAACACCCACCCACACCTGGTGTGGAAAGGCCACTTCAGAGGATCTCAAAGCCTTATCTTCCAGAGGATATTAATGAAGAAGAACTTCACTGCACACAGAAGAAGGAGGAGAAGCAGAGAGATGAAGCAGAGGGAGGGACAGCTTGGGAGAAACATGCCTGTTCCCTAAAAACATCTTCTGTAAATCCTGATGGTTTGCTGTCCAACCCAGAACAGACTATTTACAAGTTATCTGCAAGACTCAAATCCATAAATGAATTTTAAATAAGAGGCTGTAAAATTCTTTCAATGTGTCAGGAACACTAACACTGCCCAGTATGTGCAAGTATTAACTTCCCTGAATTTCTGCTTTTCAAATGTACTTTTAACAATTCTAGGCTAAAATATGTATGCTGCATGCTCAGGCAAACCTCCAGCTGCATAGAAATGAAATATTACTGAAAGAGGTTGTTTACAAAAGCCAGCTGGAGCAACTAATACATATTATAATATGCTAAGCCCTGATAGTCCCATATCAGTTGCAATTACTTAAAAATGCAGTAGCTCTAAGATTGAGGCAAATTAAATTCCCCTTTATTCATGAAGTAACTAAAACAATGGACAGGGAAATAAAAGAATATCTGTGGTAAAAGGTAACAATTGGTAACAGACAGGCTGCAGGCAGGAAAATATGCTTGTTGACAGCACCCTGGAGAATGCTAAAGAAAACACCAAGATTTCTTTAATTGGTTCTTATTTACATTATTTGATCCTGGCACATAAACTCTATTAAAACAATGAAAACAGCCTCTTTGGGTTTACTCATTACATAAAGTTTATTTTAAAATGAGACCCTGGGTGCCTAGCAAAGGCTCTCCACTCCTGCAAAGAATTTTTCTGAGGATGGTGCAGACAGGCACAAGCCCAGCCCCAGGTCTGCCCCTCTGAACAACTGGAGCCCACTCCCTCCAGACAGCTATTCAAATAATGACAAAGCTCACTAAAAGCAAGAATAGGGAGTAAAGATTGTGTTGACTGGTTTATTCAGACTGATGCTGCACATAGCTCAAGGCAGGAATAAAAGTGGCACAGCCAAAGAACAAACATAGCACATGAGTTACTGGGTAAATGTAAAAGGCTGTACTCTTTATTTACCTGTGCAGAGTACCTGCAAAATCTCAGCTTTTGTCAGCTGAGAATGCTGGATTATTGTCAGTTTTACAGTTGATGGAGAAACCACTAAAAGCATGTTTCCAGAGTGACTGAGGACATGTGGAATTGGATAACCTCAAATTAGGGCACTTGGAGAGTTCTGCCTGCGATAGCACATGGGAGAAAAATCTGCCCAAGTGCAGAGTAACTCAAGGGTGTTTGCAATCAGAGGCGTGCAAGGGCAGGAGAGAGCGCTGGCTGCTGAAGCTCAGGTCAGCACAAGCTCAGGGAGGGGGAACAGCCAGTCCCAGAACAATGATATCTAAACATAGGTGCATTTCTGAAACAGGAGGAGTTAAAAAACACAACACAAAACCATAAGTATGCATTCTTGTTAATGAGTAAATTGAGCTTTACTCTTCAATAACCTGGAGGTTTCTGTTGTACAATGTAATAACACCAATCTGCCAAAATTAGCTCTGTTTCTGAACAGTGATGGGTGAAGGGACAAAGGAGTGTAAGGGCTTGGTCCGTAAAATACAGGAAACACATAGTTACAAAAGGATATGGATATAAGAAACAATTAAATAATTTAGAAAATGGCCCTCAGGGTCAGGAAGTTGGGTAGCCTCTGCCCTACAGCTTCACAGTCTGCATTAACTTGTGCTCAATAGCTCAGGAACTTAAATCCGTGCAAGATTTGCAGAGTACTTCTTCCACAAAAGGTGGGTGGAACAAGCAGCTGAGCTGGTGGTTCAAATTAAGCCTCAGAAATACAACAGAATTCTAATACTGGTGTGTGTTCCTAGTCCACACCTTCCTAATCCTCCTGAAATTACCACATAAATAAAGTGTCTCTTTGGATTTAGTCATTAGTGATCGCTTGTACGTGAATCCCATTATTGGTCACACTAATGGGAAGGCTGTAAACAGATAAAAATAAAGAGAATGGAGTCTCCAACTATTTTGTAAAAAAGGTATTAAAAATGAAAACCTTTCAGACATCTTATCTTAATAACAATATTATTGTACATATGGACTAAATATATCAAGACTGTTCTTACCTTTCTGAAATAAATTACTGTTAGCCATTACAACCATTCCCCTCCCACAGAGCCAATACTCAGGCATGACTCTGACAGAGATTGATTCCTCAACTTGACTAATTGGTCTGAGGATACAGAAAATTAACTGGATCCTGCTTTGCCTGAGCTAGCAGCTTTTGTCTTTCCTAGGAACAGAAGAAAAGAAAGATTACACAGTACTTATTGTTATGTCATTCTCACTAGAAAAAATTAGAAGTAGTTTTCTCTGCCAGGGTAATTATTTCTTTTGCATAGAAGCTTATAATTTTTGTTTTGTTTGCTTGATAATTGTTTGTTTTCCTGGTGCTTGTTTTAATTATTTAATTTCTAAAAGCTTTTTTAAAAGCCTGGAATTAAGGACGTTATTGCTTTGGAATGGGGAATGGTGAAGGATGACTCAGAATGCTCACAGAGGTAAATGCAAACACATCTCTGCTTGTCTCTAAGCTCACACAAACAGCCCTGCAATGAAATTGGTGAGGACAGAAACATCCAGGGCAGTGGTGCACCACTGACACACCACTCATCCTTTAGAACTCTTTGGACTCTGCAAGCACTGCATCTTTGCATTATTTTTTTCCCTCATACATCTTTCAGTACACAAACCAGAATCAAGAGGGAACCTCGGAAAAGCTGCTCTGAGCAGCACCACCACTGTTTCCTGTGGCTGCCTCCCAGTTAGAGCTTTCAGCAGCCAACACAGGCTGAGGTTGCTCTGCAGCCCTGGCATTAGTGGGGTCACTTACTCTACACAAAACATGACAAATCTACTTGAAGCTATGACACAAATTACCCCAGGACAGGTCCCCTCAGGGGAAAACCATTTTCTCTGGGGCAGAAATTTCCCTCCTTAACTGCTCTGAACCAGGCTTTGTTTAAAATATGAACCAGACATAAAGCTCACAAAAGTTCCCAATGCATTATTCTCTTCTTTTTGTTAACAAAAGGATTATTTTTTTTATTCCTGTCTCCTTGAGAGTTCTTTCATTTTCATATCTAAACTTCTATATTTCTTCCCCGAATCTCCCTGGAAGAGCTCTCTGCAGTCTCCTGTGAAGTACTATCAATATTAGTATTCTGCTGCTAATGCAGCTCCTCTGCTCTCCAGCCACAGCAGAGTCCCCACAGAGATTGATTCCTCAACTTGACTAATTGGTCTGAGGATACAGAAAATTAACTGGATCCTGCTTTGCCTGAGCTAGCAGCTTTTGTCTTTCCTAGGAACAGAAGAAAAGAAAGATTACACAGTACTTATTGTTATGTCATTCTCACTAGAAAAAATTAGAAGTAGTTTTCTCTGCCAGGGTAATTATTTCTTTTGCATAGAAGCTTATAATTTTTGTTTTGTTTGCTTGATAATTGTTTGTTTTCCTGGTGCTTGTTTTAATTATTTAATTTCTAAAAGCTTTTTTAAAAGCCTGGAATTAAGGACGTTATTGCTTTGGAATGGGGAATGGTGAAGGATGACTCAGAATGCTCACAGAGGTAAATGCAAACACATCTCTGCTTGTCTCTAAGCTCACACAAACAGCCCTGCAATGAAATTGGTGAGGACAGAAACATCCAGGGCAGTGGTGCACCACTGACACACCACTCATCCTTTAGAACTCTTTGGACTCTGCAAGCACTGCATCTTTGCATTATTTTTTTCCCTCATACATCTTTCAGTACACAAACCAGAATCAAGAGGGAACCTCAGAAAAGCTGCTCTGAGCAGCACCACCACTGTTTCCTGTGGCTGCCTCCCAGTCAGAGCTTTCAGCAGCCAACACAGGCTGAGGTTGCTCTGCAGCCCTGGCATTAGTGGGGTCACTTACTCTACACAAAACATGACAAATCTACTTGAAGCTATGACACAAATTACCCCAGGACAGGTCCCCTCAGGGGAAAACCATTTTCTCTGGGGCAGAAATTTCCCTCCTTAACTGCTCTGAACCAGGCTTTGTTTAAAATATGAACCAGACATAAAGCTCACAAAAGTTCCCAATGCATTATTCTCTTCTTTTTGTTAACAAAAGGATTATTTTTTTATTCCTGTCTCCTTGAGAGTTCTTTCATTTTCATATCTAAACTTCTATATTTCTTCCCCGAATCTCCCTGGAAGAGCTCTCTGCAGTCTCCTGTGAAGTACTATCAATATTAGTATTCTGCTGCTAATGCAGCTCCTCTGCTCTCCAGCCACAGCAGAGTCCCCTAACATAATCATATTGTCTGCCATCCACAGCAATAAAGATAATCTCTTCTGAACCCCCTCATATATTGGCAATCTGTGCTTTAATGGATTACTCTTTGGAAGAATTTAAGGATGTAGCTAAATTGTAAAATAAAACTTTAGCAGAAACAGCTTCAAAAGTCAACAAGACCACTACTTTATATTAAAACAGAAAGTTTCTATTTTATGCTCCATTTCTTTCCAGTATAGATTTCTTGTTACTGTAAAAGTCTTTATTTGGCTTGTTCTAAAACCTGTGTGTTTTCAAAGACCCTGGAAAAATTAAAAAGTCAAATAAGCAATTCATACCAATGATTATTTTTTTGGTATTACTGAATTCTGCAGTTATGTTTACTGTTTCAGGGGGAGTTTATAATTATGCAAATTGCTAAGCAGTCTGCATAATGTACAACATGTTTGGGTTCACTGACTGGAAGCTGAAATACATTTCTTTAATGCTGCTTGTATGCTGTGCAATTCAGTTTGCATTTCTTATGCTCTACTGCACGGTACCTGTCTCCAGCAGCATCCTTGTCTTTCTGAATTTACATGCAACCTCAGTACCTTTGCAGACATTTGGCTTTCAAGAATTACTTAAATAATTCATGTATGCCAACTTAACATTTTTGCAAAGCAAAGCAACATTTTGATAGCCCTGTACTTTCTGAAACCTAGTGAAGAGGCTTTCACCCTTTTCATTATAAGCTCAATTGTTATCATCATAGTTAAACACTGTTCTAAGCTGTGTATATGACATTCGAGTGGGTGCTGTTTTATTTTCCAAATCAGATTTTCTTATATACACTCCATTGTTTTAAACACTGCATACCATAAATATCCTGTCTGTAGTCACTAATAGACTGTAGTATTAGACCACAATAGTTCATTTTCACCTGCTTGTGCAAGGCAGCTCTGTGACTGGCTCTGTCCCAGCCTTGTGGATCCTCTGGGCTGTAGTGCTGGTTCATCAGTCAGCTTGCCTTGGCTTTGAGACAAAATTGGCTCCTGGCTGCTGCTCCAGGCCTGGATGAACGCCCCAAACTGATGTGGTCAGCCCTGATCCACTCCCCTGCATCCTGGGGTTATCACACAGGAGGGAGTTGGGAAGGAAAACTACAAAAGTAGCATCAAGCTGAGCATGAAACCAGTTGGAAAGTTTTACTCTCTTCAACTCTGCTGCTCACTGTGGTGGCAAGGCAGCACTCCCCTCTCTTGGGGCTCACCAGGGCTCACCAGTGAGTGTGTTTTCTATTTTCATGTTAACAGCAGCCTCAGAATCACAGCCAACCCTGGCTGGTGCCACACATCTCCCTTGTGCTACATTGCACAATTTTAGTAGGTGATTAATTAGACTAATTATTAACTTCATCCCATCCTCAGAGTGTGGGATGCTGTGCAAGCTGACAGACTCAAAACCACAGAAGGTCTTGACTCATCTCTGGTTATGCTTCTCTATGGTCTCTGTGGGACAGTGATGCCCAATTAACTTATATCACTGTCTACAAACTTAATAGAGTTTTATAGCTAGATGTATCTGGGACACTTTTTTCATGCTCTCATATCTGAGATCAGCTGAAAATGGTTTTTGTCCTGTAGTGGGTTAGACCCAGCAAGCCTGGGACTAGGCATGGGAGATGAAATGCCAGACTTGATTTTGCCATTCTACCCACAAGTCTGGAGTATGGAATCCACTCTTATTAGCCATTTCTGAAAGAGAAAATATTCAACTAACCCTTCAAAATAAAATATTCTGGAAGATTTTTTTCCCACCTTGCTTTTGATGTCAGTTATATTGTGTCTAAAGTTGAAAATGATTTTATAACTTTCTAATATCCACTTATTAAAAAAAAAAGATTTGTTTCAGCACTTTCTAAGCTCCCTTGTATAATTATATGAAAAATATAAAATATTATTCCTCCAGGGAACAAACCAGCTCACGCAGTTAAGAAGAAATTTTCCTTGGAGACAGATAATTTCATAATTAGCCACTACAGGATTTCTGGTGGCTTCCAACTATTATGGGGAAAAAGATATTCAACCAACCTGAATCATTGGCCTCAAATAACATCACCGTAATTGTGTTTGGACTGGACAGGAGTAGGGTGGACAAAAGGTCTGATGAAAATGCCAAAAACCAACCCAAGCCACTATTATCATCAATGCCTCCTTTTTCCATTTTTTTTTGTTTTCTTTCATGTTTTAATTGAGTTTATTCTCAATTTACCCACTGAGTTTATGCTTAATAAATTAAACAACATTTGTATTGGTCAGAACAAGCACTTTCTAGATTTACTTACTGGAAGATTTTGAGCTTATCTATGTGATCTGGTGAGACTTCTGCTACAGATTCTTATAGTGATCGTGCATGTGCAAGATCCAATAACACAGTGACTGATGTCATTTCAACATTTGCTGTTTCTTTGTAAGACCTCAAAAAGTGTTTTACAACAATCAGGTCTTTCTTGTGCCAAGATGTGTAACTTGTCAAAATATGTCAAAGTTCCTTCTTGAAGGAATAGACAATTTCATTGAAGCAAAAGAACAAGGGCATGTGAAAAGATGGCTATAGAGCTACAGTGAGAAAAGTATTTGTCCAACATTATAAGAAGTACTCCAGATTTCTCAAGAGACTCAAATCCAGACCCTTAGATCATCTTTATTCCTCTTCCTGGAAGGTGATCATTTTCACCTAAGCAGATCAACCATTTCTCAGACTATATGCCAGATGTTACAGTGACATAGAGCTCATACAGAGTTTATAAACATTCTACCTTCACTTCTCACAGTAACTAAACCAGCTAATTGATTCCTATTGTTATTTGTGCATTAAGCATCCCTCCATCATCACTTCCTGTTCAAGAAAAATGCTCAAATCAGTCATATCCTTTAAAATGGCATTGGGATGATTGTGGCCCAGTCAATGGTTAAGCAAACAGTATTTAACTGGTCATATCAGTGGGTCCAGGCAGCTGGAAAGCTTGGAAGAAGACTTTGAACAAGAATAAATGACAATATTATGTATAGTGATCTAGCCTGAGGAAAACCAATCAAAGAATGGCTCTGAAAGGCTGAGATGATGAAATCCAGTGGATGGATGGATGGATGGATAGAAGATGGAAAAGAAAACATTATGATACAAAGCAAAGGGAAAACAACCATAAGTGAAATACATTCACTTTAATGCATGCTATTTCCCAGATGCTTTTTGTTTATTGCATTACCTTACTGTTTGATCTTGCTAAAGTTAAGGCTTTGTATCTCTTTCCCTTCTCTTTTCACATACAAGTGTCATAGCCCATCCAAGTCTTCCATTCTCCATCAGCTTGGTCACCTCCTCAAGAGGCTCAGCTGCTCTGAGAGGGGAGCAGGACCTCCTCCCTCAGTGAGCCGAGACATGGGCTGGTCTCTTGGCCAGAATTTACTCCTGTCGGAGCCCTTTGGGCTCAGCCTTTCCTTCCCTGAAAAGCCCCAAATGTTTCTTTATAACCTCAGTATCTAACACAGCATTGCAAAGATCAAAACTACTGTAAGATAGCACCCTCACAGAGCAATTTTCAACACAACTTTAATATGTTTCCCCTTCATGGAAGGGATTCAGACTAACTACTGTCTGCTAGCTCTGGAGCAATGTGAAGTTGAAGTGATCAAGTTAAATATCTCATATCAACTTTATTAATGTCCATTAATTTCTTACCCATGGTCTCAGGTTTTAAAAGAATCCTGAAGAAACAAACACATGAACCAGTCTGGTCAAGCAAAACAAGGGGCTTGGCCTTGCACTCCAGAAGGGAAGAGACGAAGCCTTGTCAGGAAAGCAAATGGAGCTTTCCTAATGGAGCAGGATGGCAGCCAGAGGAGACCACATCAAGGACCTCAGACAGGGATGGCAACATGGAAAACAGATGAGAATGAAAGCAGCTTAGCTTGAAATTTGTTAAAGCCAAGGAGCACAACCTCTGAATTTCCAAGCAGAAAATAAACTCCCCCAAATGATCAATTGCTATTGTTGGGGATTTGCAGATTCTCCCATGCCCCAGGGCTGTGGTAACTGTACTAACACAGTTGAACATTGTGGCTGTTATAAAGAATATGTTTGTATGAAGTTATAGTGTTATTTCTAACACAAATCTACAAATAAAAATTAGAAGGGTTTGTGAGTGACCTAACTTGGTGTTCTACTTTTTACTTAACAGAGAAATAAAAGTAATCCAAAAAGGAGGCAAAACCACTACCTCCTTCAAAATAAAAATACTCAAACTACTGTAAGGACAGCAGGATTTTCTTAAGCACCAACTTGATAATGTGTGTGATGTGCAATATGGAAATATTTGCAATTAAGCTGTTATAGCTGCAAATGTTTTTATTGTAAGTTCAGTGAAAAGAGAAAGTAGTTATTACTAAATAAATACTTTGTCTAACTTCTGCAAGTACAGCTATCTGAAAAATTTGTTTACAAGTTATTAAGAACCTAATCATTGAAAATCACTTATAAACACACATGCAAAATGAACAGATTATCTTAAGAAAATAGTGTGCTTGAGACTTTAGTTTAAAGGTTGAGATTTAACATTTGCAGCATTTTTCTCACCTCCAGAAACAGGTAACTGATAAAATTTTGCTGTGCTGAAATGTTATTCAGTTAATAACATACAGTGTTGACCTATATTTATTTTTTTTCCTATAGTGAAAGAGCGAAAGAGTTCCTAAAAAAGCTGTAATAATTTTTACATGACTGCATACATTAATGAGCCTCAATAAATAAAAAATATTTAGCTGACTTCTCTTAAGGAGATAGCCTAGTGCACAGAAACTGCTCATTCCTCAAATGGCACTAATACTTACTTCCTAGTTACTTATTAATTTTGAATGCCTGCACCTGTGTTAAAATAGTTTTCAGGTAGTTCTTTTCCATTTCAGAAAAAGGGAAACAATATTATCTTCATTTCACTGTCATATTGAAATCTTATTTGAGAGGCAGAAAGTATCACAAGGAAAAAGAAAATAAAAAATTCTGGGTTTTACAATAGGTAATTCCAAGTTCTCTAAGACAAGCAGTACAAAAGTAACTCCAACATAGTTTTGTTTTTTTGGAAACAGATTTTAAATAGAAATGGACACAAACTTTTCATAGATCTTTATAAAAGAAAATGACCAGAGAATAGTAATTTTTTATGAATCAATTTGCTCAGATTTTTCATCACAAAAAAGCCTGAGAAACAGATCAAATAAAAGCATGACTACAAAAGGAACAGACATTTTTCATTAAACCTGCAGAACACAATATCTGCTTTATCTCTGCATACATTTCTCTATTAGCTTTTGATTGCTTAATGTTATTCATAATGATTTGCAATTCTAATATTTTTTGGGGGGGAGAATCTTTAACTGTTTCAAGGGGCAAGGGCTCATTTGCATGCTATTTATTGTGACTTTGAGTGCACCAAAATATGAAGGACTGATCTTGAACCAGGTACAGCACTTAGACAGCAGAGCTCCTGAAAGCATCACCTGTAGTTTATCCTAAAAGCATCACTTGTAGTTTGTACAAATACCCATCACAGAAGTAATCTCACTGGCTTTAGAGCACTATTCTAATAATTTTGCATTGATAAGAGCCTGGCAGAATACCTGCAGGGCTGGTCAGCTGTTTTCTTGGTCTCCATGGAAATGAGTTCCTCTGGAACCAAACTCCCTTTCAGCCATGGTGGGGTGGGCAAGCTCTGAGCCAGCTCCATGTAGAGTAGGCATGGGAAAACACAGGAAGCTTTTCCATTTCCCCATTTCCACTCCCTTCCTGTCATATTTCTCTGAGCTCTGCTAGAAAATTCTCACTGGCTCATTTGACCATTTTACATGAGCCCTTTTCCCACCTGAAATCTGAACCTGAGTGTCCCAGGGTGTCTTTCTGTCCTGTAAAAAACCATGGCAGTGATCAACTGTACCTGAGCCCATGGCTTACAGTGATTTATCAACTTGTCTGACATTGGGGATGGAGGATCTTTACCTCCGGAGGAATAAATTCACCTTCCTAGTGCCAATACCTGCCGTTGGAATGAGAAAAAAACTCCCTTCATAAGGCAGGGGCATGTGAAGTAAATTCTGGTCCAGAGGAATGACAGAACATTGCTAGTGCATAGAATGAAGCCAATGATAGAATATTCTTTATCCACAGAAAGAAGTTGCTTCCAATTCAGTTAGATGCAGGATTTGCCTTTTATATGAAGTACACATAATCTTCCTTGGATAGAAGATCTGCACAACTCATTTGTCTATATTCCTGCACTATGTACACACTGCAGTTAAACAACACCCATATGTCAACTAAATACTAAATATTGCAACAGTGAAAACCTACAAAATGATGCTTGATTAAAAGAAGTTTTGTTAGTTTTCATTGACCAGGAGGAAGAGAAACACTCAGTGGGGGGGGAAAAAAGAACAAAAAACCAACTAATAAACCAAAACCAACCAGAATAATTTTCACGTGAGTAGAATTTCCAGTAAAATTTAGCAAATTTGAGCATCTTTTTAGATCTTGTATAATCTCATTAGACAGAAGTATAAACTAGAAACAAAAACACTTGAGCAATAAGTAACCAAGACAGTAAACATAATTTATTGGAGAAATTTATAAGCGTTTGCAAAACTGTAGAGAAGCAGTTTCTCTTAACCAAAGAAATGCACAGCTCTAAAAGCAAATTAACAACCCTACCTGACTTAATTCCTCATCTCCCAGTCAAAGTTTCAAATTTTTACACTCAATTTGAAAGACTGATACGGTACTGAACACAACAGCCCCCTGACTACAGAAAAGGGGACCCCAGAAGGTTCTGTGGACATCTGCTGGTCTTCTGTGTTTATGAATAGAAGAGGGCAGAAATGAGAAATCTCCTAAAACACAGGCAAAATATGTGTCCCTGCAAAGCTCCAGGAATAAAATTATTACAATCACCTGTGATCACATCACAGGTTTTGGTTGTGGGGAGTTCTGCAGCTCCTCTGGAACTCTGCCTGCTCTCCACAGTTCCCATGGCTGGAGCTGTGCTGGTGCTCCCAGCTGGAGGAAGGCTGAGCTCTGCCTGCCTGCCACAGGCTGCGACAGAGACCCTGAAAAGGGGCTCTGCAAACAGTGGTTAGGGCAACTTGGCTTACAGGGAACTTCTTCATATTTGTGGTTGAAGAAAGACAGAACAGAAAAATCGATAGTGGAATGTGAGAAAGAATCAATCATGGGGGTGCAATGGAGCAGTAAATAAACATGCAGCCTGGCAGGCTGCTCGGGGCTATCAGGCTGCAAGGCTGAGAGGAGCCTTCAGTGCAGCACTTCATTTTACTTAAGAAGTGAATGGAGCTAAAATCAATGCGTCTCTTAAAGAGGTACTTCTCAACATTATATATGTTTAAGTTATGTTACAAGCACCGAAAGCAGGAAGGGGAGCACACTCAGCCTGCTCAGGCTCAAAGCCATGGGCAATGGGTTCTTCTGCAAGCTGTTGGGGGCAGTACTGAAAAGTGGGCTTTCCCCTATAAGAAATGATATTTCTTTGTATTCAAATGTGTCCTGGACATGTGATTTCTAAACAAATCCCCAGAGATATGAAATGCTTTCTTGAATAGCTTCTCTTTCTCCTTATTTCATTCAGGTCATTTTGACAATTTGTGTCACAAAACTGCAGGTACATATTCTCCAAGGGAATTTTTTCCCCCAGACTCTGTGGTAAGAAGCTCATTTGTGTCAATTCTTCAAGCAGCTTCCAGCACAACAGTGGGAGGAAGAGCACAGACAGAAGTTTCCTCTCTGCACGTCCTATCCCAGCTGACTTCAATACTGAACACAATCCTTTAGACACTGTGCACAAGCTGAGGTCCTTAGCATGAAACCCTTAATGTTATTATGAATTTAGATAGGAAGCTAATTTTTGAGGAAACAAAAAAGACTAAAATGAAAGCTTTGGAAAAAACCCAGTGTTTCTCTCACCTGGGAGCGCCACAGTTCCCAGCGATACTCAAAGGCTCTCTGCCCCCCTGGGCTTTCACAGTGTAAAATCCCAGAATGGGATCTGAAAACACTAGATGGCACTGTTAGATTTGATTTAGTCATGTGATTGCAGCAGTGATCGAGTGGGCTCCTCCAAGAGAGGAAAACCCTATTTTGAGTTATAAAGGAAGAGAGGTCTCTTTGATCTGGCTGAGAACCATGATCTGAATCTTCCCAAGTAATCCATCTATAATCAAGGAAAAATCAGCATAATACTTTTCCATGAGATACAAAATGCAGGTGGATGTGATCACTGAGTAGAGGAATAGAAAGAATATACTGTGGTAAGAGCACAATATGCAGTAAAACAATAAGAATTGATTACTGTCTCTTAAAAAACGTTTTATGCTACGGTTTCATTACTTCACAATAAGAAACAAAAGAAATGTATATTTAACAGTCTTTTACCAAACTCTTCCCTTCTCTCTATTTCAGGTATTGAGACATCTGAGGACACCAAGTTTCCCCAGACATCATGAATCTCAGCTTAAATTTCACTACAGTCAGGAGAAAGGAAAAGCAATATTTGCACCTAACACATAAAACTGCAAAGAAGAAATGTTTTTAGGGCTACTCCTGGGAGAAATGATGTTAGGAGAGAGTTGTAGGAGAGATAATACAGTTTTATGATATGCAGAAAGCCTAGATTTTTACCAAGACTGTCTTTTCAAATCTATTTCACAGAGACTATAGGTGTGAGCCTGTCTCCCAACACAACAGAAAATGTGTGAAATAAGAGGTAATTTCTTTTAGCTTTCCAGTCTAACAGCAGCAACGACCATTTTTTCTTTGTCACTCTCAAATAAAAGCAAGATTCAGACAAAAGTACAGAGTTCAGTCCCACTGCCTGGCTTTTTAATCTGCCCTTGCTGCAAAGCACACTTTCCCTCAAACCTCTTTCCTGTTGAATGTTCAGAAGCTTGTTAAAATTTTGTATATATGTCTCTCTACATTAGAAATCCTTAGCTACAGTGATGAACAGGTAAATGTATAATATTTTATAAATAAAATCAACAGATCTAATTGTGCTGCCTCACAGTCAAGCACTCCTTACTCTGTGCTGCACAGGGAGTGTTAAACACGTTACCCCTCATGCTCTCTTTGGGAAACATTCACCAATCTTGTAGGCAAACAGACTTCAAAAATGTTCCCACTAATTCAGTAATTGCTTTTTCTTATCATCAGATTTGGGGAGAATCCCACTATTTAAAGAACATCTAAACCAAACCCAATAAAAAGCTGTTTTCCTTCAGCTGCAGTCATTTTTCTCTTCACAGGCTTAGATAAAAGCAAAATTGCAAGACATATTTAATGAACCAGCAAATTCAGTCTTGTGACTAAGTGACATCAATGATTATTTGAGTGATTCTGACATCAGAGATAATTTTCTCAGGGAAAAATAAGCTCAAGGTTAAATAATTTCAGAAAGAGGACAGGAGTCCTGATTGAAATTTTACAACCAACTTCCCAGCTTTCTTGTCTCGTGGTTTGCTGCTCTCTAATCTAAGAATAGCAATGAAATCCAATGTGTCTGGTGGGATGCTATGCTGCTTCCTTTTCAAAAGGCATGGGGAAAAATTTTTTTGGGATGTTAATCTAATTATCTGGTGGGAACACCTTAGGCAGTGTGGTTAGAAAGAGGGAAACACAGCAGGAGTTGCCATACAATTGCACCGCTGATCACAGATGCTTTCTACCTGTCTAGGCCAAATTAATCTGTCATCCTTCCTTCCAGCAGCTCTGTGATGGTTCAGATTTTACTTATTTCCCTAACTACAACTATAAAAGAAACATAGCAGAAAGAGAAGGAAAGAAAAAAAATATAATTTTATAATAAAATTGAATTTGTCTGAGATTCAAAAAATGGCAGATGGACACTTTGCATTCAGGGCAACTTGGCTTTGGAAATGGAACTAAGTCACAAAGTTTGTAGACTGCAAGAATCCCTGTATACTGGTTAGAGGAGATAAAGCTGAGAAGTACATTTCTGTTAGCAGTTATGAGGCATAACTCTCCCATTTGATTATCTGGTACTTATTCCTTGTGCAGCAGGGCCTTGAGGTCTCTTTTTCCATAACCCCCTAAAGAGTTACAATAATTTTCCCACCTCCAGGATTCCCTAAATGGAAATCTATGAAATCCATGCATCTCAAAGCCTGAATTAGTTTTTTGATGCTCTCCCTAAAATAAAGACTGGGAGCATACTTCTGTGAGCTAAAGTTCCCCTGAAAATATTAAATTTTAGTTATTTGTATAGCTTAAAAGGAAGGATCAAACACTTTCCAAATCTGAAATATATGGATTTTCAGCACCAGCTGTTGAAGAGCTTAGAAAGACTCAAAGGAAGTTTGAGTCTTTAGATGAAAGTTTTGGATTTATGTTCTTGAGAATGACATATTGCCTACAGAAGATCAATAGGAAAAGAGAAAGGCAATACCCCAAATACCACCTGCTGTTCTTTTGGAGAGATGTCTCTGCTCTGGGCAGTCTGCCCAAGAAAGAGCAAAAGATTTTGTCCAAATATAGATTACATTGCATGGCAATTATAGAGCCTTCCTGCTTAAACCAGAGCTTGAGTTTTGCCTCCAAGGCTTATTTTTGACTCCTTTCACTGCAGTTCAAGGACAGCACCACAGCATGCACTGGTGGCAGTACATCAAAGGGCATTTTGGTTTCATCTGTAGGAGTCAAGTCAGTCCCTAACACAATCATTCATCTTGGATTCTTCATTAAATGACATGCCAGAAAAGTCCATGCTAAGCTTCTCTCCAAAGCAGACATCAATAGTATTATATACCACTGATTTAAAAAGCAGCTCAGTGAAAAAAGCCCCAAGTAACAGAGCAAGGACCAAAGATCAAAGTTGTCCTTTCAATTCAAAATCAAGGAATAAATCTTATGGTGGGTTTTTTTGCTGTTGTTGTTGGGGTTTTTTTTAATTATTTATTTTTTAAAGAGGGTTTTAAAAATGCAAGTAAAACATCAAAATCCATCACAAAAGCCTAACCCCAAATTTGGATATCTTCTTGATAAAGGCTATATTACTCCTATGACTTACACTTCCATAAAAGATCTACTACAATGAAACTGTAGTTCCAATTCTCATGCAGCTTTAATAAATAAAGAATGTAAATAAAGCCATGTTTATAGGGACTTATAGACCTTTTATTGGATTGACTGATGGATCCAGGGAAAATAAATAGATAAGCTTTCAGGCACTTGTTAACCAAAGAAAAGCCCCTTAGTCAAAAACACAATATGATAATTCTAATGGTAAAAATAGTATAAGGTAAAATATTTATTAGGTTTTATTTACTTTTTCATATGTGTTCTTGTTTTTACTATTTTATTACTCAGAGGATTAAATCTGGCTACTTGAATACTCAGCTCTATTTGATGGATTACAAAAAGCTTCAATGAGACTTTAATAATGCGAAGTTAAAAGTAAGAGGGAACAAAATCCTGTGAAGATGATTGGGGTCACAGGGCAGGGGCACTTCTGACCACGATGGCAGCAGGCCTTGGAGGGGGCTCTGGAGGCTCCCCCTGCTCTGCAGGGCTTCCCACAGCTGACACCTGGAGGATGTGCATTCAAAGCATCCAGTAGGGCAGAATTCCCAAAGGGCTTGTAAGTAACACAATTTGGTAAGGCACTTGAAGTTCAAGGTCTCACCAGCCATTCAACAGTCTCTTATGAGAAGAGCTCAAGTTTTTTTTCTCCTGACTATTGAAGAGTAATCAGTAAGAGGAGCTGGGGTGATGTGGCAAGAGAGCTGGGGAAGATACTGAAAAGCCAAGTATGCAGGATATTTCTGTGGATGCAACAATCTATTTATGCTCTTTTGTGATATCTGGTGCTCTGCAAACACTAATCTGTGACTGCCTGTCTTTATAGCACTGCATACTGCATCCTTGCTACTGTATGAGACACAACATCAAGCTCAAACACCCACCCAGCCCAAAAATGAGTTTGTAGGCACTGAGACTTCAGACTAAGTTATCTGAATGCACTTAGTTAAACACACTGAAAAGTTAAATTGCACCAGTATTCAGGCTTTAAGGTATCAGTGCTGTATCACAGTAAATGCTTCCTGAAAACCCACACAAAATACATTTCCAAAAAGCTCTGAACCCCCATGAAAGTAACACAGCTGACAACAGCTTGTGAAGAAGCGGCGTGTTAAGCACTAATTATTGAAAACATTAGCTTGTGTGCTTGCTCCAAGCAACAGGATTCCAAAGCATTCCATTAAAAAAGTAAATTCTAAAAATACAGAAAACAAAACTGACATTTGGTGAGTCTTCTAGCTTCTAAATTAAAATTGGATTTCCTGAAGGCACCACATGTGTTCTTATTGACAGTGCTTTCAATGACAAATACACTGAAGTATTAAGCAGCAGCAGTGAAGGTGCCATAGCTAAAGCTGAGCTGGATCCTGTTCAGCAGAGCCCAAGGTGGGACAAAGGTTAAAAGTAACATGTCTCTGAATGACCACAGCTCTCTTTGCAACACAGCCATGTACAAGTCTTACAGCACCCTTCAAAAAAAAAAAAAAAAAAAAAAAACCAAAAACCAAAGCAAAACAAAAACAACCCAACAAAAAACCCCAAACAAAACCCCAAACAAACAAAAAACCAAAACAAAGAAACCACATCAACAACAACAGCAAAAAAAACCAAAACAAAACAAAAGAAAACAAAGCAACCAACCAAACCCCAAAAATCTCAACTTCAATGAGCTTCTGAAGCCTTGTCCTACAATTGGTGCAGTTTCTTTAAATGGCCCAGTGCAAGAGATCGGGTTTGGAATAGGTGGGGCAGGTATAATGCACTGCTCAGAACTGCATGTTTATCTCTGCATTTTGAAATAGATTAATACATTATATACCAACTGATTATCCAAACCATTTATTCAGTATTAAGGAACATTAAAAACCTACATCATGCGTAACCGCTAATCAGCAACAAATTCAAACTTAATAAACTGGTGTTTAATTGTATCTTGTTAAATTTAGCAGCTATCTTAATCATAATTAAAAACATTTCTAAGATGCATTTTAAATCATTACCAAAACTTCTTGCCAGTCCATTTCCAAACTGAAAATAAAATGATCAGAAGTTCCTATTGATTTTTTTCCTTCTCCAAGCTGATGGCAGTAATTTATACACAACCCTATCTCTGCCCCAGTAACCATGATTAACCCACATCAGCCAGTGCCAGAAAAGCTGTCCAAGGTGACAGCCAAGACAATAAAATATAACTACACTACCAACAGCAATAAAATGCTTTGCCTCACTGCTCTGATTTCTTTGGAGCCTCACCTGGCCAGCAGCACTGTGGTGCTGCAGTTCTGCCAGGGTTCTGGGTGCATGACTCTATGATGCTCCTCTGGGCTGTGTAAAAATGAAATACTGCAAAATGGGGCACGTAACTCACAGAAGTCAGCTGTAAGGAAAAGGACAAGGACCTTGGATTTACAGATCCTTTCATGGCAGCAATAAAGGATTGCAAGGTTCTGTCAGATTGAGGCAGCAGGATGTTTATAACTGCCCTGCTGTCTTTTCATCAGAGGAGATGAGGAAGAGCTTTGACGATGATGTGCTCTCACTGCCCCAAAGCCTGGCTGGCTCCTGTTGTCCCCAAGAATGGTCTGAGCACTGTCCATACACCTACAGAAGGAAGGATGCAGCTGCACATGGCAAAGAGAGAGCTGCTAAATGCTGCCACAGCCCATGGAGAGAGCTCCTGAGCCCCTGCTGTGGCAGCAGATCCTGGACAGAGCAGGCACAAATCTCCTACACTTGCTGCAACTCTGCTGCTGAGGGGCCTCTCTGAGTAACCCACCCTGGAGCTGTTTGCACACAGATGGAGATGGACAGCATTTGGTAATACACTTACATTATATCCATGGGCAGGAGAAGGGGAGATGCAGCACATGGGGGCAAAAGAGAGAAAAGGGGACCCCTGCCAGCCACAGCACAACACATGTGACTTCCAGAACGCTCTGGATGTATACCAGCACAATACCTGAGAGCATAGCCATACTATCAACTTTGCTGAAAAACACACATGCCTGGAAAATAAACCCATATTGCTCTTCTACTTTGGTTCCAACAGTCCAAATTTTTTTTTTTTTTTTCCATGTAGCTTCATTCCTACAGATGAATAAATGGAATATGAGACAGTTTTTACCACAGAATTGCCCCAATTGCTCTTACTGTTGGGAAAAATCAATAGTTAGAAATGCCTCACAAATAAATTCTCTAATACTTTGAAATATTTTCAGGAAAAGGACTGGGAATAATTTGTGGGCCAAGTAATCAGGTGTGTAAATATGGCAAAAATCTGGTGGTACTTGAGCGAATCAATTAATTCAACGGGAAACAATAGTTGTAAAGACATGCTGTTTGTTCTTTGCACCTTTCTATTCAGTCTATAAGAGTTACAGTCCTTGAGCCTTATTCTCTTACAGTTTAAATGATTTTTTTTTTTTTGTTGTTTAGAACACTTTTCCTGTTTGCTCTATTGTGGTATACATCTATCTGTATTAAAGCTCATTTAATACACTAGGGCTCATACTTAAATCTGGAATTCTTTCAAGTCTCCTTTATTATTTGTTCCACATCCTCTGCTGCTCCAAATTTAGTTTAATAAGCAACTAACTAGTTCACTCTCCCTGTCAGTCATGTATATACATTAGATACTGACTATGTTCAAGGACTACCCCTTTGGGAACCTTGCTTAATACTTTTCTCCAATTTAGAAGAGCCTTTCTGACAAAGCAATTGCTTGTTCCAATTTTTTTTTAGCTGTATTTATCCTCTGTATTCACTCTTATGTCCTCCCTTGACTAGCTGCAGCTTTCAATTTAAGCAGCAGTCTGTGAAGAGGATTCCCAAATCCACAAGTTCAGCTGTACACAGTGCACTGTGAAGGCCACTGCCATGCCTTCAAAAGAAGCAGAGTGAAAAGTTTCACTGCTCCTGCAGTGCTGCTTCTGTGGTCACACTGGCTTGTTCCTCCGAGGTTAATAGAAGATGGAAATGTTTCATCTTTTGTTTCTTTCAATCATGGTGAGAGAGATTCTACTCTGGGCAACATCAAATTATCCATGGAGTAACTCCATGGGTTTCCAAGACTTAGTGTGTCCCACACCATTTCCCTACCATGGATGTCAAAGCTCAAAACCTGATGTTGTGGATTCCAGCATTCAGCACAGTAACAAACTAATATGCCTCCTCACTGGTTCAGGGAGCAAGACTTTTCTTTTAAAAACCCACAAACAAAACAACCAAACAAGAAAGGGACTCTGAGATTAATGCAAACCCTATGCATGGAACAAGGACATGACATGCTTAGCATTTGCTGTGCAGAGAAGAGTTCAAGTTGAGAATTTTGCCCTAAGGGACAGCCACTACCCTTAATCTGTGCCTCCAGCTTCCAGAAGCATCACTGCAATTTGAAGCAGTTGGACTTTTAAGAAGCCTGTATCCAGCCAGCCTTCATGACTATTTAAAGTCTCTGTCAGGACTCTCTAATGATTTGTACCCAGAACATCTGCCATCCCTTGTTCAGCTGTACATCTCTCGTATGGCCTCAGAGAGCATCCTGCTTCTCTGCAAATAATGGGCCTAAGTGCACATGTAACATGGGTGGAAATTGTTCCCAAAACTACCAAACACTTAACTCACTTCTCTCTCTGGGCATCTTAGTGGCATTACAAGAAACTAACCAGGTATTTGCTACTATTTTGCATGGAATTCAATTGAAACAATAATCTAATATAGCCAAGACACCAACATTTGTGAAAACATTCTCAGCATTATTTCCCTACTTGGGAGACAATGTAAGCTCTTTCTCCTTGTGTGGAAACCATAGGAGGATCCTTGGAAAAACAGTTTAAATCTGAGAGTGAGGTGGCAGAAGGAAAGAATGGAGACAAAAGCGAGTATAAGAGCAATCCCCCTGTGTCCCCTGTGATGCAGGCACAGTAATATTGCTTTAGGCTGAAGAAGAAAGGAAACTGGATACAAGGAGACTCTATCAGGCCATATAATCTGACCAAGGAAATCCTTGTGGAAAACTCAAAGCCAGGCATTTACAAGAAAAGGTGCCTTTAATTTAAGTGTTGCATAAAAATCCCTTTCCTTTTCCTGCAGGAAACTTGCATAGAGAATCCCCTTAAACCCAAGGAATTACTCCTCTTCACTTTGCATTCGGGAGCTGGCAGGAGAGAAAAGATAAATCACTAAATGTTCTCTGTGCCATTAAATGGTTTGCTGCAACATTCAAACCAAAAATGAGTCAAATCAAGATGGCACATCTCAGCTGTTGGACATAGGGGAACAGCTCTAATAACATGAGAAGAGAAGACAATACCTCATTAGAAAAGGTGAATGAGGTCCTCCACCTGCATTCTCCTCTAAATCCCACCTCAAAAGGATAAATAAGTGTAACGAAGGAACAATGTGCAGATGCCCACCCTGCTAAGGGTGGCTTAGATGAAGAATTAAGCACAGATGTCCAGCCTAGGGCTGAAACATAGCCTTTGTTATAACATGTTTAAAAGATAAAGCTGAATTTTTACAGTTTCTCTTACAGTAAACACCAAATAGTGGATATGCCTGACTGTGATAATCAAGGCCTGTCTGTGATAATCAAGGCTGTGGGAGGGGTGGGCTGTCAAGCAGCCACTGAACTTTCCAGAATGATAACTCAGGTTAAGAGTTCTTGCCATGCCAGGGGTTCCTGCTGGGAGTTATGAACTGGATGGATGATTTTGACTTTCCAGATGTCATGCAAAGACATTAGAAAAATCTCTGCAGAAGTTTGAGACTCAAGGAAAATGCCAGAAACTCTTCTGAAGATATTCAGAGACCCTGTTACAAATGCTCCAATGAAATCAGTATAGGTTTCATTTTATGCCTTTCTATACAGCTCTTAATTCCAATTTTTATTTTACTCTACTTTTCTGGCACATGAGTATACAGATCATTACTGAAAATCCTGCTTAAAGGCCCTAACTAATAGAAAATCCTTACTATTCTATGCATCATAAAGCAGATCATTTTTGCAAAGAAATTAGACTAGGAAAAGGTAGTTGTAACTTTATTACAGAACCAGAGCTAGGAATTTGCCTGAATCCCACAACTTTTGGAATCCTGACAGAGATCAAATCAACTTTGTCTCCTGTGCACTCCCTCACAAAGCCAATTTTTTTCTAGATTCACCACCCTCTTTCATGCATCAACAGAAAAGGAGCTCATTCTGTTCCTTCTTTTGTATGATACAAGATATGGAACCTGAAAAATTTTTGATCTAAAACCCTAAATGAAGTACAAAATTTAATTCCTTCATCAAGCTGGTAATTTAAAGTGAAAGGATACTTTCTATCCTGGATCAATGGCTGTATGCAATCAGATATTCAGTGGGCTACACCAATAAATACAATTGTAATTTTTCTGAATGGCAAGAATATATATTTCCTTCATGCAATGCTTTGAACAGGTCATATTTATGTTAGTAGCAATAATTAATTTCATTCTATAACTGCAAAGAGAACTATTAATATTCAGTAAAGAATACACTGCCTGTAAATGTCTATTATTGAGTTGCTCCCTTCCTATTTTTCAATCCAATCACTTCTGTACATGCTGTTTATGACCAGATGTCACATGGTGCATCCCTTGCTCTTCATCAGTGTCCTTAAAGCAAATTTCCTGTGATCATTCTCTTTTCCTCCTCAGTTCTAAGATCAATCAACACAGGATCATTAGTGATGCAGCATTTAGCTACAGCACAGAAACTTTGTGACCACAAACATAAGCAGGAGCAGTTACTGAAATTTTCTAAGACAGCAGAAGAAAAACTTATTTTTTACAGGATTTTTCCCTATTAATATGGAAAATCAGAAGTTCAGAACACTCATGTGTTTCATAGTAAGCTTGTTAGCTTGTGTTCAGGAGTAGCTGAAAATGCTAGATATGATCCACTACATCCATCACAGTCTCTTTTCTCACATTTCTTAAAGTTTCTTTGAGCTGCACATTTGCTTCTATAAATATGCCACTCACAAACACATCCTTGTGTTAAATAGACCCCTGAACCTGTGACTGTAACATAGAAAATCAAGAGAAATTGAACACTTTTTTTTTTTATTTTAAAAAATAGAGATTTCCTTTTGACATATCTGATCTCAAGTCAATAGTCTCCAGAAGACAAATGAAACAACAAAATGCCACCAGTACCACAGGAGAGAATTGCCACACTTCTGCTTTTGCTCCAAGCATTACCAAAGAAACTCCCCCTGCAACTCAAATGTCACTGTCATTGAAAAACAAGATAAAACCCCAATATCATCATAAAAAAATACAAAATATGGTAAAAGCCTTTTTTGTCGGAGGGTCCTATTCTCAGTGATTGGTAAAGTAACCAACCATAAGGTTAATATGTATTTTTGGAAAACAACCAATATATGTAGTTTGACAGAGCTCTTGCACACAGATTCATGGAGGGGAAAAAAGGTCAGTTTTCACATGGAGTAAAAGCCTGTCCCCTCTGCACCCCCTTCTCCCCTTACAGAGCTGTAATCTATTTATTCCCCAATAATGCAGACACATTTGATTGAATTTTTCAGATTGCTCAGTTATTACATGACATTTGCATGGTAGTAGAACACAAAACACTTTTTTCATTCTATAAGGGAAAGTAGAAACAATTCAAGAAGAAAGCAAGATGTAACACAGACTGGTCTGCTGAATTTATTTCCAGCAGACAATAGAAACCACTGTCATAAAAAATCTGGTGACACATCATTCAATAGCATCAGTAGGTCTTAAACTTGAAGGATAGGCTCAAAATACGAATTAATTTACCTCTGATCAGAGTGTAATGATATGAAGCAGCACCAAAGCATTCATCATTTTCCAATCTGGTGCTGACCTTTTTAACACAGTTCAGCTCTGGTTACAAATGTTAGGAAGGCAGCCAGCATCACTGGGGACATCACTCCAGACTCCCCAAGCGCCACTGCCCTGGGCAGTGCAGGGGACCTGGGATCAGCCCTCCCAGCCTTTGCTGGGGACAAACTGCAAAAATATATTGGATTATATGTAAAGTTTTCTCCATCCTGGGCACGTGAGCGAGTCTGGAGCTGTAGCTCTGATTCTTCTATGTTTTGTATCTAATTATATAAATAACTAAGCCCCACACATATTAGATATCCTTCAGACTCTTGAAACGTGGAGTGCTTGCAAAATCACCCTACAATTGGTGCAAGACTTGTTTAGAAATAATGAATGGCAACTGATTTAGTAAGAGGACAGGATCTGAGGAGTCAGGCTGGATTTCCTGCTTTCAGCCTGTCAGAATTCCCTAAGAGAAACTGCCTCTCATCTCTGGGTGTGACATGCCAGACTGCTGTCTCTTTTAAGTACAGAGAAGGAAATGGAATAGAAACACAGCAAATATCACCAAAAGGGAAATTAACTTATTTTTAAATAACTGCTTTAGACCTAGAGTAGAGAAATGCTCATGAAGGCACTGCTGATGAACATTGATACCAGAAGACAGTAGCAGCCATTGGAGCAAATGGTACCAAATAATCTTGACATAGTAAAGCTACAGTAAGCAACAGATGATGACTGAAAAAGTGCCCAGTTGTGACCACACAGACCTGGAGTGAATCAGTCACATCTTTAACCTCAGAAAAGACATTAGTGAAAGATGAACATGTATTGAAAGTGAAGAAAAATATTTATACTTCTTCCAGCTACATCCCTGGCAGGTAGCAATAACTGGTCCATTTAAGCCAAATCATTACTCCTAAACTCAATGACATCTGTAGAAGAGGAAATTTGAAGGAAACCAGGGAAAGCAATCTACAAATAAAGCAGTATATTTTGCATCTTGTTTATTACCAGTAATGGGCACTGGCTGCCAGATGCCAGCAGCAACACACAGATGCTGAAAATGAAAACTTGTCTCCATTTACTCCCTGGAGAATCTGAAGAAATCAGCTTTATTTGTGGAACAGGGACAAACATTCTCTTTTTCACCAGGCTCCAGAGGATTTAGTACAGTAGGTGACAAAACCTGTGTAACATAAATTGTCAAACAAATGAATAAAAACAAAGAAAGAGCTAGAGCTGCTCATTAGACATCAAGCCCCTTTAGACACACGTCACGGGAGTATGAAACTCTAATAATGGGAAATTTGTATTACCCTTGCAGAAAGCAGTTTGTTTAACTCAGACATGGTCTTTGGCTAGTTTTTGTAACATCATTGTGCTCTATCACATTTCAAACTTTGTGGTGGAACAATTCTGGCTCTCCAGTAAAAGTATTTCCCTTTATATCTTGGTCATCAGTTGTGGAAGAAGCATCCTCCCCTAGAGTTAAGTGATTTAGGAATTGCAGTTGTTATATTGCAAGAAAACATTATCAAGGTTCCTACTTTCACTGCTCTATTTATTTCCATTTCACTGTACTTTACAGTTTGCCCCTTGCTTCTACTTTGCAGCTTTCTTCAGATTACATCCTAAATATCAGCTGCCAGCACTCCAGCCTACTTACAGCCCATCTGGAGGGAAGGAATTGCTGCAGACTCTCAACTCACCACCCATCCAACACATACCAGTATTTTATTTAATATTGTTGTCATCTAGAAACTACTGCAGAATCAATATCTTTACAACTATCTTCTGTTGTTTAACTAAATAGCTGTTGACCTGGTCCCAAAGAGAATGTTGCCTGAGTTTTCTATTATGGGGAAAATTCAGCAAATCCTCTGGAACCTTGAAAGTTTTGTGTTTCTCTCTTCAGATGAGAAGCAGTGGTAGAGCAGTGAGGCTTTAATACATGTGACTGTAGATAATGCTTCAGCTCTTGGGTGCCTTAACTGGTTTTTCCCCAAATTGAGAGCCTGGTTACCTCAAGTTTAAGCCAATCTAAAAAGGAGCTACAAGCAAGCAATTTATTCCCTGTGTCCTAATCCTCGATGGGGCAGATTTATCTCTTCATATATCAAAATTCAGGAATGGTATCTTAGACATCCTCCTTTATTCCAGTGCGTGTTTCATATCTCATCCACCAGTGAGGTAAAACTGAAGAGCTTTGTTTCCAGAGAGAAGTTTGAACAATCCATAGCAATTTCCAGGAGTTCTTATATGAATGGGAAGAGGAAAGATTTTCCTTCTCCCCTATGTGTTAAAACTCAGTTTGGTGTGTCTTTAGGACAGGATCATATAAACACTATGTCAAATGATACAAAAAACAATGGAAATAATAGAATATCCTGAGTAGGAAGGGACACAAGGATGGTTAAATCTAATTCCTGGCCCTGCACAGGACAGCCCCAAAATTACACCATGTGCCTGAGAGCATTGTCCAAACACTTCTTGAATTCTCAGGGAAAAAAAAAAAAAAAAGATTTAGTGACAGCATTTTGGTGAGGCAGCAAACAGCAAAAAATAAAAACCAAACAAAAAACCTAGGTATTAGAATAAAAGTAGAATTTAAATTAATTTGTATATGTAAAGAGGATAAAAGTGTTGTCAGTTGAAAGGAGATGAAGCATTCAGTTGATGTATTATGGGTAATTATAGAAAACATTCTGAAAAGAAAACTAAATGTGTTGTTTGCCCAGTTAGTAATGTAATTTACCTGTGCATTTTTTAATAACCTAGAAGCACCTGTTGATGGTTGCATAATTTCATTACTTGAAATACAATGGAAGGTTAGACCCACTATGGTAATCCTCTCATCTTCAAAAAACATCAAATTTCTTACTTCAAAAATTTAGTATTTATAATTTCAGTGGGAAATATCCACTTTAAGGTTATAATGATGAGATAAAAGACAGCTTTAAATAAATCCAAGTATATAATTCTAATAAATAATGGATAAATAAAAGTCCACAAAAATTAGGACTTTTTAAGTGCCTTGACCTCATATAGTCTCACAGAGCAATGCCTCTGCCATCCCACAGAGATAGCATGAAATGAATTTGCTCCTATACAGATACCACTGTATACTTGATTTACAATCTGCAGTGGAAGGATTAATTAATGTAACAGCAATTTGCCAACTGTCTACCAGTGTGTCAGAAAGGAAGGGAACACCAGAACTACTTCCTCAGTGTTCTCACCTCCCACCTGTGGAGGCAAAATGAAACTTCAACAGTCCAAATATCATAATTCCTGTCAAACACAGCACTGGGAGAAGCAGAGACTTCAGGCACATTGTATGGACCCTGACTTACCTTGTTTTATTAAAATGCACAAAGCTGGACTGAGAATATTTTAAAGAACATAGGAATTGTTCTGCTCCCAGGAGATTTGTGCATCTCTTAACTTTGAGAACTTACCTATACATATATACATATATACCTATACCCCCTTACCTATACATACCAAGCCTTTAATCCTAAAACTAAACCACAGCTAGTATTCTATTGGCTGAAGCAGGTGAAAACCTTTTTTTTTAACTATTATTATTGCAGAGTTTCTTGTCAGCTCTCCTTATAAAGAATTAGGGATCATCTGGGAATTCAGAAAGGAGATTCCTCAAAGATAATAAAACCAGCTGGCAATTAAATATAAGGTAAATTGACATGACAGTAGTAACTCGACTCTGCAGGCAGCAGCAGCCCCCAAAAATGGAACTTTTCATTTAATCTATGATTCTGAAGTAAGGCAACCTTAATTTAAAGTTTATCGTTTTCACATTATTTAAATTTGATGGGAGACAAATTTTAAAGCCACAGGAACTATCAGAAATTTCAAGTTACTAACTGGAGGCTGGAATTGTAACTTGTGCAAATCACTGTGGCAAAAATGAGTACAATACACAGAGCTCTGGAATCAGCCTGCTCTGAGATGTTTGCTAGCCCCAGGGTTGATCCTGACACCCTAAACCACCACAGGATAAGAGATCTTAAGGGAAGAGCTGATGAAAAGCCTGTTTTGCTGGCATAGTTTTAAAAATGCTGAGTAGCTGAATTTCCAATATGATAAAGGAGGAAAAAGAAATCAATTCCTAGGTTAATAAACCCATTTCCCCCTCTGATTTCTTTGATTTAAGATTATTATAATCCAGTTTGTTTCATGATATGAAATCCAATTTGGTATTTGAGTCTCAAGGACACATGAATGTAAAAGCAAAGGATTTTCAAACTGATTTTTATGTGCATATTGGCTATTACTCCATGACCAAGGTCTATAAATCTCTAACTTGAAAGACTAATAGCTCTTATTGATTAGAGTTTGATCATGCAAGATAAAGCAAGTGGCAATAATAAATCACCTTTATGGATTATTTGTGTTCATCAAGTGAATGGGATTAAATGTGTGTTTGACATATTTGTTGATGAATCTGATTTTTATGTAAAGATGTTTCTGTGTATAATCTGTTAATGAACTGTCACACAGAAAAAGAAGAAACATTTTTAGACAGTTTAAACCATCAGTCTTCTGTCTCAAGAGCAAACACTGGGAAATACTGGCATATAAATCATCACTCGCCCTAGAAACTCAGTTTTACATTAAGTTAATTAAAAGGCAGCATGAAAACACCACTGAAATTCACTAAATGGAAGCAACTATACCAGACAGATTACCTGCACCTACTCTAATTGTGCATACAACAGTTTTTCTGTGATACTCTTAGGAATTAAACTCTTACATGATAATAATTTTACAATTTACCTAGATTATCACCTAGAGTCAACCAGGAGATATTTGTAACTTGATATGAAGAATAGCTCCTCCCTGAATTTACCAGATGTGAAAATTATGCCAAGATATTCAGGATTTCCCCCCCACAAACATAACCACTTTAGAACTTCCCATTGTTCTATGAATAAGAGAGAATGGAAAACCCAGAAATAAAAGAGATAGAAAAATTCTTCCTACTTCTAAGCTCTATTACTATTACTCCCAGAGCTGGGATAAACTGCATTTGCAATATACATTCTATAGTGACTAGCTGAAATTCTGAATTTTGGTGAAATTTAGCACGGTACTTAAGACAACAATCCTAAATCTGCCTTGGAACAAGTGCAGTGTTGCCCACCTCAGTCTTCCCAAAGTCTCCTCCCATCTGACACTTGTGTCTAGCTTTTCTCCCTCCATCCTTCCTGCCTCACTTGCTCGTTTCTTTTTTTGTTCATCAGCTCTCTTAAGAAAAAGAAATATGGGGTTTTTTTAGCCCGTGCTTTTATGTGAGCAAACAGAAATTGACTCTTCAATCCCCATAAAAATCTGTTATGTACTGCTTGTGGAAAAAAAAAAAGATTAAGGGCCTCAATTATGGGCTGTCTGATAGTGCTTATATGGCAAAGTCATTATGTTTTTTAAACTAATCCCCAGTGATTAAAGGAACATTGGCAACATTTTCCTATCAGTTTTTACAACATTCAGAGTGTCAGAAATGCTTCTCCCATTTTCCCAACAGAAGCAGAGGCACAACCCACCCCAGCAGCTGATGGCTGAATTCATTGCTCCAGCCACACACATTCACTTCTCAACTGCAATTCACCATTTCTCCACTGCCGGAACAAAATCTTGTCTCCAAGAGAGCTGGCTGAGCAGTAAGATTTTAACGTGTCAGGAGGTTATATTTCCATTACATTACAGATTTCAGAGAACAATGGCTTTATTATGGTAAGTCATGTCCCCAGAGAACACTCGAGCTGTTCCCTGGGAGGCTTGAAGTTACACAGGCAGCAGAGCACAAGTGGGAAGGGCATTCTGAGAAGTGGGAGAAGAAAACATTTGCCATCCCTCCACCTGAAAATTAAAAACTGGTTTCTGTGGCAAATGGAGAGATGAGGTATTTGTGGATAATCAGTCATATAATCAAGCAAACTATAAGGTAAACCATGTCAGTTCTTGATTCCAGCCAGGAGCTCTGAGACCATTCAGGATAATGCTCAGGTCAAAGTATGACTTCATCAAGACATTGAGAAAGTAAGCTTAAAAAACAAAACATCATCAGCAAACCCAGATTTTTGATGTTTAGAAAGAACAACACATTCAATAACTTTTAACCAATGAAAACCAATTTCCTTTCTGGGCAGCAATGACTGCTGAGACTCTCCATCTCCTGAATCGTTAACATTCAAAGCAAGTGTGATAGAGTGTTGGTAAAAGTCATTAGACAGTCACAGGGAAGAGCTTGCAATCCTGGAATAACAATTAATTCAAATCAATACAGAAATTAGAAGGAAAGATTAGAAACGGCTGAAATTTACCCAGTGAGAACTAATTTATATTTTTAGCAAAATGAATCCTGATAGACAATCATTAAGCTTCAATTAAGAGTCAAGTTGAAGTTTTCCAATTTATTTTTAGAACACAGTGTTAATATACTGCCAATCTTCAGAAATAAATATATGTAGTAAACCACTGTGAAAATCAGGAAGCGCAGCTCTAGGGCTGCAACAAAGAAAGGAAAATGTGGAAGAAGTAAACAAATGGACAAGATTAGATTATTTAAGAGGTCTGAGCAGTTTTTTTCCTGTAATATGTGACAGGAAGGCTGTACTGCAATATTAGCCTCAGAGCAGAATCAGTCATGATGTGCTGGAAGGAATGCATTTGCTCTCAGGGTGATCATGAAGAGATGGGCTGGTACCTGATGGGCAGCGACACGGGCAGGCTCCACATGGGCAGGGGCCTCTTGCTGCCCCAGCACTGCAGGTTTTGGTCACAGCTCAACACACACACCATCCACAATGAACCAATGCTCATTTCCTCAAACAGAAACAGCACACTGCACAATTAAATGCAAGAATTCAAAACAATTTTTCTTCTGGATATCTACCAACAAATTCTCATTACGTATCAAGGCTGACATGCAAAGCTTTGCAACATTCGAGGTAATCATCTGAACTTTACCCTCAACACTTCTTATAAATAACAACTCCCAGCTCATGGTGCACTCCTCCTCTCCTGTTTTTTTCCTCTTCATTTGACAACAAAGAACATTCTGACACTTTTCTTTTTTTCTTCTCTGTGAAAAAGAGTAATAAAAAAATGAAAATGCACATGCACACCAGCAGGTGACAGCCTGCTATGACTGTGCATTATTTGAGGAAAGAGCTGTTCTTAGGGTTCTTCTGAAAGCATTTGACATATTGCTGGTATTTTGAAAACCCGAAAGCCACTGCTATGAGCAATGGTAACAAAGCATTTCCTTATAATAGTTTTGTTTTTACAGAGGATGACATCACCAAATACATTTCTTGCCTCTCCACCCATGACATTTGCTTAAAGCATCACAACAGTGAATTAACAAACCTCATACTATTATCTCTGGTGTGATAAAAGGCCACTCCTAAAAGCACTGCTATGCCTGCAGCCTTCTGGAAAGAGAATATGAAACTCCCAAGGAAGTTGTGTCTCTTTCCGTGTCTAAAGATGTGAACAACCCCAATAGATCTGATAATAAGGAAAACTGGAATTTCTAAGAAAAGGACTGCTTGCAGATCCCAACCTCCTGCACATATCATAACGTGAATGGGACATTTAAAGGATGAGTTATATCAGCAGTCTGCAATGTTTAGATGAAGGACAATGCATTCAGGGGAGGCTTTTCAAACGACCCTTGAGGAGCCATTTGCTTCAAACAAATCCATTTGTGCAAACACTGACATGAAGATGTGCTGGCCAGCTCTGTCTTAGTGCCAAGAGTTCACTGAGAGTGCCATTAGTTCATCTCACCACACAGGAGAGATGTGAGCAGGAAAAGAGCTCTTCTCCCTTCCCAGCACAGGAAACAGAGTCAGATATCAGGAAAATGAATAGCAGGCACAAATGAGATTACTTGGAGGCAAGAAATATTACTTGGGATGCTAACAAGAAACACTTTCAGCTCACTAGTTTGTGAAACCATTATAAAAGAAACACCTTCAGTAAGCTCCTTTCTCACATTTTGTCATGAGTCCCCCTTCAGGCCTTGGCCACTTATGTATGAAGCACAGAGCTATTTCTTTCCAAATTTTCAAGTCCCAGCCAGATCTTTTGTGGTGGTTCCCTTTCAAGACCAGCTGTGTTCAACCACCCCAACTGCTCCACTGCTGCTGCTTTTTCAAGCAGGGGTTTCCTGCTGTCCCCTTGGAGCACCTGCCATGATTGCTGAGCACATGAGAGGAGAAAAAGGAGGGGAAATACAGGAGCATTCAAAAAACTCCAGAGGCATCACAGGGAACTTTCACCTAGAGCTAAATAAAGGCAGGAGAAGGGAAGAGATAAAGCCACGAAGACTGGGGAATAATGGACTTGAAGGGAGTAAAGAGAGAGAAAAGGATATCTACGGCATGTAGCACAGGGAAAGTTTAAACATCCTCCTCTTCTGAAAATGTTTCTGTGACTTGGAAATAAATCATCCACTTCAACCAGCCTAACAATGTCCACCACATATACAAAATAACATTGGACCAGAGAATAGCAAGATGTTTTCACTTTCTTTTTAAACCAACATCTTATTGATGATCTTCAACTTCTTTTTTTCATGTTTGAAACTCTCATTAAGCTTGGTGGACTTGTTTCTTGCGTTATAACCATGACAGCTAGACTACCTTTAAAAATGGGGAAACACTGTCAGCACATTAATGCCTCAAGCTACATTTGCTTCACAGTCAGAAATCTGAGAAATTAATAATCCTTCTCTAGCAAATTTTCTTAGAAATGAGTGAAAAGTTGCACATATTCTTTGATGTTAGTAACTCAGTGATGAGGATGGGAGATGAGAATATCAGCATGGCATTTGTGTAATTGCTAAACCCAATGTATCAAGTGTTGTTAATGATCCCAGCACTTACTGAAAACTGAACAATAGAATATTAAAAGCATATTGCAGTTCTATCTCAGAGGAGAAAGGGAAGTAAATGATTACAAGGAGAGACATCGGACATGTCTCAACATGAAAAGCTGCTAACTGCTCTTTTACTTCATGCAGAAATCTTAAGGAATGGTTCTAATGCAAGTTTTGAAAACTGAAGGGATTTAAGGAATTTTGGTGCTATCAACCTGTTCAAGCCCCTCTCAAATTCAATTAATAAGATTTGCTAGCAGCTGTATGCTTGGATTTCTGCCTTAGCTGAACTGGAAACTGGTAGACTTGTGAAAGACAGCAAAAGGCAGCAGCACACAAGCAGGATAACTTCAGCAGGGTCACAGCATCACCTGTGCCAAATGCAGCCCAAGTCCCACCCTGAAATAGTGATGAGAAGCCAGAGCAGATGTGAGTGTGCTATCATAAGTGTGCTGGAAGCGGTGCTTAATTAGAAGAAAAGGGAAGTGTATTAGCACAAGAAAAATAATGAGTTCATAAAATAGAGTACATTTCAAAAAAAAAATACTGGGGAGAACACCAAAGGTTACAGAAGGGGCAGCTGCAATTCTCAGTCTTAACCATACCTAAGTTTGGGAATATAAAAGCATTTTTGAAGTTTGTTTAGTTAAAATTAAAAACAAAAGGCTTCTGAGAAGTTCAGGATTTTTTACTATTCCTGATGTGCGTTTTTTTTCTGTTCATATTTGGGTAGCAATGAAACAAAAACCCTGACTGTCGTTGTTCAAAATGGAAACTCTTCATCTGAAAACAGACATTTTCTTCAATTATTTTCCCACATTGTCACAAAGATACTCTCTTTGGTGTTTATTACCTGCACAGGTGCTTTATAAAAACATGCAGCTCACTGCAGGACTTATGGATGGGGTTTCAGTTGCTGCTATTTGAGATATCCCTTTCCTGTTTTACCATTTTAGAAAATGTGAGATCATGAGTTTATTGGAGGCCATTGTAATATAATCAAGGCAAACAATAACTGAATTGGATTTTGTATTCTCACTTGGTTTTTAAAAACATTTAATGCCTACAAATCTGTGAAAACCTCACAGCAAATTTTCTGCATGTCCCTCGGCACAAACCAACCCAAGTGGCACTAAGAACTGCAGCAAAACTCGTGACTTAAGTAATTCCTGATTTTTGTCCTCATAGATCAATTATCACTTGCACTCTCTGTTATCCACTCTTGTCTGAAAGCTCTAGATCAGGAACAAAGCAGGTTCAGGCTCCTTCCCTCGTGGTCACCACTCCAGGACTAAAGATGGTGCTGAGAAAACACCAAAACATCCACTTTGATTTCATCCTCAGGTTTTCTGCATCTAGGACTGAGTTCTACAGCATGGAAACAAAGAGAGAGCACAGGAAATGCCATTTGGGTCAGGTTTTGCTGTTTATCCCTGTCTTCCCACAGACACTTGGCCAGGAACTTGGCAGAATTTGCACTTTTTTAAAGCAAAAGCATGATCGTACAAAGTTAATATACCCCTATCTAAAATTCATTAAATATTTAAACAAGGGATGGAACTATTGATTTTGTTCACAAAATTACACAGATTAATAGGAATTATTAAAGTGCAACATTTGACTCTTGCCTCTGCAGAGTGCTGCTTCAGCAGTCAGGATCTACAAAGTCAAGGAAACACTGAAGAGTCAGGGAACTTAGTAATTATCAATTAACTAATGACCATTACTAACTATTATAAGCAGTCATTGCTCTTCTATTCCCAAAATGGTGGAAGAAGGATTGACTCTAATAACACTGACAGTTAAATATGTAAAATTTGCTAAGCTTTAAAGTATTTTGCTTTTCACTCTGACACTGAAAATACTGACAATTCCATAATATTTTGTAAAAGGCTTGAGTATGTTGATAAAGTTTCTCAGGAAGACAGAAACTTATCTTTGGAGTAGAACACTAATTAGCTGTGTGCTGACTACATCATGAAGAAAAACTGATAATTTTTTCAAAAACCTAAGATTTTCTAGTCAGGTTTCTAAGGCTCATCTTTTTCCCTTATTTTTGGAAGGAATGGGAGTCATCTGAAAATCACCTACTTGGTAACTTGTATTGACCCAAGTAGTCATTTGTTATCATGTCTAATTATACTGGGATGTCAACACTATTCAGAGTAAGAAAAGGTAATATCTTCCAGGGTGGTGCAAGATTTAAATATGGAGAATTTTTCAATTAAAAAAAAAAAAACCAAACTGAGAAATGCATATTTAGAAAGGAAAGCAGAGCTGAGCCATTTCAGCAAAGGATTGTAAAAGAAGCTTGAAGTGTGTCCAAAACCCTCTGAATGTCAATGAGATTTGGGAAGCTATATCCCTTCTGCATCCGTGGAAATTCCCAACTTATTAAACACTGGCGACAAGTCCAAATGATCATGGTAAATTACACATTCTTGCTTTGATCTTTTGGGTCAATCCAAACCCCAAAGTGAAGCCAAATATGTGGCTTGGAAACCGGCAATCAGGAAAAAACCAGAGGATATTTCATCCCTGCAAAGACATTAGTAAAGCCCTATGTACTGGGCTGTAATCAGAGAGAGGAAATGCAAAGCCATGATATAAATTATACAGACCAATGGCTTTGGTTAGAAAAACAGGAAAAATAACCCTTGGATGTTTCCTTTGGAGGTGTTGCAACTAGTATGCAGGTTGAACTTAAATGAAAGGCAAAAACTACTAAGCAAAAACTCAGGGCAAATCAGCTTCCTGCAAACTTGGTCGTGCCTGTGTTCACTGGCTACACAATTTTAGCCCATTGACAGAAAGAGAGGCTCAAGAGATTGCTGTCAGAATAAGAACACTGAGAACCAAACCAGTGCTTCATTATCATACCCACATTAGTTATCCACCAGCTTTTCCTAAGCACCTGTTTGCCCTCCTGTGCAAGGCAGGAGCACAGTTCTGCCCAGAGCTCTCCCCATGCCCACAAGGGTGAAATGCTGCTTAAATCCTCACTAGCATTCGAGCTTGTCCTCTTAGAAGAAATAAATTTATTCTTTTCTTATGCCTCTACTCATCCTGCCTATAAACTATGTTAAAATTACAGAACTCTGAGCAGGACTTTGGTGGAAGTTTCCCTAAAATACAGAATTCAGTCCAGGATGGAAGAGCTCTCTGTAAAACTCACCTGGTGAGTTTTACCCCAGGTCAGAAAAACTCATTGGTGAAGGTGATCAGCGCTCACAGGCAGCCCCTGCTGCACATCCAGTCACTCTCTAATCACTGGGGCTTCACACATTCCCACATGAAGTGCATTTACATTCCACTGACAGGAATCAGATATCCAGCTTGTCTGTGGAGCTATCTCGCCTCACAGGCAGCACAAACTTTTCCAACAATGTAAACAGAAGATTGATGAATTCCAGTGTTAGGGTGAATCAGGGCCCTGACCCAACAGGCTGCCTTTGCTTCTGTCTCTGCTGTTTCACTCAGATCATTAAGCAGGGCAGGGGGCATCTTGTAAGCAGCATTTTGTAATCTAACATTTTGGGAGTTCCTTGAGACTACTGAACTTGGAGTATTAGCTCTAAACCCAGTGCTGGGAAACATTTACATGGAAAGTTCATCAAGCAGTGCAAAAATCAGTGAACACTGCAGCTGCCTGAAACAGTTCATACTCTGAAATTACATAAGTGATCTGAATTGAGTGAGAACCACGACCCCTGGGAGCAATTTCCAGCAGTGCTAATGAAAGCACATTGAGTTCTTTATATCCAGAAACTGTCAGTGTTTCCAATAGTATTTGGACCACATCTTAATGCTGACTCACAGATGCCAAGCATATTATATCACATCACCTTTCAGGGCTTCTGTTTACTCAGCTATAAAGTTCAGCATCTGGTTCCCTTTTGGGAGTTTATTTATATAGAACACCTACTTATATTCTACATACAGAAATTAACTGTAAACACAGAAAGGACTGATGACTAAGGGCAGGATTAATGTAGATACACTCAGCTATACATATACATAGGACATTCAGCTACATGTATACATAGGAAAAAAAGAGATACAGCCAGGTTGAATAGGATTACTCAACAACTGTTTCAAGTTATGATTGTTGGGAGCCAGAATACTTCAGTTGTTAAATTATTCATGACAGGTAGGATGTAGATACATCACTTACACCTTGAATCAGTTGGAAGTTTTTAAGGTAGACTTCCAAGTTTGCTGAATAGTTTTAATGGAGATGTGCTTTAAATACTCTGGTTTTAGCACACACTTGAAAATGTGCAGCAAGTAGTGTAACAAGAAAAGTAAAGCTGTGTTATTATTTCTGATTCTCAAAGAACAATCAATTTCACAAAAAGACCTTTTTTAACAGACAGTGTTATACAAGCACAAACCCCAATGGGTAGGAAGCACTGTCTTGTTTTTCTCATCTCTGTGTCTTGAAAAGTACAAAATGAGGCAAGTCTTGGTCCAATTATTACGCTTTGGAATCCTTCCTGTTAGCTGAACCTCTCCCAGAGTTCTTTCTGCTGGGCAAGAGTGAACAGAAGTAAACAGGGTTTCCTATCTCCCATAATTTATCTGTCAACAATCTGTTGTTTAATTTCTGAATAGTTTCTTTTCCTACAAGAAATGCAAGTGAAAATTACTCCTCTTTCACTATTAACCAAAAATGCTTTGCCACCAGACAGTTTTCTTCTTGAGCATATAGATAAAAAAATGTGTGCTACTATCAGAAAGGCAGTGCTCTGTTATCACACAGGATTCTTACTGCCTAGATCCCTGATCCTATTTTTTATTCACTTGAAAATTTCCTCTCTCTAAATGTGAGGAACCCAATCACGTTATGAGCTGGTGTTTGTCTTTTAGAGTTGCACCAGATTATCCAGTTGCAAGAAAATGTTCTGGGCTATTCAGGTGTGCTCTGGCATACACATGAAATCCATGCCATGCTTGGCTTGTTATTCTGTGCTCTAGAATTGCTGGGGAAAGAAGGAAAAAAAAAACAAACAAAAGACAAAAATGAAAACCCCAAAAATATGGTGAATCCTTCAAAGGACTGTTCCATACAAGAAGCTGAGACTTCATTTACTCTGTGCTTAGAAGTCCCTAGGAAAATAGTTTCCAATTATTTTCTTTCAGCAAAACACTGTGAATGGTTATTACAAGGGAACCTAGTATATCCCTAGCTGTTTTTATCTTCAAACAGAAGGAATATGATTTCACTGAAGGCAAAATGTATCACTGGCAGTTTTATTTTCCTCCCTAGACTCACATGGTTGTTTCAGTGGAGGAAAATGAATCAGAAATTCTTTTCTATGAGTGGGTTATTCCACTCCGAGTACAGGTCTTGCTGAGCAGAGAAGCAGCTCAGTACCCATAACTAAGGCAGGGCTGAAGGGAGGAGCAGCGCTGAGCTCCCAGCACACCAGGGAGGGCTGTGGGGGATCAGCTCTGCCCCAGCTGCTCCCAGGGGATGCCCCAGGTCCCCAGGCTGCCCTGGGCAGAGCAGCCAGCAGAGGCAGCTGGGAGCTCCTCCTGCTCCAGGGCTGCATTTCTGACCAAATGCTCCCCACAATCAGCCAGCAGAACATTTCCAATAACACCCTCTGTTATCCACAACGGCTGCCATTGAAATACTGCTTGCTAAGAACTGGAGTGTTAATCATTACTTCATTAATGCATTTTTTACTGTATAAGATAAAATTATGGAAACTGGGATAAAAGAGGGAACATGATGAAACTTTTAAATAAATCCATGATGGTATGTTTCAAGGAAAGACTGAATTCTTTTAATGACTTGCAACTCCATGCTGTGCATAGGGAATAAACTGTAAATTTGAGAACAACTGAACAGTAACAGAGACAAAAAAAGTTGGCTTTTTTAATCTTTATAGCCAAAGATGTAATGATAGACTTAATCTACCTTTTGATTAAGCCTGACCTTGCAGCCTGCCTTCTTAGGAACACTGCAAGTCATTCTTGAGTAAACTGAGATTACAATTAAAAATAATAGAGCAAAATTTGGTTGCTTGTATTACAAAACAATTTCTCAAACAATTCAAATATTTGCTTTAAAAATTAACTACATTTTGGCTATTTGTTACATCAACTAATTAGTCATCACATCACATTCACTTAATTACCAATTGTTCATTTTCAGCATTAAGTTTGGATTAATGATCAGAATTCTCTTTAAACTGTTTTCCACATCAGACAGCACATTAAAAATTCCACAGCAGGAGGAATGAGGGTCTCATGGGCTCATAGCAAACATGCTTTGGACACAGCTCTCCCTTTGCAGCTTAGGGTGGAGGAATAGGATTCAGAAACTCCATAGCATAAATTATATTATTTTATAGTTTCAAGGAACTGCAATTTTTCTATTGCATTTGCAAACCTCCTAAATCTTAACCTGTATGAAACAATTTATCTGTCCCTGTAGACCAGGATTTTGAGGTCTATGGAGCAAGACGATAATATTTAAGCAGAAGATTTTAAAATAAGTTGATGAGTGGTAAAGTAAATAGTTAATTATATACTTATTGTTATAAAGTTTCCAACATATGGAAGTTTCCAACATATTCCAGCTACTGTGGGTAGATGGGGTATTTTCTGATTTTTATACAACTTTGGAGAACTCTTCAGATAGAAACAGGTAGTGATAAAATCAGTAGTAATAAATTTCTAAGCATAATACAATAACTGAATCAAATAGAGATGGCATATTAGGATATGGATCTAATTTTAAAAAGTTTCTGTTTCCAGCATCACTTTACAGTTTAAAGATATGCTGGTGAGACAGCAGAAATAGAAAGCAAAACCATTTTGGATGAGACAATTTATATTTGCAGGATTTTTTGTGTTTATTGATTTCTAAATGTCTTCTGCCCCACTTCAGGATGATGGAACTATTTCACCTTCTGATACCCACCCAGTTAGTCCCAAAGAAACTCTCAGGTGGCAGTCGCTGCCCCAACCCCCCTCCCTTTTTCAAGGAGACAAAACTGGAAAGAAAAAGTGTTTTGGCAAGGTGTTACAGAGACAGCTTGAGGCAGTGGCGGCTGTTCAACAGAGCACAGTCAAATTCATGTCTGCTCCCTGCCAAATATACAGGAAGAGTAAAGAAAACAAACAGGACAGAACAAATTAGGAGATGGAAACAAATAGACCTACCCCAGTCCTCTAAACAGTCTTTAGCTTCCCTTGGCAGCATTTTGCAAATTAAATACAGAGGACTCAAGCAAGCAGGATAAGAAGCAGCATCACTCTACTCATCATCAGTGGTGGGGAAAGAGGAGATACAAGCAGAGGTTTGATTTGGATATTCTCTACACACAAACAGATCAATAATAGAAATACTGTGTAGGTTAGAGTAGGCTTATTATCAATTAGAAATCATTTAAGTTGCTTGTTAGCATGCACACTGAAAGTATAACCCCCTCCCAAAACATATCCTGTAAGAATTTAAAAATATTAAATGCAATCACCTGCTCTATAAATTGCCCAAAGCTTAAAAAGATATCTAGTTTTGACTATAGTTGAAAGTTGGCAGATTTTTAAATTTAAATATCCAATATAAGTGACAGATTAAAACTAATGCAGGAAGCAATTTAAGACAAACATAATGGACTACAGTTTCTAAAAAGAAAATGGATATCGAGGACCAAATTACTAAGAAGTTAATCCCATCTCAGAAGTCTAAACCCATGCAGCTTAAAGCTTCCTATCTCTTATATACAGAAAGAACTACAATGTTCTTGTAATAGAACTTGTTTTGGTAAAAACTCATGACAGAACTTTAAGCATGGCCAACAAATTTAGCTCACTGCTGAATCAGAGAAGTGTGGGCTATCATTTCATTGGGCTTCCACAGAATAATATAGAATTCCACAGAATAATATCTTCCATAGAATAATATAGGAAAACCCCGACAGTATCACAGATGTGAAAATAGACCATATTTATGGACCATATTTATGGGCCCCTCAGGGATCCAGATCAGACTCTAGCGCCCACCCAAAAGCAAAACTGGGGTACTGAGGTGTATACATAGTCACAGATTGAGTGTATTAACAAGCTATGCACAAACCCTGGAGAACTCCCAGGAATTTGATGTCAGAACAAAACTCAACTCTCCAGAGAAAGCAACAGCCACACTAGAGGTGAAAGAACAGGAACAGAAGCCAAGGATCTGAAATTTCAAACTGGTGCTTTGCTAAAGACAGTTTACTCTCAGATCCACTTAAAATTGAGCACAGCTACTAATATAATTTGTAAGCTTAAAAATTCTGAAAATATCCTGTCAAGCTATCCTTGCCAAAGCCCAGCTCTGAATCTTCCTGCAATTTGGAAACTCTCTCAAGAGAGATTATAGATTCCTCTTTAATTTTTCTTTTTTATTTGAATGAGCTTTTATATGCACAAAAGCCAGCATATGTAGGGTTTTTTTTAATAACAGCAACTGTAATAACTACAGATACAATCTTTTGCCAATAAGCCAATTTAAATCATTGCATAAATAAAGATTAATTGTTTGCTTTCATTTAACTTTGCACTTCCTGAAATTAACTGCCCTGCCTCCTTCAAGGAGTTGATTTACATCAATTTTCACTGATGGCTGCTGAGGAGAATTCATCATCCCTGTAACAGAGTTGCCAATGATGTCAAACATTATTTTTTCATTCTGCAAACATAGAAGAGCACAAACAGTAACGTGGCCTGAGAAACAATTCTCCAAGACTCTCTGCAAATGTCTGGTTTGACAAGACACAATTTGTGCCTGAAGGAGCAGAGGGCAAGTAAATTTCCATCCAATACTTTTAAAAGAGCAGTTGAAGAAAGTAGAGAGGTACTTCACATTTATGAAAAAAACCTCCAAACCCAAAAACCAACAAACCCACCTAGAAAAAAAAAAACCAACCTCAAACAAAAAGTATCTTTCAAAAACAAACTAGAATAAAAGCAAATAATCCACTGACTTATGGGTTTGCCTTTGTTACTGGTTTTCCCCCTTGAATGAGTACTTGCTGGCAGCAAAGGTAGCTCTCATCTTTCTGAAACCATTTCCATTCAACGATCTCTATTCCATCCAAAAAATTGCACTACTATAAATCAATCAAAGAATCATATTGTGCTAGAATCTGGACAGAAGGCAGCTTCTAGCATTAAGGTACAATTTCTACGTGCTGTGAGTTTCTTTGTAGAAAGAGCTCATGTAGAGCTTAAAAAATTCTGACATTTTCTACAACGTTAACAAACGTTATCCTTATTTTAAAGGAAGCTGAAAAGTGAACAAATGACTTGTTCAAGTAAAGCAAACTTTTGGAAGGAGTCCAAAAGACCAGGTTCTTGCATCCTCTTATAGTAATGACCTTTTTGGAGACTTGTCAAATGTAAGGAAAAAATCTTCATAGGTCTGAAACCATGGACCTTATCAGAGATTGAGGAAAAAGAAGTGTGTGGGGGAATCAGAGATGCAATAAAAAAATCAGCAAGAACAGGTTAGGCATAGTCCTGACAGACTAAATTTACAATTTTGTATGTGGATATATGATAATGTGTGCCCTATGCATATGGTTCCTGAATCAGCAGCATTTGAAAAGCAGTAACCATAATTAATGGGTGGAGGATTCTACAATCAGGGGAGATACTCCCTGAAAGAAAACAAAGCCTAGTGAAAATCTGAGATTTGAAACACTTGGATTCTAAGTTTATGGAGTGGGTTTCAGCATCAAGATGTGATTTTAAGCATTATATCATTTGGAAGGATGACTCTCAAAGGAGCACAACTCACTGTTTTGTCTTTTCTTTCAAGCCCCAGCTCAATTTCATGGCAATGAATGTGTTATTCTGGGAATTTGAAGTGATGAGCTACAGAGATTTTGAACTCCACTAATCAAGAAAAATATCATGACCAAATATGCTTGTTTTTATGTGCTTTGGAAGTAATACTCAAAAATTAACTCTGAAAAACTGGAATTCACACTGACTACCTCAAATTGATATGCCAACACTCTCAAATTACCTCAGTAACTTTTCCTGAAAATCACTAGGGTTAATAAGGGCAAAGAATATTAATTTTTGCTGTTAGACCCACATATTTAAAACTCTGAGATTTACAAATGTTGCATTACAAGGTTCAGAAAATCATTAGAGTATGTTTGACTGTCTTTCAACACTTCTCAGCTACTTCTTTTCCTGCTTTTACAATTGCTTACAATCAAACCAATAACATTATAAAATCCATTCTTGAGCTAAGCAGGGCTCAGCGATCCAGGTCAGACACAAGACAATTGTTGCACGTGTTCATTTTCTCAGTCTTACAGAGCAGGGGTACTGTAAGGGTCAAACAATCATGAGAACTGTGGATATTCTCAGTTCAGTCGAAGAAAGAACAGAGATAAATTCTCCCAGGCTGAGCCTGGGAATCTTAGAGGAAAGACTCAAACAATTATTATGTCTCTTTCTGTAACTGTTGTTTACAGATATGGTTCTCTAGAGTGGGCTATTCATAGTTCACCAATAGTGTGAGATGTTTCTACTTTGAAACTAGTCAAGTACCACCTTAGTAATTATCTTATAATATTTATAAAGAGACTTGTTACTTTCATTAAATGCTTTTGCCTTCTGATCCACCTGAAGACTGGAGTCTTCTTTCCATCCCTGACTCAACAGTATCAGAGAACACAGTAATGCTCCATCCCTACACACACACAGAGGAAAAGTTCTGTCTGTCACTGCTTGCAGCTAAGTCCTTACATTTTCCTTCAGACTTTGTCACTCCTGCACCCACGCAGCGTATGCAAACAGAAAACCAAATTCCTGTTTGGCTGTGCCTTCTTCCATAATGGAAACAAATTGGATCTCTCTGAGAGCAGCAAGTTGTTGACAACAAAGCTTTCACAGTCAGAGACGTGCCTGCTCAGTAACAAACATATTGATATAAATGTCAGCACCAAAGCAAGTTAGAAGGAGAAATCATTCACCCCTGAAATAGCACTTCAGATAAACACTAAAAGCTACCCTAAAGAAATAGAAATATAGAAAGAAGCTTTCTATATTTAAATAACACTCAATTTCTTCAAAGTCTCATGAAGTCTCATGTAGATTAAACCCAGTGACTATGAATCAATTTATCATATGCAGCAATTACTTAGATAATAAGGGGGAGAGCAAAAGGACCAATTTCAAAGTGTCATTTAAAACTCAAGCACTCTTTTGCAAGGCAGATAGTGAAGGTGAAATGCTATTCTCTAGAAATCTCTTTAAGGTCAAACTATTTTGTCCAAATTAACCCAGAGAGTCCATTTCACTGGCAGTGCACCAAAAGTGAATGCAACTACAGGGTCCAAAGGAGCAAATAGAATTATATCAACCTGACTTAAGCAGGCATTATAGAAATCTGGGACACTGTTTATATATAGATTAGAGAACTTCATCTTCACATCAGGTATGAGGAGATAATTTATTGTTATAACAGATATTTTGGTGTTGTTTCTGTTTATTTTTCTTGCTTATTTTTCCAAAAGTTAAAAAAAAATCAATTACAGCTGAAGAAGTCTAAGAGCACAACACTCTCATGTGAAGCAAACCTGGAGGAGTTTATTTCTCTAAAGCTGCTATGCCATATTCTGTTACTTTTCATAGAGCTTTAAGTCAGAAATCATTCCGCTGAGCCTTTAAGGAATTCCTTGGCTTTAAGGAATTTAACAGAATGTTATCTAGCTTAGAGGCTGAAACTGTAACATTTCATAGATAATTATATTCTTACCATACAGTTCTACCCAAAGAGCTTAAGAAACATAAAAATGCATTATTCCCTAAAAATTGACAGAAATGTGAAGTAATTTCTATAAAGTTGAATAGAATACTCAATGCAGAGTTTTTGCTAATGGCAGAAAATAGAAAGTTTGGCATTGCTAGGCACTATGAAACAAACCCACCACAATTCCTGTATAAATCTGAATGAGCAGAACACCTTCACACCAGACTGGGCCTTTGCATCATGTGGCCATAACATTTTTGATTCAGGGTGGAAGGTCCCCAAACCATATTCCTATCCTATCTAACCACAGCCACGTTTAGGTTCCCTGCCTCGCAAATTTCCATGCTTTCCTTAAATGAATTTTAATCACCTGATTTCTCATCAGCTGAAGAAGTCTATAATATCTTTGTTTTCTGGCCTTAGCCAAGTAGATTGCATCAGGGAATTAATTTCTGGATAATCCCTTATTTTTCATCATAACCATCACAAAAATAGGGGAATTGAAACTTGCACAAAATAGTCTTAATTAGCCACACGTTTAAGGTAAGTTCTCAGTAAACCAACTTGCACCAAAATTTATGCTTCAGAAGCTAAAGAAATATGCATAAACAACAGAATAGAAAAAGGAATTTTGTGTCTTAGGTATAATAGAAAACTTTTACTTGGGCTCCCCAGTAGTGTTCAGAAAGCTCCTCCTCTACCACCAACAAAAGGTGCTAATTACCTACAATAAAACTTAAATACAATATAATTTAAAATCCTGAACGTGTAGCTTTAAATACCCTGGACCCAGTTTTCAGGAAGGGCAAATACTGATAAATGGTACATATTCTTGGTACTGTTGAAAGAAATAATTACTACAGCGTGTTTCAGAGACTGCCTGCTACTTGAGCCATCTGCCCAGACTATTGGGACAGCCCAGAGAAATACATTGTACTTTCCTACTCAGGCATTTTAACAAAGCACCGGGGCTCAGAGCTTGGCTTTGTTAAGTCAGGATGAAGTAGCATTTCACAGTTGCAATCATGAAATAGATGTTACACCAAAACCTTCCAAACACAGCCCAGTGTTTAGGTGTGTGTGCACATACAGCATCCATGCACATCTGCATATTCAGCTGGATATTAGCAACCCGTGAGTATTTCTAAGCCAGAGGAGCTCTGAAGAAGAAAGTTTACCAATGAAAACTAAAGCAATGTTGAATTCTCATTTCAGCATGAAACAGGAACTGAAAAAAACCCCAATGTCTTAAATGCTAGATCCCAGCATTTACAAGCTGTAATATCTGTAATCTGTATTATCATTCTTCCCTCTGCTATACCTTTGTGCATAAGCTCAGTGCATTTGTTAGAAAAGCAACTTCTTGCTACAAAAGTTGAACAAAAAAATAGCTCTGGTCATTTCCTATTACTCTCAGCCCAATATCTTTGCCCCAACAACTTTCTATTAATTTCTTTCATTATTTCTCAAAAGTAATACTGGAGAAAAATTACTGACATGTAGCTTGTTGTGTAACAGCATCTGTGACACATAAATGAAGAGAGACAATTTGAGAATTTACTAAATTATACTTTTGTTTGCCTTTGGTTAATTGGAATTTATTTAAAAGATGCTTTTTTACTGAAGTCTGCAGTAAGAAGCCAAGGTGAAATGTGGTCAATGGACATCACTACTAACAGGAAATTACTTTTGTTATCAGAATTGGTTCAGGGAATTTGTAACTGCTTAGAGGCTTAAAAGCCATCTATAGAATGTGCTTTTTCTTAACCATTCTGCAGGTTACAACCTATATATCCGCAGTTTGAAAATCAAGCTTCTAATCTATGAACAGTGAGCTACTTCTGCTTCTTATCTGTTAGGATTTTAATCTTAAATAGTTGAAATACTAAAGGCAAGCAAGGGTGTCAGGGGTAACAAGCAGAATTGGGGATCTTCATTCCTTGGCCTTAAGCTGGTTTTCAGGAAAAGATTTTTACTACTTAATCCATTTAGTCAATTCCAATTGAATGCAAAAGGGCAGAGTTAAAACCAGTAAGCTGAAAGTTAGATATGTCCTGAAACCCATATGAATGTACTCTGAGTGATAAAACTGGAATTTATGAACATCACTCCCCCCCCCAAAAAAGCCAAACTCAACTAAAGCACTTCCCATTTAATCCTTACTTCATCAAGAAACCTAAAGAAGGCTTTTCCAAAATCAATTCTAGGTGCCAACCAGCTAGACAGTATTTAATGCAAGTTGTGCAAAGACTCACCTTAGAGATAACTGCTGACTAAGAGAAATGAGTGATAAAACAGATTTCCTTGCTGGCAGGAAGAGGGAGAACCACTACATTTTCCTGAAGTACTTATATGCATAGGGAACCATCCTGGCATAACTTTTGAAAGATGTCAAGCTCTGGTTGCTTGGCTAGGGCTGCAGTGACCACAGCACACACTCTGGTCTGAGGCCACCACCCAGGAGCAGGCTGGACACAGCAGGTGCCTCAGGTGTCCCCACCAGAAAATGAAAGGATTGTTCATCTGCTCCATGGGGAGTTCCATGAGCATTATGGCCTTCCCAAGAGTCAGTCTTTATGCATGCACTAAAGGGCAAAGGGAAATTTCCATCATTTCCAGGGTTACCTGAAATCAAAAAGATGGAAAGAGTCACAGTATTTTTTTTCCTACAATAGTGAGCATGGAAAGCATTTAAATTTGTGGTTGACAGTGGGATCAAATGCAAATCTTGATGTGAAAGTTCTGTCTTTGCAAACTAAGTTAAATCCTCATGTTGGGACAGGAATATCTTTGGGTGAGGGACACGATCACTGATTTTCACCTGTCAACATTTTTTAGGTAATATATAATATTTACCTTAAAAAATAAATTAAAAACCACAACTTCTCTTTTCTAAACAAAAATGTTTATACTTGCTTCATAAAACTTTACTATTAATAAGATGCTGAAATATCTGTCCCTATAGAAAGAGGCACGCTGCTGTGACACACCATCTTGTTTGCCTTTCATCACTGAGAACATTAGTGCAGTTCATGCTGGGATAAAGATTTATAGTTTCTTAGATTTTTGGAAACAGTTAATTAGGGAGCTGCACCAAATTTCAGGAAAAGGAAGCCCAGAACATTTTGCAAAATGTGAAATAAAGCTCCATATTCAGCTCTTCAGTTCCAGTTGGAGGAACTAGAAAGAAGACAACAACTGGAGAACCCTGAAAGGAAAGGAAGCCCTTTTCTAGACATGGAACTATCCATATATTTTAGAGCCCCAGCCTTGGCACTTGTGCAGTTTAACACCAGGACAAACAGAAATAAGATTGTAACAAAAGTAATTTCTTACCTCCTTGGAGCATGCACTTGAGGAGAAAGGATCCTGTCTGAAGGGAAACCTGCATCCACAATTAGCAAGGGCAGGCAAACTTGGTTCAGAGTCACAAGTTATTCCTGCTTTTTTTACTTTGCTAGAGTGTGAAACAAAGTGGAACTGAAGAGAGCTTCCTTAGCTGTTGAGATATGAGTAAAAGAAAAGTTTTTTCCCCTGAGATACTCAGAAGGAACAGGTGAGCTAAAGATGAAGCTTAGGATACTTTGCAAATTTTTTCTTGTTTATAAAGTGCTGTGTCATTTCTAGCAGGGAAGAAAGAAGGAGTTGAGAAGTTTGATATCTTTAATCTCTTTTATATCTATTAACTATCAAGCACAGCAAAAGATGCTAAATGGACTAAAGTCCTTACTTGTCACTAGAAACAAATCCTCTCCTGGAATTCCCCATTCCCTTGCAGACGTGCTCAAATGATGCTTTACAGTTTTTTCTCTCTGGCTCTTGGCCCACAGTAATGAGACGAAAGGGGAGGTTTTGAACTGAGGGGCTGCTGAAGGACTGGCTGTGCTCTCCCACATGCCAGACAAGGAGCAGGGAACACGTGGGCTTCAGCAGGAATGTCCCACTAAGAAGGGCTTTCTTTATTTCTTTCTTTCTGTTTTAATGATATTACACTGGAGATTTCTGTCCAAAGCTGGTGGGTGGGGGCAAATACCTTGGGGACTGTTGGCCTCCTCAAATTAACTTATTAATGTCTGCTCAGAGCCCTGAGGAATTTAATTGTTAACAACAGGAACCAATGAATGCTATAATAATGAAAAAGCTTCTGCTCCCTGATATTAATTAGGCAAAACTATATTAACAATATTGTATTTAAAAGAAGAAAAAACCCAACAGATACATTTTACAGTGTGAAAAGCTGAATAAACCTCTCCCACTCTTTTGTGTTTTTCTAAATAAGAACCAAGAACTACAGAATATCCTGAACTGGAAGTGATGCACAGGGATCATCAAAGTCCAGCTTTTATCCCTGTACTGGACACCCCCAAGAATCTCAGCATGTGCCTGAGACCAATATCCAAACACTTGAAGAAAGCAGAATTAGTCTGGGAGAAAAAAAGACAACCAGAACCAACCAAAACAAAACAAACAAGCAAATGACAACAAAACAAAAAACAACCTGCCCCATCTTCCCAAAAATCCTGGAGACATTATATTGTATTTTTAGATTGCTTGAGGGAAATTAAAAAGAGAGGACTCTGAAGGAGATTTGGCTCTGGAAAATGGGTGAAGTCTGGAAGATGTAGGAAGAAAAGCAGCTTTTTAAAAGCCAAGAGCCCATCCTAAAGTCTCCTGTCATATAAATATCTCCAAATTAGTGAGTTTCTATAAAAACTTGGAAGTTTCCACCGTTTTAAGTTGGTAGGTTGCAAAGTCATACTTATTGTAGTCTATTCAGTTTGATTTTCAAAAGCCAGAAAAGATGATTTTGCTTTACTATTCAAACAAGAATTCTTTACTGTGATCTCCATCAAAGATCAATGAATGTGTGCACATAAACCCTGGCTGAGTTCTGAGAAGTCTTGTGTGAATGATTTGGATGTGACCAGAGCTGCCTGCTTGGATCAGCCAATGCAGTTAATCAGATCTGCACACTGAATACTCTGCTATTTGTACTGTGACAAGAAAGAAAATCCTTTGCAGCAGAGACAGAACTTGCACAGTTTTAGCTTCCCCCGATTTCTATAAAAGCCATTTACTGACTATACACAGCTTTAAAAGAGAGTATAGTTGTCACATCCATTGGTCTATAATAGCCAAGCAGTTTGAGAATTGATGGAACACCAGCAGAGGACTGGAGAGCAAAACTTTGTCTGGTTTTTTTGGAATATTTTGACAGTACTATGACAAGTAGGACCTTTCAGAACACTAAGACAGCTGCAGCTGTTTGCATATGCATCGGGGTGGATGATTTTAACAGGCATTAAATTTTCTAGAAATGCAGAAGCATGGCCAAACCTGTAGCACAAATATATAATTACATTTCTAGTCCCTTCCCTTTGTTCTGCCAGAATCAGGCCACTGAACCATTTAATAAACCTGGTAAAATAAAGATGAATAATTACTGAGGTTCCTTGTTTTGAAGAAATGCAGTATGGTATCTTTCTGAAAGCTATGGCCTTCGAGAATGATTTCAAGATAATTGCTCATAACTGTTGTCATTTACTGCAGCCTTAGTGAATACACTTGTTTTGCTGCTCCAGGAGCATTCAGGAGACAAAGACCCACAAACTTTGCCATAGCAAGATAAGCAGAGAGGAACATTTCCAGGATCTATTTCCTACAGTATCAAAAAATGACTGTTTCTTGCTCATGCTTACCAGCTTCTCTTTGCAACTTCGTGTTTATCTACAAACAGTAGTTGATAAAGTCTCCTAGCAACTCTGCCAAGAAAGGAAACTGCCTCTTCCATCATATAGGAAAACACAGTGAACTTTGCCCCTGAATACATCTAAAACCACAACTTTTAAAGAGGAAATTGTTAAAATATGAAAGTCCAAATAATGCTATAATGGAAAAAAAAATTACAGTTTGAATTTTCACTAGGATATAATAGTTAATAAAAAAAAAAAAACAGGTTGAGGGGGGCAGCGTTTGGTTTGGGTGTGAGGTTTTCCCCCTTCCTTTTTCTTTTTGCATTTTTATGGTTTTGAGCATAATTGGAAAGTACCTTAGCTTTAATTGTTCCTCAAAAATGTACCTTCAGCTGAGCAGTGAGAGGAAATTTGAAGAGCATTAATTCTGCTAGTCCCTACAATATATACTTTGCAAATCTGTTATGCAAGTATTAATCTACTAAACTGCAGTTCCTGTTGGAATGCCACAGTGCACTCATTACCAGCAATACAGGGAGGATGCTCCAACAGGGAGGTCTCTGATCTGAAAACAGCACAGGTGTGGTACAGCCTCACATCATTTACACACAGCATCAAACTGCTTGTTCTAAGTCTCAAGGTAAGACTCCGACTCTTGTTCAAGTTAGGAACTACCAGAGTTAATCACTTCATAAAAAAAGTAGTTTAAATAAAATCCCACCTTTAATTTGTGCATTTATGTCATCGGTCCTGAGTGAGAAAAGATGTAAGCTAAAAAGTGAAGCTTCCTGTGTCAGCTGTAGGTGGGTACCTACAGACAAATCAAACAGTGTTGGACATCACATTGCTACAGGACCTCAGCCTGGGTGCTGGGCACAAAAAGCCCTGGTTAACCCTCTCATCCATCTCATCTCATCTCATCTGCCCCACTTCAGAGCATCTACACTGCACTCTGGCCTAAGTTAAAGACTGAAACATCTGATGCTGATTTTAGTCCTGTTTCTGACTTTCCTGGGGTTTTGTAGGACTCAGTCAGAGCACTGATGCTATTCCAGGGTGGAATTCAGCTGTGACGTTTTTTACAGAGGAAAACATTTAATGCAGAACTACTGTGCTCACTTGGTGAGTAGCATACCTGTTTAACAGAAGTTAAATTGTATCAATCTCACAAATCATGAGTTTTTCTCAGGCTACATAGAACAAAAACACTTTATGGGCACCATTGCAGTTCCAATACAAAAGGCAGAGAAGGGTGGGAGATCTCCTAACCCAACAATGGCAAACATCTAACCACCCATCATCACTCTCAAAGCACCTGTTTGCAGTAACTCAAGCTAAGCTTTATGAAAGTAGGCGTTTAGGAGCAAAAGTACAAAGCAATACTTTCTGCAAATCTGTTCTATCAGTTCTGACAAAGGGAGAGAATGTTTTCTTGTCTCCCTCTCAACACTTTTTTCTCCTGTTCTCTTTACAGAGCAGGGAAAAATATCATGTCAATTCTAAAGTTTAAACCAGTGAGACTAAAGCCATGGTGATGCTTCTTTAATTAAAGCATTTCTCACAAGGGCCTTGAGGTGCAGGAGAAAGAATAATAAGGCACAGGGATTGAATTTTATGCAAGTTCTTCATTGAATTGCAGACATGCACAATCTGGTTTAAATCAGTGAAGGAAGGGAGCTTGAGCAGCCAGTCAGGCTCCACTCCTGCATGTTAATGAATACCCTGTAGAGCAGCCTGATATCCAAGAGAACACTGCCAAAATGATATTGCTTTTATTATTCAGAATCATTCCACGATACAATGTAATGCAATATCACCTCAGCAGAACAGCTAATGCCTTGGGAAGTAGAGTAGTTATATCACAAGTATCTCAGCAAGTACTTACATAAGCAAGGGGCACAAGACTGTTCCTGTAAGCCTTTCAGACAGCAAGTCTGTATTTGCTTCTGAGATATTGGCTCTGGCAAAAGGTACAGGAAAAGGCCATCCCAGTCCATGTCCTGGGCACTTTTCCCCTGCAGTTAGAACTGGGTATTGGTGTGGTAGCACCAAAAACCCCAGCTTTTAAAGACAGAAGCAAATTTAACAGCATTCTGTAACATTTCTATTAGCTCTGTTGGTTATATCAGAGTTTGTTTTCAATGGCTATCTGAAAAACAGGTATTAAAAATAACTACTGGGGAAGTGCTATTTTTGAGGAGTTCTGCAAGGTAACCCAAAGTGTTTCAAAACTGTTATTAAATGAAACACAACATGTAAAGATGTGAAGTACTCCTGGCTTTGTTTAGCAGGATGTTAACTCTAGTTAACTCTCTGCATACTCAACTGCCAAGAAAAAAATCCCAAAAAGCTGTGGGAAAGTGACTCTCAGGTGAGGACTCCCTGTCCTCCTCCAAGTCAGGCTGCACAAGTTCCACTTCCAAGGTAACACCTTTCTTAGGGTGGGCACATCACAGACTCTCACTGAATAATCTCCTTTGTGGAGCCCTGGTTTGTGTGACCTGGCACTGATTCTGGGCAGGATCACTTATCTCACCCTCAGCTCCCTGCTGCCAATAACTGAGACCTCCACCCTACAGCACCCTGGGATCTGCAAGGCAAACCTGCTTAATGCACTGCAAATGTTCTTACCTGCACTGCTCTGTAAGGAGAAGATAATTCTTGTTACCATGCACAAGCAGAACAGAACAGCGCTGGTCGCGGTTCTGGCTGAATCAGAGACTCTGCTGATCTAAGGGAAATAATTGCCCTGTGCCAAATTTCTACCGGCCTTTTCTTCCCCCAGACATTACAGAACATAGGGTGAGTTAGTTGGGAGATCTGTCCTTGTGCCGCTGAGGGGGATATGGCTCTTATGGCAGAAGTGAAAATAATTTAAGAAACCACAGAGATAAAACCATGCTGAATGCAATAGGCTAAGGCTTTTCAGCTTACAGTAAATTCTCAGTTCTGAAGCTTCTAGAGAAGGATCTTTAAATTTCATGAAGTCACACTGCACCTTGCTGATATCTGCTCATTCAGATTCAAACACTTGTGGAATATGTATAGTTTAAACTAATCTAGAGAGCAGAGCTCATTTGTTAAGAACAAACTGATTCAGAGAGGTCATTAAAAATGTCTACCATAATAAACATTACTATAATAAATCACAACAAGTAACGAGTAAGAAAACTTAAAAAACTTATAAAGGTTTAAAGTAATATTCTGTGCCTACTGATCTCCCAGATCACCTTAAAGGTTTTTTTTTTTTCCTGAATTATTTCACATAGCAGAAGCCAAATCCATGTGTGTAGGTAATGTGAGATAGAACCTCAGTGATAGGAAACATAGTCATGAATCCATTTCTACTCTGCAGCTCATGAAATAAAAGTTAATTCCTAGAGATCATGGTTTTCAGGGGCAGAGGTTACAGAGATAATGAAAATTTAATGTGGAGTCTTTCAAAGTTTGTGGCCTTACCTGATATAAATGCAGTTTAACTAAGGCAAATTAAATGGGACCTCTCATTTTAAACTAGATGAAAATCTAAAATCCTGGATCTCTGAATCTCAGCTGTTCAAATACAGTAACTCTACATCCAACTTGTTTCTCATAATTAAAGAATTATAAAGAACAAATTGCCAGCAAAGGTTTCTTTATGTCATTTTTGGCACCACTCTTGCCAGACCAAAATGTGTTTTTTTTTTGTTTTTTGTTTGGTTTTTTTTTTTTATTACCACTTCAAAACCAGGTTATTAATGTGATATTTGATCTCAAAAGGAGAAGTCCTTTTGGACTCCATTCACAGTTTTCTTCTCCACTACTCAAATATGCACCAGAAATCCAACAGCAGTGCCACTCTTGCAAGTAGTGACAAATAACATCTGCAAAGGGAACAGCAGGGAAAATGACACAGAATGTAATTACTTGCATTGGAATCTGGCCAAGAGATTCAAATTAGCAACAGGGCAATAAAAAAAATCTTGTAAAAAAATCTGAAGTCAAGGAACACCTGGAGTGCTCTTTCTGTTAAGCAAATGCAATATCAATGGTTGGAGGATGGCAGCAGCAGCCAGAGGCTCAACCAGACTGTCCCAAACACCAGGTGGGCACCACTTGTAGGACACACACAGCATCTCTGCCTGGAGCATGTGGCAAACCACCTCTAGCTCTGCCTCAAGCATGAAGGGAATTAGAATCAGCTTCTGGACAAAAGGACTAGAACACATTGGTATGTGCCTGGTGACCTCTGGCTCCAGAAAGAGTAGAAAAAATAAGTCAGAAAAACTGTCATCAAGGATATAATAATTTGAGCAAGTTTTTCTTGATGTGTTAGGTTTCACTGCACTTTCCAGAAGAGATGAAATAACCACAGAAACTGGTTCTCACTTTATTTACTGTGATTAAATAAAATAACATTTATTTTCTCATGATTTAATCTGTAGATTAGCTCTGCCATATCAAAACCCAAGAAAACAGATCAGAAACTCTGAAAACTAAACACTGCACAGAACTTCTGCTCTAACATAAAACCCCCATCTGCACCTATGATGCTTAAAGAGGAGCTGGGCTTAGTGGCATTATAATGGTCTCTAACTGTTTAAATTCATTAGAATTTGAATCTAGAATCAGCTTGCTACCTCCCCTTTCTCTGCTCCCCTTCACTGTAAAACAACCAAAAGATTTTTCTGTCATGGAGAAGTAAAGAAGTGGAAGGACAGTGAGTAAATCAAGGCTGGACACTGAAGGATGAAGCCTGTTCCCCTCCCCTGGTTCAGATTCTGCCTGGTTGCAGGCAGCTGGAAAATGCAGATTGGCACCATGGCGGCCCTTCCTCCTGCCTGCAGCTCCTTGCTGTACAAGGAAGATAACAAGGTTTGTTTGCTGGGGAAAGCAAAAGATAAAAATAACTGGTGTCAGTAACTGATGTGTAAAAATGCTGTGTTCTCTTTAGATAACTCTCACACGAATCCAGAAAATGAAGACGGAAAAATAAAATCTAAACTTGGGCTTGGACTTGGGCTTTTTATGCCTCCTTTTACTAGGAGGCATAAAAAAGAGGCTCCTGATTGTTATTGAATCAGCAATATAGTAATAACCAAAAGGTTTTAGCTTTTAATAACATTACCTGGCAGATTTCATCACAATGCATTATTAGGGCTAAGGAAATGCTCACTCTGAGGGAGTATGGAGCACCCTCTTGTTGGAACACTGGTTAAATCTCACTTGGTTTGATAACAAAGGAACCAGGGCTGGTGATAGCTTGAAGATCCCAAGTTATCTGCAATATCTTGGGGGGATGGATTTGGCTGAAGGAGAAAAGCACAGTCAGTAAGATAAGTCCCAAAATCTCAATCGGGTGCTTTTGACAGAGCACTGGGCAGCTCTGCAATACCACAGTAAAGTAAGAGCGGAAAAGGAAAGGACACAGGCTACCAAAAGAAAAAAAAAAAAAAAAAAAAAAAAAAAAGAAAACTGCTGAACTAGGAATTCCAGCAAGAGCCACAATTATAATTTCTAAAATAACCTCAGTTCAAGTAATTTCTGTGAAATTTTGGCTTGAGAGATACTGTGTTATATAATACAGTTGCACCCAAGTGTGTCTGTTATCTAAGCTTATTGCTTGTATTTTGTTTACCCACATCTAGATTTCAAACCATCCAGCTCCCTTAATTTCAAACAGCAACTTTTTGATTCTCTAACCTGTAGGCAAGCCAACATGAGAACAAGCAAACAGCTACAGATCATGGTCTGCTGGTTCTCAGAGAAGCAAGAAAAAATGCAGCAAAACTTTGAAAGGGCTTTGAATATCAGAAGTATCTTTAGCAAGCCCTGAAGTCCCGAGTATTTCTGAGTTATGCAAACCTAAAGCAATAGAAAGGATGAGAAGAACAGAACAGGCTTAAAGGCAGCCTCAAAAATTAGTGCTGCTCTGAGGCAGCATGAAATATGCCACCAGAAAGCTGTGCCAGGAACAGTTTCATGAGGATGTTTCTGATTTAATGTCAGCAGGGTAAGGAAAACATTGTTCTGCCATCCCGATGAGACAGCCCGAGCACACCCCAAAGAAACACTCAACACATTTCCTTTGAGTCAACAGCGCTGATAACCTGACAAACTGCCTTCAAATCATCATGGTCCATATGTTTTCTAATGCCTGGCCACGTCCAACGTCACTGCTGGTACAGGGCTCATGGAACCCCTCCCATTGCTGAGGCAGGGCCAGCGAGTGCAGCCAGGTTCCCAGAGCAAATGGGTTGGAGTGGGCACGCGTGCCACGAGGGCCAGGGAGGCAGACAGGCTCCACAAACAGGGAACAAGAGCTGCATGCCAGCTACCTAATTGTGGAGTTGGTGTCTGCTGGGAAGCCAGCTGCCTCCCCAGCCTTCCAGATGGAAATGAGAATGTTAAAGATAGTAGACAATGAAGGGTACATGAAAATCAAATTAAATAAACACTACTTGCACTACAATTGTGATTTGTTCTGACTGACCTTTTTTTGTGAAAAGCACTTCAGGGTTTTCCTTTTTCTGCATGAGGTAAAAAAGTTGATTATGGAAGAAGGTGATGGAGGAAAAAGTACATTGGAGCAGTTGTCTTTAATCTCCAAGTATACAACCACATATAGCAGCCATGAGGGAAAAGTTCAGAGTTTCCTTTTGAATTATTACAGTTTACACTTTTACATGAATCTTTCAAAATTCTTCCATTTTGCAAGCTGAAATAACTGCTTGGATTTTCTTCTTTCATGCAGACAGTGAGGCCAAGACTTCCTCCTAGTCTTGATCAATGAGAACAAGGAGATAGCAGCTCTTGGGAGCCCCAGAAGAGAGTAGGTAATTTCTGACTCACACAACACTTAGATGATGCCTGAGATAAGATGAACACTCATCTGAACAAGCTTCCCTATACAGAATATTAGCAGAACATCAAGGGTTGAGTTCCAACTGGCTCACTGATGATACTGATAATCAATACTATGATGTTTATTCCACTGAGGCATATTTGTCCTTAATTACATAATAAACCATTTTCAACAGTGTCAAATGAATGTAAAATTCAGCCACATCCCCCTGTTGCTAGTACATGGTTATGGCCATTAAGCTGCAGCTGAAAATGTCTGCAAAAATCTAATAAGGTCATTGCTGGACTACAAATCACTGCAATTTCAGTCCATCCCAATCATTATACAATCCTCCCAAAACTCTGGATTTGACCTCTGTCATCATAGGGTTCAGAAAGAAACATGGGTATTTCTCTACATGAGGTCAATGCCCAAGCAGGAGAAGAGCTAATCCAGGTAATATCACACAGTAAGTTTAGATTTACATGAAGACAGATAAGAGGAAAAGCAGAATGAAATCTGCAGAACTGTGCAATAAACCTTCCTGTGGATTTTCTTAACCATTACATGGTTGCAGGAATAAGCCCAGGGCCTTTGAATTATGCTATAAGTAGATCAGAAGAGTTTTCTTACTACCTGCCTGTTGCTGACTTATGGGCCCTTTCCACAGAGATTTCTGCCAGTAAAATGAGTTTCTACCCAAGTTCACAGTTGATGGAAACTAATTTAAATGTGCCTCACAATTGGTATGAATTAGTGGAGCCCAGCTGACCTCGCTCTAATTTGAGAGCTTCTACCATTACAGATTTGCATTTAGAAATTACTCATCAAGTCAAATTCCAAATACTTTCATATCCTTTCCAATCATAGAGACCATAAGGAGTGTGTGTTCTTTGGCCTTTCAAATGTAATTATTAGTCAGAAAAATACTCCAGCTAAATGAATCTCTCTCTCACCCTCTTTTATATTTTCTAGTTCTGCTTCACAATACTTCCCCCTCTACTTTATATTCCAGAATTCACCTTCTTCTGTTACTACAGTGGAATTTAAAGAAATTTTTTAAACATTTGATGAAACAACTATTAAAATAAGTTTATTTTTCTTTTTGATAGATAACTGTGTATGTATTTCAATATCAATGTGACCTTATCCTTTACTCATTAGGAGAGATCTGGCTCTAAGTTTATGTAAACAACATCCCAAAACCAAGCACATAAGTAAAGTGAGCCAATGTTTGTTAAAGTGCTTCCTAAACAAACACAGAATTTGCTCCAAATAGCAGTAGACAGCGAGAATGGAAATAGTTAAAATTTTCAGGATGCCCACTCAATGACAAAAGATTAAACTGGCTGTCTTGTAGCTAAATTAATTGGTAGGATGTCATTGATGAGTAGATGCCAAGCCCAGGTCCCCAGAGATTCTCAGACCTTTAAAGTCCTACAAATGCCTCCTGGAAGGTGTTTGGAGCTCTCAGTCCGTATTGCAGGAGTCAGCCCCTCTCTTGTCAGCACACATGCAGCTGGCAGCTGTCCCTGCATCACCTTAGAGCCTCCACTTTTCCTTCTGTGCTTATTCACAACTCCCTTTATTTCCTTTAGCATTCTGGAAGTTCCTTTATTTCTCCCCCCACAAACTGGTATTTATCAGGAAACCATTCCTGGCACCCAACACCCACACAGCATCCTTTCTTTCTGTTTTTATCATATCCATGACCTTAGAATGTCTCCTGTAGTTTTTCCACCTGACACTGCTGTAGCTACATGCCAGATATCTCCAGGTATAACAGATGGTGGAGGAGCTGTCTGTATTTTCAGTTCAGAGTCAATCTTTTCAACAGGTTATGACAGTTTATGGAACTCTTTTTTTTCTGCTTTTTCTGCCTTTTCTTTATTATTTTGAAAAACCAAGCAGCACCCAGTGCTTTTCAGCAAGCAAGGGCACTTGGAACGAGGAAGATGCTCGGGGTGGTGTGGGGTTAATTACAGTTCTGATCTGTGAGTGGATGTGAAGCAGTTCATATTACTAGGATTGAGAAGATCTATTTCTTCACACATCTTTGTAAAAGTATCATTTTAAGTGTCTGTTCATTACAATTTCTGGCCTTAAAAGCCTCTGTCATCTCATAGTATGGGAGAGAAGGGAGAGGCAGAAATCCAAGTTCTATTTAGCATCTCTATTGCTTTTTAATGATCTCTTAGGAGTCTTAAATGATCATTTAATATCTTCTGTCACCGTTTTTCAGAGTTTCACCCAATCCTGAGCATCACTGTTGGTTTTCATGGCTTTTAGCTCTCTAGCATTTCCAGGCATCAGCAAACCTTCACTCCTGTCTGAGCTGGCAAGGATAATGGTTATATCCATCACAACAGGAATTCAGTGACAATTCACTGAGCTCATCCTAAACATCCTCAATGCAGTTCATTAGTTGCAAGTCCATGAAGTCTGTTTTTCCTATGCTCAGTGTCAATCTGCCCCATTTCGGCTGTTTCAAACCACTGTCTCTTATACTTGGAACACCAAATGCTGCATATTCCAGATCAGGGATATCAGTGCCTGTGAAAAGCCACTGCCTCTCATTTGGGCTCTTTCTTTACAGCCATCCGTCTTATTTTATAGTCAATTAATAGTTTTCATGTCTGTTAAATTCTATTTTTTCTTTTTGTGGAATTGAAGAAATAAAAATTATTTTCACTTAGTTTTTCTGACAAAAATTATACCATCTCCTTAGCAACCTCTTCCTTTTCACCTGTTTCCCAGGATCTCATTAAAATTTTGTTATTTTCTCCCCTGTTCATATTTTTATCTTTGTTGAGTGCATCCATGCCTGCTTTCACAAGTCTTCTCATTAACATCTAATTTACTAGTATTTAATTTTGTTAGAAGTATCTTGAATGTAGTTTTACATTAACCTATAGCTCTTAAAAGTTTATTTGATACTAGGATCAATGCATATGACCTTTTATTCTGATTTTACTTCTCATAATATGACAAGTAGCCTGGAAAAATATGAATTGTTTATTTTTTCCCCAGGAATTCCTAAAATCTGCTTAGACTTTTATAAACTGATTTCCAAATTCTAGCGAAGCAAAACCAAATGATGAAAATGCATAGTTCATTTCACAATTTGTATCCTCTAGAAAACAAGCTATTAGAAGTACAAGCTGTAGATACTCTGCGAAAATGAAATGCAAGGTGATGTAAATGAGTAAGAGAGCCCATTTTAGCAGCATTCAGAACACGTGTAAGTGCACACAGATACCTGCTCTAAGCTCAGATGCCCCATACTGATCATCTGAAAACTGCGATGTTAAAACATTTCTCTGAGTTTTCCTTAGGCTGAACCCTTTGGGTGCCTGCCAGGAGACTGCACAGCCTCAGATTGCTGAGGATACAAATTTGGCAGAAACCTGCATTGTTCTGCCCCTTTTATCTTTTCTTTTCCCCCTCACACAAGTTTTTCCTATTTAGGGCTCAGAGGGAAGAAAAATAATATACCATGTGGAGGCCTGTTCAAAGTGAAACAAATTTGTGACTTTTTATTTACACTGATCATAAGATACTTCCTCATGCTATAGCAGCACAGCTCCTGAAAGCACAGACTCCTCTGAATTTCCCAGTCAGAGAATACCTCTCCAGTTTAAGGATAAAAGCAAATTGCAGGGGGGAAGCTCTCTTCCCCTCCCTTGAAGAAAGCAATACCTACAACAACACTGGAAAAATCTGAAAATGTGGTTTTGGGCCAAACTAAATGCAAAGATATGTAGAAGAAAAAAAATTTTTACATATATATATATATATATATATATATATATATATATGTCTATATCTCAAAGCTCAAACCTACTGTTGTCTCTATTGAGAGGAAGCAATAAAATCCAACACTGCCTCCTCCACTCCTATAAATTTAGCACTTGGCTAAATTTATTGAGCAGTTATTTCCAGGAAGCTTTTTCCACAATCATTCTGCCTCCTGCTCCTCTCACTGCAGTCAGCAGAGCTGGGAGAAGTGTGACCTTCTGACAGAGGATGGCACTGGGAGGAGACACAAGAATTAGATGACAACTGGGCACAGAGCCATCAATTCTCTAGCTGGAATATTTTGCCTTTCAAGGTTTCAGATTAAAAAGTGTGAGGAGGGGTAAGGGAAAGGTTTAAAGGGAGACTCTGGAAGAGAGAGAGAATGGGGCAGGGAAAGCTGCAATGTAAGCAATTTTATGTAAGTCTGCAGGATCCTTTGTGTGTCCTGAATGGGAAGCTTATCAAAATGTGCATAAAGCTGTTCTGACAAGATAACACAGTGTGTGGTATCAGGGAAAAAAGGTAATCTGTTAACAGATCCTTACAAAAGGATTTTTTTTTTGGTTACAGAAGTGCACTTGGGCATTCATAAAGTGAGCATGGCAAACCTCCTGATGCATGGCTGAAGTTTAAATGGTTGGTCTCTGAGCAAACAAAAAATGCTCAAGGAGAAGTTGGTTACGAAAAGCAAAAACTTTTCAAAGAGCAGGATGCTGACAGGTGATTCAGGGTCTGTCAGAGATATCAATACTGTATTCAGGAAATATTTCACTCTTGTGATTATTCCCTTTCTATGTGTGACTCTGGGGATTTTAGTACTTTTTAACTTCTATTCGTGTTTGGGAAACAGCAAAAACAAGTCATGTCCTCCATCAGCTCAGGGTAAATAATGATTAGCATCTTTATCTCATTGAAATAAGACTTTCTTTTTTGGAAACTTACATGACTTATTCTTTTCTTTGGTTTTTATCAGCATATTTTGCCTCATATAATGCCACTTCTATATCCCCCTAACACTGGATGCAGGGCATGGGGGTCTTATTTGTACAGACTTGGGAATCCCATTAGGATGAAAAAGCATAATTTCTTATGTTTTAAATATAGTTTTAATCCATACTTATCAGTGCAGACCTGAAGTGCCAGAATTATTCAGCTTGCTGTAAAATAATTACAAAATCACCAGGGACTCTTCAGGAATTTTTCAAGGAAGTAAAAAAAAAATCAAAAAAATTCAGGGTGCATGCCTCAGAATTTTGAAGCAAGGAGAAAAGTTACTTGAACAGAAGGAAGAAAACCTGAAACAGATCCAATGTCCAGGCTCTGCTGTGAAGGAGAACATGTATCACCATAAATGTTCTCATTCAAAGTTAAACTTGTCAAGAAAGTATTCACAGTAGAGGGTATCCTGTTAAGAGAAATTAAACCTCATTTTCTCACATCAGAACATAAGGAATGGCCTGTTGAGTAGGATATTACTCAGTGTTGTGTTGTGCCCTGGGCAGTGCCACACCAGACAGTTTTAAGAGAACAAACAAGCTTTTCCCTTTTGTACAGTGCCCCTGCCTTGCTGTTCTCTTGCACCCCATCCCACTGTGTTTGTGCATCTAGAGCACACACTGCTGCAAGGTTCCTTTTAATGAGCAATTAAAAATGTAGTCCTTTCACAGAAGAAATGTGTCCAATTGCTTCTACTCCTTGCTGACGCTGTTCAGCTGCCACCTCAGCCTGCTGTGGCAGTACATTTCAGTAAATTAATAAACAACTTAATAAAAAAGTGCAAAAAGTGTGTCTTTTGTATTAAAGCAACCTCCCAACCAATCCATGTTTGTTCTAGCACCAAGGGATTTGATGAACACCAGCTTCTCAATCACTTCATTTTCATGACTCTGTAGATCTTGGCTGTGTCCCCTACTTTAGCCTTTTTTTTCTCCAGACTGCAGTCCCAGTTTTTTTTTTTTAATTTCCTTGTAAGACCACGTCCACATCCTTTCACATTGCAGTTTCCTCTTTTTGTGCTTTTTCTAACTGCATCAAATCTCAAGATGCAGAAAACAAATCTGCCTACAGCTGAGCACACCAAGGTTTCATTTACTCACAAAATGCTGCTTCTCCCTTGCTCCCATTTCTCTTCTGACTGAGCACACAATTTTAGCACCTTTACAAACCTCCTAACCTGCCTTTTCACTCCTCTTATATCTCTGATTTTGGTTACATTTTATAAGGCTCTCAGTCCTTCCTTTTCCAGCTCAAATGCTGTATCTCACTGAGCTCTGGCACACACAGAACCTGACAAGACCCATCCCATTCAAGGGCAGCCTCCAGCAGCTGCTGTGCCCAGGAACTCTCAGACACTTCTGTTTTATCTGTTTCAAATGAGTGGGAATCACAAGAGACCTGCCCACATCTACTTCCAAGCTCCTAAAAAATTCAAAACAAAGCAGGTAAATTTAAGCTACAAAGGAGAGGTTAAAGTGGGGTTTTATTTTCATGCTCAGAAACTCCGCTTTTGGTGTGTTGGGATGAAGAAAGAAGAGAAAGCCTTTGAAACTGGTGAAGCCAATTGTATTTAACAAAAGAGGATAAATGTCAAGATTTTTTTCCCCATAGGATTAGTTTACCATGAATGACCCCGAAAACCTGATGATTTGTCTTGGACTGTGAGCTTAGACTCCTTTAACAGCTCCATCTATACCACAGGGAACTAGAAACCACTTACTGCAAATGTCAAATTTTGAGCAGAACTCCCTAAAACTTCAGAATTATTTCCCCCATATATTGTACAGAAAAATGGTACAAAATACTGGGTTTTTTTTACAATTTTGAAGACATTTCTCTCTAAAACATTGTTTCAATTATCTGTACACAAACATTACACTCTTGGCTTTGCCTGATTCAAATAAGAAAACAGCACATTTTTTATTTAAGACTTTGGTCCTTTTTTCACTTGTAGCAAAGGTTTGTTTATTTTAAGCCTTGAAGCTGCTCTAGTCAGCTCTCCTCATGCTGAGAGAAAAACATACTTCATCCATTACCATCTCTTCAAACCTCTTAGGAGATAATTAGGCATTGCAATTGATTGCAATTTATTAATCAGACAGTCTGCTAAAACTTTTTCCTTGTCTTGTTTTTAAACCATAACTTTATAGTTGCAGAAAATGACATGGAAAATGGAAATCTAGCCAGATTTTCTTAAGTGCAATTCATTCTAAATCATTTTTGTTTTCTATTTATCCCTTATGTCTTGCCTAATATTTTTATGGGATCATGGAAAAGTGTTCAGTTACACTGTTATGGCACACAGCAAATTTGTTTCATATAAGAAAAATGAAAGTATTTTATCCACCCATACTATACCACTGATTTTTCTGGTCCATGCTTTCCTGTAACCTCTATGCCCATCTGTATTGTTTATAACTGATAAAAACCCCAAATTCTATCTCAATATTCATGTCTTACCATTAATTTGGTTACCTACAGCAAGTTTGAGGATAATGTTCCAGTTGTTGCCCAAATACATTTTTGTGGAATTAAGCAACAGCCATGCACAAATTCTTGAGGTAAATGCATATTTTGAAACAGACCTATGAAAACATGCTTTAATTGAATTTTGTTCTACTCTGTGTGGTAGCACTGGTGAGGGGTTTTCATTACATGTTTAAGGATACCATGGGGACACATTACACTGGCATAATATCTGTGGTAAGCCCAACAGCACTCCAAAATGAAATGGTGGCTCTGATCTCTCAAACCAAAAAGCTGCAGAGCAAAAAACATCAGTTCATGTTCTACTGTCTTTATTTTGGGACCTGCCTCAACATCAGGTTCATTTTCAAATGTGTCAAACCAAGATGACCAAAACCACTCCTCTCTGTCTTCCTGCTGCACTCAAACTCCTCCCAGGACTGAGAGATAATACACAGAAAAGCAATCACCTGAAACACTGAACGAGCTTTACAGCACAGCACTGGAGTCAAGGGAGCGTTGTGCTGGGCTTGGGAGCTTGTAGGACAGGGAGGCTGAAAGGTTTGAGTTTCATTTGTCTCAAGTTTCAATTACCCCCCTTTTACCACCAGACCATTGTTTCTAAAGTGCAGAGGTCCTTTCAAATTGGTAATAGTAGACTTTACTCCTGTTTTCATCTGGCTGGCAGATATTGCTCATTTTCAGCCTACCAGAAGGAGAAAAAAACCCCTCAGATATGCCCCCCACTCCCAAATCTCCTTCAACTACAGCAATAAGTTAATTTATTTCCAATTTAGCTTCTCCTACATCAAAGAACTATATAGCAATATATAGTTATAGCAATCATAGGCCAGCTTCCTGACCTAATTTTGTTTCTCACAAAACCTTTTCTTTGGGAGACTTCTTGAACAAAACAGCTTCTCTCTCTCAGTTGCCATTTAATAAAAAACCTCAAAAAAACCCACACAAAACACCAACCCACGATTTTTTTTTGAGTGGAAAAGGTATTCTGATAGAAATTTCGAACAGATATAGTCTTGACTATTTAGCAGAATGCCATTTTCTAGCCTAAAAGAGGGAGAGTGAGATCTGTCCACTCATCTCAAAGTCAGCACTGCACTTACAGCTCAGACCTACAGCAGAAATTGCAATGTGAACTTTGATCCTGCCTCATCCTTCTCCCCCTCTTCTCCAAGGAATATACTGAACAGTCTTACTTCAGATTTTGAGCCATTTTCGCATTTCACTTGGTTTCTTTTGCCTGCAAACACATGCACATCTGCACTATATCACTGCAATGAGCTGTTACTTCTATAAAACATTTTCCTTAAAATTCTTTGCAAATCTAGAAAAGACTAAGAACATTTCATTCAACTAAACACAACAAAAAGTACCTGTGTTAATCTCAGGTTTTGATGTGAGTCAGTTTTGCTGAAGATCTGTCCAAGATCCAGCTCCACAAGGATGAGCAGTCCTACACATGATTCTTACAGGAAATGAGAGTTTAATTCAGGGTAGCATTGACAGTGCTACTCAGTTTTGAGTGGGGCTCTCTGAAAATCACAATCTTTCTCCTTTAAGTCTTCAAGGATTGAATATTATTGAACTGTGAAGAGAAAGCCACCAAGTTCACTTTGACCATAGGACTGTAAATTGGTGTTTCACCCTCATTTACTTTCAGCAAGAACCCTTAGAACCCTTCTGAAAGTATTTGCACTGGTTGGTACTATTTCACTGGTCTTTTACCATCTATGAGTGCATGTTTATATGCCCCTCTCAGCAGTATTTCACACTGGTGGCACTCTCTTACATTACACAGTTACATTTTTCTTCTCATGTAAAAGAAGAAAAAATTATCAGTGCAAACTAAGAGTAAAGCAGCAAAGTATGACAGGAGGAGGTAATGTTGACAAGAATTGCTATTCAATGCCAAAGAAGTCCTACTGGTGTCTTTGTAAAGAATCACAACTAACTGCTGTTTTATAAAAAAATATTAGCCTTTTTCCCTATCCTAGACACAATCTCTAATTACAGAAATCCTGGGAAAAAGCATTTTAGCACATTAGAATATAATCAGCAACTAGGCATTTGAGCTAAAGTTAGGGAATAATCAACATCCTCATGAGAAATGAGCATTTTCTCTTAATCACAGTGTGTAGCAGCTGTCAAATAGATGTCATTGCTTATTCTTGCCAAAGAGAAACCTCTGAGCAGTTTTATTTTTATGAAGTCTCTCAGTCTGAGAAGGGACACATGTTTGTGATGTAGAACACAGGCACAGAAGAGAAGCTCACTGAGGTGGAGGTTACAATACTCTTGCAATGGTCATTCTATCAAATTTTCCATTGTTTTGCTTATTCCACAGAATTCTTGAAAGCTGAAGTTTGTGAATAATTGTAAAGAATGAGAATATCCTGTACAGAAATGAGAGTATCATCTGGAATTGCATGCCAGCTCACTTGATGCAAGAAACTAAAAATTCCTTATGTATATATACACACACATATATACATATAGACATAAAATACACCTCAGAGAGCAAGAAACATGGATATGTGAAATATTCATGTAAAATATTCTCAAATTAGGTGAAACATGTAAACTCACCAAGATTGTAAGAGAATGACAGTCTTCCATATCACTGCATGGGATAGATTTTAATGACCTAAGCAATAATTCCATTCTGAAAATGGAAAAGCATTAACTTTGGAAACATACCAACTAGATCTTCTTTACATAAAATTAATTGATGAATTTTCCAGTCTCTATGAAAATAATGGTATCAGAAGGGTACTCAGTAACTGAACTGCTAATATTGCCTGCCTGCAAGTATCTGCCTCCAAGAGTTAGGCAAGTCAGTAATTTAAATGCAGGAACAGTGCCAGGAGCAGCAATTACTTTTCCAAAGTTTAAAAAAAAGGTACAGTCAGCATGGGTGAGGTGTCTAAGATGGAATATTTTATGCAGAATCCAGAAGCCAAAACTCATTAGCACTGTTTGTCCAGCTAATGCAAGTAACAATCATGGAAAGAAGTTTCCCAGCCTGAGCCATTTTTAGAGTGCTAACAATAATTTTCCTGTTTCTAAAAGCATTATGGATATACAGTGTTTCAGAAGCAGCTCTTATCCAAGGTCTCTCTCATACATTCTTAACTAAGAAAACACAATTATTATGTCCTTATTAGTACAATTAAATGATTCCAGTTTATGTCTGAAACAAGTTTATATCCTACTCATGAAGAATTTTTATTAAGCATTTGTAAGCTCAGAAAGGTTTTCTGTTTTCTTTTCCTAGCACAGTGGGCAGAAACGGAATAGCTGGTTTTTCTACATGCTTCCACAGTGTAAATAGTGTTTAAAAGAAGAAGTTTATAATTTAGCAGCTTGCATAAGATTCCCCAAATCATCTTTAGTAGCCATACTAAAAAGACAATCTGAAACATGGTGTGGGAGAAAAACCCCACAATTTAAAAATATATATATCCCCTATATTCTTATTTCAAAACTGAACCAAAGGAGTTAAGGTAAAAGTAAAGGGAATATGCAACAGAAACTGAATTGCAGTCATCAGCATAATGAGAACAAATTGTTGCCATGTCCAGGCTTGATTCTATCTGCTCCCCTCTCCTGCCTCTCACAGCAAATGACAGTAATTACTGCCTAATACTGCTTTTGGACAGTGAATGAAAAAGCAGGGGAGAAAAGGAAAGACTAGAAGCTTAAAATCCAGCAAAACATTCAATCCCTTTGCTAGATTTTTGGCATTAATAGGACCAGGCTCACTCAACTTTTTAATTACCAAGAAATTGCAATCAAGTGGAATATATTTATACCATGAAGAATCTACAAGGGCCCCAGATCTTATGAAAAGTCATAGGTGTAAGCTATTGGCAGAATTTGTCTCTTTTATAATCATATCAGATTGGGTATAAAAAGAAGTTTAATAAAGGTTTATTTCTCATCTAACTGAAAAAAAAATTGGATCTCACCTCTTTATGTGCCTGCTTGAAACAAAAATCATTGATTGTGGTGAATAATATCAACCTGTGGCAGATCCCTTTGATGTTGTATATGTCTATGCTACTCAGAAATCTTGGTTAGGAGAATGAGTTTATGTTATCACTATTCTCCATTAACATGAAGAAATTATTCAACAGCATTAATCATGTGAAATCCTTTGCACTTGACTCCTTTCAGTGCTACAAGATCAAAACCAAATGCATCTCAGTGGGAATTTCACTGCATCTCAGTTGGAATTTACCATAACTATTTAAGAACCAAGAAAAACAATGTAGATAACTGTAGGACTTGCAAACATCTTTTTTTTCTTTATAGCGCTGGGTTATCTAAAAGAAATTAGTTACTTCAACCTGGATACAGTTCAGGCTGCTGAATTATTTTTTCTCCAGGAGCTGAGCATTCCCCTCTGACAGCACACAAAGGAAAGCTGCAAGGTAACACCTGGCCATGGGCAGTAGATGGGGACAAATTGAATGTACACTGCCAGGAGAGGCTGATTCTTCCCTAATTTCAGTTTGTTGGCATCAACATCCTGTAAGGACCCCACAGGGCCTGCAGGCAGGACCAAGTGACCAGGAGTGGTGCAGAACAGACCAAAAAATCCTGCACAGGCAGATTCTGGAGATCCCTGCTATCAGACAGGGCTGATGTTCTATGCCATGGCTGCCCTCAAACCCCAGCACCTCCCAGGGCATCAGGGATTTCAGAGCACCCTTCCCTGCCAAGGAATGCCTTTTGCTCAACCCTCACAAACTCTGCTTATTCCTAGCCTTAAACTGCAGACAATCTGACACAGGCACTGAAATCCAATCCATTTTCTTAGGTTTATTGATCGTGTTATACAATTTGTATCATCTCTCCACATTTTTCTGTCTGTGCAAAGCCTGAAACTCCACTACTAACTGGTGATGTGGTTCTTCACATACATCATTTTGTACCACCCCTGAGCACAGCAGAGATGTTGGAAATGGCAGCACGTGCAGAATATACCTGTGCCAGTTTGGTGTTTCATGTCATGCCTGCTGCTGAGAGGTTGTTTTAATGTGTGGAGCAGACATCAGGGACTGAGCAACATGCAGTTAGGGCAGTCATGCAGAACTGAAGATCAGCACTGCCTAAAGAATGAAAACTTGTTTGCCACATCAGGACAAAAATCACTGAATGCTAGACCTAATGATGCAGATGGTGGACCTATTAAAATGTATTGCTTGATACCCAGCCAATTTCTTCTACCCTGGACGTAAATTGACATGATAATCAAATGCTATAAACAAAATTAGAGTGAACTGTAGTACAGAATGATGTACTAAAATTTCAAAGCAAATACCACATAATAGCTACTGATTCAGGATTTCAAAACTTTAGGAAAAAAGTTACTTTCATTGGCATGAATTACGAAAAACATTAGCTAGATACCTTAAAAAGAAGACCAAACCACAAAAATTCAAAATGTAGACATTCCACAGCACAGAATATTTTTATTATCATGAAAATAGAAGCACATTTATTTGCTTTGTTTGAAATTTACACGATAAAAATTCAGGCTTTCCCTGACTAATGTGCTGTCAGTGCATAACTGCCTGGTTTGATTTGGCTCAAGACTTGCAGAAGCAATCAATCACTGTGAAATGCCTGACTCTCCAGCTGAATGCACTGCTTACAGAGGGCTGAGCATATGCTTTAAGGAATAAAAGCATCAATGTTACCATTTTCTCCTTTCTCCCCCCTCCTCAAACAATTTTTTGTGCTCAGGAAGAATGAAAGTTTCCATAGAAATACATTTATGACACCCATGAAGGACATGTCCTGCCCTTTCACGATTCCCCTCATATTAATCTTTCCATCTGTAGAGCTCCTACTGAGCAATGTGTAACATGCCAGTGTTAAGGTTAAAAACCTTAAAAAATGCTGTTGTAATAGTAAGCACAATTTGGCCTAATTCATATATCTCTTTTCTAGACTGGAAAAATATTCTGGCCAACAGAAATTAGCCCACCCTTGTATCTGTCACCACCTCCTTCTGAAATGAATCTCTGTAACATTACAAAGGAAAAGTTTTTATGTGCCATAATAGAAACAACGCTCCATAAAATCACCTGTGAAACATCCAGTGTTTCTCTGCCAGCTCTTGGTGAGACGCTCACACAGAAACAAACAAAACTGAGAATCTGCTGATGGCATCTCTGTGCCTGCGCAGGGACGTACACAACTGTGAGATGCAACCAAGGAGAGGATGAAACGTCAGACACTGCCCTCAAAATGTGGGAGAATGTCCTGCACAACCAAATTAACTTCTCTCTTTGCTGCTGTGAGCTCCCCCTGCCTCACCAAGGAGCTCTTGGTTTTGCTGCCATTGACTGAAACACTGGAGCAATTCTGCTGCTTGTTGAGCATTTCCTACTTCTGCTCACCTACACAGCATCTGTGGGCATCCTGAACCTAAATTAGGCACTCTAGAGAGGGCTGGAAGAGAAGAACCAGTGAGGATGACAGGACAAAAGAGCAGCCAAAAAAAAGGTTAGAATGGGAAAATCACTTAATAGAAGTCAAGACTACAAATCAATCCTGAAATCATAATTAAATAAATGTTTTCCAAGCCAAAAATCCCTAAAAAATAAAAACAAACCCAGGTCAATAAAGTGTGTTTTTTTATTTTATCTTCCTTTTCTCTGCTGTTTCATTCTTTTCTTCAACCAATAAAAGTAAGGAAAATGGACCCTGCCATTCAGTGTGGCCCAAGAAATGATGTCTCTGCTCCTTTCTGCAAAAACTTTTTATTTTCTGAGGAGCTGAATAAATCCAAGACAAAATAAAAGTGGCATTTATGTTTTAATACTGTTGAAATAATGTCATTATGCTGCATAACTTCTCATCCAAGTACCTGCTGACAAGGTTCCCCAGTTCAAATAACTTTTACAACCATGTTGCCTGGAAAATGGGAAAAACAACCCCAGAATTTGGCATCAGAGATTTAGATGACTACATACTCTATTCCATGACAGCTATTTAAGATAATCAGCAATACTGAACTTTACTAATTATGCACTGCAGTTTGTGTTTTGAATACAAATAGAGTTCATTTATCCTCTCTTATCCCTAACATGGAAAGTATAATGAATAAGAGGAAGGATTAGGCATTCAGAAACTTACAGTAAAATTCTGTTTGCTTATCAAGGAAAAACAGTCCTACAGAACTGGCTTGCATGCCTTTTTTTTTTAACTGTCATTTAATACTTTGGCAATAATAGGGAAGCATTGTGTGGTATTTTCTAACTGGTACCAAAGTATAAGGTATTGGCTCTACTGAGCAATGTGTAACATGCCAGTGTTAAGGTTAAAAACCAAAAAAAAAAATGCTGTTGTAATAGTAAGCACAATTTGGCCCTAATTCATATATCTCTTTTCTAGACTGGAAAAAATATTCTGGCCAACAGAAATTAGCTTTTCCACCCTTGTATCTGTCACCACCTCCTTCTGAAATGAATCTCTGTAACATTACAAAGGAAAAGTTTTTATGTGCCATAATAGAAACAACGCTCCATAAAATCACCTGTGAAACATCCAGTGTTTTCTCTGCCAGCTCTTGGTGAGACGCCACACAGAAACAAACAAAACTGAGAATCTGCTGATGGCATCTCTGTGCCTATTATGCAGGGAGCGTACACAACTGTGAGATGCAACCAGGAGAGGATGAAATGTCAGACACTGCCCTCAAAATGTGGGAGAATGTCCTGCACAACCAAATTAACTTCTCTCTTTGCTGCTGTGAGCTCCCCTAACCTCACCAAGGAGCTCTTGGCTTTGCTGCCATTGACTGAAACACTGGAGCAATTCTGCTGCTTGTTGAGCATTTCCTACTTCTGCTCACCTACACAGCATCTGTGGGCATCCTGAACCTAAATTAGGCACTCTAGAGAGGGCTGGAAGAGAAGAACCAGTGAGGATGACAGGACAAAAGAGCAGCCAAAAAAAAGGTTAGAATGGGAAAATCACTTAATAGAAGTCAAGACTACAAATCAATCCTGAAATCATAATTGAATAAATGTTTTCAAGCCAAAATCCCTAAAAAATAAGAACAAACCCAGGTCAATAAAGTGTGTTTTTATTTTATCTTCCTTTTCTCTGCTGTTTCATTCTTTTCTTCAACCAATAAAAGTAAAGGAAATGGACCCTGCCATTCAGTGTGGCCCAAGAAAATGATGTCTCTGCTCCTTTCTGCAAAAACTTTTTATTTTCTGAGGAGCTGAATAAATCCAAGACAAAATAAAGTGGCATTTATGTTCTAATACTGTTGAAATAATGTCATTATGCTGCATAACTTCTCATCCAAGTACCTGCTGACAAGGTTCCCCAGTTCAAATAACTTATAAACCATGTTGCCTGGAAAATGGGAAAAACAACCCCAGAATTTGGCATCAGAGATTTAGATGACTACATACTCTATTCCATGACAGCTATTTAAGATAATCAGCAATACTGAACTTTACTAATTATGCACTGCAGTTTGTGTTTTGAATACAAATAGAGTTCATTTATCCTCTCTTATCCCTAACATGGAAAGTATAATGAATAAGAGGAAGGATTAGGCATTCAGAAACTTACAGTAAAATTCTGTTTGCTTATCAAGGAAAAACAGTCCTACAGAACTGGCTTGCATGCTTTTTTTTTTTTTAACTGTCATTTAATACTTTGGCAATAATAGGGAAGCATTGTGTGGTATTTTCTAACTGGTACCAAAGTATAAGGTATTTTAAACTTGCTTCTGTGTTCAGGGTACAGAGTATTTGGGCACTTTTTTTTTTAAATGAAACCAGTGAAAATATGGAACATTACTGTCTTGGCAGAACACAAAGAAAGAGATTTCCCCTCAGACAGCATTATTCAGAAGTTTGTCAGTCCTGAAGTTCTTCTTAGATAGAACATGTTCTCTGAAAGGCAATTATTTTGAACTGAGAAATTTGGTTAACAAGGGAAATGAAAGTGATCCCTTATTTTCTTTCAAATTCTTCACTCCTACCATAGAAATATTTAGTTGCATTTTCCCAATAGAAAGCTTAGAGGGACACTGATGACAAGGTTCTAGATCCAATGCATGCATGTCTAGTGCTAATGCACATTTGCTCAGCTCCCACACATTCCAGGGCAATCCCTTCAGGGTGCTCCCAGCATTTGGCTCTGGTCAGTGGGCAGTGGGGTCCTCTGCCACTCTCAGCCTGTGTAATTGAGCTCTGATTACTGCAATGTGCCGACAAACACAGCATGGACTCTGCTGCTCTCTCAGGACTAGGGCCCAAATCAATCCTATTATTCATACAGCATCTCAGAGTACCCTAAACACCAGCTCATGAACAGCTTGAAGCATTTGCACACTTTCTTTGCAATTATTTTGCACAGATCTTCCACATTTCCTGTTTTTCCTGCAGTGTAGCAAAGCAAGGTTTATCTGCTGACTTAGAAAATAAAAAAGATTACTTAATCAAATAACAACAATACAAACTCTATGCTCCCCAGCCCACAAATCCTGTTTACTTATTAAAAACCTAAATGAATTAATTTTCATTTTACAATTGACCAAATGGGTCTGCCTGCACTCCATGCTATTGCCTACAACACACAAAACACTTCTGTGAGTGATCTGGATGACCATTACCTATTTAGGAGACATAAACCAAGTTTTACTAAAGCAGTTAAGTCAGTCTAATTCCTGAAAGCTATATCCCTCTAGAGGTTGATCAAAATGCTGCTGGAAAATGAGGTTTTAGTGTTTACTGTATACTTGAAATTCAAATATGCCTCTCATTGGAACGAAGCTTTCATTACAGAACATAAAAGCTAGAGAGACTTGAGGATTGCTTCACATTTGATATAATTCCTAAGACAATTTTCTGAAGGAAGTGGTTAGGGTTAGGGTCAGGGTCAGCCCTCTAGAAAGGATTATTTTTTTGATTTTCAGGTGTGTTTGGCAAAATAGAGAAATATTAAAAGGCACAATCATTTATGCTAAACATATCAATGTGGTAGAATGAGAAAACCTACATGTTCTAATGCAGACCATGAAGAAAACAGCCCCCTCCCTGAAGGATAATCCTTTCAGCCCAGTGAAGAACCATTCTCTGTGCCTTGGTGCTGGGAAAGGATGTGCCAGAAGGTCAGAACTTTTTGACTTCTGTTCCTCTGGAACTCGACTTCTGAAACACTCCCTGCTGCTGAATTTTACACAGGCAGAACCACCTGTGCCAGCCCATTTGCATTGCCCCTGGCTTTGATGGCATCACTGGCTGAGCCAGAACAAGCCCTGGGACTGGCTCCACTGTCACTGGACTACTGATCAGAACATTGCTTCTGAATAAAAAGAATAAGGGCTTGTTCTGGGAAAGAGTCTCACTTAAAACCAAGAGAAGAAGGGTCTGAGTTTCAGAGAAGCCCAGCTGAGAGGACCCTGTTTGCCAGCCCAGAGCAGAAACAGGCTGGGTAAATAGAATAGTATTTACCAGACATTGCATTTCATCACTTCATCACCCAGGAAGAGGCTGGGATGTGGTCACTCAGCTGGGACAGTTCCACTTACTGGAATACTGGGGAAATAAAAATCCCCAACCCACCAGATCCAGATGATTATTTCTAGGCAACTTGCACTGTCACATCTTTAAAGGAAAAAACCAAACAAACTCTCCCAACAAACCACCTCCATTTGAATCTCTGCTTTTGATCTATTTTCCAGATAAGAATTGTATTTGGGTGACAAGTTGCAGACAACAAAAACTGCCCTTCCAGGCAGGCTGAAAAAGGTCAGCATCTTAATTCAAATGAATGGCATTTTGCATATTTCTGTATTAACTAATTAAGAGCTAATCATCAGGCTGCATGTAGGGGTGTGTGATACCAAACTAAGTATCTGCTCTAAAGGCAAATTTACAAGAAAAAAAAAATTTACTGGAAGGTCATGGCCATCTAATAAAGGATTTGTGACTATGTGAAATTGGAAAAGAAATTGTGTATTCTGAAGCGATTTTCATGCCATTAGCTTAAGTCAGAAAGAATAAAAGCAAATATTGCTTCAAAGATTAGTTTAGAAATCTGATATGCAAAGGATGAACATGACTGGCACTTCTCTCCTCCTTTCTCTCATACCTTTCAGATTGGGTTAATTCTTCCTTCACAGGGACTCAAGTGCAAAGACACTTTTTTTTTGGCCAGGTTTCCAATGGCACAATGACCTTTTTTTATTGACAAAAATGATCAAATTCACTGTTTTAGGAACTTTATTGAAATTGTCCATTTCATAGGATAATTCATCAATACCCCATGGTTATACATGAGCAGAAAAGAATCCTGATTGTTCACTTTAGTGCATTGCTACTGCCCTCCCCTTTTTTAAAGCTAGTGATATCAAATGATAATGGGGATGCACTACCAGTAACTTTATTTTTAGAGCATATGTGAACTCAAATTTCTTCACAGACTCTCTCTTCAACCTTGAATTTATGTTGTTTTATTGTAATCTAATTGCTTTTTAAAACTTTGGTTGAAAAGTAAAATCGCAGTGTTTCAGCTAGGAATTAACTACTGCTAATTAGAGCTGAATAATTATCTCACCTGTTTTCTGCACACGTCTCTTACAGATGCACTCCCACAAAAATACCATGTTCTGCATCAAACATTACTTTTGTTAAGAGAGTTACAAAACATCTGAGAATGGTGATTAATCTAAAATGCACCACAGGAGTACCTTTGATTCAGCTAATATTTCCATGGAACAAGGAATAGTTGAAAATAGAGGTGCAAAATGAATGGCTTTGACTACATACGAAAAATAGATATTAAAGGCTAGTTAGTCTCAAAATAGCTGCTTCTTATATTCCTAATAAAATTGGCTGAAGGCTCTTCAGTTCTAGACACTGTCTGCCAGGCAGCACATTTCACCTGGAAAGTACCAAAGGTCTTTTAATAAAGAGAATGTTTAATCAAAGGCTTTTTTTTCCATTATATGTTTCAAATCAGAATTGAATCTATTTTTTCAAAAAAGCGTTTTGACTACAGGTTACATATTTCAGTCATCTCTATTCTTAAATTTTACACTTTCTGGAACTTTAAATCTCCCGTCTAATAGTTTTGAAACAGACACCCCAACCCCTCCAGTTTTATGGCACATTAGTACCCAAAATACACCTTCATTAACTTAGCTGTGAACATAAGAATTAAGACAGAGGCACAGCAAGCCTTTTGCCACATAATATGGGAAATGTGAACAAAGATTTGGATAGCCAGGGAATATAATTCTTTCACAAATTAAGGCTGTAAAAGTATTGAAGTTCTTTAGTTTATGTTGTCTCCTGAACTGATAATACTTGAAATGAGGAATAATGGATTTTTCTACCTGTTGGATTAACTGGAGAGGCAAATTGAAAGAGTAAGAGTGTGAACATCAGGATTATTGCCAGGTACTTAAAAGCATAACTACAGTATAAGCCAAAGAAAGGGGGAAAAATTAAACTTAGTGTTTGGAAAAATTATTGTTGAAAATATGCTTGTTTAAAACTATTTATAATGAAGAAAATACTATTAGCAAGAAGTTTAGCTATAAAAATATCTTTCAGCACTAATTTAACTAAAGTTTTTAAATTTTTATGTTTGACAAAAGCTCTGCAATACCAGACATGCAATTTAAGATGCTTAGATATTTGTAACTGCTTGCTGTTTGCACCTTGAAGCTTTTGAAGAAATAATGTTATGGTGTCTAATATATAGGCTTTCCTTATTTAGGGTTAAATTCAATCATCTTTGGTTCCTATGACCAAAACCATGATGAAAACATAATGAAAATATATCTGACCCACACCCACCACCTTTGACAGCAGTACAAAGCTTGCTGCCATTCAGCGAGTGTGCAGAGGAACTGAACCTTCTCAGCCAGAGAGAGACCCCTTCTCCTGCCAGCTCAGGATGCATCCATCATGGAGCAGATTTTGAGGCTGGATAAATGCAACTGGCATGGGATGAAGTCCCTGACGCCTTTGTGCACAGGAGAGGAAGTGGGGGGATGTACCTGAGCTGGCTCTTAACAGCCAACAGAAAGCAGTTTTCTCGGTAAGGTTTGTTTTATTTGCATTTCTACATTTTCACTCCTAGAAGGCAATTTTCAAACTGTTAAACCAACTGCATGGATTACCTGAATGTCAACTCTTCCTATTGTAACTAGCCACAATATTACTTTGTTGATGTGAAGATGTGTTGAGAACAAACAAAGGCATCATAATGTCACTTGCCCCATTAACCCATCGTTTTTTAAATATATATTATGATATAAATTATTACAATTCATTACATTCAAATTTAAAAGCTAGAGTTCCAAAGCATGAAGTAACTATTTTCTTCTGTTTCAGCCAAAGTGATGAAATGCAGTCACTACTGTACTACAGCAAGTGACCTTAGATGCTATCCATCTACTAGAGGTCTCAAAGCACCATAATCTGCTTCAAAGCCAATTCACACAGTGCAACAGTCAACACTAGAGACTGCACTAAGACTGCTACATCCATGCAAACATTAAAAAGCTATTTCCTATTTCTTCAAAGAACAATGGCTGAGGGTAATGTACTAACCAATAATTACAGCATAATAGTTTAAAAGTTATTTCTAGAGCTCTTTTCTCTCCATTACTTGCTGTCCCATGTCCTGTTTTCCAGCTGCTCCATTTCCCTAATTCGCTTTGCTCACTCAAAAAAATGAAATTAATTCATATACAGATCTACTAAGTAGTAGATTAGAAACTAGGACCAGGAGGTATTTTTAGATGGACTTATTCAGTTATTCAAACCACCCTAGTTAAATTTAGAAAACAGCTACATCAGCAGCATAGAGGGAAGGTTTCTGACTCAGTAGAGGAAATGCTGCAACACTGAATTTATTCTATTTGGTCCACAGAGTCTTGGATTGCTCAGCTGTAAAGGATTAAATAACCCTCTGGGGTTACATTTATGATGAAGTGCATAATGTTGGAGAGGTCCAGGTGATATTTGCCTGAAGATTGTGAGAATTGTGTCTCAACTGTTGAGTGACCTAAGTGAAGGCACAGAAAAGCAGTAGAGAAGAATGTGTTTCATGCTACCTGACCTCAAACTGCAGATGAAGAGCATCTAAGATTTCGCTTTGCGCCATTTATGTTCTTTATTTAAACAGAATTTTTGTCCTCATTGTTTCTCTATCTGTATAACTCTTTTAAATAGCATGTTATATAAGCACTGGTGACTGAAAAACACAGGCAGAGAACCTCTACTGCTCTTCATACACACCAGAAATTACTGACCACTTCATTGCAAAGTAGTGGTAGAGTGATAAAATTCAGTCAGGGCTCCCACCTGTGACTGGGACACTGAACTAAACAGTTAAAAGTAAATTAATTCTTCTAGAACTCTCTCAACTTCTGTAATGATTTTAGCAACTCACAAGTTGTCTCCCCTATGGTTCCATACATCTAGAAGTTTTGGAAAACCAAAACAAAGAAATCAAGCACGTGAAACAACTTTTAAATGCATGATTCTGTTCAACAGCAAAAAATAACTGGACTGATAGCTTGACCATAATTCAGTTTTCTCCACATGTTCTTTGTTCCTTTGCTATCTTTGCATTCCCTGAAACTTTATCCCTGATGTTTTTTTACAAGACCACGTCCTAAAGTAATGTTTGAGGCTACAAGCCAGGGAAACAGTCAGTGATAATTGCAACTTTTGTAAGTATGAATGTTATTTAAAAGACAATGGGGTATGTTTGCAAGACAAATTATGGCAGTTTATCAGAGATAGTAACAGCTGGTTGCTTGGCATTCACAGACTGCACTTTTGAGTTATGTGCACAGCACCAGACCACACACAAATCTGTAGAGCTGTTTCTGGATCTTAAATCAAGTCATTGTCCCTTCAGTCAAGGTGATAAGAGTTCAACACAGATAAAAGATATTCTAATTAATGATTAGTGAGAACAGGGTTATTTCTCACCTTACAAGGAAACCATGAGTCACTCAAGCAGGTCAACTGTGAGAGGGCACTGCCAACAGTTCAGAGACAGGTGCTGTGATTATTTTTAGAAACAGAACACTGCCAAAGAAAAATATGCAGGCCAGGTTTGGAGTGGGCTTGGCATAGCAAGCGAAACAGGAAGTGTTATTTATGCACCGAGTTCCTCTTTGTAGTCTCCTGTTTACTAGAGACACACGACCACCATCAGGAAACACCAAGAAACACCAAGAAACACCATCCCGTGCAGAGAGCTCCATTCTGCACTCCCTCAACGTGCCTGACCCACCCAGAGGGACCCACACCAGTTACAGCTCTGGGTGGGCATGAAGGAGTAACATAACTGCTTCTGAGAATACTGCAAGTTTACAAACTGGGATCACAAAAGAGATTAATGCACTCTGAAGGATTTTACAGTAAAGCAAGCAAAAAAACTCAATTATCCCACAACTTCTGAATGTCAGTCTCCAGCATCTAGATCTCCTTCACACTGTCTGGGGAAAAAGTGAATGTCCAAGATAGCTGTAGTCCAAATGAAGCTGGTCAAAGGGGCTTCATCTATCCTCATTATTGGAAAGGGATGTTTCCCAACCAAGCTATTAACTTATGGACTAACTTGACAGTTATATCCCTTGTCCATCCATACTGGTGCACACAGTAAGACATTATATTGTGGGACTGCAGGAGCTCCACCAAGATATGTGTGGAAGACAAATGTTATTAATGAATAACTCAGGAGACCATAACTTTCAAGGGCAAAATTGGTTAAGACATAGAAAACAAGAACACTTACATAAAAAAATTACCTTGTGCAATGCATTTCACAGGGTCAGCATCACTCTTTCCTTCCCCTGTGAGTAGATTAATATTGTCTTTAACCTAACCAATTGTGTACTACTTGCTTCCCTGATAGCCTTGCATGCTCATTAACACAGAATTGATTCTCTCTTCTGGCCCCTGTTGCTCAATCACTTGTCAGCCTTATCTCAGGAGAACACAGAATCGTTGTGGCTCAAAGGGTCAAGCTTGTCTGCTTGGCATATTTAAACATGCCCCTTGTAAGTGCCGTCTTCAAGAACAAGCAGCTTGGCAGTGATATCCCTGATGAGATGCTGGATTGTCACGGGATTATCATTAAAAAGGGCCTATTTCACAATCTGCTGGCAAATTCCCTTTATACTGTTAAATTCTAGAAAAACAGAGAAGTCTGCGTTGGACTTGAGGGAGCTTTTTCTGTTCTAGGCATGGTGATTGTTTTTTCTTTTTCAAAAAATCATTTGGTCAACAAAAAAATGTTCATGCACTGAAGGCTATTCCACCAGAGTAATTTCCTCTGGCAGACTCTGCTCTTCTGAAACTATTTAACTACATACTTTGTTAGCTTCTGAGAGGTGATAAGAACTTAGGTAGAACGCTAACCAAACATGGTATCAGAGGCATCTTGAAATCATATCTTTTATTGCCTGACAGAATAGTGTGGAGAAAAGACCTCTCTGTGGATCACAGAGTTTTATAGGCAGGTTTAAATCAGACACATTCCTAATGATACCTTCCAGAATGTTATTTATGTTGAATATTCCACAGTTAGATCTTAGAAATAGCAGGCCAAACAACACATTTAGAGCTCTGTAAATTGTTTCTGCCAACCAGACAAATTTATTTGGACAGGAAAGCCCTTTCAGTGTTAGCCTTCAACAGCAAAGTGGCTGAAAAACATAGCTGAAACCCTTAGTGTAAAATCTGAGCCATAATGCCTGATGATATCACTGTACAGGTATCACTCAGCTCAGATATTCCTGTCATGGATCATTAGCCAGGTGCTAAGGAGACAAATGGCAGCATTTGCCATGTGACAGCTTGTACTGTTTTTATACACAGGAGCATATTTTATCAACAAAGTACAAACAGTTCTACCTTCCTGGTTTGAACTCTTCAGGTTTATAATAATTCCATTAAGGTGTTGAAGTAAAAAGTTTTACTAGAGAAAAAATTACTTATAAACAATTAGCTCAGAGTTTAAAAGTCCAATTACAATTCATTTGCCATAATGGCATTTTCCAGGTGTAGTTTACTATCCTTGAACAGCAAATTTTCTATTTCATTATACAGCTCTTCTGGAACCAATGAGCTAGTGTTTCACAGTGCAGATTAAAGCAGCAGTCACCACCAATTTTCAGTGGTTGTTTTCCTTTAAAGCATTGTATGATAACAGATCATTGCCATTTTCTAAGTCTTTTCATTTTACACCTGCAGCAAAGGAGTGGCATAAAGCAGACTGAAAATGGAGAACTGGATTTGGTTTGGGATGGTTATATAGGTCAGATATAGTGTGTGCACTTACAGTGGCATTACATCGTTTCACTCTTGCTCTGTCACATTAAAACACCATCAACTGCTACAGGATACCAGAGCTTGCCCAAATCACTTGAATATTTTACAGCTTGGAAACAGCTTCTCTAAATTATTCAGATATCTTTTTTTTTTATACTTAAGGCCATGATGGCTTTTAGATATACACTTACATATGATGCTAGGAGAGAAACATGTCTCCCTTCTCCTCAGGTGAAGTTTTAAAAAAACCCCACCAAACAACACCCAAATGATTTTTTCAGAATTTTGGTGCTAGTTGCAAGCATTTAGTCAGATTTAACCAAAATATTTCTAAGCACTTAGTGGAACTGATTACTTAAAATTGGGACACAGTAAATAATAATTTAAGAGGTTCCAAGGGTGAACATAATCAGAAAAATAAACTGAATCAAGAAATTAATTTTTCTACTCAATATTATCCAATGAATTAAGGAATCTTTAAAACACATTTAAGACATTTACAACTCACATTCTTCCAAGGCCTGCAATATAATATATACAAGGCTATAAATGCAATGTATGAAAATGTACGAGTTTAGATAAATATCAATTGCTGGAAAATAAATTTTACTTATACTTCTCTGGTTACTTCATAACCTCAGGAAATAATTAATTGCAACACATGTGGATTTGAATAACTGGACTGAGTTAGCCTATCAGTAACAAGGTTTTACTCTGAATAGCCTCAGATTCCTTAGCTAAAAATTGATTTATGGGATTCCACACAGAAAAAATACATTTTACAATGGAAATAACCAGGCAAATATGGTCAATAATTAGCTGAAACATATCTTCAATTCCATCTTAAATAATATGCCTTCTAAGAATAGTGTTCTACATGATCAATAACTGTATTTACATATCCTGAAAATTAACCTCTCTTTGAGCAAGGGTTATTTATTAAACAATGTAAGCACACAGCAGTTGCTCATTATTTAACAAAGAATGCCAATTTTTAATGCACATTCTGCTGTTTCTTCTGTATTCCATGAGATAAGCAGTACATGAAACAGCAAACAAGTGTAAGGCTGATATAAACTTATCACAGTGTAAAGAAGCTGCAGTGTTATATGGTCCTGAAATCAGAGAGAAGGTGTATCTTAGCATAAAATCAATTTATGACCTCTGTATATGCACCACATCTATCTTTGGGTTTCTTCATGGCTAAATTCAAATTAGGTACATCAGAAATACTTGGTACATTATTGCTAAACTTGAGATGATATGGAAAGCATCCTCACAAATGAGCAAACCTATCCTAAAAAGGGGCCTGATCTTCCCTGTTAATGAAGAGGGGATTAGAAAGTTTAAGAGACAATGTAGAGACAATCCCCGCATCCATAGCAAAAAAAAATAAACTTTGGCAAAGAAATCCAAGTTCCAGATAGCCTAAAAGAGAACAAGCATTGATTTAAAAAGAATATAATAGAGTCCACAAGGATAGAAACAAAGTGCAAATTTTCAAGAATCAAGCAGTGTTTGACAATGACAAGTAATTAAGATAATTTCTAAAGATAAATTATTCAGATATTGCTACTGGCCAAAAAATACAAGATAAATCTGATCCATAGCTTGGGCTGTGAAAGTTTATGATGGCAGATATAAATCTCTGAGTGCAAGGAGTTTTAAGGGACACTCCTTTTAAAATTAGGTAAATTGATAATTAGTAATTTTTCTCTCCCTGTGCTGTTATTCTTCATTCTACCTAAGAGATCTGCCTGTGGGTCAGAGGCCCATTGGTGTTCTGCTCCTAAGTTCAGTGTAACAGAAATTTCTATAGTTTGACTACCCATTTAATGAAGTATAATTCGATTTTGTTCTGAATCTACCATCCATTATTTTATTTCAGGACTCCTGCTTCTACGGGGGAAGGAAATATTTATTATTTTCTGCTTCACCATGAAAGATATTTTCTTTGCTAGATGCTTTGCCAGCCATACCCTTTAGCACAGGTGACAATGGCTCTCTGCTGAGAACCTTTCACCCCACCAAAGCTGATTCATCAGTTTTTCACTGTGCTGCTGCTTCTTTATCCAATCCTTTGACCACCTTGACTCTTCTGGTCTTTTGACAGCTTAGCCAGAGATTCTGCTGGGGAGAACTATGTAAAATATACTTTAGGACTCAACACAGTCTACCTTGCCTGGATCTTCCATGCCAGCTTTCTTACCATCAGCTCACAGAATATAAACAGGTTTTCCCTGAGCCATGACTTCACTTGTGAGGTTTTGCCAACTCTCCCCTTCTTGTGTACTCATCTCCATGCCCATTAATTCTACTTATTTGGCCAATATGGACACCAGACTTAAACTCTAGCTCCTGAGACACCTTTAAAATCTCACACAGATTGTGTGACACACTAGCCACTGTTCATCATCTTCTTCCACACTTTTCCAACCAAAGGTGACATTCTACTCAATAGCTCAGCTCTCCCATACTTAATTTCTTGTCAATTTATAGATTAATACCATTGCATCAACAAAGTGCATCTAGATGACTTTGAATTTATATTGTAAGGAACATAAAAACTGCCAGAAAAAAATTGAGATCTCATTTTTCACTTGAATCAACAATAGATGGTAAAGAACTTGAATAACAAGGCAATAAAGGAGGGATTCATCTCCTGTATATTCTCTCTGTGTACATTGAGTGTGTAGCAATTCCTGAGACAGAGGATGCATTTAGATCATGGTTTTATAGCCACAGGTGAACTTTTGTATGAATTTGCTGAAGGACTCAAATTTATTTTTTCCTGACAGAGTAAAGTTTGCAACATGTTCTACAGAAGAAACATTAATTGCATTAACCGCAAGAAACCAACACCTTGATTTAAGATTTCATCTGCTAAACAACAGTTAATGAAAACAATGGGAGAAATAATGAATAATCTGTTCCCTACTAAACTTCTCTGCAACAGTAATATTGCTATAGAAAAAGCAGGTATGAAAGCCTTGTTTCCTACTCCTTTTCACCCCTCCTTTTGTGGATATAACCATGAAACATAAATAAGCATGAAAGCAGTTTAGACCTGTTTGCATTGATGTTGAGTTATTTGCACAAGGAATTTCACAATGAAAAAGGAAGGACTGGATAAGCTAATTCTTACAAATAATGTTAACCTGTAAAGGCATAACTCAAACTTTTGTGGGTTCCTGGCTTTGGGCCAATATCAAACCATGAAAAATAATGACAGAGCAGATTTAGCACCTGTGTGCTATATAATATGCCTTCAAAAAAAGGCAAAGATTATTTAAAACTGCCTATCACAAATTAAAGAATATCCTCCTAAATAACTCTGGAAGACATTTAAAAATTTTTGGCAGTATGTGATTAAAAAAGACAGGAAAACTAGAGGAAGCTTTGGAAAAAGAAAATTAAATAAACTGGAAAATAAAAATCAACATTTTTCTTGAGATGATTAAAGGGGGTTGTAAAATGAAAGCAGAAAAAACACCACAAGCTACTTGTCTGGGTAAGTGATGACTAAGAACAAATTATATCCCAGGCATAACATGTCTTTAGGCTATTAACTTCCAAGTGGGAATGGATTACTTAGTGTGGTACTCAATGCATAACTAGAAATAGATTAGATTATGTCAAAGAAAATGCAGGCTATATATAGAGAAAAACTCACTGACAGGAAAAAATGTTACTTCCTGAGAGAAGCAATAGGAACTAAATATCAAGAAATTGTAAGATTGTTCAACTCCAGTGCATTAAAAATTACATAATATAAGAGATTTACCTGAGGATAAGTACTTATAAAAATCACACTAATTTTGACTAAATTGCAAGCAGGCTCCAACAGAAGCAATGTTATTTTGTTAAACCAACCTTAACAAGGTTGGCTTGCTAAGGCACTTTGGAAATGAGCGCTCTCAGGATCTATGACCACTTTACAGCCACGAATGTTTTCCTAACACTCACTTTTATTACTGGCCTTGGGATCTTAAGTAAATAACCCTCTCTCCTAATGTTCCAGACAGAAGGTAAAGATGGGCTGGTGTCCCTATGCACTGTTGTGGTTTCCTATAGAGGAAAGATGCATTGCTCAAGATTAGCCACTAAAGAGAACTTTAGAATTATGGGTTGTTTTTGATTTTTTTTTTTTTTTTTTTTTGCTAAAGCAATGTCCTGGTTTAGGGCAAATTTGGTAGAGAATTTTCAAAGGAGGGCCCCTCCAGAAAACAAACCCACAGGGGCCCTCCCCACAACCGATTCAGGAAGAATTCCTCGGAGAGAAGTGGAAAGAACCTGTTTTTTCACAGGCACAGCACCCCCCAGCACACAAAATGACCAATACCAGATGACACCACTCTGGAAAAGATGACAAATTCAGAAATTCTCTCTTGGGGGTGGTCGCTCTGTTCTCAGTCCCTCTGGCGCTGGGGCAGCTGCTGCAGCCACAAGGTGCAAACTCTCAGTGTTCCAGGTCCCAGTCTGGAGCAGGTTTCAGATGGCCGAAAAAGAAAAAAAAGAGGGGAAACAGTCCAGGAAGAAATTTGGACAGTTTAGCTAAAGAGCAGAAGCAAAAAGCAAGCAGAAGCAAAGCAAGCAAGAATTGAGAGTGGGCAAAGCCAAAAGCAAAAACAGCAAAAGCAGCAGTGTCCCTGTGTCCCGCCAGGCTGGTAAGAAAAAACAAAACAAAACTTTCCCTCTTCAGAGCCAGTCTTAAAGGTACAGAACATAATATCCAACATTAACAGAACACATGAATGGGGATACAAGCATCATAATGTCACCCTAGGACAAGCAATTATTCTCTCTGTTATTTGAAACGAGTTTTGAAACATCTTATCGAGCAAGAAAAATGAGTGTCAGCTAACCATTAAAATAATTTAATTAGCAGGCAATTCACTGAAGAAAGGAAAAATATCATCCAGGTCTCAGAAGAAACATTCCACTAATGCTTTCAAAGCATATATGCAAAACACCTATCAATGTTATTTTTGATATTACATCAATATTGCAGATACTTGGGACTTATATATTTTAACTGTTTTTGATAGGTAGCCTCCATAGATAGATATTCACTCTTGATGTAGGTATTCAGTATTTAATGATTAATCTTCACCAGTAGGTTTCAGTCAAGAGAAAGGCAGATAATTCATTCAGTGGGATGATTAGTTCTCATTTCTGCCCTGAGTTTTTTCTGTTACCAAGAAAATCACATTGGCATGCCGTGCTGTGCCTCAAATCTCAGTGCCTCTGCACTCACCTTTCAAGAAACAGCTTTTCCCCAATAACAGAGAGGATCCACTGAAGTTATTTAAATGCCATACCTCACAATAGATTTTGATAATCTAATGTCCAGATCTCTACAGATGAACTGGTAAGTTTCTCTAACCTCCCCCAAATCTTAATAGCCTTGCATTTCATCAGAGGAGCATCCCATAAAGCTTGCTGTAAATGTGTTCTAGTTTGGGCTCATATCTGGATATAGGATATCTGGATATTGGGCCCAGAAAAATGTGCTTAGTTACTAAATGCTATTTTAAAAACCCCAGACATTGTGTATTTGTATATACTGTATATACAAACCCTCATTTTTGAGCAATACTGTAATGAACAGAGGTTAGAAAAGGTCTGGTGCAATAATATAGAAATGGACTGGTTGTCATGGTGAATAAAGTGGTAAAGAGTAAGCCAAACACATTTCATTTTATTTAAACTGCTATTCAGATACCCATGAAAGCATTTTTCTGTTTGAAAGAAATATACTAGATGCCTACAAAAATGAATTTCACTGACATAAGTACATGGAATATAATATAAATATCTTTTAACTTAAGGCAAAGTATTTACCATTTTAACATTAAAACAATCTGATGGAGAATTCCACCAGAAACCTGCCAGATCAATAAGTTAGCTAAAGCTAAATACAGCATGCCAGTGTCCCAATATCCTAAGTAACAGATATTAAGCCTTTAGCCACATCATCTTGCCTTTCAAGTCCTTAGCAGAAAGCATCAAGTGCATCATTTGTCTGACAGACCTTTTGAACTAAACCTGTTTAAAAGCAAATGCTGTATTCTTTTCCAGTGATCGGATCTATGCATCAATTTATAGATGAGACTGCAGTGGGAGTGCTACTAGACAAGGTAAAGCAGCATCACCTAACTGCGCTCCACATGCCCATGGGAGAGCTCAAGAGTTTTTGCAGTTTTGATCCCATGCTACAATGGTTCTTGCTGAGTCTTCTCTCTGCCTTGTAGCTGAGAACACCCAACAATAGAAATATTTCTCTCAGTCCTAAATGCCAAATCAATTACTGAAGTTATTTAGTGCTACAAGAATATTCTGTGTTTTTCACAGTTTGGTAGTTCAATTTCATGCCTTTCAACAGTACCTATAGCACAAGATTTGGTCTTTTCATTTTCTTGCAGCTGCCACTGTCAAAACACAAGTGTATCAGAGGCAGTGAAATGCCAGGCACATTTGGGAAAACACAGAATGTTGCCAAAGGTTTACTTAAGTAGTGTATGCTGCATGAAGTCATCAGTTTCCACTGACAGCCATAATCTTGTGACTTACTTTTATTTCATACAGTAGTCAGCGCTTTGCAAGAATCCTAATTCACTTGAGTTCACATTTGGGTAGTTACTGTAACTATAGAGGATGCTCCAGCGCCTAGTGAAGAGCAATGCCTTGCAAGTAATTGAAAAAAAAATTACTTTTATTTAGGCTGTGCTTCATGCAAATTTGTGCAGCATAATGGAAATAATGACAAATGAGTGACTTAAATAAAAAATCTCTATAAGGAAAGAGAACAACATTCTGAATCATATATGAGATACATAAGATTACAAAATGAGAACAGTAGTCAGGTGAAAAGCCTGAAAGGAAAATATAATAACAAACACTGCAGCAAACCCTGTTTCATGCAGAAGTGATCATGAAAGTAATTTTTGTATGAACAAGAAGTTTTTCCTGGTAAGTTTTGGAGATTCAACCTGTGATATTAGATTATAACATCTATTTTCAAATACTTAAGTGTATATTTAAAACTTTTATCTCTCGCCTCCCACCACACCCTGCTTTAGGATCCATTAAAGTGCCAGGGAACCATTTTCTAATTATATGGCACATTCTGAATATAAAGAGGGCATGACAGACTTAAACACTATATGAAGTTTTCTCAGACCATTTTCTTTAATTGTTAGAACTTTCAAGCAGGCTAAGAGCTAAAAGCTCTAAGCTATGATCTCTTAACATAGGCACTTGAAGTAAACGTTTGATTTCTCTGATGGTTTGGATGATTTGCTCAAAGCAGTACATTATACTTCAGCTCAGTTTTGTATCATTCCACTGGCTTCTGAACCATGAAGACCACAGGAACAAAGTGAAAAACTTTATGACTAAAGGAAACATGACATAAACAAAAGTTTGATGGAACAATCAAAAGACAAAGCAACATTTTTTTCATTGTGACTTCTGACCTTAACATTCTGAGCTCTTTGCAAAAATGCTGCTGAACAGCCAACACTGTTATTACACCTTCTTACTCAGTGAAGTAATAGGAAATTTTGCTGGACCTCATGGAGAGTAAGGGCTGTTATGTACAATAATATTCATTTTTGAAATATTTCAAATATGTACCTGTGTTGACATTTTATTAAAAAGCTTCCATACTTTGGCGATTTCTCATGAGTTGCTCCTCACAGCAATAACTCCTTCCCTCCCACCCACCAACAAACTCCAGCTCCCTTCTTGACCCGCTAACCCACTCTTTTATAGCATTCAACCTTATTGGACACAGCTGTGGCTTGTTAAGGGCAGGCCTGTTCCTAATCTTTGGTAATTAGTACAGCTGTAACCCATTAGAGGTAGGAGTGCCTTCTGCACTATCTTCATTTTCGTACATTCTATCCCCCCCATACCTGTGTGTTTACACGTTTGTAAATTTAAGAGCTATTTTAAGCAACAGAAAGCAATAACAGAAAATGAAAACCTCTAAGGTGTAATAGAACTGGAAGACACTATACCAAGCTGGAGATCCTTGAGCTCAGTTAGGATTTATTCTTTTTGCAATTTATAGTGCATTTTTTTATACCAATTGTGCTAATTTCCAAAAGAAATTATTATTTGGTTCTGGGTCTAAAGTAGAAGAGCTCTGTATCTTTCAGGGTAAAGTTCTGACTCCCCCATCCCCAAATATTTAACTTCAAATTGTTATTTAAAAATGAGAAAAAAAAGAATGGGTCTCACATGTAGAACTTTTTTTGGTAACTGAATATTTCAAAGTCTGTCAAATTGTATTGTCTCACATCAATTACAACTTGATGCAAAAAAGCCTGATGATATATGTCAACCAAAATTCTGTCCCTTTTAGGAAGCAGCGTTTCAGTCAGAGTATTTTTTAGCTCTGCTGAGTGAAGGCTGTTTCAGAGAAGTTATCAGGTTCATAATCCTATAATCCTGCAGAGGAATGGGAAACCATCACTTAGCAGGTTACAAGCAAAGCTTATTGAAACACAGCATGCTCTGGCCACCATCAGTCACAGCTTAGAGCATCCAAAGGGGAATAAAACTGCTGTACAACCTTGACAATGAATGTACATATTAACATAGGCACACCCACAGAGCTTTTCAGGGCTAAGGTATTATTCCTCAAATTCAGTGCAGACCGACCCAGCTTAAGCTCTAGCAAAGGTAACAAAACTTTGACAGCTGGCATTTAGAAGAATGTTGGATTTTTGTTAGGTTGGGTGGCTTTTCACTAGGCGGATCCTCTGCTCAGGATTTAAAAACAAAATCAGTTTCTATTTGTACACAAGATACATAAAATAGAGAAATAAAAAAAAAATGTAGCTGGACAAGACACTTGAATGCCTTAGAAACCCCCCAGGGGCAGCAAATTGATATTTGATCCTTCCCTCTCAAGGCGTGACTCTTAAAGAACTCACAAAAAGTCATAGATTAGCAAGGTGGACGTGAGTTTACTTAGATTTTTTTCTGAGTTGTCCCCTCATGAGTTCCTTACTGGCAAAACCTACAGTGCCTGGTAATCCTATAACAAATTATCAAGAGGAATCACGCAGAACATCCACTCAAAGTAAACCAGTACTCAGGACAGAAGCAGTGGCTCAGAGGCAAGGCCTTACACCTTTGGTGTTTGCTCAGTCTTAATCTCTGGAAATAAAAACTTGAAAAGAAGATCAGTAAAGGAATCATTTTACCCATTATTAATTTATTCATGATCTTATTTCAGAGACATACTAAAATCTTAAATTGAGGTTCTACTGGAATATGTATTAACAAAAATACGCCACAAACAGTCTTCATTCGCTCAGAATCAGGTCTATTTACTTTTTTTGACAGATGGGAAATTTTATTGCTCTTTGGACTTATGAAGCTGATTCAGCTCCAGTGAGGGAAATGGAATTTTGTTGCCCAGTCCACAAATATGTTCCCACTTATACAAGGTAGTTTTGTTTAACTTAGGAAAAAAATTGCCAGGAATCAGATGTTCTGTGGGGTTTCCCATCCAAAAAATTAAAAATAGGATTAATCCACTTTGATTTTAAATAAGAAAAAACCAAATCTTGCTCTGAAACAATGTTTCAGGAAAGTGTTTTGTTATAAATTCACAGAGCTCCTTGCAGTACTACATTTTAGTTGTGACAGTGTCTGTCCCAGCTGTGTGAATGCCTGTTTCCCAAGCTAGTGTTGCATGTACCATTTTCAAACACAGTACAACTTTATCAATGTCATATTAAAAAACAGCCTCCAGAATATATTTGGTACTTTATATTCTAGTGGGCTTTAAAACTTTGTTTAAAGGCTTCTTCTGTCTGTTCGTTTTTATTTTGGAATTTAATTTAGTCATGGAAGGTTAATTAGTCTTCAGATTTATAATTAGAGCAGTGAGTCAGCTCTTCCCATCCTGTGGTATGGCCAGTTTTATAGCAGAGTCTCAAAAGAAGAGAATGCAATTCATATTTTTATGCAAATATCCTAACAGCTTTAAATGAAATGGAGATGGCAATCTTTTCAACTCCTGTCTGTTCAAGAATCCAATGCCAAAAGATTTCATTGGAAGCACCAGAAAGAATACAAAGGATTTTTCACATCCCTTATATACATTCTTACATCCCTTATGTATGGGAACTCTGCACAAGTGAGGAGTTCATTCCTGAAGGGAGGGGAAGGCTTCGCTTTCTCTAAGCAAACTGTTGTGCATTGTTGTTTACACAGAACCCAAATATTTCACAAAAACACATTAAATTCATCAGCTTTTAATAAATAGTAGAGATTTCCTACAACTTAAATATTTTCACTCAACTGATAATTAAGTACTTCAATAAGCTTATTTTGCAGGAAATCTTTTTGTAATTTAAGCAGAAATGAAATTAGTCTATCATCAGAATTGTTGGAATTGAAATCCAATATTCAATCAGATCTTGAAATTTATCTATTAACCATAAAAGAGCAAAATTCTCAGTTATGCTCCTATCTAATATGGTCTGGTTTATTTCAGGTCACATTAAGAGGGAAATAAGAAATCCTTAGGACTCAGTAAAGAGTCTCATAATCTGCAGACAATGGATGCATTTCTTATCTAGAATAGGCCACTAAGATTCAGCAAAACTATGGCTACATCAAAAAGATAAAGTTATTCTCTCATCAGATGTAATGCTATACAAGAAAAGGAGAATATTATACAGACAGTTAGGTTTAACATTGTATGGGAGAAATGTCTTTGGACATTGAATTCTTGTTAGAACAATGTCTGAGAATGTCCAAAGTAAAAATTCAAAAAGACGAATGTAGAAGGATTTGGCAGATTTTTCCCACTGTATGCATTATGAATGTGTATAGATTGCATTTTTATATGTATTACATTTTAATATTTCCTGTAATAAACTTCATGCAAGGAATACTTATCTCACCAGAGTTTAACCAGCTCAGCTGCCACTGTAAGTGTCCTCAGCTGGAAAGAGAGAAGTGCTTTTTGGGAGTGACCCATTGCCTTCTAAGCCAGTATCCAACAGACCCAGGACAAATCACTGATGAAGACACATTCTTGTCCCCACTGATTGTAGTGGGAGCCCAGATTAAATGCTTCATTTGTGCTTGTCTAGAAAAGACATCTGTAAAATGCAATTTCTATTAAAAATTATTTGGGAACAGAATGCTAACTAGTTTAATTGCTGAAGGCCAACTGGAAGTGAGAAAGCACTGAAGCAAAATTAGTTACAAATACAACCTTGGAGGTTATGGAATTTCAACTTGTTCAGAATTCATTTTCTCTACTCCTTAAGCTTGAAAATAATGAGTCCCTGAAACAAAGAATAGGCTAGAAGGTAAAAGTTCCCTGATAGCAAGAAACTGACAGCTGGTTTTCAGACATCACGTAACATTTCTTCAGATAACTCCATAAGAAATGTAAAAATCCATTATAAGACAGTTCTCAAAACAGCAGTGCATTAAAAAACTTTTTCTGAGCCTACTTGATCAAATCTAGCTGAGAGGAAATGTATTATGGCCTTAATGTACAAGAAAAAGTGCCTGTGTATGTCTCTGCTTTCATGCAAAATTTTGAAAGAAAGGAATAAGTACAGACACATCCTGAACAAGCAGAGATATCTCCTTCAGAAGGGTTGCTACAGATGAAGTAGAAAGTGGATGGAGGATCTAATGATCTAACAAAATTTTCCTGAGAGTTTTGCATTACCAGTTTGGAGATAAGTGCTCTAAAATGGAGCCAAATTGTGCCTCCTGAAGTCACTAGCGTTGCACAGTGGGGACTGGAGTGCTATCAGAACTACAGAAAAGCAGACAAAATGTCACCATTATGCTTCTACATTCAGTGAAGCAGTGACAGAAGCATTATCCCTTCTAAAATCTTACTCAGTGCTTATTGACTTCATTTTGCCTCCTGATGCTGAAGGGTGTTACCAGCCTCAGTCCAAAGACTTTCTCTCTGTGGAATGTTCAGCAGCATCACATTTAGGAATGCAAGTGAAAGTCTGGACACTAAACCCCCAAGTGAGCAAGTCTGGTCACCTTGCTCCCCTCAGCTATGACACACAGAGGTCACCTTGCTTACTTGTAACAAGTCACATGAGAGACAAAGTGCAAACACTTAATGAGTTAGAAAGGCTGAGCTGAACCTATGTCCACAAAAGTTTGTGTTCCACCCTTGAAGTTATTTCATAATGGGCTCCCACCATGTTTCTGTGTCACAGCTGCCAGCAGAGATAAAGCCTGAAAACCTCTGGAATAAAACTTCTGCATTTCTCTCAAATGGAACATTCTCTCCTCTCCTGAAGCTACCCCATCTTATCTACCTAAAATTTTTGATTCCACAGGAGAACTGCTGGAAATACATGCTCTAGAACAGTTAAGGACACATATAGTACACAGGAGTTGTTGGGAAGATGAAGAAAGTATTTTTGTGTTTACAATGTGTTTCAATTTTTGTCCATCTCACTTTCCCCCCCATCTTTTTGAAATAGCTTTATTTCTTCTTTAATCTCAAATATTATTTGGAGGAAAATATAACTGATAGAAATGGGTTCTTTGTGGAATAAACTGATTTCACTGGAAAAATCTGCACATCATGTCTTTTTGTATCACACTGACAATGGCCACATTTTGATGACATTTCCAGCCTGCCTGGTCTTATCCCTACTAAGAGCTGGTTTAAAGTTTCAGGTGTTGTAGCACATTGGCAGCTGAACTTTATTGTCCTGAAGTTGTTTTTTTCCTAGTCTATAATACAGAAAGGACTCTTAGGAGCAGAAGAATAAAAGAATAGTAAGAACCGTTCAAAGGTATAAATATAAGTGAAGGAGTGCATTACTAATAGCATCTGCTAGGGCAACTCAGGTTATTCTGTGATTTTGTGAATTCACAGGATAAACATATTCATTAGAGTGGGAATGTAAATGGAAACAAAATTATCCTTATTAGCCACTCAGAAACAATTAAAAATGTTGAAAATATTCCTGCAGAAGAAATTCCGGGCCTCAGAGTGCCAATGTTTTGCTCACTAATGACTTATTTTTGCAGCTAGGTGCAATATCAAATGGCACATAAATGAAAGGCTCTAAAGTGACACAGGAGATGGCATAATATTCCAACCAAAAATGTCAAAAGGATCAACATTCTGCTGTTCCTAAGTGCTCTGCTCCAGACTGCCTCAGGTCTGACTGATGGAAGCCTTGATTCTTCTGTTAATGACAGTGGAAGAAGAAAACAGCAGACTGGAAAAAGGGACCAGTGGACAGCATTCACCATACTGATTTCAGGGAAATAACTGAGGTGACTGAAGCAACAAATGCTTCTAAAGGACAGTTCAGGTAACAGATACTTGTAGTCAACCATTTTTCCAACTCCAATCACTATAGAAATAATCAAGACTTGCTGAGCTTCTAAGGTTAGCATTAGAGTGGGATACAGAAATGAAAATTCTGGGTTCCCAGGAAACAGTACAAAAATCAGTGGGGGATAGAGAAAGAGACAGACAGACAAAGAGAGGGAAAGGGGAAAAAACCCAGACTTTACTCTGGATGCACTCATAACTCTGGAATAAATACATGACTATGTGGATTTTACTCCTGTAGATGTATTTGTTTAGGGTGGCTCTTTTGAGTGGGTGTTTGGCACCCCAGTTTTGAGGGAGGAGGGTGTGTGAGCAGCTGCAGCAGCATCTGAGGAAAAGAAAAAAATCAGTGGGAGCCAAAGCACTGCACTGAGTGAGTCCTGCACGGATGGAAGAACCCTGGAGCCTCTGTGGGCAGCTGTGCCCACACGCCCAGACAGACTGAGCTCTTGTGGAGGGAGCCCTGGGCCAAATTAGGCTCTCTAGCAGTAGGGGAGTAGATCTCAGGAGCAACACAAAGAGCCCGACGGACAGTGGAGGTGTTGCCTGAAGAGTCCCACGCCAATTTCACATCTCCATAACCACACCACTAACGGTGTTAGCTGGAACACATATTGAACCTTTTGGTAGATAAGCCAAGAACCTAAACAAGCATGACAAAGGGACTACAATCAAACTTTACACTGAGTCAGGACAGAACACATTTCATACAATGCCTGAACTGTTATTGGGTATTTTATCAGTCCATTAATTTTCAGTTCCAGAGAAAATATTCACTTAATATACAAAAACCCCCAAACAACTACATAAAGTATCCTAGTTCCTGTAAAAAAACCTTTTCAGCTCTAGATAAGACTGAAACATATTTCACATTCATATTGTGTTTAGATGTTTGCTATCAGTGCAGCTTATAATGCAATGAAGGAGTGAAATAATTGCTTTGTGTACTAGTAGCCTGAGATTTCAAGCAAATCTGGCTTATTATTCATGAAGTTCTGCCATATGTGGATAGAAACTAGTTGGTAGAATAAAATCCCTGTATCTCTAGTCTAATGCAGTGCAATTCCTATTCTAGGTAAGGATATAATTTGCTAGAATGCAAGAAACAAAACTGATATTTCATGTTTTTGTCAAGGCCAATGTTTTAAAATAGGAATTGTTTTTATGTCTTTTTTGCTTTACAATTAATCCCTTGCCAAATCAGACAAATAGGACAAGTGAGAGCATTGTCAGAGTTTAAAAGAACTCTCTTTGTGTATTTGATACATACAGGAGTGACTTGTTGCACATAGAAAATCTAAAAGCCCAGTAACTCATGGTGTTAGCACTCCTGGCTCAGTCCTCACGTATAAATTAGATATGTAATTCCTAAGTGTCTTTGTCACATCTTTACATTTAAAGAATTATCTTGCTTAGAAAAGCTCAGCCAAGTTTAACTGTTAGACTGATGGTGAAAAACAATCACTTCAAGGAATTGTTAAATTATCTATTATTGAAAGAACATCTCCCCTTAGAAGCCAGATCTTCAAATTGCATGTTGCAACCTGCATAAAATGGAATTAAATATTTGTAAATACAGTGATTGCTTTTATTGTGTCATGACATTTGTTCCCATGGGGTTTGAAATATTCATTATTTACATTAATTGATAGCAATGTGATATAAACACTAGATATAATTTGAATTTTCACAGTACAAAAAGCATTATTTGAAGTTTTTAATAAATGGCATGTTATTTACTAGAAACACTCTACAGGAAGCTACAAGTCCCTATTAATTTCAAATCTTTTTATATTAATTTCACTCCTATTTATTGCACACCACACTAATAGACAATAAAACCTCACAGGGGAAACATTTATTTCCAAAATAATAGCTTACCTCATAAGTCATGTAAACAACCCTTTTATTGTTGTTTCACCTCTAGCATTCATTGGATTTGACATATGAAAATGTGGTTAGTAGCTTCTATAATTTTGTTTGTCCACAGTTTTCAAAATGATAGAAAATAATTTCCTAATTATTTCAAATGTAGTACATGGGCAAAACCCTCATATACATCAACAAATACTCAGAATACACCATAAAATGCATCCTAAATATAGCTCAACAATAAAAATGGTCCAGAAAACACAAAATCTCTAAGGGGGTGAATATTCTAATGTGCTGTGCTTTTAGTCACATTACTCAACCAGACTGTGACTAAGACAAATCTGCCCTGTGCCTCTTCTAAGAAATGACAAATGGAGTGGTCCTTTTCTAATCAATTTATGGAACTGCCAACATCAATAGAGCTCCTGCTTTCATCTCTGGGTACACAAGAACTAAAGTTGTCAAATTTTTTTTCTGAATTGCTGTAAAATGGACTTAAACCACAACATTAATATGAGCCTGCCCTGATCTGCAGAAATGGTTGTGTTTTAAAATGACAGGAGTCACACAGAGCATCCTTGCTCTCCTACAGGCTGGAGACAGAACTTTGAAACTGGGCCTTGAGTAGCAGACTTGGGATCTTTGTTTTGGTCTCACTACAGGGACAGGGAACTCCCTGCCTCCTCCATCTGGGCAGATGTGCCACCCCTGAGCACAAATTCAGGTCTTGAGTTACAGCACACCACCCTGAGGTTGACAGCAGAAGGAAGCCTCAAAGCTTCAGTTTAGAGATGTTAGGGATTTGATGACCTCAAACTACAGTCTAGTATCATGGGAGTTTTAAAAGCATATAATGAAGTAATTTTTTGTTTTAACTTCCTTGTTTGTTTTAGAAAACAAATGTTTTAGAAGCTGAAAATAACATAATTACTGAATCTAATATGTTAGATGTTGTGAGGAGAGATATGAAAGTTGATATGTCTGAATATCTGGATTAAAGGAACATAAAAGAATCTAAGACCACTGAAGATCATGCAAATTTAAATCTTGGATCATGTAAGTTCATATACAGGGTATGTGGAGAAACTAAAAATCAAAGGATTTCAAATTGTACATCCCTCCAAACCCTGATCTCAGAATTTGCAGTGTCACAGCAGGAGAAGAGAACTGGGGATAAGAAGCCAGGATGGCACTGTTCAGTATCTGTGTCCAGGGACAACCCTGATCTCAGCAGCCTGGAATTTCAGGGGGTTCAGTCCTTCAGGAGCAGGCAGCCTGCTCCCTTCCATAACCTACAAGAGATGATCCTTCCCACATATTCACATTTTTCTTCTTCTCTATCTACAGCAGGGATCAGGAAAAATAGCTGGATGTTTGATCAAAATCTTAATTACAACATAAAACCAAACTGATTTGCAGTTTTCAGCTCCTTCTCTGCACTTCTTTGCAAACTATAATTGCTGAAGTGGCATTTCATAAGAGGATTCTGCCTGTGACATTCAGACATACTGGCATTTGAAAGAGGACTAAAGATACACAAAGGCAACTCACAGAATCTCTCTGGAACTGCACAATCTGGTCATTTTATTATTTACCCTTCAGTAGAAGAAGTGGTATAAAAATAACCCTAATCTGAGGGGAAAAAATTGTTTATGAAAATCTGATTGTCTCCTCTTCAACTCTTACCTCCTGCCAAGCACTCAATTTATCCTGACAATTCCATCAATCATGCTTTTTTAATTCTGGGTATTATACACCAGAACTGCTACAGCAGAACAAGGAGGATGAAATGAGACACACAGTCCAACAGGAACGTAAAGGTTGTGCCATTATATCAGATGTTTCTAAAATAAAAGTAAAGAGATGGTCTCAGCAGGAATGTGGTGACTGAGTGAACCAGCATAACAGATGCTTGAACCCAAAACCTTTACTTTGTAGAGCTCCTTAAGAGATAATTTTCCAAGATATAGACATAAAGTATAAGGAATTAATGCTTCAATGTCCTGGAAATGCCATGGCTTTAATTTTAAAATACTGATTCCATAAAGTGCACGTTTTAATGATGTGGTGAAAGTGAAAGTAACTATAAACGAGCTCATTAGTACTAGACAGGTAAAAACCAACAAACAGAAGCTAAGGCAGTTTTTCTAAACACATTTCTCCCCATTTGAATTCAGAATTAAACATAGACAGCACTCCAGTTGTATTTCTACTATATCCTCATTTTCTACAATAAGAAAGTGAATTTAATCATATGTGGTAACAAGAAGGTTAGAAAATTTCAGGCAGTGGGACTCATAAAACAAAACCACCAAGAAAGCCTTACCACTGCACAGCAGAAAGATCTGCAGTAGATTTTAAATTCTGTTCAAGTACACATTCTCAGCTATGCCATGTTTTGGAATCTAGTGCTGTCATTTTGAAAATGAATAAAGTATATCCTTATTCCTCACTATGAATCATCAGTTTGCATTTAAAAAAATAAAAAAAAGGCAAAATAAAGCAGAGAGCTTAAAGCTTACGGAGAAATAGGGGGATGGGGACAGTGAGGAACAGCCCAAACAATCTTTGATCTTTATTGTGAATAGATCCTGTGATTTTTGAATTTCATAAGAACATCAAAGTATCTTTTTTATTATTTACTTCAATATGCTTGAATCAGACCCTTAAAGCCTTGTCAGATAATTAATGCTTTGCTATGCAATTAGCAAAACTTTTGAGCAATATTATTATTTTGGCTTTTATTCCTTTTTATTGGCTAAAACAATAGGAGATCACTGTCTATATTGTTAAGTCTTGTAAATTCAAACAGAAAGACATATATTTATGATAGGGTTTTCTTTTTAAAACAACCTTTGTTTTCAAGCCAAATTTCTGTGGATTGGTACTCAGCACATTCTGAATAAAGTTAGATCCTCCCACACTGCAAAGATTCCAAGTCAGGCAGGCAACATTGATTGCCTATCATTTTTAGCATCTTGCATCTCAATATGGAAAAGTATGCACACAGTCTGCTAGATAACTTGTCTCTGAAAATTAGGTGAAGCTTAGGCTGAGAAAGTGATTTTTTTTAATATGGAAATAATTAGTAAGAGGTACTTACAAACAAGAAAACTTTTCTTAATTGTACATTACTAAATGCAATTTAATTGTAACTGAATAAGAGGATTTCCGTAGGCTTTTGGTGAAAACATAAAGCTAAGCAGCTAATTTGAAACATTTAAATTTTATAATTATAAAATAAAATGGAAAATGATTTTTTCCAAGTCCCCATAAGTTTTCATATTTTAGAAGCTTTTTCCTCATAGACCATGCCACCTTTAATAAAGTTATTAATTCCAATTAAGACTCCTATCAAATACTCTTTAGAAGCCATCAATTGTAATATAGTTCAAAAACTGCAGTCAGTGCAGAATGTTGAATAAGAAAGAAGAAATAAATCCTTATTCTACTTTTTAATGAAATATATTTGAGCAGTTGGCATTCAGTTTTAAAGTTATACATTAATATAATTCTGCTAATAATTACTGCTTTTCATCTACTGTGCTCTCCTTTGCTCTGTAGTTAATTTTCTTGGCTATTCCAGTGGATGATCAACCTGAGAAATACTGGCAGTGTATCCACAAGAAAAGTCAACAGAGCAGCTTGTTCAAAAGTTAAAAATCATACTACTAATGTTATAAAGAAGTAGCAGCATTGCAATATGCATGTGATCCTGAGTCACACCATGAGGAGAGTTCAACATCAACAGAGCACACACACACATTCAAAAAGAAAATGAACTGCCTGAAGAAGAGCAGAGCAGCATCACACACACAGTAACAGGAAAACCACAATTACTGAAGGTACAGCTGTTCTCCAGCACACCTCTAAAGGATTCCTCCAGAACAGAATAATAGGAACAGCTCCTCTCAAAGAACTGAGCTCTGTAGCAGCTCATTAGTTCAGCTGAATTCTTTTCTATGGGATTACATAAAAGATTTCTTAACAACAATGTCATTAAAATGAAATTCCTATCAAAAGGAAAAGTGGCAAAATCAACCACAATGGAAATCTTGAAAAGAGCATTGCAGGAGCTGTGCTGAAGACTGTAAATAATTTGAATATAACAGGTGATGTTTCCTCACCATCTCCTGTGATTTCATCCTTTCTGATTTCAAACTAACCTTTATCTATGTTTGAAGCGCTGGCTTTGACCTTGGCTTGGAAAGAATGTTGTGATTCATCAGAGACAGTAACATTTATCCTAACTTCTCATTCTCAGAATTCCCTGACAGAGCTGCTGCAGGCACCTGCAGCATGCTGGGCTGGATTCTCTATATTCTATTGCCACACATGTCCCACAGGTCTGTCAGAAATAACTTTGGGGACTCCTAATTTTAGTGGGAATAACTCATGTTTCTCCTTCTGTTAAGACAAAATTAATATCGCCATGTGATACTGCACTGAAAGGGAAAGCACATTCCATGGTGGGAATGAATGGGTTTTGTACAGCTCAGGAAAAGAGGAAAGAAAAGTGGACTCAGTCACAAAACCAATCAACCCTGTAGATGACACTCGAGACAGATAGAGAAAGTGTTACATTTTCTCCTGGACACTGTTTGGCAATGTCTTTGTTACAATTTATTGATTTTTACTGCATGGACACTGTAGAACTTACAGTCATAAAGCAAAGATTTCAAAACCTCCTTATTTTCTTAGCAGCCTGAATCCCTGCACTTTACTGTACAGCTCAGATTGCCAGGACAGCCTGCTCAGGGCAGTGCAGGTACCATGGAAAGGTCTGGTTTTCCAACTGTCCCTCTCAGAGCTCCACACTGCCTCATCTGAAGCAGTTCTGATACTTGATATTTGCCTCAGTTACTCTGCGGATTTCAGAGCAATGCAGGCATATTATATCCTGTTTTAAAATCCAAGGCTGGAAGACACACAGAGATACAATATTCCTAGGCAATGGGGGCAAGTTCTCCATCATTTTGAGGTCTCCTCCATTTAATTTTAAGAAAGAAGAAGGAAGAAGCATTGGCAAAGCAAAAGGAGGCATGGGCATGGGATGCCACTAGTGTATTTTCTTAGTCCCTAATTTCATATTGTCCTGGCAAACAAAATAAAAATTAGGTTTATTAAATTTGCAGACTAAGAGAGAGTGCCAGTAGTTAGGAAGATATGCTCAGAACTCACATTGATCTTGACAAAAGGGAGATTAGGTCTGGGAAAAAAAAAGATTATATTCAAAAGAGAAAGATAAATACCTAGCAAGAATTTTAAGGCACATTAAAGTCAGTGTGGGCAACAATTCTGCAAAAGATGTTCCAGGGACTGTTTGGAGCCTTAGTTAAGTATTTGTCATGATAATGAGTACAATCAGCCACTCATTTATGATATAGAAACAGATCTGTACTTCAGAGGCATGAAGTTGGTTTTCTGCTCCTGTACTGACATTGAAAACACCCCAGCTAATGCTGCAGATTTGATTTTAGGCACTGCCAGTTGGAACACCAAGAAGAGGAGAGGGATAATGACACAGGATTTAGAAGCAGGTCCTAAATGTGCTAAATTTCTTGCACAGAGTGTTGATGCAAGGAAAATATTGTAAGAGGCTTCATAAAAGAGTCCTGGGGAGTGGTAATGGGCAAACTCTTATCACTTGGTAAAAAACAGAACAAGAAATAATAGAAACAAATTTCAGGAAGGTCTTAGGTGAGACATAAGTAAAAAAGCAATGAGGACAATGTCTCCGTGAGCCTCCCTGTGAAGCTGAACCTCCATCCAATTTTGGAGACCACAGTGAGTTACAGAACCTGTGAGGAGCAGCACTGCCAGCAGACAGGGAAAGAGAGCGGTCAGGATGACCTTGTGGTGCTTGGCCTTTGCACTGAAACTGAGTTGTGACTGAAGAAACGTGTGATTAAACCTTGTTCTCTTTAATGGGGGGGGGCTGGTGTGGGAAAAGGGAAGAAAACCCTAAAATATAATGAATATATGAGCTCCTCCACTATATCAACAGTGTATCCATCTATCTGCAAACAGATCCTCCTGAGTCCTGAAATCTGACCTCAGGATGTGAAAACAGATTCCAGGTCACTTTTAAGTTACTTGTTTTAACTTTAATTTCAGAAACCTGGCTAGAATGATTCATGAATGTCTTGTGATTCTGAATATTTCTGCAGCATTACCATGGCAACCTGAACTGATAGAAGCAGTGAATATAAAAATATGTTGAGACATCTTTTAAGAAAAGAAAAAACAATGAAAATAGAATATAAAATAATGGACATTGTACACTTGCAACATTATATACATACTGAAATTCAATAAATGGATCCTGTGAAAGCACTAAGGATATATTCTCTACTGCTGAATACAGGTGTGGGATTTACTTTTCTATATTGACACCAGTCCAGTAATAACTGGTGGAAGTCAAAAAATAAAAGCACCATTGAAAAGCAAGCTGGATGTTGGTTTCTGATTATCATTATGAAAGAAGTCTTTATCTACCCTTCACCCTCCTCTCAGTTATAAAATGAAGATAACCATTATTTTTACTACTTAGCTCATCTGAGGACTTCTTGCTTGCTTTTAGGGATTAATGTTTCATTCAACTTCCCAACTTCCTCAAGGATTACTTTCTTTAAATGTCACTATTTATAAAAACATGGCTTTTGTTTTCTGCTTATTCCCCTTTATTATGCACCATTACTAATTTTGAAAACAGGTGCTGCAGTTTGACATGTGAGATTTAGACAATTTAGATTATTAATGGCAGAACATTTCCTTTCAGTGTCTTAATCACTGTCTTCTGAGATTGTGGTTTCCTCATTTTTAATTTAACAGGCCTCAATTTATCCAATTTCTGTAAGAGGTATCAAAAGTACTACTGAATTTCATTTTATCTAATCCTTCATTTTATTTTAGTTTCCCTGGAATACAAAATACAGCCACAATTTATTTTCAAACATACCTTTTGACCTTGGCTTGATCAGACCGATTGTCTCGTAACTACTAAACCCTTCCATTCTCACCTAATTCAGATGTGGTTTTGTATCTGGGCACTCAATTTCAGTTGTGAACTCACTTTTTGTTGAGTCAGAAGCAGTCCAGGCAAGGAAGAAAAGAACTTCTATTGTCTAGAGATCCTCATCCTTTCTCCTGTGAGGAAAGGGGTGGTTAAGGTAGGGGAAGGAAGAGAAGAGAAATGGTCTGGATTCAGAGATCCCCAGCAGTTCTGCATCGTAACTACAAAAGGACTTGAAAGCTGGTCCTGCCTCTCTATTGACCACAGGACAGGTAGGTAAACTTGACCCTTCCAATGATTATTTCTAAGTAGTGCAGGGTCAGAATGCATTGAAGTGGTGGAATTACATGATGCTGACAAGTTTCTTACCTACTAGACACTGGGTGAGCGTGGAATTCCCCAGGAGATAACTCCCACCTTGCCCCTTTTCCAGGTGGCTCCATCCATTCTCTGATATGCCTTAGGGTTGCACTGAATTAAACACCAATGTGTTATGCATGAATTTGCTCAAGGATTTCCTTCTCTGTTCATCAGTGATGGTTAATTGACCACGAAATTTCATTTGTATATCAAAAAGAGCTGAAATTAAAAATATTTTTGCAGAAAATCTTTAAATTAAAAAATATTAATTCTAGGATGACTTTTTATTTTGACTTATAAGGCTAGTTCACTTTTCATGTGAAACAATACCATTTGCTTAAAAAATACTATCACTTTGTAAAAATTCTTCACTAATGTCATGTAAAGAGCTCAGCGTTTACAGACTGCTTTCTAAGAGATGTTTTTGGTAGCAATCTATTTTTAACAGTCACAATATGAAAATATTATTACATAAACTGATGTGAATCTCCTGCTTTGGCAGGAGCAGGATATCATGAATCCCACTGAGCTGCCGGAAGCTTTCAGGATCACATAGAGGAAGCAAGAAGCTCCTTGAAGATCTGAAGATTTTGTACTTTTTAAAATATTATTTTACAGTTTACTGACTTCAGAGCAGACATACATGCACACTACTGCATTTTCCTCTTCCCACCTCTCCTGATACACAGGACAAAACAAAAACCTTTGCTGTTCCTGGCCTTCTGTGTTCCAAACTCAACCTGATTGGCTGGAATTACCATTTTAGGGGTCCTTCAGGATTTCTGAATGGACTGGAAAGCTCCATACATCAGCTGTACCACAGGAGTGAACAACTCCCCAAATGCCTATGCAAACCTCTTCTGGTTTTGAACTGCAGCAAAGAAAAGCACCAACGAATCCAGAACACTTCTTACATACCACAGTCTTGGTATTATTATAAATCCTGTCTTAATTTAACAAGAGTTTATCTAGTTAATCACAACATCATGTCTAGAATATTCTCTTTTCTAATATATTACAGCAGACATCTTGCTCTCTTATGTGGCTCCAAATGGCAAAAGGGAGGAAAGTGTCTCTAGCTGCAAATGTACAAAGCAGAGAAGTGTACCCAGGCAGGAGCAACTATTTTAACAATGAACTGCCTCTAGTCATGAAACCTTTCCATAATTTACCATAGTACTGCACAAATATTGACTTATTGCCTTCCTGACCCTGCTACTTGTTGTTTCCAGGGTCACTAATGCTGCTGGAATGAGAGCTTTCCACAGCTGTGGCACAAGCATTCCAACTGCATCTCCTGCACAGCTGCTGCTTAGTGTCGGTGTCAGCGGTGGCAGTGACACACGTATCAGAGCAAAGTGCTTCGGCAGGTAGATCAGAGCAGAACAGCACAATGGACTCTGGAGCAGCACCCCTGTGCTTCCACTGAAGGTTCAGGGAATGTCCTGGCAGATGGAGGCAAGTATACTCACATTATGGCAATTCCATTTTCCTAATGAGGCCATTGCAGCAACATCAATACAGAGCAGCCCAGCTGGCTGCAGCATCTTGGCATCCAAGATTAGGAAAGTGCAAAAACATTCCTCCTGCTCTGCAGACTCTCCTTTGTCCCCATAAAGACTTCTTGTTCTCACAAAGGATGAGCTAGATGGAATATTGTCTCCCATTTTTCAGATGAGAGTTTCTTTATTCCTCTCTACTCTTAACTAAATAATTTCACTACTGGGAGCTGAATTTTCTTTTACTGAAATACAATTAAGTGTGAGTTTTTTAGAGAATACTGCCAAAGCTGCTTTCAGAGAGTAGAATTAATCAACAACATTGTTCTCTTGTGTGTTTCAATGGGAGATTATTAGCTGCATGTGGGCAGTTTATTTAAATTATGGGACATTGCTGTACATGTATGTGGCTCACAAGTTTGTTACTTCCTCCTCTTTGAAGTGCTGACTTGTAGACAATTTCCAGGAACCACTACAATCCCAATGTAACCCTTCAGTCCCCTCAAGGGCCTCAGAAGAGCTCTGAGCATTTTTACAAGCTTGAAACTCACCCAAAAGAAATTGGATAAATATGAATTAAAAATAGACTTTTCTCATATTGGACCAAATAGGCTGTATCTGGTGAATGGGGTAACAGACCTGTCAGCTGGACATTCCAGCACAACACTGTTGTTATGTCCTCAAAAAATCATGTTTATAGTAAATGAACTTGTTAGAGATACAGTGATATTTTCTCAGTTTATTTCATTTCTTATTTATACTAATTTATAGCAGATATAACCCATTCATAATGTACTTCCTTTTTATATTGTTTATAAAAAAATTAAGGAGATAAAATGCATTCTCTACATTATTCCCATCTATCAGCATGCTCCCAATTCCCTTCATCTCAACTGTTAACACTGTTATAATGATAAAACAATAAGGGAGCATCTGGCTGGATTTTTTGAAGCAAATAGCAAACTAGGTTTAGCTGAGGACTTCTGAGGTGCTACCAGAAGGTGGAGGGTGCACTGCTGTCCTCATGTATGAATGCACTGAATTCTCACTGTAGGAGAAATTTCCAATCACAGAAATCCCAAGCAGCTCAGGCTGATTACAATTTGTTTGTTGTGCTTGACACCGCAGGATAAATGAAAAGCTTTTTGGAAGGATACCCATTCCCCCTGGCACAGCATTCATTTAATGATGCTCACAGTTATCTTTACAGCAAAGATACTGGCTTATTACGAGCTATCACCGAGCTTGTGGTGCCATGGCTCTCACAAGAACTTGACAAAATTGATACAGACTGCATCAAAATCAAGCTGTGTAAATTAGCTGTGTGGGAGTGGCACAAAAGTGCATGTTAGGGATGGAGCTGGGGACACTGAGCCTGTTCTGCAGAGCACACATCAGTATGCAGCCACACGGTAAAAGAGGAATGTAGGGTTTCCACACAGATGTGTCCATGGCAACTGACAGACTATTTCCACTTGTCTCCAAAGATGCTTCCAGCATAAAGGACTCCATTAAAACTCACAGATAAATCCACACTCAGAAAGGATACCAACCAAGAGTCTTAAACTTATATTCTGTTTTGACAGGGGCATGGGACTTTTTTGTTCCACAAGCCAATACCAGTCCATTTTTATGGCAGAAAAAAAAAAAAAAAGTTGGCAAGGTTTTCTATACACAACATTAAAAAAATGCAAGAATTTAAGAATATTGTAAAATGATATTAAATTTAGATCACTCTGTATCCATCCACACAGTGAGTTATGACAGAAGGTTAAATGTCATCTATGAACACCAAGAACCAAAGCAATAAACAAGTAGATGTTGGAACCCTTGACTGGGGCACAGAAACAAAAAGACCTCAGAGCATTGCTGGTCTTTCCCTGCCTGAAATAGCTGCAATGTTATAATGCCCTTGAAACAGGTTTCCCAGAAGTGATGAGAAAAGCTGAAAGAGCACTGAGAAATAGCATGCTATGAAAAACCTGTGATCATTAGATTACAAGGAAATTAAGCAGTTCAAGACAGCATGAGGAATAAATCACACTTTGATTTTTTGATTAAGATATTGCATTGATCCATTGCATGGATCACAATATTAAAGGAAACTCAACATCCACCTCTAAAGCAGAACATCTATTCCAAATTCCTACAAGCATATACCACATCATGCAGTAAGTGTTTTAGTCTTTAGAAAAAGCCCCTTTAATTTCTGCCCCAGTGTAGCAAATTTTCAGGGCTCTTATTATTTGCATCATGGAATAACGTGTGTCCTCTTCCAGTTCAACATCGCCCTCATTGAAAAACAAGCAACATATTTCCCATTGAAGGTAGAAATTATTTTTTACTGCCTGGATCTTTCATTATTTGTTTTTATTTTATCAGATTTAATTGTTTTAATTTTACCAGCATACTTTTCTTTGCCATTTCTTACCTTTTTAAAAAGCTTTCTGACTTCTGAATGACATTTGTTCACTGATCAATCTATCCCTCCATTCCCTACAGGCTCTCTGCATATTGTGTTAGGAATTGTTGTGAATAGTTGTGGGGGTTTAGGTAATTCTCTGCCTTTTGCCCAGGCCTCTGGCAGTGGGCAGGAGCTTTATTGGGGTGGCCAGCGCCCCAAACCCCACTCTCATTTGCAACTTCTTCATTAATGGCTGATTCATTCTATTGTGGAATGAATTATTTATTTAATAGACATAAAACTAACTAATACATAAGACTTAAACTAATACTACACAGGAATAAGGGCAGAAAGAAACTACTAGCAGGTAAATGCCTTTGCCCCACTCCTGGCAACACCCAACAAATTAAGCGGAACAAATCCAAACCCCAAATAACAACACACAGAACCAGTAACTTTCATTATTTTACCTAACAACCTTTTGGCTGCAGCAAAATATTACCTCATCTCTCACACTTGTGATATTCTTTTCTTGAGTCATTCACCCAGAAGGTTTGAAATTATTTCCTGCAAGAAATTCAAAAGTTTGTAAAGACAACTCTGGGAAGCTGTGCAATATTGATTACTAAAAACAACCTCAAAAACATCAAGCCTCATTGACACTGAAGAGTTCGAGCTCTTCAGCACAGCTGAATTCTCTGATGAGCTCCTTTAATTTCTCAAAGCTTGCCCTTTTGAAATAATTAAAAAACTGTAATTAGTAATCCACTTGGTTTATTTCTCTATTAATTTGAAATGGACTTAACTCAGGGTCACTCAATCTGGAATAATTTCCTGGGAGCAGCTTTTTCAGTAAGTTATCTCCTACCATTCAGGCTGCAGAATTACACAGCCTGTTCTTGCTTCAGTGCTTAGTAACAAGTCTGTCATCTGGCATAGTCAGAAACTCATGGGACCCAATACTGTCAGTATTTTGTCTCCAAGCAATACAGAGGAAAATTAAGTGTCCCACAGTGAAACAGTTGCATTCACAATGATCATTCGTTTGTACAAATATTAAACCAGTCCTGAAGTTTTATAATAACAATATATCAGAGATATGCCTGTGGCATATTTCAGAATTGTATTTTAAAGTAAACCTAAGCTTGAGGCTTCAGTCTTTCAGGCTCAGTCTAAAACTGAGTGCATTTAGTATCCAAATGGTCATGAATATTTCTCATCACAAAAGACACCAAGCAAAATGTACCTGCAGGATTTCTTTTCTTCTCACTGTTTCTCTAGCTCATTTATGGTTAAATAGATAGAACACATTCTGATGTTGTGGTCTGGTGTGTACCAGTTGAGGCTTCTGAGTCATAAACTGGAGGCAAAATATTCAGCAATAATTAGTAATAGACTGTCACTGAAGCACAACCAAGGAATCTCCCATTCACATCAATGATATCGGTTCACTGTCATTTAAAGTAACAGGTCCCCTAAATTTATCATAAATTTGTAAGCATACAGCAGGGAGATTTGAGAAAACTACATGTCTCTGAACAAATTTCACTATATTTCATCTAGAAAAGTACTCTTTTAATGGATAAGAGTCAAACAGACTGAAACATACTAACTGTTTGTATTTGATTCCTCTGCAGCAAAATGGTCTCCTAATATTAATAAAAGCCCCTCATCAGGCTTGTAGGCCTTTTCTGACATTCACATTCAGCCAGGAATCAGATGTGATGGAAATAATGCCTTTTAAGGGATTTTCAAAATTCCTTTGGTATTTTTGCATTTTCCATTGAAAAACTCTGATTTAGTAAGTCCCCAGCCCCAGTAGTCTGTTTTATCCTGATGAGAATACACACATGATAAGGGCACCAAGCTGAAAAGGGATACAAAATTGTACTGAAGACCTTGATGTTCCCTTAGAGAAACCTAAGATAACACTTCTCCACGTGATAGAATTGCTAATGCAAGGATTTCACATTATTAATTTAATGACTATTAAAACTGAGATTTATTTTCATCTAGTTCTCATTACTTTTATGATGAGATATTTGCATGCATATGCATTTGTGTGTAGGATAATGTGCTACACATCATACTTAAGGACAGATGAAATGGTAGAATGTGTATTCATGCTGCTTGGAGTCAGGTCAAATATGATGGTCTGGATCTATGAGCAGGTTCAACGAGCAATGGAAAACAAACCAAGAATTGCTTAAGAAAAAATGAACTAACAGAGATGTACAAGCATATCAGAGTCAGTGAAAGCACTAAGAAAAAGACCTGTGGCAATATGAACAGTTATCCAATTGAATGACCAGGAGGATAGTTGATTAAGACAGAAAACTTTTTAGTATCTATTATTTTGAATGAGATTTAAAGTTATTTATTACCCACCACTCCAGTCCCTGCCAATCAATACAAAACAGCCTATTGCGTGGCTTGTTGCCTCTGCTTTCTTTAGGAGTTAAGCTGCTTTTTAATACTTTTTTATTATTATTATTGGATTGCCAGTGTTATTCAGCTTTGCATAGACAAACAGGTTCATTTAAACCTATTTGCATTTAATTGTAAGAACACAAGTAAGAAGAGCTTAACTTTTTCTTAATTAAACTCCAAACAACAAATCATCATTACTACAATACCCTGCAGGGACAGAGATTAGAGATACATACCCCGACTTTAAAATCTGGTTTTGTGCCTGCAATGAAATACTTACAAAACTATCAGAACAGTTTGTGCGTTTGTTAAAAAGGCAAGAATATGTTAACAAACTGTGTAACAGTAAGTACTTTATGCAGTTCCATGTTGTCTTCCCCAGGGAAAAAATCACCTGTCAGGAAGCAGCAGACACGACCAACAGTCACATTGCCTACATTGCCAATGAAATCTGACCTTGAGCTCATCCTTCCCTGGCTCAGGGATGATCAGCACAGTCTGCCACCCGATGCTGGGGATCCTCCCATGGTTCCAACCATGCTGCCCAGCTCTGAGGTGTGTGCAGAACAAACTGCCAGCACCAGGTCCTGTCTTGCTGATAGGCAACTTTGGCCATCTGTGATTAGAAACAAATTCAGGACAGGAGCAAAAGGGTTTCAGATTTATTTCTGCATTGCCTTAGCTTGGAGCAGTTCAAAGGGATGTGTTCTACTTTTCAGTACCAGAGGATGGATGCGAATCATAGTCTGAGCATTTCAATGTGGATCAATATAATGAAGAGAAGAACTATAATTTATGTGGTTCTTGTTAAGAGTGGCTGCCAGGCCAGTCCAGAGGACCACTGACTTCCTCAATACACTGCATCTGTTTGGCCAAGGACATCTGAGGTGCCCTGGTCCATGATTAGTTTCTGGGAACTAAAATAAAATAAATAATAATGAATTGATATAGTCATATCACCAATATTCCCACTGAATAATCATGAGGTGCAACCTAAAGATTTCTGAGCATTTGTTAAAGACTACAGCTCCTTTCTTTTTAATTTTCTTTTAAACCCTGAATGATAGAGGTTCAGGTCACATTTTCAAAGGCTGATTAGCACTGAGGTGTCTATGACCTTCCTTACTTTTCATTTTTATTTATTTTTGGAAAGTTGATACTTTTAAATAGCTAATGGTACTTGAGTTTTTAGGCAAAAAAAGACATGTTATGAGTGTCTGACTCAGAATCCACAGAATCACAATTAATCACATTCATTAAAGTGAAGGACTTGACCTGCAAATAATATCTCTGCATGATGGTGTGTGAGAGAGGAAGGGAAGGAGAGACAGACAGGTGGACACAGATTCTCTAGCTTGAGCAATTGCAGAAAGTCAGGAAGCACAGATGTATGTTTTAGGATTTTCCTGTGAATGTTTTAGCTGTAAACTGTTAACTATTGGAGTCTGCCCCCTCAAATTAGTCTTAACATTCACTCGAGATTAACAATTCACAAAACAGCAACTCCTGCTAGTGACAATCACACATGAACTTTAAAGCAGATTTTCCCTTTCACTTTTGTCTTCTTAACCTCTAGAAATGCTTCTGGGTATTCAATGCTAATTAAAGAATGTGGAGACCATGCCAGTACCTGCAGATAAACTTTTCCTTTGGAAGATATTTTGCCATTATTTGTGAAGAGTTGAGTTGACTGAGGTGAGCTATCCAAGGTTTTCTTTTATTTTGCTTTCTCTGCATTGCACCTCCTGCATTCTAGAGCTGAGAAGTTTTATCTCTTTAGTTGCTGCATTATTCAGTACTGCTAGCTGTAATCTTAGCTTTTGCTACAACCTCCTTTGGTTTATTACTCCAGCTGATTTGTATAATTCATCATATTCTTGTTTGCCGTTTCCTCCATTCTAACATTTTCTTTTCATTTTGCTGGCTTTAGCCCCTCTTACCAGCTGCTTACTTGAAAAGTGACCTGCAGCAAACCACTCTGTGTTTCTATTTTTCCAGTGATGGCTTTGACTGAAGGCTTGTGTCTACCACCATTTGAATTTAAAGTGCATTATCTTAAGGCATGCTGGGCTATCCAGAAGAACAAATGGAGTCTCTATTTAGGAAGGTCAGACACTAAGTGACACCTGTTCAACTTCTGTTACTTGTACTTCAGGGATACTAACCAAAGCAGTAAGCCAATTATCGTCCATTCATTTAAAACATTTCTGTTTATGAGTTGAGGAGATACTTTTAAGGAACCTTTGATACTTTGCTCCTAAATATAAGATGGTTACAGATGAATGACCTCCTGCAGTACAGACTGTGAACAGAACCTGAATATTGCCCGTGATGATGCACAAGCCTAAGTCAATGCTGCTACTGCTGACCTACTATTAACTTCTGTTTTCAGTGTGTTTCATATGACTCTTACAAACATATGTAAATGGTAAAGTTGTTAAGTATGTAAAGAATGTATCACTAATAAAAAAGTTATTATTGCTATTCTATCATTAGCCCTGAAGAATCTTATCCTACAGGTCAAGCACTGTTATTAAATTCTGTTAATGACATTAATATTTGTTGCACTTAGGCATTTTCAAAATTGGACTACTTACTTGCAAAGGTGGGGAGACTTTGAGCCAGAAATGTTTTCCTCATGCCATCTTAAAATACGATGAAAACCTGAGTGATGAATGTATTTATTAAGCTTCAAAACAACACACTCTTTGAAGTCTGAAAAACATCAGAAGACAGGATTAGAACAAATTTTTATATTATTGAAGCAATATTTTATTTATAAATGCAGGTTTTCTGTTTGTCAATAGTCAATTTCTTCAAAACAGGTATTTGATCTCAACTAGAGAAAAATCAGGAATATTGCACTTCTAGAAGAAAAGCAAAGATTGTGGGACATAGGAACACCAAAGTAATCAATTCACTGCATGTGGTACTTGTATCTCAGCTGCAGACTGTGTCTAACTTAAGCAATAGGCAGAATGACTGGAGAAAAATCCAGGGAATGCAAGAATAATAAGCAACCTGGAAACATAAGATATAACTATCGTTTGAAGAAATGGAATTTGTTTAATATAAAGAGAAGAGGTGAAGAATAAAAATTCATATACACAGCAAGTGCCTGAAAAGAATAAGAAAATAATCTGTTCTTCCTGTCAACACAGATAAGATTAAAAATACCCCAAAGGTCTTTATCTGGACAGGGAAGACAGCAGGGATTGCTAAGCACTGAAACAGATGGCCCACATGGGCTATGAAATCATCCCCCAGCTAGCCTGTTTGGGCTTTTAAAGTAAAACTAATGAACAAAAGGACAGTTCTTCCTGGTATTAAGAGAAGCAAAAATAACCCTAGAAGTGACACTGCTGTGGTATGTTCTGACAGTGGGACATGGGAGCTGTAGCACTCAGAAATACAGGACAGCAGCTTCACACATTCTCCATTGTGACTCTGGAGCTATGCAGTCTCCACCTGGTAGCTCTGAAAGGATCACATAAATTTGTGACCAGAAAGCAAAATACAGATGATTTTTGTTGGTGTTTATTTTGAATAGATAAATATTAACAGAAGAGGGCAGCTGGACTACAGTGACTGAATTGCTATGTTTATGTGTTTTTCTATTTTGCTATCTTTTTTATTGCCTTTAATCCTGTGTGGGATCATTCAAGACAAATTGATCTAATTCCTCTTTTTAAAATTTTTTTAATAGATTCTCTGTTATGATACAGGTAGAGAACATAAAAAACCCCCAAACAAAAAAAAAAAACCCAGATTGCACTTAAAAAAACCCCTCCTTCCCTCCTTTTTAACATTTCAAACCAGTCAAATACTCGATTAACTTCAGTTTTTAAAGATCAATTCTGCAATGACACCTTAATGATTACCTTAATGATGCATTGATGAGCTACACGGCTGGAGAACTCAAACATCTCTCTGCAAGAGTGAATTTCCTTGTGCAACGCTCACCCTGATGGCTCAGGAAGGACAGACTCTATTTCCATGCCAAAGGTGCAATGGTGAGAGGCTTTAGGTAATACAGGACATTGATGGACATCTTCAGAATAGGCTCATTCATTCTCCTAGGCCTTGTTTTCCAGACATTTCAGGCCTTTTTCATTCAACAAGGATACTTTATTTCTGCTTTATATGCCCAACTGCTGCCTTAATATAAGGTAGTAGGAAATAAAGGCACAGGCATAGAAATAAAGGCAGAGGAAAAAAAAGTGGGCTGGTCTCAGGGGTAGGGAGGGATAGGACACCAAAAGAGTAAGGGTATAATGCTTTCTATTTCACATACTTAAGGGTATAATGCTTTCTATTTCACATGCTCACACCAGTGGGACAACTTGTTTTCCAAAGTCAGATGAAATGTTAAACAGCCTCTAATAATCTGCTTCTCAGACAGGAAAAAGAATGAGACAAAGAGATGTATGTGCTTTGCAGACCTGTAGTTCAGGCTGGAGTAAAAGCAGAAAATTCAGCCCCTCCATTCCCAGGCATTTGCTCACACAGTGGATTGGACATCCTGACTGGACAGAGGACAAGTCAACTCTTAAAGAAAACACAGAAAGAACATGCTTCTAGTCAGTGCTGTTATTTCTTGGGGAAAAAAATACATCCCCCCCGCCCCCAAGTGTTTTCAGCTCTGATGATTTTTAGGCAATAAACATCTTGTTCTAATATATGGTATTCTTAAGCACTTTCCAGTCACTTGGGTAAAGACCAGTTAGGACAGAATACTTTGGAACTTCACTTTGGCTTCCTGTAAGGTATTGCTACTCTGAACTGAAGGAGAAGACACCAAACTTTTTTCCTCTGTTATCTGGATAAAATGAGTTCAGCAAGAGAAACAAAAATTAATTTCACTTTAAAGATGCTTTTGGGAAATTGAGACTTTGATTCAAACTGACTATTCTGATATTTCCCATTTTATTTTGCACTTTCTTCAGGTTGTGAAAAAAAATTTAAAAAAGAAAGTAAAATTATTTGAGTAGAAGGAAGATAGAGAAACTGTTAAACAAAAGGGCACAAAACAGTGGTTACAATCAAGCAAAAGTGTCGAATTAAGTATATTTTAGGTACATTTAGTCTTTAATAACAGTAACTAAGCCTAGCCAACTTTTTGTGGGATGGATTTTTAAGCAGGCACAAAGCAGGTTAAAGTTGTTGATAACCACTTTTATATGGCCAGTGTTCCCAGAGACAAGGATCAGAGCAGATTTTAGTTTGTCCCTACAGTACCAAATAACCCTTTCATTTCAGTGCTGTATTATACACTATATAATACACATCAAAAGAATAGAGTCAGGGGACTAAGCATGTTCTGAAAACTGTGTTTCATCCTGCTCTAGGAATTTGTCATAGCAAGGAGAAAAAACCCACAATGTTACCTTCCATGTTCTACACATCAGACTATCTTTCCTTGGAAAGTAAATCTGCTTAGTAGCAATCAAGTCAAACCAACACTGACTGAGATATATTTAAGGACATAACTGGCTAGGATAAGACTTTTGTCACATTAATCTGAGGGTACTCTGATTTGACATCCTTTTACTATTCAATGGGAATGCTAAAGGTAAAAAAATATCTTTTTCAATGTACAGCTATGTTTCCATAGAATTACATGATGTTTGCAATTTTATGTGTCCACAGAAGCAAGAAATAAGAAGAAATAAGGAACAGGAAATTTAAAGCTCCAGCGAAGTGCTAGCTTTTCACCTCCTGTCTGTTTATTACTTTCAAACCTGATTAAAATGATGTATTATCCAATCTCCATATTTTATTATTTTACCTTACTTACCTTTCACTCAAGTGACTGACCAAAATTCCCTCCAGTCATTCTGATAATAAAAGAAGTCTCTTGATATGATTTCCTCCATAGATAATATAATATTCATCAGACCTAGATAACATAAATGATTTATATTGTGAAAGTGAAAGGAAGAAGCTTTCAGTTTTGTTTAAAATTGAAATTTTCAGGTATTTTCAACAGCGTCTTATTATATCTTTAACATGCCAACTGACCCATTTTGACTTCAGATCAACAGGCAGAAAATGAGCTTTTGGTGAAACTAAGAGGTGAAACCAAATTATAACTATTATGTAATAATATTGTCTGTTCATAATGCACTTTTTTCATGTAGGTCTGATTTCATGAGGGCAATTTGATTAATATATGAATGGGGAAAAAAAGGGTTTCCATAGAGTTGAAACTGCAGAATTAAATCCTACTTCCATGGAATTTAATGAGGACAGAATTTAATCTCTGTCCTTACATTTTCAAAATTAACCTCCTAAAAATATTTAAAATATTTAGGCCTGTTGAAATGCTGGATCCAAATTCCACAAAAATCTCCATACTACCTTGAAAGATTCAGCTATTTTAAATTCATTCTATGAATCCATTTTAGAGGGAAAAAAGCATTTACTGGTAGGAAAAGTTTTGGACTTAATATTCTTCCTTAGATTTAACAACATATAGCAAGGTGATAAAAGTAATGGAAATAAAGGAGAAAGCAGTGGAGATGTGTGCAGAAAGTGATAATGGAACTCTAACTCTGGAAGGCTTCCTTGATGTAAATTCAGGGGAAAAAAAATCTAGAAGGAACAATTTCATCAGATACTAAGGAAGAATAGGAATAATCTTGGCAGTCTCTTCTGAGCTCTACTTCAAGTGGAAAATTCTCATTTAACGTAAGCCAGAAATGCATGTGGCATCTTATGTTCTTATCTTTCATTGAATGCTTGAAATATTTGAAACTCTGGAAAAGAGAAAAGGGGAGTTTTTTGATCAAGTACCCTGGAGAATGCCAACATTTCTTAGGAAAAAAAATAAAGTCAATGCCAAGAACTGAACAAATTTACAATCTGTGGGCTACGTTCTGTGAAAACCCACTGCAATTATTAAAGAAGAAAAGTTAAAGATAAATATATGATGTATTAAATATTTATAACTAAATAGGAATTATGATTTAAGTACTTGGAAATTCAGGAAATCAAGACTTCTTTGCAGCTACTTTAAAACTTTTTACTAGACTATAAAAGAATACATCCCTTTCATATATTTCAAATTGTATTTGATAATTTGATACTATTAAACATCTAATCCAGTCAGTATAATAACCAAGGTTTTACTACACCTAAAGGAAAGAGAGGGTGGCAAACCTCTTGCTAAGGATCCTAAGGCAGAGAGATTTTATTTTTTAGTGAAGATGTTCCCTTGATCTCTAGAGCAAGTTTACATGCAATTTTTTATTGTGCTTCCCATTAGGTCACGTTATATCTTGGTCCCTAGACCCCATTGTCTTTAGATATTCTTTTATATTAAGTATAGATAGCTAAATTCATCTTTCTAGTAGACTGGCAAAATAATTAATTTCAATTTTTTGAGCACATTTTAAAGGAGATTTCTTTTTAAATAGACAATTTTGCTATTTTTTAGTTGATTGTCAGAAATGTTTTGGAGGCAACAACTTAATTTTTCCAGTTTTGAATAAGTGAAAGATTTGGTTGAGAAAAATAATCACTGGCTTTTAAATGTTCTCTTCATAACATGTGAGGAATGAAAACCTTCTATTCTGAGTCTGTGCAAGGCTCTGCCCTTTATCAAAGTATCCTTTACCAAAGGACAGTGACTTCTGATGTCCTTAACACAATATTGGGCTACATAATGTTCTTGAGCAGAATGAATCCAAGGATTTTCATTGTAAGGGTAAAGCCTGGCCTGAGATCCTACAACACCCAAGAACACTCTATTGTTTTCATGACTGCAGAATTCATTAACTGACCAGGCTGAATGAAAAGACTCAATCTATGCATTCAGTTTAAAGGGAGATGATTCAGACTTGTAACTCATTCACCACCCAAGACTACAGACATGGATTCCTGGATTCAGTGTTTTATATATGCAACTCTGAGAATTAAAACATTCTTTTTAAGAAATCACTCACATCACTGGGGGTTTATTATTTTTAACTGTTTACCAAAATGTATGGGAAGAAACATCACAGAAAAGGCTGTTTGAGGAACATTCCATTTTCCATGTCAAGGTACTGAACATGGTGTTTGGTATGAAATGTCTTAGCAGCATCTTTCCCAATCTCCTTGAGCAACTGCACTTACCACTGATGTAGTAAAACCTGTAAAACAAATCGGAAGGAACTGTTATTTTGTACCCATGGTAAATTACACAACATTTCTGCCAAAAAAGCCTCACAAACTGCCACACCAGCTGGAAATGCTTCAGTTTAGTATAACAAGTGCAACCCTGAAGAGCTTTTATAGATATGACTAATTCAGTTTAGCTTCATTCTAAATTAATGCATTGGGACAGCCAATAGTAAAGCTATTAAAAGAGTGAAATGACGGTATAATTGTCAGAATTTCTCCCCTAGCCTGCATTTAGGAAGACAGTTTTAGCTACATGGGTCTCCAGTCAGTAGCAGAGACAGGCATACATTACATTCAAAGTTACATGAGGTTTTTGGGGACAGGACTTGAGGAAAACAGTGCTACCCACTGAACAGCACTATATGCATGCATATGAAATTTATTTTAGTAAACAGGACAAAAGGGATGACACTGAAATTAGACAAAGGTGGCCCCCTGTCAGGCAAAAGCCTGTCCAAGCAGATGGGGTTTCCAATACACTTGAAGGTCAAGAGAATCTGAATCACCAAGTATGTCAGTAACTGTGGTAGTTGATAATCTCTCTCTGCTGTAGCTACTGGATCTAATCTGTTCCTATCTCAGCAGTTAAAAGATAAGGTCCTGAAAGCAGCTATCCAAGAAAACTGAAAAAAAAACCAGATCCTCTTTTCTAAAGAGAAAAGAAATCTTGTTGGCTCTATTTGGATCACGGTAAAAAGGGAAGTTTATTTCCACTGTGGGCTTTCACATAAGCAATCCTGTGAGAATGCATTCTCAAAGGCACAGCAGGCAGTGTTGGTTTGAAAAGCAGGTGCGTGCCAGGGAAGGTGGGAACCTCTCTTGGGGCCCTGGGTTCTCCCTGGGGCACCCCAGTGGATGGTGAGGGCCCTTTTGCAGTGAGGTCAGGGGCTGATGAGGTCCAACAGCTGCTCTTGCAAGCAAAGGCTCACCCATGGCAGGAGAAGCATCAGGAGGACAAAAGCTCTGCACTGGCAGCAAATCCTCTGGGCAGCATCAGGCACCAATCCCCCTGTCTCCACTCCAGTCCCGAGAGAGAGCAAGGAGCAGAGACCAACCCCTCACCCCCAGCCCAAATCTCTCTCTATCTCTGCCCTTCCCAAAAGAAAACACCTCAGCTAAGAGAGTAGCCAGCTGCACCATCCCTCCTCCTCCCATCCATATCTCTTGTTCTCTTAAGTACCCATTGTTATAATCTCTTATGCAACAAATAGGAGAAAATTCCCTGAGAGAAGGAAAAGGAAAAATCCTGACCTCCAGCACATGCAGTAGATATTTAATCCCAAATAATGATGTCTTAATATTATAGTTCAAATAAACAAACAAAAATGCTATGTTTTGTTGTGCTGATAAAAGTCTTGGATAACGGTATTAAAATAAGTGACATTAAATCTATGTGAAAGCTATAAATCAAAACATAATTTAAGGTTTTCATAGCAAAGCTCTCCGGGACTGGGTAGTCAAAGGATATCAGAAAATTCAACTACTCTAAACTGTAGTGGCTGATAAACCCTCATTATTCATGTACCCTTTTTAAAATCCGTATCTTCAACTCAATTTTGTTTCTGCATTTAATTTTTTTTTAATCTCTGTCCCTTGTGTCTTAAAAGACTGCATGTGAACAAAAGCACCTACAGCCACTGATACTTAAGTCTGTTGCTTTTGGTGAGGTTCTCTTGCCTCTGAGTCTTTCCTCTTGATTAATCTGTTTACTTTCTCTTTACCCACTCTTTCTCTCCTCTCCTTCTTCAAACGCTCTTCCTTTGTTTTGGAAGAAAAAAAAGTTCGTAGAATAACTAAAAACCAGCCTGAATTCTCTGATAAATTACCATCATCTACAATTCAATGAAGAAAATTTTAATCACCTGGAAACACTCTTTCTTACCCTATTAATCAAGCCCATTCTTACAGTGTGGTGCAAGAACATAGAAGGAAACGATTTCTGTTTCTTCACTGTCTGAAAGGATGTTCCCCTCCATTTCTTCTCTCAACATGTTTCTCTTTTTGTCACAGGGAATCTTTGAATCCACCAAGCTTAACTTGGGCATGTTAAAGAATGCACACAGACTCCCACCCCCTCATCCCCCCAACACGCCAGATGGAAAATAAGGAAGTTGTATTTAAACACTGGAGACAATATGACTCACTCAATCTTCCTAGATGTATACCAACCCTACCAGACCTTATTCCTGTTTTCTTGCCTAAATCTCAAAGCTACAGTTTGTTTTGAGAACCTGAATGACTGTCACCAGCATTCTTAATAGCACCCTATTTTGGGATTCCATTTACTGTACTAACCCATGGTAGTAGCTCTGCTCTCTATTTATTTGTCAGGAAATACTGGAGGGAATTATGTTTTAGAATAATGAAAGATGCCTCTCTGCATAGCCAGTATCACTACAAGTCAGAATAAGGACTGATATTCTTTAAAAGACTCATCCCTTCTGTCAACTCAGCACAAGTGTGCAGTACAGTGCAGGGTTTCAGCCAATAAAATGCCGTTTTTTTCATTTTAACAAAATGAAAAGTTTTGAACATTAGAGAAATAAATAAAAGAGCTGACGGCATAACAATATGCATGTTTAGCACTTCTAAGACATGTTTATAAATTCCAGTCACCCAAATGAAAAATATTTCACAGAAAAACCAGAAGTGTGAGGACCAGGCTGACAAGTAACTAAACAGGAGATTATACAGCTGAACAGTAAATGAATTGGAAACTACTGTGGTTTGGACCAAATCTGGTTAAAAACAATAGTAATTCATTAGATCAGCACCACCATCAGATGCACCATATGGTCATGCAAGCACTTGTGCCAGAACAAGTGAGAAAGAAGCATGGGGACAGGGATTAAATGAATGGAAGGATACTGGGATTAACCTTTCAGGGACAATGCTGGCTTTAAATGTTTGCAAAACAGCAGAGTGAACAGATCATGACATTTCAACTCAGAAAAAAACCAAACAAAACAGCTGAGGAGATATATAAAGAATGGCAATAAAAAATTTCATAACTGAGCTCCTACATAAAATTCCTCAAAAATCATGAAGGTGACAAATTCCTCACTTCATTCTTCAGAATGGGTGTGTACCAATTTAAAATTATCTGGCAAGCCTATTTGTACAACACAGCAAAATTATTCAGGCATTATCTTAAGTTAATTAAAATGTATTAATTCAGCTACATCGAGTACCAGAAGTTTTTTATTTACAATTCCTTTCAGAGCTACTTCAATTGTGTTTCAGAGCTACTTTAAAGGACTTGAAATTTTTTCATTAATTTAATCCCCTCTGTGACTAAAAAGGAAAAAGTGGTTTCAGTTTTTTTCTATAAAATTGACTATTTAAAAAAATATTTGCATTTTTTGATCTACATCTTGTACTTCTACTTTCTCCCTTGTTAGATCATAGTGAATGAAATAACAAACTGGAATGGATAATCGCAAACCCATAACAGATATTATCTGCAGATTTCTTTCAAGTTCAAATACTGACAAGTTTCTTTTATCCTTCCTCTACACAGAGGTAGTTTACATTTAAAGTTCCATCTGTGACAAATTCCATGAAACACACAAAGGTGTTTAAGCCTGAACATATTTGTGATGTTTATTAAAATTTGAAACTTGTTCTTTCTTTCATTTATTACAGTGCTTTGTTTAGTCACAGGTCATATTAGCAACACTTTTTGATACCATCCTCATCCTAGAACAGGGCAAAGACAATGTTCCAGTTTTGCCAAGATCATTTTGTCTCCAAAAGCTTAAATGAGAAAAACATTTTCAAAATGGAAAAATAGTTTAGAAAGCAGTTCCTATGAGCAACCATTATAAAACACTGATTCTCACAGAAGCTGACAATTAATCACAGTTCTAAATTTAGATCTGAGTCTTGAAATCCATTTTCCTTGTAGTGTTCCAGGGACATTTTTGTTCTTGAGGGAAAATAAACTCACAGTCCATTTACAAGCTAGCACATAATCCTCTGTCTCTCAAAGAATATAAAATAAACAGCACTGAATCTCCTTCAGTTCTTTATCTTTCCCACTTCATTAAAAAAAATGCTTCAAGTAAAAATGTTAATAACTGAGGTTCTTCGGCCTATGAGAAATTACATAACAACTCAGGGAAATCCATATGGCAAAAGTTTCAAAGTTGAACCACAGTTGAATTTGAATCACCAGAGATATCTTTAAATGAAATTAGTGCAGTGAGAGAAAGACTAAGTATTCCAGAGGGCTATTTCTGCTTGGGATGATTCATGCTGGAAAACAGCTCACTTTCAAACTAATAAGGCCCAGCACAAAGCCAGAGGAATTAGGCACCATCCTGCCGAAGGAAGGCTCTGAGAGGCTGATCCTGGTGTACCTGCATATTTCTATTACTATCCCAACAAAAAAGGAAGGTGAGCCTTATATATTAAGGCTCTATTAGCAGGAAGGATTTTTCATATTATTGCGGAGTGTCTTAGTAAAAAAAAGTTTGGGTTTTTTTTAATTTGCCTGACAAATCTTTAAAACCTGTGTAGGGATGCAGGGGCAAGCGTTGCACAATACAGAAAACGTGCAGAAGTCAGCATTCAGAAGATCCAGCAGCAGGCTGGAGCGTGCAAAGCTATAACAAAAGAACCGGTTGACAGTGGGAACATTCACTTAGGGCAGTGTCACACCTTCACCCGTGTCAGAGCCACTCTCATGCTATGTGGACCTTAGTCCTAAGCAAGATGCAGACCTGAGCTGCATAGATAAAATCCAGAAAGCAAAAAAGTAAAATGTTGTACGGCAACTTTTAGTTTCGTATGTAATACTAAACAGCATATTTCAAACTTCAATTTGCGTACAGAGAAAACAACTAACTGAAGTAAATTAAGGTGTATTTTGTTTCTAAAAAAAGGACAATTTCCAGGGTCGCTTGCAAAAAGCAAAAAGAACAGGAAAAAAAAAAAAGAGTAGGACAGTTACAAAGAATTAAGTTATAGGATCATATTCTCTTGTCATTTTACGTGAACAATTTTCGGCCTCTGTGAGCTTTTATAAATGAACTATTTTTACTCTCCCTTGAATTGATACTCTCTGTTGAAAGGATATTTTGTATTAAAAGATACAATCATTTGGTACAGCACTAAGGCCTCCCCACCTCTTACTTCATGCTTCATACACTGGTACTGGCCCTTCCTCACAAACCTCCACTTTTGGATTAAACACCCAGATCTTAAAATCTCTCTCAGAAATGCAAGAACATACTCCCTGGCAGCATGACTCACTCCAGTGTCTTAGCCTCATTAGTAAGCAAGGCAGATGTCCAGATTCCAATGCTGTCTGTAGCACATATGTTTTATATAACATCTCATTATTTATATATAAATGTACAGTGCCTTATCCTGGGAATACAGCATCAATTTTTGGTCAAACACTACTAAGATTCACACAGAAGTGCCTTGTTTATTTTAGTCCACCTCATATTTTTCTTCTTTAAATTTTGCTATGAATTATGCTTATTTAGGAGAAAGCAACCCTCTTTTGGGATATTTTCCCCTGAATGCATTGCATATTATAAAATGTCAGAGGCAGAATCTCTTATGGTGTAGCAGTTCACAGTCTGCATACTTTAATCAAGCCTTAAAGTTTTAATTATACTGCTAGAGGCACTGCATTTACATTTATTTTCTTTAATAAAGACTCTGTGAGAAATTTAAAAAATAAAAGAAGAAAAGATAAGAGTTCCTTAGGAAGAAAGAGGGGGGAGCTCTTCTGTTTCTTAAGCAAAGACAAATCTGAACACTGTCTCTATGAAAGAGTAGAAGTGTTTTAGAAAAGACCTTGGAGGTCATCAAGGCCAACAATCCCAGCCAGCACCAAACCATGGCCCTAAGCTGCACATCCACAGGTCTTTTAAACACCTCCAGGCATGGGGGCTCAATGACTTCTCTGGCTCCTGTTCCAGTGCTGGACAACCCTGACAGGGAGAAAAGACTTCCACATAGTAGAGAATCACAGAACATCCTGAGTTGAGAGGGACGCACAAGGATCATCAGGTCCATCTCCTGGTCCTGCACAGGCCACCCCAAGAATCCCACCATGTACCTGAGAGGGTTCTCCAAATGCTCTGTGACCTCTGGCAGACTGGTGCTGCGACCACTGCCCTCGGGAGCCCGTTCCAGTTTCCAGCGAACAACCTACAGTATCCCACTAGTAAACTTCCTCTGGCTCCACTTCAGGCCATTTCCTCTTTACCTCTTGTACTATCACTTGCTTCCTGGGAGAAGAGACCCACAACCACCTTTCCCCCGCCATGTTTCAGGGAGCTGTAGAGAACAATAAAACCTCTCTGACATTCCTTTTTGCCCATGCTGAACACCTCCAGCCCCCTCAGCTGCTCCTTGTAGGGCTCTCTAGGCCTTCCCCAGATCTGCTGCCCTTCCCTGGACCTGCTCCAGCAGCTCAGTGTCCTTCCTGAAAAGAGTGGCCCAGAACTGGACACTCAAGGTCCCTCACAGTGCCCAGTGCAGGGGACAATCCCTGTCCTGGTCCTGCTGCCACTCTACTGCCATTGTCCCTCACAGTGCCCAGTGCAGGGGACAATCCCTGTCCTGGTCCTGCCGCCACTCTACTGCCATTGTCCCTCACAATGCCCAGTGCAGGGGACAATCCCTGTCCTGGTCCTGCCGCCACTCTACTGCCATTGTCCCTTGCAGTGCCCAGTGCAGGGGACAATCCCTGTCCTGGTCCTGCTGCCACTCTACTGCCATTGTCCCTCGCAGTGCCCAGTGCAGGGGGACAATCCCTGTCCTGGTCCTGCTGCCACTCTGTTGCCTATGCAAGGGTGGGCTCCAGCCTGGAGCACTGCAGGGGCTGCTGTGACCCCAGACCTGTCACTGAGGCTTGTGGAACCTCAGACCACTGCTCTGAGCCCATCAATGTGGCCTGTCCAGGGCCTTCTGCAGAGCCCTCCTGCCCTTCAGGACACCTACCCACCCAGCCTGGTGTCCCCTGCAAACTGCCTGAGGCTGCACTCAAACTCCTATTCTGGACCATTGATAAAGATGTTAAATAGGATCATTGATAAAGATGTTAATAGCCCCAGTACTGAGCCATGAGGGACAAAATTTGTCACCTCCCACTAACTGGATTTAGCCACCAGTCTGAGTCTGGCCAACTTGTTTTTTACTCACTGAACAGTGCACCCAACCAAGCCATGAGCAACCAATGATATAATTTGCGTTTTTTTACACCAAGGAAGAGAAAATGGTATGTTTGGTACTATTATAATGCTTTTGGATACTATTAATGTTCTAACAATAGCAGGTCCTTTAAATAAAATTCTCCTCCCTACCCATTTCCCTTTTTTCTGTCTTCTGGCACTCAGTACAGGAGTGGGCAGCCCCATGCAGTTGGGAACTGTGCACCTGAACAAATACAGCTGTAAGAACAGCATGTGTCCTGCCCTATTTAAGCTCACCTTGAACAATTGTTAAGGCAGGAGATTTTAGCTTGGGAAATATAATGTCTTACCAGATGCCTGCTTTAGGAAAGAAAGGCACCATTATGAAGTATCTGTTGGCCTTTGAAATTGATTAAAGAAAAAAAAGCAGAAGGACCCTGCTGTCATCTATAGAAAGAGAATTTCTTCTCAGAAGGACAGCAAAATTTCTCACCAAAATTTGTTCTATATTTAAATGTTATGCTGTCATCATTGAAGTCACTATGTCAGATCCTGTTGAATAGTATTTTTTAATGGATGTATTTCATTAAATAAATTTAATTAACGATTTACTTTTAATAGCCTGCATGTTTGGGGCTGAGTTCATAATTTACCTTATGGTGGTTTTTTTTTTCCCCAAGGATGAGCTCATTAGCCATGGGGTTCCTGATTTCATTCCAAAACAGGTAGCTCTTTCTCTACAAATTCTGTTTAATCTTCATTTGGATGCATTGTATTTCTCTCCCTAGTCTCAAAGTACTATTTGTGTAGCACTACTGCTAGAAGCTTTTCCTCATTATTTCCACACCATAGGTATCAAAACTGTCACAGTGAGATAAACAATCTATATGGGATGAATAATGGCTGGAAGTTACTGATAGAAGACAAATTATACATATAGGACTATTAAAGTATGTCACAGTATAAAGAGATATTTTGATTAAAATTACATTTAAATGCCAGATCAGGTTCCTTCCCTCTTGTCTTGTTTGACTGAGCAAATAAATACAGCACATGTAAAATGTTTTAATCAGCCCAAACCAGATATTTCAGCTCAGAAAAGGATTTAAATGTTTAATACATAAATTACATGGAATTTGAACTCCCAGATGCAAAGACACAACCTTGAAACTACGGATTACACAGACTCTAGGTAGCATAAAATCAAGAGGGAGTTCAATATAAAAGTTCTCCAGATAAAAAAATCTCTAACTTCTCTAAATGATGACAAATAACTATTTCCTGAAAGAGTTAAGTGCCATGTACCTCACTGCAGATGACTAACCTGCATTTCTCTGCCTCCCCTTCTAAAGAACTTGTGTCAGAAGGTTTTAAAGCACACTGCAGACTCATTTCCTCTTATAAAAAATTCCCAGAAAGAGTTTTGCTTTTCAAAATGACCAGAAAAAGAGTGAGATTTTCCTTTCCCTTGCTTTTAGACTAAAGCTCACTCTTTAGAACAGTGACCCAGGGTTCATTCTCTTCCTGCCTTTAAAATGCTGTTCAAGCCTATGTAATTGCCAGATAAGAAAATGCACAGAGGTGAAGACAGAGGTGCTTTCAAGCTTCCTATGGAGGCTGTGGCATTTTCCATACAAGAATCAGGCACTGCTTGTTGGGTATTTAGAGGAAGGAGAAAGGTTGGGTAGTATTCCCTGACCTAGGAATAACAGAGCACAACTGGGGAGATGGATTTCTAGGCTGACCTACAGAATAAAAAGACAAATGTAATTCAAAACACTAAGGAAGACAACTGAAGGAAAAGGGATCTTGTTTAAATGTTATCCATCTCTCTTCTTTTACTTTTGGTTCAATTGGAACAAGAAGTATTCCCCATTCCCGATCCCATGCTGATTCCAGCAGCAGGTACAGTTTGTGACAGTGCAGTGACAGCTTGTGCAACAACAGATCTACAACTGCTCCTCTCTGGAACACAGGTGTCCTCTTGTGATATTTTTTTGGCTAGACAGACAGCACTGTAATTTTTTGGAGAACATCCACAGCCATTTCATAAACACAATTGTACATCTTCTCTGCCGCTAATTACAGTAATCATCTTCCTTAATAACAAGCCAAGAGCTTGCGCCAGAGCAACTAATTTTGCTTTTACTCCCAATTCCCAATTGATGCTACATTGTTCAACCTTGTCTCAATTAAAAATTGTCTAAATGTTTAGTTGGACTTAAAGCAGAGGAAGTAATAATATTTCCTTCAAGATGCAGACTGGCTTCCTGACACAGATTGTTAAGCAATACTGTATTAAAGTGTGCAGCAGAACAAACCACATTTTGAGGTGTTTCTCAGGCAAGTGGAGAACAGTTATTTTGCAATAACATGTTTACAAAAAAAAATACTCTTTTTGGTTAAAAAGTACCTTAAAAGCACTGCTTATGTCAGTGACAACATTTAAATCAGCCCTTAATATTATTTCAGTCTTGAGATGAGAAGGAATAAATAAGTCAGTGGTGCCAGCAATGCAATTCAAGAAAGTGTCAAAAGTCTTATGAATCTCTTTGAAATTAATGCTCAGCATTCTGAGAGCCAAAGAAATGAAACAATGGGATTAAATTGATGATGGATATACTTGGTAAAACCCCTGAAATAATGACATTTTAAAATCAGTAACATTCAGATGATTCTCACAAAAATGCCATGACTGATCTGAAATTTAGCTGTGACACTGTAAACAAAAATATATGCAGGAATATGTCAAAAACTGGAAATTATTTAGAAAAATTTAAATACTGATTATATAAAATATTACATAATTATTGTCTTCTGTTACTTCCTTATGTGATTTCCTGTATTTTTAAGGATAAATACATTTTTTCTGATCTGTAGGCATCATATCCAAAGTCTCCTTAGCTAAGTTCTGTTCCACATGGAGTCAATTATAAATATTTTGTGGGTTTAAAATTATACTTAGGCAAAAGACACATTTTCAAGTAGTATTGATCATTTTGCCTCTGCACAGATGATGAGAAAAGGCTGAATTCTCTGTACTTGGTTGCTTGAGCTACATTTCTCTGTTTACTGGGTTAGGAGCTTAAGTTTTGAGCTCAGGAATGATTAGTTAGACACACAGTGAGGAACTGATGTGGCTTAACTCAGACATCTAAATGCCAGATGAATAAATCTGAACCAGTCACACCCAGTCCCCTTCCTAACTGAAGAACAGGCATCTTGAAATGTTTATAATTTGATCGGATAAATTGCATATCTATCATTCTCTCTCCAACAATTTTCAAATAAAAGAATTATTCTTGAAAACTAGACGTGGGATTATCTTGAAATTATTAAAATTTTCTGTGTCACCATTATGCAGTGCTTTGGGCACAGCTGAGAGGCAGTGAGAGCAAGAGTTTCTTCAGTGATGGTGCAGTATCTCCGTATCTTTTCTATACTCCTCAGTGTTAAAATCATGAACTTACTAGGTTGCAATGGAACTTCAGTTGTCATTCTCTGTTTCTTCACAGCCTTACTGTCCTTAGGTGTTCTTGAGAGATTAGGACAACCTTGAGAACAAAAGAAAAAGCAGAAGTAATTTATTGCAAGCAGTACAACTGCAGAGGGGTTTATGGGATAAGGGAATAGCCCTGGAACATGGCAAATGCAAATAAGGCAGGCAGTAATGTACTGCATGTTTCAGAACTACTTATATAATAGTTAAATACTGAGGATATTATTTCATATTGAGCATGGCAGCTTTTGATATATTTAGTGAACACCAAAATGCCATTCTCAGAGATGAATCACTGCTCATCATTCCTCTGTCCCTCAACACATAAATACATTCATACATGTGCATTTGGAAAAATTATTAATAAAACCAAGAAAAATAAACTGAAAAAAACGATATATATTGAGTGTGTGCTTATGAGTTTTAAGTCAGACAACCATTTCAAATATGTTACAAATTAGAGCAACCACAAAAGGCAATCAGAACAGTATAAGTACAGGCAAGTAACTTCAAAAACATTCAGAAAAAAAAACCCCATAAATTTTATGAAGTTATAAAATTAAAAGGGGTAAACAGGAATGTTTAGTAGCATAGAGTTTTGCTTAGGGAATACAACTTTTTCTTGCTCATGTTCCACTGAAAACATTTCAGAACTTTCAAGACTGTAGCAAGGCATTTCATGGAGCTAATGAACAAAGGGGGCTCCATTCCATTCTAAGTAGTATTAAGCAAGCAGGAATTAACACAAAATAATGAATTCAACATTAATTCAAAATAATGAATTCAACATTAATTTTTCATCTTTTTACTCAAAGATCAGATCTCCTTTTGCCTCCAGCTGACTGTTTCATTGTAGTACGCTGGTCTCTGCCATGTACAATATTTTGACATGCAAGGAAGCAATATTCTCTAAGAAGAATTGAAGCTTCCATTGGTTTGCCTGTTACAAAAATCTGCAGGCTGGAAAATAACTCCCACAGGGCACTTTCTTCTTTAAAACTTCTAAATCTAAAATGTTATCCTTTTCACCTTGTTCATCTGGAGAGCAGAACATGCTAAGGTACACATGAGTCACTTCTTCAAGTGAGCTAGCTAACAGAATAGGAGACATAAATTGTACAAAATGCACAAAAATGCCTTTCAGATATGTTATGAACAAAGATTGATTGTCATCAAAGCCAAACATTCAAAGAAATTTGATCCAAAGTGAAATGTTTCGCTTGACAAAACTGCCACAGAAGAAACATTTGAATTCCTGTGTCTGTCAGTGAGATGTTCACAGTGACATTGAACATCTCATCCACATCAGTTAGCTGAAACTTGTGACACTTTCCCTGCAAAATCAGGAAGGAATTCAACATGAACATTTAGTAGATTTGGAAACAAAGAAATTTTGTATCTGGTCTTCCAACTAAAGATGAATTGCCCCAGATTTTTGCATGAACTGCTGACAGAAGTATTTGTCAAAACAAGAAACAGTTTCCCACCATCTTGTACAGAAAAAGTTGTACTTCTGTAGCTATTCCACATATTTCTATTTGGAAGTCAGCCTGGTTTATCCTGTTTTATCCAAAGAACTGGTAGGCTCAAATGTATGGTTAAGTTACTGGCATTTGTCACAAAGTAAGAATGAAATCTTTGATCTTTAGAATAGAAAAATCTTGGTTCTACTGGCCAAAGATTTTATTTCTGCTTCCTTACAAGTAAAAAATTTAAAACATTTTCATATTCCTGTCTCTATTACCAAATAATACCAGATCTTCTGAATTTTTTTAATTAAAACTGCTTTTTGAAACTGACTTCAGCTTTTCAATCAGAATGAAATCACATATTCTTTAGCTTTCCACTTTGTATTTAACAGACTTTTCTTACTTCAGATACTGTAATTATTTTTGCTTAGTGAAGCTAAAGCAGATTTGTACAGTATATGAAGATATTGCTCTCTGCTCTACAGACTTGTACCTCAGCAATGAGGGTATTTTCCAGTAATACATCCATCAGAAGTTTAGAGACTTTGCCAAAGTGTTGCTACAAGGTGCTAATACACAAAGAATTCCAATGCATAAGCTATTAAAGTGGGAAGAATTTATTCTTTTCCTCTAATATTCCCTGGTATAATTCATCTTTACCATACTTATTTCCATATACTAGAATAAAAAAATCTTTTTTTCTCCTTTTCTTAAAATAAGAATATTTTGTCCACTTTCTGGCAGTTTTTGGCTACAATCCACTCACTAACTTAGAAGTAATGACACCCTGGAAACATTTTATGCTTTCTCTACTTTTGGTTTTCCCTTGTTTTGATATTTTTGGATTTTAGCTATGCTACTGCTTGTTTCCCTACCTTGTTTACAGTGAAGTTGAATGTGTGGGCTGGTTTTGAGGCTTGAGGTACTGGGGGACATGAAGGCCTCAATGTGACTGCTGAAAATGCAGAAAACTAACTTGGATATTTAATCCCTCATATTTCCATACTCTAATTTCTGTGTAAGAAAGTTTATGTTGAACAAATTGTGGCTACTGATATTTGTATTCCCCACACAGTCAGAGCACCCACACTATCTAGTTCATTACAGAAATTGCCTTAGAATGCCTTCAGTATGAAAGGTGCTATTATAGTATCAAATTCTACTCAAGTCTGAATTTCAAATTCTTGATTAAAAAAGCATTTTGGGCTAACAGGTTCTCTATTAACATCTCACCTATATACTTTACACTGAATAATTCTAAATGATTTGTTACAGCTAGGAAGATTAAGGCTGTTTAAAATAATAGTCTGCTATTACTGCTTCAAATGAGGTCTTTATTGCAACAGTGGATTCAATATTATAAAATATTATAATCTATCAGCTACTGCCAGTGAAAGAAGCTCCTAAACACCTGTGAGGAGTGGGAGCTATTAGACTGAGATTAGCATCATACACTGGTGTCATTAGTTTTCTGAATATGTAAGTGAAAAGTAGATCAAGAATTAATTTTGTCATTCATAGCAGAGAGAAATAAAACTTTGGTTACATAAAACTAAACATGCACAGATTGTCTGAGAAGTAAGTATTATGTACAGTCACAAATTCAAGAGATCCTGGTCCTAGCCATACTTTTACTTGTGGGAATCTACTCAGATGCCCTGTCTTAACATATATATGCCCATTAAGGCAACCACAGAGATGGGTTTAAAAGAATTTAAAATAAATGTTGGATATAGAAAGGCACGGCCCTTTTGTGCACTGGTGTCCATGATTTAGCATCTCTTGCTGAGGCTAGAAACAGTTCAGAACGGAGGGAAAGGACTCCAGGGCTGGGTGGGACAGTGCCAGGGCTGGCGTGTGGCCATGTCCTGCCACAGACTGCATCCCACTCAAAGTGTGGCCCAAGAGACAACCATGGGACCTCAGAAGACTTTGGGTTGAAGAGACCTTCAAGATCATCTAGTTCCAAATCTCCTACCCCCCTACTAAGTTCTCCCTTACTGACAGCACAAAGTCTTTTATTTCTGGGTAAAGCCAGATTTGCAGTATCACACAGGCAGGGTGAGGGTGATGCACCTCACAGAGTCACTTTGTGTAGGTGTAGCTGTCAGAAAATGTCTTGGTTGCGTTTCTGGATCTCTGTAAACAGGAAGGCCCACATCCTGGAACACCGAAGCAGGAAATCACTGAACCTCCTTCAGGAGGGCTTGCTGCTCAAGCCAGTGAGTAGGCTGAGAGAAAGACAGCTTCAGAAGGGATCTCAGAAATTAGGTCAGACCAAGTTACTACCAGGGTATGCCAATCCCTCCAGTGACTCAACCACACCTGTAAACTACTTTATCAAGATACATTTTTGACATGCTTACGTACAGGAAAAAAAATTCTACTATTCATACAGTTGATTTCCAAATCAAATCAAAGGTCAATATTTTAAAACAAATATGTGAGCTTTAAAGGAGATTACTTGCCTTCTTCATTAACATGTCACAGGAGCCCAAAGGAAAGAATTACCAGAGCTGCAGGCACATGTGTAGGGGTGGCTGGCAGGCAGGAAAGGGCAGCCCTGGGGATGGCCCATGGTGGAAGGGCTGTGGAATTGCACCTACACAGGAAAGTGCCAGATACCATAGGAGCAGATCTAGAGAAAGAAAAATCTCACATGGATTTAGCCTTTTAACACAACCTAGTTCAGTAATCTTAGAAAATCCTGCAGTTAGCAGGAATGCATCAGAGAGGTTTTCATCTGCATGTGAAGGAAAAATAGCACTGACACCTGAAAATCTGTAACAATTTATAGCAGTTCATAATATTCCAAAATCAATTCTAGCACACCTTGAATTATAGTTTCAGAAGACTTTTTAAATTAATTAACCCTTTTAAACATTTTACAGTCTCTGGAGAACTGGGAAGATGGTTTTTCACTGTGCATCTATGGCAAGGAGAACAATTTGCTGCAGAGTTAACTGAGTAGTGGGAGAAAGAAACTGAGGACAACTTTTTAATATAATAATAGAAATTATCAATGAAAGCAATAGCCTTCAGTCAAGTAATCATAAAATCAATCAGAATTCAGCCAGAAATCAAATTCTGGTTTTAGAAAGGCTTAAACTAACTCTTCTGTCACGTATATTTCCTCCATGATTAAATTTAAAGTTTGAAATTATGGTTTCCCCCTAGTGATACACAAATAATCATACAGTATAATGTTTCTTTAAGAAAAGTACAGAGCAAAATATTTGCAAGTTAAAGAAAGTTAAAAAAAAGGAAGAACTTTTTTTTATAATCTCAGTCTCAACTCTGATTACCTTGCTCTCAGCACCTCACAGATTTTGAAACAGAGAATACAGCTTAAAAAGAATGACAAATAAGCTGAGTCCTGTTGAGGTTCAAGGTTTTAAAATTAATACCTTTCAATACAAGGTGAAACTTTCAAATGTACTTGGGTTTGCCACTCATTCACTGCAATTCTCTCAGTAATACATTAGTGTTACTATTTTCTGTTAGAGATTTTCAATATGATGAATTTATCTATGGATTTGAATCAGAAGCCAGGAAACCATGTTCACACAATGATTCAACCTAATCAGATCTAGTTCATCTCTCATTTCTAAGGGGTAAGGAATTTTTCTCCTCTCCCTGAGTCCCTAGGTGCTGCACAGCAGTTAAATTCTCAGTGACTCAGGCTCCCCAGGCAGGCACCTTCTCCCCGAGTGCCAAGTGCTGACCGACTCCTGTGCCCTCTCTTGCTCTGAGCTTGCACTGAGTCTTGTTTCTATTTTGGTCTGAAATTCCAGAGCAGCCATGTACTGAAGGAAACAAGGCCAGATGCTCATTGCGCAGCCCAAGCACAAAGCACAGTCCAAGACAGGCCCAAAGGAATCAAAGTTGCTGCTCTGAGAAAACAGGGAAGGAACCAGCAGTGAAATGTGGTGGTGGAGAGGGAAGGGCTGTAATCTGGAAAGGAGGAAAGACACAAATAACATAAGCCACCAAAAGAACATAATGAAGTACTGTGAAGAAAAGAAAATGATGGGCTCAGCACACCATGACCTGAAGCCTGAGAAACAGAGCCCATGGGTAAATAGTAAAGAAAATGGAGAAAGACAAGCTGAGGTAGAGAAGATATTCCAGAACTAGAATAACCTGGACAAAACTCATGCAAGAGAAAGCAGGAAAGCCTTTGGCTGTGAGAGGAAATTCTTTGGAGTCCACATGGAATTCCTGATTCCATGTGACTTTTGGTTCTGAACCAGCACAGCCATTAGCTGTGCTCCTCCTCCAGTCACATTTAGTGCTCATGAGCAACTATCAGAGCCATTACTGCTGTCAGCAACTTCAGTTCATAGGTCAAACACCCATTGGGTAAATATAATGGGTTCCCTACATTCGATTCTTTTAAGATAAAATTAATATATTTTTATAGTCTTAGTGCAGGTTTTGTGTGTACAATTTTAATGTTATTTTAGTAAATATTTTGCTTATGTCCTCAGCAATAGAATGGCTAGAAATAAGTGAAAGCAGCATGCTTGACTACATGCTTTTGAATTGTGTAGGATTGACCAAACCCCTGTTGTTTCATGTTGAAACTTGTTGGAAGATCTGTGTAAAACTGCAGAAATGGAAGCACTGTATTTAATTCCTTAATAAAACATCAATTTAAAGCCACAAATGAAAAAGACACCTTTACAGCTAGTAGAAATCAATAGAACTCAGTATTTTTTCAGATAACCATGGGAATGAGCTACAAAAATCTGTCAGAAATTTCCTACATGTCCAGTGAACCCTCTAAGCTAAGCCTACAGCTAAAGAAATTCCATTGCTGTGGAGCCTGACTCCTGCATGGACCATTCAGGAGCACACATGGGTAACCTGGGAGAGACCCAAATTTTAGAACTCAATCAAGAGTCAAGGTTCCTGTGCCTGGCCTTGCAGTCTTTGCCATTCTTACTTGCTTTTGAGGTATCATTTTCCATTTCATGTCAGAGACACAAGGCTGAAATTCCCCTGTACTGACAGGCAGCCCAGTACCACATATCCCAAAAGTAAATGAGATGGGGAAGTGCCTGCACTGAAACTAAACTCAGAGGTTGATGGTGAAACAATATGAACACAAGGAATTGTGTATGATCTATTTCAGGTAATCAGCCCTTCAAATCCAGATCATGCTGATTTTGTTGACTCTTTGTTCACTTATTGAGTCATTTCTAATGTTTTAAAACTTCAAAATCATCCTAATCTGTGTTTCATCCTAATCTGTTTTAGTCCTGTGGTCCACATATATGATGAAGGCCTTTGTTGTATTTTCCCTTTCCTGTGCAGCTGTGGAGGACAGTGACAGAGAGGCTTTGGTGGGTGTCACATCCAGCCAGGGTTAACCCACTACAGGAACAATTACAGGAACTATTACCAATTATTGCCATTGATCTGGTTGGAGTGAACAGTGGAAGCAAAGAGCTGAAGATTTCACTGTGCAGAAGGAAGCAAGGCAGGAGCTGTATTGCTACAGACATTTGAAATTTCAGAATATTCCCACTGTATATTACAACAAACTAAAGCACTCTCAAAGCTTTTCCTGACAAAGAAAAGAGGGCAGAAGAGGAAGAAAAGACCAAAACTACATTTGTAGTTACTATTTGGATGCTCACTTAGGCTGTAGGGAACCTGCATTGTGGTTTTCAATCCAATATATTGAGAGCAGGAACTTTGAAGATATTTTTCCTTTCACAGGCACACAAAGACTGCGGGTAAGAAAATTCTTTGTTTTGCTCAGAATCCGTCTCTTGGCTGAACAGAAATTACCCTCAGGACAGGAAAATGGCTCTTTGTAAAAATAAGAAAGAAGTGTATTCCAGTAGAATGTTTCAGTTTTCATAAACTTTTCCTTATTGAAAAAATGTATAATCAGAAAATTCCCACTTACCTCTAGGAAAAAATCTTTTTTGCAAGCTTTGTCACTATAATTAAATTATTTGTTTCCTAAGATAAATCTCTTCAAGAAACTAGCACTGTATTTGCATTTCTATTAAATATTCTGTTTTCATGTTATCTTGAAAACACACTGCTTATATTAACAGCATTTACTTTTTCTGCTCTTTGTTTTGAAGGCGTAGGATTTTCTCGGTACAGATAGCTATGAAACTTTTAGTAAGTGATTCAAATGTTTGGTTATTAAATGAAACTGTTTCTCATTTCAATTTAGAATTCAATTAGAATTTGTTCATTTCTCTGGTTCAGTGTTTGGAATCAATTTGCTCTGTGCTGACACATTGTTTATTTTAATGCTCAACCTTAAAAAAAAAGATTTCTGCAACAATAAATCTATAAAATAAAATGTTTAGGAATGTAACCTGTGTTTCAATGTTTGCCTTCTTCCAAACATGAATGCAAAATTCACTCTTCTCAGGATCAAACACAAGCAGTCCAGCTGACAAGGTGTGATATGACAACTGACTTACCTTACCATCCACCTCCAGCCAGGGTACTTGAAATATTAGTTGGGTGAGAATGCCTAGACATAAAAGCAGAGATGAAGTTATTCAAGTAAATTTCTACCTTAATTCTTCTACAATGTAAGCACAAATCCAAATTGTCAAATTACTGATGTATGAAGACAGCCATGTTCTTTTTCTAGGCATTTTTCCTTAGTCATTCAGCTATTTGCAAGATACTCTCCCCTTAACAGAATTTTGTTTTGTTGATTTTCAGGAATTGTTGTCTTTGAAAATACTCGGTTGTTTGCTAAATAATATATGTGGCAGAATTTTCTCTCCACTGCACTAATAAAGATTAGAGGGAAATAGAGCTCATGTGATTAAATTTGTTTGTAAGAGGATAATACATTATAAATCAGCAGCAATCATGGCCTGTTACAATTAAAATACAAGAATTAAATGACCACTTTATGACAAAACATTTCAAAAATCATGAAAAGTAATCCCATTAAGAAGTATAAACTTAAAAAAAAGAGTAGAGCTGCATATGCCAAAGATTTCACATGATTTTAAAGTCAATATATAAAAGCAGTTACAGAAATGGAATTTTATACCCAGTAATTCACAAATTTAAAGGGATATGTTGTCATGTAATAACATAATTTGTATTAATTTCTGTTGTCAGATATAAATAAATGTCAATAGTATTTAAGTATTATGGTAATACTTTAACTCAATCCCTGTACCTTAAAAAACTCTTTATTAAAAAAAAGCCCCAAACCTTAATCAAGTCACTCTGGCCTAATTTACAAATAATTACAAGAGCAGATAAGATGTCAATGATTGCAAACTGGTGTGATCTGACTGCAGGATGAGATCAAACTGTCACACATCTGAAGATGAGGCCTTTACTTATTTTCCTTTAGGAGCTGTGTGTGATTTACCTTTTTCTGATAAACAGCACTCAGGTCTTGAGCTTTCTGCTTGCCAGATGCTATCTAGAACTCCAGAACTGAGTCAGAGACAGCTATCTGGGAGAAAGCAAAAAAGAACAAAGACAAAGCTTCACACAGAAAAGGACATTTCTGTACATGCATGTGCAGCTCATCAGCTGTGATGGCCACCAGCATGACAGAAATCTTAAAGCTAAAACATCCCAGGAGGCCAAAACTGAGTCTGTGGAAATCAGGCAGTGAGGAGAGAGAGGAGAGAGGTGGTGGGAAGTTCACAGGGCTCAGAGAAGAGACTCCCTCCCCTCGAAAAATGCACTGTACTCCTATCCACAGCAACTTTAGTCCTTTCACATCATCTTCATTTCTGCAGAGTTAAAAAATACCATGATTTGAAAAGGTTTGGAATGTTTTCGATCAGGTATTTGCTTGTAAATGAGAACATTGGTAATTGCCACGTGTACTTTGTACTCTATTATCCAGACATTTTAGTCTGGATAATAGAGGACAGGTTCCATACTGTATTTAAATGTAGGGTTACTCAGCTTCAGAAAATAAGTTATTTTTATGTATTATCTATCATGATTTATAAATTATTTATCATGAGAATTGCTCTTCTTGGCAACAATATCCTTTTATTGGTGTAATAAAATAGCTCAGAGTAAAATAAATCTTTGAGTGCAAAGTACAATCATAAATAGGATAAATATTACTCCATTTAAATAACCTAGTCCTATATTTCCCTCTCTCCAAATCAAATCTTCTCCTTTTAGATTTAAATAAGATTTTTCTTATTTAATCAATTATAATATATAAAAATCAATATTTTCATATTATATCAATTTTTCTCTAGAATATATTCTAACTTTGGGTTCACTTGAGTAATCTTTTCTTTTGTGATCAGTTTCAGTGAGATCTTAGTGCTCTACAGATCCTCTTGATTTTTCAGATGAATATTTTAGTAAATGACAAAAACTCGATGAGGTTTTAGTCACAGCATTAATATCAGCAGCAAATCAAAGATAATCCAGGAAATTCTTGTCAATGATCTGGTCTGCCTTGAAGCTTTTGGATAAAAGGTGAAATAGTGGTTGGGACAGTGTCCTCTTGTCTAATATGTCCATTTAATTTCCTGTCTTCTCTTGTGAAGTGTAAAAGTTGTTAGACTGGTCAGATAGACTCAGGTGAATTCAGTTTCATTTAATTTAGCTTTATCTTGCATGTTTTATACAAAGAATCTCAACTGGTGCCTGAATTTAAGAGTTACTTACATCAACTTTTCAAATTTCTGTTAAAAAGAAATAAACCTCAATCTCAGCCAGTGAAGATTCATGGTATCTCAGTAAGCACTGAATATCTCCAAACCAGATTATGTGCTTTCTCTGAGGGAGAAAAGTGTTACCAAACCAAGATGAATGAAATGGAAGTCTATGAAGAAAGTGTTCAGTTATTTGAAGACTAACTGCAAACAATAATTCCTGGAAATGTTGTATATTGCTTTAAATAAAGAAATGCCTCCTAATTAAATATGTTTCCATACTTGTCACTTTTTGCCATTTTAAAACATGAACAATCATAAGTAATCATAAAGGCTTGTTCTGGAAGACACTATATCTTCATTATTGTGAGGAGCACTAAATAACCTAAATATGAAGTGTGTGCAGACAGTTCCAGGTTAGCATAAATGATAAAATCAAGGCCAGTGTTCTAGAAAACATATTCAGTGATAACCAAAACACATGAATGTGTTTATCAATCAGTGTGAACTAACTGGATGGTCACTTTCTAGAAACTTTCCAGTAAGAATACTTGTGTAAAATTTTGATGCCACATGGCTAAGTCTAAAGTTAAATTTATCATTTAAACTTCAAGAATCTTTCTGAGAAATTATGCACAAAAGCAGTTGCTGATGCCAGAAGGTATTGGTATTATTTCTTAAATCCTCAAGATAAAAGCTTCATTCATAAATTATTGTTTGAACAGTTCTTGAATGAATGTGCCTTAAAGTGAATTAATCTGTCCCAAAAAACCCACGTGGAATTAACAAGCTAACACCATTTCAAGAACATGACTTAGCACTGCTTGAAAGCAGAGCCATCCCCCTAAGTACACATTCCCACTTTCCTATTCAAGATTCCTTTTTAAGTGTAATAGAATCAAAAGAAGACTGGGAAGTGAAAGAAGGAAAATGGTTGTGATTCTAAGTGTTCCTTGGATTTAGAAATGACATTATTTTAAAATTAGGCTGTGACTCTGGCAGAACAACAGGTGAGCTAAAGCACAGAGTGAAAAAAAGGTTTTGCTGGGAAAATCTGTCAATCTGAATAATTAAGTGGTTCCACTTGTTGGAAGAAAAGGACCTGGAAAATGATTTGGCAAACTGTAATTCACCCTTAGTGCCTGGGCAAAAAAGATCTATAATTTCCCCCAGCCTTAACAATAAATGTGGTTCATGTAAACAATGAGAAATATACAAAGGATTTTCCTCTTTTCACAGGTCAGTAGAAATTCTACTTTTTCAATATCTCTTATGCATCACCACAATGGGCAAAATAGTTTTTTTCAGACCTGTACTGTTTTCCATAAATTTCAAGGATACCATGTACCCTGCAGATCTGAGTGAAGGATTTGTACATATTGAAAGAACAATACTCTTCACCTTCCTGGCTTATGCAAAAGAGGGAAATAAGTAAACAAAAAGTATTTACATCTTATGAAAATGTTGTAATGGTATGCTTCCCAAAAGATCTGGAAAAAGATGGGCATATTTTGGACAAGTCTTCACAGAAAACATGAAGAGATGTTAGATGCTCAGATATTCGGGTTTGGAAATCTGGTTACCAGCTAATGAAGGTATATTTAGATTATAGATTAGATCTGAATTCTTAGAGCTTTAGTAATCCCCCAGGGCTTCAACAAGCAAGGACTTTAATGTGCAAAGACTTCCTCAGCAGCATCCTTTCAGAATCTCATAATTTAAAAGCAAATTTGGCTTTATGGGCTGGATCAAATGTGGTGTTTCCAACTAGTGAGGGGGAAACATTGAAGAGTGGGCTGGTGGAATTTAGGCTTTTCTGAAATAATGGCATTCAGCAAATAGTATTGCTGTTACAATCCAATAGGGTGGAACAGGTTAATAGAGTGGAATGTTCTTCAAAAATAAGGAAATAGTTGATATGAATATGCAGAACCCAGTCAAATAATTAACTTTTGTCCTGTCCCCCAGAGACAATCTTCTGCTTGATGCCTGCCACTGCAAAACATTTCTGCAGGTATGTTAACCCAGAATTACAGGATTTCAAGTTACTGCCACTTTCTGAAAGAGGCTCCCTGGGAAGTGAATATCTGAATATCCAATTTCAAGAGGTATCAGCCAGCTAAAACATTTCAGGGTCCTTGCAGAGCATTCAGATCTGTTTTGCATACCTTACGTAGGGAAGGGAAGACCTTCTGCCTGGATGTTGCTTCCACTGACCTAAATTTTGATGAGGATACCCAAGCATTTGTACAGCTGCCCTCTTCTGGAGGTCTGCCTCATGTTTTCAACCTGACCCACAAGGAGATGCTGAAATTCATTAACTTGAAAACACAAAATACATATTTGAGCAGTGCAATGGGACTACTACTTGCCTTGTTGCAACTAACAATGTAACACATCATCTTGGAATGACCAGATATCCTGCAAATTGTATAAAAAGGCCTCTTACCACTCAGATGTGAGTCCTGAACAAAAAATATCAAGTACTTCAGGGTGGTTTTGTTTTGTTGCTGGGCTTTGTTTTGTTTTGTTTTGAATTTTTAATCAAAAATCTTCTAGACAGAAATCAAACAGTAATTATGGGCCAATTATATAAATAAAGTTCCATTAAATAACAAAAGCAAAAAAGAAAACATAAATTACTTTAAGGCAAATCTGTCAGTCTTTCACTCCAGGATGCCACTTGAATGTGTGGCATTTTGGCACCATGTCTGATTCTGCATTAATGTTTACACTTTTTGTTCCCAGGACACAGAAGTTTCCCTACTCTAAGCAAAACAATAAGTAAATCAGTATTCTGTAACATCAAACACAAAAGATGCTAATGTTTAAGGGGAAGGGAAGACTTTGAAAAAGAGGCGGTGGTAAAAATTAATTCTACCCTTCTGGTTGGGTTTTTGTCCTCCAGCCAATGTCCATTTTTTAATACTTTGTTAAAGGCTTCCCACTGCTGTTTATGCCTGGACCACCTGTTCCCATCATGCCCTCAAATCAGCAGGGCTTGACACTGCATGGGACAGTTCATAAAAACACAGTTCAACAGCAGGACATTTAGGGTGACCAGTCTGGATCCCATGAGCTGAGCGCTATTTCACTTCAATGAAAACCTAAATGTTTATAATTAGGAAGAGTAAATTTGATTGTAGGTCAGGCTGGTGGAAGTGAAGGAAAAGAGACTTTGAATAAAGGCTTCAAGTACATTTGCAACAAGAGGGTCAGAGTGAGGGAAAAAGGGACAATGAAGAGTAAGGAATGTAGATCATGATTTCCTGAGTTAAAGGGATGCAAATGATGTTGAATAAAGAGAAGGGAGAGGCAACTTTTCTATTAATAGATTAAAGTAGGAAGAGCAGGTGATAAATCATCTCATACAAAGAGGTAAATGAGTGGTGTACAGAGGAATAGAGACAAGAAGAGAAGGTTAAGTGGTAGATGGCTTGGAGATTCAACAGGCAGGTTAGTTAGGTAAATAATTGTTGACTGTCAGTTTTAAAAGCTCTCTGAATTTTAAATTTTAATTCAACCTTCACATCCAGTCTCTCACAAAACTTTTTTATCCATAGGTATATATTCACATCTGGAAGAAAAAAAGTCCTGAAACACAGCTGCAAGTCTTTGTTGTTTATCTCATAGGAAACATTTCTGACTGCAAAGCTGGAGCTTTCTGGTTCCTTTAACTTCCTCTCATTGCTACAGACATTGGACTCTGCCTAACAGCTGACACATCGTGGAATTAAGGTTCTATTGCCATTCCAGGAGGTGAGGAGAAAAAGGAGCTCCTCCTTCTTCTGGAATTAAGAGCTTTTCATTCACTCCCATTACATAGCAGCCTCAGGCCTCTATCCTTGGACTTTTTGTGGAGAAAACACTTTATTCCAGCTCTTGGCACTATAGTGTTCTTTGACATTCAGTCCATGGTGGTATTATCCCACACACAACACCACACTGAGGGAGAATCCCAAACCTTTAAGAAACAGCACTAGATCTCAAACATTTTATCCACTAAATCTGAAATTATTTTTACATACTTCCACAAGTTGAACCTGAATGCAGACCCTGACCAGGTCTTTCCCCAGTGCATATTTCCTGGTAAAATGAGAGGCTTGCTTGGACAGAGGCAGCTTTCTCTGCAAAGAACATGATACTTAGCTAAGAGCCTGAAGAGGGGTTGAGAGACAGGTTAAAAAGTCAAAGTCAAAGGTTTCTTTGTACGAAGTTCAGGAAGGTAGAAAAAATATTAATGATGGACTAGAACACAAGGTTTTATGAGCTATCTTGTACCTGGTGAGGCTGATACAGATCCAGAGCCAACAGCAATAATCTCCTTGCTCATTCACTCCACTGTCTCTGCTTGGAGCCTTACAATTATGGGTAAATAGCAGGTTCATTAGAGCTGGGTATACAAAGAACTGGCTCAGATCCATGGTCCTCAGTGTTTTCATAATGTACTTAATGGTTTCTTCATACACTTTAAAAGCTTTTGTAGCTCAAACATTGCCTTTTTCATAGTTATCTGCAATCCAGAAGATAAGAGAGTTAAAAATAAGATATTTTAAAACAGTTAAACCCAGTCTTTTTATCCTAGACAAAGCAGAAACTTGTCAGAAAACATTTAAGGAAACTAGCACAACATGAATGCAAAGTATTGCATCTGGCCCAGGCTCTGGCCCTGGGGACAACACCACACTGAGGAGAATCCCAAACCTTTAAGAAACAGCACTAGATCTCAAACATTTTATCCACTAAATCTGAAATTATTTTTACATACTTCCACAAGTTGAACCTGAATGCAGACCCTGACCAGGTCTTTCCCCAGTGCATATTTCCTGGTAAAATGAGAGGCTTGCTTGGACAGAGGCAGCTTTCTCTGCAAAGAACATGATACTTAGCTAAGAGCCTGAAGAGGGGTTGAGAGACAGGTTAAAAAGTCAAAGTCAAAGGTTTCTTTGTATGAAGTTCAGGAAGGTAGAAAAAATATTAATGATGGAATAAAATACAAGGTTTTGTGAGCTATCTTGTACCTGGTGAGGCTGATACAGATCCAGAGCCAACAGCAATAATCTCCTTGCTCATTCACTCCACTGTCTCTGCTTGGAGCCTTACAATTATGGGTAAATAGTAGGTTCATTAGAGCTGGGTATACAAAGAATTGGCTCAGATCCATGGTCCTCAGTGTTTTCATAATGTACTTAATGGTTTCTTCATACACTTTAAAAGCTTTTGTAGCTCAAACATTGCCTTTTTCATAGTTATCTGCAATCCAGAAGATAAGAGAGTTAAAAATAAGATATTTTAAAACAGTTAAACCCAGTCTTTTTATCCTAGACAAAGCAGAAACTTGTCAGAAAACATTTAAGGAAACTAGCACAACATGAATGCAAAGTATTGCAGTAATATAATTCCTGCTTCAAATACACACCTTCCTCTGGGATTCTGCCCATGTAAATATCACCACATTTTCTTTTTAAAGATTTTGCTATGCATGTGAAGTGGGTATTAAGACACACTGCTGAATTTAAGAAAAATTATTGAAAATCTTATTTGACTGAGGCCCAGCTGTCCCACAGACTTTTATTTTGCCCCACCATTGAGGAGTTGGGGCTTCTGCCTCTGTCTTTCCCTTGGTTCACAGCCTTCCACCAATTCTGAACATGTGCATATTTCCTACACTTTTTGACATCATCAAGCTGGCAAGTGTCTCATCCAATTTGCTGGGGCAAACCAAGGTGCTGGCATGGCTTTCTTGAATGGTAAATATCATCACTGAGTATGTAACAGCTGAGAATTTTGCCTCTAGCATCTGCCCACATGCCGCAGCATTATCTGGCCTATCCACAATCGATCTGCTAGCAGGAGAATAAATTAAAACAAACAAAAAACCCCCAAAGAAACAAAACCCAATACAGACACAAACCCAAGCATTCAACTCTAACTGAAGCTGTCTTTCTTTAACAAATACAGAAATATGACATCTGCTTCAAAAAGTAAAGTTAACAATGAGATCACTTAAGCTGCCCACACACTGCCTCCTGCAAAGCAACAAACATGATACAGACACAGAGGAAGAAATTCTGTCAAATTCCATGGGGTTACTGTTGCTTGGGAAACCACTTCCTTGGTAACTGCAATGCATTCTCAGCACGACTCAGTATCAATTTCTCTCTGGCTCTGAGAGACACAAACCTGCAGTATAGTGTGAAGTGAGGACCAGAAAAACAAAAAGCCAATAACAAGAAAACCAACCTGAAGGAAAAAGAAGAGAATGAGCCAAAGATTTCTTCTTGTTGTTGTTTCAAATGTGCCTAAATAAAAAAAAATAACATAATCAGAAATCTATCTGGAAGTTGATTTTAATGTTTTTTGGAGGAGAAAGCATGGGTATGTGTCAGAAAGTGTGTCTTGAATCATCAGGCTGAGGCTGGAGACAGGTTCTTGTGTGGGTCTGGAGAACTGGCGCTGAGCCTGAAGGTTGGCTGTCACTGGTGTTTGCTCTGCTCCAGTTTGTCAGGACATTTGTTGCTGAATCCACACTATAGAATGCAGTTTAAGGAAAGATCTGTTAAGAATAACTCACTTTATTTAAACATAATTTCTAAAGAAAATTGTTGCAAAAAGGAGACATAAACCTTCGAATCCTTTCCCATACTGCTCCAGAGGAGTGGCTCAGTGATACTGCTGCTAAGCCACTGACAGTTTCCCTACTGCTAGAACACAGTGATCTTCCTTTAGAAGTATTGATTTGAGCTCTCTGTATAGAATGCAAAATTTGGTTTATTCATTGTTTCACACCAAAATCCTGTCATCTGCTTACCTGGACCTCCAACTTCTCTTTGGCAACAGGCATGTAAGCAGCTGAGCACAGTTTTTGTTCACGGAGTACATAAAGGAAATTTAGTTTTTATATTAAACAAATAGAAGAAATGCTGTAGTTATAGCACCAGCAATTTGGGGTTTTTTTTCCCTTTATATTTTTCTGGGCCTTCTATCAGAATCGTTATTGTGTTGTTCCAGTACAGAATGTGTGTTCACTGGAGGTTTCTTTTCACATAGCTGGAAATGATTAGGGTGGCAAAAAGGAGGCACCATGAGCTCTCTGCTTCTTCCATTTGTATTAAGTAGCTTAGGACAGAGTGACTCTAAAAAAGCAAGTAAAATAAATAAGGATACTAGAGAAATCTTTATGTCACCCTCTTTCTCAGTGCAATGAACTACTCCTTTTATGTATGTCTGTTTAAATATATCGATTTCTATCTGTACACAGACATACACACACTTGCCTTTTCAAGGTCAGTAATAAATTAGTTTTGTACTTTTTTGCAGACAAAAAATTAACTGGTTGAAGCTATTTTGTTCTTACAGAGGGAGCATCAGCAAAAAAACATTAATAGTGTCATTTTAACACCTTTAGCTCAAGCATGCCTTCCACCCACACTCCAAATGGCAGAGGATATACGTAAAACACATCTCTTCCAGGAATTCAGGAACTTCTTGAGTCAATGCAAACATTGGTGCTAAACTGCAATAATATACTCATCCCATTTCCTGGGGCTGTTGCCTGGATTAAATACAGGGACAAATCAAGGAATCTGAAAATTAGAACAGTTTATCATTTGTTCTCTGAAAATGCAGAAATTTGTATATCTGCTGTGGAGTATGTGGCTGTGGAGACAGGGCAGGAGGATATCCCTGGAATACCAGAAAAGATATGATGGAGATCTGGGATAGATCTGGGTAACAACAACGGAAAGGGCACTCTCTCTTTTGGTGCTGACTACCTGGGTCAGAACTAGATTCACTTCAAGTATAGTGTCTTAATTCAGAAAAACAAATTAGGAAGTTTGGAGGACTTGAACTGATATTATATTGTGTTACTATGCTCAGGTAGCTGAAACACTTCTTCAGCATATGTTTACAGTGTTTTGAGATGAAAAACAACAGTGGGAAATGCCAAGTCTTCCACATTGCTGAGATAGCACTTAAAATGTTTTGGCAGTGCTCCTTCCCCTCCCTGTGAAATTTAATTCTCTATCCAAAAGCACCAAGTAGCCATTAGGATTACCATTATTTGGACACTGATGCCATGAAAGCTCTAGACTTGAATGTGAAGCTGTAGGTCTCATGGTGCATAATTGTTGTCTCCAAACTATTCTTGGAAGAATAGCAGGAGGTTATATATATGTAAAAACAAACCAGACAAAACAATTCCAACAAAAGCCAAAGCCAAAAGCCCAAAGTGAATTGGGGTAAGTCAGGTTTTCTGTTTGTTCTGGTGTTTTTAAAGGAAGTTTTCTACAGTTACATAATCCAGAAATGCACATGCAATACTTCATTCTTCTGCTGTCGGCATTGCTGTACTATGAATTTAAATACTGCAGTCAGACTACTTCCTTTGTTTAGATGAGAGAAAAATTCTTGAGTATATCATGTTTATATGCAAAAATTTACCACTGTGATTTCATATCCAAATTTGTATCTTGTAGAACAATTACATATTCTTAAGACAATAAAGTATTAATAATGTATATGCTTTCCTAAGCAAAAACCTTGCTTCTGTGCCTAGAGTTTATTGAATATTTCACCATTGAAGTCACAATAAAAAAAAAAAATTAGGGCAAATATTAAACACATGTGAAAATGGGCATCCAATGCATAGGATGTTGGGCTTGCACCCTGTGGCCTGTTTCAGCAAGCACCACGAAAAACCAATACAATCTGGGGAGGGGTTCAGTATGTCACTTTATCAGTTCCTAACCCAATAAAGTGGGCTACTACAAAGTCAGGGTTCCAGGCTTTGCTGAGCCATTGTCCCTCAGGGTCAGTGTGTGGGAGCCACCACTGCAGCCTGATCCCCGGGCTGTGAGATGTGGAACAAAATCTGAATCAGGCCCTGTGCTGAGGTGATGGCATCTGTCCATTTGCAGTGATTTGAAAAACCATGTTTAGAGAAGTATTTTATCGTACCTTCCCTTATAGGAGGCCCTTGAAAATATATGTATTGTATAGGTGGCCTGTGAGTCCTAGTAAAATATATCTGTATTATAACTGAATATCTGTGTATGGGCTTTGCCCTGGTAGGTCCCAGTTATTCTTGAGGGGCTGCAGCTGCAATGTCCTTCACTGGGCTGCAGCTGTGGCCAGTCAAGGTAACTGGGATAAAAGGGGGTGGGCTGGCCAGTCAGGGAGAGCCTTGGAGGAGCCCTGACTGAGAAGACCCTGAGTCTAAAGCTGTGAAGATCTGCTGCCCACGAGAAAACACTGAGAAGGTACGGGACCCTTGAAATACGATAAACACATCATTCCTTATGTAGCTCCTAACGTCTTCCAATCTGCTGTTTAAATGAAAAAAAAATAGGGTTCTGCAGACTGCAGAAATTCACGTAAGATAAACCAAATCAAGACAGTGTTTTTGAAGTCTCTATACACTGACATTTAAGAAATACTTCAGAAAAAGAAAAGATTGGAAGAAAAAGAAGCCTGATTTTTAAAAAGACTTTTTTTATTATCTCATAGGATCAGAGTCTCTCCCTGCCACTATGCCTTTAATTAGATAAATACTGCTGCTTCTCATATTCTTGGCTTGATTCAAGGGAAAAACAGCTAGCTTTTTAAAAGTCAGAGTTTGTATATTTGATTTCTCAGAGGATTCAGTTATGTCTACAGTCTATGGGATTGAACTGAGATAAATATTCTTGCCTTTCAGGCATTCATTTGCAGGCACATCAGGTTTTCAGTGAATTTTTTAAAGTATGTTTGCCATACATCTGAAGGAGGAATTCTTTTTACATGGAATGAGTAACAAACTTCCTTTTATCTCTTGCCATGGTGCAGATCAAGGCACTAACTTGTTACCTCACTATGCAAGAGATACTGATTTTTTTTTTTTGGTGATGAAGCACAGTATGATTAAACTTATTTCAGGTCTGGTTTCATTACAGAATTTTATCAGTTTTTGTCTGTAAAGTGTTCCAAAGCAGTCTCAGAAAGCTTTATGGCTCTTCAATATTAGAATACATGGATAAATTTTCAAAAGAAGTGTTTTCAACATATGAAGTTCCTGTGAAAAATTTTTGCACAGACAAAAATTAGTAAGTATTATTCAGAGAAAAACTGCTGGAATATCAGACACTTGTACTCAAACCAAGGATTTATACAAAACAGGAACAAATATCCATCTTTCTTGTACCTTTGGTTGAAATCCTAATCACTGGGATATTGGTATTCTGTGCCATTTCTCATACTTCTTTAAATATGCATCAAACTAATGAAGGCTGATTTGGAACATCGCCCATGACGTTAATGAATCAGGAAGAGCAACATCTCAAACCTTGGGCTCCCAGCAGCCAGCCCAGTGCTGCTCTCTGATGTTTTCACAAACTTAATTTGCATGGTCTTAATTTGTTTCACTTCAGAATAAAGAACAAATGTCAAACCCCTCTAATTTTAACAGAGCTCCCATTTTCAGGCAGGCTTCCCTACCATTTCTGAAGGCTTTTCCTCACAAGGACTCACATTGTCAATAGATGAAATCAAACACAGTCCCATGAAATACAGCTCTCCTCCAGTATAAACCAGTATAAATGAGCAATTAGTCTAAATTCTGGTTAAACCTTTCCCTGGGGCTGCAGGGAGCCCAAGCACAGTCAGCTCCAGGCAAGGATTGATTTGCAGAGGTGCATGCTGTCCCATTTAGGCCACACCAAGACCCTGTATTTCCAAACATCCCTCTAAACCCCAGGCACGGAGCACAGGTGGCAGCTTAAAAATAGTACTGAGGAAAGCTCTGAGAACACCAGTGGGAGCAGCTATTACAGTGGGGTAAAGCAGGGAAATTCCAAGGAAATATTCAGGGTCTTAATAAGACTCATTATTTCCAGTCCATGGCCTCACCCTTCTGATACTTCCCTTCACCCCCACACCACATCTCTTCTCTCATGTCTCCCCAGTAAAATGAATTTTTGTATTGCAGCAACTTGGTTGCCCCTTAATTCCCTTTGGATTTCTTCCCACTTACAAGTATATGTTTTATCTCCCTCATTGGATAGGTTTAAGGGGAGGAAAATGTAGTTGCTGTCACGTTCTCCTTGTCCCTTGTGCTTTTCATCCACCACTCTTCATTAGCATAACCTCCCATGACTGTTAGTAAGTAAAAGTAACGAGGGTTTCTGCTGCCACTCACTGAAGAGGAACTGAACTGATGTCACTTCCAGCAGACAAGTTTTCAAAAAATACTGACAAGAGATTAGCTTAAAGCATTAAAATAAAAAGGTTTCTCCCTTAATGAATAAAAATTGACACCCCAGCTGGCACAACACCCCCTGGACTGAGCCACCTGACCACTTCAGCCTCCTCTCTCCTAATCACCAGGATATTCATGTGACCACAGCCTCAAAGATCATTCCAGTGCATATTTGTGTCTCACAATTTCATATCCAGAGTGGCTCAGACCATCACAAATGATCAAATCATTTTCTAAAGCAAATACTTTAAAGCTAATGAAAATAAGGATGCAGCTAAATGTTGTGTCTAGCATAAGGTTATTTGCTTTTTGTTTTCAGCTTGCTAAATTATAGTGCTCCTATAACTGACACTGTTTGTGATACTTTTGTTAACAATTCTAATACAACCAAATACGAACGTACAGCCAAGAGTCAGAGATCTTTCTTCTCATTATTCAGGTAAAGAGAGAAAAGAAAGGGAGATCTATAAAATTATGAGTATTATGAGAAAGCTTAACAGTAATATTTATTCTTTGTTGTAAAAATATGACTAGGATGCAAATTCAAACCAAAATTAGAAGCAACTTCACACAAACTGAACTATGGAGATTATTGCTGATACATGGCATTGATCCAGTTTATATGCATTCAAAAAGTACATTTATGATTTTATGGAATGAAAATTGGAGAAAGTACAGCTTTTCCTTTACTATCCTTAAAAGGTGGCAACTATGTGGTAATATATTGACAGACAAGGGACTGAGAGGTAGCTAAGACATCAGTTACTAAGATGGAGGACAGCACCTGCCTGAAAAATCAAGTAAAAATTGATTCTTTTATGCAGCTTCTGCCAAAACTAGAGCAAACCACAAAGAAATGTGTTGCTTGCATGAAAAAACTGGCTTGACATTTAAAGCCTAAATCCCCAGAAAACGCACAGTGCTTAAGGATCTGATTCACACTTCTGCAGATAAGCAGACTTTTGTTTCATGTAAAGGAAGGAAATGCTTGAACTCAGAGTTTTTCCTTAAATGTAGCTTATTTCTTCAAATAATATAAATTGTTCTAGAGACTTCCTTTTCTTAACATTGGGATGACATTCAATTCAGATTTCCATAAAATTGAGTAAAGAAACAGTCTAGTCAAAAATAAAAATTTTCTCTCAGTTATCCCTCTCATGCCACAGTAATGTGACACTGTAAATACAAAACATACCCATAATTTTAGGGAGTACTTGTATGAACAATGGGCTTAATTGTGTTGCTTGTATTGAACTTGAAGTAGTCCCAGTTGCACTGAATTTTCTATACCTTTATCAATGAAATGAAAAAGACAAATGGGGCAAAATGAACAATTTGATTTTGGAGCAACAGTTTATTAATAGACCACTCCTTTTTTTCCCCTTGTTTTGTTGTTTTTTTTTTTTTAAGAGGACTTTTTGACCACTGTGTATTGTTTAAACACAGCCATCATTTGCTAAGGGATGGCAAATCTCTTTTCTTTTTCCCCTTTAGCTGTTGCCTCAAGCCTTGCTAGTACTGCTCAAGTGGTGTCACAGTTGCAAGGTCGCACCACAGACCTGCCCTCAGCTGATTGTCCCCAGGTCTCCCAGGCCACCTTCTGCAAAGCTGATGCTTTCCAACAGTAGGAAATTACTACTCCCAGCAAAAGTGTGAATATGAACCCAAAATTAATATTCTCATTCTCTTTTACAGTACTGAAAAGGGGACTATTTTAAATATCTTCTGTGGAATCATCAGATTGAGTCAAAGAAATTCTGGTGTCTGACAAGACTTGTAATTAGATTGTTGAACTATTTTCCTATCCAGCAGTAGCCCAAACAAGAACAAAAACCAGTAAGTAATTGCAGTCTACATTAACCTTTACCATTCAAAAGCTAACCCATGAACACTCTGGTTCTTCATTAAAATCAGCTTTAAAAACTTTTTTTATTATTTACCAACCTCCAGGTTATGCGTGAACTTTTGTGAGGTCCCCCTGATCAAGTAGAGCTTATTAGCTTCCAGACTCCACACAGCCTACAAGGTTCAAATTTTAAAGCCTCAAAACCTTTTGCCCCAGACTCCTGACATTTTCACTAACTTCATTTGAAATGGTGATATGTATGCACATTTCTTTGACCCTCACTTGTGTACATCTTCTCCCTAAAATACTCTAAAGTCAAAAGAAAGTTGCAAACACCACTGCATAAACAGTTTTTTTAAATGCAAGGACAGAAAGGGCAAGTTTAGCAAATTGTCTGAGCAAGAAAAGTATTTGTTAGGGAATATGTCTTAGTGTGCGCTTTAGTACTACTTTAACTCTTCACATGAACAAACCTTATTTAGCCCTCAATTTTGAAAATGTGGTTTAAATTTAAATGAATGCAACTCTTCCTGTGCATTGCTAGTAACAAACACAACTAATTTAAATCTATTTTTAAAATCAGGAGACAGGACACATGCTGTAAAAAGACCAGGATAAACATTCTGAGTTTGAAATTTTAAATTAAAACATTGGGATATATGAGGTTCTCACTTTTGAATAGTGAAACATCAGGAACATTCAGAGACAGTGAGGGGTCTTTCCCCTGGATTCCTTAAGTAACTCCACAACTCTCTTCTGTTTTAAACAGAGAGATTATTACTCATTTAAGAAGGACTCCAGGAGAAGAAGAGGTAAAAGCAGGGACAGCTTGGTATTTAGTACTGCAAAAACAACCACTGCACCATAACCCAAAATTCAACTAAATATAATACATGAAGCCAAGACACCTGGAGGAAGAGAACTTCCATCACCCATCTCTGCCTGTCTGTACTAGTTTGAAAACAAACCAGTGGGAGATTACAAGTCAGAACTAGAGCTTAATAAGAAAATGAAATAAAGGCAGAAAACACTGGCTTAAACTGATAGAGTCAGTATACAACCTGACACCCTGTTGGCCAGGGTGATGGTGGCAGTCAGATTAAATGGTGGCTGCAGTCCTGTTGGAGTGATGAATGCAATTCTGTTGAAGCTGTGATCCTGTGGAAGGGCCTGGTGTCACATTCACATTCTCTGGAAAAATCCCTTCGCCCAGGATTTTTCTCCTGGGAATGTGAGAAGCCTCAGAGAGAAGGGAAACGATTATTATTTCATTTTGTTCTGCTGTGTTTTGCTTGTGTGGAGTGTGTTTGGAGATTGTTTACCCACAGGTGATTGCCTGATTGGTTTCTGGTGTGAGTTGTTTTCACTCATTGGCCAATCAGGGCCAAGCTGTGTCAGGATTTTGGAGAGAGTCACAAGTTTTCATTATTATCTTTTTAGTATTCTGTAAGTATCCTTTGCATATTCTTTAGTATAGTTTTAGTATAGCATTCATTAACATAATATAGTATTATAATAAATAATATAATATTATAATAAATAATAAATTAGCCTTCTGAGAACATGGAGTCAGATTCATCATACCTTCCTTTGTCTGGGGACAATGCAAATACAATAGCCTGGCCTTCCTCTGAAGGTCCAGTGGTGGTTATTGAGCTCTTGTCCTCTGGGAATCCAGTAGGCAAAGGCTTCCTGGGGTGCTCCAAACCTCAGATTGTATCCAGGCAGGAATGCTTGGCTCCTCCTCCTGGGTGGAGCATGTCCCAGTGGGATGATGTAACTCTGTGAGTCATGCAGAGGGACTTGAGAGCCCATTAGTGCAGCTAAACCTCAGGGGGAGTTATCAGGCATGAGATAAGGAGCACTGCCCCATCTGCTTTAACAGCTTATGAAGATGGTGACAGAATACATTCCTGTGGTTACATCTTACACTGTAACCTAAGACACGGTCCAAGAGTGGGAATTGAGTTCATGGCCCGGAAGAGTCCATTATCACAGTACAACAGTTCCATGGTTTTTGGGCACAGTGGATGCCATGCCATTTTCTCAGGACAAAAAATGAATTGAATTGAATAGAATACTTCAGTTAGAAGGGACCTACAGCAATCATCTAGAGATTGTGTGCAATCACTTAGGATCAAAGAGATACTTTTTGCCCTAAAAGGAATAAAATTGCTAGTCATAATTTTTGACCATCTTAAAGTGACTTAGAAAACATCAAACTAGAAAATTTTCAAATTTTCTCACCTCTTTTCTTCCCTATGTTCACTTACAAATTTCTATGGTGTGGAATATATTATCAACTATTTAACCATCAAGAAGCCATATCAATTAATAGCACAAATGTCTTATTGTATTTTTTTTATTATAAGTAAGTTTTATGGCAGAATTCCTGTGGACACTGTTCTTGTAGATAATGATTTGTAGTACATAGCGCCCTGAAGGCATTTTAAGAGTTATTCTGATCCCTTTCTCCCCCTAAGAGGGTGAAAATTTAACATGGAATCAGAGTGTTTTTTTTGATTTTTAAAATGTTAAAAACAGGGTGGATTTTGAAGGATTCTTATTCTCATAAACAAGCAAACAAAAAAAAGGGCAAAAAATCTTTTAAAACTGTCTCATAGGGCACATTTGAAACCAGGACAAGTAAACTGCCATTACCTATATGTTAGGATAACTTGTGCTTTAGTGTCTTTTCCGTTTATTTGCTGTGCAAACTGCTTAGGAGCAGAGGAAACCATAAGCTCCAGGAGCCAATCTGCCACTGTTGTCTGTTTATGTAGTCTGATAGAATTTACATGGGCTGGCAGAAAAAATTGCCCTTTGCATGCTTTGTCTCTAGGGGAATTTGGAAGTATGTCCAAGTTTTATAAAATAATGATAATCGCAAAATACACCAAGCACAAATAACAGATTTTCTAAGGCTTTTTCTAAGCAAGTTAGGTCTGTGGACAAACAGAAAATAACAGATAATTCCTTAAAAGAAAAGGAAAACCAACCCATTTATGCATCAAAGTTAAAGTGGGTCACTCTGCAACATAAAGCACATTTTTAGTGGATATAAATTTAGCAGCTCTCTGCAGCATTATGCATGACAGCTGTCTTGTGATATTTCAAGTATAGAACAGGTCCCTGGAGACACCATGTAATTTATAATGGACTAACCATAATGAACCATAGCAGTCAGAAAAGGAGCTGGTTCCAATGAAATAAGGAATGTTGGTCTACTTGTCTTATAGGGGCATCATGTGGAAGATCTAACTTATCTGAGATCAGACAGGAGCAGTGAGGAGGGCAGTTTATTGGTCACCAAAAAGGAAAAAAAACAAACCAGAAAATCTCCTGTTTGTCTGGAGCAAGAACTTAAAATAAAGAAAACAAATACAAAGGATCACAATGCACTTTTCCAGCAGACTAATAACTAGCAACCCTTTTGTCCAAGTGCACAGCAAATGCCTTTCTGCTGTTTGTGCTGGCAAAGCTTTATCATAATTGGTGCAGTAACAAAATCCAGGGATACCTGCAGGGCCAAGGGCTCTGCCTTCCTCAGCTGTGCTGCACATTAATTAGGCCCCAGCTGTCTACAAAGGCACTCTTGATTTGTGATGTATCTGTTACCTCATTTGTTCACAGGGTCCTTGCAGGCAGGCTCTGGGTGTCTATTTGCTCTGTTTGTGGCTACCAGGGACTGATACCTAACAACCTGCACAGAGTGTGGGACATGATAAACAGGTGCTCTTTTCCAAAACATAAGGGGATATTTGGCATGTCCATTCAGTGCAGTGATCTGTAGACCTTGTTATTAATGAAAATTTAGTTTTTCAAGGCCTGGAAACTTCATTTCTATATCCTAAACTTAGAAGACTTTGATGACATGAGAAATTATTAAAGATATTATTAACGTGATGAGAGTTTCACTTAACATTCTCTCATTCTGTCACTTTTCCCTTCAAAATAACAGTAACAAAGTGCTCTAGTTACATAACACTTTGCAATTATCAATTAATGATATAATTAAGGCACAGGTATAACAATACTACTGATGTGATAGTTAACATCTAATTCAAGAGTAGTGGAGGTAAAGTGTCTAGCAAAGAAGAAGGGGGATGCCACATGGGAGGCAAGTCCCAATCTGACAGCAGGCTTACTGCCTATCAAACAAATGTTTTTGGAAATCCCAGAAGTCCTTTCCAAATTCACATTATGCAAAAGCTTTGGTAATCTTAATTTAATTCCTCATAGCAAAGTGTCAATTCTTGTGCACAACTGTCATCCTGTTCCAGAGCTGGGTCTCAAACATAGAATCTAGCAAGAGGCATTCTGTGTCAGCTAAAGAATGATGCAGGGGCATTACAGTTTGACGTTTTCTGTTTTCCAATGTCCATATCATCCTGTTTCATTACAATGAAATAAGTCTCTTTAATTCTTGCAGAAATGAGCAAAGCCAACTCTCTTCTCAGCAGTCTACAGATTTTGCATAAACTGTAGTTTCTATTTCAACAACAATGCATGAGTGCTTGCAATATCTAGGCAAAGCATTTTCAATTACAGGGCAACAGATTTGACTTGTTATCTCAGTTTTTAAAGGAGAAAGTTCTTCCCTCCCCTCCTCCATTATGATACAATGGCTAAAATATTTCTCAGAGTGTGCACAATAATGGAAATGGGTGCTTAACACCTTTGGAAATCCTTTGGGCAGAGTAAAGGGACAGGATTTGGTATTTGCTTTCAAGTATTGTCAAATGCAAAATACACATCTAGGAAAAACGTAAGGATTTGGATGCTGGACATCCTTTCCTTTCCTCAACACCAGGAGTTATTATCTCATATCACTTTCCTGTTAGCAATCTGAAATGGGAAAACCCAGGTGATGGATGGCTGGGCTGCAGGTAAAAGACAAGGAAACACATTATGCCAGAGGAGCAGGTAGTATTTACTTTAAAATCTTACAGCACGAGTGAGGAAACAGCCTTTACTTTTCATCTGCCTCTCCTTCCCATTTTTATGTTTCCTCCTGTTGTCTGGACCCCATAAAAGATTTCCCCCTGCCTCTTTTACTCGTCCTTAAGTAATTTGAATGTCAAACCTTTTCAGTAATCACATTGCTTTGGGTAGTAATGAAGGCAAATAAATAATGCTTAACTGTTCTTAAAGACATCTAGAGACCCTTCCAAAACCAATTAAGGCTTACATTTTTTGCTGGAATTAGCCAAAGTCATCACACTAAATTTCCAAACTTGTGTAAGAAAAAAGCCATTAAAATTAAGACTGGGAAAGGAGAAAGAAAAATGTTGTCCTTCCCACAGTCTTAAAACCTTCTAATTTTAAAGTGTGTTATGAGTGGGAGAAAAAAGAAGAACATAAATTAGGTGATGCATGCTGCACTTCTTGGCTGCTTGAGAGAATGGGAGGGAATTTGCTGGATTTCACCACACTGGTTTTTTTTGTCTTTGTTTGTTTGTTTTGGTGGTGGGTTGGTTTTTTTTTTTTTTTTTTTTTTTTTTTTTTTTTTTTTTTTTTTTTTTTGTTGTTGTTGTTTTGGTTTTTTTTCCCCCTTTTTTCTGTCCAGCAATTTTTTTCCTGTCTATTTGGCACATATTTCCAACTCAGATGTCTTTTGAATGATGACTAACAGCAGCAATAAAAAAGCCTTGATTTTTCATAACCTAAAACACAGACGCACATGAAAATCAATCCAATTTGTCTGCAAATCTTGCAGATAAATCTTGCTGTCCTGACATGTAGGTTTTGATCTGTTTATTATCCCCATTCCTTCTCCTGTCAATGTCTTCTGACCTGAAGAAACAATTTATTGGCATGACATGGAAGTGGAAACATCCCCCTCAGTAATGGAACTGCACTGACCCTACCATGGCCACAGTAGCTTTTGTGCTGTGGGTTTATCACTGCACCTCTTGCCCTTCTTGCTGCTGTCAAAGAGGACATGGCAGGGCTTCATCCCCTGTCTCCTGCATGACACTGCACTCCTGTGCTTCCTGTGATGTCTCTTCACAAGCATCAATGCCATGAAATTTCAACAAAGGGTTGAAGATTAAAGACTGCTATGATCAGTGAGACCCTTCAGAAAAGATCTTTGGGAACATTTAACAAGGAGACCTCAAAGGTCACAGTCCAGTTTCATGTGTGCTTAGAAAGCAGCAGATTTTGGATGTATCAACCAAGCTGAGAAATGTATGTGTGACCATAAATACTCACAGTTACACAGAGCTCTACTTTTGTTTTCCATCTGAAAACAAAACAGCACCAAAACCAAAAATGTGCAGTTTACATGATTTAGTTTTTAAAGCATTTGTAAGGGAACTTAAGGTAGCTTTTTTTTTCCTTGGCTATATTTTTTTTCCAAAAAAGAGAAAACTTAAAAAAGTGGTCTCAGCTGGAAGTATGCCTTTAGCCATTAGAGTGCCAAAATGAATGTAGCATGTCAGCTGTGACAATCTGTCAGAAAGAGAGAAAAAAATACTTCTGCTCTAAGAATAAGAGGTGTTCAAAAGTTTTGCCCTTCCACTGAAAGAAGCACTCCTCCTCTCCCCAGAAAACCTGGCCCAGAGTCTCAGCCAAGGGAAGCACATCTCCTTTTATACAATCAATTTTCATCACTTGAATAGCCAACCCACGTTGCTTGACGTAGCCATCATTTGTTTAAAAAAACAAATCCCATGATTAGACTCATATGAACACCATAATAAATGAGTCATTCCAGATATCCCTCAAGAACAACAAGCATTATGGATTAATAATGTCATGCTGGTCATTAATTTTGATAACCACAGAATTTATGTCCGTGAACATACTTGCTATGTACTTATAATGTTGCATTTATTTATATGCAGCAGTTACAATGTGTTAGATGCCAGTTCCCATTATTTCACTGTTTCACAGCTGTTCAGTATTTGACAGATGCATAATTTCATTCTTTAAAATACTAATTTTTCTTTTATAAGTTAAGAATTGTGATGTTAGATAATTCCTCTCATGTTTTGTTAATTTTAGATTATTAAGATATATTCAACTGTGCAGTTTACCCATAAGAAGTCACTATTAAGGTTTCTAATTTGCAATCCAGTAAACTGAATGAAGGAGAGGCCATGTCATGAAGTCTTAAAACTTAGAGTAAAGGAAATAAATTATTCAAATACCCTATAGTACTAGCATTATTTTTGTACCAGTTGATTTGATATAACTCCTGTTAGGATGGGATAACATCAAATGCATTTATAAACCCAGACAAATGAAATAGTAAATAAACATTTTTTGATTTGGAAATGATACTCACCAATTAATATAAATATTTTTAGTTTCTGAAATCATGAACCAGTCTTAAAGTTTAAATACTTGCATCCTATCTTGTAATAATCCTGAAAATAAGGGGCAACATTATATCACAGAGTTGTAAAAAAGCAACTGTGCTGACATTTCAGTCTTTTTTCAGAACTTTGCTCTACTTTTCAGAAGCTTCAGAGGAAGATGTGGTTTTTTAAACAGTGAGAGAAGGAAGTCATATTTGAGCTTTTCTTAACAGTCTGGAATACTTTACTTCTCATGTTCTGTGTCTCCTGACACAGAGTCAGCATCCTGCACCCAGTGGCTCCTCACCTCAGTACCACCTGTAAGGCTCAAGTCTTCCCCCTCTGCTCTGTCTCTGCAGAGCTGCTGCCCTTCATCCACAGAAATGAGAGAACAGATCAATCATTAAAGCAGTGCTGTTGTGGGGCTGGTACAGAGAATAGCCAGGTGGACAACTTCAAAAGGAATTACCAACTGCTGTCTGCATTTCCAGACAAAGATGAGAATTTGGCAGTTTTAGCCTTTGGCAGCCTTTTGTCTGATGGCCATTTGTTCCCTTTTCTGCTGCTCCATCTGCTCCCCCTGAAAAGAATCAACTGCAGGAATGTGCAGCTACAGCTACGAACAAACACCGTGTAGTATCCCCCTTGTAGTAATTCTTGGGGTTTGGAAACACAACTATGGCCTTCCTTTCTTTAGAGCTGGGACAGCAGACAACAAGAAAATCCAATAGACACAAAACTGCTCACCCAGCACAGCAAGCAAACAGGTGTGAGTCTGCAGTATATTTAAGGCTCAAGATTCCACTAAGACAGAAAGAAGCAGCAAAACCAGACCTGTATGAGTGGGCATTTTACTTTGGAGCACAATGAGAGAGACCCAGGTTCTAATCCCTGTCCAAAGCAATCAGAGCCTCTCATGACCATGCTAGACTGCTCTCTCCTCTCCTCTGCTCATTTTGAATTGTTCTTCAACTGAACCATTCCAACAGGAGAATCTAAATCCACCATCCTGAAAAGGACAATAATTTGTCATCCAGAATCTCTCCTGTTAGACCCTAAGTAGGAAGAAGTAGGAATGAAACTTGGGACTACCGTATCTAAGTCCACATATTCAGATTTAAGACCATTCACTGTAAAAGGAAATATCATCCCCCTGCAAACAAACCCTTCCATATTTCTGTAAGGGGGACACCAGCAACTCACCATCAGTAACAGCTGCACAAGAGTTGACTCTGAGGAGGTGTTGCTGAACCCCTAAGATTTTTCTGCTGTTCCCCCTGCTCTCAGCCTTTCCTTGCTGACCAGCACCAGGCTTCTCACTGCACGTTGCTTACACTCCCCAGACACTCAGGTCCTTCAAGGGCTGCACAGGCAAATTAACACCATGTTATGGTTCCCCCTTCCCATCCTACACCTACATTTCAGGTGCCTGAACACCCAACTTCTGAGTCCCTTTCTGACCCAAACTCAGAGTTATTCACTTCAGATGAGAAATGAAATCTGCAGCTTTGAGAAAAAGAGCCTGCCCAACATAACACAACTACATGTACATATTTTAGGTTTTCTTTATTTATATTTTTAAATTCAAGAATTACACACTAGCCAACATTATTATATATTTACATGCTGAAACTGGCTGCAATAATTTTAAATTCAAGAAAATATCTCTTATGTGCTACTCATTTACAATCATCATTTTACTACCTCATAAATCCCAGAGGTTAGCAGTCCTTTTGAGAAAGACATGAAGATCTGATGCAATGATATCCACTAGTATTTTGCATTTTCTAGCCATTGGAAAATGTGCATTATGTGCATATAAGAAAGGCTACAAGGTCATTAGTAAGGCTGATGATTACTACATTATGAAATAAATAGTACTAAGTAAAAGATAACTCAGAACTGTGCAAAGACAGTACTAACAGAACCATTTAAACACCCATGCCAATAAAAACGTGATAGAAGTCAAATCATAGGCAGTTTGTCAGAATTAATCATGTTTCAAATGTTCTTTTTGTCTTCAACTGAAAGTAACAGGACAGACCATGAACCATACAGCCTGGTGAGTATCTGCCAAATGACAGGAACAGTGAAAACATACAAAATGCTATCAAATTGGAATAGATGACCTCATGTCTGAAAAACATTAAAAAAATACAACCCTTAGTATGAAAGTAGAGGTGAGATTTTTCATCATTTAAGTTTCATTTTTTTGTCAAAGCACTTACAAAGAAAATAATTTTATATTTATGAAATGCTAGTGTTGCATATTCTTGTAGAGATTATCTATTTCAATTTTATATAATGGATATTTAAATTCTCAGTATTTTTACAAAGTAGAATAGGGCAGTCTTTTTGATCAACAACATTCCATTTGCTTCTTAAAAATTTAGACAAAGTTCCTAGTGCATTTTACTAAGCTTTACCTTTGGTGTTAAGCAGTGACTTTTTAGATTTCCCTTTTAAACAATTACTGGAGTGAAGATTCTTTGGCTTTGGGGGACTATGCTATCTAACGACAGTCAAACATCCTGGTTTTTTTTTTTTTTCTTGAAGAAAAATATAAGCCTACTATTAAATACCATAAGAGACAGATTTCAGAATCAGACAGATGCAATATGCAGGCTTCTGTAATGAAATTGCCAACAGCTGAATTCTCACTTACCTGGACACCTTCACCTCTCCACTCACTGGAGCAATGTCAAGGTGTCTTATTGTAAGTGAAAACCAGGCCCTGTTAGTTTTGGCTAGTCTGAGTACTGAGTGTGGCCTGAACATTTTAACCATACAAAAGAATCAGCTGTGCCAGCAGGAACATTGCCACGGTGGCTATTTTACACTACAGCACTTCCTGTACTATTTTATATCTGGAGTCCAAATCTGTTTATGCAAAAGGGTGTTTAAATTACTCTGCTAGAGCACTGCAATTATTGTACTTAGTAAAAAAAAGTCACTAAACAAATACTGTATCTATTGACTGCTCATTTACAGCTTATTTAATTATTTACATAATTTTAGGACACATTAACCTAAACCATAAGTAGAATTAGCTTTTTGCCTTACCATAAAGTACAAATTAGAAGTTAAAAATGTTTAAGAAATCTGATAATATTTACACATGTTCAGCTTAAGTTATGGTTGCTCACATCGTATGTTCTATGTACACATAGCAAAATGTTTTGATCACTACTGATATAGTATTGTACCCTGGCCATCCCACCCTAGATTATTTTCTAGAAATAGTTACTATTTTTGCCTTTTTTTTTCTTGGTTCCTTAAGGAATTTGTTGGTTTTGAAAACTTACTAGTGGACAATGCTGTTATAAAAAGAGAGAGAAGAAATAGGCAAGCAATGTGAGGACTAGTCTAATTCCAGATGCAAGGAGGTACAGTACTATCATCATGTCAAACGGTGCAATATCCATACGAATCATAAGCATTGATCTGCTGATATAGAAATGCCCAGTTACCCTGTAGAGTTAGTTGTTTGGTTTTTTTTTCCTAAATACATTACTCTTTTTTTTTTCTCAAAAATATATTCATACACTGGTTGATGATAGAAACAAAACTATTATTAGCTTATTCCTTTAACACACCAACATGTGAATGTGTGTGCATATATATATATATACTCAGCACGTGTATATATACACACATATGTCCATACAGACATTTGGGGGTATGTCCATATGCACATACAGTTGGAAAATGTTTCACATCTGTTCACTTGTTTAGCACTGTGTTATAGGATTGGAACACAGTCTAATATTTATAGTGAAAATAAATTGAGGCTCACTTTTAATGCACGTTTTTCTGAAATAAATAGGATATTTTCCCCAGGTATAAGACCACCACTTATTTTCTCTATGCATTGTGCTTTTGTACCTTACAGATTTTATTTTTTTTTTTATTAGAATGTAAGAACTCTCTGAAGACCTCTGCCACATGCTGTTATCTAGGACTCTTGTTTTCCTCCCCTGGGAATGAGAAAAGAAATGGTCACAATGTCATTGCTTGAGTCTTTCTTCCCAGTCATTGAACTGCGATAGGATAGAAACATAACATTCCTTATGCAAACACAGAAATATGTTGCATGAATTTTCAGTTCTGAAAATGTGTATCATACTTACTAGCAGTCATGTACAGTATATATTTACAGATTGATCTCAAAGATTTCATTAAAACTGTGCCATGTTATAGTCATAATTCCCCCATGAATTTCGCAAAGATGAAAAACACCTTAATTGCTGGCTATTATGTCTAATAGAACAATAAAATGTGCAACTATAATTATATTACAAGTTTTTTATCTAAATTATTAACTTTGCTATTTTGTTTATTGAAACCAACAACAATTAACACGATTAAAAAGATCTAGAATATTTATTTTCGGTCAATTCTAAAGTAAAAGTAAATTTATTCTAGTTTACCTGGAGGGTAGCACACATAGCAAACCCCATTCTCATGTCTGCTGGCATCATTTCCCACTTTCACTCAAGTATCTCAGGAGTAAGTGCTTACCTGGGGCTTGAGTTATGCCTTTTCCTTGATAGTGCCTCACCAGCCTTTCTCACCCCCATCTTTTTATATCACAGTGTTAAGCCTTAGTACAAAATGGTAGAATCTTTCTCTTTCACTAATTTTATACATCACATTAATAGCCAGAAGAACACAGTAAAAGCAAAAGTGCTCCTTCCCCAAAGATAATTTATCTTTCCTAGTGACACCTGAGCAGAAACCAAACATTTTCTTTCACTCTCTGAATAGCAATATCAGAGAGTATTATGGCTTGTACTGTAGCTTCAGGAAAGTGAATGTGCAGTTCCAGGATTCGATCAGTGTGATTTCTGTAATAGCTGAAGCAGTTACCAATGCAGAGAGTCAACATATTCCCTGTAAGGTTTTATATTTGATGTGTATCAACCACAGAAAGGCTGTGAGCTCCCTGCAGTCACACTCTGCTTCTGTGAAACAGTAAAAGGAGCTGTCAGCAATTTCTGAAATGAAAGAAAACCTTGTAGAGAAGAATACCATAAGACCACTTTCATTTAGGATAATTAATATAATTTTCAAAGAACAGACTTTGAGGAGAAATACTGTATTTTGATATGCAAAATTGGGAAAAAATAATCCAACATGACTCATACCTATCAGCTGAAATCCCAAGTGCATCTACAAAGGTTATTGCGTTATGCATGAAATGCAGTCACAAATTTACTATGTGAACAAAGAGCAAAATTTTCAGTTGGAAAGTGAATCACATGAGGGAAACCTGTCTCTACATATTGCAGAGTCTGAGCCTGGAGGCAGTGTGTGAATGTACACAACTTCCTGGCAGGTCGGGTGTATTGCAAATCCCATCCCAGGCTCTGAAACTATCCTTTCTTATTTAATCCAGAAATAAGCATAAGAAGTGCTCAAAAAAGGGAAGTCAGAATATTTGCCTATTAGTTCTCAGAACTATTCTCCTCCTATTAGTATCATTTACTATCAAATGGGGGGGAATCAAAAATAAAACCAGAGAAACTTGTAAGAAAATTACTCTTTTGAAGAACAAAAACATTAAAAAATATATTTTATGAAAAATATTCTAAAGAATTTTTTTAGTACCCTGAAAAAAACCATTTATACTCTCTAGTCTCTTTCAAAAATTTGTACACAGATGAGAGGTAGTATGGATGCAACAAATGTGGCTTTTGCTTCTTGAAAGATTGTTCAAACAATATTGGGGATCTGATTTAGTAAAAGCCATCAAGAATTTTTACTTTTTATACAGCTCTTGTGACTGCTGTTTTCATTACAAAAGGACTTCCACAGTGGAACAACTGACAAAATTTTTTGTCTAATTTTTTTTTTCTGCTATATATTTTGCTATTTTGTAAAAATAAAGCTCAATGGAATGAAAAAAATCTCAACCTTTTAATTCAAGAAGCTTCCCAAAGAAAAACAGGAATTTTCTAGTTTTTCAGTGGAAATCACCCTAAAGCAGGAAACATTCAAGAGTGTACTTAACCTCCTAAAGCGATTGCTATGAATTTCTTTCCTTTAGAACAGTGCATTAAGGAAAACAAAAAGTGAAATGTTATTGCCTAATCCAGACTGAGAAAACACCCTGTCAGTACCTCTTGTACAGAAATAGATATGCTCAGATCCCAGCTGCTGAAAGAGGTACAGAACCTTTAACCAACAGCAGGAAGCATAATGCTGGAAAGATGAAAACCTGGAAGAAATCACACAACTCCACATGACTATTTCAGACTAAGGTGCGTACAACAGAGAACATTCACCTGCACCGTGTATATACATATACATACACATATATATATATGTATATACACACACCTTTATGTATATGTAGCCTCCTGTCTCCCTTCCCCTGCACTTTGTAATTGCTCTCTCATTCTCCCTGCCCTGGACAAAGGCAGGGCACCACTGGCTTCCTTCAGTCATCTAGAGAATTACTATTTGGGCAATCAATTTTGGCACTTTGGACAAATTCCCTTTCCTCAACACAACCCAGCAGCATCTACCCATTCAGTGCTGATGCATTTTTATACTGTCCCTACATTCCTCTACTGATCCCAAACACAGTCACTATGACTGAGCATATGTTCTCTCTTTAAAATATAAACAAACTAGTGCTTCTTGCTTCAGCTTCTGTGCAAACACCCAACTCCAATATTACTAGTCAAAGGTTCAGTTCTTTCAATAAATAAAAGGAAATACCTGAATATGGTTGGGAAACCTCTGACCATCATCATCTTGGAAAGATGATAGGCACTACTTGTTTTCAAGTTTACACATTTAAAAAGTAAAATGTATGTGGTTCATAAGCATGATAACTTAGTACACTCTCTTAAGTGTATATGCATGCCTTGGATATGCACTTTCCCTAGAATGGCATGTACTGCTGTTTGAAATTAAAACTTGTTTCTCAAATGCTGCTCTATAATTTGTACCACTAAACTCAAATGGCCATTGGGAAAAAAAAAAAGAGTGAGGGACAATGAGACAGAAGTGATTTTCAAAATGCAATTTGCCTTTACACTCAAAATGCACTTATATTTTGATAAGGGGTTATGTCCATACTGCAACATAAAATATGTATGGTTTAGCAGATACAACCAAAACATTATAAAAACAGACCATAGAGTGGGCCAGCAACTAAGGTGTTTTAAAATAACTTTTTGTCCTGAATAGAATTTTTCCAAGTCCCACTTTTGGCTGTACAACTGATTCGAAGAGAAAATCCAGTTCTTTCTTCCTGCGTGGCTTTATTTCTTAGTTCACATAGTAAAGCCAATAGACGATGTTGAAGAAGGAAAAAACCACGGGGAAGAAGATGCGGGACCATCGATCTATGGCATTGACATCAGTCAAGTCAGGGATGGTGATTTTCAGCTGCGACGCGCGCCTCCGTAGCCGGCTCTTCTTCTGTGCCACGTGCCGCTCCAGCGCGTTGCGGCCGAAGCTGTGCCGGGGCAGGCCGGCCTTGCGGTACTGGATGCTCGAGGTGTCGTAGGCCAGCATTGTGCTCCTAGGGTCCCCAAGCCCCATCACAGCCTCAGAGGCAGCCATCTCATTTTTAATTTCCAGCGTGCTCAACAAGATGTTTTCATGTGGGTCCATCTGTAAGAACAATAAGGCGGCGGATTTAGCAGGAGGGAAGGGAAGGCCAGTCAGCTGCAAAATGAAGCCATGCTGGTAAGGGCCATATCTAGCATTGCTAATTGATTGGATGTCGGCCTGAAAGACTCTAAGCATAGCTGTGATTATATTTATTATCATTTATTTGTGAGCTCAAGGAGAAATAGGGCCAGTATAGTATAATGCAATAAATGGTATTTCCCTGGGCCCGATGCTCAGCAAGCACAAGCAATACCTGGGAACAGAGAACACACTCAGCTCCTGAAAGTGGCATTCTGTCACTGAGGAGGATATCTGGGGCAAATACTGAAATTTTCAGGGATTTTGGATGGAAATCGAATGAAAAGATCTGCTTTGATTTTGATTTTTCTTCTTTCAAATGAAAGCTTTGGCTCTGACATAAACTTCCATTATTCACAAGTCTCTCTGCCTCTATGAATGAGGTACAGAGCACTGCACAAGAGAATGCACATTTTAGGTCCCCATATTCCAAACAGGAGTGCTGGTTACTTGGGGAAAGGCAATGGCATAGTCTAGCTATAGCTATGTGGAAACTCCATGCCCCAGTACTAATAAATTTCTTCAATACAATGCATGCTGTAATAGCATGCTGCTGTAATAGCAGACATCTGCAATTTCAAGCAAGGGAAAAGATATGCAGAATGTAATCACATCAAATGTACATCGAACAGTTGTTTCAATGGGTAGATTTAGCTGCTATGCATTTTTTAAAGCAATTCAGTGAAAAAAAATAATAAAGCAATATTGTAGAGAAACCCCTCAGACAATCAAGAGGATTTCAAAGATAAGGAACTAAGTTCCACTCTTAGGCAATCTGGAGAAGATCTGGAGTGTGGAAGTAGATTTTAAAAAGAATCCATTTATAGAAAACAAATAAAACTTATTTAGGGAAGTTCTAATTCTTCTCAGCCTTTTCTCTAAGCATGTATTTTGAATTGTGTGATAACAGATTATAATTAACTAAAAGTTCTTAAAAACAATAATAGCTAATGAGAAGCTAATTAATTGCATTGAATTAGTGATGGTAGTGCAGATACACTCCAGGCCAATTCAGAGAAAAAACTGTCCCAGAGCTCCTTTAAGAATAACTCAGCCACATTATTGATTTATCATGTACAGAATATATTCCATGATTATTACTCAAAGTACAAAAACTGTGACCTTTGTGGATTTCTAAAAATAACAGGGTATTAGTATATTCTGTAATATTTAGAAACTGGCTGTCAGCTTGTACCACCCTGCACTGCCCAGTGCAGACTGTGTTTACCATTATTAAACCCCCTATGTAATATTTACCATGGCAAGATGAAAAAAGTGGGTTTAAAGCAGTTGCTTTTTAGTAGAACTCTCTGCCCAGTGCTCTGAACTGGGAAGTCAGAACCCTCACAAAGGTACTTTGGACCTACTGAAACACTGTCATTTGAGTGATTACATCTGTTCAAGTGATGCACAAAACCTAGTGTTGCTGAATTTCCCTCTCTCTCACTTTCCCCCCCCAATCTGTGTGAGTTTGCACCCCTTTAGTTTCATTATATTGTAATTATAAATCAAATGTCGTGACTCAATGTGAAACAGACAAAATCTTTCTTTTCTGTTAGCTTTTCATGAGAGCCACATGATATTTATAAAATTCATAGTGTGGGAAATCAATCTTTACTTGAAAAGCATTGGAAAAAATATGAAAGTTGAGCTGGAACTCATGAAAAATTCCTTTAATAGCTTAGTAGCATGATATTCAGCATAGTGAGGGAGCAGTGCTTCTATCCAGGAAGGCCATCAAATCAGTTCTCATCTGCATTGGACAAGTAATAGTAGTATTCTGCTGTTCTAATTCCAACAAAAGCAAATATCTGCAGAAGCTTTCAAATAGATCTATGAAACTTCTCAAGATGGATTTCAAACATTATTTTCTAATGAGTGTATTTATTTGGAAAATTCCTTTGTGATTTTTTGGGGGAAAATGAAAGGGGAATTTTTGATCTTTTTTCTAATAACTTTTTTTTTAAAAAATTAAATCTCAGGCCAATCAAAAGACTCTCAGGGTCCTAAAAAGAAAACAATAACAGGCACTTGGCATTCATTGATCCCAAAATGTCTAAAATCACAAGAGGTAAGTTTTCTACATGAGGGGTGCAAAGTCATTTGAAAGCTACATTTTCTGTATTTTCATATAACCTCAAGTAAAGAAGTTTTTAGTTCCAGTGACATCAGGGGGAACTGGATATAACATCCACTAATGTAATAGGTTTACCCTTTAGCCCAGAGCCTGGGTTATTTTCACCTCAATGTTGTGCATTCTAGGATATTATTTTTGAAAATATTTTAGTGCCAACAATTTTTTCACATCTTAAATCTTCTTAGGATGAGTCTACTTTAAGCATTTTTATCCTTTTGATCTGCAATGATATTAGAAATTTGAGTGCTCTTTACATATTTGCATACATTCTATGCAGCACACATGCAAGAAAGGCTATTTTAGTCTGCTAGAGTTAGACACAAACATGTTTTAGCAGCATGATATCACTCCAGTCAACTTTTTTTTTAATGCAGCAAAATGCTGCAGATGTCTATAATCTTGGAAGCAGTTAGTAAGATTAGTGAAGCTGGGCAGAAAAAACATAAAGCAATATTCTCAACTATCTTCTAGGGAAAAATGTCTTCTTCTGTACATATCACACTCTTATCAGAGTTGAAGCACAGCATTTTTCAATATTCCAAGACTTTTTCAGAAGAAATAGTGCAAAATACAGTAAATATTAGAGATGGGCGAACCTTCAAGTGTTACAATACCCAGGAAAACACCACAAATTTCAACTGTTTCTTGGGCACTAAGTTTGACCCTCCTGCATCTGTAATAATGACCATAAGAATAAATTCATTTTCTCATGATATTTTGAATTTCCAACAGGGAGGGAAGGGAAGGGAAGGGAAGGGAAGGGAAGGGAAGGGAAGGGAAGGGAAGGGAAGGGAAGGGAAGGGAAGGGAAGGGAAGGGAAGGGAAGGAAGGGAAGGAAGGGAAGGGAAGGGAAGGGAAGGAAGGGAAGGGAAGGGAAGGGAAGGGAAGGGAAGGAAGGAAGGGAAGGGAAGGGAAAGGAAGGGAAGGGAAGGATTAAGGAATCAAGGAGGGAAGGAAGGAAGGAATCAAGGAAGGAAGGAAGGAAGGAATCAAGGAATCAAGGAATCAAGGAAGAAATCAAGGAATCAAGGAAGGAAGGAAGGAATCAAGGAAGGAATCGAATCAAGGGATCAAGGAAGGAAGGAAGGAAGGAAGGAATCAAGGAAGGAATCGAATCAAGGGATCAAGGAATCAAGGAAGGAATCAAGGAAGGAAGGAAGGAAGGAAGGAAGGAATCAAGCAATCTAACTCTTCAACCCTTGCCAAAAGGTTCCCTGTCAAATCAGAGAGAGCTGGGACTGTTTTTTCCACCAAGTAGATTCGCCCAGCTCTAACCAAAACATGCTTTTGTAACGAAGAGATGCCTGAGATAGAATGACAGTGATCTACATTTACTGTAAACAGCACCACCCATTCAAAAGGATCCCAAAGCGCTTTACAAGCATTAGAAAGAAGAACCACTTCACTTCCCAGTGAAGCACAATCACCTCTGAGGTGAAATGTGGTGACTGACAGTGCAGAACAACACACTTTATTTTAGTCGAGGAAATGGAGAATGTTGTAGCCAATTAAAACTATGGGGTGGGTGAGTGGTGGTGGGGAATGTTGGGTAAGCAGAACAGTTACATAAATTGATATTTGCCCAGGTGCTTGGGGTTGAGATGACCACACTATAAAAAAGTGCCATGGGATCTTTAATGACCATAACTGGTCAAGACCTGAATTTTACGTCTCTGAGGATAAAAACATTAGAAAACAATGAAAGATACCTTTGTTGAATACATTTCTGGACAATGATATGTGCCAATTATTCTTCTGTCCTGTAAGTTAATAAAATCAAGACCAGTTTCCTTAGAGATAAGGCAGCTATTATCTTTCATTTAAAATTAAAGCACTGTAGAATAATAGTAGGACAAGTAATTAAATATATAGGGACCTCTAAGCCAACAATTAACATAGGTACATTCTGGCTTCAGAGGTGCTATTACTGCCTTGCTGTGCTCCTCAAGGTAACATAATGTTGTGATGTAAATGCATTTTTTCCAACTGGTCATTTGACCAAGGAAGATATGATGATATGAAAACAATTATTAAAATTATTCTGGGGGGAAGGTAAGTGTAAAAGTGGTTTCAAAAGGAGGTGGAGGAAGGTTAAAAAGATCTCTTGGTGCTGAAGGATTGTTCAACCATAGAACTAGACTCTTTATGGTGAACAGGAGAGTTCAAACTTAATGGAGAAATTCCCAGGACAAGAAAGGAGGGGAGGATGAAGATGAAGAAGAAGCAGCAGCAAGTACTATGGAAATAAAAGGTGAAGGCAGAAGTTGAGGAGAAATGACCAGAGCTAAGCAACCATGCAAGACACTGAGGGTTTATAAATCAATCTTAAATGTGAACGACAAAAGAGATGATGCAAATGATTCATTTATAGGTCCAGGTCAAACTGAAGAAAATCTGACTCTGGAGCCTTGAAAGCGGCCATGACTTTTTTTAATGGTATCAAACAAAGGGAATACAGAGGAAAGCATAGAATTGTTACCATTATATATTCTTCCTATTACCTAGAACTCCAAAATGATGGCTTTCTTGAGGAATTCCTCTTACAATAATACATTAGCAACAGTTAAATACGAGAAAATAACAACTCCCACACACGTTCATTAGGAATCCTCCAAGGATGACCAGACCTCTGAAATTATTAACTTTCCGTACATCAGTTCCTTGGTGATTAGGGTCTGCTGCTCTGCCAAACACAGCTTTACAGTACAAGAGAAATTTATACTGATGAATTGAAGAGATACAACATTGACATTTCTCCTTTCTCATACACTGTTCATTTTCACCTGTAACCTTCAACGACAGGCAGGAACTGCAGAGTGACTCAGAAACTGTGTATAACACAGACAGTAGGGATGGAATTCCTGATAGAAAAACTCTTTCAAACAAAACAGTTGCGAATTGAAAACTTCCTTTTTGTTAAGTAGAGCTGCCATTAGATTAAAACAAAATCTGGAGGGCTAAACCATGGAGTCTAAACTGGTACCCAGTCTATTATAAAGATTAAAACCTGAAATTTAGCTGTTATATGTCCTGTGAAGTGACATTCCTAAGAAATTAAGAAAGAAATAAAGATCCCTTTCTCAATGAAGACTTATGTGACATATCTAGATATATAATTTAATTTGTTATAGATTAAAACCTTACTATCACAGTTTCCCACCTCTTAAAATTTCAAAATGCACCTGCCTAAAGCTATAGTGGTATTTTTGACATGATCAGCCAGTCTGCTAAGATAAAGCTATAGAAATTTATAAGACACCAATTCCTAATATTTCAAAATACCCATATGTGAAACAATGTCTTTAACAATGCAACAAACACTGCATTTCCATTGTCTGTCCAAAACTCAGTTTACTGCCAGTATTTCAGTTACTGTATATGAAACCAGGCTAGCATGCATTGTTATACACCTAAAATTTGGGTCAGGCTGTAAAGAGTGCAGTTAGAGGACAGTAATGGGTAGCCTTATAGTTTCAGGTTGCTTCACACGGTTTCAGATCAGAAATTTCAGAGAAACTCTGCAAATTATAGAAGGATTTTCTTCAGGTTCTTGACCTTTCAAAGACTAAAAATCTAAGCACACCCTGCCCCTGCAAGAAACCTGTAAGAGCTAAAAAAAAAGGGTGAGGAAAAAATACAAGATCTGAACATGGAGCTTTAACATTGCTCTAAATAACTGTAAATCAATTTCTAGACATCCATTTTTACCTTCTGATATATGTGACTTCTTGATCATTATCTTTAGTAACCCATCAATAACTTAGTTGCAAGTATTGCAGGATTCTGGAGAAATGATTGAAAATATAACTTCCTGTTAGCATGCATTACTTAAACGTGGCATTCTGTACTTAAGGCACTGAAGAATGAGTGCCCAGATGAAACGTGAGAGGCTAAAGCATCTTTGCTTTGATGGCATTTGAAAAACCCCATGAAATATGAACTTGTTCAAACCTCTGCACAGAATCCAATAAGCTTGAAGTTTATATCAATGTCTTCTCAAATACAATTTTCAGCACCAATTTTTTTACTACTGAGACATATAGGAGGAAGCACAGGAAGGTGATCTGGAACAGAAGATTTCTGGGGTAGCAGTTAACAACAGCTTAAATCCTACTGTTTCACAAAAACCAAGGTGTTGGGCAGTCCAGATTCTTAGTAATACTACTCTGATTAAGTTACTGTTATTTCTTTTTTAAAATATCATCTCATTTATGAGTATACAATTAATTTTCTTGAAGATAATATAAATGAAGAACACATCAGCAAAAACCTGCATCTTAAACTGCTCACTTCCATCTGTGACAAAATCAAATTTTCATCAAGCCTTTATAACAATCATAAGTCTCCCATTATGGTGTCTTAAAAAATATAATTTAGCAGATACATCTAGCATCAAAAATCTACTATAGAAACAGAGCAAAATTGGTTATATAAGAAAGTGTTGTGAAAGATAAAAAAGCGCATTGAACACACAATTATCACTACAACTTTCAAAATTTCTAGGGTATAATTTGGACATAGTTATGGTTTTGAAATATGAACTAGTTGGTAAAAATAAGGTTGTTAAGTTGCTCCCGTAGAACAGCGTCTGTAAAATAGACTAAAGATGTTATTTTCCTTGTTTGAAGCCAAATATAATGTGCAAAGAACTGAACAGCACATCCTCGTCATGAGAGTGGGTGGGCTGAATGACAGTCTACCAGTTCCATCCGTCTGACCATGATATACTCACTTGTCAACAGATTCAGGCTTGTGGTTTTGGGGAACAGATAATTCTTGGGCCCAGGCCAAAGACAAACATGTTAAGAGACAGCAAGAGGTCCAAGGATAAACCCCTGGAGAGAAACTGCAACTAATTCAACAACATCAACAAAACTACAAGAAAATTCCCGAGATCTTTCTATGGAAAAATCACTGAGAATATTTTGTTACAAAGAAAATAAAGATGAATTTCTAACATTTTATAACAAATGTCCAAATCAAAAAAGATTCAGAAAAGTGTTTCATATGCTCAGTTCATTGCTGATTTAGAAGCCTGAAGCAGAGACAGTTCCACAGCTGTAGATACTGCAAGGCTCAGAGGACTAGTCCTGACAATATTAAAATGAAAAGTCTTCTGCTTTAAAATTATGAAAAAAAAAAAAACCCCAAATCTGACTAAATTAAAATGTGTTGTGTTTCAGGAAATCAATTCACCAAATTTCCCTAGCCAGACACACCTTCTGGACTGCAGGTACTTCACTGTACATAATTTGTCTTTTTTGCATCTTATTTCTTCACAACTTGATCTAATGACCTAAACTGCACTAAGGGATTCTTTTATGAACTAAAAATTGTGTTCTGCTCAGGGTCACAGGCTGTAGATGCAGTACAAAAGCGAAGAGGAGAATGTGCTTTAAACAAGTGTACAGGCACTGGTCTTACATTAATTGAATATGGCATTCAAAGGAGTGCAACTGGGGAAAAAAAGCCTCACGCAGTTGACTTGACCTTTATTCAGATGTCATGTGGAATACCAGCACAGATCGTGGAAAATCACCTTCTGACTGCTTCTGCAAAGTGCTGTGAGCTAAAACTAGAACCTCCTCAAACTTCACTCCTATCCAAGGTCTGGTTTGATAAAACATGAAGAGGCTGGCCAGGCACCCTATGCATTGCTGACTGTTTCATATGCAACTTCTTCCCTGAGAATGCATGAATGGAAATTTAGGAGAAAGACTAAGCTTTTATAAACCATGCCTACTTTGTTAAATGTCCTTCAATAAACTGCTGTGGAAGGAATACCTTCTGATCCTGGATCAACAATCAGTCCTTGTGCAGCTTTACCTGTACTGCAAACAAAAGGAAAACTCTCCTTGGAGAGAAAGAAAGAGCCTGAATTTTTTCACTGACATCTGGACAGTGGCAGCATTAGCTCCTGCAATATAGAGCAGTAAGGATTTGAGACTGAAATTTTAAGAACTTCCTCTTGCCTTAGTGTTTTAATATCCTGTTCAGTTTATTAACCAAGTCTGTGCATATAACCAGTTTAAAAATCCTCTTTTTACCAAAATCTTTTACATCTTGTAATGTCATACATGCTTACATGTTATATATGCTTACTCATGTTTTATACTAGAAGTACCTCTAGTCCATGAAGTGCCATTCTATGTAATAAGTACTGACTGGTTTTAGGTACCTTTGCAATAGTTTCTTCTCCCTGAAGATGCATTATATGATTTCTTCAGATAGAAATGAACAAATATTGCTATGAACTGAAAAGGCCAGTGGCAAGCCAGCAGTAAATCAGTGGGGAAATAAAGGCATTAGCCAAGCCTAATTGTTTTGGAGCATTGCTTTGGAGCAAGGTCTATTATCTCGGGCCTACAGCCCTGCTAATGCATCTTCACACCACAGCCTGAAAATTGAGGAGAGTGACCTTGTCTGTTTGCAGTGCACTGAAAGCCATCACAAGCTGCAAAAAGACACAGGTACAGATCAGAGCATTCCCTTTGGCTCAGGTTAACACACTCCTTCATCTAATTCACCCTTCCTTTTCTAGAGGTATCTATGGATATGACAGATTAGAAAAAAATACAAGGCTCTTCCAGTTATTGTCTAGTAAAGTGGTGAAAAGAAGTTTGGAAGCTGTCATGGGAAATGTCAGGTAGCACAGCAGCACCTGAACTGACTGTGCCATTTCCAAGTGTGCTGTTGGAACAGAGGGCATTTCTGGACAATGGACTAGAAAGTTCTCTGTCTTCCTGCTCCAGGAGCTCCCATACCTTAGACAGTGAATCTGAAAGTGGGCATCTGGGGAAGGAGGATGCTGCCAGTGTAGTTGAAATAATTAGATGTAATCACTTGTCAAACAGGTGATTGCATGCTCTTATTTCTCTCAAAGCTCTGATAATGCAATGGAGTTCCCTTGGTGTGAAAGATCTGAGGAAAACCACTTAACTAGTCCAGCTAAACTCTGTCAGACTCCTTTCCTTAGTCAAAAAGCTGTAGGGAAAAAAATAGCAGCTGAGACAACTTGAAGGGTAAGAAAGTTACCAAGTGCTCCTGAGGGCCGGTTAAGTTTCTATTTGTCAGGGGCTTGCCATCTCACCTCTTTCAGCAGCCCGCTGCTAATCCAGATATAACAACAGTGGGCCAGGAGGGCAATCAATTGCAAGGATACTTTATTTGTTTAAACCTTCTTACCTTCCTAAGCCCTTCATTAACTTTGAGAACACTTCTATTGTATTCAAATCTATTAAGATGTGTTTAAACTCATTGTCATATTGACATTCCATGTTCTTGGTACCCAAATTTTGGATGGAAAAATGCCAGTAGTCTGACAGCTTCCCTTGTTCATGGTTTTCACTATGAGCAGCAATGCACTGTCCCTTTCAGGTGTGCTGACTTTCTATTACCTTATGTAATAGAAAGAGGTCTGAGCAAAGAATTACTCATTGTTTTAAAAATACACTCAGTATGTTTAAAAAGGAACCTTATCTAAACATGCAGAGGTTAGCAATGTCACTTCAGATTTATTTACAGAAAATGACTGAATAAATCTGCATAAACAGTTTTACAAAGCATTGCATAATACGCTGACATTTTTCCCCTCTTCCCCAGAGGGAAATTGCTGTGTTACTGCTCACAATAACCAAGTATGATTGCAAAATTAAAGGTAGTTTTATTTATGTGACTTCTGTTATCATGTACTTCAGGTATATTGCCTGTGCATTGGAGCATTCTCTGAGCTTTAAGCTAAGTTGGAAGCATGTAGACTTTAATCATTACTGCAACTGCATGCAATCCAAAACCACATTTAGTGATGTATTTACATGTATTTTACATTATGCAAAACATAACGCTGCTTCTGTGAAGTGGCAAATTAAATTGTTTGAAAGAACATAGCTAAGAAATTCTATATAAGGAATGTTAATTTTCTAACTCCTTATAAACCTAGATGATTGAACTATAAAGAAAAAAATTAAATAATATAGAAAAAACCTAAACACTACCTGAATGACATATCAGTAAGAATTAGAAGGAGTAGAAATGGAAGAAAGGTGCACTAAATCATTATGTGGTAATGCCTCTGTAAGGTTTGATATCTGAGTTGGAAAAAGGAAGTATCATATCCTGTTTGTGGGTAATGTCCTAGTGAGGCAACAACATGATATTGAAGAGACTGACCAGGACATCCTTAAAGAGACAGATCTGTAGCTCTTCTCTAATGAGAGTCTTCCTGTAGGAAGTGCTCCCAATACTCACAATAAGTATCTCTGCTGCCTCTGATGCTGTGGAAGAGGATGGCACAGAGCTGCTTTTCCATGGGAATCACTCTTGTCAAACATCCAGATGGCAAGAAGCACTTCTTTACAGGGGAAGAAGAGTCAGCCTTTCATTTACCATGGTCTTTAAAGTGACAGTCTTGGTTTTACCACTCTAACGAAGGTTTTCTGATCTATCCAGAATAACAAATATAGATTTAATTGATATTGAAAAGCATTTTCACCCTACTTATGTATCAAGAGTAGTCAATTCATGTACATAGTAGTTTGGATCAAATGAGTCAGATGAGCAACTGTAGAAAAACCAGCAGTAGAATCCAATAGACAAATCAGCAGCTTATGCAGCTGACTGATAGGAAATTTGGTAACACAGGAAAACATATGGAAAATCTAGAACTTGGCAGGTGATCAGACAGCAAATGTCTAGAAGATATATCAGACTCATCACAATGGTCAGCATCAGCAAGCCCATCTAAATCAGAGTTCCAAGACAGAAACATCCAAGGTAAAATTATTAGAAACGACAAATTAAGAGTACATTTAAAAATTAACTAAAAATAACTTGGCTCCTAGATTCTGCAAAAAAATTAAGGGGAATAAATCAGCTCTGAGAGAGCACCAAGAAACTCATTATCTGAGCTCTCATAACAGAAATGAAACTTATTAAAATGGCTGCGGGTCTGCCTAAGAAATCATTTGCAGCTGTACCAGGCTCCACACTGGAACTGTGGTTAGGTGAATCATCTTCTTGGAGACAAAGCCAAACTTCACAGGGAGAAAACATGAAAAGTTTTATGACAGTGCCTTGTCTCCCCTCCCCTAGCCCTGTTCTATCCCAAAAGGAAACAAGGAAAAAAAACTACAATGAAAAGAAAAACAGGGTCACAGAGGCTTCTAGACCAAATCTTTCTAGACCATTTGTATGAGGAGATATGATTTACGGATTTCAGTAAAGCCTTTGGTACATTATCTTAAAATAGAAGGGATAACATGTCCCAGATGCATGTACAATTACCCACAGGAAGACAGGTTCATGATATTGGGAAGTCAGAGGCTGGAATTTGGCCCTGTATTTCAATCTATCTTAATCATCTTGAAGAAGCACAGAGAATATTAGCAAAAAGATTCATGCAAAGGACCAAAAGGACACTTATGACCATCAACATTCTTAAATACAAAAGCTCACAGAATAAAAAGACATAACAATGGCTTAGAGTATATATACCATACTTTATGACAAGCCTCAAGCAGACATAGGACACTCCCAGTGTACCTATCCTTATGTACACTTGCAGTACTTTGCCAATCAGAACAAAAGAGACTAAGAAACTTGAGACTACCAAGGCAAGAAAGGCATTCAAGACATAAGATGAAAAACTTGAAAAGAGAGGTGAAGAAATTATGTGAATGCTATCTCAAATAAATGAAGGATGCCTAAAGAAAGAAGAAAGCCAGTGATTTACCTACAAGCAACAATAGATTGTTTACAGAAAGAACAACTAGTCTTGACAAGGCAAAAGATGATGGGTTAGACTAAAGGAACAAACTTCTAAATGCAGCTTGAGAAGTTTCAAGAGTGAAATGATGATACAGCCATTTTTATCTGAACTCACTGCAAAGAAAATCAAGCAAGTCATATATGACTTAACAAGTGTGTGGCAATGTATCTGCTGGCAACTGAGTCTGAATCTGCCTTGAGTTTTATGTTTTTTTAATTTCTACATGATTTTATTACTCAGATTTCAGTATCCAAGAGGCAAATCAAATACAGGCCCCATTCCTTCCCTACCTTTCCATTACCACAAACAGGATCAGCAATCTTTGAAAATGGAGTATATCTTCTGTGATGATTCAGACTAGATATATGGAAGAACTTTTTTTAAATGAGAGTGATGAAACAGAAGAGGTTGCTCAGAGGTGATGGGGTCCCCATTCCTGGAAACAGGGATCCAAGGTCACATTGGATGGTGCCCTGAGCAACCTGATTTAGCTGAAGATGGCTCTGCTCATTAAAATGAGGTTGGAGTAGGTGACCTTTAAAGGTCCCCTCTGACTCAAACTATTCCATGATTAAAAAAAAAAAAAGACAGAAGAAACCCCAAACTACCAGATTTTGCATATGAAAAGAATATGATGTGAAATTTAAAGAAAGATGTGGCCACAGCTTCATCTGGAATAACCCTGGGGAAGCTCTGCAGCCAGCCTGATGAAGTTCACTCAAATGGAAAAAACAAGGACACCTGAGTCACCAATCTCCAAGAGATTGCAATGGATTCAGCAGATACCACAGTCATGGGAAAAAAGCTTCCCTGGCACACTGTGTTGTAGGCTCCCTAGTATCTTCTGAATAACACCAAACAAAAATAGAGAGATTACCAGTGCCTCTGCCCACCCTGGATCTGTCCATGGAAGAGAATTCAACAGCATAAAGGGAGCATGAATTAACTTCTCCTTTGATTTTGCAAGCAGAGTTGTGGATGAGACGTCTCCTCTCACCACATTCTGCTGATTGAAAGTTGTATGAGATTGTTACTAAATAAGAGTGTTGAAATTGCAAGAAAACCATTACAGATTTTCTGGTCTCTACAGTATAAGCAGTGATGCTGCACTACAAACAGCAGTTCCAATAACTATTTATCCACCTCTTTTACAGTGGCAATGCTGAATGCAGCAACAGAAGTTTTGTGTAGAAGTTTTCATCATTTTGAGGTTTATTCCTCATGGCACCAATCTTCTCTTGTATAGTATCTGATTCTTATGAATTCATAATATTGCACAAAGTGATTCAAGAGGAATTTTGTCATATCACAAAAGAACAGTCATACCTTGTAAAATCAGTCCTTCCATATTGGAGCTATGTTAAAGATGGAGTGTTTGTGTGATCCCATTTCGAAAATATGTTGTTTTTTATGCAAAACTGTTTCTGAACTAATTTCAGCAGTTCAGACCCCTCTTTGATTCTTTTAAATGAAAATAATTACATAATATTTGTCTCCCTTTAATAGATAAAATATTCAGGTCCGTTAAATATTAATATGGTTTCTTGCTGCTGGTCAAACAACACGAACAGCTGTCAGCTCCTTTCCTTCTCCCCAGAGCAGTCTGTGCAGCAGGACAAGTTCTCTGATCCTCTCCTATTTGATTCCCTGCCTTTGGCTTAAAGGATTGCAGACCTGATTACCAGATCAGAGTGGATCTGGGTACCAGAGCAGAACTGCCATAGACTGTTAGCCAAGCTGACCTAGAACATTAACTGAAAGGCTCACTATGAAAAAAATAAAAATCATGTAAAATTGTTCCTTGTGTTCCACAGCATACCTTGTGTCAATCCTGTAAGCTGGTAGAGTTCTGCAACAGTTATTGAAATTAATTTACTCTGCCTAGTGAATTGGATTAACACACCAGTGAGTGCTTCCAAATTCTGCTTTAGGATCAGCAATTTGCCACTGGGCTTTGGCTATTCTGTTACCCAGATGAAACCTCTATTGTATCAACAAGAATGTTGAAAACACCACAACTGAAGCAAAGTGTACAAAAATGTACCTCAGCTATTGGTGGTGCTCTGACAGCTATGGATCTTAAATTTCCATTGATGTTATAGGAAAGACTTCAGGTAAATGCAAGTCTAATCTTGCAAAATTACTTACAGGGTAGTTTATAGCAATTTAAAAGTGAAATTTAATCTAAAAAAGAAAAAAACCCACCCTAACAGTTTAAATAAAAACTCACAGATTTCTTTCATTGCTGAAAAATCACCAATAGAAATAAAAACGTGTTACAGTGTCTTCATGAACTTTATAATGCTAAAAGTTGATATATAGTAACATAACATCAAAATTAAACTCATCATTATGAGTATGCCTTCCTTCGTTAAAATATGGTTCTCTCTAATCAAAATGAGAAAAAAAATGGATGAGGTATGAACCATGGTGATATAACTCTCCTTCTTAAAAGACTATAAACTATAACCTATAAAATGATTTTGTGCTATCAATATGTGATGGATTTTTGGAATAAAAAGTTCTTCTGTCTGCAGACCCACTATGTGTGTAGAGGTTCTGAACAAACATTAGAAATTTCACTATTAGAGCTGTATGAAACTTAGGTTTCCAATTGACAAATAACCCCTTGTTTTTTTCTAATGCAGATTTTTTTTTCAGATTTTGACCTTGATTGCTTTTCTCCTTGGACTGTTACGATGAATTACAACTCAAAGAGCTTCCCCTGACAAAAAAAAATCCCACAACCCTCTCACCCCTCCAAAAAGCCCCCAAACCCCCAAAGACAATTCAACCTTATTTAACCTTCCAACTTTGCATGTGTGTGAAAGTTTACACATTTTAGACTGAGAATATTTTTGCATTCAGCACAGATTTGCCACTGTGTGAAATTCATTCCAAAATGGTCAAAGTGATAAATTACAAGTGCTTTATGATAAGTGCCCCATTTTCATTAAGCATAATGGATACTTTTCCCAGAAGTGTGTATCTTGGCAAGTACCTTTTCTGCCTCAATTCTCCATCCCTAGGGGGCCACTTTTAAATTCAAAATTAAGTACACAACACATTGATGGTTTATTTCTGAGAAACTCCTCATTTAGTCAATAGTATTCTGGCCCATTAGACATTGAAAATATGCAAACTTCTCAAACTTTAAACTCTTCCGTGGCAAATATCTCTTATCCAGCTCATCTGAAAGATTTATGAAAGCAGGTTAAATTTAGATTTTAGTTGCAATGTTCCATACAGCTCTTACTAGAATATACAGCCATCATTTTGGATTTATTCCTTTGGAAACAGGTTGTACATATTCAAGTCTACATTCTGACTAAGAAAACATCTCTCAGTAAAACTTCACTGACTGCATGCTTTAGAAACAAGACATTCAGCTTCCCAGGCTGGAGGGCAGCATTCATTGCTGAGGTGCCTAAGTACACTGCTCTGCAGAGCTAAGACAAGGTCATCGTAATTCCACTCCACTCATTTTCTACAAGAAATTACATTTTAAAGCATTGTCTGACAGAAGTGAGAGCCTGTCTTCCTGGGAAAATCTAAAAATGTATCCCCATTACAGTTTACCTTATTGACATCCATTCTCAACTTCTCATTGTTGGCACTGGCAGCTTTTTCTGCTGCTTTCTTTTGACGCTGAGGTCCCCTGCCAAAGAAGATGTAGTTGACCAATGCATACTCCAGCAGAGCCATGAAAACGAAGACAAAACATCCCATAAGGTACATATCAATGGCTTTCACATAGGGAATTTTGGGCAGAGTCTCTCGAAGATGGGTGTTAATTGTTGTCATTGTGAGCACAGTTGTGATTCCTGGAAAAAAGAATTGAGAAGTCTAGTGATTGAAATAATTGTAACTTATTTTCTAGAATAATAACTTATACTATTCAAATGCTGGAGTTGAAAAACACTTTTTTCCCCCTGGTGGACAAAAGATATCTCTAACCTTTGTCCATATTAATAGAATCCTTAATAGTAAGGTTTGGGTTGGAAGGGCTCTTCAAAACCGTCTAGTACCATGGACAGGGAACCTTCCACTAGACCAGGTTGCTCATAATCCCGTCCACCCTGGCCTTGAATTTTTCCAGGCACAGGGATGCCCCAACTCCAGGCAACTGATCCACTGTCTCACTACACTCACAGAGAAGAATTTCTTCCGAAAATCTAATCTACATCCTCAGTCCTCAGCTGTCAGTTTAAAGGCATTCCCCTTTGTCCCAAGTCCCTCTCCAGCTCTCTCGCAGCACTTTTAGGCTCTCAAAGGTGCCCTAAGGTCTCCCTGGGGTCTTCTCTGCTCCAGGCTAAGCAATTCCAACTCCCTGTCTTCATAGAGAGAGGTGCTGCAGTCACACAAGTATCTTTGTGACATTTCTCCAGCCTGTAATGCCCCTCTGGATGGCGTCTCTTGCCTCCAGCATGTGGAGAGCATCACACAACTCAGGAGCCTGCTGAGGACGCCCTAAATCCCATTGTCCATGTTGCTGACCAAAACGTTAAGCAGACAATCCCAACACAGACCCCTGAGGACACTTGTCACTGGTCTCCAGTTGGACATCAAACTGGTAACTGCAACTATTTAAGTGCAACCATCCAGCCAATTCCTTATCCACTGACTGGTCCTTCCAACAAATCCATGACTCTTCAGCTTAGAGATAAGGATCTCATGCATAACAGTGTCAGATGCTTTGCACAAGTCTAGGTAGATGACATCAGTTGCTCTTCCCTCACCCCATCAGTGTTGGGACCCTGCTGTAGACGGCCACAAACTCTGTCAGGCACACCTTGCCCTTAGTGAAGCTGAAGTTGGCTCTCATCCATCACCTCCTTGGTTTCCAAGTGCCCTAGCATAGTTTCCAGGAGGGTCTGCTCCATGGCCTTGACAGGCACCAACAGTGAGACTGACAGTTCTGTAGTTCCCCAAGTCGTCTTTTTTTTCCCCTCTTAAAAAGAGGGCCTTTGCTTCCACTTTTCCAGTCAGTGAAACTTCACCAGACTGCCATGGCTTCTCAAATATGATGGATAGAGTTTTAGCCAATTTCCCAGTTCCCTCAGGCCCTGAGATGTGGATGCATCTCATCAGGTCCCATGGACTTTGTGCTTGGGATCCCCACGTTCCTTAGATGGTCTCCAAGAAGTTCTCTTAAGCAGGTGGTTCTTAAGTCTCCCAGTCCCAGCCTTTGCCTTCTGCAGCTTGGGCAATGTGTCTGGAGCACATGTCCATGAGAGCAAGGCATTAAAAAGGTGTTCAGTACCTCAGTCTTCTTCAGATCCTGGCTATCCAGGCCTCCTGTTTCCTTTCAGAGAGGACTCCCATTTTCCCTCATTGTCATTCAGCACTGATGCACCTGTACAGAAGCTTTTCTTTTTGCCTTTGATGTCCCTGGAGAGATTTAGTTCTTAGGGCTTCCACTTACCTAACCTGATCCCTGGCTGCTCAGATTTTTTTGGTGCATTTTTCACAGGCTACCTGACCTTGCCACAATCCCCTGTAGGTTTCCTTTTTGTGTTTGAATTTTTTCAGGAACATCTTGTTCAGTCCTTATCTTGGACTTGGATTTTTTGCATAGCATAAAAAACATTACACCTGTAATAAATCGAGCTCAGTCAAGCAAACAGTAGTTGGGTTCCATAAGTGTATTTTCAACCAGATAAACTGCAACCTTCTGCAATGAGTCTCAATTAAAAATTACAGGCTACAGTTGCTTTAACTTGCTTTTCTCCAGCATTTTCAGGATGTCAGCAGTCTGAAATTCTTAAGGCAAAATGCTACACAGAAAGGTCTGGTAAAACTCAGATGTATTCTATAACACTAAAATGTCAAATTTTCAATGGCGTCTTTTATGGGGTTTTACTTATTTTAGCTATACAAGAGCTGTACTGGCAGGAATCAGTCTGACTTTGACAAAATTTGGCAATAAATATACTTATTTTTGGAACATGTTCCTTATGATGAGGGGCACAGAATAAAGAGATACACATAGGACTAGTGATGAGATAGACAAATACTCTAGAGATTAATTAGGCAAACAGTTTTGCTTTTGGAATGTAGGATAACAGGAAGGAAAAAATAATCAGACTCTTGCAATAATTTAGGTTGGAAAAGACCTTTAAGTTCATTGAATGCAATTTTTAACTCAGTACTGCCAGATCCACCACTAAACCACATCCCCAGGCACTAAATCTTCAAATCTTTTAAATCCCTTCATGGATGGTAACTCCACCACTTCCCAGAACAGGCTCTGCCAAGGCTAAAAACCTTTTTGGTGAAGAAATTTTCCCTAGGATCTAATCGAAACCTCCCCTGGCATAACTTGAGGCCATTTCCTCTTGCTCTTTCACCTGGCAGAAGAGACCAACCCCCAGCTGGCTGCACCCTCCTGCCAGGGAGTTTTAGGGGGCAAGAAGGTCCCCCTGAGCCTCCTTTTCTCCAGGCTGAGCTCCCTCAGCTGCTCCTCATCGGTCCTGTGCTCCAGACCCTTCCCCAGCTCTGCTGCCCTTCTCTGGACACATCCCAGCCCCTCAATGTCTGTCTTGAAGTGAGGAGCCAGGAACTGGATTTGAGGCACAGCCTCCTCCCTCAACGTAAGGCCAAGAGAGCTATACAAACCTAGTAAAACTTTATTTAATTCCTGAAAGGAAAAGCAATTTATAATCCATAACACAAGGCTGAACGTGTGTTCTGGGCTGCCATGGGCAAAAGCAAACTAAGTGCATTCTTTTCCGAGAAAAAAAACAAGCAGTAAAAGAACAACAGAATATGTTGAGACAATTAGGCGAATTTTGATTACAATGATTATAAAGTTAGCTGATTCAGACATGAAATCACTTTAATTTTCATTTAAATTCTGATGTTTTAAATGCTGATTCAAATAATACAAAGCTTAACAAGCCAGACATAAAAAGATCTAAACATATATTTTTTATTTTCAAATCATGCACCATCCACTCAGCCAGAAGCTAGAAAAACCATTCAGCTAATGCACACTGCATGAGATGTGTAAAAATGCCTACCTAAAGCAACTCTTGCAGCTGAAGCATCATAATTAATCCAGAAGGAAACCCAGGACAGGATAGTGATCAGAATAGAAGGCATGTAGGTCTGCAGAATGAAGTAACCAATGTTTCTCTTAAGTTTAAAGCTGAGAGACAGCCTTGGGTAGGCACCTAAAAGAGAATATTTGGTATGGCCATAATTTATTTGTATGATGCCTGAAAACATTTTTCTTTTCTGTCATTTTTGTTTTATTTTTTCATTCAAAGTAGAGAACACTCAGAGCTGAAAGATACAGGATATTTAGCGGCAGAACTTTTAGCAAGAATTGGGATTAAATAATCTTTTATGCTAAGGGTACAAAGATGTTCTACTTGCTTATCTGCTGGTAATCACAACATTCAACAATCAACAGCCAAAATACACATCAGAGCAACAAAGGACAGAAATTCCTCTTCCCTGACACACTGTCATTTGCCAGCTTCAGTGTCACCCTGATCCTAAACTTCTCTTTAAGAAATGCAATACTCCTCTTTTGTCACTGGACACCAAAAATATTGTAGTGTATGAAATATTTGTTAATATGGGTGCCTAGAAATCATTCTTTAAGTCCAATTTCTGCTTGATTTTTAAGAATTTGGGATATACAATCATTCTATAGTCCCTCCAAAGGTGATTTCTACCCATTTCTGGACAGTGAGTTTTGAAGATAATTTTTATAACACACCTAATGGGTGTGTTAAAGCATCTCCTAGCAGCAGCCCAATCCAACTCCTGCCTCTCTTGAACAATTTAATGTCATTGAAATATGTTAGGGTTTTTTTAATTATTATTATTTTTATTTCATGAAATGCAATCTGATTTTCTGCTCCTTCTCAGAAAGCATCTTTTCAGCCTTCAGAAAGTCATACACTTGCTAGAATGGGCTAAACTGGAAATACTGGAACAAGCATTGTAAAGATTTTATTTTGAAGACAAAATAATTAGTCTAATACATCCCCAACTTGGCAAAAGGAACATCTAAAAATATGGAGAAAAAGGTTCCTAAATTTCCTACACATTGGGTTGGGTTATGGCACAGAGGTGTATAAGTGGCTTAATTGGTTTTCACAGGTAAACAGAGAATACAGCTCATTTGATGAGCCTTAACATGACACAGTACATATGTTAATGAGTGGTGCCTTATACAATATGGAAGCTTTAATAAAAACCTCTGCTTTCCAAATTCACAGCTGCTGCTCTATTTTATTCCTGTTTCTAAAAGTTTTGCTCCTCAACAGCACACTAAGAATTAATCCGGTTTTAAAAGCCTTTTAAAAGAATTCCCCTTTTAAATTCCCCTCCACAAACCTGTAGAGAAAACAACATTCTTGGTGATAAGCTTGTAGTCCACAATGGAGAACTGTGGCAGCTCGATCTTTGTCACTCCTGTGACTGCGTTATCACCCCCACGCCAGTAAAACTCAATGTCATCTGTTGTGTAGCCATCTATAAAAACAGGAATAAACAAGTGAGATACAAATCTCTTCTGACATCATGGGGAACAGTTCATTAACTCAAAACACATGAAATATATTTCTAAAATTGAGCCATTTATAAACATTCAGACACAGGTCATTCCAAATATAACTTCGAAAGGCAATCCTAGGTACATTTCAATGTTTGTTGGCTTTTGTATTTTTTAAAAGATGTATTACATGAATGCATTAACAAAACAGACCTTTAAAACCAAATAAAGACTACACATATCCCATCTCTAGATAGCAACTGTACATCAACTTAAGGTAACTTCCAATCCCAAGGCTGGATAAAACAGCATGACTTTGCTGTAATTTCTGTCCCTGAGCTGAAACATCAGCACTGGCAATGTTTTGTTTTAGTTGTAAAAATCAGCATAGTTTTTTTCCTAAAATGGCTTGAATGCAGTAAAAGCCAGCCACATTCAGTGAGGCTTGTAAGAGGCCATGTAGGAATCAATGATAGCAGATGCAACACCCATCAGTGGCAAAAAAACACCCACAAGAAAGCAACCAAAGAAAAATAAAATTCCCAGCACCCAACAAAACACCCCAGAACACAGCACATGTTCACACAGTGATAAAACATCCATGAGAAAGGAATCTGGGTTCCCAAATGGCACCTGAGCCAAGTTCCATGCTCCAGAGTTGGTGTACAGAAATGATCGTGAGACATCAGAAATAAATCTATTGCAAAACCAGGAAATACAATATTCATTAATGTTTCATTATTAACCTAAAGATTTTTGTCATTGAAACGAAAACACAGAATAATGACCATGATTTCTTTGCAAATTGAGATAATAAATATATAAAACACCTTGATTTTAAGTCCCCATCCACAAGCTAAAGACAAAATTGAACACTGAATACAATTTTAGAGTGCTCAAATACCACTGAATTTCAAGGAATAATGTATAGAATCTGTAAAATTGCTCCTGTGCACCATTAATTTTTGATAATCCAAGTAAAATCCAGAGTTCAGCATTAGTGGAAGGCAAGCAAGTTTGAAGACATGAACCAAAGAATCTGTAAAACCACTGAAACAACTATAAAAATCTATCTAATACATACAAATTTTAAAAGTATTGTGGTAGATACATTCCTATAGTATGTTGATATCAATTCCAGAGTTTTGTATAAGTGACTCTTTTACTTTCCTGGTCAAAAGTCTGTTTTCAGAAAAGAGGTAAACAGCTTACTGATGTTTCCCTGCCTAGCAACTTCTTGTTTGCCAAATCATCCTCTAGGCTTTCAGAGAGAGAAATAAAATACAATCTAAAATAAAATAAAGCCTAAACTGAAAAAGATGAATAATTATATTGCCTGATATTGAGATGTAAAAGCAACTTACTGCATTTCTTGTTATGAAAAATATAAAAGAATACCCTTAGAGAGTTTAGGAAGGTTGATATTATTTTTTTGGGAGTATCTTTGTGATATTGTCAAGTTTTGCTGATATTCTGACATCAGCCCTGCCCTCCAATGTCAAGTTTCAGATTCTAATACCATTTACTGAACTTGGATTAATCAAGGTAACATATTTAATTCTGAGGTAACTAAGCTGTTAAACTTTACAGCTAATTAATCAGTATTATAATTTAATTTTATTTCTTAAAAAAAAAAAAAAAAAAGCCAAAATAAGTTTCAGCAGGGAAAAACCTCACTTTTCTATGTGAGAGAAAAAGTTTATGAGAAGCCCAAATGGCATTTTATTTGGTTGTAGTTTCTAGAATTTCTGTTGGAAGAACTTTTTTTGCTGAACTGCATATGAACAGTTTAGCCTTGAACTGTTCACAAGAGACCTCCAGGATTTACATTCCAGCTGATGGCCAAATGCTTCAGCTTTACCCTCTAGCAGGAATTCGTGGTTCAGCTTCTCCCTGGATTCTCACAGCCTTAACACAAAGCAAACATTGACAACTCTCCAGGAGAGAGGAATCTTTGGAAACTCCCACCCCAAAGTTCAAACTGAAGATGCCAGACTCTGCAGCTCTGGGTAGTTTTCGGGAGAACTGAGCAGAATTCCTGCTGCTGAAGGGTCGTACACTGGGCAAATGATAACCTGAGACAGACCCAGAATGACAGGACTTATCAGTAAGGAGAATTTCAGGAAGTCTTTAAGCTTTCATTAAAATACTTCTCTTTCCAAAAAGGATAAATTATGCCATTCATTTCAGAGTGTGGAGAAGGAGAGCAAAGAATATTATAGTCATCTGCACATGAATGCTCTTGTGTACTGCCAAAGTACCCAAAGATAATTGGATATAAGTCTAATATCTGCAAAACATCTGCCAAAAGAGAGAATGGGCCTATTCATGTCTCTAGTGGATGTTTTACAGTAAAGTCCAATTACCTGTGGCTATAATAAACTCCTTCTGCAGGTATCTGGGACTCAAAACAACTCTACTTACAAGTTAAAATTATTTAAAGATCAACCAATTTAAAATAGTAATAAGCAGTCTAGAAAAACAATCTGTAGCTCTTGACCAAAAAAAACCCCAAGAATTAATACAGTCATTTCAATATTTTTAAATTATCAGACACCACATGATGGTAAAGCAGAAAGGAAAACATACAAAACCCAAAAACGTTCCAAGTAATCTTTGCAAGAATATGAGTTTAGCACAGAACACTATTTGATTTAGACTGTAAACAACTGTTGATTTACTATATATTAAATTGTATGTAGCTCAGCTGCCAGCAGAGAGCATCTGATTGATTGCTTTTCCCTCAGTCATTTATACATCATCATCAGCACGATTTACTTCACGTTCAGAAAGTTCAATTTCTCATTTCTGTCATGCATCACACACTGGCAGTCACCCAAATCAATACATTGTCCTGGTAATATGGCAGCAATCCTGAGAGAAGCAAAACATTCTCGACTCCCATTAACAGAGACAGGGAGTTTATCATGCTGTATGCATTGAGGGATGACAGATGACGAAGCACTGTAGAGGAAAAACAAACAACTAATAGAACATAAAATAAAACCCCCTTCACATAGAAACTATAAAAGCACCAATTTTTTTTTCCAGCCTATTCAAGACAAGTCAAAAATAGGAAATTCTTCTAATACAAACAACCTAAAACGAAAGCTGTAACTTTATTGACTGAAAATGAAAATATTTAGACACAAGGCAATTATCAGAAACACCATACAATGGAAGAAAAGAAGCAGATTTTTCTGAAAAACTCAGGATTTATAAAGATTCACTGCCTCACAATGCTGCAGTTTATACATGACAGCCAGGAGATATTTTACATCTACACATCTCCAGTGTGCACTGTGTGGGAATTCAAGTGCTCCACATTACTGACATGATGGCAGCACCTGGAGACTGAACATGAGGCAGCTGCTGATTTTTTTTGGGGGGAGAGGGAAATGACATAAACATGCAAAACAGTGAAAATGTGCTTAAGACAAAGGGAGGATTCTGAGGCCATACCCTAACCTCTCTCTGTTCTGAACCATCAGCAATTTGTGTGAATTTGGGCAGTGCAGGCACACATCCTGCATCACCTCCGAGCTAAGGGGAGCCACCTCAGCCCTGACCAGGAGCCTCAGGACACAAAAGGCATCCTGCTGGCAACTCTCTGAATGCCACCTCCAGCTGCTAAAGCTTATCCAAGTAACTGCTCCTCTAGTTACAACCTGGATCTGTGATTCTGAGCATTGGGAGCATGCAATTATGATGAAGCACTGCTCAGCTACTTGAAAATTTTTGCTGAGTGAGTCTGGAGATGCAGTGAAAGCTGAGAGCACATCTCCCCCTTGGATCACCTGAGATATCTGTCTTTTGCTCACCAATAAAAAACATATGAGAACTCAGTTTACTGCAGATTCTGGACTTAAATACTATTAAAAAGCAACCATTTACCAGGTGAACAGCCTATACCTGGTGGAGAATAACAGAGTTGCATTATACACATGATATTTTTGGGGAAAAAATTCAAATGTACATTACTATATACAAAAACCCATGGCCTCATAGGTAGGGAATGAGTAACAAGCTACTTAATTTCTCCTGCTGCTATCAAATGGATTTTCTTTGCCTAGCCACTCACAATATGGTGGCTTCCCAAAATAAAAAGGAGACAACCCATGTATGATATTTATACTCAAGAGAAAAATTTGAATACAACTATATAAAATATTGTTAGCTAGCAAACATAATACATTAATTTATAAAAATGTAGGTCATAGACGGTCAGAGTAATTTGAACTTGACTTGTACAGGCCCTGTAAAATGAGATGAATGCTGTAACGAAATATTAAAATAGGTGATTAATCCTGTTTGTAAAATAGTCTGTGGAATACTTTTAGTGGCAATATCTATGCTTTTGATTTCTTTTTAAACATAGAACCACTACTCCCTCCTTTTTCAAGGTTTTCTTCAGCAGCTTTGCATTTACACAGCAAAATTACTTATGAAATCCTAAGTAACATGCAAAGCACATTTTGAAGTTTGAAAGCCTTTCAGATCTCTTAAACTTGTTTCACTGCATCACTTCAGTCTTCACTTATTCATTCAAAAACATATCCAGAAAGAGAAAGTTAGAAGTGTTTCCTTGAATTTGCAGAGATGTTTAAAGCTGAGGGGAACACAAGACGTGAGGTGCTGAAACCAGTGGGGTGATACAAGGGTGAGTAGGAAAACCAGAGTTTGTGTGCCAGAGCAATTGGAAAAAAGCACATCACACTTGTTTCTTTCCCCTCTAAACTCTGTCTTTCTGCATAAAACATTAAAATTCTTCTTACATTCCACTTCAAAGGCTTTTTCCCCTAAGGCTCTGAGGATTTGGACACAAAGAGGATGTACAATTTTCTGACTGCAGTGAAATTCAAGTGATTTTTAGATTAAATTGGCAACATTCTCAAAAAACAATCATCTTCAAGTTGTACAAATGGCTCCTTACTGGCCAGAGTAAGGTAGGTCAAAGAAAGAGACAGAAATGTGATGCTGTAATTACTATATACAGCTATTTAAAGAAAGAAAATATCTTTTGATGAAGAAGTGAAATGACAAAATTGATTCCAGGCCTTCGAGTGGGATTTCCATGATATTAGCAGAATCAATTTGATTTTTATGTAGGTACTTCAAGCTGATTTTTACAGGAAGCCTGGTAACTTACAGAATAGGTATCCTGGTGGGACTCCTTAATTTTTTTTTTTTTTTTTCCTAATGATTTCACTGAAAATCATTCATACTTTAGAGCACCTCCTGCAAAATGCTGCTACAATATGCCCAGGAAAGGCAAGAGATCAGAATCAGATAGGGAGAACTGTATCCATGCAATAATAGCCAAAAACCTTTTATCTCCTGGAACACAGCAATTTCTCACAATCTTTTCACTTCTGTAAGTTCAGTTACTCCCACCAGCTGGAATGACCAAAAAAGTTTTTGGGTTCAACACTGTGGAGATGCTGCAAGCCGCGGAGCTCCACACCCAGCAGAGACAAGGGCATGTGGAACAGAAGTTGCTGGTGACAGGAAGGTCGTGGTGGCTGAGTGGCACAGACAGGGTGCCCCAGCGCCAGAGCCAAGCTCCCTCTGGGGCTCCAGGGAGAGCTGGGCACTCTCTGGGTGGGTTGGAGCTCAGATCTTTCCCACTTCCTGCACACAAGGATGCTCTTCATCCTTTTCCTTTTGATTTCCATCACCCTTTTTCCTGCAGACCAAGTGCCATGTTAATGCATTAAATATAGCCCAGAACACCATAAAGTACCACACATCTGGCTCAGTTTTATTTATTTAAATGGCTAAAATCCAGGGATTTCCATCACTGTGGAAATTAGGTATCTGATTTCTGTAGGCAAACAGCTTTAGATGATGTTTTATACAGTACACAGAAACATCCTCTCTCCCATTTCTGCCACAGTTTTTATTCCCTAACCCACTCACTTCATTTAGCAATGACCTTTTCTGAGGATAAGGTTGACAGCATTATGTCATCACATTGATTAAGTCTGGATCATCTTGAAAGTTATTTCAGTGTAGCATGGGTGACAGTAAGCACATATGTGAGGAAAACATGGGTGGCAACAGTTGTCAATATAAAGTTAGAGCTAAACATATTTCTCATATTCACTACGACTAAAATTACAAAGAAAAAACCCCTTAATCTTTAAATTAAAAAACAACAGGTTAGTATATTTCAGACTTGTGCATTCAAGTTTATTATTCCCTTATTACACATACCACAGAAAAAAAGGAGTTCTGGAATACATAAGTGACTACATGAGACACGACAAATCTGTCCTAGACATAAAAGATGGTGGGAAGCTTAGCTTCATTTATAATTAGAAGTAGACTATGGTAGAAAACTCTGAAACCCAATAATAAGAAACCCAATATAATGAACTATTTTCTTAAATCTCAATTTTATTGCCAGTGACACAAAGAAACCAAGAAATTTACTTTCACTTCTTGCAATGGTAGAGCTTCAAAGATGCAGTAGGAAATTGCAATATGCAACCATGAAGATGATACCAATCATTGCTGAGGAAAGCAACATTTAGGCAGAAATAAATTTCTATTGAAATGTGAACTGATGTAAATAGGATAAAAATGAATACATGAATATTTAAGTGATCTATTTCAATGCCATTAAATCACAAAATGAACAGAACTCAAGTGAAAATAACCATTGAGAAAAGACAAGTGCAATCAGGTATAAGCAGGCAATAGGCTTTTTTTTTTCCAGAATGATCAACAAAGTGAAAATATAAATTATTTCCTATGTTTAAAGACTGAAGATTTTACTACATAATTCATAGCTATTTGCTTCCACGTTTAAATAAATGAAAAAAAGTCAAAGTTAAATAAAAAATAATAAAAAATACCTTCAATATCTCAAAGACATCAGAAATTGCTTACAGGAAAACAAATGTAGTTTACCCTAGTTCACAAGATTTAATCAGAGACAGAACACAAGTCCCAGAAAGCTGAACTGGGAGATCTACAGGGAAGAGAGAACTTGGAATGCCCACAGACTACTCAAGGTCTGCTTGAGCCTTCTGCCACACCCAAACCTTCCAGTTTACAGAGCACAAACTTTAATGAACACGGCCAAAAATGTTCAACTGAACAATTCAGTCAATGAATGCTGCCTCTCATATATTAACTGGATTTTAAAAAGTCCATAAATTTGCATTGGTAATCTCATCGACCCCGCAATCAAATATGAAAACTCTATTGTGTTTTTAAATGAGGGATATGTATAAGTAATGATTCAAATAGGAAGGACAGCGTTCTTTTTGCATCATATTAAATAGCCAACATGGGTACAGAGGGAACATTTTTTGGTACTTTGATGCAGATATATATATATACACACACACACACACAATTTTCAACTGTATTCGGAAAAGATATTTTTGAAGATTGATGGAAATGTCTTAACCCTCAACTCTCTACGTAAAACTAAACACTGTTTCTGCTCCTTGAAAATAATTATTAGCAACTGTCTTCTACTTTTGAAAGGCCATATTTCAGGAACAGAACTTTTATAGTAAAATGTACATCCACAGTGAGTGGGTGTAAATGACAAATTATTTTCTCCTCTCTCCTTTCAGTAAGGACAAGGATCACGTAGGGAAACTTGCACCCTACCATGAATTTCATCACTGCAGCCTGTATTTCATGATTTGAGCTGATTCCTTTACTTTTATCTCGTTTGACTACATTAACTAATTTATGCATAGGAAAATTGCTGTCCAAAGCAATTATATGTAATCTGGAAATTATGGAGGTCATTGAATATTGTTCTCTCTTAGACAAACAAATCTCACAATTTGCTTATTTCAGAGAAGACCTAATAAAAAGACTCTGTATGCTGTTTGCTCTCTTATCTGATTTAAGAAGTGGTTTTTTGAAACTGGAAATAGAAATGAGGGGTATATCCAAACAAATGAATCAGCAAAGCATCATCTCCACAAGCTCAATTTTTAATACCTTAGATATGTAAGACCAAATGTTCTAAGTTTCCTGCACCCACTACCAGCCTACATTTTGAATACTGATGTACATTAAAAAAAGAGAGGAAAAATGAACAACATCTGGCAACCTTAACCTTATTTATAAAATTGCATTAATACTCCACTCTGCTTAATTATACCATAGCTGTATTAAAAATACAAGGCCACAAGGAGAAAAACGCAATTTGTAGAAGAAAGCCCTTCTGTTTGTGGCTGTGCCATTTTTTAAATTAGAAAAATATTTGTTCATTATGATATGCTAGCTTGAAATGAAGTGTGAGGTAATATTCTGAAATATTATTCCATCTTTGCCTGAAGGAGATCACAGTGTCTAAAACACTTCTACTTTTAGATAAAATGTGGTTATGAAGGTTTAGGAACACTGGTCTCATAGACTGTCCAGCAGGAACATGCTAAAATCTGTTATTGCCAAGAGTGAAATGTTCATTAGAATGTAAAAACCCCCACAGATTTTTACACACGTAGAATAATGACTGGGTTTGGACACTTACCTGAACCTGCAGAAATTAATTTTCTTTTAGTAATGAGCAAGCTATAATTAATGCTCCATCTAAAGTCATCCACATGTATAGAGTTGGGAACTTTTTCTTTCCCATCTGGATAAGTCTTCTGTCATCTACAAGTTTTTCAAGGATAATTACATCTACCTTTGATGTGGAGAACTATTTATACAGTACCATGTGAATGAAGTTTATAGGAACTTTAATTATAGACCATGATATTGTTAGAACTACATCATTATTTTCTAAAAATTGCAATAGTCCTGTAACATTTCTGTGTCCTTCACACAGCTTGGTTGGTATCAGAAGCCACATCGCTGCCTCCTCAAAATATTTTAGTGGGAGCTGTGTGCCTCAAGGCTCAGAGGACTTTCCTGCAGGAAACCCTCTTGTGACACCTCTATCAGAAAAGACAGCACAGGTTTGTTGGCAGCATCCCAACTACTTTCCTGGGATGCTGAAAGAGGCCAGAATAAATTCTTTTGACACCCATCCCTCCAGCTTTTAGAAATGGCATACAGAGATTTGGTGGGTCACAAGATGCTAATGGGTATGCACAAGGTAGCAGGAATTGGAAGCGTTTTAACAGGAGATGGGGACAAGGCCAAAGGAGAATGAAAGCTACTTGAGCTCTCTGCATCTATCTGGCACAGGAGACTAACCCTGAGAGCCTCAAACACACCATTCAGCAGCCACTTGTGTAAATCCATGGCAGATGTGACCTCATCCCACATTTTTTTTCACTAGAAAAGTCTACTTGCCCTAGTCAAGTTGAAAGCTTTGGCTTTTATGTACCACAAAGCTGCATTAAATCCTGCTCTACAGGTAATATACTCTTTTACTCAGTATCTGGTAGCCTCCTCTGATCTGCATTGATGTACCACACTAGGTTTCATTACTACATTTTAGAAGTTTTTAAGTTCACAAAATTGTCTGTAACTTTTCTAACACTCACTTTTCTGAGCTGCAACTCCAGGCATTGCTCGAGGCTATGCCTAGTTCATGAAGGAGATGTGACTGAGACAAGATAATGCCAAGCCTTAAAGGGACTTTTCCTTGCAAGCACATTTTAACACCCTGTTGACTTTTATTCTGTTTTCCTCTAGCTCTAGTATTGTAACTGTGTCAATATGCAAATATGTATTACATAAGGCTGCCTCTTGGGCTGGAAAAGCAGGATATCTGCATATAAATGTTCATTAAGAAGAAACCAGTACAATATTTTAACATACATAAAAGGAAATCAGCCTCAAATACAAAAGTTAAAGAATTACAACTTTTTGCAGAGAACCCCATGTGGACTGCACCTCTCTCGTGCCTTTGAAATAAATACCCTTCTTCAGAAAAAACCAAGAGAAAAACACATGAATAATACAATAATGTATAATAAACCATGCAGCAATGGAATATGTTATAAGTAGTGCTTCATAATCACTACACATTCCTGACACAACTGCACAGAATCATTCTTGGAGGAGTTATGAGTCAAAGTCACCTCTAAGCTCCAAAAAAAACAACCCACCAAAACACCAATGTAACTATTTTCAGATAAATCTACAGTATTGCATACCTTGTTCCTTATTTAAACTGCCTTTTCCCTTTCACAGTGACATTAATTTCTAGCTTATCCTTACAACTCAAGGCTTATGTGCATCACACATGCCCTTATCTACATCCATATTCTCATTTTCTAACTTTGTCTTTCCTTTGGAAGTGTTATCCTGTATGTGTCTGTGGGCTTTATGAATCAGAAAAGTTGCTGCTTGTAGGGAACACATTGCCTTCAGTGCAGAAGCAAGAAGCTGAAAGCACAGTGAGCTCTGCTACCATAAATATGAAAATTGGATTCCTCCTCTGCTCTGCAGCATCCTCAGTGCCCAGGAAGCTGTCAGGGCTCAGGAACATCCCTGAGGCAGGTATCTAACAGCCACCTTGTAAACAGGGTTATCAAACCACTGTCCTATCTGTGGCGCTCCCAACTTTGCATCATTACATTACTGCTGTACCCTGTTTATGTCACAAGTATGGGTGCGCTGTAATAATTATAAGGAAATATTTTATTACTATTATTGTCTAAAGCAACTATTTGTCCAAAGCTTAAAATGAAAGGCCTCTTGTGTGGTAAAGAAAAAATGTGAAAAAAAACCAAAATATCTTTGGAAGGCTTTGAGTTGAAGATAGTGATCTCTGTCATTTGAGTTTTATCATGTCATTCTGTCACAAGTTAGGAGTGGGAACACTAAAAACTGACCTGTCCCAAGTGGCTTTTAACTGCCCCTCTGACTTGGAACACCTCAGGGAGCTGTTAGACAAATGGAAGGTATGCTGGGCACAAGATCTGTAGCAACATCCAATTTATGTATAGAGTGGTGAAGCTAAGAAATCCTTTCATTTCCTTCCCTGTACCAAGCATAAATACAGAAAGACAGACTGAGTCGGATTTTTGCTTTTTAAAGTATCAAGAGCTATTGAAACACAAAAGCGTTGCCAAGTCAACAGGGAAAACATAGGGCACTTTTCTTCAAGGAAACCAAAAAACCTTCCAGGTCTACAAGCTCATAATAATGCAGTGCTGCTCCAAAATTGTCAGTACAGATACATGCCAAGGACAAACCTGAAAGGGATGAACTGGAACAGCTCTCCCTGGAGGCCCATTAGACTCTTCCTTTGGGTGGAACTGCCTGGCCATTAGTAATGGTAAATATTCCTAAGTACCATAAACAGAAATGCATGTGACCATAAAGAATGGGTCATCCCCAACAGAGCACCCAAATTCCTGTGGTCACCATGGTGAGTACCAGAAACCAAGCCAGAGGAGGATGGAGAGGAGCAGCTCTCTGAGAGGATGCCCCACATTCAGTTGTGGTGGTTTTAACAACCTCTGCACCTCCTCAGGCACACCCCGAGCTCTCCATGCAGTTTACTGGCAGACATCATCAATAAAAAACCTTCCAATTTCACATTTCAAAATACATGAACATCTATAGAGCACTTAAAAGACCTAATACTATAATGCTAAGTTGACTTCCAAGGTAGGTTGGTTGGTTTGTTTTTATTTTGGATGAAATTGAACACATGGAAGGCAGTCTGCCAGCTTAATTACAATAAAAACCCAAAAAATCTGTGCTGCACTTTTGTCCTCTTCACTAACCCAAATGTATTCATGACCTGTCCATTACAGCTATTTGATGCACCATTAAGTATAGAAAATAGCTCTATATTGCTAACATTTTCTATAGGATCACTGCACTCGGAAGAAGGTTGGTAGCTGAAGATGTGGAACTAATATAATACCAACAGTTAAAGAGGCTGACACACTAGCAAACAATCAATTTAAAAGAGCAGAAAACATTAAAAAAACATTTTTCTGAAAATATGTTTAAAAATATGCCATATTTCCTTCTGAATATCCAGATTTTTAAATATCTAATCACTCTAAATAGCATAATTACACAGCCTAATACATAAAGCAATGAATATAAACAAACATAACTTTAATATCAAGTATATGAAGAAAGATCCCATATAAATAAAAATGAATATTAGGAAAAAGGCAAAACAGGAAGTCATTATCAAATGTATAATTGTGCATGATAATGTCAACATTCCCATGGATTTACATCAGAGCTGCATGTCCAGCAATTACACCTTCTTTGAAAAGAATTTTCCCTGACTTTGTTGAGAATAATCTTTTAAGTGAGCAGAAATAGCGAAGTTGCACTTCCATCATCTGTGCTCTGCAGAATTACTGAATGTCAGTATTTCAGAATGATTTGTGATTCAGAAACCTCTGAATTTTGGTTTGATGAAAGGAAATGATACAGGGACAGTGGCTCAGGTGGGGTTGATTATCAATGGATTCCTGAGGGTTTACACCTGTTGAAGATCTACCAACACAGAAAGGTGATCAGAAATATTGTTGGGCTCATCCTGGGTGGGTATTTTCAGCTATTTTTACCATCACTACAACACTAGGCTGCATTAGAAACTCATGCATATAAAAACCAGTGTGATCAAGGGAAAAATCATTCTAGGTTGGAAAGGTTAGATGTGTTTCAGAACTGAAATTATAGGAATGCAAAAATCAAATAAAATTTGGAAAAGGTAAAAACCTATTGCAATAAAGAAAGGCCCTTCTTAAAAAGGAAAATTATTCAGAAACACGTTAGGAAAATCCAAGGGAAACAATTTTGCTTTCAACCTGTCTTTACTTCACCTTTGGTAGGCTAGAAGTGCTTATGGCTCTATTTTTACCTAAATGCACTTAAACCATATATTTATGCTATGTGCAAATCAATACATAATCTTATGAAGGGCTAACTTGTCTAAAGCATAGAGAAAAACAGTTTTTAGTACCAGACTTCTATGTCTTGAGAATAATCTTTCAGGTTAGTTTCTTTTGCAGTCTTTGTACTGCAGTACTTTCTCTTTAAATTAGTTCCCAGCATGGACAAAGGTGGGCTTTTTTTTTTTTTTTAAGAAAAACACTTTGCAATTCTACCTGTACATTCCCTAGAGACAATTCTCTGACACAGTTTTTAACAAAATAAAATCCCTTGAGAAAACTAAGGGAAACCAAGGAGTTTTGTCTGATGAAGATTTCATGGATTTTAGCTACTAAGATTAATAAATTTTAAATCACTTCCCAAATTATTATTATATGTATTAGGGGTTAAGGAGTACGCCAGCTACAAATTAGATGCAGCCATTAAATAGCACAAAGTAGCCTCACATAACAATTTATAGCACACATTGAGGAATACAAAATCCAATTAAAATTACAGGGGGAGTTTAGCAGGGCAGAATTTAATTAGCAAAGACAAAATTTTGCCAGAAGACTGTGGCTAACACCTGTTCGGAAGTGTAAAGTGACAAGGAATACGTGGTAACAAACATTTGGGCCATAATTCACGTTGCATTTGCCAGCCAGTTCCTCCAGTGGCATTTAGAGACCCTTGCTTCCCTCAGACTGGGCAAGCGCTGAGTTCTCAGCTCCCAGCGCTGCTGCAGCAGCCTCTGACTCATCCCAAAATCCTAATCCAGCCCCAGCAGTACTGCTGGAGCACTGAAATGCTGATTTCCCTACTTCTGCATGCAGTTTTAATCCCATTTGTTTGCATCTTTGCCCTCTGTGAAGCTGCAGACATTCCTGTGAGCAGCCGTGGGTGCCCACAGGACATGAGCGTGGTGCCCACAGGACTCAAGGTTGTGCCCACAGCACACGAGGGCTGTGCCCACAGGACTCAAGGGCTGCACCCACAGGACTCAAGGGCTGCACCCACAGGACACGAGGGTGGTGCCCACAGCACACGAGGGCTGTGCCCACAGGACATGAGCATGGTGCCCACAGGACTCGAGGGCTGCGCCCACAGGACTCGAGGGCTGTGCCCACAGGACACGAGGGCTGTGCCCACAGGACTCGAGGGCTGCACACAAGGGCTGCGCCCACAGGACATGGAAGTGGGCAAATGAGCCTGAGGTCATTCTCTTGGTCAGAGAATAAGGTCCAAATGGCAGGGAGGATTTCAGTGAGTGAAACTGGCTTCCTCACTGGGATTCACCCAGAATGTCCCACCTGGGAGGATAATCCACAGCACCTGCTCAGCCACAAATGCAGAATCAAAAATACTGAGTTCTAGTGTATTTCCCAAGTTGAATTAATTTAAGATTTTCTTAAGTTCCACTATTTACCTTTTGCATGCCCAAAGTAGCAATGAGGACACTTATTTACCTAAAGATATTTCAACACCTCCTGAAATACAGATGACTAATTTTTTAAGTGTTCCCAACAGTAGAAATATTAAAAATTAACTAAAGCCATGAACTGAATCATCACCATTTTCTGTTATATTCTTCTGGTATTTTTTTATTTGCTTAGGAGAGTGTTGGTATTTGCTTTGATCCACATGCAAATCATCCCTGGAAACATACCCTTCATTTACAATTCTAGCAGGGATATATTGTCTAATAAGAGCATTTTCTACATCTGGCAAGTTGTTACATTCACTAACATTGTGAATTAAAATCCAAATTCAATTCTACTATCTTTAATGACTGCAGTTAATGTTTTTCTCTAGGTTCACTAGCAACTTCATTATCATTAACATCAAGTCACTGGGCTACCTCACTGATGAAAGATGAAGCCACTGATTAAGCTGTTCATTATATCCATCAGCATTATACTTATGAGTTAAAATCCTATCCTATTAGTGATGAAAGGAAAGGAATACATATCAGAAACCCAGCATTAATGAACCCTACTGTTAGTAAATCCACATGTAGCTACAATGCAGGACAAATAAAGCATCAAGATTAAAGCTTTGAGCTTTGACAATTACGTAAATAATGAGAGAGAAAATAATTTTTAAAACCTTGAAGCAAAGAGTGTTTCAAAAAAATTCATTTTTGCCTCAAGGCTGCCCTTTGAATAACAGAAATATGAGCACCATTACTGTAATTCTCATATTAGAATGTTATTCAATTTAGAAAATAAAAATTTTCATCATAAAGTGAAGGTATGCATGGTATTGCTTTCAATTAATTTTACTGAGAGCAAAATAAAGCCTTGTGATTTGGGAAATTGTGAATTAAATCTATATATTACTGGTTCTCCAAGTGCTACATCTTAGGGTAGATGAAATAAAAGCAATTACTGGTAACCCTGAATGGAAAAAAGGCGGCTTCAAAAGTCCATCTCACCAAGCCATCCAAAGCAATAGAAATTACTGTATGTTCTGAAGTGGTTTTATTAGATATATTCAGCTTTAACAAATTTGATTTATTTTGAAAACATGTTTGTTTTTGTAAAGTTGCTTTTACAGTGGCAAGAAAGCCTCTAGGGCATGATATGTGCTGTGTGATTGCTATTTGTTTGTGCACTGCGGATTTTCTCTCAACCCACTTCTCACCTAGAGCATTTGCTTACCCTAACTCAGCTCTCAGTCAGCAAGTGACTTTAATTATCTGCTGAAAAGTGGCTGCAAGCTGTTGATTGAAGACATGCCTCAATTCCTGTGTGTGCACCCAGCATCAATTATAACCTGCATCTATAAAATCAGGTATTTTAATACTTCCTACAGCAGCACTGCTTTTAAATCTCAGCAATATGTAGGAATCAACAATTTTAAGGGACTAAAACATTACTTAAGATACCTTAAGGGGGTTTTGGTTCTAAAAACTGAATTGCTCCAACTCTGGCTGACAAAAGGCACACTGAATAAAGAATTGTAGCATGGGCTTGAATCTCCACTTTCCATTATTGCCCTGTCTCCCAGCAGAGATGATTTAATTGCTGTTATGTTGATTGTTATTGGTATTTTTTTACTGTGCTCTCATTCTGCACCACTGGGCTGTGACCGTAAAACAGGACTAAGTTTACTGTTAGTTACAGACCTGGGGAAGTTCAGGATGTGCCGTGCCCCTCTCTGCTCTGGGAGTCACTAGAACTAGAAGACAGGCGGGTGCCAAGGAAGAAACATCCTCCTGGAGCTCAGGCTGGGACTCACAGAGTCCTTTACTCCTTTCACTGTGCAGTGGCTGAAGGATCTCTACAGATGATACAGGCAGAACCAGAGAAACTCTTTAATTTTATTGCATTTTAAAGCAAAAAGTAACTTCAAGGGGAAAGGAACACACTCTAACTTTCCTCTCACTTATATTCAATAACTATGAAATGAAAATTCCTGGAAAATTCTCACTCATCTAATTCATCTTTCTTATTAAAATAAGCAATGTGTTACATGCTTTCTGTCTTTGTTGAAGTAGGTTGGTGTTGATGCTACTGACAGTGAACTTTCTATGCTTTTAACTACACCTAGCAAGAATAGCAAAATAATAGAACAATCTGTCAGCAGTTCACTTTGGCTGCTCAATACTTTAAACAGCAAATAAGTGTTTCTGTGGGAGCACAAAGGAACTTTTGAATTACTTACAGGCAGAGATTACTCTTGATTTAGATACAAGGCTCTACTTTATAATGGAGCTTTTGAAGACAGACATTCCACCTCTTGTATTGATTTTCTGTACATGAATAACTAAACCCAAGATTTCTGCATTCATACATATATCATTCACATTGTACTTTAAATAGGGAACTGATGCTTTACAAGAAACAAAAACGCTACCTCATGTTAGTTTGTATGCATATATCTGTATTTATATACATTGCATATCTTTAACACAGACCAATTTAAAGGATTTAGACTGTATCTACACAGCTGTTTTTTCCCATTGAGTGTTTACAAATTCCTCTTATTTCCTTAAGGATATACTGAACTACAGGAATATACTGAAAAATTTCCAATCACTGAGAAATCAGAAGTCCCTAACTCAGATCCCTTCCCCCTGTCCTAATGATGTACTTGAAAAAAAAAATAAATCACTAATTCAGTTCATAGAAAAGAATGATAATTCCAATCGTTTCTTTTCTGTCTAGGAATAACCACTAAAATGGATTAGTTGTTACTGAAGACTGGAGAAGTCCCACCTGATTGGCATTTAGATAGCTTTAATCAATATGCAAGGGTGAGAGGCACTTTAACATGTTACTTTTTCACATAATATTGTTTCTTCTTCATCCTAATAATGAATTGTCTTAATAAGAAATGGCTGAAAACTGAAATGGGGCAAGAGCTGTAAGAAAACAGAAAATGTGCAAGGAATATGTTTAAATACATGACTTTGCCTTTATTCATCACATTTTTATCAAACCCATCAGATTTGATCAATAAAAGCTGGGCTGATTCATTATTTACCAGTGCTGATTAGTACTCTATTACTTTAGGCTCTACCTTGGAGACTTAACATATGTGGCTTTCACACAGTGAAGGCAGCCAGATCAAATTTAGCCTCTTTGCAAAATCAGATTTAAGTGTCACTGATCTCAAGAAAATCTGTTCCACACATTCCACATCAATTTTAGATTTTACTTTGTAAAAAAACCAAGTAATAGTATAATCTCATAATTTAAATTTGTAACCCCATGTCAAACAGAAAGCCTCACACAGCATCATATCTCTAAATCTTCAGCCCTCAATTGTTCTGACCTCTCACCTGTGCTGTCAGGATTTACACTACAGGAGAAGGAAAAAAAACAAACAAAAACCCCCAAAAATCCCAACAATCCACTTTCAAATGCATCCTACAAACCAGATGAAAACTGGCTGCTTGCAGAGATGAGAACATAACTGCAGCATCCAAACCAGCGTGACCTTGTCATGCAAGTTTTCCTAAAATCTCTGACCTGAGGGCTTCTCATTGAAATATTCCAGATCCTCGTGTCTCCTTGAGCTCTGCTGCTATTAATAACATGGGCTTATTCTGATCTCTGGTTTGGGGTTTTTTGTGGCTTTTTTAGTTCTTCAAAGGAACGTCTGTTTCTTGTGACAAACATTTATTCTCATACTTGATATTCTGCAGTTTTATAAGAAAAGACAAAAAATTCTCTGTCCTTGTTGGAGATTGATTGAGACACAAAAACAGGAAGTTTTTTCCTCATTGCAATCCCATTATTATGTGCAAATGCCCTCAATATTCAAAGTGTTTCATTTTAATCAGTCAGCTTCCTATACAGTAAAAAATAAAAGGCACTAACTGGTTGTTTCAGATAAAAGAAGGCTGGTTTGAGTGTTCCTGAAAATTACATTCTCTTAACTAGATAAATTCCAAGTACTTCTCCGTTTTGTAAGAAAAAAAAAAAAAGTCCAAAGTCAAAGAAATAGAAAAAAACCCCAGGAATTCATGCATATGTTACATAAATGCAATCGGGTGGAGTGCATTTAATCCCCTGGATTTCAATATACCTGCTCTATTTTTCAAATCTTGTCGGTATTCAAAATCTCTTGATTACCTGAAATAATTTGCTTTTTTTAAAAATACATACATATATAAATATTGGATTTCTTTTTAAAATGTTATATGTGAATACTGATATGATAACAATATTTTTTAATAAATGCAGCAAAAATATAATATAATCTGTGAATTGTGTTCAAGCAGGCCAGACGGCGTATAGCTTGTAATCTTTGGGGAGAGACAAATCAGATTAGTGTGCTCCCATACACTGCCTAATGCTATCAATTTCTGCTTGGAATCTGTAGGAAAGGCAAAAAAATTGGAAAATTAATGTGTAACAGTCTATAGTATTATCTTATTATGCAGTTTGCACTAATGGGGCCAATCTGTGCACGGTGTGCTTTCTCCTGGGGAGTTATTAGGTGCCTGAATCAAAAAACATGTGGAATAGCAAAAGCTTTACAAAACCAGCTTTAAATAAAGAGGTAATTACATGCAAAGGGCATAATGTTGACAGCAATTATTGCTGCTAACCTGGAAATACAATTCACTTAAGCAGTTCTCTCACAGTAGCACTGTTTCCTATGAGAAGCCATATTATACTTCACTTCTCTTACTATGGGCAGCTTCCTCCTAATGTTCTATGCTCCTGACAATCATTCTAGATTACAACAGCCACAACAGCCAGAGAAACACTAATACAGTACAAAAAGAAAACTATAGCACAGAGAAATGTCACCACAGGTCACAGAAGTGACCAAAGCAGGAGTAAATGTAGAATCAGAAATCTGTTTCCCAGTCTGGTGCTTTTCCACACCAGCTGCTCACCCTTACTGGGACACAACTCTCATAAATGAGCTTTCTTTAAGAGATACACGTTTTTGTCAACCTAATACCAACAATCAGTGACCTAACTACAAAAAGAAATGCACCTTGCTCTACACCTTAGGGCAGCACTCCTTAAATGGGAATTTTCATCAGGTGGAGCCTCCAGGGCCTGGTGCCAGTGTGGACTACTTGGAAGTGGGTTACACACCTGAGATATTTAACATTTCCTGCTCCTTTCTCTTGTAACAATTGTACTCACAAATCCAGTAGCATTTAGTCACCAGTTTTCTCTACAGAACACAAATATGGCCAAAGAAATACCATTCATACGAGTCTGGCATGATGTCACCAGTTGGCTTTTAATCCCTGAGCCACACAGGAGGGAGCTGCAGAGGCTCTGCTCAACATTTAGGATGCAGTTTTGAGTGATGGGCTGTGCTTAGATACCCTGGGAATTGAAAAAAAAAAATCAAGGGAAAAGTGCACACAATGTCAGAGACACTAAGCCTTGCTTCTGACATTATGGTATTAGCTCCTCTAGCCCAGATGACTGATCATTCCAAAGATTACTTTGGAATTAAGAAATTTTCTCTGAGAGAATCTAGAGATATAAATACTTATAACACATAAGAGGTTTTTTTTGCCTGCGATAAAAGAAGATGACTGAAGACACACAGGCCTTCAAATCATGATTATACCTAACCTGAAACCATTCTCATTTCGAATGAATGACCATGATTAAAGCCTCTTAGGATTCAAATATATTTATATAAAAAGACAGGTACTCATGGGCGAGCACTAAGACCCATGATCAATTCTCCAGATTATTAAGTTGCTGCCTGATATAAAATGTACATTCCATAGACACAAAACATGAGAATTTGAGGAAATTTCCAGTTTCACCAGCAGAATAAAAAAGACAGAATATATATTAAATGTTCGTAGTGCAAAAGGACGAAATTAACATCCTGAGAATTCTGATTATTTTAACAGTGCAATTCAGGCTAGAGAGAGATTTAGCATCCCTAAATTCACAATCCTAATCTTGAGACTCAGACTAGACAACTGCACTCCATATGCAGAAACTGGAAAGAATTCACCTGCAGAAGGGTACATCCCCTTGTAAGTCAGATTTGATGACCTGATTTTGGGGGGATGTACACTTTCCCACTGGCAATCCAGGTAGACCAAACAATTTATTTAGCTAGATCATTGTCCTTAGGTGAGCTAAACACTAACTCATCAGACAAATGCTACTCAAAGGGTATTTTTTATTTCTCTTAGCATTTAGAAGCACTCAGCAGAATCACAGAACACACGGACATTGTCCTGAAGGATGGAATTGCTTTTAATATTGGTCTCATATTATAGGGAAAAAAAAGAAAAAAATATGCAGACACAGCCAAGCCACAGTCATAAAACAAATATATTCAATTTGCCTGTGAACTGTGCCATTTTTATATCTACCGTGAACATTAATAGTCTCAAGAATTGTAAAGCATCACAGATACATGGAGTGTGCTGCTGGCATGTACCTGAACAACATTAAAAGGACTAATATCCTCCAACATCTTTCTTCACTTAACTATATGAAGAATAAAACATGGGGGCCCTAAAGCCCAACAGCAGATCCCTCTAGTTGGAACCTGTTCCCTTAATTCACTGTGCTGTATACTTGCATTATGACACAGCCCACAGTGAGGCAATCACATGGAATTTTACCCACACAACTCTCCCTACCACACATAACAAGCCAACAGAGACTTATTGTTCTCTCAGATACAAAAAATATTTCAACAGCTAAAGGCAATCGTGTACATGGGTATCTTTTGTGGCAAGCCTGTGCTTTCCTGTTACAGAACCTGCAAATCTGGGCATTGATTTCTCTCACACAACCATGAGTGTTATAAAAAAAAAGAGAGAGAGAGAGAAAAGGAAGAATATGTGAAAAAGGTATAATGTTCGGTTGCATACATCTTCCAGGGTACCAGAAAATCACTCAGAACAAATGTGATCTGAATACAATACATACCTAGTAGTAACTTTCATCCCTATTTAAAAGGACTGCTCTTCCACAACAATGCATTAGACAGGAATTTCCTCAGTCCTCCTGTAATCTACCTATAACAATTATTAAATGAAAAGTTTTAAAAAGTGGCCGGAATCTATTTAGACAGCTGAACAAGCAGCCAGAATGCAGCGTGCCTGATCATCGTGGAGAGCTGAGCCCTCACTGCAAGGGCAGGAGGAGCCTGATATAAAATGTACATTCCATAGACACAAAACATGAGAATTTGAGGAAATTTCCAGTTTCACCAGCAGAATAAAAAAAGACAGAATATATATTAAATGTTCAGAGTAAAAAGGACTAAATTAACATCCTGAGAATTCTGATTATTTTAACAGTGCAATTCAGGCTAGAGAGAGATTTTAGCATCCCTAAATTCACAATCCTAATCTTGAGACTCAGACTAGACAACTGCACTCCATATGCAGAAACTGGAAAGAATTCACCTGCAGAAGGGTACATCCCCTTGTAAGTCAGATTTGATGACCTGATTTTGGGGGGATGTACACTTTCCCACTGGCAATCCAGGTAGACCAAACAATTTATTTAGCTAGATCATTGTCCTTAGGTGAGCTAAACACTAACTCATCAGACAAATGCTACTCAAAGGGTATTTTTTTATTTCTCTTAGCATTTAGAAGCACTCAGCAGAATCACAGAACACACGGACATTGTCCTGAAGGATGGAATTGCTTTTAATATTGGTCTCATATTATAGGGAAAAAAAAGAAAAAAAATACGCAGACACAGCCAAGCCACAGTCATATAAAAAAAAATGTTCAATTTGCCTGTGAACTGTGCCATTTTTATATCTACTGTGAACATTAATAGTCTCAAGAATTGTAAAGCATCACAGATACATGGAGTGTGCTGCTGGCATGTACCTGAACAACATTAAAAGGACTAATATCCTCCAACATCTTTCTTCACTTAACTATATGAAGAATAAAACATGGGGCCCTAAAGCCCAACAGCAGATCCTCTAGTTGGAACCTGTTCCTTAATTCACTGTGCTGTATACTTGCATTATGACACAGCCCACAGTGAGGCAATCACATGGAATTTTACCCACACAACTCCCTACCACACATAACAAGCCAACAGAGACTTATTGTTCTCTCAGATACAAAAATATTTCAACAGCTAAAGGCAATCGTGTACATGGGTATCTTTTGTGGCAAGCCTGTGCTTTTTCCTGTTACAGAACCTGCAAATCTGGGCATTGATTTCTCTCACACAACCATGAGTGTTATAAAAAAAAAAGAGAGAGAGAGAGAAAAGGAAGAATATGTGAAAAAGGTATAATGTTCGGTTGCATACATCTTCCAGGGTACCAGAAAATCACTCAGAACAAATGTGATCTGAATACAATACATACCTAGTAGTAACTTTCATCCCTATTTAAAAGGACTGCTCTTCCACAACAATGCATTAGACAGGAATTTCCTCAGTCCTCCTGTAATCTACCTATAACAATTATTAAATGAAAAACCTAGCTTTTAAAAAGTGGCCGGAATCTATTTAGACAGCTGAACAAGCAGCCAGAATGCAGCGTGCCTGATCATCGTGGAGAGCTGAGCCCTCACTGCAAGGGCAGGAGGAGCGAGGGCAGCTTCCCCTCCTGGGCACTGACCCTTCCCTGGAGCTGCAGAGCTCAGGGAGGTGACAGGGAGGTGACAGGGAGGTGACAGGGCTGTCCCGGTCCCCGGGGAGCACCGAGCTGGCAGGGACAGGCCATCCCTCCCCGCTGCTCTGCACCTGGGCCCCCCAGAGGCCTGCCAGGGGACGCCTCCTCACCTCACACACGCAGAGCAGCAGCTGCAAAGGGCCTGGCAGGGCTCAGCGCAGACACTCCTGCCCTCTGTCACAGTACTTGTAAGCATGCAGTTAATATTAACGTAATGTGCAAGTATCACCACTGACATAAAGGGAATGAGAAAACATTTTAACAGTGTCACATGTGGGATTTTGACAAAATCAAATGGTTCGTTAGTGATACATTACAGCCCCTGACATAAAAAATTGTGTCCATCCAAACATATTTGAATTAAAACCCTTCCATAACACAAAAATAATTTAAACTTAGGACCAATATGAATTCTGGAACCACACTGCAACTCAAAATTTCTTTCTTCATTTCTATAAAAACAAGCAGCACAGCATTAAAACCCATGGTTTATAAACTGCAGCACATTGAAATAATTCAGGATTTTTCTTCAGCATTATAGACAGAGCTTTTTCAATTTCAGCTCCACTAGAAAAGACCTTCACTTGATTATTCCCATATGAAATTATTCCTGCCAGAGCTTTCTCAGAACAAAGTTTTGTCTTTCACCTGTATTTCTATCAGATCTTTTTCCTGGGCACACGTGCTGATGCCCAGAGCAGAACAGAAGCCAGCAGCAGCACAGACTTCCATAGAGCAGGCTGCCAGTCTTCAGCATGCTTCAAACTAGGTGCATCATTTATCTTTTTCATAAACATATATAGAAAAAAAAGCATTTTGGTTCTGACACTAAGATTTTTCTGACTAAAACTTATTCTTTGCATTGTTCTACAAAGATGGCAACTTTCATTATCCTAATAAATTAACAAGAAAAGACATCTCTGTTGCAATCATGTTACATAAACATCTCACCGACAGAGATATATCATTAGATTATATTTTAAGCTCCCATATGTCACTAGAATTCATGCTGAAACCACCTTACAATGCAATCTTTATGACAGATTTCTGTGGATTAACCAGCTTCCAGTTTTCTCTGACATTTTGTTAAAACTTTAATACTCTAAGCACTGTCGTTTGACATGCTTTCTGCCACTACTTTTGCCAAGCACAAGCATATGCTGCAACACAGCAAAGGCTGCTCTTTGACTTACGTCTTCCAAAAGAAAAATATTTTGCACTGACACTGATTAATATGTTATTATTATTAGCTGATTACTATGTTATTTTATACATGTGGGTTTTGCTTTCACATGTTTTGTTACTTTTATTACAGTTAATAGCATGAAACTGACTGACTCTTTAAACATGCCATCACTGCCTTTCCCTGTCGCAGCAGAAACCTGCCAAGGTTAATCACAGGAAAGAACTTTTTAACTAAGGAGCAGGACAGAATACAGCACCCATAAAATGATGATGACAGAAGACAGAAAACAGACTCTGTCCCCTTTATGGCATAGAACATAGGTCACACATTTCACAAGAAGGCTGTCAGGGGAGTTCCCTGGTATATCCATATTGGAATTAAATGTATTGTTCTCCCTTCCTGCTGAAGGCTGAATTTTTTTCTTGAAAACTGTTAGGTTAATAAAGATGGCTTCCAGATTTGAAGCTACAGATAATGAGAAGTTGCAGGGCACAAAGTATCTGAAACTAGATTTCTGTTTCATTCCTACATATTCATCTGAAAATTCCTGGAAATACTTGCTGCAATAGGTGATCTTTAAATGATGCAGCATGCCATGCCCTCCCTTGCTGAGTCAGCTCTGGAAAGAAAAGTGGAACCACATCATCACCACTTCTTCACAGTGGCCTCCTTTTAGGTATCAGGACTAGCTAGAACTAATACCTGATACCCAAAAGCATGATTCCTATTAAACAGAAATACCTCAGAAAACTTAAAAAGAAGGTGAACATCCTCCCTTAATTTCCAGAGCATTGGAAGAAAAGCAAAGTTAACAGAAATACATTAGTTCTTAAACAGCAACCCACAATAGTGCCAATTTCATGAACATCTAAAAGCCAGGAATACTGACAAACTGGAATTGCTCAAAGCCCAGCAATGGCATTGGAAGCTCCTGAGGACATTTTAAATAATATTGCACATTCTTAGGGGCTTTTTCTTTCACTGTTATAAGCAACAGAAACAAAGAAAACACACACAGTCTGATGCAGGGTAGTAATTTCCCTCTCAGAAAAAACCTAAAAAAAACCCAACCACCAAAACCTCTAGTACTCATTCTCTTTTAAATTATTTTCATAGCACAGAAATTGCACACACATGGTAATAGAGAGGATAACTACTTCCCACAGCTATTCCAGAGGAAAACCTGAGACAAATTTACAAAGTCACAGCCTTTTATACAGCTCAACCTGTCCTGTGCCTGCAAATATTGAAAGATAAACATATCTATGCATAATCAAATAGTACTCAGTATGTACAGCAGTATACTTGTTCTTTGCTGGTGCTTGTATGCACTTGAAGAGGGAGTGTACACCATCACAAGGAGAAAGCACAGACAACCTCCTACTAGAAAATAAATCAAAACAACCTTTATGATCTTGATTGTACTCAGAGACACTCATTCTAGCTCTGCTTCAGACTGGTAGGAGGAAAATGCAAATATAGTCTTTGAGTAAGACATGTTGAGTTTCTTAGCTGTTTATCAAGCCTTACTTTGGGTTCCAATCAACTGTTTATACAATCATAATTTAATGCTGGTGTATCTATCATCATATCCATCATTCACGCAAAATCTATTTATCAGCAAGGATAGGGGCAACTGTACCTCCACAGATCCTGTCAAATGGTTTTCTGCTTGTCTTCAGAGCTCTCCTGGTGTGGATCACAATGAGTGAAAGTCTATCCCTGCATCTCACTGTGATTATATCTTTTTACTTCCCATTCCTACCACCTCCACTTTGAACTTTCACTGCTGCAATTTCAGATCTTCATTTCTTGCCCTAACCAACATGATAGAGAACAGATTATCCTCTTCCACTGCAGTACATTTTGTACATTACAAGACTCACACGTCTCTTCCTTAAATTCCCCTTTACCAAACAACTCTTTCCTCTAAGTCATATTTTCTAGGACTTGGGTTTAACTTTCTTGCTATGCCTTGGATATTCTCTAACTGATACAAATCCTCCTTGAGGTGCAGCCCTTAGAAGGACATAGCCTGACCACCACATATTGCCACTACAGGACCAAACAGAAAAATTCAGTTATTTTACAAAAAGCACTTCCACTTACCGATCCTGATGTCAGCCTTACTATTGCTGCTAAACAATCAGTGTCACATCACAATCCATGATATCTCCCCAAGGTTGGGCTTTTTATTTTGTTTTGATTCCCACACCCCTGCCCTGGGCTGCCATTTGAACCTCGTTATTTCACTGTTCTGAGATGCCAGTATTAGATGTAAAATTGGGAATTTGATTTTTTTTCGGGCCACCTCTCTAGTGAGAACCACTAAATCCTAACTCTATCCTTTCAAGCTGCACAAATGTTTTGGAAGTTCCACAATCTTCAGATCATTAAATGAAAACAGTGAAGAGGGACTTGATAAAAAATTGTTTCCTTCCTGTAAACTCAATAATCATGTTCATGTTATTTTCCAAATGTGGTTTTCTCTAATCCGTGTTTCCTCACCTTGTTTATAAGAATGTCATTCAATAAACATCAGGAGCCTTATTAATGTCAAAATATAGGACATCTACTGCCTCCAGCAAACAACTCTGCTGTTCAGAAATCATCCAGGCACCACCACATGGGATCCACTCATGAACAGGAGTGTTAGGTTCAAAATGGAAAAAGCAGTCACAAAAAAAGGAGACATTTGCATTGGCAGGGGGGTGATATAGACAGCTGACCATTTTTTCAGACTAGAGGTTTAAAAATACTCATTGGGCAAATAATTCTGTTGCTCATTTAAAATCATTAACATTTCCAGCTCGTACTGTGACTGCCCAGAGGTGATTTTTCTCTGGAGACAGCGCCTCTAACAGTGCCATTGTGCTGGCAGCAGCCTCAAGGGCTCCTCAGCTGGCACAGAGTGCAAGGTCTCACTGTGCTGCCAGCTTTGCAAACCCTGTGGTGAATGCTTTATTAAAGAAGGTTTAGAAAGGAGAGTAATTCCTTATTGATGATTCAAACACAAGAACTCAGAAAGCCAGCATCAGAATTAACATGGAACCATCAGGGGTGAGGTGCAGTTATGGGGACACTGCCCATGATGTGGCAGAGCAGACACACCAATTGCATTGACTCTTGACATCTGTGCCACAGCCCAGGCTCTTTTCACTCTGAAAAGCAGGAAGGAAAAACCTAGAAATAACATTTCTGAGTGAGGCATATTACTACTCCACTTAACAGAGCATGGAGGCAAAGACATCCATGCGTTTACTACTAGAAAGGCAGGTGGTGACAGAGAACAGAAAAAGGCAATGACAATCAAAAATCCAAACAGCACAGAACTGCTTTCATAGCCATAGAGGTTACTTGCCAATTTTCTGTGGGATGACATCCTTTTAGGAAAATACTCAAGAAAGAATTTCTGGTCTGGTCATAAGTATGGACATACTTCACTGGACATTTAATGTGTCTGGAATGATGGCACAAATCCCATGGAATTCAAGTAATCAGCATGTCTCGAAATAACAGGGGAACATGAAAGGAGTCAACTTGGTTTATAACAGATGGATAACAACTGCAAAGCTGGTACTAGGCTCCCATCCTGACATTGGGGGATTAGCAAATCGTTGGGCTGAATGCGGACTTGGTGGAGCTTTGAAAAAATTCTGATAATTTAGGGATAGGTGGAATTTTAAACATACGTGCAAGGCTTTTTTTCATTGCTCAAGAGGCCTGTGATAACCTTACCTTCTTTTATTTATGAGAAAGAAAGTGGTCATCAGTGCTCCCCCTCTTTCATGCACTGAACATTAACAAGCAAGAATGGATACTCTCAGAAATTTTTATATTTCACTCTAACAACCTGAAAACTCAAATCATCAACATCAAGCACACAGCAAGTGAACTGGCTCAGTTCCTTTTTATGAAGATTAGAGCCCTTCATGTTCAGAAAAGAGAATATTGAGACAGGCACCAACTCCAATAGACCACCTTTTCTCTCTTAAAATACCCTGAAAGTTACAGAACTTTTTTACACTTTACTATCATCATTTTTCAGAGAAGTCATACAGAGCATACAGACAGGTAAAAAATAGATATGGAATGAATAACCCTGTCTCCTAGATGAAATATTCAACCATTAGCAAGATTTATGGAAGCACAAGCATGTGCATTCCATAAGCCAGCATCTCTACCCTTAGAAAACAAATTTCTGGGAAATATATCTGATCATATACTTCCCAAGGCTTTTTTGCACTAGTTTCAACAACTTAAAATGCAAAAAAACCCGTAATTTAGCTGCAGATACACAATAAATAACACACAATAATTTCCTAACCAAAAGCTGTTATAGCTAAGAGAACGTCTATTTAAATGTGTTAAATTAAATTGTAACATTTATTTTGAAAACCAGACCTATTTTAAAAATGAGTATTTATGGTCAAACACTGGTATACTGATAGGTTGAGAACTGTCAGTCAAGAAGGATTTCATGCTGTGTACACTGAGGCACTGATGCCTAATTTAGGAAAGAGTCACAGGACACAGGATCTCCTTGAGACAACACAAAACACCAAACCCTGCCTTGTCCAGATGGCAACTGGAGCAGACTGACCTCACACCTTGGACATCTACAAACAGCCATCAAGAAAAGACTGGGGCAAATTTTTGTCTGAACAGTAAAAATCTAATTTAGCTACTCTATGACAAGGATGACAGCAGAATGCTTCCATGGGTAAAACTCCATACACTGATGAAATGTTCCCAAAAATCTGGAATACAAACCCATTTAATAAAGACTCTGGGTATCAGCACACACCAACAGTAACAGGTTTTATGAGACATCAGCAACACTCAGCTCAAAAGAGGCACAACACACTTCAGACTGCATGCTCCAGTTCCAACAATGATGACTTGAGATGGGAACATCTCTTATGCAAACCTCTTTAAAGGTTGAAAGCTTTTTGGTTAACATTTATTTGGTCAGATTTTTGAGATATAAGGACTCTGAATCTCTTTTAGCTATGTTGACCAGAAAACTACATTGACATCAGCCGTTCCCACACACGCTACAGGAAATAGCACTGGCTTATTGATAGATCTGCCTTCTGCAGACAGCTGCAATGCAGTGGACAAAATCTAAGACAACCAAGGGGCTGAAAATAGTCCAGGTTAAAGTACACAGAGCTCCACATCAGCTCATCTGCCCTTCTTTGATTCTGTAAGAACAGATGTACACTATCTGCTAATTATCTTCCTCTATGCAACAGACTCCGATATTTTGCTCAGATATTTTTATAGCATACTTTGATATTTTTATCATGATTGGAAAAACAATTTAGATAAGGAAAGATCTAACTAAAAGGCTTGCCTAGTCATCATTCTCATAATTATTTAGGGCTTACATTCATCCTTCCTATGGAAGCAGTTTGCAATCTATTCTGAACAGCTCACTAGGGATGATAGTGCTTGAGCTGAGAGCGGAGCTTCTTCGAAGGTCAGACACTCATGGAATAACCATTATGTAAAACCAAATTAGGAAATTTCGATATATATTTGTAATAACAAGGTATTGCCTCCTTTTTTACAGACTGAGTGAATTTTTGGCTGGTCAAGAGGCCTCATGTGTTGACTTATGAGCGTGTGGAACCAACACTGCTGTATTTTCAGTCCCAGCTGGAGTCTCCCTAGTGAGCTGCGTTCTACCCCTTCTGGCTAAAATACTTGCCACAGTCATCCAAATCCCTGCAGGTAAAGATGACTTTAAAAAGCCCCAAAAAGGCAAAAAAAAAAAAAAAAAAAAACCAACCTAAAAAAAAAACCCAAAAAACCAAACCCACAAAAACAAACAGCTGCTCTAGGTTGCCTTGTGTTTAAGGAAAACATGCTGCATTCCAAACCAAAGTATTTTCCCTGTAAGAGAAAGAAAAATTACAAAATGTCATTGTTTCTATCATCCTACTCACCTCTAGAGCAGCCATATTAACATCTCAGTATTCATTCACAATAACACTTTTCTAGTCCAAGAAGAAACAAACTCAAAGAAGTAGTCAGAGGAGCTGGACCTGGTGGGAGGTGCTGGCTAGTGCTCAAGCAGGAAAGATGTGCTCCAACCCTTTCAAAAAAAGCTCATCTTCCAACAGCAGATTTCATGCCCAGAAAAAAAGTGCAGTTTTAATCAGCCTAGAGAGCTCCCTGTAAAAGCAAGTCATTCTGAGATATAAAGTATGAAAACAGGTTACAATGCTTGTTCATATGTGGCCATTACAATTATGAAAATCATCCCTAAATGATAATTACATCACTGCTTTTACCATTTAATGTCTGGCAAAATTATGGCCATATCATATATAACAGGCATATTGACCGAATTTATCAAATATCTTTTTTAAAATTCCTTAAAATCAAAAGCAATTTGGCATCCAGCCATAGAACAAAGTGTCCCTGAGTACAGCTTCAAGGCCAAATAAATGCTAGCACATATGTAAATATGTGCAAATAGGAACTCACTGTTCAGTTACAAAGACCTATCTTCAAAAAAAGGTGACTAAAAGTCTCTTCATGGATCACTCAGCAGCAAAAGTTGACAGGAATGTGCACAGTAGAAATGCTACTTATATTTGCACCACTTTCAAGAATCCCCATCCAAAATAATTTTTTTAAAGTATATTTTTCTCAGTATAAATAGAAAAAATAGCTGACAGACATTCAGACCTCACAGTCATCTTCTCTCAGCAGATTTCAAATATTTTCCATGTTTTGCTGTGTTCTTAATTGCATTACACTCATAAAGAAACACACAGATATGAAAGTTAAAACCACCATTTTATTTTTTAAAGAAAGTTTACATATTTAGTAAGCACCTTGTACTTTTATAAGGCAAGCAAGTTACCCACACCTATACAATCAATTCTACAGTAGAATCAGCAGTACATAAAGGGTCATTGAAAGGGGAAAAGGGGAAAATGAGAAGGATAAAGAGGAAAAGAGAAAGAGAGAAGGAGATCAAAGGGGCAAAAGACAAAAAAAAGAAGAGATAGCTATGCTGTAGATAGCACACTGTAGGGTAAAATGCTAATTTTGGACATAGTGAGATGCCAGCTTTTCTGCCATCACAGCAAACTGCAAAACCTAGTTCTTGAGAACCATCTTCCCAAAAATGAATAAAATTAGAGAGAAGTAAAAGATATTTCTTCTTGGGCAGCAAGACAACTTTGACTGGAAGTTAGGTTGATTTTGCAGGAGAAAATGTCATGTGTTTACCTATAATGCTGTGGAACCTGCAGGACTTGAAGAAAGTTGTTCTTGAAACCTGAAAGGAAAGCAATAATCTAACTAGTACACGTGCAAAGTACCACCACTACCTACCTGTGCTACAGCAACATAAACAACTCACAGAATAAAGGCATTAAACTTGCAGCACTTTGATGTACATCTGCTCCCCTGGACACTCCTGTTAGCTGTCTGGGGAGAATGAGAAGTTCCTTGGCACGGATACCATCACTACGATAATAATAATTCTAACAGGATAGGAGTCACTAATGTTACTCTTTATATTACTCAGTTTTGTTCTGCAAAGAAAAGAAGAGAGAGAGGGACCATAGGTAAAATTAAAAAAATTCTACTGTTCTGTTCTTGGTCTCTTTACAGAATTTTCCCCAGTTTGTGTGTCAGGAACAGGTTACAGGCTTCCAGACACAAAAAGCCCCCACAGGAATAAAATCATAATTCACAAGCAAAAAAGTAACTTACCAGCATTTCAGCATCACTCAGGTTGTCTGTGCAACACTCTGGTGCAGATCATTCTCCCAGAAGTCAGCTGTTGAAGGCATGACTGTTCCACCAACAAACTGCTGGCTCCTTGGAGCGCCCTGATGTTCACTGATGGGCTCCCACAGATACAGGTGCCTGCTGTGCTTTTACGGAACTTGTTTCCACAAGCCCACAATAGGTGTGTTTGGCTCGAATAAAGCTGGGTCTGATATTGGACAAATGTTCATTTGTAATGTATGGTGACGGTCAATTAACTGTTTAAGAAAACAGCTAAAAGGTGGTGATTTAACCAGAAACTGATGCATAAGTTTATGAAAAATTCACCAAATACTCAAATAATCAACTTTCAACACATCAATAAAGTACCTGGATTCAGCAGAGTACTTGATCCCATCCATGCCATTGCAGACTCCTCCTGTTAACAAGGTGTTATTTCCAGTGTTGCACATCATGTCAGAGTGGAAAGGTGTGTTCTTACACATACAGCCAAATCCTGACTCCCACTTTTTTTTTTTCTGTTATATTACCCTGTTTTTATGTGAGAATATTGGCTGGCCTCAGGTAACATCTCAAATTCTGGCTGCAGTGACACATCAGTCACCAGATGAGACAGGCTTGTCTGAGAGGAAATGCACACAGTGGATTGCTCTGCAGCTGAAGAGTAGAGGTAGGACATACCACAAGTTCAAAATCTCTGCATTTCCAACACATTCCTGCAAAACTGACTAATTATATCTGTGTTCCATAGCTAATAAACAAAACTTGTATGTTGTACAGTCATAGAATACAGAGAATTGTCTTTTAAATGCATGTAACAACAAAGATGTTACTGAACCAAACATCATAGTGAAAATTCTGAGATCATTATCCGGGGAGAAGAACCCTTATTTTGAGAGTTTTTAAACCATAACATGCATTGACAGATACACTTCAGTCTATATAACGGCAATAGTACCTGTGTACCTGAACAAAGAGATATGAAGCAGATTATACCACACCAGACTGTACATGGAAGAAAAACTGCATTGTTAACTCTTTGTTAAATTACAAAGCTACTTGCACAGCACAGTGATTTATTCAGAGCATTCTCATGGCATTGTCATTCTGTTCCATGACTCGGAACTTTTTCTCAATGCAGGTCACGCAGCCCTGAGGTTCTATTTCAGATCAGTAATGGTAAATACTTATTCCTGATTCTGTAAGGCAGATGCAGGATCCCAGGACAGGATAAATCAGATAGAAAACTTCAATTAAAATTCGTCACTGCTATGACCAGGCACTGGAACAGGTTGTCTGGGGAGGTTTTTCTATCTCTGTCCTTGGAGGTTTTCTAGACCAGACTGGACAAAGCCCTGAGTAACTTGGTCTGACCACAGAGCTGACCATTTTTTTAACAGATTTGACTAAGGACCTCCTGAGGTCCCTTTCATCCTGAATTATTCCTGAATTATAACTTGAAATGTAAGGACACATTAATCTACTTACTGACTTCTCTTTCCTCACATAAAAAGCAACATTAAAAAACACACATTAATTATCTCATAAGAAAAAGGACAGAAATAAACCCCAATACTTTTATAAATGCAACATAAATGATAAAGACTATAATCTTTATTTCTCTAAACCACTTAGACATCATTTCCTTTATAAATGTTCATTCACAAAACATGTTTCAGGCTTTTTAAGAGTTATAACAGTATTGAAAACTGCTGTTTCATTTTTGCTCAAAAAATGCATATCATGGGAAAGCTTATCTAAGAGTTAGAATATTTCATACATAAAAGATATCTTGAATTTCCATCCAAATAATTTTGGACAGCGTGTCAAAACCACATTGGATACTCAGAGTGGCACAGGTATCAAACATTTCTAAAACTGGAATAGTTTCCTATGTAGACCTGCATACCAATGCAACATAGTCAATTTGCAGTAGCACTTTCTCACATCAACTATAGTGGTGTATAGAAGACAGAAGAATTAGCCAGAGGATAACTCCCCTAGCACTGCCAAAAGTTAGATAATATGGGCTGGATTTTTTAAAAAATAAATGTCTTTGATAAGCAATACTAACTTTGACTTCAATATATAAACTTAAAACATAGGAAAATGGGACTGCCTCCAGTAAGAGAAAGTATCTTGTTTTTGCTAAATACTGGTGGAATTTGATCAGCCTGACTAGCAGTACCAAACAGCATGAGCAAAGGCAAACAAAATTAACTTGTTTCACAAAGCTCTCATCATTAGCAAGGTGTGATCAAGAGATGAAAAAGTTGTAATTTTTAACTTGGCCAAAGCTGTTTCTAATTCAATTTCTTCTCTGTTAGTCCAACGTAAAATAATGTTTCCTAGACTTGTCTACTTGGAAGGTCAACCCTTCCTCAACCCAAATCTAATCTCATAATCAAAACTAAAGATGATCTTATTATTCACTATGGCTTCTACTTGCTGAAACAAAAACAATTGTTTTCCTGTTCAGTGACCAATGATGCAATATTCTGCATTTGAGCATCAGTAATAAAAAGTAAGGAAAACTTGGAGTTCAGAAAAAACAAAACTAAATCCCCCCCTCAAAAATAAAAAAATTACAACCCTGCTGGAGAAGACAGGTATTTCTTTTCTTCAACAAGAGCTAGTGAGGAAGGTTAAGCTCATATTTGAGAGAAGAATCTCTAATTCCTATTCTAGAAACTTAGGACAAATGGACAAGTATCAGTGACCCAAATACAGAGCACACTCACCAATCTGGTGATTCGGCTTGCTCCTCAAGTAGCAAGCTGAATTCTTGTCAGAGCAGGAACCTAATGAGCCACCTCCCACCCCAGCCCAGCTGTGCTGCCCATTGGGACACAGGGGACCCTTTGCCAGGGGGGGTAAGAGTTGACCCCATTGTGGTTGTTGTTGTTTTGTAAACAAGCCAAAATTCCTGGTCAAATTTCATCTGAATCCACAGTCCTGCAGTAATTCAAATATTCATTTTCATTCTTCCCCCACTTAAGTAATTCAGCATGAGCTGAAGAGCATTAGCAAGAGCACTGGCATTAACTGTTGGAGTTGCTGCTATCAGTGACCAAGGGCAAACACAGATCAGACTGACAACAGACCCCACTGCCCTCCTGCCCCTAGATGTTTTGAAAACTAATCTAAAATTTTTTAAATTCATTCTTCAATGTAATTGATGAACAAAAGACAATTATAGTTATATATAGGGGAAAAGCCCTCTATCTTAGGAAATAAAATGACTGTAGAAACGTATTTCACTTTTTTTCACAGGTATGTGATTACTGTGTGATAGTCAAAATTTGCATTGTCCTCTAATTTTATTCCCAAACCTTAGCAATTACATTTGATACTTTCTGAATCAGGACTTTTTTAAAAGGGCCCTTTTTGTTTCAAATAATCCCTTGATAAAATGCAGGGTTATTTGTAATAAGGAAAAATTTACTATTGTTCAAATTGAATATAAAATACAAAATGCATTAAATTTTTAAAACCATTTGCATTTTGTCTTTTTGATTACATATGTTCTCCATATTCAGCTACAGAATGAGAAGAAAAGAAAAAAAAAGCACTTAAAATTATTAATTTCTCTGTGGAAATCTATGTTGCTGGTATGGTCTGGGGCTGAAAGGCACAGATTAGATATCTGTATACTGCATTTCCTTTTAGATTTAACTCCAGGTAGCTTGAAAGCATTGAGAGTCTGTTGCAGAGCTCCTGTAGAATTCTTTCTTCATTTGCAAACAGTCCATCACCTTGTTAGTGCTTTGAGAACTCCCAGGATGCAGAGACTGCTGCAAAGCCTTACTGAGATGTAATGAAAAAAGGAAAATACTTGCCTACCTTCGGGTAATAAATCTTGGATGTTATTTGAGCTCCAGCCTGAAAGCCCAACCTCCAGCTGGGTGTGGGGGTGTGTGTTATCAAACCCTACAAACACTGGTTCCCTTGTACACAGCCCACCCTGATCATATGCACTGCTGGTGAGTCTGAATTTCCTTCCCCTCTTCAGGCGACACAGAAGAATCATCTACTGCTGGGGATTATTTTAGCTCTTCCTGAATCATCCTATCTCCACACTGAAGAGGAGTCAAGGATTTCCTGTTCATTTTCAGTGTGCATTATGCCACTGAAATTATACCTTTTCTCTTCTCAGCATGCTTGAGATCAAATTACTGAGGACAAATAAAGAACGAAGTACCTGTCCCAAGAAAGCCACACTGGAAGCTGATGGTGCCAAAACGACAACAGACATAGGTGGAATTCATCACTGTCTGTTAAACAACACATCTCTGCTCCACACACAGTACTGTACAGGCTGAATTGGCACAGAACCCAAATTAGGAAATCTGAATATGGAGATGATGAACAAGATGAAAAAAGGGGCACCTTGATAAAACCACCTTCTGCTGATAGAGGAATATCCTCTCTGCAAGGGCCAGGATGCAAAACGGTCTCAGCTGAAGTGACAAAGGGGATGGAATACACATTAACTTTGATAAAAGGAAAAAATAACCAAAAAACTTTTAAAGTTCTAGCTGTCAGTGTCCAGAGAGTCATGTGTTTAGCTTTCCACTTGCTGTGCAGTTGTTGGAAGTCATGTGTTGCCATGGTATCCTGCTGCGCTGAGCACCCTGCTGCTGGGGACCGGCAGCTCCTTGCCTGGCATCAAACACATTGGCCTCTAACCCAGAAAAGCCCTGCCTGGTCAGCTCCTGGAGCTCCACCATTTGTCCCCTGTGACCTGATTACAGCTTTGATCGATGGCCAGAGCAGCCATCTGCAAAGTACTCAAAGCTCCAGCAAAAGGCTGCTCTGATTTCTTTTCAGCGCCTTAAAAGTACTCATAAAGTCACCTTGAGCACACAAAGATGACTTCTCTTTCTCTTGTTGATGAGATTTCACAGATGATCTGATTAGAAAGTGTTTGGTACTGGGCTGCACTGCCACGGGCAGGAATGACACTCTTTTGACTCTGTTTCTGGCTTTTTCCACATCCTCTTATTGAATGGTGTGCTTTTACCTTTTAACCTAGTGTGCTTCTCTGGTGGTTTTGTCATGAAGTAAAAAAAAAATTCTAATGGTTTCTGCTCCCAACACCTCAGGCTTTCACATAAATGAAATGTCCTGAGAACAATTATTTCTCATTCATCAGCAAAGTTTCATCAGCAAAAATTTCCCCTGCCTGTCTGAGAGTGCTTTTCCCTGGTCAGTACAGCCACATGGGGAGCTCGCTGTCTGACAAGCATGATGTCCTGCTATCATGCCACACACCATGGAAAGTGTTTCTGAGGAGAAACTCCCGGAATACTTATTTGTTCCACATCAACAAAGAAATGAAAAAAAACCAACCTGAAAACCCGCTGTCACAAGGCAGATTCTGAATTTTACCTCAGTATACCATAAATATAGCCAGGTCTAGCACATTATGAAACAAGAAAAGAAGGAATTGAAGTAAATGTTTGCCTTTATCTGGCACCACATAATTGAAACGGACAAAGGTCCAGATGTACCACATGAATCTTGAATAATTGTGTTTAAGAATAGTCAAAAGAATCACAATAATGTCTGCTAGGCTGAGGATATGCAATATGCTACTTTATTAGTTTATAGGAAAATGAAGTATTCATCAGATTGTCTTGTACTTCTTATTGCCTTTGAGCTCTCACTAGTCTTATGGATGATTAGCTGAGACATTCCTCTCAACAGTTACAATTCCAGAGAGGCAGGAAACAGCAGAGAAATAAAATCATTCTCATGAATCATCAGAAACTCAGCAATACAAACTGCAGGCCAAGGTAGGGTGCAGAACAGACAGATATTTACTGAGTCAAGTCAATATCCACCTAAAAAAGAAAAAACTCTGTTTCCTGCAAGTTGGGAAACTAAAAAATGAACATATAGGAAAAATTGGTTTCCCTCTGGTATTATAACCCTGCTGTTCAATATGTTGGAGAATAACAAAAGAAAGGCAGAAGTAGAATAGCTCAGAGTGGGCCCCCTTGGACATGATAGCCCACAGGTTCAGACGCATCTTAGAAAAACTGAATATTCAACAAGCTTCTGCTTTTAAAGTACCTCAGAGTGTAACTAGCTATACTGGAAAAAAAAACAGGATTTCATTCCTCAAAACTGATACTTTTTAAACTAATGGGGATAGTTCTCTCCAACACTTTCAGCATTTCACTACAACTGCCCTTAAGAATGCTGTCTCTTGAATCTTAATAGATGATATCATCCCCTCTATATAATATATACAACCCTTTTGCACAGTAATTTCTAATTTGACAATTAGTCTATATTGACGCAAATCTAGGCTAACAAAAACTTGCTTTTGGCCACAAGTGTCAGTAAACACTATGACATGAAGAAAAAAAATAGCCCAGGTATTTAAGAAGGCATTCAACCTCTGGCATCAGTAAGAGGATGAGGGGAGGAAAGGAAGAAGGAAGCAGAGAAAGAATGGAAGGGCTTTAGAGACAGTAATATGTATTGAAACATAATAAAAATACCATTACAATTCAAATGACATGACTTGACAGTAATTTCTTTTTGCATAGCTGAACTGGATTTCATAGTGAAATTTTTTATAAGACTAACTAAGAAAAGACAATTATTAAAGATAGGTAAAAGATGTGTAGGAAATTGTACTGCACTGAAAGGTCATGCTCAATACAGAGAATGACTGTAAGCAAAGCTCTTCCTTCTTGACATTAATATTCTTTAATATTTGTGTGTTGATGAAATTTCTAATGAAACAAAATCAGGAGACTTTGTCAGGAACAAGGATGATCAGAACAAATATAACAAGAACTGGATAACCTTGAGGACTGTAGCAATATTAAGAACACTGATTTATGTGTACAGTGTTACGAAATGCCAAGTCATGTGTTCTTAGCATTATGCAAAAAAAATCTTCAAAAAGCCAGCAAGAACCGGCTGCTGGAAAATGAGTGAGGAAGGGAAAGACCTTACTGTACTTTTTGTTCCAGAGAAGATCTCACCTGTGACATGCAGTTGTGAAGAAAGGCAGAGGTGGCTCTTTGAAGAAAGGCAGGATTAATGCCATAGTGTAATACAGATTTCATCTGGGACACTGTTCATGGCACTAGTTATTCCTAATGAAGAAATGCCAGTTCTGCATTTCTCTTAACATACTCCTACATGAGGAAGCTAAAAAAGACTGGAATATTCAGTCTCATGAAACGAAGTCTACGAGAAACTGCGTTTTCACTAAATGTGTTATGAAGGTCTCAGTATGGCCAGACAAGACACTGGATTGAAAAAAAAATTGTAGACCCAAGCAGTGAATATTAATTTCATGCCTTCATAGGCATGAAAAGACCTGGGGTAGGAATTCACAGAATATCTAACCACTACAAGAACGCAGTGGTGAAACAGCCATCCAAGAGGATCAGAAGGGCAAGAAACCAACCTTCTTCAGGCATGCAGCTTTTGCAGTTTTTAGAAGTGAATATGACTTCAGTACCTGCATTTAATAACTTGGAAAGTTACTTTCAATCTCATTCACCCTGCCCATCTACCTACCAGCACTTTTGCCTTAAGTGATTCATGAAGAGTAGACACGCAGGTTTTCATCAGGACAAAATGGTGTTTATGAAGACCAATCATTCTCTAAAGCAGTGTGACAGTGCTTCAAAACACAGTTCAAGTGTTGCTTTATTCACATTCTTTACTGGACTTTATTATAGCAATGACAGATAGGCTGGCTACACTTAGTATCCTGATTTAAATCCATTTTACCTTTGTGATGCTGCAACAGAGCTCACAAATCCCCAAATGACCTCTGCTCCAGGCATCCCAACTTCTATGGTAAATTCAATTTCTACCCTTTCTATAATACAACGAGCATTAAGTTTTCATACTGAGTGGAACAACTTCGAGCACTCGGTACCTCAGTTTTTAGGACTGTTTCTAGAAAGATAGGTGACCTGCATCAAACCTCTACTCCAAATCAGATAAAAGGGAAATTTCAATTTACAAGTCCCACATTCTAAGTCTGAATGAGAACAAGTGCTGTCATTGAAAAGCAGAGACACAATTTTCTGCTTTGCCCAAGGACTGACCTGACAGGTATTTCCTGGGAATATTTTCCAGAGCAGGTTGTGCAAGAATGAGAGGAGGAATATCTACTTTGTGAATCCCAATAAGACTTAGTCATCTCAGCAATGCAGAGAGATGGCAAGACCTTGCTGGCCATTTAAACAATGCTGTAAATAGAGAAAGGATCTCCTCGGACTCTCCAGCTTCCCACCTAACACACACAATTGGAAAATAGAGAAATACCAGGTCCTTGCTACAAGAACAATTAAGACACTGTCACAGCAAAAACTTTCTCAATGAAAATCTCTGTAATCCTGAATTATGCCAAGAGTTTTCTCACAAATTATAATCAACCTAATATATATATACTACCTATACACTAGTTGCATAATAGCTAGCTGCAGGTATGAGATCCTGAATCAAATGCTATCAATGGAAGTTGTACACAGAACTACAAAGAACCTCAAACAAACTAGATTTTATCCACTCTCGGTGCCAAGTCCACCACTGTATTTGCTGCTTGTGAATATCAGTACACAGAATTCTAAAGATAGTCTCAACTCTGCTTACTTATGCATGGAAATTATTTCAGGCAACAGTGTTCACAAGAATTTTAGCATATCTGTAAATTCCTATAAGATGAATGAAATTTGGACACAAATGTAAAACATATTCTTAAATGCCTTCTCAAACAGAAGTTCAGCTGTACCAAGTTCTTACCAGACTTCACTACAAACACAGAAATCCCACATATTTCATAATCCAGAACTTATTTTAAAAATACACATACTTGTGTGCTGTATATTAAAGTGTTACATTAATCTTGAAAGTCTTTATATAACCTTAGAGTGTTAAATAACATGCTTGCAATATTGTCATTATAAAAGCAATCATGAATCTTTTTCAGAGAAGAGAGATTTTACTTCACAAGTTTTATGTACATAAGTTCAACAGACATCAGCCATTAAATCAGTATATATAAACAGACTGCTTACATGCTTTGAAAGTTTAGCTAGAGCAGAGTGGTTAGGAAAAAACCCACAAAACACCTATTTCAAGGACAATTGTAACCTCCTGCTTTCACTTATAAATGGAAACAAGCTGCCACACAGTTCAGCAGTAAAGGAGGATAAAGAACTGATAATAATCCTTGTGCTCCTCACATGAACTCCAACAAGGCATTTGAATGAGACTTTTAAAGCTGTAAATTGTCTATAAAAACACAGAATAACATTTGCTAATCCTTGTGCCACAAATTACTAATCCATCTGGAAAGCTATTTTTTTGCTTGTGTTTACAAGGATCTCAACATCAGACAGAAAGACAACTGGGTTAGTAGCATGTAAAAAAAAAAAACAAAAAAACCCACTGAAAACAAAACATGAAAAAAACAGAACTCAACAGAAATAAAAACTCCAAAGCAGTTGAGCAGAGAATAAGTAGGATTTGCAGAAGTACTTACAGCTTTCAATCTCCAGCGTGCAGTTCTGCTCATCCAGCGGGTATCTCCGCAGGTCCATCATGCAGGCAGCTGTTGTTGTAATTCTGGGAAGGAAGGAGAAGAGTTTGTTAACGTGCCTTGTTCCAATCTTTCCCTCCATCACACTGTGCTGAAAGAAGAACCTGTATTTCTGCATAGCTGATGCTCTGCCTGGTTTTGCCTGGGTGCCATGTCTGCTGCTTGCTTGTAAGCAGTGCTGTCCCAGGGAGCTTCTCCCAGCACTGCTTCCCCTCATCACAGGAGTTTTCTGCTGTGTGCTTAGCACAGCTGACTGGCCAAGGCACCAGGGGAACCTGCTTCCACACCATGAGAAACATGAGCAGCCATTTGTACAAGCTTTCTTCAAGCTGAAAAGCTGACCAAAGGAATGAGCTCAAATTGTAAAATCCAAGATGATGATCTCCACAATGGGACCCAAGGTGGAGTAGATGGAGTTCCTGCAGCACATGCAGACACTAAGACATTACAGGATCAATGTCTTTCCAAGGTATTAATGAGAGATTGGGTGACCAACGGTTTTCTTCTCAAAATCCTTGTGTCATGTAAGAGGTTTACTACTGGCCTTTCATAGTAGATATTTAGAATGTTCAATATGAGTTCAAAAACTTTTTGTATATTCTTTGTTCTGGTAAAAAGACTTCAGAGAAGTCTTTCATTTGACAGATCTTATTCTTTCTCTTTGAATACCTAAAAAGTGTTCATTAGTGGCAGAAAATTACAGTTGCCTGGTCAAAATTCACTCAAAATTGACTGTAGCAATCATTCCTGCAAGGCAGAAATTAAGAATCTTCATAAATATGCTTATTGTCTTATTCTATTGGTCTCTTGTAGAAAAAGAATATCTTTTGGCACTATATCCTTCCTTCATTCCATGTAGGTGTAACTCATAGAATTGCTTTGGAAAATATAATGTTTTTAATCAGTGTGTGTTACCAGAGATGCTTCACAAGAAAGCTTTTTGGAGGGGGACAAAAGCACGGGGAGAAAGGCTCCTTTGGTGCTCTCAGTGACAGCCTTCCAGCTTTTAACAAAGTCAGACTGCTGAGGAACACATGTGTTGATAGCAAATGCAAATGGAGCAAGCAGCAGCACATATTGGTAAAAAAACCTCTTAGCAGTTAATAGCTGGTTCTTTCTTTTTAAATTTCAAGAAAAATCAAAGAACTTGCCCTGTTCCAGTATCAGTATAAGACTGATTATTTTGGGGCAAACTTCAAGAAAGGTATAGTGAGGCCAGAAAAAAAATGCAGCTCATGTTTTTTGTTATGTTTGGGGTTTTTTGTGGGGAGATCTGTTGTTTTGATTTCCTCAGCATTTCCATACTTACCTGTATATTATAATCAGGATTTTACAAGAGTTTCAGTAGTTCACAGAGGAAAAGGCAGAGCCCAGACTTACAGCCAAGGTTTAAATGCACACAGAGACAACCCCAGCCCATGCTACCCTCTGTAAAGTGTCTGTTCCCACTGATGGAGTGGAGAATTCACAATTCTCACACATTTCCGAGGATTTTTGGTGCAAAAAGCAAGAGGGGCCAAAGGCTGCAGACATTTGGGATCAAAGCTCTGTAGGGAACATCAGGAGATCTTTAAAGGACACAATGCTCTGCACCTCCACTAGAAAGTAAAGGCGGAAAAAGTGGCATGGTAAGGAAAATGATTTGTAGAGCAGGGATTTAATCAAGTCAAAACAGAAGTTTTGAATAATGTATTAAATTCAACTTGCTTGGTCCTTCCTATCCATAATGCAAATCCATTGAAATAAAATCAGCAGTCTGTCCTTTCCTCTCCTCTTACCTCCCTCATATTTTTAGCCTGGCTTCTCACATTAATAGTAAAATAAAAAAAGTTTCTTTCATCTTCATAATTAATTAAATAGCAAAACTACCTTTGGACAATTCTTAGTGGTTCACAATCCACGGTGATTAGCTAAATCAATTTACCAAAGCAACAGAGTGCAAGAATTACCACCTTGGAATACTTTTTAGAGGCAAGAGACATGACCCACACCTTTTCAGACAGAAGAAGAAACACAAGTTCATTTTAGAAGATGGGAACACTTGAAACAGGCCCAAAGCCTCTCCCCCAGAGCAGAGCTGCTTCAATTTTCACAGCAGGATTAAAAATATTTTTATACAGCTTGTGCTAGTGCAAAAAATACAACATTGTGTTTTGCATAATGTAACCTTGAGAACAAACAGTGAAAAAGTGAAAGCTTTTAAAAAAACAAGACAGTGACTCAAGGCACTGCAGTCATTGGGGATGATACACGATACCAGGACTCAGAGAGGCACCACATGAAATGAAACACATCACAGAACTGTCTCTCTCGTACACTCATCTTTTCATCTGTTGCTAAAGAAAGAGAAACCTTGTGATATTTTATGATTCCTAACAATGGAAATGAGTTTTCATCTTCCTCTTTTATGAACTATATTTTGAATATAGACTGATCATGAAGCACAAAAAAAAAGCAAACCCTGAAGCACCACTAAACTAAATAAAGTATTATGAAGTAGACCTAGAGAAAACTTCTTGTGCTAAAACAAGCACAGCTACACTGCAAAAAATCTGCACCACAACTGACTTGCAGGGAAAGTAAAGTTTGCAATCAATAACTCAAAATAATTCAGATAACCTCTGAGAAAGATGAAAATCTGCTCACCTTGGAAGGTTTGGGATACAAATAGGAGTCAGAAATTCTCACTACTTCTTTAAGAGACCAAATGTGAAGGCCATAAAGAACTTTTTTTGAAACACTACCAAATTTAAAATGAGGCAGAAAATAAAACCCATATTATAATACTATCCCAGAAGTGCCAGTAGTACTTATTTTTCTGTTCTGTGCAGGGAACAGTTTTTCAAAATCCTATAAATTTTGCTTTTCTGACAAGTTCAAATATGATTTGAAATCCAAAATAGCAACTTAAACAGTTCTGACATCACTATTGAAGGAAAAGAGCACTGGAAGACAGAGCAATGCTAATGCCATGTGGAGATGGACAGAATCCAATTCCCTCTAGGAGCTGCAATGGCTTTGCAAAGCTGTTGAGAATAAGCAGTAAGAAACTTATCTCTGCCCTGGAAGCAGCCCTGACCTGTAATTACAGGTTTACAGACACACAGCAACGATGAGCAAGAGGGTGACAAGTTCAGTACAAGAACTCTGTCACACCCTCCTCTCCTGTTCTAGCTCTAACCATGACCATGATTCTGTGGACTCAAAGAGCTGAAGCCCAGGAGGAAAACACAAAAACTAATTCTATCTCTAAATGTATGCACACATGTCCTGTTGAAAGCAGAGTGAAATTCTGCTTCAGCTTTGTGTACTGCAAGCTGACTGGCTGCCCATTAACAGCACCAGGAGCAATCCAAAGAGCTCACAGGGACAACAGACTCAATCTCTTTATTGAGGACTTTATAAGAATTCTCTGTGTGTGGTGAAAGAGAGTCAGGAACTCTCTAAATTAGTTACTGAAATAATTTACTGCAGCTAAACCCAGTGTTTACCTCTTGGAAAAAGTCCTCATGCACGACAGTTGGAAATACCCATGACAGCAGCAGCCAGCTGAACCAATTTTAAACATGTGGAAATTCTGGGAACAAAACATCAGGGGGATAAATCTCTCTCCTGGGTGATAACATTGGATTTAAACCTATGTCAAGGCTGATGACATACTAACAGATCTACTTTTAAATAAAATAAATGTATTGCTAATTAGAGAGTTGACAGAATTTTTCTCCTGTTTATTCACAGAAAAGCTTCCCTTGTGTGATCATAGGTAAAGAGTTGGCTGTAGGAAACTCCAAACAATAATGATGTTTCTAAAAATTCAACATTAAATCTAAAAATTCAGCTACTGAATTCTGCAACTATAAATCAGCCATAAACTTTCCACTGTAAACAGCATATAGAGTCTGGCTAGTTTTATAGGAAAAGAATAGCTTTTCTATTGATGGTGATGTCTCTATTTGAGATGAAACAATACAGAAATGCTACTCAGAATCTGTATTGTGCTCTCTTCTCACTACTCCTCAACATTTCCTGAGTGTTCCAACCTAGGTGCCAAGAGCTCACTTTTCTTAATACATTTGGAACTAATAACATGTAGATACTTCCCCCTTGATTCTGTAGTGTGCAATCCTTAGACAGTAAGGTGTTCTCTGAAAGCACTAAGTATATTTGTCAAAGCTGAAAGGCATAACCATAATACAAGTTAAGAATATGAAGGATATTATACTAAAGCATTATCTAGATGTAATACAAGAAAGCAAAAAACTTTTGCAGCTGATAAAACACAGGGAGTCAGAATTCACACAGGAACTTTGACCTCATTAAATTTTATTGCTGCTGAGATTATTGGTAAAAGAAGCATACCAGATTTTTAGAGGAAACTAAAATTTATGTGCCTCTGATCTTTCTTGGGAAGATGTTCTGCATTTCTCTGCTGAAGTACAGCCTATTGTGCCATCTGCATGCCAGAAGGGAAGAGTCATGGAAAACCGGAGAACTGGGCTCTTATTTCATGGTAAAAGAATTCTGTCACAGAAGAATCAGAATATTGCTGCAGGGTTCCTTGCCATCTTCTGCTATATATGTAGCTCTATAAATTGTTCTTTAAGTGAGATACCATTTCCTACTCTCCTGTCACTGCATCCAAAATTCAGCCATAGCACCATTGTAATTATATCCTTGCAAAAAGCACACATCACACAGCAGTAAAATTTTCTGCTACAATAACCTCAGCTTTAGACTGAATTCATTCAAACCTTTCTCTGAAGTAATAGGTTCTTCTCCAGAAAATAACACCTACATAAAATGGCAGAAAAGCTCAGAGGAGCACTTCATAATTTTAATATTTTATCACTGAGAAATATATCCTTGTCTTTCAGCATTCACTTCACTTCTCCCTTTCAAAAGAAATAAATAAAAGGGAGTATGCTAAAGTACTTCAGGACTTATAGAAAATGAAACAATATGAGCATGATCAGTAGCATGAAACAAGCAACCTTGGAATAAAGAGTTACTACATATCCTCAATTATCCAGAGTTTGTAGCCCTTTTGCTTTACTAACCATAACTGAAAACATGAAAGTCTTACTTTAAAATATTTCACAAAGCATATTTCTTATTCTGGTTGGGAAAATTACATGTCTACTTCACTCAATGTCAGCATTGAAATAAAAAGTGCATTATTTCACTTTCCTTCTCTTAAAAATTTATATTGTTACCATCCAAGTCACACTGCATACAGTAAATCTTATATACAAAACATTTTAAACCAGTTGTTCTGATATTATACCACATCAAATACAGACACTGAAACTAGGGAAGAGAGCTACAACTTTTCAAGGGGACACATGAATTCAGTGGGTTTTTAATCAGTTCTCACCACCTAAAATAACGTGCTTATCTCTAACAAGTACATTGCACTGTAAATGTACCCTATACCAACAATTTTTACTGCTGACACAACCTGCACCTCGCTCTGTTAGTGAGGAGCTTGTGCTCTGGATAATGAGCTCACACAGAAACTGCAGCCACTTGATTGTGCTCTTAGTCCATGGTTTCTGTGTATTTGATTTATCAAATCTATTTCATGTATCAGATTCCAGGAAACTGAGTGGAAGGTGTTTTCACTGTTCTGGAGGAAAAAAGTTCACATTTGTTTTTAACTCAAGTAGAAAGTCAAAACAATATCAGTAAGAAGCTTTATGATTGCAGCTTATTTAGTAATTCTTACAGAAATAGTAAGATAGGAACCCAAACTCCATTCCTCTGGCTTTTGTGAGTCAGACACTCATTTCCACAGGGAAATGTCAATAGAAATCAGAAATGTAAGTGTGTCTTAATAAGCAGAATCACTCCCAAATCCAAAGAGGTGGGAAAATCAGCAAAAAACCCTATGGCACAGACCAGAAATTATTAAGTTTCTTTCAACACCTTTACAATAAAGCAGTAACCCATGCAATTCTTACAAAACACTGAAACAAAAGAAAAATGAACTCTCCCTGTCCTAAAACAGGAGTCACACTTTAAAAACAGTCAAATAGGGAGACAGTTAAGAGTCATCATGAAGGTGAGCTGCAAGAAGCATAGTAGAATACCAGACACAGGTTATTACTACCTAACTCAATTTTTATTAGAAATTTTTGTCCAACACAGACTGGAATGCAAAGACTTGCACTGCCTCTGTGCATGACTTCTATTAGACAATTTACTTTCTATGTTTTTTCCATCATTAGACAATGTACTATCTACCTTTGCATTTCTAGCAAAAAAGTAAAGATCACAAATATTTCCTCCTCTCTGCTTTGAAAGAACTTCACCAGAGCTAGTAATTAAGTGTTTGCTCACCTTTTCTTAATATCTTCTATTTTCTGTCTATAGACACCTGACCTTCCCTAAAATGCATCAGAAACTATTTCAGTAGCATGTCAAAGGGACATGGTCCACATAACCATAATTTGTTCACCACAATAGAGAATGAGAAGGGAAAAATCCTCCTCCAAGCAGATCCACAACTACATCATTATGTGTTACCCCTGCGGCCATGCAGTTACCAATTTGAGACTTGATACTTTAAAAACCATGTCTTTCAGGACTTAAAGGAAAATGGAAACCCTGATTTGAAATACATAAAAGTATCTTTCTTCCTATATACAGTGGGTCTCAAAGTAGATGAAAGCATCTTTTAAAAGGAAGAAAAAAATAGCTTTGGAAACACACAGAACAATTCAATAAACTGTGCAGCCATATCAGTAAACACTACTCATTACATTTTGTATTCTTATTCATCATGAGTGACAAGCAACACAAATACATTCACACACACACACATATATACATAACAATGTAAATAACATATGCTCCTTAATTATACTTGATGAACGCTCTTTCTGACTTTTAGGGCTTATCCCTGCAGCTGTATTTTTCCTTATTGCAAGCAAAATACCATTTTCTATCCCTGCCAAACCGGGTAACAAGGATTGGGTGACCATGATTGCGAAGTATCTCACTAAGTTTTTATCCTTGATTTTATACAAATCTTTATTACTAATAATTCCTGAACTGTACTTCACTACAGCATCACCCAAGTCAATTTTTCGATTTAACACAGAGAACAGAAGCTGACCACAATATTAATGTCACGAGACCCCAATTAATACCTAGCACCAATCTATAATTGCGTTCCTAAGAGTTCAACTTTTTACCACTGTTTTTATCTAATTTTTTACATCATTTGATTTACTGATTACTGTAGCTATTAAAATAAGCAATACAACTGCTGTCAACAAACCTATCATTTTATCCCAAGTGGTTTTAGCTTTTGCTTTTTATCGCAAAAAAGTTACCATTATAGGACTGTAAAAATGTAAAACGTATAATTGGACTGGATTATTCTTCTTTCCCCCACAGCTCTGATGTCAGCAGATCACACACACTGCACACAGAGACCATTGGCCAGCTCTTAAAACTGTGTTTAATTCATGCCCTTAGGAATGTCTACATGGCAGCACCAAGGGCCTATTTCCAGATATTGGAGTGGTACAACTGACATAATACATAACGACCTGGAACATCACACAGAATTAAAAGAGGCACTGTAAAATTACAGAGAAGCCCTTGGGGGAAGCTTTGAATGGTTCTTTTGCAGCAACTGTTATGTCCATAGAGTAGTGATCACTGAATAGTGTTGAGTCTCTCACTTAGGAATAAGAGCATTTTTCCCTAGAACAGGATGAAATTTAGTGGGTCAACAGCACTCCAGATAGTTAGATACCAAGAATATGAAAAAAAAAACCCAACCAAAAGCCAAAAAATATGTATAATAAAATTTAGTTTTGATACTGGTGTTAATGTAAAGGCTGCACCATATAGGCAGTACTTCACAAGTACAGGACTGCAAGAGCTGGGATCCAAGTGTCTAAGCATACTACAGGCATCAGACACTGACACCTCACAAAGCTGCAGAGGGGCAGGATGAGGACAGTTTTAAGACAGAATGAACACTTCCAGTGTCAGAACCTCAATTAAGATTAAAATCTTTTAGTCCAATGTGGCTAATTACAGACTACTTACAACTACTTTCCTCACTTTTGCTCTTCCTCACCTGCTTGCCATGATCTACAGAAAGGTCTACACTGCACTGCTAAGTGTGGAGGAGGCAGTGGTAGAAAACAAAAAAGGACAAGCAACTCTGCTGCTAATTGCTTTTGAATTGCTTCATGTTGCTTTAAGTGATGCTTTTGTTTCTAGAAGATTTCTTTTGGTTGTATCAAGGATATCACATAATTTATTCTGCAGAATATACTCTTAATTAATATTTTCAAAAATATGTATTACTTATCAATTAAAGGTTCAGTGCCTATATTTAATCCTGCAAATTACCTAAGCAGATGTCCATGTATACCAAACAGGACCCAAATCCTTCACAGAGTAAATAAGATATGACAAACATGGACAGTACAAATACAGACAGTGGGTATTCCAGAACAACATTTTGAATTTATAGAAGAGGAAATGCTTACTTAAAATGACAACCAGAATTCTTAAAAATGGCTACATTTTATTCAACAATTTGTATTAAATTACTGTCTATAAAGCAGAGATGAAAGAGACATATTGCATTCATCATCCTCTATGGGCACACTAAGAATTAACTCCTAGGGATATAAAGCTACAGATCCTCACCCTTCACTTGAGCCCAGTGTGCCCAGAGTGTCAGTGGGACAATTGTCAGTTATCAATTATCCTGCCCAATTATCAGCTGGACCTGAGGCTGTTTAAGGTGCCTTGAACAAATCACCTGTTAGCATTGTAGTTATATACCTCAGCTCAACAACTACTCCCATGTGAACATATTTAACTGAGGAAATGAATAAAGATTTAGGAGATATTTTTAGGCCTAATTCACAGAAAATAAGTTTCAAATTACAAATTTCTATTATCATCAAATGACTTTAGGTAGGGCTCCTGCAGAGAGGGGAAAAGAAAAAGACAAGAAAAACACCTACAGATGATTTTTATATAAAATGCTGTAATGGGGAGTTGGGAAAATAAGATCCTCCTTATTCATATAAATGCTTTAGGAAGGTCTGACATGAGCAAAATATGAACAAGCTTTTTCTGCTCATTTTATTCTTAAACTGCTATTTTTCCTGCTCAGGCTAATCTGCAAGTGGAGATCTGTGGGGAAAATCCATTTTGCAGCTATTTTTGATGCTACTGCCTCTTTTCTCTCTTCTGACAGATAGGTCTACTGACATGCCCAAGCCAGTACCATTCTTTTTTATATGGACAATGAAAAAATAAATTACTTAGAATTGCCTTCTATCACATTCCAGATGTCATATCTGGCCTCAGCACTCTCCCCATCTATTTTGTTAGGCTTGTATTGCACATTTCAGATCTGATTCATTTGGAACACCAAATACTCTTATTGCTTTAATATATTATTAAAGCAGCAGGGATATTATTTTGAGAAAGGGAGGCCATGTCCTTCTTGAACATTCCAAAATTTGTACCTACATCAATTCAACTCAGCTTTAGCTAAGAGTTTATGGGATGTGTGAGAGAAGCATAACAATGAGTCAAACCTAATGACTAAAATTAACAAGGCATCTAAGTTAACTCCAGCCATCCTTCTGGAATCCAATTCCCAAGGGCTACATCTCCTCCTGTGCCAAAATTAGGATGCTCAGTCACGACCTTTCTCTTCCTCATCCTAATTTCAGAACATTCGTATCTTTGTTCCAAACAGAAACAGGAAAACCACCCAAAACACTTCTGACATATCAGCTGCATCATACTGGCAAGAGCTGAAAGCTTGATAAGCTTTGTGACACACTGAATGCTGCAAATCTAAATAGAAAATCTGAACAGGGAATATTCAGTTGGTTCTGTCCTGTTTATAAAATAAAACCTTTGAAAATTCTCAGTAAGTAGATCTCAGTGGCCAGAACACTAATCCATACACTACAAAAAAAAAAAAAACCCAAAACACACACACACAGAGTTTCCTCTTCATTACCATATTTTCCTGCAAAAAATGCTTTTAAATAAATTAAATCTGTATTCCCCTAAGACAAGCTTCAGAAATCTTACCAAGGTCCCTTTTCCATTCTAAAGCTAGTTAGATCCATCCGTTTCTGCAGTCAAAGTTATTTGCATTTATGATCAATAAAGCCATTAGATTTGGGAGATACGTGACTCTGACCTGCCAACCAGCCCGGGATGATGCTGTTCACAATCCCATTAGCAGAGAGGGTGTGACCTGAGGCAGATTAGAATCAGTTGAACTCAGACTCTCTTTGACACCCTCAGTCTCAAAGAGAGTCTGAGTTCAACTGATTCTAATCAGAGTTTAATCAGGTCTTGGCTTCCCATGGACTTATGCAGACAGTGGGAATCCCTTTTAACATTCTGTGCAGCATTTTAATGCTTCACACTGCACTGAAAGTTGAATCAATACATGGGCTACATATGAAGGATTTCTTTGCATTGTGTACTTTTATAATTTAATTTAGAAAATATGTGCCCCAATGCTTTTTCTGTTACCTTGTCTATACATGAACCTTCTTTTCTCCAAAAACAATTTAAAACTAGTTCACATTTGAGGCAGATGAAAAGTCAGATGGAAAATGTCAGTCCTACCCAACACAGCAAACATACATCTGATCAGAAATTAAATGTTTATCTCAGATATGTCAGATCTGTCTGGGCCCCATTCCTTCAATTCAGGAAATTTTAAAAGTAATCATTTTGCTGTAGAAAGTGCACCTTTTCCTTTCCTTTTTTTTTTTTTTTAACCAATCCCTAAAATTACTCCTATGCTTAACTTAAAAGTCTTTTATACATCAACCATAGGACAACACATGCTGCAACTCAGTAAATCAAATTCAGAGCCTTGGGAAGCATTTACTTGATTAAATGCACAGGTGCTTTGAGGTGACTGCAAACACTGGCACAATGCAAAAGCACCGCTGGCACAGCAGCTTGAGCACAGAGCCATCCCGAGGCACAGCACAGGGGCTGGTGGCTGCTGTGTCCCCTCTACTCATCCTCACCACGTGAGCCATGGCCAGCCCACAGCCATCAGCAAAACCCACAGGACCACAGAATCACGGATATTTCAGCACTGCTGTCACTTACTGCGGTCAAAAATCATCTCTGCCCACCTGGCAAGACCTTTTAACTTTTTCAATGCACAAGGATAACACCAGCACAGTAACAAAACCAGCACTCCCTCCATGAGGCAGAGTGCTCATGGGAAATATGCTGGAAGAGATTTCCAAAAATAACTGCTCGGCAGCAAAGTCTTAGCAGGGATGGGGAGTTCAAGTTGGTGCTGCCTGCAATATGAGGTCAGAAGGAGAGGACACTGTGGAACAAAACAGACACACTTTTATGGGCAAGCAGGTTTCCCAGGAGATAAACATGGGATTGTACACAAAAATTCCTGTGCCGTGTTTTAAATGGGTAAGACAATTCTCTTAAAGCCAGTTCAGCATTTTTCTCATTTCCCAGTACACCTTCTCAAGTATGCAGTTAAATGCTGTGTTAGGAGAAACATCCATCTGTTAGGGTTTTGTAGGGTTCATTCATGGTTTTTTAAATGTCACAACATATCAGTATTTTTGATACAAATTTACTTTCAGATATTTCAAGAATTGGCCAGAATTCATCACTACTGTCATGCATTACCCATGTTCATTTAACCTATTGCTAGAGCCAGTGACTGTGAAATCTCTCTCAGGTGGTAAATCTCATTTTTAACCACAGACCTGAAATTTAGTGAACAATTTCAGCAGTTTAATAACTTTACTGTTAAGGTTAAATGTTTTTCTCCTGCTGCTCCTCCAAGCTGAGAAAAGAGAAGAGTAACCAAATAAACATCACTGCTGAATTACAGAATAATTCTTAGGAATTTAGATGGGAGTCTGTTTATATTGTGATCCACATTTTATGGAGACAAAGAAACTGAGGCAATAACCAGCTTGCTCAAAATGGCTCACTTTTCAGAATTTTCAACAGTTACCATCTCAAATTTTTAATGCTGAAGGTATTACAAGTTTGATTGTGGTGCAGTGGATCTGCCTCAGCTTTCCATTTACTCCAAGACAAATTCAAACGTGACTGCAGTGCCTTAAGAGGATATTAATAATTTCTCTGTTCTTGGAATAGCAGAGACACTCCTAAATTCAGAATTCCAGCACCTCCCTGAGAGAGCAAACTGCGTATTATGCCAAGCCTTTGCATTTTCTGTGTTAGGTAACAGAAACCATGCTCTGGGTCAAGCCTGCAACTCTGTATAGAGGAAAACCAGGCTCTCTTCAGGTTCTTTCTACTTCTTTTTAGGTCGCTCCTTCATTCACATTTCTATTTATATCTTGGAAGCCTTGACACGTTCCAGACCCAGCCCTGAGTCCCTCTGTCTCAGCATCACTTTGTGTCTCTCCCAAAGGCTCAGCATCCCCCAGCCCCTGCATGCAGTGCAGGAGGAGGGGAGTCCATCCCTGTATGGCCAGAAACAGCACATATGTACTTGCTGAGGAGACACCTGTGGTACAACTCATTGCTAGAAAAAGCACTGCAGCTTTTAAAAGTAATTATAAACTTCCTTTAATTGCACCTGCAGCACAGGATCTTTCCTAAAAAAAAAAAGCAAAACAGACCAAACCAAACTGCCCTAGCATTTGCAAACAATGATCAGGTACACAGCTGTGATACCTAAAAGAAAGAAAGCCTTTAAATTATAAGTAAAATATATAAAATCTATGACTTTGGAGAACAACAGAAAATGTTTGAACACAGAAATGCCAATACTATTACTGCATAAAAGAAGCAATAATAGAAAATCTGGGGAGCAGAATCGCCATGAAAGACAGATGAAATCAAAGAAGAAATAAAATTTTGAAGAATTTTTTTGTTAGTTGTCCCTAAATTACTCCTGTTGTTTCTTGCAAGCCATAAAAGCAAATAAATGCATGAGTAGAAAAGAAAAGCAAAACAAAGCAGTAAAAGTATTTGTTTTTACCTGTCACATACAAATTACACTTGAATTGTAGAAATTAAAAAATAAATGCTTTTAGTGAAACTTCAATATCTGGAAATCCTGACTTAAGTTCTGGCAAGTTCACAGGCTGAAGAGTCTGAGAATCTCTTGAACACATAAGGAATGACTTACAGTTACCCACATAAAGCTGGCACTGCAAATGTCACATGTTGGTAGCAGGAATGAAGATGAAAATTCAGTGCTCCTGGCTCTGATTTGCTTGAAGGTTTCAGGCAAAGCTTGGCACAGGTGTACTTAAAAGAAAAAAGTGCACGTGCAAATTCTGCCTCTTAGCAACAAGATGTGATCACAGTATTGGGTTTAAAAGGCAGGTGATGAATCACAAACCCTGCTAAATAATGAGATGGCAATACACCCTCTTTGCACGGTGTAAATGCCACCAGAGGAGGAGATATCACATAGCTAAGCCACTACCATCTGCACAATTAATACATGCTCTAAGCAACGAGGGAGTAGGAGGAAAAGCATCATCACTTATGACTATGTAGTCATTAGCCAAGGTCCTCATCTTCATTAGACAAATAAATTAAAATTCACATTTACTGAAGCTGTCACAGTGGCTCCAAAACAATACTCTAAAAATGGTCCCACTGGATTTGGATGAAAATGATGCCTTTTGAAGAGTAGTTGGTAAGCAGAAGCATGACATCAAATACACTGACAATCCAGTGCTATTAATCTAAGGCAGCCCTCTTCCCTCCCCCCCTTTCACAATAAGGAGGAAAAAAATAGAGCACATGCTAAATTTTAGTGAAAAAGAATAACTCAGGATAATAAAGGCCTGTAAGTCAATGAAAAACTGACTACAAAACCACACTGCTTTTCCAAAAGTTTTAGAGCTTGGAGAGGTTTTACATTAGAAGATTGCTAAATAGAAAGCATGGATGAGCACAGTGATGAGGTGGGATAGTAAAACTTAGCAAAGCCAGATGGGGAGAGGATAATGCATTTTCAAAACAATCATAAGAAAGCAAGAAAACTTGGACAGTGCTAAGACTATATTTGATTAATTAAAATTTGGGGGGGAGGGGTAGGGGGTGCTATTTTCATTACTACTCAATATTGAAAATAACACAAAAGTTATGCTCAAACAGAGAAGAGGAATGGTTTTGCTAACACTCACCCTTTGTACCAACATTGAGCGAGACTTGTTTAGCTAAGTCCCATGTTCCTGGGCTCAAAACATCATCACTAAAACTTTTTTATTTGATCAATCCCCTGATGCAGAGCTGACACCCTGTTCTCCTAGCTGGCATCACACTTTCAGAACAGAAGATAATAAAGTGTCACACTAGGCCTGAACTGTCACTGTCTTTTCAAAAGCACTTTGAACATCATGTTTTCCAGGGCTAGGAAGATGTGCTGAACAACAAATAACTGTGAGGAATAAAACTTTTCACTTTTCACTTTTCATCCCTGTCTAAAGCAACAAGTAAAATGAATCCTGATACCTGCTCACTTCTCTCAAGTAAAACAGAATTTTAAAAGTCTCCAACTATAAGGATCCTTTAGTTCTATAAACAGGGGATTAGTTTAGGGGCTGTGCCAAGGGCACTATATTAAATTTGCTGCATTCCCACCCTATGTTGCAGGAGTGGGAGATTCAGGATTCTAGGAGTGATATTGAGCCCAGCAGTTTATCAGCTTGGCCATCACACATCTAACATCACACAATCTGGTGAGCCAATACTTTACAAAGCTAAGCAAAATCCTGTTTTTACTATATATCACACTGACAAATATAATTTAATTAAAAAGTCATACAAGTGCACAAAACTGCTTTACCAATGCTTTTTTTCTTTTATATGGGCAGGTGGTAATTATCTCTCTCTATCTAAAGTTTGAGCATTGCATCGATGGTCATCTATTTTCTAATTGCTTTATATTGATGTTATATCCATACCTTCCTCTGAACAAATTCCTACTAAAGTTCTGTAATATCTGAAATGGCAGGTAACATTTAATATTTAACATTTATTTTCATTCATGACATTAAACAATAACTACACTCCATGCTCTTTTACTTGTCCGCAGTTTTGTGGGGTAGTGTTCCCCACTGTTAACAATTTCAGGGCCTTGGTTCAGTCTTACCCCTATTTCTAAAACCAGGACACAGCCAATTTTCTTAGCAATCCTATAAATCAAAATTTAGATTTTACTGAAATTAAAGCCAAATTGAAATAAAATGGAAAGATGAACCCTAATGAAAATTAAATGAGGTGAACCAGAGAAGATGTGACCAGATAAGACAGCTGGAATGGGAGTCCATCTCCTTCAATACAAGAAAAATATCTTCAGTACTCATGGAAACAAAATATTAACACAGAAAAAGAACCCCAAAAAGTGCAAATAAACCAAACTAAAAAAGCTACCAAACCACTTACCATAATACTCCAGTATCAGATTCTGAGATATCCCTACACATAATCTTTTTACAAGGGTTTTGTTAAGTGTTCAATTATAAAAGAAAAGAAAGAGCACCATGATACAAGCTTTGGGTCTGTCCCGTTAAATCAGAGGAGCAGAAAAGAGATGATGACTGGAGGCCTGACTTAAATGGCCAAGTGCAGCTGCATGAGTGCAACCCCACCTGCAGCATCAGTGGTAACCTCCAGAACCACCTGTGCAGGGGAAAGGTTTCCTCCTAATCCTTGTCTACAAAGATCTTTATACCCTCAATCAGATTTCAATTTCCTCTAAGATTGTAACTTGCCTCCTCAGGTTTTTCAGGTTTGTTTTGTTTTGTTTTTTTTTTAAACTATTTAAAAAAAAACCTTATAATTCTGAATACTGCAGTATATGCACCTGGAAATTACTCTAGGACCCTTTGAAGCCAGGCTAAGTTTTTTTGTATTTGTATTATTACAGACATATATAACTGCAAAATAAAAATACCCTCCTGAACAACAGTATTCAATATTTTATCCATATCCTTCAGTTTTAATAATGGGCAAAAATTTTACTTGAAATGATAGTGTGAGTTCTTTATAACATAAAACCAGCTTGCATTAGAAAATGAAGACAGAAGGCTATGAAAAAGGAATCTTGAGTGTATTTTCAGTGTCTCTTTCTTCAAAAGAAATAAGCTACTCTGGTTGGGAGAATGGGTGGATGTTTCTTTAACACACAGCAGTGTCCTTAGAAAATTCTTTTTCAGATAAATATTGCAGCTCTTGAATGCATTTCTGGAAGGCATAGCAAAGTTACAAGAAAATGACTAATGGCATATCTTTCTTATAGCTACTCAACCACCTCTTTAAAAATCCAACAGCAACAAAATCATCTCCTCTCTGCTGTATGTGCCATTTCTCCAGCAACACTAACGCTGTGAAACAATATTCAAAGGCATTTCAGGATAACCATAATGGAATATTTGTACATTCCAACTGCTGGTGCTTTGGAGACCCCCTTGGAGAAGCAGCCCACAGATTGGTGTTTAAAGATGTACAGTGTTTTACTCTCAGTTGTTTGCCAAGAATAAGATACACCCTGGGATGGAACTATGAAATAAGCTCCTGTTGTGTGTAATGAAAAACAGAAGGAGAGAGGGGTGAATACTCAGCATTTGCCTCCTTGCCTTTGTCTTGTTTTCCATCTCATGCACTGATGGACAACTCTGGTTTTTACAGAGAGAACCAAAGGGAAAAGACATGGGCCTTCTTCTAGAGAGTGAATGATATGGTGAAAACCCAGGTGCTGATATCTCCCTGAAAGGACAGAGCTTATCAGCAAGGTCTAACAATCATTACTCCTCAGCAGAACACAAACTAATGTCCTGCAGTCATCTGAGTTCAAGGGATTTCTAAGTTCTTTCTGGTAGTTTCATTGCCTGAAATTTGTAATATTTCAGTAAAAATATCTATGAGGTAGACTGCAACAAGCTTTATGATTACAGTAAATTAATGGTTTCTTGGTTTCTCACATCAGCAGAAACATTCCAAATTTTGTTGTCAGTGTTTCTTCCTATGCAGTATCAGTCATATTGCCTTGTTAAGGTACAAGACTGCTATTCTAAAGCACACATCTTGGTTTTAAGTTAAAACCCCAAAGCTACATAATTTTTGCTAGCATTTCTACCAGATACAAAGGTTGTAAAAACCTGCATAACAAAGACAGTCACAATAGCAAAGGACAAAAAGAGAGTACAGAATTTGTGGATGTGATAAAGAACATTTTCCTTCTTACTCCAACATTTCTGAGGCTTACCCAGGTATCTCCAGGTGGGGATAGGTTCTGGATTGAAAGAAACAGCACTCTGAAGTAGGTTAAAAAGTTATGATCCCTGAGAGAGAAGCCAGCCAGATAATGCTGGACCACTTGGTCCTGACCCTACTCTGTTTCAGTTTCCATTAATGCAAATTAAACTGAGATCTCAAAGTGTTTCCCCAACAGCTGCACATCCCCTGCTTTTCTCTATTCTGACACTGAAGAGAATGCACCACAACATTTTTCAATATATACTGAATACATTTTCCATTACCACTTTAAATAGGAAAAAAGCTGGACGCAACACCTTCTACAGTAAAGATATCTCAGTCTTGCAGGAATTGTTAAGGTCTATCACTACATTTTTTATGTGAAAACAAATGTTAACTTTATAATTCCCAGTGGCTTTACAACCCTGCAAAAGGCTTTGGGAAAAGGATATTTTTCCGCATTAAAAGGTCTTATGTTTTCATATGCCTTTCACTTTTCAAGATAAATTTTTGGAGCAAGTATTCTAAAATGTCAGAGTTTTCATAAACAGTCCCGAGACAGATCCCTGTCAGTGAATGAAAACAAATCCATAAGCTGTGTTTTTTTGGGCAACACCTATGAGGAACAGGGGGCCACTGGGCAGCAGAAAAATTATTATATTGTTGCTGTTGTGGAAAGGGAGTGGGATGACTGACACAACTGCAGGGCTCAGTTCAGAGCCCTCCCTGCAAGGGAGCAAGGCCAGAGAAGGGCAACGGAGCTGGGACTGGGTTTGGAGCAGCACCTGAGGGACCTGTGGGGCTCAGCCTGGAGAAAAGGAGTCTCAGGGGAGACCTTGTCCCTCTCTGCAGCTCCCGGGCAGGAGGATTTAGCCAGGTGAGGGTCATTCTCTTCTACCAAGTAACAAGCAAAGGGCAAGAGTAACAGCTCAGGTTGCACTTGGGGAGGTGTAGAGTGATATTAGGAAAAATTTCTTTACTGTAAGGGCTGTCAAGCATGGTAACAGGTTGCCCTAAAGTGGCAGAGTCACCATCCCTGGAGGGATTTCTAAGATGTGCAGATGTGTCAGCAGCAGCCACTACCAAAAAAAAAAAAAAAGTAAACCATTGAAGGATATCACATGTATTCCATATTCTGCAATCTACGTGGTTTTTTAAAAAAAGTGTTCTCAAAAATGATCCACTGCATCACATGAAGGTGGAGCAAACAGTGACCTCTCAATTCAGAAGCTGAGCAGGATAAGGCACTCTGGCAAACCCTCCCTGGGAAATGCTGAATGTGGACTCACAGCCACACGTGGGAACAATCCAGGGTCCTCAATACTTGCTTGTTTCTGAGCAACTGCCAGGAAAGACCATGTCCAGAGACCACAAACCCTGGGGACCCTTCCCTGCGCTGATGGCACCACCTTGAACACCTCCTGTGCTGGCACAGCCATTTCTGGGGGAGCAGCCCCCAGGCCAGGGCAGCAGGGCACTGCTGAGGTCCTTTGTGTTCTGACACAAGGAACACGCCTCATGGAGTTCTCTCCCTGAGATGTGATCTCACAGCCTCCTCCTGGCCCTGAGACATTCTCGCCATCTGCTCGTACAGATGGCACGTTCATGTACATTTTAAAAAAGGGTTTTCCAAACATTTTCTATTCTCTCTCTTCTCAGATAGTTCTAGACCAGCAGATGCAGTAAATGTTCTAGGAATGACTATTCAGAAAAGAGAAAAAAAAATGATCTTACACAAGTAATTTAGAGGAGGAAAAAATGCTAGTCACTGAGCAGCAAACAGAAATATATGCATTATAGTCTAAAAATCACTGATAGACACAGCTTTAAAGTGCTCTTCTGCTGAGGCTTACACATATTCTGAGTCTGGAGAACTTACCTGGAAGCACAAACTCCCAGAATTTCTTATAACTTATCCCAGTTTCCCTCCTGCTAAGCAGGACTGAAAACTGTTCCAAGAAGAGCTCTCTTCAATTACTTTGCACAAGAAATTTGAATTTTCAGAGAAATAAAGAAATGGACCCAGGAGATGTAAGTAAAAAAGACCCCAAAAAACCCCTTACACTTGAGGAACTTAGGTAATTCTTATCTCAGAAAACATTTTAACATTCAGTAAAGTTTAAAACCGAAGTAGGATAAAACACTGGGTGAAAAAAACCAGCAATCATCTTTCCAGAAAATGCATTAAACATTAAGGAAATGTGGTTTGGGTGGAAAAAATTACCCAAACTAGATATTTAACTAGAATAAAAACTAAATCCAAGTACATACACCTTCAGATAAGACGTTTGGTAGGGAAAAAACCCATATTCTTCCATTGAATAAATAGTATTCTACAATGTCTTACATTAAAATGTGAAGAGAAGTTCCATCTGTAAAATCACAATAACTAGAAAGTGATTATGTGTGACCCACAAGAAGTATTATTAGTTCTACAGTGTCCTAACTTTTATTTCTCTTACATATGCAAGGACCCCAACCCTGCTCCTACTTCTGAGATCCATCTCAGATTTTACCACCAATTTTAGTAAAAAACCACAATATTTCAAGTAGAATTTATACATATACAAATATAATGTATTTATTTATTAAATATATATCATATATGTAAGCATGTGTTTGTATAAACACATTTAGCATTTACCAAGCTAAGGCTTGATGAGAGAATTCTGAGATTTTATGGATGTCCTTCCAACTGGAAAATCTCCCTTCTCAGGGTCATCAACTATCGGCTCAAATATGATCAAATACATTGCAGAAGAGAAATTACAGATTGCTGTAATTCTAAATCATATAAATTATTACATTTTAATTTAAGATTAAATGTTTGATGACCTCTATTTGTTTTTTGGACTATGCAATACCCTTGGAGCAACTTAAACTATTTCATGGTTCTGTAGCTGAGGGAGTTTTTCTTACTAATAAAGACTAAATGCCACAGTCTGTCTGTTAGGCAATAAAACTCAGAATTCTTTTCACTTCATTACAATGTAATAATTTTGGATAATAGGGCTTTTAACGGAAAGGATTCCTGTGACTTAAAGCTTTTTTTTTTATTAAGCTTAATTGAATTAATTATTCACATACTAATGACTTAACAGCTACTTCATAAAAAAATAAAAGGAAAAGACCCTTCTGAATACTTATCCCATACTTAAAATCTAATAAAGGGACTGAAATAGAAAGATATCTTTGTTTTCTCCAGATAGGAGAGATATTTAAAACACAACTACTCTCCCTCCTGCTGAGAAGGAATGGTGAAAAGATGCCATTCCAAATCCTACAGAAAAATGCATAATAATCTATGAGTCCTTAATTGAAAAGAGATTATTTATGAGAATCAATGATCTCCTTTTTTTTTCCCAGAAATTGCATCTTTCCTAAAACTGCCTCATTTTGTGAATGGGCTGCTATGTAGGGAAAGTGGAACAATGGGATTCTGAGAAAATAAAGCAGATTTGTATCCATAACCCAGCCATCCCAAGGTGCACATGAGGGCTGGCATTTTATAATTCTTCATAATAATGCTTGGCACTTGTGTAGTGTTTTATGGGATCAAAGCACTTTACAAACCAATTAATTAATCTTCACAACACCCCTGTGAGAAGGCAGGTTTTAGTGTTCAATTCACCAAATGGAATAACTGAGCAGAGAAGCTGGATGATTTGCTTCGTGCCCAAATCTTCGGTTCACAGAAACAGTGTTATTAGAAATAACAGTAGTTGCATTTCTCTGCTTTATTCCTTGGAACCTACAAAAGAACTATTTGCATGAGAAAGGAAAACAGCATCTGGGCACACCTTGGGCCAGAGCTGATGCCTTGTTTATTTAAAAAAAAATTAATTCACTTACAATACACGCTGGAATTTAAGTTCCTTTCCTTATGCTGGATCTATATTGACACTGCAGGAAAAGAGTCATGATCAGACTTCTCCTGCTCTAGGATTTCCAAATAATCAGATTGGGGTGGTAATTCCTTGTTAATGCAGAAATTCTTTGTACTTTAAATTCTACAGAATTGTACAGTATTCAAGTTTTTCAAGTCTTTGCAACAGCTACATGACTTCAGTTTGAAATGATGTTTTACTACATTTGCATTTATTTCTGCAAGTTCCCAAAAATTTCTTGCTTTGGCCACCTGCATACAAGATTTAAGGGCCCTTACACATGTATACTAACAGCCTTGAAAACCTGGACACAGAAGTGGAATTAACCTCATTTCTTGTGCAAGAGTAAGCAACTGCATGCCAGACTGTGAATTAGCTTTGGCAAGCGTTGGCAAAGGAAAAGTCAGTAATTGCATCTATAGGTGTGAGCACCAGCACAAAAAAATTACCCACTTAACACAATGGAAACGCTTCTTGACAGATTGATATTCTCATGTTCAAACAAGTCTTATAAAAATTACTTTTTACTTCCTCTTTGCAATGCCTGTATATCCAAAACTAAGAAAACTTGTCCTTTGAATTGGAGAACAGAAAGCTACTGACACTTCAGACATCCTAATTAAAATACACATCATATTCACTTATTTATTTTAACAAAGAGCAACACTACTCTGAGATGCTGTTGGTGCTATTTATGCTACAGGGTGCCTCATTATAATATTTCCTCTTCTCCCCAGAGGCTGGAAAAGGCCCCAGTTGGTGTGAGGGGCTCCACAGCAAAGGGGGGCACAAATGCGATGGAAGCAGAAACACCTGCCCCCTTGACAGGCATCATGATCAAGAGCAGAGCATCCAAAATAATATATTCTCTCCAGAAAGGAAGTCCAGGTTCTTCTTATCTCTTCTGAAATCCCCAAAGAGAAAAGGTTTTGAGAAATGTTTTTGTTTAACATAAATGTGCATTAAAAGTCCTTAAACACCTTCTGTCCAGCTTCTGGAAACATCAGATTGTAGCAAAAAGGTAAGGCAGGTCTGTTGCTTTCTTGCAAAAGATATTTTGGAATAATGAGGGTATTTGAAATTTTGCAGGCAGTGCAAATACTTAATTTTAATTCATAGAATCACAAAATTTTAAGGGGTTAGAATGGATCTTAATGACCATCCAGTCCTAAAACCACTGCCATGGGTAGGGACAGCTCCCACCTGGTTCTTGAGCCCCCTCACACCTGGTCTTGAACACTTCCAGAGTTCCAGCTAGTACAAATTATTTTATTATTTTAAAACTGAAAAATGGAGCTGTACCTCCAAATTATGCTTAGCATTTAATTGAAATTAAGCCCTATCAAAACAAAACAAAAAAACAGCCCAAAAAACAAAACAAAACCCCTACCCCCCCCCAAAAACAAACAAAACCAAATGAGGAAAAAAAAGAAAAAAGTGTCAAAATGAAGATCAAAGATTTTACTGAAGGGTAGCTGGTGTGAGCACTTCACCTCTCAAAGAATGTGGTCTGAGAACTAAAGACATTTGCAAAGCAATTGCTTTTAAAATTGTCCGTGGGATTTCACAGACAATGAGGTGCCTGTGAGGAGTTAAACTGCTGAACAAGTTTAATAATACAACAAAAATGCCCAGTGCTGTCTTACCAGAGAAAAATATGGCAGAATCTATTTTATTTGCAGAAGTGAAAATTTCCAAGCAGCTGAAACTGAGTGAGCAGACAGCAGAAGGCACAGCTGAGACAACACAAAATAGAGCCATCCAGGACTGTTTAGATTTTGTGACTCAATGCTGGTAGCAGGAAATGGAGAACAAAGCAAGGCCATCATACACATAATTCTCTCATTTGTGGGAGATTACTGTGTTCCATCAGTCAAACAGGAATTATTGCTGGCTGAGTTGGAGACTCATAGCTGGTAATGCATTAGATGAATCTTGGCAAGTAAAACTGTTGTGCTTTCAAATGGGAAAAGTCTTTAATTTCTAAAAAACCTCCTCTGTTCTGCTTCCTTTTGTTTTCCTTCTGGCTAAAAAGGATGGGAATGTCATTACCTCACAGAACATGGTTTTTATCAGGTATTCTGTATATATCGCATCTTTCTGTAAAAAACACCCACAAACTTCATTTACAGAAAGCATAAAACCATCCTACTGAAGAGATACAATAGCACACAATGCTCTTGGTCAAGTAATTATCAGTTCTCTACCCACAGTCACAGAGCTCTCTTGTGAGGGATGCTGGGAGAAGTGTATGCAAGGGTCAATATCTCTGTAAACAGCCTGGCAATGGTGCAGAACCATACGTCTTCAGCCACTTCTTCAACTATTTTTAATCCTTGTATTCTAAACGAAATTTCCCCCTTACTCTGACACATGGCATCACAAGACTCTACAAGCAGAGAGGCAAGTTCCAGAGAGACACCATAACGTGCTTACTCAAAAACCAGTAATTCTAAATTGGCAAGTTTTATTCAACCTATACTAGATTTGAATGTCTAAATTTACTGTTCTAAATGTTGTCAAATCACTAATATCCTCTTGCAAGTCATCTTAATTTCCAACACAGTAATTTTCCCTGTAATGACTCTTCATTTAAGACTACATGTTTACAATTTTCTACCATTTAGGTGGTTTAAGTATATCATCTACTGAATGTCCTGGTCTTGGCAGCAATGAATAATTTTCTTGACAGATGGAATATGAAAAAAAAAAACGAAATAAAACATTTTCCCAAAACATAAATAGCTGGCAGTTATCCCTCAGAAATAAAAGTCCTTCTTAACCTAAAAGCAACCAGCATGTCATGTTCTCTGCAAAAACAAGGTCAAGAATTTAGTTATGCCCTTAACTAATGCCTTATTGCAGTGGAGAAGACAGGCTAGGAGGACAACATACCAACCATTTAGATGTCCCCATTTATTATTAGCCATTTATTATTAGCCATTTCTCTTTTTTCCCCTCCTTCTCTCCCAGCAGCAGCATAATCCAGGTGCTCAAAAAAGTGCCTTAGTCCTTGCTGAAATTTACCTTCCCAACATCAAATCTAATCAGACGTGGCATGCACACCATGCATGGGCTCTGCTCACAAAAACAAAGAGAACAATGTTAAGGGATCACTGCTTGCTGTATGAAACAGAAATTCACTGCAGGGACACAAAAGAAAGGGATGGTTACATTTGTACTGATAAGATCACCTGCTATTCAATGGATTTGGTTACAGCAATCAAGGTAAACACAACTAAATTCACAGCAACATTTTTAACGTGTGTGTGTGTTATGATGTTCATAAATAGATGGATGGGGAGGTGAAAAATTTCAGACTGATAGTTAAAGGAATCTCAGTTCCCAAAAATGAATCTCACAGTAAGAATATGTGACTTCAAGTATAAGTTAAATTAAATTAATGCAGCAACAACAGTAGATTTTCAGAATAAATAGTGTACAAGAGGTATTAGATATATGAGAAATACAACTAAGCAGGCATTTTTAAGATGTGGAAATTACTAATAAGCAAGAATTAAATATATCAGTAATGTGGACATTTGAAAAAACAATAAATCTGAGTGGAATTTAGATGAAATAGATGAAGTTACTTAAAGCTATAAAATTAAAACCTTTATATTAGAATGAGATCATTGATTGCCACTTGGTCCAGGGAAGGCAAAAGCAGAATATGGGCAGTCACATAACTCTGGTGTATTTCCACTGGTGCATCTTCCCCATCCAGCCCAGGGCTGGAAGGACATTTTAGCTACAGAGCCTTTCTGAGCCCTACTGGGCTGAGTCTGAGGAGGAGGAATCAATTCTGCATTTCACAAGACTTGTCTGGGGTTCATTAAGAATTAGGACCTGTAAGAAGGGGTTTTCTTACATGTCATCTATTAGGTACCTGTCATGTTGCACAGTCCCCACCCCAGAACAACAAGAACCAGCAGTGCCCTTCACCTCTGGGCTGCCCAAGGACACAACTGCCCCAGCAGGGAGGCAGCTGCAGTCCCCAGCCCTGGGTGCCACTCACCCTGCCCCTGCCCCCAGGTACAATTCACAGCCAGCATTCATCCTGTGCCAGCTCCCAGGCAAAGAGCACTCTGGAAATGCACCAAGTAGAGTGTTAAAAGAGATGTAAGAACTGATAATCTCAAATGTGAGACTGCTAGGTATACCAGAAAATTATTTCCTAAAGTGAAATTACTTTACCTAGGGAAAAAAGCTGTCTAAATACCTTTAACTCTGGGCTGTACACCAGTCTTACAAAAAAACAAATCCCATTTTAGAATTATTCTAAACCCATTTTAGATAACATATTGGGATTGCAAGTATTGAAGAAAATAACTCTGGGAAATAAAGGCTCAAATCATTAATAATGATTCCTCTAATTACAATAAACAGCTTTAAGTGAAAAATAGATACCATTTCACTTTATTGCATCTCAGACATTAAAACTGATTTGCTGTTTATGCTGAATGAAAAGGAGGAAAGGCTTCAGTCAAAACAATCAAACAGTATCAACACTAGTTCAGCTCAAAGAAAAGAAACAAACAAAACCCTCACAACCTTAAACAAAGGATATTTCATGAAAGGTTTTGAGGGTTTTGAGAAACAAATGAGCATCAAAAGAAACTCCCAGAAAACGAAACTTTCTCTTACTTGATTCTTCTATGGACAATTTTTTGTGAGCTCTACTTACTGTTTACCAGCCTTTTAAAAAACCAGAAATTATTACAGTGCTTAAGCACTCAGAATAAAAAATGCCAGAAATAGCAAAAAAATGTTAGTATTATTGAAGACATTAAATCTGATATTTATTCTAATTTCTTCTAGAAGAAAATAATAAAGAATTATGATTTTAGAATCTTAAATTGAAACTACACCAAAACCATTGTTATGCTGGCTCTCACTCCATTAATATAAATATGTGTTATGCAGCTGGTTTATATTTCACTTTAATCTACAGCTGCATTTCAAGGAACCAAGTATTTGTTGTTCACTGAGCAATCACAAAGACTCCAGACTTGCTCACAGCCGCAGTGCCAGAGCCTGAACTGCTCCCACAGAAAACACAACTGGACACAACAAACTTTGGTAAATACAATCCCCAGCTCTGCAGCATTTCCTGTTGTTAACCCAGGCAATGCTTTCCTGCTGCTTTGTTACCTACCCACACAGCACTGTCAGTCACCTTTTTCAGTTATATTTTTAAAACCCATTCCTCAGCAATAATTTTTCCTTCTGCCATCACTAAACAGAATTTCCCAAGTTTTCAGAGCTTCTCAAGAGTGAAGCCCTTTTGTTGCTTTCCCCAGTCACCCTTCTCCATACAGTCATACAGAACAACAACAGGCTGTAAAACATTTCAAGTCATGCCTCATCTTAGTGAAAATCATCTTTAAAGCATATCAGTTAAACTATCAGTTCAGCTGTCATAGACATTTTCTGTTTTTTCCTCTAATACTCATTTTGTATTTCATATTTCAATTTCTTTGAAGAAGCAGTTCTAAACTAGGCTTTTAATCCAGAATGAGTATTGCAAATAATATTTACAGTCTTATCTGTTCTTAATACAAGTCTCTGAACTGTACTAAAAATGGCAGTTTATCTCAAAAATTTGTATAAAAATAAAATCCTTAGATTTAGAATACAAGGTTAGAATACTTTTTTTTCCTGGAATATCATCAGTTATATAGAATACAGAAATAAACAGCATTAAAAAACAAACAAAAAAGAGCAAGGAAAGGTTTTTATTTTTAGTTTTTAATCATGGTTTTAAATTAAGAGGCAGAAGAGTTAGAAATGTTCCTACTGACCTGAGCCCATAAAGGACTGTTCCATCTGGATGCAGACGAATCATTCTGTTCTTCACAGTAACACCATGAACAAATGACTTCTTGTCATTCAGGAAATAGGTGTCAGGCACCCAGAGCTGATCAGCTACTCTGTTGTCCAGGGTAAGGTTTAGAGGTATTACATTATAGGACAGCCTTTTATCCCTCCACGCTTGCTGGAAGTACATTGTCAAGGTATAGTCCTGTGAGTAGAAAAAACAAACAAAAAACCAAAAAAAGTTTGCATTGAAAGATACATATGCAAAAAATGCCAATGCAAATACACATGTAATTCATTGTGACTGTTCCTAAAGGCAAACATTTCTGTTCAGAATTTCCATGAGTAGATTTATTTATTTTTATGGTACTGAATATCTTGTATGTGCTTAATAACAGCAGTGAGAACACAAAGAAGATGGACATTTAAATTTTATTAATAACTTGGAAGTTATCACTCCAATATTTAAAAATAGAATTTAAAAAATTGTAGACATTTAACAGCCTGTGACACTTTAGAAGCCTGGGAGTTCTAAGAAATAGGAATATTCACAGACCCAAATTTAATTTCAGGGTCTCCATTGTATTCAATAGAGCTCTGGATCAAGCCTTCTGTCTCTCAAGTTGCAGTCACCACCCAAAGACTTCCCTAAATTAAAATTTCTTCAAAGTCTGTTAACATTTCCCTGGGCACTGAAACCAATGGGAATTTTTTAAGGTTCCTAAGCTATATACTTAGCCTTTGTTTTACAGAGGAAGTAACTCTGGTTACTTCAGGGGGACAATTCAGGGAGCACAATTAGCATCTCAGTAATTATTCACAATATTATGAGACTTGTACTGTCTTGATGCAGACCACCACTGTACAGTGCTTCAGAGATGTTTTGACCTCTTGATTTTTTAAAGAATAATGCATTTACAAAGCTTATACCTTTGTCAAAATTGTTATCCAGATGCAGAATAATCATATTTAGCCAATGCTAAAAACCCTCTACAAATAGTACAAAAAATATATTGAGAGCAATCCTTTGGAGAAAGACTTGTATAAATGGCAATGTTAGTTCTTATTCCCTGCTTTATATTGTAAAAGAGAGTCCACTACTTAAAGCATTTTTTATTACAGTTGAAAAAGAAAAAATTATCTTCCTGCTGAACTACTTCAAAAGCATATGCCACAAGTGTATTTTACAAGCATTCTCATTTAAAAGGATATTTGACATGTGAACACTATATAGAATGTCTCAGATAATACAAAAATACATTTTTCTTATTCTGCAGTTTCCCAGACTGAACACCCCAGTAGGACATCAGTAAATTGGGTTGCTGTAATTATTCTCTTTACAATGTACAATACCCACCCTTGAACTAGGGAGGGCCTGTGAGAACTATGGCTATTTCAGCAGAATTCCGTAAGCAATGACACAGAACCCTGAAACTAAGTGACCCTGCCTCTTCTGCAGAACAGTGTGCACTCAGAAGAATCAGTATAAACTATTTTTAATAGGAATGTGCATTTCAGTGGAGCAAAGACTCTTTATTTTTGCCTCATCCCTCTCCAGAAGAGCCCATGTACATGGGCTTGAAAATGCCTCTTCAATTTTCAGTGAAGCAGGGGGAAACACATGTTCTGTTGTGAACAGTTACTGCATTCCTCCTTCCCAGCACAACCCCAGATGGTACTGCTGTCCCTCCAGTGCTCCCGTCTGCACTGCTTCCAGGGCAACCCCCTTCCCTTGCTGCACCCCTGGCCGTGCCTGGAACCCCAGCACCTTTGGCCAGGTGCCACAGGAGCCACTCTGCAGGGACTCAAGCAGGCAAACACCAAACAAGCCTTCCCAGTTGTTTAACTACCAAACATATTCACCTGGCGCTGTCCTACAATCCAATCAGTTTCAAGGATCTGAAATCTCTTCCCACCTCCCCAGGGTCAGGATGAGATTCTGCTTGCAAGAGCGTTCCACCTACATCTTTAGAATTTTACTGTTATGCTTCATCACTGTTCTGCAGGATTTGATTCATAACCAGCTATCAGAAAATTTTCAGTTGGAAAATTTATTAGTCTTTATTACACTAATATATCACATCATCAAGTAATGATCTGCAGCAATTGATTCTCTATTATCCTTGGAAAGCTGCATTTTATTCCCATTCCAAGGAATAATCTACATGTATTAATATACTGAATAAATACTTAGAACATGCTTTCCTTTTTACACCTCAGTAAAAGAGGAAAAGAAGAGGAGGAAAAACCCTAAACATACATGGTTCATTGCATAGAAGTGAATTACATAAAACTGTAAATTTGGAGCACTGGCATAGCTGAAAGAAAAGCCAAGTCACCAGGCTGGAGTTTAAAATCAAACACACTGTGTTCCAGAAAGAGCTGGTGTTCTGACTAAAAATTATTTGTCATCTGTTGGCCCTAGTTTTCAGACGTGACTGGAGTTTCTGATGGTCAAAACAGAAATCCTTTGAAATTGTTATAGAACTACAAGCTTTTGAATGTAGGTTTTTATTTTTAATGATAATTTAAAAAAACCCCAAAGATGTTCCAAGCTATATACTTCAAAGTGAAATTGATAAGATAGGAAAAAAGCAAAACCTGTCACATAAACTGTGATCTATTCCTTAGAAAGGAGAGAGGCATCTGTTTTCAAAATCCCAAATGAAAGAGTAATTCAAAAAAGGTGTGCTGGTACAAAATGTCCCTAAAGTATCCCAAGACCCTTTACATGTTGTCTCTCATCTAATAGGAATACTACAAGAAAAAGTCTGTTAAAATCACATTAAATATGGGCATTCCCCTCTATTCTAGGGATAAATATCAAAACAAACAAGTAAATATCTTGTCCCTAGGAGGAGAGGCACACAAAAGAAGTTTTTTAGTTTGTTAAGGTTTAGCATCCTTTTAAATTCACAAGATGGGACCACTGGTTAGAACCAGTATAAGTTTGAAGAGGAAACAGGAGCAAATTCATTTTCACAGCCTTGCACAAGGGCACAAATTCTAATGAGCTGAGAGAACTCCAAGCCCAAAGCTCCTGATGAGGGGGTCAGTGCAAACCCCTGCACAGACACAAACTACAAAGGCACTGACTGTTTGCAGCACAGCCACACCTGACATTTCTACCATGGAAATAGAGCTTCCTCAGTTGCCCTGGACATGAAATCCTGTATAAAACTGTACTAGTGTTGACAGAGTTGTGAGAAAAACCTAGAATATAAAGAAGCAAACATATTTTCTGTAAATATTATCAATTTTGTAAGTATTTGAATATTATTCCATTGTTTGCCTAGATTTAAATTTAATAAAAGTTTTTTGTTCTGTCCAGAGCAAAAATTGAGGCATCAGAAAATGGATCATTACCCCTATTCTATTGTGATCAAAGAAAAAATATCTCCTTTTTTCCTAACCTCACCTTTCCCTCTTCTTTATTTCATACAATGAACAAAAGAGCAGCAAATATAAGACAAAGTTAATGTTTATGCATAATTTTCCATATGAATAAAAAAGTATCAAACAGTTTCATTATTATTAGCATATTCATGAGTAACTTTTATTCTGCAGTGGTTGCCTGCAAACATTTTAGCTGCTGGAAGTGTAAATACACTGAGGATTTAAACTTGTATTTAGATAAATAGAAGTATTACAGACAGACATGGTGTCAGTGAATGGTGTCATCAATTTCAATTATATAACAGAAGACACTGGACAGGAAAGCATCAAATCTGAATACTGGCATTCTTATTTATGTTCTGACATTTCCTTCATGCTCTCAAATAAATGTTTAAGCAAAAAAAAACAAGAGAAAAATCAGTTTTGGCCTATTATTGGTTTAAAAAGATTAGAACACAGGCCTTGGCTAAACCTACCCATGGGCCAGTAACTGACATATTGCTGAGCCTCTTTTTATATTGGAAAAAGGACCAAGGCAAAAAACGAAACAGAGGTCATGAATATTCACAATGACAGTGGGTGTCTAATGCAAAAGACTCTACCAGATGTAAATTTTTTCAAAGCATAATAATAAGGTCCAATGTGAGAAAACACATTTAAAATATGGCTCCTCCTTCTGCATGACACAAATCAGGACTGATTCACACTGCAGCTTAAAACTGTAACCAACACTTGTATTAACAGGGCTAGAAAACAGCTACTGAAACACTGGAAGCAATAAAGGCAGGAAACTTCAGAGGAAAAAAAAATAAGCAGAAGAAATATACAATATCTAACGTATATAATATGCATTCTGTATATTGCAAACACAGAGTGAAGACTATAGATAGTCTATAGACAAACAGACAGTGAAGATGAAGAAGCTGTTAATCATTGCTCTGCAGCAATGAATGGAGAACTCATTTGTGGTTTGGCTTAAGTCCACTCCTCATCACGTTCCTGGTTATTACTAACTTGTAAAAATGCTTTACTCGATTTCCACATATGGCTATTTTAAAACAAAATAATTTCCTTCTGAAAATGCTTGAGGCTGAAGATTTTGCCTGAGCACTATATTTATTTAAAACGTACATTTAAAAAATGTTTGTTGGTAACAGTTAAAAGTGCTGATTGACAATCCTTTCAATCCTCTTTTTATTTAAAACCAACCACTACAACGTTTGATTCAAAATTATCCATCTCAGTCTCTCATTGAGAAAAAATAATGTAAAAAGTCTGCTTAATGCTGGAGACACCACAAAGTGACATATAAAAGTGGAAAGAATGGTTGAAGGAATGGATGATAGCAAAGAAATGCCTAAATAGTCATATGCCATTATGAAAAAAGTATTTTTCACATTCTGTAAATCTTTACTTAAAAATAAACAAGTAAATTCCACAAAACAAAAAAGTCACAAACAATGACATCAGGAACCTTACACAGAATTCAAGTTGAATTCTCTCAGTCTTTCAAATCCAACTTCCCAAGCTGGGTTTAAATCTGTGAAACACCTGTAATTAACTGAGTCTCCTAAAACTTACTGGGGGATTTTTCCTTTATGGGAATTACATCTCCACAAGTTTATGATCTTTCCAAAAAGAAGATCCCAACACCAAGCTTACCATTTATTTTGCTGCAACTCTCCTGGAATTATTCATCAGCAATTCTCATTTGTCAGCTGAGCAAAAGCAAAGATGGGCTGTTTATCTCCCACCACAGCTCTCAGAAAAACAGTGTTACAGAATCAACCAGGAGGCTTGGGTCTCAAAGCCAAATGAGTGTCAGCAGAGCTCGACTCCTTAGCAGGAAAGTTCTGACTATATAAAATCTGAAATAAGAGACTGTAGGATTTCAGCATCAAGAGCATGAATCTGTGTCTCCTGAGGGTAGCCAACATTTATAATATTTGTATTATATTTATGTTTTTCCATGGTGATTTAGATAAGGACACAGCCTCACAGTACAATGGATTTCATGCACTGAAATGAAATGAAGCCGTTCTGGCTGATAAATTTCCTGTAACCTTAATTAGTTTAGCAAGACTCCGTGACACTTGATTTTAATTTCTGACAGGTCACCAGACTGAATCATGACACGGCACTGCTCCCGAGCCAGCAATGTGCACATCACTGAAACCAACGAGCTTCTGCCACAGCTCTTCCAGCTCCCTCTGGTTTGCTGTCTCTTGATAATAAGAGGAAGATTGATTAAAGTGAACCTGGAGTGGAAAGTGCAATCTAACTGCTGCTTGGTTAACAGTCATGTGTCTGAGATCCTGAGATTGTTCTCCTCTAAAGGATCTCATCATCCTGACACAGCACTGCAGGATTCTCAGATGAATAAAGCAAATTCAGAGTACAATGAATAAACACAACTACTCTCACTTAAAAGAAGTTATGAAAACAGCAGTTTTCTGCCTCAGACAAAATTATTATTTAGTTGTGCCTTTGAAGTAAAATAAAATATTTTAGGCCACAAGAAACATCAAAAGTTTATTTATATTTGACTTTCAAAGTTTTCTTTACTTGTGTATCTCAAGTTATTTCCCAGAGCTCACAGATCATTCCCTATGTTATTGTACAATTCCACAGATCTTCAGAAAGGTAAATACCTTCAACAGAAATCATATTTATATTGTTTCTATTATAGCCTATTATATAATTGCCTTGCAAAATAGTAGAGAATTTGTTGAAAATACTAAAGAACAAAACAAACCCCATAATAATCATTAAGTAGAGTGGAAATAAACCTGTGGTTAAGAAGAACTGGAGATCCAGCTAAAAGTTTGATGAGAGCAGATGGTGGCCTAAGATATTGTGTTGCAGAAGAGACTCAAGAGCGAAAAAATAGCAACAACAACCAGAACCTGGAGTGTCTGACACTTTTGGGAGGGGGCAGAGGGAGGAATTCCAGGGTAAGAATACAGCTACTGACAGATGAACTCTGGCTTGAATCTCATAGTTCAGCTTTTACCCAAATGCAGAACTAAGCTGGCAAAACATTTCAATAAGTGCTCTTTTTCCTTATGCTTTACAGATTCCTAACTTCCTTCACAAACAACAAAGCCGTAAGAATTCATTCAGAGACTGAAAGAATTGCAAGTTAATGCTGCTCCATATCATTGCAATTAACTTCTGAAAAATGCACGAAATTAGTAGTAAAACTAATAGGTGTTAATCTAAAGCACATCATACTTACTTTTAAGATAAATATTTTGCAATATTTTTCAGGGAGACTTATGAAAATGAATAAACATTCCCAGAATCTAATTATTTATAAGCACAGCCTAGCTTCCTTCAATCAAGGAGCTGTCACTGCAGAGAGGCATGGAGACTCCAATGACAAAAGTGCCATTAATATTCCTGCTATTACACCACATAGCTCCATGTGCCTTTCCACATCTAAAAGGTTGTGTAACAATCTCTAAATTTTCAGTCACAGGCTTAATACTGAAAAAAGCCACAAAGTTATCTCAATTAAAAGTGTAAATTTAGTTTCAATATTAAAAATTTAAGAGAAGTAGCTGTCAAAAACTTCAATATCTGAGCTTTGGACTGAAGTTTTATGCTTAGTGGTGTTGAGAAATGCAGTGTTCTAACAAAAATATTTCTCTTCTGTGCTTTCACTTAATTGGGCTGCCTGAGGATGCACTTCTTGAAAAAGAAAATTATATGAATATTTTATTGGATCGTTTTTATAGGCAAAAGAATTTACTTTGCTATGTTTAGTTTGCTTTAAAACAGATTAATTTTCTAGTATTCCCTTTCAGGTAAAAAACCAGCTGCCTCCTCAGTTAGCAATGGAGAAGTTTCTACAAGAAACAGACACACTCAAGAAAGCATATATATGTATATTCTTCATTTTCCTAAGTATATTCAAAGTAATTTTCCTATTCTGGTAATACTGTTACCCTTGGCTTGTCCAATGTACATCATATTACCTCTGTATCACAGAGTACCTGAACAATTTAAGTGGCTTTCACCTAAGCTTTCTGGCCTTGATATCAATTTTCCTTATAGGAGCTCTTTCACAAGTGAGAACACCATTAATTTTGCTTTGCTTGGGATGGAATATCTGAGAGATTTACACATAGAAAATCTTAGCAGACCACGTGAAGATTCCCTTTTGATTCAGGGGGCCAAAGCCAACATCCCAGATAGCCTTACTGTAAGATAAACAGTTCTGTAGAAAATAAGGAGCGCATCTGAACATTAATCAGTGCTGAGCCAACATTAGCAGGCCTGGCATTATGCAGCTACTAAACATCACCTTCATTTTAATGATAAAAATTAAAGAGAGCAGAGAAGCTCAGATGAAAGTATCGAGTCAGATTTTTAGGAGGCATCAGAGTGAAATTCCGAATGAAGCTGGGCAGTCCCATAACTTCTTCAAAATTTAACTGAAATGAAACTGAATTTAAATTAAACTGAAATTGTGGGTAATCAACAGTTAATAAAGCCCTGCTATATTAGCACTGAGAAAGTGGACAAAATCAGGGCACTTTTCTCAGTGTTGCCCTAAACAAAGAGTTTTATATATAGATAAATTATTAATTAATGAAATAATTGCTTTCCGTGGTGCTTTTTGACAATAACCACAGTCACATTTTCTGTTCTGACTTGGAGCATCCTTTAGCAAGACACAGACTCAGCTATTACACAGTTTTGTCAAAGCTATTATTATTATTATCTTATGTTTGTAACACTTGTAAAACTAGATCAAGGATATATTTCACAAAAATTAATATTTTAAAGCCAATTTTAAGATCACCTTAAAAATCAATGTTTACACAGATTAAACAACAACCTCCGAGAAAGAATACTGATGTAAGAGAGAGGCAGTGAGTGAGAGAGCACGAGTTAAAAGGAAAATATTTATAAAAAAATCCAAAACATTTTGGATAGCTCACTGCAGAATTAAAAAAACAATGGGATACATAATATTCCCTTGAATAATGTGCTGTATGACTGAAACACAATTAGACTAATTTATTTCTTTAGCTTATTATGATCTCTAAAAGCTGCTGATATTTCACAAAAATTTACAGGACAGAACTAGCCAGGTCTGTGCATGACATTGACTTTATTTTTGCTTTATTTTTCTTCTAAAAGAGCCCAGAGTCCTTCTCCCTCTGTCTGTATGCATTTTCTCACATACTACTACTACTAACCATCGTAGGTTTTTACGCTGATTTACTTGGCTTTTTTTTTTTTTGTTTTTTTTTTTTTTTTCTTCTAAATCTTTGTCAAACACATGCACTTTGGAAGCAGAAGCAGAGCTGTTCCTAGGCAAGGGCGCCCTGGCAGTGTTCTCACGCCATTCCCCAGTCCCACGAGGAGCACCAGCAGCAGCTCCCTCCTGTTAAACACTGTCACATTCCACAACACTTCATCCCCTGCCCGGCTGATTCCCAGCTCTCTGAAACGGTTCATTAATCCAGCAGTAACAAACTGACACCTTGAAGGGAGCAAAGTGCTCCGGAGAGCACAAATCTCCCCAGAAACATCCCCAGAAGTGTTTCTGTATCTTGGTGCAATATGCCAGAGGCTGCACCGCAAACTGAGGCGTTTCCTCCCTGTTTGCACATCAATCCTGTGGGGAGAGACAAACCCCCCTGATTCAGCCCCTCCTCAGGCAATAATCTCTTGCATCCTGCAAACCTGTGTACAGATTTAATGAAACTTGAACAGTGAAGAGCGTGAGGATGAAAAAACACAAGGCAATAGTGTCATGTCACCTAGACCTTTTCCTGTATTTAAAATGTTCTCCTCCCTGAAGCCCACAAAGTGACAGGCTGTTTCCTCTCAAAAATGTCAGGCACTGCAGAGAACTGGCAGCAGTGAAGTAAAAAAGACAGTTTATTATAATACATATCATTTCTTTCAGTGATGACAAGCTTGTGGAAGCTGGTAGAAGGTCCAATTTGCATCACAGCACAACACTTCAGCAAAGAGAATACACTTAGTTGAGACACTGCAAGAGAATAAATGATGTATTCAGATGAAAGAAAAATTATTATTATGCTCTAGGGAAAAAAATCTGAAAAAAAAAACACGTGGAAAAAATTTTGCATCTCTAATAATAATTAATTGTACTCTAAATTGTTCCTGGCTCAGAGAAGCCAAAACCTATTGGAATATCTCACAGCAAAAATTTCATTCCAAGTGCCTCTGTCACAAAGGGGTATTTTCCTCCAGTTCATCCTTGCACTCAAAGCAAGATTTACTGTGAGGTCAGACCAAGTTGCTTAGGGCTTTCAAACCTCTTGGAAAGGGATTAGAATAAACTTTAATAACAAAGAATCTGCTATTGCATTTAGAAAGAAGCTCCCTATCCTTCAAAAAGGAAAAATCAGGATGGTCACCATAATCTAGCAGTGACTGCAACTTAATTTCAGTTTGATTCAAAATCACCATTGTCTGATTTTTGGAGCCACCACACACTACCACTTTTATCTGTTCTGTTTAGTGTATTATTATTCCAGTCTTTTTGTGTCATTTTCTCAGCAATTGCCTCCACTCTTTAATCTCACTACTATTTGAGACACTTAGAAATCAACAGGATTCTGTTACCACTGAGGTTTTGAATGCAGCCATTGTTCACTATTTCCTATATTCTTCAACTGGCACCAACAATTCCTCATGAAAATATTCCCTGTTCCTATACAGTACATGATTTTTGCCTTTTCTTTTGTTCTTTCTCTCTTAATCTTCAAGGTTTCCATCTGTGCCAAAGAACTTTCTATGCAATTAATTTATTCCCACTTTCATCACTGTCAATAGATACTTTTTAAACAATCCTGATTCTATCAGACTGAAGCTATCTTTTCATCAAGAGCTAATAATGTCTCTACACTTGTACTATCAGTTCAGAAATATAAGCCAAGAATCAAAATTTAAAAAATTAATTTAGCATCCTTTACTACCAAATGGGTTTATTTATTTATAGTGTCTGATTAAATATCTCATCTCAACCTTCAAAATTTGTCACCTCCTTTGTGGTTCACTATTTCTTCCAGGGTTCAAGTCAGCCTTGTATTTCAGTGAGTGAGTAGAAGTAACTGTTTTTACAGCTGGAAAGTTCAAGAACAAGACCCAAGAGAACCTTTTCTCAAGGAATCAAAGGTATATGGAAATGGAAAAGGCATGGAAAGTATTTCTTACTTGGCATTAATACAAAGCCTACCTATTTCAACAAAATAAGGATAATTAAGGATACCATACTTTTTTTCCCCCCGGTCAGACTCTTGTGGGGGAAATGGCAATAAAAATATCACTGGTTCCATGCTTTTTAGCCCTTCTAGCAAATACCCATATAAGTGCATCAGGACATTATTCAGGAAACACAGATCACATTTTAAACCAAGCTGCTTCATTATAATTGTACTTTAAATGTATTTGACTTGGCAGACACATGGATGGGTTTTAAGCAATTTTAAGATCTTGCACAGAGCAAACTTTCAACTTCCACAGCAGTTCCCTCCAGCTACTCTTACTGGAAGGCATTTACACAACCTGCTGGGACTCAGCTTGACATCATTCCTTCCATCTGGACATCCAAACCAGCAGCCTGGATACAATATTTCCTGCCTTCTCTCTACTTCACACACTTGACATTCATTGAAATTTCTGGAAAATGAAATGCCCAAGAATCAGAACTCTATGAATACTTCAGAAGCCCTTGAGAAAGGGTTTTGCTTTTTCTTCACAGCTGAAGGAACACTAAACCAGTGTTTCCAAAAGCAGTAGTCATTTTTTCCATAGGTAAAAGAACGCATTTGGTTCCTTTTTTGACATGTGGAATTGGATTATAATTTTCACATCTTCATATATTTGGAAATAAATCAAAATTAACCAAGTCAACGAGCTCTGCTATGAAGAACTCCAAGGACGTATTCCAACTTAAAACCTGTAAATTCTTCCATTAAAAACTCTCAAAAATTTTTCAATGATAAAGATAGGGAAACCAACTAATCCATGGATCAGAAACAAAACTAAATTTGCAGGAGAAACTAATCAAACATTCCTTAAAGCTTAGACAAAACAGATTTTCATTCATAAGATGACCTGGCAAAAGAGTTTCAATCCTTGTTTATGACAGAACCATTATTTCCCTTTCCCTTCAATGGTCAGAGGATATCAAACATATTTTGCTGTCCTACTATAAGAAATTTGGAGAGAAATTAAAATAAAAACCAAATCAAACATGCAAAGACACAAAAAATAATCAAAAAGCTCTGTTATGACTCCACTGAGATTGTCCTGAAAACAATGACTCATCTCCTGGCAGCTTCATCAGTCCTGATGAATTTCTAACACTGGATTTTCTACCTTCACAATAAAGATTTTGTTAAATATGTTATTTATAACACGGTTCAAAAGGACATTAGCTGAAATGCTTTGCTTTTTCTCTCAAATTATTAGACCATAGTAAGTGCAGAGCCACAGCAATAAGTGCAGGGCTTTAGCAGGTGCTAGACAAGCAAAGCCTCCAGTAGCTCATACATTTGTAGCCATGACCTCGTGTGCTGGATATAGTATTTGTGCTCGAGCACATTCCATATTAGCTGGGAAGCAGCACACATCGATTTGATATCTACTGGCCTGCAGCTGGTTAATCCATGCATGAAATGCACTTAACCCAGCAATTCACTGGTTTGATTGATGACACATCTATTCTCCTAAGATAACAGCATGCTTCCTGTCTCAAGAGTCACCAAAGTGCTTCACAACATATTCTTATGTTGCTACACGCTACCTAAAATTTAGGATTTTTTTTAAAAAACCTCTTCTTTGAGATGCATTCTCCATCATGTCCAAAGGATGTAGAAGCTCTATGAAATTTTCCCATTAAGAATGATTTTGTTTTAGTTTAAAAAATGAATTCCTCAATATTCTCACTTGTCAGAAAGAGATAACTGACTCCTGTGAAACACCCTTTCTCTTCCTCATTTTCCTCCCTCCCATTAAGTAGGCAAGAAAGAAAGGAAGAAAGTACTAACCCTTCAGCATTACACACTAAACTTTTTTTACCTACTGGGCTTTGCTTATCAACATTTTATTCTTGAATTCTGATCACCATCTTTTCCAGAAAGTCACAGTGAAAATGAGGAAACATTTAGATCCACATTTAGAAGCAAACACAATGGAACCCAAATTTGATATCAGCACCATGGATAAGAAACTATTCTCTGTTTTTACAGGCAGGGCTTGGGGTTTTTCAATGTCATTGTTTCTAGCTAACCCATAACCAACCACTAGGAAGCTTGAAACTTTCTTTGCCGTGAAATAACTAGAAAAGAAAGGAAATACAGCTCATAATAATTTTTTAAAAAATAAACTGGTAAGTACTGCTCCATATGCTCTGCCCTGTTCTTGAGGATAGAATAGCTGTACAATTATTTTGAGACAAGAGTTCCATACCTAAGAGTATTTAAATTAAAGGTATAAATTTATCAGAAACTTGGCTTGGCAAATGAGATTGGTATATGGGAATTCTACCCACAATTCTCTCTGTTGTTTGTAGTGCTTTCCTGAAAAAATTGTTATATCTCAGTTCATTATAATAAGTAACATACAGAGTAGATTAGGTAAGGGTTGTAGACCTTAAAAAAAGAAATCATGCTAGTGAAAAGTACTGGTGTTATATTCTTATATTCTTGCAACAATATTCTTTCTTCCCAAATGTCTAAAAATCAATTTAAGTACAAAGAGAGGACATAAAGATGTGAATTAAATCAACACAATGACTAAAAATTGTTAGCATGGATGAAAGCTTTTTTTTTGTTTTGACTTCAAATATAAAAAAAACATTATGAGAATAATGCCTATGTTTTCAAACACTGGTTTGAATCATAAACACATAAAGGATTTTGAAAATCCTATTGAATAGATCCTCCTGTTATAAACAGGTATTTATGTTTTCTCATGGCTCTGTTATCCCAGTACCTAAGCCAATCCTAAAGTTGGGCAAAAATCTTCAAACAAACAGTAGCTACTCATTCCAAACAGCGTTTCAGAACCAGCACTTACACACTCCTGCCAAAAATGTCTTTATTGATTCTCCTCAAAGCAGCTCATTTATTGTCACTATTTGCATTTAACTTGAAGTTCTGCTCTATACCAATGCAAGTTTTTCACTGTTTGTTTTTGTTGTGTTACTTGATGCAATATTTCTTCATTACCTGTACCAAGGTCTCCCCCTGAACACTGCAGGGTGCTGCAGATGCTCGGAGTACGTTGTATTAGCAGTGATTTCACTAATGAAAATATTGCCCAGACACAAATTCTAGCTCATGGACTTATTTGGAATTGGTGCACAATTTGGTGTTTTGGGTTTTTTTTGTTGTTTGTTTGTTTGGTGGTGGTTTTGTTGTTGTTTCTTTTTTGTTGTTTGCTTGGGTTTTTTGGTTTTGTTTTTGGTTTTTCCCCCCCTCAGCGGGTGTGAAGAGGGAAGAACAGGGAATATAAGCAAGCACATATGATCTTTCGAGGTCCTTCCCAACCTGGGCTGTTCCATGAGCACTTTGAGACAAGCGCACCCTAAATTAATTGCTTCATTTCTTGTATTAGACAACTTGTGATTAATGTCACCGAATATTACAATTAAGTACTCCTCTCAAATTATCTCCTCATCTCTGCAGTGTTCAAAAAGTCAGGCTAGACCTCAGCTGGCCTACGGCATAACATGATTATCTACAGCAGCTCACAATTAACCAATTACACTTGGAATGCAGCGCTCTCACACACAATTATTTAGGAACTCACTGAAACATGAATTTAGTGCCTGCTTGTTTCAGCTGTTCAGCAAGGAATATTTACAGCTGGAGATACACTCTGAGCCTGGGAGAATTAAAGACTCTTTAAATTAAATAGGAAAAAATACCTAAAATTTATTATAGCAAAATTTGCACAAACAGAAAGTAAATACAGTCAATAGTACCTTTAAAATAATAAAGCACCTAATAATAGCACCACCTATAAAATAAAAGCACCTTTCCTGAGGAAAATATTAAGTGCTTAAAACTAAGCATAACATTTGGAGTTTTACAAAGAAGCACTTCATCAAATTAATACTGTGAAGGGTCATAAAAAAACAAGAACAAACCCCCGGTACCAAACAAGACAAACCAGGTGATTTCTTGGACAAAACCAGCTCTCTCTTCAGTTTCATACAGGATCAGAGATTTTAGGAAAGAAGGTTCATGTCTGCTAATCCTGCACCTAGTGAAATAATGGATTGACTTCAGAATAGACTCTGGAAAAAAACCCAAACAAAATTTCTATGGATTTTTGATGCAGACAGTGACAATTCTGAGCTGCTCAGAACTAGAGATGTGAGCCACTTAAAAATGGATTCTTCATTAGATTCTGTTTGATTCTTAGGTTTTATCTTGATCCTTATTTCTCTAGATCAGGGTGCAAGAAAAGCCTTTTTGTACTTCATTTCATTTGCTTTTTATTTACACTGCTACCATACTTTGTAAAAAGTGTACCTATTAATCAGTTAAATAAACAGTAAATACATTTTTTATTCCCTACTCTTAAGTTTATTCTAAATCCTTACATGGGTGTGATTCCTTAGAGTCAAATGGAAATAAAAATTAAAAAAAACTACATGGCCCTGAACTTCTCTAAATTTTAACATTCATCTTAGTTCAGTATAATTAACCATTCTGCTTAGAATTAAACAGAAAAGAAGGGGTAAAAGAGGATTCAGATTCCAACCACTGGATAATTTACACACTATCCACACATATTATCTATTATTAACATTAAAAGTCACATTGTAAAACCTGAATATTGAAATCTAATATTCTTGGCTGCCAGCCAAGCATAGAAAACAGACAGGCTAATACTAAAGAAAACAAATTTTTATTCATTTACCTTCTGTCGGAAATGAACTGTATAGGGAATTTTTAGACGATGAAAATTGTAATTGCTTGTATAATAAAGCTGAAAATTAAGGAGAAACAGATGGAAGACTAAAAGTTCTTTTTTGTAAGTGATAAGAGGATGATTCATAAGTATTTGACATAAGTTAAAATTACTTATGGAACAAATGTTTATGGAAAATGTTCTGCTTAGGACAATGTGCCATCATACAATCAGCAGTGAATTATTCCAATTGCCATCCCTAATCAAAAAGAGAAAAGGAAATAAACTAAGAAGAAAAAAATCAAAAATATTTTCTCCTGAACTTCAGTGACTTGTGTCTTAAAGTTCTACCTCAACATCTGAGGGCACTATCAGAGGCATTGTACATCACAGTAATTCTATTAATTTGCAGTTTTAAGATCACTTTATAATGTCCCTAAGTAGTAATTAACTTCCTAAGGTCAGCTCAACAGAATGTGTGAAAAAACAGGTGGCATGTAAGTGCATGAGACTCACGGTGAAGTTACCACAGCTTGCTGCAACAATGCTGGTTTTAAATCTCCATCTACTACTCCTAAACAAAAATTGACAGGAAGGCCAATGATCTTACCCACACTTACATGGGTGCGTATGACTAGAAATATATTAAGTGAATATTTTCACATATATCTAAATACTTAAAGCAGCAGATTAAAAATACACACATTCATTTCTTTTCATTGTTTTCCTAATACTCTACCACGAAAAAAGCAGCTGCCATACAGATGATGGTTGAGTTCAGAGTAAATGGGCCAGCACTTTGATTATGCAGTCAGGAGCTCTCTTTGGCCCTGATGATTTCCAGGCAATGCAGCACCAGCCTTGCTGTAGGAGTGGGCAGAGCAGAACGAGACACAGGTGGGTTGTTGTGGCCTTTAGCAGCAGAGTAGGTGCCCGTCCATTCTGGTGTCAGCTGTACTCATGCTGAAACCCAGATCCAAATCCACAGGTAAAATCCTAATTGTATCTGGAGCCAGTAATGCTGGAAAGCACATCTTAATTCATCCATGAATCTTTTGGTTTAAAATATACAGCTGAGTGCTGCTGTCTCTCCGCAGCACTTCCTCCTCCAGGTCACTTTCTCAATCACTCACAGATATATTGCCATGCAATACAGGTATTTATAAAATAAGTTAACCATGTCACATGTGGAAGGATCCATTAAGAATTCCAGTGAAATAGATAATTTTCAATATTTTATTAACAGTTAATCGGGGTTAGGGACTGATATTTGGATGCTTCTATGCATTCATTTTAATTAGTTGTTCATATTTTGATTTTTATTTTTTCTTGTAATGATCCATTTGCCTACATAATTTCTTGTCTTTTTTTCTGTCTTCCTGTAAAATGGGATTTCAATGAATATATCTTACTCTACCTGAACAGGTTATTGAAACCTAGATCACAATATCCACATACTGCACATTACATATACAAAATCGGTATGAGAAAATTGAGGAAACTTTCCAGACTACAGCACAGAACACAAAGTCTGGAACAGCAACAATCCAAAGAATCTTAGACAGCAAGTTTGAAAATGTCAGTTAAAACACCTAAACCCCTCACCCTGGTATATGTCTGATGAACAAGAACCAAACATCACACCAAAAAGCAAGAGGTGCCACTGCTGCACATGAACAACAAAATTAAACCTGGACATAATAAAGGTTTAAGAAATCACTTTGGTACCTCCAATTGACAGACTTTTTCCAATCTTTCACTGGTGGATTCTTCTGCATCCACTGCAGACTTAGCACCTCCTGTTCTGCATGGCTATTCTTTAAAGATATAATTTTGTTATCCCAAGCAAAGTTTTCTGCAGCTAGCTAAGGGTACCCCACATCTGGAACAAACCTGATAGTGACAGGACATTAGCAATATTCCACAAAAATAAACCATATATTTGCATATTCAAGGAAGAAAAATTGCAACGAGGCAAATACAGGAATAGATGAGCACAAATTATGGGGTTTGAGAATATAGGTCATTCTACAGAGAAATCCAGATACACAAATATCATTTCAGCCATAGAACAGGCTGAGAAGTTTATTCTCTCTCTTTTTTTTTTTTTTTTTTTTTTTAGATTTCCAAATCAAGCAGATGATTTTGCACCAATCCCTTTATGTTTGGCAAAAAAAGAAAATAAACAGGCAAGAAAATTCCTGTAGAATGTGGAAGGCTGGTATCATAACGCCTGGCATAACTCAGGACCTGATGCAGTAAGGGGTGACATCTGTGCCAAAAGCCTGGCTGAAGTCCCAAAAAAAACCCAGAAAAGGACCAACAGAACCAGACAACCCTGGTATCATGATGCAGCTTTCAAAAAAGTAGAAGGTTCTTTCATGGCTTTCTAATTAAAGCCTTAAGATCCCACACACACTCCTCTAAAGTCATCATAAAAATTTTCCTTCTTCATTTGTTAATATCTTAAGAAAAACTTAACACAAATGTACCCCAATGAAGGGAAAAAGCAGATCCACAGAAATTAGCTGCATGAACTGCCATAAACACTTTGTCTTCTGTACAGAAGAAAACACACCTGAAAATTTCTTTGTGCAGTATGTGTTACTTAAGAGATAATGTCAATGAAATAGTGCATTGTTAGACCATAATGGTCTCCTGCTGCTATTAAATGCCAAGGCACAGCTAAGCCACTTGCAAAGCAAGGGACATTATCCCAGTGATAATATTCTAGTACAAATGGCATTTCTACTACACTGAGTAGGGTACATTGATTCAATCATTTGATCTGATACCTGCCACTGTGACAGAGCAACAGTTGCTGAAAAGTGCTGCTCGAAAATTGCAGTATTTGAACTGACCACCTACAGAACCTGCAGCACTTGCAACATTTTATCCCAGCACATAAGCATCTGCCAAGCCTTAAATAATGCTAGATTTATATTTTTATTGCCATTTTGTGCATAGAGAAACTAAGGCTTGCCCTACCTTACAGTACAGCTTAGCAGAACAGCTAGAAACAAAATGGAGAAATATTTAACCTTATAGGAGAGGTACACCTTCCTACTGGGGTCTGCAACCATTTTTTATGTGCTCGCAACTTGGATGTGCTTTATACCAGCAGCATGAAGACTTTGCATCCTTTCAGCCTTCCAAATGAGGTATTCTAGATCCCAAAAAAGAGGGCATGGAGACATAAGATTTCCAGGATTTCACCTATCTAAACAAAGGAGATTGCTCTTCCCTTCAAGTTGTTGTTTATTCCTCACTCCTGCACAGGACAGGCCTCAAAGCTCTTGTAACTCAGATTTGTTCAATCTCAGAAGCATGACTATCACTACTTTAAAAATGTTTGTCTTTGAATTTTTACACTATGATGAACTCCTTGAAAAGGTCCTGCAACCCTTCTTCACCTAAGGGCAAAGCAGATGACTGGAGTGAGGCTTCACATGTCCATGAAGCAGCTGTACCTTCAGAAATGTTTTCCAGTTTCTTTAGGTGGATGGAGATTTGGGATGGCCTGTGGGGAAGCCTACTGCAAAAGAAGAGAGAACTGTGAAGGCAAGGTTTGTGGGTGATTGCCTTCGTGCCTGCCCATGGATCTTACTAAGCAGCAGTGGGTAGGAAGAGCAACTGCAGCCAGCATCAGCTCATCACGAGCCATCCTAAAACACACAGAGCATGGGCAAGCAGGGACAGCAACAGCTGCATAGTGCTGGTGGAGACAGAAGCACTTATTCCATATTTAAAGGTAGTTCAAAAGACTCTTCATATGAAAATGGAAACCCATCAGGCATTCCCAGAGCCACAGAGGACAAGACTGCAGTGACAGCAGAGGCTCTTGGCTCTCCTTGCACAAATGTCGGCTAGTGAGGAAGGCGTGCCCAGTGCTGCTGCCACTGCTGGCTCCTGGCACACAAATGAGGAGCAGCAGCATCTCCTCTGTCCCACACAGTGACCTGTGTCACTGCAGGGCAGCTGGGCTCAGCAGTGTCACACCATCAGGAGCTGGGAGCTGGAGAACCTGAGCCTTTCCGTGCAGCAGTTCACAGTATTTCAGTTCTGAATAAGCGCCTCCAGGTTTCAGAAAGAGCTGCCAACTGGCTGCTTTCCTTCCCTAACAGCTGGTGAGCTGGTTTCCCAACACAAACCTGATGGAGTGGATAAGCACCACAGTGCAATGCAAACTCAACCATGATTGGTTGTGTAAAAACATAACTGAAAAGCAATTTACTAATTAAAGCAAGGATTCCCCTGTGGTCCAGCTGAATAGAGAAGAAATTAAACTTGACTATAACTCAGACACCAGGCACTTAAGAACAAAGGCACAAAAGCTCTGTTTCACGTTTTAACAACTGAAAATGTCTTGAAATTTGGGAGCTTAAATCACATGCATATTCACAGCAGAACACAGACAATATACAGACAGTCATGGGAAGGAAAACCAAGACTGTTCTAATGATAATCATGTTCATTTTAGTAACTGATAGAAGAATGCTACATTATAAACTTCATGAAAGTGTTGATTTTTATAAACTTGCTTCCAATAGTTCAAATTTTTTGGTAAAACTGTCATACAGCTTCCTCTAATGAACTACCACAGATCTCATGTTTAGAATTACATGTTACTGTACAGCTTCACTTCTTCCTATTAGGAACTTCAAGCTCCATTATATTGCACAGAACTTTATTGCACTATTTTTGTCTTTCAGTTTGTATTTGAATAATGAGTAATTTCTCAGGAAGCTTACACAATAAGTGAAAGCACCAAATTTGTCACAAGAAAAATCATTCATACTAATCAGTTATTCAGAGGCAACTTATGGCACCAGCACCCATCCAGTTCAGACCAGGAAGTGGTACTGTGAAGGCAATGTGACATAAAATCTTGAAATGGTCCTCTCAAGGAACTCCAAAGCATACAGCCTTGATAATTTTTAAGTTTTCTTTAATTTTTTTTTTAATCTGGGAGAGCAGATTAGACCCAAAGCATTTTTGGCCTCTTCTCTTTTTATGCAGACCTCATTTTATTGTCTAATGTTCATCTGGCGATTTGGTCATTAAACCCCAGTTATGTTCCTCTGCCTTCTACAAACTTCTGGGATCAGGAAGAAACCAGTTAAGGCATTCTCTAAGTTCACTATATTTCCTTGCTAGCAGAAGTGTATTAAGTACATCATATGACTTGGACATGCTAAAATTTCCTAGAATTTGACCAGAAATCTATCAATACTTAAATTTATCTCAGCAAACACCAAGATACCACTAATGCTCTAGAGGTAGACTAAAATTGCACGTGCTGCATGTTTGTGGTTTTGCTTGTCTCTATAAAGGATGGTTATTTCCTTTTTCATACTCCCTGTGGCATAAGGTAATGTGGCAGTTAAAGTAAACAACACCAGACAGACTTAAAAATTGATCCTACAGTTCATTCTGTGTGTTCCTAAGGGCTTTTCATTCATAGCACTCAAAGAGTAAAAGCATAATTTACCTTATGTGAGGTCAAGTTAATTATCTCACATTAAAGCCCCAGTGACCAATCTATAAAACGGCTGGTAGCATCTATTTTCAATTGCAAAACCATTGTCTATCTTTTCTGTTTCCAGAACATTACATGCCATTTTTCTTGGTAATTTTTGCCTCATTAAAAGCTGACCTGACTGTCTTCAGATAATAGTGCATTACTAATGTCAGAGCTAAATAGATTCTATTATGGGCAAAAATCACCTCCTATGGTTCTTACCAAACCATTTCAGATGGTTCAGAGCATCATCTATCCATAAAATATGCTTATCCTTTCAGGTCTGTCTCATTTTTAAAAAAATTCATTGTGCATATAACACCAAAACAGATGGAAACCTTTGCTGATACTAAATACATGAATACTGAGAGCCAAAGAAAACTCTTGTTCAGAGATGTATAATAATGTTACTGCTGCATGACTACACTTAGACATGACTATGTGGCAAAGTTTACCAAAATTATTTTCTCACTCATATTCCTATGGATAAGAAGAGAGCTTTGATGAGAACAGAACTTACTCATTTTTCTAAAAATGCAGTGTAACACCTTTCTTTCATTTTTCTGTCTCACATACTTCATAAAGTCTAGAGCACTTCCGAAAATAATAACTTAAAACCTGCCACTGCCGCAGAAATGTTTAAGTGATATTACTGGTATACTACAGAAAGAAATCCCATAATAGCAGCAATATGTAACAGTCACAAAGGGTGCAGAGTCAATCAAAGTTTTAATTTCAAAACATGGTGATATATATTAATGAGGCACTGTGAAAAACTCCAAGTGTAAAAACTTGGGGATTACCACATATCAAAGGAGAGAAAAAAGTCAGAAAAGGTTGTATGAAAAGACACTGGTGACCACATTTATGCAGTCATAAATTAGCTCCTTTAATCCTAAACTCAATGCCAATGAACTCATTAGTGTGAAACAGAGCAGGATAATAAAAAGACCCTTAAACACAGGTGTTGCAGTACCACCAACTCAAATCCCTTCCCTCTGCTAAAATTAAATCACAGACATTTCTCTCTTTTTTTCTGACAATTTTGGATCATTCCCCACAATAAAGATATGTTTTTCAGAATACATAAAACTGTTCAGATTCCTCCTGCTTCAAATTAGGTGTGAAATTAATGTACAGCATATACATGATAATTTGGCCACTGAGAATCTACAGGGGTGGATAGGGAAGTGTCCCGTAGTATTCTTAGTAATCCATAAAATATAATTTCCTTTTGTAATATGCTTAAAAGTGGTCTTTGAAAGAAAATTATCTCTTGAGCAATGCAAAACAAAATTCTGAAGCATTTACAGAAAAACAGTGATCAAAAAATCTTTTACCTGTTAAAGTAACAGTGTTCCAGTTAATGTCTCCTCTAATAGAAGCCATGCAGGGAAATGCAAATCTCTAAATAATATGTTTTTGTTCTTCCCAAAACCAGATGCTCACATGAATTCTCCCTTGAAGCTGACTCTCCAATCACCTAATTTTTACTCTAGTTAACATAACTGCAAATGCTGTCAGAAGTAAGTCAACTGAAAATAAACAAAAACCCCAAAAGCCAGAACCAAACCCCAAGCCCTTTAAAAATGGTGCTCAAGTAGCTCTTGAGGTCCAGACTTCTCCATCTTGACCATCCTGTGTGCTGCTTTGAGTGCTGCTTTGGCTCGACAGGACATTTGTCTTTCTGAATCTCCTGCCCTATAAGTAAGACCTCCCAAAAGCCACTTCAGAGCATTTATTACATAAATTACTCTTCTTTAAAAAAAGTTTAATAAAACTCTGAATGGAATAGATTTTCCCAACTGTGATAATTTCTGCCATGGAACATTCTCAGGGATGAAGGTAAGATTGCAAGTTCCTCACCTCGTTGAATGAGTGAGGAAGGGAGGATTATGCAGAAAGGAAGGAAACAAAACTGAAAAAAAGCCAGCATCTTTATTGTTACTGAGGTGAAAAATTAATTTACTTTTATCTGAGGCTTTGGATTTGTAACTACTGCTATTCAATGCTTTTAAATACTTCTGAAAGCATAGAAGAAGCATATTGATTCCACTAAAATTTCTAATCTCAATGTTCCTCTAGACAAGCAGCAGCTTTGTCTGCCTGAAGATTTATCATGAGACAACAACGAATATTACAGCGAGAAGAATGTAAATAGTTGCAAAAAATGTATCCCTTTCTCCACAAATATGGATAGACCAGAGCTAAAACTGCCAAACTACCCAGCTTTGGGCCAGGCAAAAAATATTACTCCCACACATCCAAAAAATAAAAAACTACTGTGAAATATAAACTATTATAGTCTTTAAGACAGGGAAAACAAATGGTACATAAACTTGAATAAATCTCCTGTCATTGATTTCACTTGGGTAACATCATTAAAGGCTGATTTTTTTTTAATACAAATTTCACATAGTTGTGTTCTTCCTCTCTTGCAGGATGTCTGAAAAATTACTATTTTCTTCCTCCATAATAATTCTTCATCCCTTAACCAAAAGGCCCCATTAAATATATTCTTTGTTCTTGTTCAAGCTGTGTCTTTTTGTTTCACACCTGAAGTGTGTCCCTACACAGGTCCACTCATTTCCATACAGCCACTGGGAGCCTTTCAGCAAGGTGTCTTGCATTCCTTACCTCCTACCTTCTAGCAATGTAATGGCTCTTGGCATCCCTGCTGCTTTTACTAATGACTGTATAGGAATGTTTCAGTGTCTATTTAAACTCCTCAATGTTACAGGTTAAACTGTGATGTATAATAATAGCTCTGAAAAGAAATCTGCTGGTAATTAATGGCTTTATCCATACAATTACAGAGTCATGCCTTTTCCCAAAGTCCACTTGCCTCAGGTTCTTAATGTGACAGCAGTAACTGCACAAATGTTACTGTGCAAATGTTATTGCCTGTGGATAGTGCTCTAAAACTCTCATTACAAATTAAAGCCCCAGTCTTGGACTGGGCCAAACAAATAAAAGAATGGTCTATGCCTCAAAATGTCCATTACATATCACACCATTCAACTGTTCCAAATTTCCAAAGCTGCATCTTCACAGACGTTGACCTCAAAACCAGAAATGCTGTGCTTTTCAATTATACACAGCTCTTTCCACCTGAGTCATCAGTTTTGTCTGACTCCCCACAGGCCACCTCCTTGGCCTCCTCTCGTTGTGGTGCTCAGTTAAGTACCTACATGTACCTTCTAAAATAGGTCTGACTCACTCATCCAAATTGCTCTCTAGATGAACCTCTTTGGTGTCATTTTGCACTTTTCAGCACTGGCCAGATGACTTCTTTCTTATCATAGTACTTCTGAATTAAAATGCAAATTCATCAACAGGAACATGTTCTATTATGTGTACAACAGAATACTCCAGAAATGACTGTTTCCCTCAGTAGAAAGTAGAGGTACCTAACATTTTAAAATCAACATTTTGTCTTTTGTCTCAACATCCATTTTATGGAACAAGGTTCAGAATATGGCACGTAGATGAGAATAACACACTTCAAAAGAAGAAACCCTCAAACTCTGTGCGGTTCTGACACAGATACCTGTGTCACCATTCACCTGCTTCTAAAGATGTTGCAGACTTGAAAAGACATGTGCTCATGAAACCACAGCTCTCATTTCCCATCAGAAAATCCTCAACAATCTCTCTACTAAAAGGTATGAGAAGTCATGAGTAAGAAATGGGGAATATTCCAGAATATGAATTCCTGCAAACAGGAGGCAGCAGCTGCCAGGTCACAAGCCCACACAGAAGGGTGGGGGAGCAAAGGCAGGTGACCTTCAGAAGGACAGCATGGCAGAAGCTCAAAGCAAAATCCAACTCTCTTTTTTTTACAAAGGTTAGCAAGAACAAATGAAAAACCTGAACCTTGGCACTTAATTCCTCCTATATACCTCCCAATTTATAAACTCCACACGTGACCAGAGAGGAAAAGTTGGAATTTCCCAAAAAGGGAACAGATCCACATTCAACAGTGGAAAAAAGTCTTAATATCCTCATCTCCAAAATGTCCAGATAAAATAAAATATGAGGACAGAACAGTAACACAGGTGATATGGCCAGTAAGATCAGTTATTAATTCACAGAGATTGCAGACAAAACAGATCTCTCTCCTTACTCTCATCACATCATGAATCAGTTATACATTGCTCACAGCAAAAAAATGATGTCACTAATTCGAGTTTATTTTGTTAAACTTTATTCACTTCTTTAGCTCTTGGTTCACTTGACTTCCTGTCATAAAAATTAAAAGTAGAATTAAGAAACAAAGCACTTTTCTGACTACTAAACATCAGCTAAGAAAAACTGACATGAAAGCTAATGGCTTCTGCTCGAAAATGTGCATTTCACAATTTTCAGACTCCAATGTTTTCATTCTTATCTCAACTGAAAACATTTCCACTGAGATATTATGCAAATGAAGTGTGGAAATAAAGACAAAATTTTCTACCATGAGGTCTATTTATGGAATGGAACCAGTCCACACTGATGCTGAGGAGGGGATTAAGGCATGCAGCTGTAGTCTAGAGGAACCATCCATCACTAAGAGCCTGCTGGTTTTCTATGACTCACTTCACTTACACTTTTTTTTTAAAGTTTAAATCCAAAGTCAATTACCAAGATACTGAAGCTTTCTTGAGGCACACTTTTCACATAATTAAGGTCCTCTGAAATGACAGTGATTTTTAATTGCATTGCAAACACAAGTTTGGAGTGGTGCCCAAAAGCAGAGGTGACAATTTCTAATATAGAATACACTTCTGTCTTTCATCATTACTGTCAATCTCCAATTCAGACCTGAGATACAAGAAGTAATTCCTGGGAAGCTCAGGAATCCCAGCTCCCATCAGCTCCAGCACGTGCCATGAGGATGCTACTCAGCTCTTGGTCCCTGAAAACAGCCCAACAGAGCTCAAAGCACAGATTGATAAGTAATCTGTTCTCAGTAAAAGTGACAATTTCAGCAGGAGTATAGATCTGGAATTATGTGACAACTCTAAAGTGCTAGAAGAGGTTTGGAGTGCAAGAATTTTTCTGGAGATTTTTTATATGTGTTATACTGAGGTTTTCACATTACATAAGACAAATATTTCCTTTACAGAATAACAGAATATTCTGAATTAGAAGGGTCCCACAAGGATCACCGAAGTCCAACTCCTGACCCTGCACAAGACATCCCAAGGGTCTCACTGTGTATCCAAGAGGGTTGTCCAAACTCTCCTTGGGCTCTGTCAGGCTGGGGCTGTGACCTCCTCCCTGGGGAGCCTGCTCAGTGCCCAGCCACCCTCGGGGTGAAGAGCCTTTTCCTGTTTTCCAGGCTGCACCTCCCCTGACACAGCTCCAGGCCATCTTCTCGGGTCCTGGCACTGCTCACCTGTGCTTTCCCTCATGAGGAAGTTGCAGATTGCTTCAACCCTGGGTGGACTTTTAATGGAAATTGGCTGCAGTCTGCCAGCACATCACTTGTCAGCTGCACATAGCCCTGAACAACAAGCAGGCCATTAGCTGGTTACTAATTTTAGCTTGTTCCATGCATTCCCTCCTTTTTTTCTTTCTCCCTTTATTTTCTTTTACAAAAATTACTAAATTTTTCAAGAGGCTTCTTTATAATAATTTAGGAATGCATAAAGAATGCGCTGCAGTTTAGGCAAGCAGAGCACAGCCCCGCTGCTGACTTATTTCCTGCATTGCTTTCTACAGAGTACAAAACATGCTTACACAAACATACAAAGCTATGCCAGCTTTTTTACATTGCAGTTAACTGAGATAATCAGCTGGCAGAAAATATTCAAAGAAACACATTTCTCAGCTCAGTGGAAATGCTATGGATTATAAATGTGTTAGACAGGAATAAGGCATACATCTTGTACCTTGAAAACAGAATTTGATGCTTACTACACTTCTGCCTTTCATCATTACTGTCAATCTCCAATTCAGACCTGAGATACAAGAAGTAATTCCTGGGAAGCTCAGGAAGCCCAGCTCCCATCAGCTCCAGCACGTGCCATGAGGATGCTACTCAGCTCTTGGTCCCTGAAAACAGCCCAACAGAGCTCAAAGCACAGATTGATAAGTAATCTGTTCTCAGTAAAAGTGACAATTTCAGCAGGAGTATAGATCTGGAATTATGTGACAACTCTAAAGTGCTAGAAGAGGTTTGGAGTGCAAGAATTTTTCTGGACATTTTTTTATATATGTTATACTGAGGTTTTCACATTACATAAGACAAATATTTCCTTTACAGAATAACAGAATATTCTGAATTAGAAGGGTCCCACAAGGATCACCGAAGTCCAACTCCTGACCCTGCACAAGACATCCCAAGGGTCTCACTGTGTATCCAAGAGGGTTGTCCAAACTCTCCTTGGGCTCTGTCAGGCTGGGGCTGTGACCTCCTCCCTGGGGAGCCTGCTCAGTGCCCAGCCACCCTCGGGGTGAAGAGCCTTTTCCTGTTTTCCAGGCTGCACCTCCCCTGACACAGCTCCAGGCCATCTTCTCGGGTCCTGGCACTGCTCACCTGTGCTTTCCCTCATGAGGAAGTTGCAGATTGCTTCAACCCTGGGTGGACTTTTAATGGAAATTGGCTGCACTCTGCCAGCACATCACTTGTCAGCTGCACATAGCCCTGAACAACAAGCAGGCCATTAGCTGGTTACTAATTTTAGCTTGTTCCATGCATTCCCTCCTTTTTTTCTTTCTCCCTTTATTTTCTTTTACAAAAATTACTAAATTTTTCAAGAGGCTTCTTTATAATAATTTAGGAATGCATAAAGAATGCGCTGCAGTTTAGGCAAGCAGAGCACAGCCCCGCTGCTGACTTATTTCCTGCATTGCTTTCTACAGAGTACAAAACATGCTTACACAAACATACAAAGCTATGCCAGCTTTTTTACATTGCAGTTAACTGAGATAATCAGCTGGCAGAAAATATTCAAAGAAACACATTTCTCAGCTCAGTGGAAATGCTATGGATTATAAATGTGTTAGACAGGAATAAGGCATACATCTTGTACCTTGAAAACAGAATTTGATGCTTACTTCTGAAAAATGCCTAGTCATAAATAAAATTCTACATAAAATAAGGTACTCCCAATGTAAGGACAGCTACAGTGTGCAGATACAAGTTAAATTTTGTATTTCAAATTTTCTTATCCATGTTCCTGCACATATTCTTTCTCCATCAGAATGTAATGACTCTAAAGGCTGCTTATAGTGTTTGTGTGCATGATTCAAGTGCCCTAAAACCCAAACTGGAATTATTTTAAAAGTGCATCTGTATTTTCTATTTGGAGGAAAAAACTGAGATAAGAGCAATGTATTTTTCAACATACTTAAAGAAGAGCAGGTAAGATTCTGCTGCAGGCAACCACATTCATTTCACACATATTCATTTCCATTTTTAAAAGTACATTAACTCCAGACAATCTGCTAAAAATAACATGGCATTGTACAACTGTAGAATATTGATAACAAAACAATGACATATTGGTCAAACTACTTTTACATGTCCATTATTATTCAGCTGAATTCCTCATTCACATCACCATTTTTTATACAACCTAACACACACATATAATAAAGTCCTCCCAGACACGTAACACATCTTCAAGGCCACTCAAACTTGCCCTCTATCAGCATGAGAATAACCTCTGGCTGCACTAAAGTCTATGTCACAGGACTTAAAATATTTAGAGTTTTATGAAAATATAAATAAAAGCTCTCCTCTTTGGAGAACCAGCACGCAGACATCAAAGGCACATCATTCTTTATTACAAGTGTCTCTCAAGATGTGTTGCTCCCCTGTGACAAAGTCTGTTGCAATCACACTTTTAATAACAACATCAATGAAATTACCTTGGCCATAGAATAATGGCATGTGGAAAGCTGCTGAAGCTGAAAATTATGTTCTCCCAGCAACTTGAAAGATAAATTAAATCACCGAACAACAATAAAAAAACCCACGACTTTAAGATAATCCTACAGAACTGAGGCTCAACCACTGTCTATCCTTAACTTGTACCATTTAAAAGCAATAACTTAACTGTCATTTGCTGACCTAGATACTTAGCTTGCACTCCAGATGTTCTCACATTCCCTGGTGCTGGATTTGTTTTCTTCCAGGCAGTATGAATGGGTACTCCATTAAAATTCTCAGAGCACTGGATAGCCACAGTAATACAGGACTGTTTTTCACATTCGTTCCTAATGCTCTTATCTCCCTTTTTTTTTCTTGCACTGTTTTCATTCAGCAATAGAGGTTTGGAAGGTGTTAGGGAAAAATCAAAACCAGCTGTTTCGAAAAAGGGGCTAACAGTACCTGGGGAAACTGTTAACTAACAATCATCTGTTGGTAGTGTTTAGTACATAGTCATCCCTTCTGTGAACACAGACTATGGAACTCAGAGCAGCCTCTAACCAAAGTGCCACTGTCACTACTTTTTAGTTAACAAAACATGCATGACATTAGTGATTCCCTCTGTGCTACAGACAGCCAAGCGCCAGGACAGAAGTTCATCATTAGCCATTTAATGCTACCTAGTCCACTCATCTAATCTGCCTTGCAAGCTCAAGGATTCAAAGCAGAAATATGGCTAAAGGGAATTCAGGTTCAGCTCCAACAACCCAAGGAATTTTATTTTTTTTTACAGAACTGAGAGGAACCCTGCAACAGTGTCCAGATGATTCAATAGATGGGGCACTAAAATTGCCCTCAGATTATTTTATCAACCCAGAGAATTGCATGCTGTATTCCAAACATATTTCCTTCTCTAGGCACACGCTGACATTCTACTAAAGGAGCATTTATGAAGATGCAAGAGGAAAAGGGATAGCATGAACAGCATGCAGTTGATAAAAATAAAAACAAACTTTATCTACATGGAAAAGATAGAAGAGTGCATTAGAAGGGTCATAAATGGAAAAGGCAGTATTTATCTGCAGCTGGTACTCAATGATGTTTTAGAGTGGTTACTTCCAAACATACAAATATTCTAGCTCAAATGCTACTGTATATATGTCACTAGGAAGTGATGACTTTTTAAATGCAATCACTGCAGAAACTATTTAAAATCCTTTAAAATAAAGAAGTCGAAGTTTATGGATAAACACACATAAAGCTAAAGGTCTTATATCCTATCTGAAGACAGTTACAGCTCTCAAATTGATATCTGAATGAAAATAAGTTTTAACCAAAAAAGGGGCATAGGCAGCCAAAATGAATAGCTCCCAGAGAAAGCTGCTGAAAACAGATGCCTAAAAAAGATGGCATTTCATAAGTCAAATCTCTTCTCATGTAGCATTCTGAGAAAATGTTTCCCATGATTACAAACACTAAAGTTACTCCAGAAAAATATTTGGGTTAAAAAACAAAATAAAAGCCATCAAAGTAACAAGCAAAAACCCCAAAGAAACAAACAAAAAAAACCCTGAAGGAAAACCCAAAACAAAAACTACACACAAATTAAAAAAGCACCAAGAAAACTAAAACTTCCTCCCAATTCTTAACCATGAATCTCCTTCTGCTATTGCCACACCTAAATTCAGAAAAGAAAAGACTGTAGGTAAGATGGACCCAAAACTCAGAAAAAAATTCACACAAAAATAAAGAACTGCAAAGTAACAACAGCAACAGAGCACCAGCCAAAGAGATAATCCTGAGGATTTTGTGTGTCACTGTCAGGCAGATGAATTCCTCGGAGAACTGCAGCCCACAGTTCTGGTTTGCAATGTAATGACAGCATAACCTTTCTCAGTAGAAGAGAGGAATACTGAACAGTAACCTACAAAATTTGAGTGACAGTAACTAAAAGAATGCTACTTTTAAATTACTGCCCTCACATGAATACCTTAGCAGGTCTGAACAATGAGGAAAAGTTGGATTATGATTTATCATTCCAAGCAGAAATACTGGTTATTTTATCTTGCCTATGTCCAGTTAAAGGACTATTTTTATAAAATCAGTGATTTTGGAAAACTGATACTGCTGATATGCTGGAACATTTGGCTTAGCTCAGTTCCCCTGTTTACTTTTAAAATCTCCCCCTGTCTGCTACTGTGGTTCACCTTCAGAGAAATTATTACCGTTTTCCTAAGAGACAATGCTTTAGGCTGAAAAAGGGGAAGTGAAAATCTCAGAGAACGGTGAATAATTACTGCTCTCTCAAAACTAGGTCTTAAAAAAATATTTTGAAAGCACTTCCACAGTTGGGTGCTATGAACAGGAGAGAGGCACAATCACCAGTATTACAAAACCTCTTTGCTGTAGCTCATTAATAATCCTGTCTTTGCTTAAAAGGGTATTTCCTTATGAAATTATTTTTAATTTTGCCAAGTTTTGCTCACTTAAAAAATAAGTGACTAATATGATATTTTATTTTCTCTAGATGTATTAATGCAGATGGCTTCAGGAACCAGACTGCTGTTGAGTTAGATTTAGAAAACATGAGGGCAAATAGCCCAACACAACAATTCTTTTCTGCTGAAGATTTTGTTTGAGACAGAAGCAATGTGGCAACTGTTCTAACCTTCCTGATTGTGATTATTACCTTCCATAATCTATGTAAATTCCAGCTATGAATTACTAATCAATAATTTTAGAAGAAAAAGAGGCTGAAGGATGGGAAAATTTTCCAAGGTCGCAAATAAACCACGTTTTAAGGTTTGCCACTGTGAAATGGAAGCCTTGTTGATAATGTAGCCATTTGTGCAAAACCTGTGTTGAGGGTGCACAGAGGTGATAGAGGGAACAGAACCATTGTTCCAGAGCACATAAAAATATACAAGTAGCATTTTGGAATTCCAGGCACATAGGATAGTGAAGTTCAACCATTAGAGAAAAATCAGCTCTCACATAACTTATAACTATTGGATGGGTAACAGTCATATCACTAGAAGTCAAGCAAACAAGCTAACTCTATGAAATAGGATTGAGTTCAGAAGGATGGAGAGGACTTTCTGAAACCCACACTTTTTTCCCCAAGATTTTAAGTTTTCATCATATGATAATGATAAGCAATGATTATCATCATATTGATAAAAGCTGATACATAATTGCTAATGCCCATTCACAACAAGTAATCAAAAAGCTTCATTCTCTCTCCCATTCTTTCTTTAAGTAGATGTAAGGGTAAATTGAAAGTAAACAAAAAACTCACTGCCCTCCCTCACCTTGTCCTGCTTTAGAAGGTCAACCAGTAATTTAGAACAAGAGATTTGAAAGGGGTGCACTTGAAACTGGGAAACAACAAATTCCTGTAGCATTGGCCTAACTCGAGAGAGGGCTCCAAGGTTTAACACATGCTCAAATTGATAAAAAATTACATTGAGGTCTTCAGACAGGAGGAATTAAAACCTTATTTCTCTATCATACCATCACTTTTTATGACAATTCATCTAGGACTCAAGTTATCTTAATATCAGGAGTACAGCTATACAAGCAGAGACAGAGAAAAAAAATAAACTAACACACCCCAGTAAAATACTGCCCATAAAAATATACAACTCCAGACATTTTACTATTGTAAATTGTAGGCTTACCCATGTTCTAAGGTTTCTGAAAAGTAAGTTTTGTGTGGGTTTTTTTTTCCTGAATTTTTTGGTTTGTTTACTTTTATATACAGAAAAACCCCAGGTGAGATAAAACTTGGCCTCTCTAGAAGGAGGAGAGCTTATAATTAAATTGTGCATTTAGTGACAACCCCACAATGTTTCTCTTGCTTTTTGTAGAAGCTTTTAGACGCACTTAAAAATTAATCTTTTGGGGGATCTTTCAGGTAGCTTGGGAGCTGGATTATTAGTTCTCACTTGAGACAAAAATTGCAGTTCAATCTCCTTCAAGCAAGAGTTCTTTGTCATTTTTACAAAGGGGTCATTCCCACAGCTTGGTGGCCGCTACTGCAAAATAAAAAGAAACTGCAGCTTTTCATAACCCATAGTTTGGAAGCTCATATTGATACAAGAGGAAGCCCACAATACTATCAAGCAAAAGTTAAAAGCTGAAGTCAACTTTTACAAAAATTGAATTAAGTCTTAAATTAAGCAATTCTTCTACTGATAATATGTGATATAGTTATACAAATATTTTTCTTCCATTGCTATTCATATATTACCAGTGATTCCATGTGCAATTGGATTATTTTTCTGTTCTTTAAAACATTTGTGTCATTGGGCCAGCAAGACAAAGCTCTCACTCCCAAATCAACACCTTCCTCCTTTTTTCCCCAGAAGAAACTGGTTGAAGTTTTACTGACCTCTCAAGAACTAATGTTTCACCTTGCAGTTCCAAGGTTCTATGTGGTGCATACTGACTAATTTTGAAATTTTTAGTTTTGATGCAAATAAAATCATGCAGGAGTGCTTGCCTGCAATGGTGTCAGTGTCATGTTCCTGTATTTATAGGAAGTTCAGGCCATCACAAAAGCAGTAAATAACAAAGGTTAAAACTTCCCATGCCAACCACATTGCATGAAAACAGCATTTTTTTCCCCAGAGAAAGACTCTTTTTCCATATTTCCACTTGGCCTCCAGTGTACCGGGACACTGCTTAATTCAGCACAGTTGAATATTTAAAACCAGTTATACCTAGCTTTACAAATTGCTATACTCCTCTATATTCTAAATGTAATACTCTGCAGCAAGGTAAACTTTCTAAAAATAATACTTAGCATATTTTAAAAAGTCTATGGAATCTGATGACTATAATCAAAACACTTCTCAAATTTGCAACTCAGGAATTGTGAATTTTAAATACATTAATTACTTCATATTTGCTACTCATGAGTCAGCTTTGATCTGCTAAAATAGCAGGCAAAAGGCATTCTTTCCCCTCTCAAGATTTTTATTTCTGCATTATAAACAAAATACTTTTGTTAGTATTTAAAAATGACATTAAGATGACACAGCAAAGTAGTGTGGGTGAGAATGTGTGGGAAGCTGATCAGAAGCACAATGAACTTCTTGGATGCTCAGAGAACAGCAGATCCCTCCAGGGAAATTTGGAAAAAATATCCTGCATAGAAACAACTCTGCCTATATACCACATTTTATCTTTTTCTCCTAAGGTTCTTTATCACTTGGAATATTTGCTGGGAAACAGATTTTCTGTCTTGATGGTTGTCTAGTCTGCTATGTACAGCTCCAGACATAATCCTGTTTGTGACATTGCCACTGGTGACAACAGAAAACTCCCCCCACATCCACCTCCACTCTGTGGTCAGGGTGATCCAAAGGCCACAGCTCAGCAAAAGCTAAGCCAAGCCTAACCCCAAACACATGCTCTGTCTCCTGGGTGTGCATCCTCACCAAACCAGCATGTGAGGGCAGAGCACCCAGAACCCTGTTCTGGGTTGTCATTTCTGCTGCAGCCAGAGCCAGGAGCTAAGGGCAGTGCCAGGCAGACTAAGGCTGATGCTCAGACACTGACACACTACACCTCCACTGGGTTTGCTTGTAAACATGCTCACACTGGTGCTCAACCAGAGCATCATTTTATTCCATCAGCCAGAATGAAATAAGAGACCCCGGTGTGTGGTCCCTGGCATCTCTTACACTCACATGCAAGGGGAAGAGCAGACTCAGGCACTGCAGAGCCACGCCAAACTGGCAGAAATGAATGAACAACAAACAAGAACAAGACCAAGCAGTAGAGGAACAGATCAGCTGTAACCAGGGAAGATTTGCACTCCAGTTAAAGTGCAATACAAACAACTCCATGACTGCATTTCAGCTTATATGAGTTACTCAACAAGAAAACATCTATAAGCATCCTTTGTTTTCAAAAAGTTTAACTCGAGAGGTAATTTAAGTTACATAAAATATTTCCTCAATAAAACAACTGGGACAAAAGCAGCAATTTTGATTAAAATCTCTCATTCTCAATCTTTACTAAATAATTGCTGCCTTCACCAACAAACAAAACTGTTATCCAGGCAGCATATTATTGGTATCTATCCTAAATTCCCACATGATATATCAAAAGTTCATACACCTTTGCATTAACAAAAAATCAATGCAATTAAAAAATTGATCAAAATTTAATTCTACTCTTTAGACTTTGCACTACCATCTAGCTTGCCCAAGATGATTCTATATAGTAAACAAGGTGACACCTGTGAGCAGAAGAAATGATACATCTGACTCCATTGATATCAGAAGCTAATTAATTACTTCATCATACTATATTATTCTATATTACATCAATGAATCTGCACAAAGCACTCAATCCACTCAGCTGCCCAACCTCTCGTGACTGTCAGCCAGTGGTCCTGACACACACACCCCTGGATCCAACTGGCCAGTGAATCACAACATTCACACCAGAATCCAATCACCAATTCCCTTCAGGTGAACAATCTTCCCCAATGCATTCCACTTGTGAACAACACAGGAGCAGCAAATGAGATCAGAATTGTGGTCTCTTTCTCTGAGGTTCAGAGAATATGAATCCCAGAACAGCCTTGGGAAGTTGTGCCTTGCTTTTCTCTGTGAAGAGAAATGCAGCTACAATTCTATGATTTTAAAAAGTTCATTTTTGTTCATTTAACTGAATGCAAAAAAACAATGCCAGAAACATTTTGATGTCAAGTGATGTCTCCCATTTAACAGGAGACAAAGTTTGGCCCTGGTAGGAGCCACATGAACCTCCTAATGCTGCCTCAAAATGCATTTGGTTATAACACAAACTCAAGACCAAGAGTAAAAAAAAGTGTACTCTCCTATGACTGGACTAACTGGATTTTAAATATCCTTAAATTAAAATTGCCAGCAAGGTTTTATGACTTTCCAGCCAATTAAAACCACCAGTAACATCTACTCACTTCAGAAGAGCACCTATTGCATAGCAACGTTTTAACATTCCTGGAGACTATTACCCAGTCCCATTTACACTTAGTGGCTGAGGCATTATAAGAATCATCTTGTATTGCATTTCAAGTCACTCAAATGCCCACAAATCTGTGAAACCCGTGCAGAAATAGCCTCCGTGGAAAAATCAGCATCACATTTACACATTTTAAGACTTCAAAACAAGGCTCACGTGGGACTTGAGCTCACAAAAGCATTCTGCAGAGCCTATGCACATAGGTGGGTACTTTAACAGCAGATTTGAATGCAGCAGGCTCACTAGAATTATTATAGATTTCTCTGTAACTGGTCACTTGTGTCACATAATAGTAGATTAATGAAAAACTGTGTTTATTTCCAGGCATTTACACTAACAGGAATGATTATAGTTAAGGGTCCCCTGGAATTTCCATTACAAATCTATTTTTTGAGGATTTATGTGTCAGCTATAATAATATATTTTTAGCTGAAACTCAATATGAAAGGTCTCAGCTATGTATTATTCAGGAAATGTTCCCACACCTTTGAAAAGGCTTCCTACAAAATTAAGAAAAGATAGTAATTTTACTTCATTTTCCTATTTATTGTGGTTGTTGCGCATTTTATTTTGAGCAACCTAAGGCAGCATTTGCTACAAGATACAAATTGTAGCATTGTTAATTCTGGATGGACTTCCTACAAGTATGTCACAACACAAAATGTCAGTGAAAAAGAGCAATTGGACAGTAAAACAGATTGAACAGTCACGTAAGTTTAAGGAAGACTGCAGGCTGATTAAAATGATTCTTTGGTAATTTCTGGACCTACATGATGAAATGATAGAATTAATAGAAAAATGCTCCTTTTTGTGTGTAAAAGTAAATGCTTAATTGTTTAATCTTATTTCCTTCTTCTCTGCACATTATCTAAAAGAATAAATCATTTCCTAATAAGGAATAATGAAACAGTTACACTCCTAAATTATTTAATTTATGAATTCAATCTACTGAACCTTCAAACTCCTTTTCTCCACTTAAATGTTATGCCTCCTTTGGTGCACATCTTGTCAAACATGGATTATTAACACTCTTATTCTGACACACCTGAGAGAGCCTGAAGTCTATTGGGTCACCAGTCCTTTGGAGAGGGAAAAAAAACCACAATGCTTCACAAGTTCTTTGGAACTGCAGGGCTATTAACTCAAAAATACACTTATAAATGAAACAAATAAGGATTAGACAGTGGACCATAACAATTTCTGGACTATTGGGTGATAACTGTTATGCAAATGACAACACACTCACTCTTACTGACCAAAAGGAATTAACACTGTTTCACTACTTTAACTGTGGTTGCAATAATGTGTCTCCTTTTTTAAACAATCTTTATTTTTAAAGGTCTCTACAGAAGATTTTAAAAGTCTGAACACTAATTTTATCCAGTCAAGAAGAAAAAATCTCTTCCAATTATTAAAAACAATTCAAAGGTCCATGGAAAAAAAATTAAATCAATTCACAATAGAAATTGGGATGAGATTTTCCAAAGGCTTCTCCATCCATGGCAGTGAATGGTTTTCAAAAGGGCTTCAGTATCTTTTCCAGTCCTTAATTACTACATTTTAATAGCTGGTTCTCACTGAGAAATAGATGCCTTCAGTTCCTTGAAAGCAATAGGAACTTCTGGCTACTTCATAGCTGTATGTAATGCAAGAAGTAGAATGAGAAAAACTTCTGAAATCTAAATCACAAATCACCATTCTGGTGCATCCCAAATATATCACATGCATTGCTGGAAGACCTTCTCATCTCAGTTGGGTTTAGCATGACCTTTACTTAACTCTACACCTAATAACAACTTCAATCCAAGGGTTGTATCTAAAAATAAACAAAACTTGCAGCATTTTGCACATTAGGGCCTTTTGCCCAAACCAAATGTTCAAGGAAATTGTGGTGACTAATCTCTGAAAAATATTACTGTCACCCTGTTCTTCTAAGTTCTTCTAAGCCTTCTGATGTTTACATTTTTGTAGTGGAGTTTTCTCATGCACTTTTATGTAAATAACAATTGTTTTTGCACTCCTTTCTGGAGAAGAAATTTGATAAAACTGTTAGTTTGACGAGTGTTATTAGAGAAGTAGCAATTTCATCCTCCAATCCAGAGTCACTTTTAGAATGGCATATATATATATGTATAATCTCAAGGTCTGTTGTCATCTTATTGCAAAGCTCCCATACATTCTCAGTGATTTCTCATGGGCAGCTCCTCACAGCACAAACACCAACTCTCTCCTGAGCCAGCTAACCCACTCTTTTATAGCATTCATCCTTATTGGATACAGCTGAGGCCTGTTAAGGGCAGGCCTGTTCCAAATCTTTGGTAATTAGTGCAGCTGCAACTCCTCAGGGGTGACATTGCCTTCTGCACCATCTTTATTTTCTTACATTCTATCCCCCCACAATTCCCCCTTTTCTTTTAATTACCAAATTGCAGCATCTCTAGAAGATATGTTCAAGTAAACTGATATTATAGTCACACATCTCACTTATACAAATGTTCAGGCAACATGTCACAATAAGAACATATGTTTCTAAATTGTGATTTAGTTTTGCTTTTCACAGTCTAGAACATCAACCTAAGGCTTTTCATACACTAATGTTGTTTACTATCTTTTGCAAAGGGTCCTCTGCACTATCTTTTATTTTTCTACATTCTATCCCCCCACAGAGGTCGACAAATAAACTTTCTTCTTTTTACCTTAAAAGTTTCAGCGTGGGTGTCATTCATTCCATGTCCTATTACGACATATTACATTCACAAGTTTCTGCCATTTTGATGCTTTAGCTTTCCCAGTTTCACAAATATCTGCACTGCACATCTACTCAGGAAGGAGCTGCTCCAGGTGAGCAGGCATGCTGCTCCTACTGAAGCCCATTGAGACGGGTTATAATATTTAAATCTCATGCAAATATAGACAAAACCCTTGTGCATAGGAAAGGTATAACATAACAGACAGTCATGGCTACTCTGGTTCAAAACCACTTCCAGTGACAGAGAAGGCAAAGGATGTGTTGTCAGCCTTTCATGGGTTAATTTATGACAAGCAAGGTCTGTTTTCCTGGTCCCCTGACACCTGAACTCTCCCACTCCCGAGCACCACGGGCTAACAATCCATCTGGAGCAGAGGTTCCTACAGCCAGGCTGCTCTGCAGCAAGGGATGCAAAACATGGCCACGGAAAGAGACAGGCACAAGCAGTAATAAGGACACCCAATTGTGAAGGAAAATTCTGGAATTTAATCCTTTGTTGGTTAATAGAAATGCCTGATCACGAAAGCAGAAACAGTCCAGAGAGCAGACACTGGAACGAGGACTTTCACTTCAAATAGCTGCATTTTTTGAGTAAGGGTTTCATTAGGGTAATTTAATATACTGCTCCTGTCCAAGGCCAAGCTTTCTGTAATTTTTTTCCACTTGTTTAAAATTTATGAAGTTAAGTTTGTCTTTCAGCACAATCACATAGAATCAGTGGTTTGTATACAGGGTATACAGGAAAAATCAGTGGAAAGACTTGGAAGTGACACATTTACTATAACAGCACACCCTTGAGCTGCAAAATGCATCTCTCAGAAGGGTTGCTTGTCTCCCCACACAGTTAAATTATTACTTGAAAACTAACAAGTAAATCCCTCTGTCAGTATTCGCAGAATAAAAATTAATAGGCCTTAACTTTGATGTAGATATGCAAAAAAAAGCTCAACATAGACAGAAATAGCACAGTCCCCCTGTTCTTTTAAGTTTGGGAACAGGGGAAGAGGTCACACCCTCAATGCTTTATCTGACCTGTGATAAACTACATTGAATATGATCTACATATTCTGTATTCAGTTGCATGTATGTCAATTTCCTGAATATTAAATGCTTTCTTATTTAGAACAGAACTTCTCGTTTTTGTTGGGAATTAATTACACCCTTATTTGAAAAACTCATACAAAAATGTCACATGCAGTTGGTGTGATTCCAAGTCTTGGGAGGATCTTTGCATTGTTCAACTAATTTGAAAATACTTAGCCAGAAAATTTGCATGCAAAGATTTTTGTAGGGAAAAGCTGTGAAGTGAGAGCACTGCTACTTCTCTGGCCTTCAGAGGCAAGACTGAAACTGTAAATATGCCCCTATGTCACTATTCCTCCAGGGCTTGTGCTGTCCTGGCTGTTATCCATCCACTGTACACAGCATCTCTGTCAAGAAATGGGAGCAGGGTGGGAATCCCTGTAGAAGCACAGTTAGGGTAATTACAGTAGAGCACAAAGGCTCATTCTGTCCTGGTTTTCTTTTTGCAAACTCACAACTGGCAACATTTGTTAATGGCTACAATCCATATGTAATTATATACAGGTACAGACACATTGCATTCTTTCACAGTAGCAAATTTTTCAGTTTTAATAACTCCAGATATCTATTTCTGAAGTTATCATCTCTAAAGACAAACAAGATGCCATCTTCCATGTCTTAAAAGGGGACTTACAAAAATGACCTTGTGGATGAGCACCATCCTTTGAAATGAGGAGACTGAACCTTGCTTACTTAATCTTACAAGCACTATCTGAGAACTACAGCATGAACCACTGGAAGTCTACTAGGAATCTGGATTACTTCTGGGAAAAAAAATTACTATACAAGACTGTTCTTCAACATGATTGAATACTAAAGGTTCTATTATAAACCTTGCAGAGGGTTGCATGATGTATGAGGATAAAAAAGGGAGGGAGGAATAATAAGGATTTAGTCATGATGCACTGACAGACTTTGGAGTCACTAAGGAGCGCAAATACAACCATTGGAACAGCTTAAACTTGTAACAAGTTTGTAGAGTACAACATAAAAATCTCTTATTCTACTACAGAGCTCATCTATAAAGATTTTATGTGATTTTCAATAGAGGAGTTATGAAATAAAGCAGCCTATAGCAGGAGCTAACAAGTGCACTTCATGTTCATTCCCACGCATTAGCACCAAGGCACTGCCCATAAAATACATTAAAGATAAATTTATCTTTTCCTCTGCAGCAAGAGCCAAAACACTTCAATGTTTATAGATCAAGGCTTTCTTAAAGGAAAAAACAAAAAACCACCCCAGAAGACAATAATTATTAATTCAGTAGTACAAATCACCTCCAAGGCAATCTCTTTAAATTTCCAACAACCATCCCCTGGTCTGCAGAAGGGAGTGATCACTTTGAAAAACCACCACCAACAACCAAACAAGAAGATTTTTCTACTGATTAAACTCGTGCAACACTGTAGCACCCTGAAAGTGCAATCCAATTAACAAACCATTTATATTGACCTTAAAGAAAAATGAGAATTACATCACCCTTCTAGAGATGTATAACATAGATACACATAATATATAGAAATATACATAATAATTTATTACTTGTGAACTATCTTGTAAAAGTAGCTACAAACTTGCTATATTCCTCCAGATATGTTCTAAATTAATCTTTTCATGCTCTGGCTACATATATTCCAGCAAAACCAGCATGAAAACTTCAATCAACATGGGGAGTATCAATAGGAAGACTCATTTTGGTCCTCAAGAATAAATATTTTATTTGGACATAGGAGCTCTTATTTATTTTCACATACCTTTAAACTAAGAAAGGAAAATGCCTGAATTAGAGACATGTAGTAACAAAAAATGGAAATCCATACTAATATAATTTAGTTCAGTTCAAAAATGTCCTGCAAAGTTATTCCAGACAGTAACTGAAGGAAAAGGTGAAACAAGGTTTTCAGTAAAAAGTTCTCACTTCTAAGATGTACATCACCTGCTCAGCATTCACAGAAGTCTCTGTAGACACATTTCAGTATGAGTCAGTAATGCATAAGCACAATAATTTGACAAGAGCCAAATTCAAACTGTCTGCTGAGAAATGCAATTTTATGTGAAGAAACACATGCATTTATGACACAGAGAAACTAATAAAACCCACTGTCTCTGGCAGGAGAAGTATTTAGCAAGGAAGCACCTTCTCAATATTCCAGTATTTCATTTTCAATGCATTTTCAGCCCTGTTCTCTCCTTTTTCTCTCTACAGAGTATGTGCAGCAACATAAACAACTAGCAAGGATTAAAAAAAGAAGATCTTGTTGACAGAAACCATTTTCATGACCATTTTCCTCATCTCTTTCTACAACAGTGCATATAGGACATTTTTTCCTCTTTTCATTTTTCTCTATCAGGACTTTTCCAAGAAGTTTTGGGGTTTGAAACAGCTACACCCTATTTTCTTACCACTTAATTCCCATTTGTTTTTATATCACAAGCCATGTATTTCCTTTGCACACATAAAGATAATTGCTGCTACTTGAGAGGCAGCAACACCGGTCCTGTTGTTTTCATTATCTAAACCTATTTAATAATCTAAACCCTGAGGTTTTTAATGTCCCCTACTGAAAATACCTCAAGAAAAAGGAGAGATTTTAATTTTAAGTAAACTAGTAGTGGGCTTCCATTATCAAGAACAACTCAAAATCTGAGGTCTACCAGCAAATTACAGCTATCCCTGCATATTTCTGAGAATATTCTGATCCATAAAAATTATACTTATTGTTTTGTGCAACTTCGGCATAACTCAAAATACAGACGTGAAATATAATATTAGAAAAAATAAAAAGCTTTTTTTAGAGCTTTGAAGCTATTAGGCTCTGCTATGTAAAACTTGGCACACACTAAGAAATAAACCTTTCCCTGATAGATGGTAACAGCTCCTTTGTTTCTCCAACTCCCACTTGATGGAAGGATTATGCTCTCAATCAACGGTAATGGCCCCACTAAGACAAACCAATATATCATCTCTAACTCCACACACAGCACTGACTCCATGTGCCAAAACCTGCACACTAGGCAAGCAAACACTGGGAATTAAATAAACACTGCAGGTTCCTCTCTGCAGACCCCAATGACCCACAGTGTTATATTTAATTAGAGTCATACCTAGACCAAAAAAAAGAGACAATAGTGATGCTGGACCATACAGCCACCCCAGGACACACATACAACCCAATACCTCAACAAGCATTTATTTCCTGAGTAAAATCTGTAGCTACAGAATATTTCTCTCACTTTCCAAGACATTCTGTACTAGAATCCCAGAATAGCCACAGACCAAGGGGGGAAAAAAAAGGAAGGAAATGTTGACCTATTTAATAGGGAATAAACCAAGACATTGAAAACTAACACGTGACCAACATTATCCATAGAAATCCTCATGTCTTATCTAGATAGATCAAATGCAGAACATGTTACACAGAATCTTCAGGGGGGTGTCTAGGGAAGAAAATTTCTTTCTGTACTTCTTAATGAACCTGTAACAATTTTCAAAGAGTTTATAAGGGAATAGTTGGGAGAAAAAGGGAGAAAATTAGAATGGAGAATACTCTTCATTGCTACATTTTCAAGGGGTCTATTCCAAAAATTAACTGAGAGGAAAATGTGGAAAATTGAACATTGCATTAGACTCACTGCACCATAGCTAATCTTACATAACATCAAATTCATTAGCCCAGGGAAACCATGTAAGTGGCCTTCACAGATCTCCATCTTTGTTCTCCATTGTTACCTGAATAAGAGAATCCCTAAGAAAATCTATAGTATAACCACAATAAAGGAACACTCAACAATATTGCAGGTCCTGGTGACACGTGGAATTAGACATAATCATTCCTGTATCACATAAAATGCCCGCTGTAGATTTTTCCTTTCAGAACACAAAGGAATTAATAGAAATAGTCATGATATTTGTTGATAACCACAAACACTTGAAGTTCTCACTTTTCTCATGGGCACTCAGTGTGTTTCTCAGGGCTGGAACAGATTGTTTTCACAAGTGCCAGTACTTTGAAACCATTTCTGCAAACTCAGACAAATGCTAGTTCAAGTTTCTGACTGCCCAAGGTAAACAGCTTACAGTTTCAGCTCTGTTGCATAAAAGAAATAATTATAAGACACCTGTAAAGCCCAATATACTGAGTTCTTTATGATGCAAGTGCTCATCACCTCTTTAAGAATTCAAAGTCAACAATGATATTCTTAAACATCCTTAACATACTTGTACTTTCTATCAAAGCAGGTCTAAACTATCCTGTTCAACAAAGTGAAAACTTCATTATTTACTCCATGACACTGGAGTGACATAAACATTTTCCCTGCAGGGTGGCACAAGGTTACATGGTAATTGCAATATATCCAGACTGAGAAAGAAATGCAATTTTAAAATAAATAAACATTAAAATTAATAGAAGTTATCTCAAGCTGAAGAACTATGATTATTTAGCCTTTCTCCCAAGGCGTAAGTTTGATCCCAATAGTCAGTACATGAGTCCAGGCAATGATCTGCCTTTATCTAGAGTCAGTAGTGTTGGCCATGACTACAAACAAAGCTACAAGGCCATGCTTAGAAAAAACCAGGTCCATAGATCCAAAGGTTCTCTCTGTGTCTCTTGTTATCTCAGAAGGCTTTGCATCAGCTGGCATTCCATGGTATTCCTCCTGGGTTCTACTCCAGGCTCTGGTGAATGTGCAAGTAAAAAAGCCAAGGCCTTGCAGACTAAGGATTTTGTTCTTTCCTTGTATGTCTCTCTCCTCATCCATTTCAGGTTATATTCAGGGTGTATTGGGACTTGCTATGTTATACAGACCATTGTAAAATTAAGTGTTACATTTTGCAGTTAAACAGATTATAATCTTGGTTTGGTATCTCTTTTGAAACTGTAAGTGAAAAAAATTATGTAACATGATTGCCTGGGTTTAAGAAATAGGTAGCTTCCTAGAGTAAAATAAACCCAGAGCCCAAACGCTTTAGGCAAATTAGTAGGACAAAATTGTAGATACAGTTCCTCCTCTGAGTTCTGCAGATAGTCTGAAAACACTTTTTTTTCTGGAAAGGTCAAACATTTCATCATAGAAACACAATAAACTGACTACAGAATACTAAAAATAATACTGCCTTATGTAGTTAGGCTGTAAGTATCAGATCACAGTATTCTGACATTCTATCACCTTTAATTGGAGACCAAATGTCCAGAAACCATTTAAAGAAACAAAGAAAAAGAATCAGAAGATTTTAAACAATTTTTTTCCCATGAACTTTCCAGTTCTGAAGGGATGGGAGGATATAACACCGACCTGGTAGGTTGCAGCCCCAGCAAGGAGCCCTCATCCCTCCCTCACTGCTCGGGGCTGGCTAAGAAATAACTCTAAGTCCCCTTTTCCCCTACCCACAGTTCTTCCTAATGAAAACCAAGTGGTTTAAAATACAATGTACTTTTCTTTCTCAGCACTTAAAGCTCCTGGAGGTAGAACACTAGATAACAAGTTTAGTGACACAAAGTTTGGGAGTCCCTTTCAGCCACTTAAAAATTTCCCAGAAGTCATGTTTCAGAAGGTGAATTTATTCAGGTGTCCTGGTATCTTGAAAAAGACCAGCATCAAGCACTCGGTCACCAACACCTCCCTGTCTCACAGCAAAATCACCTGCAATGTTACCCTCAAATTAGGCCAAGGGCTTTATTTTACATTATGAAAAAGCTCCTGTACATCACACAAGTCATTCAGTTTGAGAACAAATGTTTGCAAACTCATCCAGTGTAACATCTCTGAGAACCCAACCATGACCCTGAGGAACTAAATATTTTAGTAGTACAATGTTATTAAAACAACTGATAACTTTCCAAGTGTTGTTTTCAAATGCATGGTTACAGCTACAGCAATAGCCCTAAAATTACACCTGTATTTAGAAAGATGTTTACTTGAAACCTCTTCAAGAATAATGGAAAGTCTGCTTCAAACAACAAACTTGCATTCACAAATACTTGACAAAATCACATTTATTTTGCATCACTTTTGTAACATGTGCTACTATGTTTTAGTGTCTTTTGTCATTCTTTATAAGCTCCTATGAGTGTTAGGCCAAATTCCACGTGCTTAACCACCTGACATGCAAATTAAGATAAAAAGTTCAAAACTTGACCCCAAACATTCCCAAATAATAAAACTGAATGTTAGTAAAGTTTCATCTAAGTCAAGAACAGTTTCTTCTAAAGTACGAATCAGACTTGTCCAATTTTCTCCACACATCATTAGTCTCCCAGGGGATGTAAGTGAAACACAGAAACACGTCAAATTACTACGTTCTGAACGAGTTCAGTATTTGAGGACAGCCAGTTTTAAATAAGAGAGACAAACATCTTGGAAAAATTAAACTCCTAAAACCATCGACTCTTTCATCACCATCCAAAAAATAAGTATCAGGCTAGGGAAAAAAAACAGGTAAATTTTGAACACGCACAGAGGCAAAACCCTATTTTTTGTCGTTGTTTTTGATCGCAAGTGCACGGCTCAGAGGTTACCATTACTGATCATTATTCGTTTGTAGCAAAGCGCACGAGGAGGGCACCGGGCCGGGGCTGAGCTCGGGGCGCGGCGGCTGCGCGGGGCAAGGCTGCGGTGCGCGCGCGCGGCCGGCAGGGGGCGCCGTTGCTCGCTGGAAGGCGCTGAGGGCGGGCGCGCCCCCGGAGCTGCCGCAGGAGCGGCCCCGCGCTCCCCGCTCCGAGCCGCCGCTCCCTGCCCGGGATCCGCCACTCTCCGCTCGGGATCCGCCGCCGTCAGCGGGGGCAGGCCGCCCCCGACCCCCCGCCGACCCCCCAGCAGCCGGTGTGCCCCGCCCCGGCGCCTCCCCGGGGCAGGAGGCCGCGCCGGGTCCCCTCACGCCCCGCTCCGCCTCGGCAGGGGCGGGGAAAGCGGCAGCCACCCCCTCGGAGAGCAAGCAGCCCCGAACCCCAAGTACTCACCATATTGACTTCCGACACCATATCTATACTGGCAATGTCTATGTTCATGCCAACAGCCACTGGGGGACCTGCAAACCAACAAGATGGTCCGCAATGTGATCTCGAAGAACTTAACTCGTTCTTAGCAGAGTTAGCAGGGAGGACACGCAGCGCACATACGAAACGACGTTTAAACGCAACCAGAAAGTCAGGAGGGAAGCATGAAGTGCTCCCCCCCCGTTTGCCCTCCCCAGCGGGGTCCCAGCGCGGCCGCGGGGCCCGGGCCGAGGCGGTGCTTTATGTAACAGCGCACACGTGCGGCACCGCCGCGCCCGCTCCGCGCCCGCTCAGCCCCGCGGCCCGGGCACGGCGAGCAGCGAGCCCCGCGGAGCACGGCGGGGACAAGGTGTGTGTGTTGGGGGGGAAAGGGCCACCCACAGAGAACACGTCCGAAACAAACAAACTAGTTGGAAGTAGGAGCGCGCAGGGGGTTAAATGGCATTTCTGTATCAGTTAACGGCACGTCTTGTACTCGAAAATAGTAGCTGTGATCACAGGCACATTAGGCTGAAAGGAGCAAGCGTCGGGTGAACTTAAGAGAGATTTGCATCTCGATAAAACCAGTTAAGCAAGGGTTTAATTACAGGTTGGTAAAGTGTCATCACACACACACACAATAAGAGACCGATTAGGAATATGCAAGTGATTTAAGTGATCGCATTAAGAGCATCCTTTGCTAAGAAAATTGAGAAACAATGGGCTTAACTTTGGATCAGCTACAGGAAATGGCAATACACACACCCCCCCAAAGCAACAGCACCCACAAGACGTTTGAAACCGCCCCCATACACAACGCACCCAGCCCGGATATGCAACCTCTCTTATGCAAAAGCAGTCAAATTACCTCCAAAATCTGGCCTCAAGCGAATATCATAGCCCTTCAGCAGTCTATCCACGGTCTCTTTCACCAGTGACATATTACTAGGGTCATTGACACTAAAGAAAAAAGAAAGAATAATAGTGTATTATTTCTGATTTCTCAGCCCCCAGCTGTACATTTCTCTCAGCAGCAGCATGCACTGCAATTCAAAGTAAAGGAAAAGAGATACCTTAATCACTTACCTCTGTGCACACACCGCAGCTATTATTAAAGGGAATGACCAAATCCCAAAGTAACCCTTTTTCCGGACTCTCAGCATCCCTTTAGCTTTTGATATGATTTAGGGTTTCAGTGAAGAGAAGAAGAGATCCAACTTATTCTGGCCAGTGCAGTAATTCTAATGTGAAGCGCATGCGCACGGCGTACCACAACATCAAAAGGAGCAGTGGTTGCTGCTGGAGATGGAGCAAATTTCCTTGAAAAAAAAAATTAAAGGGGAAGAAGGAAATGCATTATTTAAAAAAGAAAAAAAAAAGTAATCCACAGGAGGATCCAGTATATTTTTTGTTGTCCTTTTTGTTATTATAGAATATAAATCACAGCAAGAAGAGAAGTTTCAGGAGTTGCAAGGTACAGCGGCTTTGCAACCTAGTTTAAGCGTTGGGGGGGCTGGACGGACTCGGATTAGGCACAGGGAGAATAGTTAAAAAGGAGAATGCACTGCGTACGTATGGGGGCAGGTGGGGGGAGAGAGGGGGCAGCTTAACTTTTTAGTCCCTGGAAGGAACCGCCTGAAGCGAGGAGAGGTGCGGGCAAAGGAGCCGGCGCTGGCAACGGGGGCGGGCGGTGGGGGAGGAGGGAGATGAGCGCCTACAATATTTCTCACGGAGAAAAAAAAAATGATGACGAATAGTTTCTTGTAAGAGGGGATTAGGCTGTTTCTTTCCTTACTGTGATGCCAGGCGCTATTCCCGGAGCACAGGCGCTGGGAACTGAGGGGGTCGCCGGCTCCCGCTGGTCACTGGCTGGTGCCCGAGGGGCAGCACGGAGCCCCCGCGACCCCGCTGCTCCCCGGCGCATTTTCCCTGCATGGACCGATGTTTAACCCAGGGATGCGAGTTCTTCAGGTAGAACGGAACCTGGCCACGGAGCTGGGGAGGGGGCCAAGGGGAAGAAAAACGCCACCCTGAAAGGCTTTCGGTGACCATCCAGACCCCACGTAGGTGCATAAGCCCACTTACCTTAGCGGGTAAAACACCCAGGCTCTTCAAATGCCGCGTGTGATCCAATAATGCCTCGGAAGAAACCGGAGACGAGCGGAAAGCTGATCTGGGGATGCTTTGAGTGACATTTAAATCCTGAGCAGAAAACGAGATAGAAAGGAGAGAGAGAAGGGAAAAAACAAACCCATGAAAAACAACAAACACCGGAGTTAAATTATTCCTCTCAAATCTGCTTTGTGCCCGTCGCTCCTTTTACACCACCTCCTCCTCCTCCTCACGCACATACTCGCTCGGCCCCGCGGATCTGTGCTGCTTCACCGAGCGGATCTGGGCGTGCACACGTCCTCGGTCGGCCCGGGCGGCGCGGGGAAGGGATTGGGAACACTTTGGGCGTCAATTAACAAAAGAAATATTTAACTCGCTGCGGGAGAGTGGAGGAGAAAAAAAAAAAAAAAAAAAAAAAAAAAAGAGGAGGAAAAGGAAAAAAAAAGAAAAAGAAAAACCGGCGGGTGGTGGGGGAGGGACAAGGGTGAAGGTGTTGCTCAGAGATCGAGGCGGGCTGGAGAGCCGCTCGCTCCCCGGCTCGGCGCGGGCTGAGGCGCTCCGGAGCTCCTGCCCTGCCCTGCCGCCCCCGGAGCGGCCACCGCCTCCTGCTCCCCGGAGAGCCGCGATTCGCCGGGCCGGCCCCAGCCCACAGCCCGGCGCGCCCTGGCCGGGGAGCCGGCGTCAGGAGGGGAGCGGGGCCGGGGCGATGCTCGGAGAGGCGGCGGCGGCTCCCCGGGAGGGGCTGAGGCGGGGCGGGCGGCGAGGCCGTGGGATGAAGCCTCACCTAGGGAAGCGGCGGCGTGGAGGGAGCTGCCCCCCGAGAGACGGCAGAGCTGCTTAAAAAAAAAAAAAAAAAAAAAAAAAAGCAGCCACACCGTGAAGCAGTCGGCAGCCCCGGAAAGCAGGCAGCCATTTAATAGAGAGCGACAGCTACCCCGGCCGGAGCGCTCGGGAGCGGGGAAGCCCCGCAGCACCCACCTGCCGCTGGAGCGGGGCCAGGGCCGCCCCCGGCCTCACCCTTGGCCCGGCCCGGCCCGGCCCGGCCCGGCCCGGCCTGCCAGCGCGCCCTGGCACCAATCCCGGGGGACAAATCGTGCCCCTGTCCCTCCCTGCCACTGCCTCACACCGCCACGCTGTGCCTCTCGGCTCAAGTAAGTAGCTGCTCGGGTTTTCCTCCCAGAAACAAAATAGCCATCCTTTAGGGGGCTGGGGGCAATTCGTCATGTCGTTTTCACTACCTTTCCCCATTTGTAAGAATTGGAATTGCGCAGAGTGAGGAAACACACTTTTCCTGCTGAAACAAGATTGTGTGGGTGATAAATTTCTTATTTATATATTCAATAGGAAAAAAATCCAAACAACTAAGTTAAAGAACGTTTAAGCATTTTTAAAGTCAAAACACCCACGGCCCCCACCCCATTTTTCAGCTTTTAGTTCCGTGGCTGGTTTTACAGAGCCACTCTCCCTGCTCACCAGCGGAGGTTTCTGTTCTCACACAGCCAGGCTGTTTCACTGCCAAACCTCTTGAAGTATAGCCCTGAAAGGAAGATGGTGGATATGCTGTGCAATGAATCATTTGACTTTAGATATATAATAGGCACTTTTTTTTTTTTTTTGCTTTCTGCAATCATATGATAAGACCAGGAGGTCTCAAGATAAAGCACTTTAATCCTGCACTGTGAAATTCACCTGCAAGTGCTAACTTGGGAGCACATCTGACACTCCTGAGCTGTTTCTGAGACACTGCAATTAATTGCCATCACACCACAGAAATGTGTCATTTGCCACACCTGAATATGACCAGGTATCAATATGAACCTGATGCTGAAGGTTGGTAATATTTGATGCTGGAATGACAAGAATTTTTGATTTTCATATTAAAAATTCGAGCAATGCCAAAATATCTCTGATCTGGTGTATGCACTGACAGTCAGAGAACACTTGTTCCAGGCCCAGAGCACCCCTGTGCCATGTGTAGTGAAACCTACTCTCAGTCTGACTATCCTAGCAAAAAGCACTTGAACATATCTCTAGCAAATTCAATATATGTGGATATCACGGTGCATTATGTGTGGAAAATTAATGTATATCCTTGGGTTTTGGAAATATAAAGGTTCCATTGAGCCATGTTTGGGTTGATCTGCATAACTCACTATTTTTGCTAGCTGTAAATACACCACTATCTAAATGTGTCTGTAGAAGTAACATTGTCTTAGCAACCGTGCAGGCTCTGTGTGCCCGGACAAGCCTGTGGGTTAGGGGTTTCATCATTATATATTGACAGCGTGCAAAAGCATACAACACTTTTCCTTTTACAAATGTGTTCATGCTTTGCTATACACTTTTGACAATACCACTTTTTCTCTGACTATGGGGTTGTGGTCTATCTCTGCCAGTTAAAATTTCTTATCACCTTCAAAATCTCCCATTTATTTTAAGCAACTTGTCAAATAAATTGTTTCCCTCTTGTTCTCACTTGTGTCTGTGTGTTTGATTGAAAAGTGGAGGAAATAACTGGTGTGAACACCAGTATTGGCAAAATGCAGAACTGTTCATGTGGCATGTTTAAGGATTGCTAAGATTTTGGATGTCTTACAATGGGAAAAGAACCTGGTTCCCAGCTGGGTGCTTCTGGTTCTAAAAATATCTCAATTAGACTACAAGTACTGTAATCTCACAGAGAAGCCAGCAAAGATGGTCATATTTTAAATGGCAGTTGCAGAGTATTTTGATTCTTAGCTTTCAAGATGGAAAAAAAACATCCTCAAAACTGAAATACTCTGAAATAATGGCGCACATTCCTTGCTGAGCAGCGTGTGATACTATGCAAGAAATGGGCAATAAAGTAACTTCATACTTATTCATCTTCTCAGCCCTTGGCTACAGCATTATTTTCCTGTCACCACAAGTAATATCCCAGTCCATGTACTAAGAACTCTAAAAGGTTTTCAAATGGGTTGCTGTAAATGTGTTCGTTATGCAAAATAAACTCCCAGATGGAGTAAGAGTTTCATGATAGGTTCTCAAGAGATCCAGTCACTCAAGTCAGTAGAGACAGAAGAGATGCTGATTGATGGTACCCCAAGAACAGTAGCGCTGTATCACAAATGGTGTGACTAACAAGTGCAAAATCCCACTTAAAAAATAATTCTTTTCACTGCGTCTCAGCAGGCTATTGTGTTCTGTCAAAGTGATGTTTCCTGAACTTTTTAGCATTTGGATAAGATGCAGCAGTATCAGAAATATGGAGGTGAAAGTTGTTTCCATATATCAGATAACATTTAATTATCTAATTAACAGAAGAATGTTAATAATAAACTATTTTGATTATTTTGATCTCCAAATCCTATAAAGATATAAATTCATGTGAAAGACAACACAATGTTGTCAACCATTGTAGACATTTCCTGAAAGATGTTTCAATATACTTTATCTTGGTCTCTTTACTTTCACTGTAGGTCTTCAGACCTAGTGTGTCACCATACACCATCCCATTAGCTATCAGCATAAAGATACCTGTTACCTCACAAACACAGAAAAAAATATTCATGCAAGTGTCTTGATTCTGCTTTTCATGGGCAATGGAATTAACTTTTTCATAGCCCAAATTTTCTGGGATTCATATCAGCTTCAACTACTGTGTATCTAAAGGAATCCAAACCATGACTGTCACTTAACTTTAAGAGAAGAGCAAATTGGAGGGGCAAATAATAATCTCTTCTTGGTTTGCATAATTCTGTAGGACTTTAGATTTTGGAGCTCATATTTTTTCATTCTATAACTCACTACATGCATCTCCACAGGGTTAAAGACACTATAGGTAAGACCTTACCCCAGTTCTTGACCCAGGAAGTATTTTATGAGTCAAGGATCTGCTATATATTTTAAACAAAAATCTTTTGTGTAGCTTGAGGATCAGCAGAACTTAAGTATATATTGAAGAAAGTCTTTTAATGTGAAATTGAATTACAGATAAAAAAAAAAGGAAGTAAAAGGTTGTACAAAACATCCCCAAGTGCTTTGATTGCAGACAGTTGGAAGCAACTCAGTGGGGACTGGAAAAATACAAAGTATCAGGCACTGAGAATTACCACGGATTGAGACCTGAAGTTCTCTTATCAAATCATGAAATCACCACAAAAAGCTGCCCTATTTCCTTCAAGGTGGTGGAATAAATTAGTTTAATAGCTATATAGACAGCAATTTTTTAATTCCTTGATTTTAGCTACATTGGCACTTAGCTAAGAAGTATCTGCAGCATCCATATCCTTTGATAGAAAGGCAGGGCAAGGCAGAATGAGTGATTGCATAGGGTAAGGATAGTAAAATGCTTAAAAGACAGCAAAAAATGTGCACAAGGATTATGTCACTCTGTGTCAAAATCTCTTTGTGTAAGGTTCAGCTGAAAGCAGATTGCAGAAACTTGTCATGTTTCATGGAATCAATACTTGCTTTACCTGGGATCTGCCTCTATTTCCAGATGCTAAAAGGTAGAAATTTCACTGAGAGATGTTTCTGTTCAGCAGCAATCCCCAAGTCTGAATAAACCAGTTTTGTTGAGTTGAGAGTGTTTTTAAAGAGCTGCCTTATCCTCTACAGAAAGAGTATTGTTGCCTAAAGGGAAAGCATGGAGATGGGCTGGGGGCCAGTGAAGATGGCAAGGCACCTGTGTTGCAGCTCAGGCCTAGAGGACATTGTGATAATCCTGGGAAAATTCAGAATGCCAGGACAGGAAAACAAAACCCACTCAAACCAGTCACAAAACTTACTGTGGAATAATCCCTTTCAAGAAGCTATTCACAGCAAAACCCCCTAGGAATACTGTCAGAATTTACCGCTTTGCATTCAAGGATCTCTCTTTAAGATATTTGAGTGTTGCTGTGGAGAGTTCTCTTTCATTCTCTCCACCCATCCCATTTTGCGCTCAGACTTGGCAGTTTACAAACAGCTGTGATCTGGAATGATCATTCATGCCAGTTTGTACAATATTACCATGCTAGGTCCACAGGTGAGGTAGGGGAAGCACACACCGGCTCAGCACCCAAGACAATCCCTACTGAAATTAATGGCAAAATCTACATTCAGGTCAGGAACAGCAACACCAAGGCCCATCATACAAAGCGTTGTGTTAAAAAACTGTAAGAGACCCAAGAGACATGATTATTCAATCTTTTCACCAACCTGGTCTCTACTACATTTACAGAGAAATTAAAAATACTTTCTAAGTTTTTATCTAATGAAGTACTAGATGGAAATAAAAACATCCTCAGGTTGTTACATTTTTTGAGGCTACAGCTTTCAAACTAGAGGGTGTCTTGGATCCTCTAAGGTCCTTAGTCTTTCAAACTAGATGTCTTATTAGAGAGGTCAAAGGCACAGGTATGCTCAGTCCTCCAGCACTGATAGGGGGCTCACAGAGGGTGTGAAGCCTTGATGAATTTGTTTTGTGTGACCTCCCCTCTGATGCCTGGGGACATTTTGTATTGATTCCACACAAGCCAACCATAAGGTCACTTCAACAGCTCCTATTGATTGCTCTGTCAGACGTGGGCAGTTCAGGGAAATCTCAAACAGGCTGACAAAACTGTCTTCAGAGCCACTTGGAAGAGCTGTGAATGAACCAGTCGGAACAAGAATCTGTCACTGGAAGCAGCTCTGGGTAGTCATACTAATCAAGGTATTAACTTTGTAAATTTATTCTCATATGTGGCAAAAGCAGCTGAGTAATACCCATACTTGATGTTGTTACACAGCAAATTCAAAGCACTGCTTTGCATTTTATCTCTCACCATGGCAACTTTGGACATTTCTTCCCAGTGTAAATCAGGAGCAACTCTACAGGTTTTACACCATTACAAAAACACCCAAATCCACACACCCACACCCACCAAAAAACAATCTAAAAATAGACTTAAGGGAAAGACCTTCTCTGCAGAGTAACATAATTATGCCTCTTTTTTTATATTTTTACCCTAATTTTGGTGACACGTGTCTGTTTAGCTCACTATGAACAATTAAGTATGCTTTATGCAAATTTCACAACAAATCTCCATAATCCTAACTCGATACATGAATTACTTGCATATTCATTCTGCCTCAGAGTTCAAGCTCAAAAAGAGCTGGACTGTTCTTTCAACAACCTTTTCATTTCTCCAGTTATACTTTATAAATACAGATAATTTGCATCACCATAAGGCATCAAGAATCACTTGAACATATTAAGAATTTATTAGTTAAACACTTTCTTGTCTAGTTTCCTAAATTTTAAGTCCAGTTTAAATTTTTTCTGTTTTGAGCTTGACTATCTTCTTCCCAGTATAAGGTTTTATAAGGTTTCCCTATTATGAGGTTTTATACTAAGTCAGAGATCCAGCTGACACTGTCACAACTTTCTGCCAGGGCTTTGGGTAAGAGTTCTGGTGTTGATGGGTGTTGCTGTCATTCATTTGCAATTTTTTGGAAATTGGTTTTCACAGAGATTAGAACAACCTCTAACAAAGTTTGTTAGGACAACTATCATACCAAATATATCACAGCATAAATTGGAAAGACAATTTTGAAAGTAACAGACAATTGCATCTTGCAAGAGCTAAGTCTGAAGCATAGAAGAGAAAAGGCTATTCTTGACTTTGCCTTAAGTAACTTTCTGAAATAATTCCTGTAAGTAAGAATGATTGACCTGCTACAGAAAAATATAATTAAATTTGACATGTTTTGTGAGACCAAACTAAGTGGTACTTTGCAACATTGGAATTCAGGAGCCAAATTATTTTTAAATGAGAAGGCTATAGCAGTTCAAAAGACAATGAAGTAAAAAAAATAGAAAACTAAAATCCATAGGAAGCAGCCTGGACTCCATGCTGTTAGAAACTCAGGGGAAAGCTCTGGTATACTAAAAACAAAAATGCAATGAACAGAGTAGGTTTAAATATAAAGTTGGCCTTGAAGCCACTTTTTATCAATGAAACTCAGATTATGGCAGCAACTAAGATTCCAAACAATGGCTGCCTAGGAGGCCGTAATTCCAATCTGATTGCCAAAAATAAGAACTAAATAGAGTAAAAACCAAACTTTGGAAGCTTAGCAGAATGCATGTGGGATGTCAGTACCCCCAGAGATCTTTCAGTGAGACAATCATTTTACTTTGCTCTTTAGATATAAAGTGAAAATGAGAAACCCATAGACAGCACTGAAGTAGAAAGCAGCTTTTGAGGCATTCCCAAAGATACAGATATCAAAAAGTCTGCAAGTAGTGGGTATAGTGAGAAGACTGAAGCAGTGCATTGCCTCTGCATTTTGTACCTTTCAAAATACACATCTCCACTACTGTATCCTTGGAGGGCTTCTTGTGGAATTATATTTAGCCTGGGTATCAGGAGCTCAGCTCTAGCAGCATGAGGCTCAGCATGCACTAATTAGTCAGGCTCCTCAGAAAGCTCTTGCAGGCCATGCTCAGCCCTGCGAGGCTGCAGGCACTGCTGGCATTTGAAACACACACCAGCCCAAACAGCTCATTTGGTCCTCTGGTAACCGCACTAGAGAGGACCCTGCAAAAAGATGCATTTTGCTCATGTGTGCAGGCCTCAGTGTGCTTGAAAACAAGACAGGCAGCTGGGCATGAACATAGACATTTATTCCCTGTTATGTCATATCTTAAATTCACCTTCTCTATTCATGTATATAGAGACACCATACACCTGTATCATGTCTGGCTTTTTCTTTGCTTTACTTCGGCTGGAAGTTGTAGGTTATGCACAAAACAACTGCATAATGAATAACAAAAGCATGTTATTTAATTCTCATGGGGGAGACCAGCAATTACTGTATACTGACTGTTCAAGGGTGTTATTTTTGTAAACAAGAAAGAAACTAAATGAGCATAGAATTCATCATTAGGAAATCATCTCTTATTCAATTAATACACATTCAAGAGAGCCCCATATGCATGTGCTCTAGTCAGTGAAGTACTGCAGGAAAATAGGAAGAGATCTCCCAGGGTGCAGCACACCCTGCTTTCTCGACCATATGCCTTCTAAATATGTTCCTCTGTGTCACTACACTCACAAGGCAACTTGCTGATTCTTGGCAGATTGATTCTGATACATTAAAAACATACAATTCCTAAAGAATAGGTTTTTCCCTTATCAAAAAAACCCCAAAACAACAACAAGCAAACAAACCTGCCAAACCACCAAACCAACAAAGAGAAACACCCTTATGAAACTGATCAGTGAATTCTGGCAACAGGTAAATTCTTCCCAAAACTGGAATAATCCACTCTTTCCAAATTATGGTCTCAACAAGGTACTGAAAAACAAAGCTTGAAAAACTTGAGAAACTCCATAGTGCATGAAACAAATCAGTGTATTTATTGTTTGAGTTATAATAAAAAAGTTATCATAAATATAAAGAAAGCATGACAGATACAGGGAAACCATAAACTTTTTTGAGATTAGCCTAAACGTGGATAAAAGAAATTAGTGAATTTTCAAGAAGAAAATCCTAGAGGAAGGCTAAGGAGTTGAAATAATAAGCTGCTGCTAAAACAGATTTTAAATAATATGTGAAAATTTACATTTATGGTCTTAATTTTCAGCGCTGTTCCATAAAGTTGTACAACAAATTGAATAGGAAACTTTGTTCTTAAAAAGAAACTTTTAAAGGTCCTCCAAATAGTCATAGAATAAGGAACCACTGATCAGGAGGAGATGGGAATTTAAAGGATAATGGAAGAATAATTGAGTTATATTAAATTCAAGTTGTATTAATACATTTTAAGGTATGTGTGTGCCTATGTGTTATAAAAAAAGAATAAAGATGAACAATGAGGAATTAAGGCTGGAAGAAAATAAAAGTGGTAATAAAATAGCACCTACAGGTGGTAACTGAGATTAGAAATGCAAGAGTTGAAATATTAGCAATCACTTTTAGAAACTCTTTGAGAATTGAAGAGGTTGCAGTTGATTAGAAACCAGTGGTTTGTTTCAGTACTTTGAACAGCTTTCTTAAAATTATTTAAAATAGCTGCACATCTGCAAGTTCTACATATCTTTACCGTGGGCTATAAAAACACAAAATTCAGCTTGTGTGTTGTCTGTTTGATTCCTAAAGTTAAAATGAGTAGGAATGCTTTTCCCAATGAGTCAGGAGCCTGAATTTCTAACCCCACAGCCTGTGGTTTCCCTGAGAACTGGCTGGATTTGGAGATACTAAAATGTTCTAGTGCTTTGCATCCCTTTGCCCAGCCATGAATCCCAGAATATTTCATCCTGCTTTATCTGAACTTCTGCAGTCACTGAGATCCTAATTACGAACTGTGCTGGAAAGTAGTTTTAAAACCAATTCTATAAAGTAGCAAATTCCATTGAGTCCAACAGGTAGAAATAATAATTAAAGTGTGTATAAATTTTCAGTGTTATTCAAGAAGTAGGCTTGGAAATAGAAACAGTCATAAGACCGCATATTGTGTGATATAATAGATTTTATTTTTTTCCAATATCAAACAAATAATTCTTAATACAGAACCTTTTTACAAATGGCTGTTTCAAAATATGAGCAGAAAAAAGTCCATCTGCAAATAAGATAAATCAGGGACGTAGTGAGTATTCACTGGGTAGATATGATTTATTTCCACTGTGCTCCAGAGAATCCATCAAAATCTATCACATACAATGTAGAAAAGATGGGATCTATGTTAAGAAGATTTTAGTGTTTAGAAGGCTCAATATAAATCTTTTTGCAAAGTAAAGCAAAGGCCAAACAATGTATATTACGGTAAAGGGAGTCTAAGGAGGATTCTGGTTGCAACTTGACAGTGACTCCTGCCATAATTTCATGACTCTTAGAAATTAATCATGTCCATTTTGAGAAATTCAACCATGTCATAAAAATCTCAGAGGAACAGAGCTGTCTTATTTTATATTCATAACAAATCACATAATGTGCAACACATTTTATTTATCTTGACTTAAATTCCAAACAAACAAACAAGGCCTTAGTTCCAAAATAACACATAATAACAAACTATTCAGTGACCACTGATAGCATCAGCAATATAGGGCATTGCTGGAGAGTTACTTTTATTTGCCATGTTTGAAGAGTAGCTTTCTGTTCTTTAGAAAAATACACAATTGGACATTTGAATCTGAGGCTTCTATTGTATATCTATAAATAAATCTGCTGAATACTACATGGCTTTCACTGAATTTCCACCTACAATCATTGTGTTTTACCTCTCTGTCCTTGGCACCAGTGAGTCCCTGGCCTTAAGACTTGTCTGTTCTCCATACTCAAATTTTCCAAAGTAACAAAAATTCTTATTTAGGCATTTTAAGAAAGTTACCACCTTCGACAACATGAAATAATGTAAAATATTTCTCATTACACTGTTCAAAGAGATTGGTATTTAAAGTAATTTTTTAGATTAAAAAATTGCAAGCTGTTTGCATTCCAGTTATTCCATGATAACACTACCTCTTGGTATCTAATTTTTTCTTCCTCAAATTTTTGTTCAATTTTATCTATGCAGATATTTCTCTGGCTATTCACATTTAAAGATCTTTTTGAGACCATTTTGAAAATGCAGCCACTAATGAGAGGGATGATTAAGAGGCCTTGTAGTTTGCAATTAGCATATGGAAAAGTGAAACAGTTTCCATCTGCATACCTATTTTTATCTCTCTGTTTCTCCTCCTGCCCTTAAAGTAGAACTTTTACATTAGGTAATCTGTCTTGTTAAGGCTTTGGAAGAGCAATCCAAAGTGAGAAGCATCCTATGACTGCTGATGGAACTGCCCAGAGGAGCAGTGGCTCTTCTGCACATTATCATCTTTGTGCTACCACAGAATGAGCAGCACAGCTGTCTCACCTGACAGCTTTGATTTTAAATTAGAGGGGGTTTGCTCAAATTCTTTGATTGTATTTCAACATTTCACATAAATAAAGATCTGTACAAAGATGTCACATATTAAACTACGTTAACTGCTATGTGTTGTATGCTAAGGATTTTCTCCAAGTTCATAATTTAACTTTTGGATTAGAGCCTATCACAAATCAAAAGGATTTGAAAATTGCTTGTGAATATTCAATGCAGTACATCAGGCCTAATCTCCAGCCTCCAAGGTTAAATCTGCTAACAGCTTCTTATTAAGCACCAGACAAAAAAGTAAACAAATCCATCTTTAATTAGACCTTCACATTTCCCCCCCCCTTTTTTTTTCTTTGTAACAAAGACTAACCAATGCTTAGAGAATTAACAGATTGAAGAGTAGTAACAATCTGAAATGTCAAATGAGTCTAATGCTAGATTCAACTTAAAGACATTAATTATTCTTCAACACTGCAAAATGATAATAATTTCCAAAACAACATGCATACTAAACCCCCCAAATTTCATCACATTCTGAAGCACTGGCTTTGGATTTCTTGTGTTTAGGTTGATCCCAGAAAAAAGTTGCTTTCTCTCCCTTACACGTTGTCTCTTTATTAAAAGGCACAAAGGGACCAAGCTCTGACACATCATCTGCAGATGGCATCTTGCAGTGAATATGCATCAGTGGACTGAAAGAATTTCTGAATTCCCTTTCTACTGCTTGACCATTCCTGAGTCAGGCAAAGACATCCTCAAACCCCACCTCAGCACCCACCACTGGACAAGCTGCAGTCAAGAGAGCTATAAGAACTTTGAAGTTTGAATTGTTTAGCTTTCATACATCCTACAAGAAAATGCCTGTTCATTACTGTAAGGTAGGAATTTCAAATTAAAATATCTAATGATGTTACTTTAGCACAAGGGGTTTTATGACTTTTAAGCCACTGGAGATTATTGCTAGTCTGAACATACCTTTGGAAAACAAAGAGTGACAGGCAGGTATCCTTTTTCTATTCTGTAAGCAAGTTTCTGCATTTATTTTAATAGATTGTAACAATATATTCAGAAAGTACTTACACAATTTGAATCAAATATTTTTTTAACATCAAGCTAGCAATCAAGCATGTGTGTTTTCATGGAAATAAAAAACCCACAAAACAACAAAAAGCTAAAAATAAAACCCCCCACACAACAGCCTGATCAACCTTGCTTGCCTTGGACCATGAAAAATAGTAACAAAATCAAACAATATGAAAGACAAAGCTACTTTTAGAGAACTAGATTTTTCTTATATTGCTAATAGAATACTCTGACCAGAACAATATGTGTAACACAGATACAATAAACTGAACTCAGGCTTCAGAGTGGCATACAGAAAAGTACTAAATGAGTAGCAAGCAGCTTCTGAACTATTTCAGTACCTGCAATTTTATCTAGTTAGTATAATACAGAAAATAACTTGCCTAATTTCAGGTAAAAGGGAGATAAAACCATGTTTCATAGCAGGATCTTCATAGACAAGGAAAAGCATTTCCCTTTGGATTTATCTCTTTCTTCTTGAAAACAAGTATTGCTTCATGAAGCCAGTCACCATGTATTTGCATTCTAACAATGTCTATTGTCAAATATGGGCTGCAAGGAGCAGCCCTGCCTTTTCTTACAGAAATCCAGTCAGGAAAAGATTGTTTCACAGAAACTACAGGCCTGTACACAGCCTAAACACAATCAAACATTGATAGACAATCACTGACTTGAGGGCGTTTTTTTGCTTTGGTTTGAAGATTTTTGTTGTTATTGGGTTTTCTATCCACCAGCAGCTGTAACAGCTGCTCTGTATCTCCAGTTCATCACAGGGGTGTTTCCTAGGATGAAGATAGGAACTGATGCAAGTACAATCAGGCTGAGAATTTTACAGCTCTCTTGATGGAAGATGATGACTGAAGTCAGGCACAGCCTGCCAGGAGCCACTATTGCTAAGTCAGCTCATTCTTGCTAACTGGTGAGGTGTTACAGGAGACAATTTCAGTGTAACTGCATTATCAGAACACCATCTATTAAGTGCTGTTGTATCCTCACTGTTTCACACACAGCCATGGGGACTTGTTGCTACAAGCAGCACCTAACACCCTGTGAAATCACTTGGTACACAAAGATGCTTTTTCAGAACTGCCTGACATTGCAGCTCTTTTTTTGGCACATGTGTTTCAGTACCTCCCAAATTTTTAACACTTGACATGCCCAAGTAAATCTTTGAGGTGTGGATAAGGTACAGACAAAGGGAAAATGCTTAAACTATATTTAGACATGCAAGTTGAAAAAAAACCTTCCTCATATCCAAATCTCATTAATCTCAAAATTAGTTGAGAACCCTAAATCTTTACAAAGTGAGTTGGCACAGAATGCAGTTTGGGCAGTTCAATTCAGGTGTGCCCAGTCCTGTGCACAACAGGACACAGCTGGGGGCATGACAGAACCTTAGAAACAGAGAACAACACCAAGGAAATTGTAAGGAGAAAAGCTGAAGCAAGAGAGCAAGAAGGCAAATCTAGGGACTGCCCAGGGGGCCAGAATGCAGTGGAACAGGCAGAGACACACCGGGCAGAAAACCAGGCAGCAGCAGTTGCTGTCTTAATGCAGTGCTGAGTTTTCCTGGCAGATGATTCCTGATGGTGCTTCTCTGTGTCAGAATCTGATCTTAAACACTTAATTATCCATTGGAAAAAGCACTAAGCAACATTCCAGGCCCTTGGGATTCCATTAAAGAATTCTGCATATGCATCAGGACTTTATAGAATTGGAGATATAAAAGAAAGTTTATAAAGGCAATATTATAAACCAAATAAAGGTAAGTATTTGTTCAATTTAAGGAAGAGTAGATTTTAAGGGGGAGGAGAAAATAAAAATGATATTTTATAGTTCTTACAATGAAGGAAACAGTTGGATGGTTGGTAAGAGGCTAATAATATGAATATATAATATAATATAATATTATAGTATAATATTGAATAGAGATTCCATGAGAAAGACTGAATGAAGCAACTTGAACCTTTACATATAAGAGGCAAACTTTCTAAATAGAAGAGAAAAAAAGCATCAATAAAGCATTACATAATATCAATAACTGAGATGCTAAATGTCTTAGGTTATGAAAGGTGCAACCAAAACTATGTATTCCATTCCCATGCATTCCATTCAATTCCATGCATTCCATTCCATTCTCACTGCATCACTCACAGAGTTAATCAGCCCATTGGGAGATGCCCTGCTCAGAGGGAGGAATCAAACATTCCTACCTGGATATTATCTGAGGTTGGAACACCATGAGAGCCCTACCTCTGGATTCCCAGAGGACAAGAGCTCAATAACCACCACTAGATCTCCAGAGGAGGACCAGATCTTTTTACAGATCACAGCTTCAACAGAGCCACATCCATCGCTCCAACAGGACTGCAGCCACCATTTAATTGGACTGCTACCACCACCCTGACCAGCAGGGTGTCAGTTCTTAGGTTACAATGTAAGATATAACCAAAAGTATGAATTCTATCACCCTCTTCATAAGCTGTTATGAAAGATAAATTGGAAATTCACCTGGATGAGAAACAAACATACATATAATTGGTATTATTGCTGCTGGTGGTCACCAGAATTCAAATCCCTTTAAATTTAAATTTTAAATGCATTTAAATTAGAATGCAGATGAAAATTCATCATTTGTTTCAGAGGGTCAAGAACCTCAAAATACTAGTTGCAAATGCATATTTAATGCTCTAAGAAAGCAAGGGAGGTTCATCCCTGAATAGGCCTTCAGAACAGATCTTGAACACCAATACAGAATGCATGGGCTCAGCAACACATCAGGAAAATTTCCTTGTGGCAGATTGGCCAACAATCTTATTCAGCAGCCAGAGTAGTAAAATGTTGTTATGTTTTCAAACACTGCAACTGAACCTATTCTGGACTTTTCTGCTCTTTTAGTTACTAACTATCCTCACCAATTTCATCCAACACGAGGAAACAGGTAGCACTCCCCTTCTTCAGTGCTTACGAAGGGTCACTACAAAGGGTCACCTTCCCTCCAAACAAGAAATCCAGTGTTGCCAAAAAAAAATAATACTTAGGAAAAGAAAGATTGAAAATTCAAAGGTTGCTAAAAACCAGAATATGACAAGTTCCAAGTTTATGATAGCACTAGAAAGAGGCAAGTTCATTTCAGTGATCAGGTGATGGTAGAAATAGGATTAAAAAAAGAAGTGAAGATAGTGAGTAATAGAAATTAAAAGTTATGCAGCACGCATTGAGATACTGCCCTTAGCCCAGCATATCTTAAAGATATTTAAGCATATTCTTAATTTTCAAGTTTGATTTTAGTATTAATGCTACAAAAAACTTTTAATAAGTTCAATTCTTCATGTTTCAATAGGAAATATAATAATGTCAATCCACTCTGTCTCAGTTTGATTTTAGGATCCTCTCCCAGAAAGTCAGACAGCTAAGATTAAGTTAATTCTGTCATCTTTAATTAATCATAAATTTTAGAGGGGTTTTTTTAATAAAAAAGAAAAAAAATAGCCACAGTATAAATACAGTAACAAGTTATATAATTCATAGTATAATAATTAGAGATACAATTTTAAAAGTACAACCAGTAATGCTTTATATGAAAAATACACAAACAACAACAGCAACAAAGCACAAACAAAAAAACCCCAAAGAGTACTAAAGGAGAGGAATCAGAGGCAATCTCCTGTCTGCTAGCATTAACTGTCTAATAAATCATGGAAAGCTGGAGTAACTCCAGAAGATTAGAAGAGAGGCAATGTTGTGTCCATACTAAAAATGCCAAAAGGGATGAATCAGGTAACCACAGGCCAGATGCCCAACTTCTGTTCTTGGCAACATTAAGGAAAGCTGCTGCAACTGTTTGATAAATTATAGAAAAATATTCAATTCAGAGCTAAATTATTTTAGAGGAAATTGGTCTGGACTAAAAGTTTGATTTTATTCTTTCAAAAGATTACAAACTTTGTTGATGAAGGTAATCATGTGCATTAATAAACTTAATTTTTGCAAGGCATCAAAAACAAGCAGAATTTAATATTGTGCTCCATCCATGCAGAAAAAGGTATCTGATTGCTCTGGAGGGTAAGCCCTTAAATTATTCCTGGGACTTTTTGCTTTAAAAGACTGAGTGTTAGTAGCTGCAGCTGAGCTGAGACTGGAGTAGCCCTTCAGATCTCCGTGTCTGGCTGCCTATGCTTAAAGTCTCACTGCCCAGCTGATGAGGAAAGTTGTGAGAAATAGAACAGAATTTACTTCAGATTCATTTTTTCACACAACAAATAATAGCTTAAAAAGTTTCACATAAAATTATTTGATCAAAATACTTCTGATCCAGAGAACTGTTTTGAGTATTTTTGACCACCTTGAAACAAGAAATGTGAGAAGACTTCCAAAGCTACCTCTGAAAACTCCAAAAGGGGAATTCTGCACCCTGCTTCAATATATGCATTTGAAAAAAGATTTACTTATTTTGTGCTGTCCTGCCCAAGGCAAAATAGAGCAAATGACTCACAGGGTAGACAAACCAAGTGTCTGTCCAGCTGCTGGTCTTGAAACAGGCTGGGAGTTGGTTTGCTTGTTTCATTTCAGTATCCACTTACAGTGAGAGAGGCACCAAGTACCAACAAATTCCTTAATAGGGCAATGAGTAAATGGGAACCAATGGTTAAATGCTACAGCCAGATAAACATTAGCTGGAAATAAGACACAGTTTTCAGTGAGTTGGTTCACAGCAATAGGATAAATCAGGCTGGAAGATACCTCAATGGTCATTTAGCACAATCTTCTGCTAAAAACTGGATCAGCTCTGATCACTCGGGGTGTATCCAGTCTGGTCTTGAAAACTTACAAAGGTGGAGACTAAAAAAGCTCCTTGGCAGCCTGTTCTATTGCTGTTCACTGCTATCAGGGGTGAGCAGAGGTGAAGATATTCTATAGCTATACATTGTTTTCTGAATTGAAAAAAATGTCTACAATTCTGAGAATACTGGAGTCATTCAAGGATACAAATGAAATGCTACTAAGAAAGGAGCAGCTGAAAAATAACGATAATAAACTATCTCTAAATGGTACAGCAGTTTTACTTTAAACCCATTCTTTACTCCTAATACAATCATAGAAACATCCAAGAATAATTTGGGCCATTAACTCTTTGCAATGAGATATCAACTCTTCACTAAAACCAGGTATTTCTGTAGGACATGATGGTCAAGTAACATCAGGTACTGAAAGCATAGGGGAACTACATTATCAGTCATGACTTTCTAAAGATATTCTCAAGACAATGACTTTGCTTTACGCTATACAAGTTGCTTTTTTCAAAAGTAGCTGAGAAAATTGGACATAAGGAGGCCTTAGTCACCAACAGATTTTTGGTTGAAAACAAAAGATGTGTTCCTACATTGTTGAAAAAAAATATGTAAAGCACAATGAAGATATTGAATGTATCACTGCAGGCTATCACTGTTTATCAACTCATCATTGGGAGCAGGACAGGCTATTAATTCTAAAGAACTCTGGTATCAGTTCTTATGATATAAAAAAGGGGATGCCTATAAGCAGCTCAATGGATGTGAATTTCTATTCCTCTGACAATATAAAGGAAAAGATTATATTTTGTAACAGATGTAACAAATTATTTATTATTTTCAGTATAGGGTTCTGGGTTTGTTGCTGTGGGGGAGGTTGGAAGTTTTTTCTCCTTCCTCTCAGACATACTGTGCATGTTCCACAGTAGAAACAGCCAGGAGGAAAAAGAAAAACCAAGGCACATCCCCCAAAACACTATAGTTTCTGCAAAGAGGAAATTTGCAATCCATTACTCATTCTAGTCAAACTTCCAAGGCATTGCAGATGTACTGCTTCATGTGGCTTACTTCAAAATAAAAGAATCTTAAATTGTGAATCATTTAGTGCTACTTACTTGTGCAACCTATGAGATGTCTGGCGCTTGAAACTGCCCACGACTTTAATAATCAATTGGAGGATGCAGCCAATCACGTTGTCCCCCATGACAGTTTCCAAGGTAACCAACAAAGATACTGACATGGGCTGCATGCAGTGCAGAAATGCACAAAACCACTGCTACATTGCCACTTTTTTCAATACTTTGGATTGTATATTATAAAATGCTAAAAATCCCCTAAATTAGTATTGACAAAACCAGCAGCAAAAAGGCCAAAGCTGAATTAAAAGACAGTGATGACAAATTCCTGTCTGCAGCAATTCAGGAAGATTAGAGAGACTTCTCGAAGCTCTGCTTTTCATCAGCTACAGTGTGGACCCCTCCCTTCCCTGGTCAACCACAGAAAACGAGAGCTGCAGCTCATTAACACAATTAGGACACCTTCTCTGTTTTGTTCCTGTAAATACTTTGCTTAATTGATATTTGTTTGCGATCTGCCTTCATCATGAGACAGTATGACACATTGTTTTTTACATAGATTTATGCTAGAACTTTTAGCTCTCAGCCCCCAAGAAAACCCCTCCAGACAAAAAAACAAGATCAATAGTACTTTCCTATAAAGGAGTCATCAAACTATTCATTAGAAAAGCTCTCCTCTCACCCCTTCTTCCTCACCCCATCTGTCAATCATAGCAGAACATGCAGGGGGAAAAATGTTGGGATTTTTGTTTGGTTTTCCCCCCCCTTCATGTTCACACCACAATTTCAGGCCCTAGTTTCTTTTCATTAAAATATCTCCAAAAAACCATGGTCTGGGCAAAATGAATCTTGGAGCCAAATTGAGCTTAAAGGCTTAAAATTAGGATTTAGCAACACATGGGTCCTGTGAATATAGAATTGAGCATTGGGAGTTTTTCAATAGCTATTATTAAGATTACATAACTGCCACCTGATAATTGGCTCTCGTACATGGATGTTTTCCTGAGAAACACCTTGGCACAGCTTCTCTAATTCTGAAGCTTTCCTGATCAGAGATTGTCAGTCACATTTCGCAGTGCAAAGGCACATAGTGGATAGACCTCACTTTCCCCAGAATCTACTACAATCCTGAGGCTTGAGTTTTCTTGTGAGTTCATTAAAACCCAAACCTTTGATCTGCAGAAAAAAATTCCTCTGCATCAGGAAAAGAATGCTTTGCCTTACCCAAGAAAGTCCCAAAACCAAAGCAATCAGCTCCACCATCCAAGGGTCCCTTAATGATGTTTGTATCCCCAGTTGTCTGTTCTGTTTATGCTGGATATTAAGTTCTGCACCTTTAGGATGGGTTCTCAGAGCAAGGGTCTAATATTATTCATTTTCTGTGGTTATGAATAATTTGCTTGTTAAATAATAAAAAAAAAAATCCACTTTTTTCCAAGGAAACCTTTTCCTGAAACAGCTGGGGGAGTGGCTGCTTGAATCTGCTTTCTAGAGGGTCCCTTTGCAAGTTGCCTCCCAAATTTGCCCTAAACCAGGACACCCACACCCAAAACAAACAAAAAACCAAAGCAGAAAACCCAATCCACACACAAACACATACAACAGACTCCAGTCACTGGAACTATTTCTCTCTACTCTGTATATCATGAAGACAAGTCCTTCATGAAGATATTCAATTGTCTTTTGTTTATAAAGTGCAGAATGACAGAAGCCCACAGATTTGTCTAAGTAGTTTGAAATGTGTTAGCAACTCAAATGATGTGAGTAATTTCAGCCAAACTGGTTAGGCTATTAAATTTAAAAACTGTGCAATAATTGCTAAATAATTTAAAATGCAATAGTACTTTTCAATTACTGAAAAATTTAACACTAGCAGTCTCTAAGATAACAAAATATATAAGCATGAGAGTAGATCTGCTGTTGGCAATCAAGTCTTAATTTTAATTACATGTACATCCTCTTAAATCTTGCTGTAAGAAAAAATGGTTTCAGAACATAACCCTAATTCATTTATATTCTACAAGCCTTGTGAAAAAAAGAGGCACAGCGAAATCAACTTCCTGTGTTGTTTAATAAACAGCTTTGTAAATAAAAGAAAGGCCAAAGTTTGAAAGCAAGGTGTAGGCAATGAGACTGCAATAATCCTTGTTTGCACATGCAGACAGGATAACAACATCCTTAGCCATCTGTCAGCAGAAATACCAGCTTTTATTCTTCAGCTCTGAAAACAGAGTTTTTAAACTGCATCCTGAAACTTCATAGACTACAATAAAAAGTAAGATTTATTTTTATTGTCCTCACACTATGTAGTAGTAAACAATAACAACATTTCTTGGAAATATAAAGATGCAATGCTCCTAGCTTGCCTATTTGCTTTACATTTCCCCATCTATTCTGACTGCATTGGGTGGGAGAAAGAATGTGTTTATTAAAAATTTGTATGAGAACAGATTGACCCAAATGTCTGTTTCAAAAATAGATTATATTAGCTAGAATGAAGTGTGTTTCTTCCATGAAATCAGCAACAGCCTTATGAAAATGTCAGCTCTTATATATACATTCTGATGCAGGATAAGTAAAACTTCCTCAACTCTGAAAATAAATACATTAGAAAATACTTTGCTTTGTGCTATGAGCATGCAATATAACCTGCCTAGAAATACAGTTCCTGCAATCAGTTTCCTTCAATGCTGAATTTTATTCATCACCCTTGGTAGACTACCAAAATAAATCAGTTTCAGGCAGTGCTTTAAAGTCACTAACACTTAAAAGTAGCAGATAGGCATTTGCCATGATCAGCGGTGATCTCTGGTAGACCAGTCTAGAGCTCCTTGTGTCTGGTCAAATCAGCCCCAGCATGAAAGCACAGCAGCTTATTCTTGTAGATTTAGGATATTGTATAGTTTCACTGTAGATTTCAAAGACTAGGATTTCAAAGGACAGGACAAGTCTCTTGCCCTAGAAACCTCTGCAGTGCTTCCATTTCATCCTGCGTGTCAGAAGGAAGCCAGGACTCTCTGCCTACCAGACACCAGAGCAGTGGAGTGTATGAAGATATTAAACCTGCAATGGGTGGCAACCTGCCCTGTCAAAGATTGTCCAACTTGCTGTATTCCACCCTTTTTTTCATAACCATTTTTCATCTAGGTTTCTATTTAAATGCATCTCTGTCAGAGCACATAGGGGAAAGCAATGCCTAGTCTCAATAAGTTACAGCTATTTATCCAGGGTTTTCTAACACTTAGCTAACACAAGAACTGTGAGATCTGGGTTAGATAAAATTCATTGTAGAGTTGGTTATCAATTTATTAATAATGATCTCCAGAATGTTTCACAGTGGCACAGAATCATTTGCAAATGGTCAATTCATTCATGCTAAAAAAAATACAGCAGAGAAAGAAACAACATAAATAAAACAGGAACCTCTTTGGGGCCTAAGCATCCAAGAGCAGCTGACAAGAGTTAATAAGGTCACTTACTCTCACTGTACATCATCCATGAGCTATTTCTCTCAGTAGACCCTCCTCCACACACTGCTTGCAATTGCTAAAACATTTACAACTCTACATTTATGTGCAAATGACCAATACATTATTATTTTTTCTAGCAAAATATTTTGCAGGCCATGACTATTTAACCACCTTCTGCCTTATACATGTTTATGCAGGAGAAATGCTACTGGCCTACCTAAAAACTACTAATGCTACTTCTTTATGTGCTCCCCCTTTACACCTTTCAGTTGATTTACCAACATCACAGGAATTACCTATTATTTGTTTCATTTCCTGAATAGATTATCCCAAAACCTATTGGGAAACATCCAAGTATTTACCAGGTGGAGTCACCTGCTGTTAAATTTATGTGCTACCTTTTCATTAATAATCTTGCCAACAGGATTTTCTTACTGAAATGCAGGTACCAACCAGCCATGGATAATGTTCTGTGTTTTATATGAAATTATATCTTTAAACACCCTTAATGATTAATATTAAGAAAAACTCCCTAGGCTGAAAGCTCAAATTTAAGTATTAATGTTAAGGGTCTAAGTTTCTGGGTTTTGTATGAATTGATTCATTATAAGAATAGATGTTAAAAAAATGAATAATTAGAATTGGCCTGAGACCATGCCAGCATCTCCACTGGCCTTATATACATTTTTAAGAGTGAAGATTTGTACTTATTATGAAGCCAGGCATACAGTGCACACAGATTTAGCATTATATGATGCATCTGGAACTCTCTTCCATGCATTCAGTTGAATAATATTAAGAAAAACGAATGGTAACACCAATTGAGACTGGAAAGAAAAACACTGTCCACTCTTCCCTTCTGTGTTGTGGCATGTCCTGCCATCATAACAGACTGCTGTATATGAAGATGGCTTTCCAATTGTATTGTCCATATGAGTAATCTGTTAAATGAACCCATAGAATTATTTGGTTACTTGTTTTAGAATAAAAACATTGCAGTGTGGGCTTTACTCATCCCTAGTCCTTACTAGTGTGTAAGATTAAAAGTAGAAAAGCTTAATATATGTATTTAAAAGGAAAAAAGCAAACACTAAACACAAATTTATGTCTTCTATTCTGTAGGAGTTTGTTTCTTAGCAAATTATTCCATTCCTACAAGAAAATAGCTATACTTACTTAGATTTATGATTATTTAATTTTAGAAAATATTAGAATTGGTATTCAGCCAGCAACATTTAATAGTCCAATTTCTGAGAGAAAAAAAGAAATGAGAAAAAGGAAAGCTGATGAAAGCACTGCAGTTGCAGTTACATCTCTTACCAAATTAATTATGTTAGTGAAAAGTAATATGCACAGATGTTTCTACCAGGCCATCCTGACTAAATGTTACAAATAATTTTAATATCCCCATTGAACAACACTCTCCAAGGTTGAAATTCTTGTTAATTTGAGGACTAACCTTAAAAATGTGATTTTCTTCCAGTAGCAGAAAAAAGAAGTCTGCCTATAGCTTTAACAGATTTTCAACTAAAGTTGTGTGCCTAAAGATGTAGAAGATACATATGGGATTTATAGAAGTGACTAAGTGAAATTCAGTGGGAAGTAGATACTGCTGTCTAAATTGCCTTTAAATAATTCTGTTAAACATCTGACTGTATCGTCAAAGCACCTAAATAGATCTTTCTTTAGTAAATGCTTCTCTTCGTCTTCAGCATTGCTGGACAACGTGCTCAGTTGTTAAAGAGATTTTCTTTTTGCTTAGCAGTCACACCAACTTTGAGATGTTAAGAGGCAATGGGTTATTTAGAAACATTATTTGAAGTAACTAAAAATGTAGAGTGTCTTGGAACCCAGAAGTTATATTCCATTGAAGTCTCTCATATTCAAAACTAGAATACTGCCAAATTTTTCTACATAGCCTTAATTGTACAAAATAAAGTCTTCATTTAGTTCCACTTCTTTCAAAATAAAATGTCTTTCCAATGATTTGGTTACACTTATTTTATCATCACTTTTTGGGGGTCATGTCCAAAAGATGTCCCCAGGGGGAGAAAAAATAAGAAGAAAGGAAGAGGTGATGGTATCATAGATATCATAGACACACATCTGAGAGAGCAATTTACTTCTGGGTTCCTTAATTTAGATTCAATTTACAAACCAAGAGGCAAGTTATTTTGTCATCATTGGACCTGGGTTGTTTGAAAGAATTCATACCAAGGCATCTTTGTCATTAGGCTCTACCCTGGAGAGGATGGGACATGGAGGAGAAGAGCTTCTGCCTCCCTCCTGCTGCTGGGGCCAGGTGCCCATCCCTCCCCTCTTTATTCCCACTGTAAAGCCTCTTTCAGGTCATAAAGTGACAAAGTAGGGGCAAAGTCAGGCCATGTGCTCCTATCAGACAGATTTAATGCAACAGAAGAAAGTATTTTCCAGCTGTGTCTTCCACCTTGTGCTCCATGACTAAGACCAATTATATGGGATTTTCTATCTCCAGCCATGAAGTTCTCAGAACTGGGACAAAACCAGCTAAACAGCGTCCACCTGTATGTACATGGTCACTCAGAGTCAGCACTTCAAACTCAAGTGGTGTGAAGAAAATAATGAAGTGTGGTTACCCAGAAGGACTTGAAAGATAAGTGAAAGACATGAGCTGTGATTAGCAAGCCTAATAATTTTTAAAGTCACCTGTCCAAGTCTTAATAAAAGAGATCATATTTGCTATCAGGAGTTGAAGTTAACAGTGAAAGGCAGCAAAAAACTGAGAACTCAGTACAGTGGATTCTTAAGTGACTTCTTAAAAAAAATTAAAAGAGTTTTTGGTTTTATAAAGGAAGATTATTAAAACACACACCCTTTGAGTACTCTAATTACCATGTATGGCTTTCCCTTCCAAGAGTTTTCCTATTCCCACTTGAATGAAGGGAGAGACGCAATTTCTGAAGCTCTCTGAAAACCCAAGGGAAAGTGTTAAGTATTTAAAGTTAAGTTCTGGTCCTACATGTTCACCAGAAAAGCCTCGCTTATTCCACTCACCTTTCTCCACAGATACTCTGCAGCCATGAATGAAATTTCTCCTTCCAAATAAGCTGCTGCCCATCATCTGACAAAAGAATAACACTACAGATCTAAAGACATATTTGCAGGTAGTGTCCACTGCCCACTGATTCTACTACAGCTTATAAACCCAAATGTGATGAAGTTTTGCTGTTATTGGTGAACCTGTGCTGAACCTGTGCTCAAATTTTTCCCTGATCAGGAAAAAGATATGTGCTTTAAAAATTGGAGTAATGGGAATGTTTTAAATAAGAGATGTTAAAGCAACACCTTTTGCTCCACAGTACTGGAAAAGTCTCCACATATTCAGATTCCATTACCCTATTTAGAGATCCAAACAGTGGTTATTTATCTGAAATTATCTGGTGATGATAAAATTGCAGCTAGAGTTTAGTAAACCTCTGCATAATGACACTTAGACCATCTTACTGACATGCTCCATTCTGGTCATGCCATGGAGAAAGCAACCCTTGGAACTGGACACTTTTGAGCTACCACAGCCTGCAGAAGGGAAGGATGGCAATGCATCAACAGTCCAGTTGATTGGTACAAGAATTGGAGTTGTAGTATGGTAGTTCTGGAACACTGAATTTTTTATTTTTTTTGTTTTTAAACATTCAAGGTCATAAATAAAATGGCAGGAAAAACATGTATGAAACTTGTGTAGCTTAACTTACTTGCATACAAAAAGTAAAAAAATAGACCAGTAGGGGAAGCCTTACCTTACTTTTACTAAGCAAAAAAATTAGAGGCTTTGAAATGCTTAGGAGAATCAAATTGAAATCTTGAGCAAAAGATGATAAAGTTCAGAATTCCAATGTAATTACTGTAGGAGTAGTTTTCCCTTGAATTATGTTTTAGCTTTCAGTTTGGACATTTCAAAGGAGAAGACAATTTTGTGAATTCTGTTGATTATATTATTGAGTTCCAAAATAAAACCAATACTAACATCCAGTGCTTGCCCACTCACCCAAGTGAGTTCCCTCACAATGGGATAGTCATTGTTTCAGAAATGAGGGGCAGAAAGATTTGTAAGGAGAATTTGCTTAAGTTGCAAACGCTCCTGAATTCTCAGTCTTCTCACGCAATGGAGGTCTTCTTTAAATAAGGAAGAGTTATTCTGAATTATCAGGTCTCATTCTGCCCCATTAACACAGTTTTAGAATTTAAAAATCTCTCATTTGCCTCACAAATTAATTTTTAGTACCTAAATTGTATTTTCTGACAAAACTGACAAATGTATCACTTGCAAGAACTAAAATGATCATCAGTTTGCAGTACTGAAACTGAGAAAAATTAATTCACTTGAATACACACAGGTATGCATGTTCATCTGTATTGAACACAACACTTGAATGTCCTGAAAGAAATAACGGTCCTTATAGGGAACGAAGCACATGTTACAGATGTAATATCAAACATTAAAGTTATACCAAAAAGGCCAAATATTTTTTTTAGTCCACCTGCAAATTTCATTTAGTTTCAGGATCTGATTTTCTACTTCAATTGTCTCTGGCATTATTCAGGAAATTCAGGTATTGTATGCCCTAATAGTCATCCAAATAACTGAAAAGATCAGAGGAAAACAAAGATACCTTAAACATCCTCACCCCAATGCTTTTGGTAGAGTTGTACTGAAAAAGACAAGGTAGTTCCTAAAAGGACTCCACAGATTGCAAGTTAAATCATGATCATGTATCTCTACTGAAGATCAACTAATGATTTTACTGAACTGCACTTAAGTTTAATCTTTAATGTTTCATTAAACTGGATGATTTATTTGTGCAATGATTCTGGAAAACAATAAAGTCTCATTTCTGGTTGGAAAAAAAATGATAATAATGGAAAATTAACAATAAGATTTATCAGAAGACAAAATATGATGAAAAGTTACTAAAAACATTTTTTAGATTATTAAAACATTGCTAGCAAGTTAATGACAAAATTGAGACTTCTCTTGGTGCATGAAATTACAATATTTTAGGAATTATGCAAAGATTCAGATTTAGATAGGACAGGTTTTGCAGAGTAGGAGAAAATTACTACACTTGCCTGTAGTATACACATTTAAATTAAGACAATCTACATTTCAGTTGGTTATATAACATCCAACTTCATTGATTGTTAAAATAAACTGAAAAACTCAGCACAGGGCAGTGAAAGACCAATGTAATTTTCTTCATACCTTAAACATCCTGATACCATTGTTGCTGACTTTGGATCAAAATGAACAAATCCTGATATAATTAATGTAGATAAAAACTTGATTTTGATAATAGTTCAGCATAGTTCAGATAGAAGAAAGCATGTAAATACCAACCTGATCTTCATCTTGGAATAAGTAACAAAATTTTCAGACTGCTAATATTAAAAAAAAAAAAAAATCAGGATCAGTCCTCCCAGTGAGCAAAAGTTACATAATGATGTTCAGATAAAAGTAAAAATAAGCTGGGAAGTTCAGGCAAGAGCTGAGTAGATGGCTGGCTGGGTTCACATGCAGCTGTGTACATAGTTTTTTCTCAGATAAAATATTGCAGTAAAATATGGCACAGAGTAAAGGCTGGGCACAAAGATATTCTTCTTGGATTGTTCTCTACACTCCAACTGGGATTCTGGTGTACCACAAAAAAGCCAACTTCAAGACCAGCAGCTTTCCTATCAGGAATTTCTAGTGCCTCTAGAACAGCTGATCACCAATAATCATGCAAATCTCAACCAATGAGCTAAAGATGTCAAACCCCACTTTCCTCTGTACCTACAGAATAGAAATTCAGCAGATTGTGGATAATAAAACTTAAGAACCCAACCAAACTTTGCAAATGAAAGTATATAGTTGACTAAAAAGGTAAAGCAACTTTGAGGGTATGGAAAATAATAAATATTTTATTAGGACAATTTTGAAGCACTAATGCCTCTAATTTAGGGAATTTATGAGTGAAATTACACAACGTTTGCTACTGTAGTCATAACCAAACCGTAAAACTTTAAAGACTCCTACTGCAACAATTTTTTTTGTGAAATATTTAATAAGTGCACATTAGTACTAACACAATTAATTAATGCTAAGAAGCAAAACCAATTAATAAAAATCAGTGATGTTAAAATCAATAGATTTGATGACAAATGTTCCTCTCCCTAAGATTGTGCCTATATATCATAGGGCAAAGGAAGCTGAAAATAGGATTTTTTTCAATAATTTGAATTAAACCAATATGGTCTTTATGCAAATTCTCTTAATTGGCTGTAGCAGACATTGGATATATTGCAGAACACGAAGGTTTATCTGTGCGCTGAGGCAGTCCCAGAGGCTGGGCAAGCGCCCGCCAGTGCAGCACCGTGCAGTGCTGCCTCCAGCAGATGGAGACAGGAAAACAAACGCGATGGGCGCAGCCAGCAGCTGCTGGCCAGTCCCGACACCTGACATCGCGCTGTCGGGGACCTGCAGCTGTCAGAGACATCGGAAAACACGAGTTTTCTTTTATTGCTGTTGTTTCTGAGAAGACTTTCTCCCCATCAGGTACTCGGGGTACATTCAGTAGGAATGTTTCTGGAACTGCACTGTGGGCTAAAGGAGGCTCATTGGTACTCTGTCATTATTAGTGGGCATCCCCACTCCTCTCCTTTCCCATTTCCATCTGTAATTTCACATTCTCTGCTAAACTCTGTCACACAGACTGTTACTATTTCCTGTTCACTGTGTCAAATGCTGGTTGTGTTGTGCTCTCTGTGGCGTTTCAGGTACCTCGTGCAGGTTGGCAACATCTGCATGTGCAAGGCAGATCAGAGAGGGTGGGAGGAATCCCAGAACAGCTGGAGCTGGGAGGGATCCAGAAGGATCATCCAGCCAACTCTCAAGCGAATGGCCCAAACAGAGATGGAACCCTCGACCTTGGTGTTAGCAGCACCATGCTCTGACCATCTGGAAAGTTCCATTTCACACACACAGAATTTCTCTGAGAAATGAGAGGATGAATTTTTGGTGCAGGACAAAAAGACTAAACCTTAAACACCTTTCTTTCCATTTCTTGATTATTTTTTTTTTTAAACACAGAGAGCATTTTTCTTTACTTTCTGGTAAACAGAAAGTACTGATATAAAACATGAAGAAAACAGAACAAACTGCAAGAACAGAAACTCCAGCTAGATAAATAGAAATAAAACTTCATAGAAAAATCGGTTAAGCAATGGAACAGACTAGCCAAAAATGTTCTGCTAGCCTATCCTTGGAAACACTCAAAGATGAGGTAGATTTCAGCATAGGCAAATTGATTTGACATTGACGCTAGATCCAACCTTTGAGCAGGGGGGTAGAACAGATGATCTCCAGCAGTTCCTTTCAACTGAAATTATTTTAGGTTTCTATGAAAGCATATGGCTCCTCTTCTTATCTCAGATATACCAAACAAAAAGATAACAATATCATTATAATAATACAAGGTAAAGGTGAGCAATTACAGGTTTTTAAAAAATATTTTAGGGCAATATTATACTAGAGCAGAACTGTTAGTACAACTAGTATTTTTACCTGTTGATAAAAAGCTGCTTGTCAGACAATGACAACTGGGATTATTTAGTAGTCTTTGGTTGCTGAAACTGACAGACATTCAACAATACTCCCACAGAAAGAATTTTTGACTGAAATTTAGCTGTTCAATCTGCCATTGGTTTAGAAAATACATTCTTGAGGAAAGCTGGCAATTCCCATGAGGCATTTGATTAATAGTTTTCAAAGCTGCAGTAGATAAGCATTACCACATCAATGAAGGCTGTCATGCAGAAACACCACAAGAGCCAACTGTACCAGCACTGCAGAAACTCAGATTATCATGGACTTCTGCAAGCTACACCATCTAAATCAGAAAGGCAGACACATAAGAGAAAAGAAGGAAAAGGAAGGCAGTACCATAATTACCTTTGATTGAGAAAACACAAGGGGTTTTTGCAATGGATTTTGACATTTAGATTTATGAAAGATAACAAAATCTTGAAACACAGATGTTTCCTGCAAAACTTTAACTTTATTGCACCCTTCCAAGAGAATTTTCCTGATTGGTGGTTAATGGGAGGCCAGTTTATAAGACATGGCAAGAGTTCAGAGCTGCTGTTGTACGGACAGTGTCCTCAGAGCAGGTTTAGACCATGTTCCCCTATTTAGGGGACAAAGTGCCTGCTGAGGACATGGGTCAGCAAAGCTTCCAAAGCCTACAGATGCCCCTCACAGGAAGAAGTCCAAGATTCTCTGCAGCTGAGACAAAACTTGATTATTTATTTCAATAAAAAGTCATGAGTAAGAAATTTTATTATCATCATAATTTTTCCAACTGGCTATTGCTACAACTTATCCTTCATCACTAGTGTAGACTTTTATGGAGAGTTTTACATGAAAACAAATCTTAGGAAGAGCTGGGCCATTAACAGACTCCCCAATCTTCTTGTCAGCTGTAGTTTTCTCATGAGACAAGAATTACCTATACTAGTTCTTTCTCATGAATCAATCTTCTTGTACTTATGTGAGCTTAAATATATGTTCTTGTAGGTTCACACTCAGTAATATTAAAATTGGAATAGTATACCCAAACAAGTACACCACTAAAAACTTCAGATTTTGGGGTAGATAAGCTAAACCAGAAGCAGTTGAGGCTTCAAAACGTAAAATGATAAGCCTGCAGAGAGGCACTACATTTACTGGGATACACAGGAGGATGGAACTCACTGGACACAATAAAAGGTGGCAAAAGTCAATCTAAAATTACTACTGCTGTATTTTCAGGCACTACTTTTAAAGCAAATGCTACCTGGGAAAAAGTTTAGAGTATGGTGATGGACAATTCTAGTCACATAAATTTTGGGTAAAAATTGGATAAAAAAATAAGCCCAGTAATGTACAAAATGTACAAGTAGAGGGAGGGCAGTCTCTGGCAACAATTAATTAGGCAGGAGCTATTTTTTATCCAACTCAGGTCCCATAAATTGTTGTCATCTTATTGCAGGGGTTCCATGCTGTTGTCTCCTTATCACAAAAGTTTCACACTTCCTTGGTGTTTCTCATGGGCAGCCCCTCAGAGCACTGACTCGTTCTTCTCCACAAAGCAGCCACTGACTCCAGCTCCCCTCTCACGCAGCCACCCCACTCTTTTATAGCACTCTTCTTCTCATTGGTCACAGCTGTGGCCTGGTAAAGCCAGGCCTGCTCCTAATCTTTGATAATTGGCCCAGCTGCAAAGCCTTAGGGGTAAGATTACTTTCTACACTCTTTATTTTCTTATATTCTATCCCCCTACAATACACGTCCTAGAGGAAACACAGCATTACCACTTAATCAGTTCAGAAATTACACACAATAGTTTTCATCCACTGATCACCACTTGCACCCATAGATCTCAAGGCATTTCAAAATAGTCCCAGTATCCTTCTTCCCATCCACCCAAGCACTCAGACTTCAGAAAGCTGAATTTATGTTAAGAACTTAAGGCCACTGTGACCCAACACACTGATTAAACTGAGAGGAACAGCATCTGTATCTAATTTTCTACAACTGTAGCATTTGCATAGGGAAATCACATGAAAGATTCAATTAGGAATACCATTACTGTTGTGAAGAAAGGGCTGACATGTCAGCATTAAAATAATATAAGCATTTGATATTTTTTTTAATGCTATAAATATCTTTCTGAAAATTTGAGAAAACATAGCTATGCAAGTTGGGGAAAATAAATTGTAACAATATATTAGAGTAAAGGAAAAAAAAATAAATCAGTATCTTCACAGAAGCCAGCATCCAAAAAGGAGGACACTGATCCAGAAATAATTATACTGGGAAATAGGATAAAGAAGATAAAAATAGCTGTCATTAAACTGTTATTTTTCTTCCAGTTGTCCTATAATATAATGGGTTTTGTCCACTGCCTAAACTACTTTGTCTCTCACATATTACATGTATTAGCACATATGTGAAAAGATGCTGCAGCTGAATAAGATTTTATGTTTATATGGTTATGTATAAAAATATATTATCTACTATATACAAGAAATAATAAACACAATACTGCAAAAATTGTGGAGGAAATAGAAACCATTTAGGTGAAGCAAATATGTACTTTGAGATGGATTTAATTTTAAACTGATGGGCTTTTTCCCTATGATCAAGTTTGAATGAGGCTATGGAAAGTAAAAGTATCAACAGTGAAGCACGAGGAGAGGAATGGGAACAGAGGGGCACAATCCCATGAAACCATAGGTTTGATAGTGAGCATTGTAATAAATCTGCTAAACCATAGCCTTGCTTGATTGGAAAATCCACTGTCCATGCTTATGCTGTACCCACTCCCTGTGCAAATGAGAACTGTACAGCCTGGGAAGAAAGCACCTGTGAGGGTTTTTGGTTGTTGTTAGCAGCCATAGCCCCTGTATTGCTGTTGCTGTGAGAGGCACAACTCAGCTGCAGTGTTGGGCTGTCTTTGCTCAAGGTTCTGAGGTGGAGCCCAGCTCTCCCAGGTGCTCTGTGCCCAAGGCCTGAGCCCTGCACAGAGCAGGTCACTGCCGTCCCTTCATGGTGCTCTGCAAAACCAGGAATTCTGGATCACATCTCTCCTTCCTTAGGTCTATCAATAAGAATGTTCTGGATGTAATTTCATGTTCCAAATCAGATTTCCTAAGCTTTGTCCGAATTTCTTTATTTGCAGGAGTCCTGATGATGATAGTAGAAGATGGGAGAATTCACTAAGTCATATAAACAGGTGAGGTTATATCATGCATATGTGAAGGACTATCAAAGATCCACTTCAATCCACTCTTGACATTGTGTTTATTTATCTTTCTATTTAAAGACTAAAAGGATCGTTTTTCATTAATGTAAAAGCGTCAGCAACCTGATAAGCCTCTAAGTATTATATCTGTTGTAATAAAATTACTCTGGAGTATATTTAATTCTTTTACCATTCATCATGTCAAAGAACATCTGGCAAATATTTGAAGCAAACAATTTATCTATTTTCTTTCTGTGTCTTTCATTTCAGCTACTGCCAGATCCCCTTTCTAGTAAAGGTTATAAATACCTAGAAAGCACTTATTCTAATTAGTATTTCTATATTTTATAACCAGTGTCAAATTACTGATTCCAAGATGCTCATACAAGAAATACGATTTTATCCAATGTAAATATAGTAGTAAATAGCATATACAGTGCCACAAACTTTCAAAGATAGGAAAAAATCTACAGCAAGTTACAATTTTGAAGGCTATTGTAAAGAGGGGTAGATGATTCAAAATTCTTAAGAACTGGAGGATTACTAATCAGCACATGATTAAAATTTTGATAGATTATATGGGTTTATGAAATTCAACAAAAAATATTTTACATGAAATATGTGGCAAAGACACGATCAATATAACAATCTGTTTTGATTCCTGTAATTTTCTATATAAATAATTCCACATGAAATTTTTGAAATAAACATGCAACTTTAATTATCTTTGTATTCAGGATCACATTAGAATAAGGCACATATAGGTGGCCTTTGAAAATATATGTATTGTGTAAGTGGCCTTTGAGTCCCTGTAAAATATCTGTGTTGTATTTGAATATCTGTGTACAGGCTTTGCCCCGGCAGGTCCCGGTTGTTCTTGATGGGCTGCAGCTGCAATGTCCTTCATTGGGCTGCAGCTGTGGCCAGTCAAGGTAACTGGGATAAAAGGGGGTGGGCTGGCCAGGCAGGGAGAGCATTGAAGGAGCCCTGACTGAGAAGGAACAACATGCAGAGGAGAGAGCCTGTGCTGTGAAGATCTGTGGCCCTAAGAAAACACCGAGAAGGTATGGGACTAGAAATATGAGATACAACAATGTGGGACTCTAGGAATACGAAATGCAACAGGCACATACTATATTTATTGAAAATAAACTACATTTTCTTGGTTTGTTGTGCTTAGGTTTTTTTTCCCCTGCAACTCACACTATGTGTAAAAAAACCACCTAACCAAAATTATGAACAATGCTCACTTTGTAAGATAAGAGAAGATACAAAAATAGATACTTCCTTAAACTGCATTATATTAGGCTTTCTCTGAAGCTTTCAATCCGTATGTCAATTGGCTGAGATAGTGAGCTCCCATTTAGAGTGAGGCACGTTATCATTTATGGCTTTAACATCTTCATGAAGCACCTTTGCCCATTATAACAAAACTGAGTTACAAAAACTGCGGAGAAACCACCACACCTTCCATGGCCCTCGTGACCTGCATTGCTCATTGACAGAAATAAAATTAACTGATTCAATTTTGGGCTCTCTTTGCCTCTTTTACTATTAAATAAAATATGCCAATATTTTTTGGCACCAACATCTAACCTTGCTTGGTTTAATCTTGTTTCTTGGCTATTTTTTGAACTTTTCTGGGTTTAAACTGTTTTATTCACAGAAGCTGTTTCCCTCACCCTTCTGTGTTTAAACTGGTTCATAACAGGCATTTAAGGACCGCCTTTACAGATGTGCACAGCAAAGTCACAAAACTTTGGTGTTCTCTGAGGGGCCTAACAAATTCTGTTAGAAAACAAATGCAGCACCTTGCATATAGATATATAGTGATTTACTTGCAATACAAGAAGGAGCAGAAATTTTTTGCAGTATGAGAAATTAATATTTTAGCACATCTGTTTGCTAGTCTAAAATATTTACAGACAAGTAAGCAAAAAAATTGACTGTAAAACACCTCAGGAGATTTACAAAGGCTACATTTTCCAAGATGTTTGGTGAGTTAATATTTTACAGCCCCATAACTCTGATAATGCTGGGAGTGAGGTAAAATAAAAAGCCCATTCAATATTATGATTAATATGCAGGTTGGGTGAGCGCTAAGGTGGAGAGAAAGAAAAAGTTGCTAACTCCACAGGGAAAATGTGTGACAAATATAATTTGTTTGCTATTAACATAAAATGCATTGTTGTTGTATTTACTGACATTAAAACAGGAAATTTCAGAATAAAATGTTTTTGTATTTTTTTTTACTAATACAGAGCAGTACATGTGCATCTTGCTGCTTTCTATAATGCAAACATCTAATCTTTTCTAATAACTTCAGGCAACTGTTGGGAATGAACCTAATTAAGAGACACTTAAGTGGCTTATCTCTATCCAAACAGTCAACAAGAGGGAAAGATTCAGATGTCAGAAGGGGTGCTTTATGCAGGCATCCAAATACTCTCCAACATGGAAGGTAAAAGAAATTTCAATATTGTGCAATGAAGGAAAATAAGGAGAAACCCTTAAGGACTACCAAGTAATCCACAAGTAACATTTTCAGAAATCTTGCTCCTTCCCCCTCCCCTCAATTTTTTCCCCTGAGATGGCAAAGAAGCAGGGGAAAGCCTCATGGTTATAGCCACAGGAAGATTATTTGCCACACTAAAAGGTACAATTAATTTTTTTTTAATTTCAAATACTTATCTAACATATTTTGTATAAATGGTGCTCTACAGTATGCAAGATTTAAAAGCTGGTCTAACTTGTGACTGCCAAACAACTTACAAGAGGCTCTTGCTTTCTGTTCGAGTGCCCAGCTAATGGCACATTCTTAAATGCAGAGAAATACAAGTGCATGACTTTGGAACTCATGCATTTAAATTATGTATTTCAATTATATAACCGTTTTTGAGAGAATATATAAAACAGAGACAAATATAGATGAATTAATTTTGCTCAAGTGCTTAGGTGAGTATCTACAGGGAAGTGACATAAATCCAATCCCTGATCACAGTCAAGGAGTGTGAGCTGGAAGGGATGATAGTGGTAACCAATGTATTCCACAGTCACTCCAGAGGGCAATATTCATATATTTAGTATAATAAATTATATATTTAAGGCATTCTGGACCTAACATCTTATTCAGAGCACATACAATTAACTAACACGTCTACATTAGCTTATTAGGTAACATACAACCCAAAACCCAGTGACTATGAGAGTCCAAGAGAAAAATATGGATTCACTAGACATGAAAAAAGTCATCCAGGCAATGTAATGGTTTAAGTGACTCTGAATAAGAGACAAATAAGCTCCACACACACACTTTTTTTTAAAGTCTTGTGTAAAAGCAAACAAAACCTGCTGAAGATTAAATCAGAAGTTATTTTTTTACCTTCCTTTCAGTTTAAAATAAGCTGAAGAGTTTTAATCATCTTTTTGGAAGTAAAAAATCATAATGTAGAGAAATATCTATATCTCAGAAGTAAATCTATATCCAAAATTAACATGAAAACATTAAATTTAACCCTAAGTCTGTACAATAAAACAAACCTCATTAGGTAATAGTTGGCAAATTCTTATTAAACACACATCTGAAAGTTGGTTTGTTCCTTTAGGCTACTTTCTAAATGTGGGTTCCTAAAGACATGTGCTCAAGGAAAGAATACCAGCAGCACATTACAATCTCTTAAATAATTTGTCTAATTTATGTATCTTGTGTAGCCATGCATCTATTTAACCAGACAGCTTTATCTTTAATATAAAGATATCAAATGTGTCTGTGCTCTGTCTATACATCCTTGGCAGTCCACCACCTCCATGGCTGAATAGAAACCCATTTAACTCCTATCACACAAAGCCAGCATAGACTTGCTGAGCTTTTTTTGACTGTGCATTTGGACTCAGCATTGTCTCTAGGCAATGTAAAAAAGGACTGACTTATAAAAAAGCAGAAATCTTGAGACTTAACAACTGGTGTTCATTGATTCTTCAATGTGAAGGATGCCAGGCTAGAGACCATCTCTCTCTCATCACAGAGTTTCTGTTCAGTGAAAAGAAAGCATTGCCACCATTATTACAATTATACAATCACAGGCATTACTATTAGTTAACACTGGTGAATTCACTAAGCTCCACACCAAGTCAGGTGCAGTGAGCCTGCAGTTCCCAGTGCCTCCCACCCCAGGTGCTGCTGCTAAAGAAGGATTTCCTTCTCATTTGGAGCTCGGACCTTACACCTGTTCCAGACACTTATCCAAGCAATCAGAGAATCAATGTGTCCTGGGTTGACAGTGACATAAGGAGAACTTGCTTCTACTAGATTAGGACTTGGACACTTGCCAATACAGTCAAGACAGGAAAGTTTATGCACGATTCAGAAAAAACAGGGAACATGGAGTAGAACCTGTCTCTCCCCTACTATAAATGTCTATCCTCAGATAAAGTATATTATTCCTGACAAATTAATATTAAGCCTCATTGTTTAGTTGTGAATGGCTCTGTAAAGATTTCTTAAATTGAAATAATAATGGATAGTTATTACCAAGTACAATTAATTAACCTAGTGAATCAGATTTTGTTTTCTGCATTGCATCTCTGAGGTACAAAAGAGCACCCTCTTTTAGGAATTGGGAATCTCACTACATAAATGAGATGATCTGGAGAGACAACAAGACTTCAAAAAGTTCAGTGGCAGAATGATCATTCTACCATCAGCTTTGTGGTTGGTGATGGTGCTTAAAAAACAGATGAGACACATAGAGGCACATGATGACACAGTAGTATTGCTGTCACTCCCTGATTCCTACCCTCTGCAGCTCAGGACACAAAACAGTTGCTGCTCTCTTGTCTGTTAATATTGAGAGGTGACTGGAATGGCATGTGGCAAAAATGCCAGCAAAAGAAAAGGTCCTTCTGATGCCTCAAAGAATCTATAAATGAAACAACACACATGTATGAGATTATATAGGAGGTAATGTAAAGGCCCCAGGAGCAGATGTGGAAAATATCCAAAAAAGCCCACTCCCCTCCACAAGGTGAATACTGTTTTACAAGTTTAGTAAATTAGCATAATTGACAAAAATCACCAATTAGAAGCACCAATAGTGATGCAATTCTCCCCAGTTCAGCCCCTTCTAAATCCTGTCCCCTTAGATGGAACTAAACTTTGTTGTTGAAAATGTGTCTAAAAGATCTGTTTTTCAACCATGGTTTCTAAGGAGAACTAAGATAGCAGAAGGGTCTTGGAATGTGTTTTGTCTTTCTGCCTAGCAGGGCAGGGAATAGTCCTGGGAGAACTAGCTATGAATGCAGTAACAGGCACAGAGCTCCAAATAGATGTGTAAAGAATCCACAGAATATATAAAAGAAAAAAGGCAAAAATCATTAGGCATCATTTCAAGCTCTGGGGCAAAGGAGGGTTGCACAGTTTGTTCCTGCCAGGTTAGTTTTGTGGTGTTTCAGCTCTGTACAGCAAGTAAGGAGCCCAAGGCCTTCAGTTTGGTTTAGGTTGTTTGAAGATGCCTCAGTAGGAATCTAGACAGAGCCCTCAGCTTTCACAGAATGATTCATGGATACATCACATTTCCCAGAAACATTCAGTTCCTATGAGGACAGAAATACTCAGAAAACCAAGAAACACACAATACTTGTATTGATTTGTACACACAGTGTCAGCCAGTTCCATGTGTACCTTGAAATGCCATTTTTGTACCTGCATGGTAGGTGGAACAAGTACTAACAATTGAACAGCAGTCTGTCCCATATCGTTCAAAAATGCTTAATGAAGAATTTATTTCATTTTCTGACCAGAAGATCTGCCAAAAACAAGCTTCTTTCAATTACTCAAGTGTTTATGCTAGACTGCACACTGAATAATGTCTAAGAACCAGCCTGAGATTTGAAGTGTTATGGTTTCTGTCTGTTTGGACCTCTGACTTCCCCAGACATAAAAGCAAATTCAGGTTCAATCTCCTATGCAAATAAGCTCAAATGTTTAAGCATTTAATATGAAAAATAGGAATGTATGTCTGCATATGTCTTTGCAGGCGCATAAATTTGTATGTACTAATTAGAAAATTTTTCACAGTCATGGAGCTTTGTACAGGACAAGAATAAATAGGACAGAAGCATCTTTACCTCAGTGTGTTCCCTCAGTTCTGAGAGCTGCTCTGTCCTGTGCCAGCTCCTGGTGGTACAAGGTACCAAGAAGGCAATTTGTGAGCAGATGACTCATCCACACTTGGAATTGTCTGTGGCAGAGTGGGGTGAGCAGCACAGGTAGCAATATGTGCATACATTCTCTCCGAAGGCTTTGGAAGGCAGAGGAAACATTTGCAAGGGTAAACAGAGTAAACACTGTCCTCTGACAGCAAGATGAGCATGAAGGAATACCAGTCTGGCAGGCATTCCATTTACACAGAAGTGTACAGTCTTAAACCTATTTGCCTTATACCTCTGCTGTATATTCCCTGTAAAAATAATTAATTCACTGGGAAATAAAGCTTGTAAAAAGAAAAACCAACAAACCTTGAAATGCAAGCTCTTCCCACAAAGCAAAGAGTTTAAAAATAAAGTTTCCCTATTACCCTTGAGTTAATTTATAATCTCATCCACATCATAAAATCTTATTTCTTCTTATATAGGTAGGTAGATGCTGAACAAAAAGAAATGGGGGATGCATTTCTCTGTCAGGGACTGAACAGATAGCAGGTATCAGATTAAATACAAATATGAGAGAATCAATTGCAATCTTGTAAGCCTTTGTGCCAAATTTGTCATATTTTAACTTCCTAGTTGCCACAGAAACTTCAGTCAGACTATTTTCATTTCAAAATGCCTCACTTTCAAGAAGAAAACAAACACATTTCTCAAGAAGTTTTCAGCTGTTGCAAAAGATCTAATTTTCAGTAACAGTATTCCCAAATGAATCAGAAATCTCATTTTTCATCTCAGTGCTAATGACACCCTACAAGGTGATAAAATCAGCAGCTGGAAAGTGTAATCTTGCCACCACACTTCTCAATTTGCCATTCACTTTTTTCAAGCCTGTTGTTCAGCTCATGCCATTTTCTCAACAAATTTCCAAATTGTTTGTTTAATTAAAAGCCCAAAGCATATGTTGCTGACAAGCCTTTTATAACATTTTCATTATTCTCATGAGAGCTTTGTCTACCAAGAAACATCTCTTCCTGTCTCCATGATCATTATTCCTTTTTAAAGTGCATTTAGTTCACTTATAAAATTCTAATTTCTAACTGATTTTCTCAGATATGCTTATTTTCAAAGTTTGATCTTCTCTGATAGAGAAATTTGTACAACTGATAATGTGAACATTTCATAAGCAGAAAACAGACACAAGAGTACTCAACTTCTTGGTGCAGAGAATTTCAAAACTGCTGAGAAGGGGAATATATCTGCTTCACTCTTGAAAGTTTCAAATCCACACAAAGAAAACATTAACAGAAATTTCAAGATAAATTAGATCTAACAATCTGTTCAAAGCTTCTTTCAGCTCCTGAAACCACCTAGCTCTGTGACAGTAAAGTCCCTTCTATTGCCTTTACCATGCAAAGGCTGCTTTTAGCATTTTAGAAGGTAGGCTGGAATATTTTGAGTGGCTTAAAGATTTTTTTTAACGTCTTTGACTCTAACTGCAAATTTCTTATGAAGAATATTATCATTAATTTCCTGCAGGGAAATCCCATACTGAAATTATAGAATTTATTGGAAGAATGCAGCCCACTGCTCAAGTTTCCTGCTTTGCCATCAGAGATCCTTCCTGCCATGCAAGAATTGCTGGGGTAGACCCAGAGGTGAGATAATAACAGACAGTGAGGGTATTCCAGAGAATGTCCCAGCCTGGGATGTATCCCAACCTGGTCCAAAAAGCAAATGGTAAACTCCCCCAATTTCCAGGTAAAGGCAAAAAAAATTCTATGTCTGACTCACATCCCAATCTATTCTTAGTGAAAGAGACAAATAGTTGATGTTTTTACACAATAGGAGTCTAATTTGGAACAGGGTGCTGTTGAACAAAAGGTAATTGACAATTATTCAATTAACAGAAAATGTGGTTTACCTAATTCACAATAAAACAAAGTGAAGTAAAAGAAGGAAGAAGTGGTTGGTGGCCCCATGTAGCACTGGCCTTTTAATACCCAGGAGATGCTTATAAAAAGAAGCTGCAAAAATAAACCTTTTAAAAGAAGACAAATTGGATGTGTTCTATTCAGCTGGGGGATGCTGATGGGACACAGCATATGCTTAATTTTATAAAGTTAACTCTTCTTGCACATTTTGTGAAGGAAATTTGTATACTCCTGTTAATATTTTGCCAAGACTTTTTTCCCTTTATTGAAAAAGGAACAGGGCATTATGCCAAGAGGAGATGCAAGGTACAACACAGAACATAAAACCCTAGAAGTAAATAAAGTGATCCAATGGGTCCAGAAAAATAAAAGAAAATAAATAAGGAGCCCTAAACTTTCAAGTGTATTTACATATTTAATATTAATGGCAGCATATTTACAAAGATGAATATTAATGATGTTTACATGCTAAGTATAATTTTAATATTCTGAGAAGTGTGATGCGCACAAATAACTCAAACATGTCTCAGATTTAACATATGTGAAAAATGGGGTAGTTTCAAATGGTAGATTTTAATCAAGACCAGAGAGAAGAACAAAACCCTGAAGGTTCTGATTTGTTGAATTCCCTTTTCTTCTTTTCCCTGTTCCACTTAGTATTTCACACAAACCTTTGATTTTTCATAGATGCAATAGTATTGTCCATGAATAAATTAATGCAGATAAATGGTTCTGAATACCAACAAAAATCCTGAGCTACACCAGCCCATGGTGAGTTCACAGAATTCACATTGGTGCATTCAGAGAGCATTTCCAGGGACTCTCGGGAGCTCATGTTTCCAGCTGTTCAAAGGCAGACCTGGAGCTTTGGCAGAATGCAGAGCCCACCTATGTGGATTATGTCACATTACTGCCCACGACAAAAGGGAAAGGGACTCAGTGACAGAGGATATCTTGTATTTTTAATTACACCATTGAATTTTCCTGGTTTGTAGCATCACAGTCTCTCTTAAACACAAAACTTGAGCACAGAACCCCAATGCTGGTCTTAATCTGGTTTTACTCCTGAATAAATACATGATTTTCCTAGTTTCATGGAAATACATTTTCCATTTCTTGATAGTTAAAATATTTTCTTAGAAGCTGAGAAAATGATGTTTATGCAACAAAATATTATGAAAAAAATAATTTATTTTGCTGTATTTATTAGTCCCTCTGTGTTACCATGTAAAGAAAATGGACCCAATTCCTTTGTGTAGAGAGTAGCTAAATGACATAAGTGTTACATCTTTCACTGTTTTCTTCAGAAGCAATAAGGCCACACAAAAAGCTGGAGCAGTGTGAACTTTTTTCCTTTAGGGCAGACTACATTAACACACTTACTGAAGGAAGGGACAGTAATGATCCAGTCAGTACTTATCAGGACAAAATTAGTAATGATATATAATCCCAGTGGTTTAAAAGTAAGGAGTTCCAGTTCTAACAAAAGTACTGGTAATGCCTTGGTTTAAAGTCTGAGTGAAATCTGTGTGTGTAACCCTCCAAAACAGCTTAGTATTAACAAAACAAACAAACAAAAAAGAAAACAAACAAGCAAATCTAGAAATCTGAACCAGAACCAATTTTAAGTGTCCAATGTCCACATATCAACATTTAGATACTGGAAATCTCTGTATAATTCTGAAGAATTGATCAACAGGAAAAGTGTTGAGAAAGGTTAAAATCCCCAATAAATTACAAACTGTTGGTTCCCCCCCCCTTCTCAAAGTTCTAATGATGTGGAAGCTGCATAATAATCTCCCTGTGAACCATAAACATAATAAAAGCTGAGGCCATTTCTAACATAATCTCTATCAGCAAGATGCCAGCGCTTTTCCAGATTTCCTAACGGGTCCCTGCTAATTCCATGCCAAAACTAGCAGTGGATTTCTTCCTTTTAATCTCCCCTAATGCCTTATTCGATTATTGTCACTGCTCTCCGGCCGCGCACCGTCCCTTCAAACCCTAATTCCCCCCGTGGAGCGGTCAGATGAGGCTGAACGGCGGCGGCGAAGCCGAGGGACGAGCACGGCCGCGGGCACAGCCCGGCCCTGGGGCGAGGGGCCGGGGCTGAGGAACCCGGCCGGGCCCTGCCAGAGCCTCACAGGGGCTGAGGAACCGGGCCGAACCAGCCGAGCCAACGGGGCTGAGCCCCCCGGGCCCTGCCAGAGCCTCACCGGGGCTGAGCAGCCGGGCTGAGCCAGCCGGACCCTGCCAGAACCTCACCCGGGGCTGAGCAGCCCGTCCGGGCGAGCCGAGCCACCGGGGCTGAGCCCGCCGGGCCCTGCCAGAGCCTCACCCGGGCCCGGGGGAAGGATGAGCGCCGACACCGGCTCCAGCTGACGGCTCTGAGGGCACTGAGCGTCCCGGCACACACCAGCGGCATGGCTCTGCTGCTCGCCTGGGCGTGTGTGGCTGTGAGGTGAGTGAGCCCCCGCCACCACGCCGACCCCCGAGGGCTCCCCGCAGCCCGGGGCTCTGCCGTCCCTCCCTGCGCCCCCCGGGGCCCGGGCTGACGGGGACTCGCCTCTGCCCGCAGCGTGGGGACGGCGCTGGGGGACCAGGGCGACGGGGCGGACCTCTACTCGGAAAACATCACTCGGATCCTCGACAAGTTGTTGGACGGCTACGACAACAGGCTCCGACCGGGATTTGGAGGTAGCGGGGAAGCCTCGTCCCCTCGGGGAGCCGGCGGGTGGGGAAGGGCGAGCAGCGCTCCGGCTGCCCGGGCAGGAGCGGCTCGTCCCGCACCCGCGGCAGGAGGGAGGCGGTGGAGCCCCCAAAGCGGCGGCGAACAGCAAAGTTTGCCGTGCCCCGCAGCCCCCGCTCTTGCGGGGCGGCTCCGCTGCCCTCGAACAAGGGGTCCCGCTCCTCTCCCAGCCCCTCTCCGTGTCCCGCAGGCGCCGTGACAGAAGTCAAGACGGACATCTACGTGACCAGCTTCGGGCCGGTGTCCGACGTGGAGATGGTAAGGGCCCCGCTCGCCGCCCCTGCTCTGTTTTCCCGGGATTCATTACGGTGGCATCTGAGTTGACCGTCATTAAAGCAGATTACGAGGCTTAATCTCTTTGACAATCTCTAGGGCCCAGCAGAGCAGTTTGGCCAGAGCTGCATACAGCTATTTCCCGGCCACGCCAGCCGGGGCTGGGCACACACAGCCTCAGGTGAGGGCAGGGCCGCAGGTAAAAGATGCCTCTTGAACCCTGCGAAGAAGATGGTGAGCACCGTGTCCCAGCGCAGCTCTGCAGAACGCTGCCTGGTGAGAGGACACCGAATGACCAGCTGCAGGGGGAATGGTGCCATTGCTGACACAGCTGCCCCTGGTCGTGCTGGGTGCCCCCAAACTCAGGCAGCTGCAGACTTGGGTGCACGCAGTCTATGTGGACAGAGGTTCAGGCTTGGGTGCACTCAGTCTATGTGGACAGAGGTTCAGACTTGGGTGGACTCTGGCAACTACAGCAGTAGCCCCCGGGAACACATTAAGTCATGGAAGTGGGGATGGCACTGCTGTTCTCTTTCTAAACATTGACTTGGGCTGCTATTTTTGCCCTTGTACACCCCTCTAACACCAGCTCACCTGAGCCTGCAATCCAGTTCGCAGGCTGGGAACTGTGGGCTCCAAGTAATACCTAAGGTTTTCCACTGCTCTTCATCAGTCCAAGAGAAGGCATAACCTTGCATTCTTACAAAATCTGCCCCTGCCAGGTTTAGCTCTGTTTCCTAAGCAACTTCTGCAGAGAGATCTTTTCTGAAGAGTTGTGCAAATATTACTAAGAATTCTTGGAAGAAAGTCCCATTGGTTAATATTAACTTGACACCATAATCCTACTGTGATGTGACTCAGATCAGTCCTCACTTTGTGAATATCCAAAGGAAGCTGCAGAAGAGTCACCGAGCATGTCTTTTTGTTTCTGGCAATTAAACATTGATAGCTTGGTCTTGCACTTTGAAAGGGAGACATTTGTATTTCTTAGACCTCAGTTGCTTTGAATTAAATTAATATCTATGAGAGTACAATGAGGGTTAGTTTTTTTTTCCTTAATCATGTCCAATTATCTGTTCAATGATTCATTTGTAACTATTCTTCAAATAATAAGAAAATAGGATATCTTTTCATGGATGACTTTTTTAGTAACTACTTAATGATAATAGGATTGAGTGTTTAAGCAGTAACTGAAATGCCATTGGCATGTGTGTTAGATTGTCTCATGGAATTACTGTCCCCACAGCCACTTGGGACTGCTGACCCCCACACAGATGTCAACCCCTGTTTATTTCCCACAGGAATACACAATGGATGTCTTCTTTCGTCAGACATGGACTGATGAGAGGCTGAAGTTCAGTGGGCCAACTGAAATATTGAGACTGAACAATTTAATGGTCAGTAAAATTTGGACACCAGACACGTTTTTTAGAAATGGAAAAAAATCAATTGCTCACAATATGACAACTCCTAACAAACTTTTCAGAATTATGCAGAATGGAACTATTCTTTACACTATGAGGTGAGAGCTTGTCCTGCTTTTTGTTGACCTGTATTTTTGATTCTATCAGCATTTTCCCACATACCATGTTTTTTCATTATCTACAACTGTGTGTTCTAGACTAACCATTAATGCTGACTGTCCTATGAGGTTGGTGAATTTCCCAATGGATGGACATGCTTGTCCTCTGAAATTTGGAAGCTGTAAGTTTTTCTGTATCTTTCAGTTTGTTAAAGTAACACATTTGGTCAGAAGATCCTAAGACATAGTGACTGGTCTGAAATTTTAAGTTGTATTTTATACTAGAATTTTACTTTTTTCTCTGAGACTCAGACCATTCATATGGACTCGGATGTATCCACTGAAGTGTGACTGCTGAAGCTTTATTGTTTATTATTCTTACACTTCTGGTAGTCAAAGTTGGTCCTTCAACAAATATTAAAGCCTCTGCTACATTTACTATATTACTTAAAATTTTGAAAATATGTGGTAATCAGTTTTGAAATATTGTGGTAGTATAATTTGAAAATATTTAGTTGAGCTGTGGTAATCAATGTGTGTGTTTTATAACAAGTTAAGAAGTGACAGGTAGTTCCTTTCAGGTCCCACCTCAGCCATTCTCTTATTGTTGATTTTTTTTCATTTTGTCATTAATGAGGTTAGGAACTTCTGGAGTAGAATGCATGTTTCTGTGGGCATTTGAGCTACAAAAGGGATTATTCTATTAATTTTTTCAATTGCTTATAAAATACATAATTAGTAATGGTCATTTTTCCCTATGTTACTCAGATGCTTATCCAAAAAGTGAAATAATTTATACTTGGAAAAAAGGACCATTGCATTCGGTAGAAGTACCTCAGGAGTCTTCCAGTCTTCTCCAGTATGACCTCATAGGACAAACTGTATCCAGTGAAACAATTAAATCTAACACAGGTAAGGTGGAGCCATGTGGAAACCACTGGTGTTGTGAAACATCTTGATAATAAATTACAGGGGTTCTTTTCTTATAGAATGAATTTATCTTTTGCTAATTTAAAAAGTAAAACCCTTGGACAGACTATAACCATTGTCTCTTAAAAGACAGGTTTTGAATACAGTCACATCAAGCACAAATTTTTTTTCACGAGATTCTTAAGAATGCCCACTGCTTCTCCACCCCAGTAAAAACAGTGCATAAAATGAATATTATTCTGCTCTGTTTCCATAAGGTCACTTTACCTTTTTTTAAGCAGCTTATTTTTATTATGCACTAAGAGGTCTGTGATTTCATCTGAACATATTATGTTGGGTTTAAGCCAATAATGCTCACTCACATGTTGCCAGAATAATGCTGACATACTTGTCTCTTAACAGGTGAATATGTAATCATGACAGTTTATTTCCACTTGCAAAGGAAGATGGGCTACTTCATGATACAGATATACACTCCTTGCATTATGACAGTCATTCTTTCTCAGGTGTCTTTCTGGATTAACAAGGAGTCTGTTCCAGCCAGGACAGTTTTTGGTATGCTGTGTTAAGGTCTTTGAGCTCAGCATCTACCATTCATTCATTCATTCCTTTCATTACTTGTTTGTTTTAGGGGAATATTCACTCCAGCTGCTCTATTTCCATCTGCAAAGGAAAATAGGCTACTATCTCATTCAGACATACATTCCATGCATCATGACTGTCGTCTTGTCTCAAGTTGTGTTTTGGATTAACAAAGAATCTGTTCCAGCAAGAACCGTGGCTGGTATTTGTGTTTTTCCTTTTGTCATTCATTTCATTCACTGTATTGAATCCATTATATCAATCAGATACTGCAAGCCAGGGGGATTAGGAAAGGCAGCTAGTAGGTTTCAGTCAGCAAAAGTAAACACTAAAGTGAAATGATAGTCAATTTACCTATGAGGGTCAAAATTATTGACTCAGAATGTTTGGGTAGCCAGACTTGTTTGTGACAATTTTCAGTTGTATTCCAATGGTATTTTTGTATGCAGAAAGGGACAATTTCAAAGTAAATGTCATTTTTTCAAGGGGATTTTTTCCCTATGGATTTATTGTCCCATGAGACCAATATAAGTTAAATCTTTAAAAGGAAAAAAAATCACATGGAATGGAGTTATTATCTGACATAAGGTACCCCATCTAACACTCATTCTGGAGTGCTCTCTTCCCCTTGGTTATGAAGGTATCTAAACAACTAACAAGGGCTTTGGATGGATAAAGATCTGTGAGATGAATAATGTCCCTAGCACAGCTTGAAGTTATAATGAGAAAGATGTATCCATACTGCATGGCAGGGCCTTTTTCTTTCTTTCCAATGGTTTGAATTAATGCTCTCAAAGCTTTGAGTCTCCTGGTTAATACATACCTGAGGTTTATACACCAGATATGATGCTACCTGATTTGGCTTCATGTTACATCTCTGGATTGTAGAGTTACATCCTCTACATTTTGAGTAAAACATGCTTGCAACATAGTGGGCATGGAAGGTAACTGTACATGCCTGAAGAGATGTGCAAGTAGTTCTGTAGCTGATTTGGTAACAATTATATACATACCCCAAACACTGGAATAACAGCTCCTAGTGTTGTACTGAAGAGTAACATGGACTTGAGAAAACATTTTACAAAAAGAGTAAAATAAGCACCTCTCCACCTCTGTGGAAAATAGTGATGTTAGCATTTTAAAAGAATATTTCAATCCCTATTCAATTTGTATTTCTCCCAGGGCAGAGTCTGAATTTGTAGTCCAGACTCATTCAAAGTCCCATGGATTCTGAGTACCTTAATCTAAGGAAAACAGGGCAAATTCTTTATGACAAATTCTTCCGGTCTTTTTCACTGAAAAAGGAAATTTTAAAATGATGAAGGTTTAAAAAGCATTGTCTTGCAAATACTTGAATTATAAATTTTCACTTTTACTTGTAAGTCAGAAGCTAAGTTTGAGAGAAGAGAAATTAATAGTAGAAGAATAATGATGTGCCTAAACCAGTTTTTCAGCACAAAATAATTCAAGGACTTTGTTTACCTCCAAAATGGATGCCAGCTATCAGATTTCAGTGTTTGCATTATGTAACATATTCTTCAAAACTTACCAAGAAGTGTTCAAAATGTTAAGACAAGGGTAAACAATCAGCAGTTGCACAGTTTACCAACTGTAATTTGGTATTCAGTTTGATGAAGTAGCTTTCCACAGTGCAGAGCATTTCATCAATATTCACTCCACATGAAGAGAATTCTTATCTATATCTGTAAAAGAATAGGAGACCTATTCCTAAGTTAAATTCCTGCTGCAGTAAGTTTTTATTCAGACACAGAATGTATCTATTTTATTATGAACTAGCACATGGACAGATTCTAATCTAATCACACATCATTTCAAAAAGTTCATTCTGGACCTTTGAAATTGAAATGCATCTCAGCATAGTTGTATTCATATAATAAAATGAGTCTGGCAGATTTGAGAGAAGTAGGAATGCTACATATTTCTATCCCATCTCCTATTTGTATTTCATTAAAATGTGATAAGTAATGACATTGGGATGTAGTTAACCTCAGACAGCTGGCAAGCTACATCATGTGAAAGAGTTGCAGAGAAACTGAAAATAACGTCACCCTTTCTAGATGCTGCAATATGCTATGACACTGCACCCTTTCCTCTGAGCATCACTCATAGCATCTTGCTTCATCAACTCACCATGACCATTACAATATGACATTAAAACATCTTTCACTTTGCCACCTACCCTTTCCCAAGTGCAGAAAACAGAAGAGGATATTCTCCACCTTACTGTATTTACATACCCACAGTTTTTACATTCTAGCAGGCATAATTATAAGTAAATATGAGTCACAGAGGCTTGTATGTAAATGATTGAGTTTGTTCTTGCCTTTTTGCTTGTATCAGGCAGCAGTAGGAAGTAAGTATATTTCCTACATAATTAATGCTGTACACTCCAACACAGAAAGAATAAATTCATGAATTCATGTGAAGAACACCATGGGGCCCATGAGCTACATGACCAGATTTGCTCTGTGAAAATAGATAAGCAGCTCTAGAGAAGTAGCTTTTCTGTCTTTCCCTATCTGCAGCTAGGGGAGCTTTCAAATCAAGATACTCTTAGTGAATCTTAAAAAATGTATCCAGTGATTAAAGACAACAGCTTAGGGGACCAAAGCATTATTACTTCAAATGTTTGGATCAGGCTCTGACTGCTTTTAATGTAGAATTTGACTGATTTAGTGAGGGTTCTGTAAGCCATGTCTTGTACTACAACAGGAGAAAGAGAGGATCACTGTTGGGGAATGACAATATGTGAATCCAGGTTTTTGCCAAACATTCTACTTACTAACCCACCAAGGAAAATCTTCATATTTTGAGCCTGGATTTTGTTATAGCCATGTTTATCCAATTCTAAGAAGCTGTCCCATGTAGAATGTAGAATGTTGTTATCTTTCAGTCTCCTCAATGCATTAAGGAAGTTTTCTCAGACCTTTTAGATGCTGAATCCAGTACGCATGAGTTATTTAAGGATACAAAATACTTAGGAGTCTTGTTGGGATGTAGGATGACAGCTAAAATCAAAAAGGGTGTTGTGCTTTGGTTTTTTTCATATACGTGAATTTAAGAGTATCAGGACTGAAGCCAAGTTCTAATGCCCTCCATTTCTTTCTCCTGTTTCCAAGGAATCACCACAGTCCTCACCATGACCACTCTGAGCATCAGCGCTCGCCATTCTCTGCCCAAGGTGTCCTACGCCACCGCCATGGACTGGTTCATCGCCGTGTGCTTTGCCTTTGTCTTCTCTGCACTCATTGAGTTTGCAGCTGTCAACTACTTCACCAATCTCCAGGCTCAGAGAGCAATGAGGAAGGCAGCCAGGGCAGCAGCACTGGCAGCAGCACTATCAGCAGCAACTGTACCGGCAGAGGACGAGATTGTCTCGGTAATTGCTTGCTTTTCTGATAATAAGCATCATATAGGAACAGGCAGCTGAAGTAGTGAATGCAAAACAATATTAAAGTGATCTTAACCTGAAGCAGATTATGTAACCAGATTGTGTCTATTTATCAAAGACATTGTTCTGATTCCAGAAAATGAAAATACTTCATTTATTTGTAGTGTTTATTTAAATTTGCAATATGATTTTCTAGAGTGATGTTTATTTGGCTAGATATTTAAGGAAAGCCATTGGACTTTTATCCATGATCCTTCTCTTGAGCAATGCTGAGGCAGTGTGTTCAGACAGCTGTAGTTCCCAGCAAGTCTGCAGAATTTGTGGGACAGTGTACAATGGAATGAACATGTGCATTGGCCAGATGATTATGGCATCACACTAGTGCAAGGGTACAGACCATAAGTGAGCCATTTGGAAGATGGGTAATTAGCCTATACATAAACTTGGCATCTCTTACCTTACTGAAATCTCTGTTGGTGGAAGCTTTGGGGGGAAAAACATAAATGTAGGATAGATTTTGGTACACGTGAAAGAGAGGAAGTCTTTCTAGTATCAAAATCTGTGCCAGAATTGCTTGCAAATTTCACTCTGTAAATCTCATGCTAAGTCGTGAATGCTGTCTCACAGCATATGTTCATCTATTTATCATTGTGGCCTTCCTGTTTCAAAACCAGTTTTACTACCACCATGATTTCCATTTTTAGAGAAATAGCAATGTGAATGACATTTTGCAAAACCTCTGAATCTGTAATTGAATGAGGGAGTCAGTCTAAGAGGTGCTCATACCAAGGCAACACCTTACCCACCATAGAGTAATTTTTCCACATTTGCTGATAAATAGCAGTTAAAGTTACAACATTTAAGTACTTTTCAAACTATTAAAATCATAGTCAATAAGTTTTGCTGACTCTTTTTTGGAGGACAAGCTATCAGAAAAATCAAAGTTTGCCTGGCTTTATATAGCATGAAGACAATATTGATAGCTACTACATCTTGAAAAGGAAGAACAGCTTGGACCTGTCCTTCACACACTTCATTATTCAACAAAAATATTACTTTTGTTTTCCCTGAAAAGTCCCTGCTGAGCAATATGAAAACAGTTAGGCTGACTGCACGTGCTGCTGGTGCATTCACAGCCACTGTGGCCACCCCCTCACATTCCCAGTCTCAGGAAAACAACTGATCCAAAAATAATCTCCTGCTTCTGCCCAGATAAGCTAAGAACTTGTTCCTGATGATAGGACTCCTCCAGATTTACATGATCTATGAATCAGAGCAGACCAAGGTAGGCACCAGACAAAATTTCTGTTGAACAAATGAATAAAAGATAAAGAAGTTAAAAGGCTCAGATTTCTTATCAAGGTCTTCAGCCTTAAAAAAGCAAAGAGCAAACTGAAGACCCTCCTTCCTGTTTTGTCAATATTAACTTATTAGGTTTTCCAAGTAAAAAACAACAAAAGAAAAAAGAAAGCATCTAGGAATAAAATACACATTTAGAAATCACCCTGCAACAATCTGCTCAAGAAAACTATTTACCATCTATCTGACAGCATACAGATTTAGAAGAGTAGTAAATCCCATAACATTTAGGCCCTAAAGTAAACTCAGTCTCTAAAACAGTCCACAAAATTCTGCAGACCTGATCTTGCTCAAAGCAAGACAGGCATTTTCAAGCCCTGTACATCCACCACGTTTTTTTCCCAGGATCAGTTCTCTATGAGAGCTGCAGTACGAGAAAGAGCAAACTCAGTGAGATGATAAAAACAAAGGGTACTTAAAACTGAAGACAAGATGATGCAGTCAAAAGGTTTCTAGAAGAATTAGCTATTGGATTTAAAAAGTTCCCTTCCTGAAGGGCATTCTGGGAAAAAGGAGTGATTATAGGATAACAGATTTTAAGAAGCTTTTCTTTTTTCATTCCTTTTTTCATTCCTTTTTTTTTTCCCTTTGGTAGAGATAAGGGGGAAGGAACTTTTGTATGTTGACACATCCATAGATATACTGCAGTCAGAGATATAATTTCATCTGAACTGTCTAAATTGAATGCTAACAGTATATTTAACACAGGTTGATTGCATGTGTGTGACCATTTGCTCTGGACTGTCATTCTCACTGAACCTTGTGCTTCTATTGCTGCATTACTGATCCTAGGGCAGATATTTTTAAGGTACACAGCATAATACTCAGTTTCCTGCTGGAGTGAGGGCCCAAATTCAAGATAAACATATCTACAGAATATATATATATAAAATTTCAAATTAAATTCTTTTTGGAAAAAAAAAATTAAAATACTAAGCAGCCTTCTTTTCCATGCAGTCTAGTTAACTTTATTTAAAATTTTGCCTTATTCAAATAAACTAAAGTCTCTCACACAGGTTTTTATAATGTAGAGAAAAAACAGGTCCATTCAGAAAAGAAATACGTCAGAAGACCAAATGAAAGTAGGAGAAAATGCTGCAGCCACTGAACTGTGGTGGGGTCAGTAAGAGAGATGAGGCTGTGCCTGTGTGCTCAGCAGAGAGCTGAGAGCCCAGCAGGCCTGGGCTGGCTCCAGGAAAGCCTCTCTATTTACCTCAGCTAACTGAGAGCAGGATTTGGCTTGCTGTCTCCATCAGCTGCAGGCAATCCCTGTGTGAAATACAAAACTCTGGGTGTTCCTCTGCAGAACACGAGGGCAGCAAGCTGAGCCTTCATCTGGACCCTGACACAAACCTGTTCTTACTCCCACGGTGGCCAAGCTGGCTTTGGCATGTCAAAACCAAACATCTTATACATGCACATATAAAACTATGATGGCATTTAGCTTTTAAATCCATTTCAAACGTATCTCTTCTATATCAGTTGCATTGTTTCCTCTTGATGGCTTTCTTTTCCCAGGGAGATCCCAGTCCTGGAAGTTGCAGGGGAAGGGAATTGGTGATAATGTGATGAGCACACCATTTGCAGAAATGCTTTGTGGAATGGTCAGGGAATAACCCCATGGATCAAAGACATCCTTTCCATGTGAGAGGCTACATGTAAAAGACAAAAGATTACCACCCTGTAACAGCTTGCTCACAGTTATGTTCTAAAAGTCCTCATGTTTTAACAGAAATCAGCACAGAGCAGTGCAATACCTCTGGGAGAGCTTCCTTCTCCCTTCAGCCTTATTTCAAAACAACACAACTTGGGCAGGAAAGGATTCTTACTCCCTTTAACCTGGCCAGTGCAGAACAGCTGTCACTGGTATAGAGGATTTAGTTTCCTACAATTATATCAGAATATATTGAGTATGTTTAATGAGCACCCTGGTGTAGCAGAGTACTTCTATCTGGATCAACAACCACCCTTTAGTATCACCCTAAAACAGCTATATGCTTTAAGGTCTTCACTGACAACATTGAGACATAATCCCAGCAATTTTTTTGCAGGAGTGTAGGGAGAACAAAATAAAGTAAATTTAATTATAGGGAAAAAAACATATGGGCAGACACTGATAGATTTAAGAGCCAAATGTGGCTTTGAAAATTTAAATCTGTTTAATGTAAAAACATATTTTGACAGCAGAGAGGCTCTTTGCCAATTATATGTTTTTTCTGGCATGCTACAAATAAATGTTATGAAGAAACTCCACCATAGCTCATTCCCTTTGAAAAGAGAATGACCAGGGTTCCAGTCTCTGCTGTCCTTACTGCATATCTGGTTTATATGACAATTCTAATACAATGGGCATTGGGTATTTTTCAGTTATGCTTCCTGCCTATATAGATCTTTAGATTTTTCCATGCAAAATCAAATAGCTTTCAAGTAACAGGTAACAGCCTCTCCCCTTATTCACCTTCACTTGATGTTTAGCCTATATTCTGAAAGAAGTGAATTTCATTTCCTGGAGGTTAAGAAAGATTTTGAACGTGGTTTTCCCCTGCTCCAAGTGAGCAATTTAACCTAAGTGATTTAACCCTTTTACTAGGGTAAAAAATGATGAAAACAAGTCTGCATGTTTTTCCTCAGTGTTTTTAGCAAAGGTAATTTAAAATTCCTTAAGAGATGCCTGAAGCTAGGGCAGTTAATGACTTCTAAACTATACTCAGCTTTTGATTATGCAGGACAGTTTATAGCCATTTACACATTATTTGCAGTAGACTTTTTTTTAAATCAGATCCCACAGGTGAGACATTCAAAGTGTCAAAAATAAGAGTTTATAATGAATCTGTGCCATGAGATGGATACTGAAACTGCACAGGACTCTATTGAAGGAGATTCTTTAGTACATAGCCAAAAGATAATGTTGCACAGTGCAGTGAACTTTGCTGCTGGAAGTTGCTGCATGTGGATAGTTCAATAGCTGAGGAAAGGTTTTGCAGATCCCACTGGTGGATGTAGGGGCTAAACCAAGGTTAACTCCTCCTTTGGAAGTTAAGTCACGAGCATGGTGTTATGTCTGTAATGGTTGAAATTTCTCAAACTCTATCTACTAATGAGTAGAGGCAAAAAATGTTATATATTTAATTAGGCATTCTGCCTTTTACAGACACTGAGCTCTGGTTCTAGGTTGGTTTGTGTGTGTGGGTTTTGATATAAGGAAAGTTCCGTGTCTTTAATCAAATAAATTATGAAGAAGTAATACATTATTTTTATCTAAACTTTTAGAGTTTTTTCTCATGAACCTCTTTTTATTGCATTGTTAGCAGGAAAAAGAGATGTGAGTAAAAGAGAGATAAGGAAGGACATACTGATATTAATTTTTTTAAAGTTAGCCAGTATCTGGGTTGCATATATAAGAGCCTGATGTTACTGTTAGATCATAAACTAAACTGATAGTGAGAATATGTATTTGCAGTACAAAGCAACAGAGAATTCTACAAATATGAATTACAGAAATCTCTTGAGGGAAAGAAACATAAGAACAAAGTGCATTCATAAATCACAGCTAGCATGCACCAAAGGAATCAGAAAGAGCAGACAAAGAATTTTATTTACTCCAAAATTATGTGTGCTGTATTTTTTAGATCTGGAAGGCAAGAAATTTGGTGAAAGCCTCCTAAGATACTCTGAGTATAACCAACTTCTAGTGATACTGAGGAGGGTTGTGAGAGCAGAGCTTTATAGAGAGGATAGATAGAGGAGAGTGCTTTGTGAGCTTTGCAGGGGATGAGAGAGCTTGGCTGCAGCAGCTCAGTAAGAAGGCAGACTGTACCTTACAGGCCATCTACATAGCAGTGCAGCCAGTGCAGTGTGGTGGTGCCTCACATTAAACAATGGACTGGCAATCTGCTCTGTGTCACTGCCTGCTCAGACAGAGCCGCAAGTTTAATTGCCTGATGGGACTAACATTCCACATGAGTGCAAGAGTACCTCTGAATCAAGGTTCAGTAACTCCAGAAAATCCATTATTTCCTTACAACACAGTGTGCTGTGCCCCAGGCTTCTTGTTCTTGCTGCTTGTAAAACAGTCCTTACTTGAGTGATTGGCTCTGGGAGCTATGCAAAACAGGCTATTCATTTCCATTTTCTCTGTTTTTTTAACATTTCATGATGTTATTGTATGTAATCTTTGTCAAAAGGAGAAGTTAAATCTAGATACAGTAGACAAATTACTGTAGCTGCTGTTCAGAACAACTGTAATAAGGAATTATATTCTTATCCTCAGGCTTCCTCACTGCCTCCTGTTCTTGGTTTAGCAGTGAATTCCAATGAAAAATATGAGTTGTGGTTCTGGGGCAGCAGTCTGGTCTACAAACAACTCCCATACTGAGAGACATCCTCATTACACATCTGAGATAAATTTCGACTTAGAATTCCATATCCTGAGTAAGGATTTAGAAGAAAATAGATTTGACCCTGAGCTCACTGTTATGGGGACACAGGACTGTTAAAGACAGTGAAAAGAACTACTCAGGGTTTTCTTGAGATGAAATCACATTAAGATAATCCTCCTACTTTAGCAATCCCCCTTCTATAGGAATGAGATTTAATAAATATAAATAAAATAATGACCAGGATTACACTTTTCCAAGTGCTTATTCAAATGATCACAAAAATTTTCCTACCTCCACATTCTAAATATGTTCAGTACTAAACATCATCCAATGACCATACACTACATCTGTTCTACTTACTATTAACTCCATCACCTCAGCACTGCAATTCCTGATTCATGCTTGAATAATCCAGAGCAGAATTTGACCTGCCTCATACCACAATATTGTAGATAAAAAGGACTAAGATTCACCTTAACACTTGTATTTTTAGGAACCACACAGTCTCCACAAAAGGTCAAGTTATTCCACAGAAACTGAAAAACAAGATTGAGAAAACGAGATGCCTTACAGTTTGTACAGTTCTGTTCAAAGCAGGGCATGCAGGCAAATGGAACAGAAGTGGAGTGAAAGCAGGAAGGCAGGCTCAGCCAGCCAGTCTGTTCCTAGAGGGGGATTATTATTATTATGATTAGTGCAAGTGGACATGGATAACCCTCTTTCTGTTTCTGTGACACATCTGTAGCTCATCCTCCATTTAAATCTGTCTGCTGCTTGCTGTGTTACTGCAAAATACAAAACCAAACATCTGTGTTCCAGATAGGCACAGAGCAGGAATGCTTTTTAATACCCATTCACAACATGACACCAGCCATATAATGTGTAGAGGGCAAATTGGAAGTGGTGATTGGTTGTAGGGGAAGAAAAAGGGCAATAGGTAAGGGAAATACATACAGATAAAGTACCTTTTTCCTTTTGAAGTAAGGAAAACTTCAACTCTTCCCCTTTTGTTTAGACTAAAATCAGCTGTGAGAAATCCATCTCTCCCTAATTTTAGTTGGACACCAGTCCATTCATTCATGAACAAAACTTGGCATCCTGTTGTGAAAATGTCAATTGTTCTGATTCTCTGACAGTAACGATGGCTTCTGGAAGGATAATTCCTGCTACAACTATTTTAAGTCACCCAGGAGACACCAGCTGTGCTAGGTTAGTCTGTTATCTAGAAATTGTGGCCCAAGTACAAGAGTGGAAAATGTATTTCAGAAAATGCTTCCTTTCCTTTTAGTGACTCAGTCATTTATCTGATTGACTAAAATCTGTTCCCATGCTTAGAAATCCTGCAAGATAAATCCCAAAAATGCTGACAGCAGGCTACATTTATGTGAATGGTTGTCATTAAATCACTCCCAATGAATGGCTTTGGAAATTGCCTATCTAATAGCATTTTTCTACCTTAAAATCATTCTAATGTTAGTCTTCCATTTTACTGTAGATGTATGTACTGTTATTTTGGGAGTTACTTACATTGTCCAAGACTTCCCTCATCTGCTTCAGTCGTTTGGTCATCTCGTTGTGTTGACAAGAAAATCTTTGTATTCAAATCCAAGAACATCTGTGTACATTGTGTGATTTTGTGCATGAGATTTTTCCTCAATAATCAGGGAAATGAGTTTTATGGACAAAGTTTTAGGCTTAAGCTCCATATAAACAGAACACTACAGTACTTTATCTCAAAACAAACAAACAAAGTCACTCACATCATCCCTCTGTATTTTCTTAGCCATCAGATGAATCTTAGAGCTGTTGTCATGCATCCACAAATGGTCATCCTGGGATATGGCAGGAGCAGCAAGATTTTTGAATATTTCCTCAAATAGACAATACTGTGAAAGTGAGCAATTGATATCTGTTAGAACAGCCTTAGAGCCTGGGGTAGATCCTGTTCCTAATCATTTCTGGAAGCAGGAACTCTATCACTTCCACTCTTGTGAAAGTAAAATAATGGCAACGTGGTCCCAAATAAAACAGATGTACAAAATTAATATACACGTAAGCCTAGTAACTAAGAGGTGAGCTCTACATGTCCCTGAGTTCTGGCTGAATTTTCAGAAGAGTTTTAATACAGCTTTCTGAAGAGTAATTGGACCTGGCTGCAAATACTGCACAAAATATGGGAGTAATTTGGTTTCATTTCACCATAAATGAAAATAAAAATAGTCCCATTACAGCTAAGTATATCTGTCTTTAGTTGTATGCATGGAAGTGCTGTGGGAAATATGAGATATATTTAAAATGAAAGTTTTATCCTGGAAAAACAAGAGGACAATTCAGCATTCATGTCTTCAGCAGCTGTAAAGTTAGTCCATTGCCTTTTGTGCAGCAGTTTTCTAGTTCTTGCATGACTCCATTCAGTGTTTACCAAACTCATCAATGGGTTCAGCCAGGAAGATTGCACCTGAGCTAGCCCATATTGGTGCTTGGTTTAATCTTGATCCATATCTACACAAACTTCAGTCAAATCAGCCTACTACAATTTGGATACACCATTACCTTCTTTCCCTTTTAGCTCCATATTCTCTTTTTCTCTCTTGGAGCTTCCACTTATCACAATGTTAACAATATGAAAAGCACATATACTTTCATGGCTTTACAGCAAAGCTTTAGCCCATAAAAATATATATCCTTCTGTATAGATGCATTTTTTTGTGATTTTCTGAGATTGCACTATAGCAGAGAAGCAACAATAAAATCAGAAAGTTAAGTTAAAAGGTGGAAAGAAATCTAAAGATCCCAAAACCTAAGACTCTATCCAAATATCACCTTTTTTCCCTCTTCTTTTTTCTTTCCCAGCATTCTGACTCCAACTCTAACCTGAAGAAGAGAGTGAACTCCATAGCATCTCAGGCAGAGCAGTCTCCTGAGCCCAGCATAATATCAAATACAGCATCCCAGTGTCCAACCTCTGCCTGTTCCTCCACCAGCCCCACCACAACCACCAGCCATTGGAGGTGCAAGTAAAATAGACCAGTATTCCAGGATCCTCTTTCCAGTGGCATTTGCGGGATTCAACCTGGTGTACTGGGTTGTTTATCTTTCAAAAGACACTATGGAAGTGAGTAAATTTTCTGAATACTCATCTGTAATATGTAATATGTTTACTTGCCCAGCATTATTTGAATTGTCCATTTACTGTTGCAACTCAGTTCATCAGCCCTTTCTGAGTGCTACTCGAATGTTTTCTCAAAAAAATCAGCTGTAGCACTCAGTACAATGCAGAAAGGCTGTTTGAGGAGGGGAAATGTAAACACTTCTCTCTAACTCATGCTGCACCGAGCAGAAAATGCTCTGTGAGACAGCACAGGATGACATTCTCAGCAAACAAACTGATCTTAAATCTTCTATTTCTTTAGCTGTTGTAAGGAATGGTAGAAATATCTGTTGAAGCCATGAAGTGAAAGAGATAAGAACTTTAATATCATAAGATTTTCTCAGGGAGCTAGTACCATAAGTTTCCCCAAAAAGTTTCTTATATAGTATAAAGGATTAATAACTGCAGTATAAAGTTGTGAATCAAGAGTCCCTAGTTTTGTTCATTTCAATACATTTTTCTTCTTTTTTTTATATATATCATACTGTCTTATGCAAATAAAGCTGAAAAATCTTTTCTTAAGTTTCTTTGAATCAGGCAGAGAGTGATTACACCTTTAGATATCCATGAGGTCCAGAAGAAACATGTGCCCTACAAATTGAGCATGACTAGAATAATCAGTCACTAATCAGTCATTAAACTTTAATTCTTTAATGCTTTAAATCTCTATTTTTTCCCCCTTTTTGCCTAAATAAAGTTAATAGTGTCCTATTTCCTTGGTAAAAAATATATTCATTTGCCCCGTTGCTATAGAGTTTTGGATCTCACTGTACATTGCAGTCAGTTTGATTGGTACATTTAGTTTATTTAGGACAGCTAGAGAGATAATGATGGTATTTAGATAGTACCAAATGCACAAAGTCCCTACATCAATAAAAACAGAGGCTGGAAATCTGCTATGGGTGGGGATCAGGCTGTACCTTTATTTCCTAGATGAAAGGTAAAGCAGGCTGAGGGAAATCTTGTGGGCAGCCAAGAGATGTTGCAGTTCAGAGAATCAAGACAGTGTTGATCAGCTGATTGGTGGCACCTCACCTCTGCTAGAGGCCTGCTGCTCTAGCAGACTCTAATTTTTGCTACCAGTATGATCTGAAAATGCTGTCTCTCAGAAATGGGGTATGCTGCCAAGCAGCTTCTGTGCAATTGTGAGGGCAGGAAGGTAGCAGACACTGTCTCTCACAAATGTTCCTGCAGATGTCTCTCAAGAGGTCACAGCTGCCAGCTCCTGGCCACTCCAACCCTGCCCAGTGCTAAATTTAGCATTTGTGCCATTTACTGATCCTGCTGTTAAAATATTGACTATGTGTGCAAATGACTTATCTCAGTCAGAGAAGGGAGGTATTGGAAAAGCTCATGTCTGATCATGACAACTTCTGTTTAGAGGCCAGCTCCTCAGCTTGCCAAGACTCCAGTGATTAAACCATTCACATTCTGGATCTGGAAATATTTGGAACATACTTGCCATTTCCCCTGGTGGTGATGAAATATTTACACTAAACCTTGTATATTAATAATAACATTAGAACCAGGCTTTTAAAATTCTTCCAAAATCTAGGACTAAGTGCTGACTATAAATATTTTTAAATGCTACTGTGCAAGCTCACAAACATGCTCAGAAGCTGAGAAATGATGTTCTATAGTAGCATTACAGAATAACAGAAATCCAGCAGCAAGACTTAGAAAATCTGAGAACAGTATTGACAGCTGGGGTGTTTTGAATTATGAAGAATTTAAACAATTGTGTAAATTTTGACCAAGCTCTTCTTCCTAAATTACATTTCTGCATTTTTGTACTCAGTTATGACTAATAATAATTGTGATATACACTCCTAGGTTGCTAATTCAAACGTTGTATCACCAGTTGTTACTTAAAACAACCAGGATTCTTTTTGCATTAACAATATATTAAAAATATATAAGCTTTTAATTTCAAAGAGAGGAGATACAAAAGTTGGGTGAACAAAGTATGGAATGCTTCAAGGGCAGTTAAACTTAATCTTTTGCTCCCTCAGGCTCAACAGATTTAATGTTGTTACAGTATTATTCAGCTTATTCAATTTCAAAAGTGCATTTTGTGCAGTATTTCAGGTAAATTAGCTTTTTTAAGTTACTTTTTTGAGTTCATGTGACTTTTGTTTGAAAAACAAAAAGAGGAAAAAATCAAATTAATTTTTGAAATAGACAGATTTCCAGTACACCAGTTCTTGTACTGCAACTTTCTAGGATTTTTGTTAGTGCAGTTTGGAGCACAGATGATCATTCACCAATTTATGTGCTCAAACCAAACAGCTGCCTCCTGTCTTTGGAGGTACCCAGAGAATGAATCAGGCATTTCATGGCCCTGTTTGTAAAAGCAGGTTATTTTAGCACTGGAATCAAAGGTCATTTTCACCTCCTATCATTATTTTCTGGCCAGGCTCTGCCTTTGGCTTTGAAGGAGGAGCAAGAAGAGTTTTTTATTTCATGTTCTGGATTCAGAGCCTCAGCTGGAAGGAGCAGCCTTGTTAGTGTAGTGACACAGGGCTGCATGAAATGAGGAGCTCTTTTCTAAGCTGTTTGGTATGAGTTCAATACACTACTAAGCAATTTTCTTTGGCTTAGATAATGTGTTACAATAAAGAAAAAGTCATTTTTATGTACAGTATCTCATAAGATTTATTAGAACTTTGGGGACTGACTACTTTTCAAATAACTCCTTGGATAATTTTTTCTTCCCCTGCCATTAATAATTTTCTCTTCAGGTTAAACATCTTTTCTCTTACTATAGAATAAACTAAGAGTATGTAAATTACACAGATATTTTTTGATTTGGAAGTTGTTATAAAGAAGAAGGTGTTTTTAATAAAATGTACACCTTTAAACATTTGAATGTTATCGTCATAGACTGGTTTGGATTGGAGGGGAGCTTGAAAATCATAGAATTCCACGTCCCTCCCGTGGCAGGGACACTTTCCACTAGACCAGGCTGTCCAAGTCCAGTATTCAATCTGGTCCTGAAAACTTCCAGGCATAAAGCATCCACAGCTTCTCTGAGCAACCTGTGCCAGGGCCTCACCACCCTCACAGGGAGGGCAGCCTGGACTGGACAGACAGCAAAAGTATCTTGGACTGAACTCTGTATTTATACTTCCATACATACTGTCCCAAGTCAAGCTTTGCAAACCAGGAAGCTTAGTAGCAAACTTTCATTACAAGATTAATGTTTTTCTGTATTTTAAATCAAAACCAGCACCATTCTCTGAAGAAAAAGAATGAGAAAAAAATCCAGCTTAAAATTAAGTAATTCACCTGAATGCTTTTTTTACATGGGTGTGGATAAAATTCATCTTCTGGTCTTAATATTTAAATAAAGGGTTCAATTCTCTGTTCGGAACAAGGAAAAAATATTCAGTAGCAGTCATCCACTGTGCAAGCATGATACATGAGATATTTCAGTGTAAATGGGTTTGTACTGGGGAGTAGCAAGAGCATTGCAGAGCATCAATTGTACTGGTCAAAACAAAGGAATTAAACTAGCAAAGTTCTCTCTCTGCATTTGGTTAGACTGTATATTGATAGAACCTAATAGAACAAAAGGACTACAAAATGTACAAAATAACTGATGCTAGCTTTTAGACCACAGAAAATGCTGTAAGATACTTGTAAGATAAGCCCCTTTTATCTCAAAAGGTTTTATAAGTGAATGCTGACAGTTGCTAATTATAGTGATATCACTGTGCTATTTATACTAGGAAAAAAATAAAGCATCAGAGTTACTCTAAGAGACTTAGTCCCTCTCTATGTAAGGTGAATTAAATTAGGTGGAAAGTTTGAGGATGTAGCATCCCCATGATTTATACATGGGGATGAACATTTCTATGGCACATTTCTATGGTTCATGTTCTTCTGTAGGGCACAGTAATGTCTGCCATCCACAAAAAGCTCTACACAATAATGAAAAAGACACATTTGTCTAAATTAGACAAATAGAAGAGTTCTTGAAAGAAGAACAAACCTTTCTGACAAATGAGGAAAAATATATTCTAGCTTTTTATTTTGTCATACAGCATATTTTGGCTTTGTTTTCTATTTTAAATCTTCATAAGTCCTTGATGAATTAATTTATGATAGTGACCTTGGTGGGTGAATTGCACACTTAGTTTATTTTAAAATTTGCTTGATTTAGAGTGCAAAGAGTCCCCTTTTAAAGAGCAGCAAGTACTACCTTTGCCACATAACTCACAATGCATATGCCACTGCTACATCATCTTATGCACCTTATTTCTAAATTTATCTATCTTAATTTTTATATGTAACATTATATTACAGTTTCTCATGTAATAAAACATGGAATAATGGAGTGAATCAAACTAGGTAAGGAGATGAGGTTAAAATTTTAGTGATAAATCCAGAAAAAGAAGCAGAGGCAGCTTTTATGTTTAGGAGTACAGGAAGACACAAAGTCACTGAATGGACTAAAGTTGCTGAGTCCAGGATATTATTTGGATGCAGAGAACACAGCAGGATGGCAGGAGAAGAGTTACATAATAAGTCAAAGATGCTAATGATGTCAGGTGTGAAGAAAAAAGACAGAGAAAGAAACAAGAGCAGGAAAAGTATTTAGCTTCAGTACATTGGTATTATAAAGCTTGTAGTGCATATCATTACATCATTTTTCAGTTTAAACATTGGAAAAATAAAGGTTAGGAGGAACAGTCAGTGCCATACATACTTAACAACTGAGCTCTGATGATCCAGGTAATGAGCATCAAATTCTAAGAGGATTCTCCTTGTAGTGCAGTTCTATTTTGAGTCTGCTGAGAGAGTTAGAAATCACATTGGTTGGTGGGTTAACTCAGTTGTTGCTAACAGTGGTTAAAAACCCACAGCTTGAACCTCTCTAAACTTTTCTTCCAGTTTTTTGAACCTTCAGCAATGCATTTTCGAAATGACCCTCAGTCCAACTGAAGAAGAGCTCAAGATTTCAAGGAAATCACTCAAGGTCACAGAGCATTGAAGAGACTTCAAAGGATTTGTCTGTCCACAGGTGATCTCAGTTTTCAAACAGGGAATATTTTTATTGGACATTACCTGGATGCAAACTCTGGACAAATCAAGAGCTGCAAAGTTCTTAGGGATCTAATTAATATTTTCTTAAGATTTTGTACAATTATTGTACTACAGAAGTTCTTAAATTATTTGTTTAATTGTCAAAGGAAACAATGTTCATTTTTTCTAAAACATTTGTAAACAATTGAACGTTTACATTTATATGAAACATCAATAAAAGGGTTTGGGTTTTTTTAATAGAATAAGGATTGCTAAACTCAGCTGATTCTGAAATGGTAGAACTTGGCATAGTTTCAGTGAAAATCTAGGAGTTGTACTGATTTCCAGCACTTGAAATTGACCCAAAACAATGCTCAATAGAAATCCTATGAAAAGGAGCTGTAGTTCCATCATGTTTTAACCCTTTCATATAAAAGATAAGGGATTAGTTCTTAATTATTTTTAATTTAATTTTCCTCTTTGGGATGACACTTATAAAGAATGAGATACACGATGAGAAAGGAAATATAAGCTATTTTTTGTGTGCTTTAGCTGTTTGGTTACCACAGTGTAACTTTCTTTGTTGAAAGTCACCATTAAAGTACAACCAGACTAATAACAAGCAATTTCTTGGCAGGATCTAGAAATGGAGGAGTGGAATTTCAGGGAGTTTTCAAGGTCTAAAGCTGAATAGCCAGAAAGATGCAGCTTCCCATCAGGCTGAATGCAAACCTCCAGCTCCAGGGAACTTCCTGGAAGCAGGCCTTGATTACTGGTTAAGGAACAGCTTTTTATCAGCTGATTCTATTGAATTGCCTGTAGCAAACTCCCTAGAAATGTTTTCTAGAGCCAAAGAGCTGCCAGCACATTCAGAGTTTAAAGACAATCATATTTTGCCATTCTCAACATAAAAGTTACAGAATTCCTTCATTCACCCTTCATGTCCATGATCCTTCTAAGGAATGTAATTAGGAACCACATGCCTAATCAAGCCAAACCCAAGACCAAATTATTGCAGGTGTAATGGACATTGGGAAGAGTCAGAAGCACACAAAGAAGTTTATATGAAGCTAAATAAAAATTAAGGATTCCATCCTATTTTGAAATTTCAGTACAATAAAATTACCTCAAAACATGAAATAATGCACAGATTCAGAATATTCAGGAACATTTGGTTTGTCTAAACAAACATCTTAATTCCTGTGAGAAAATATTTACAGGCTAATTGATTCCAGTAAGTCACCAACTCTTTTATTTTATTTTCATTTTAACTATTCGAAGGCCTTGCTGCAGCTGTTTTCCTCCTCCTCTTTCTAGAGCTTTTACTAGTGGGTAGCTGGAGTGATGATGGGAAATCCTTTTTGCACACCCTGTTCTCTAACTCTGAAGGGCTTAAATGGGACAATTTAAGGATTCTACTCAATAATAAATATTGTTTGTACAGAAATGTCACATTTGCTATTTGCTTTTTCTGACTGGCTGCAGGCTGGCACTTGGATGTATTTGTAAGTGCATGGAATTCTATCTACATTTTGCTTTCAAACTAAAGTGGTAAAAAAATTTCCTATTTTCAGCCTTTTTATACTGTTCTAAGAAAAAATTAAACTATGCATAGTGGGCAAATATTTTATAATTTGTAAATACATTTTATTTTGAAAAAAGCAAATTATGCAGTAGGGACCCAGAAGTTATTTTTCAGAATAACTATACTTATTCTTGCTTTACTGACTAATTTCTATTTTGAGTACATTAATATCTGTTAGAATTTCCAGAGTATTTTAAAACTGGTTTATGCACAATATGAAAATTTTTAAAAGCTATGATAAAACATGTGACACTAAAGGAGCTAAATTTTGTATCTGGTCTTTGCTTAATAGAATTCTGAATACTAATTTTACAGCAGATGCAGAGAGTTACTAAACAGTGGCTATTTCCTTGAAATGTCATATTTCAGTGTATAAAATGGTGGTAACTTCCCAATTAGGAAGCTGCATCATCATCTTAAAATTGTTTTAGTAGCTCTTGGTGTTTAAAAACACATTTCAACATCAGCACAAAAACTGCTTATCTTTTTTCTCCAAAGAGCTTTTTTTGTGGATATGACAGAGAAGGGTTGGTTCTCCTCAGCTTTTTGGATGGTAGGAAGGGAATGTGTATTTTTCCTGTTACATACTTTGTAGAGACACAGGTGTAATCAATAATGTTAATATCGTCAAGTTATTTCTTAGAATAAATGCAATTACTTACAATTAATGTCACTTCTTAACAATCCTGGTTATGGTCAAACACTAATCAACCAAGCAAGACAGTAAAAGAGCAGAGAAATAGAAAAAGGTTATATACATATATGTATATATTTCTGTATGCATATATACATATGTATTTCTGTAGAAAATATAAATAATAAATAAATAATACCATAATAAAGAATATATATTTCTTTCTGTATCACAAACTGAAAGGAAATGAAGGGATATGGGTTTCTTCCAGTATTTTTGACTGTACTGCAATAGGAAGAGCAGAAGCTCAGGTTGCTCTTAGATGGGAATTCCTGTGTGTGAAACAGGGCACTGTGGGGAGGAGATGTGCAATTACATTGAGCTATTGCACTCTGATGCACATTATTTAGCACCAATGTCCCTTTCTGTGGATCTTGGTTAAAAGGATGCTCTGGTTTCAGCCCACACAAAGTGACCAAATGTAGTTTACATTCAATTTCAGCATGTTCTGCTTGATCAGAAGTGCAAGAAAAAGCCTAACTATGAACAAAATTACAAAATTACAGAATTATTTCATAGTAAATTAAAACCTTTGCTATAAATCTTTATTATTTTTGATCTGGGCTCTACACCCCATTTTTTTTTCATAATTTCTAAGCCAAATGAGAACCCAGAAGTTTTAAGACATAGTAACTATGCAATGGCACACTAGATCAGCCTTGAGATCATCCACTCCTGTTCAAAGGGTAGTCTTCCCCAGCAGCTAAAACAGGAGCTGCATAAACCCCAGAAATGTGAAGAAAATGTCCTGATAAAGGGTACTGTCCAGTGTTTTGATATTTTGATGCTACCTGTCAGGTAACAAACTCAAGGCCTTTCTCTCATATGCAAATAAAATTCAGAGGTGACTTTGTCATTTCTTAGTTCATTACATTCTTGGTTCTCTTCCAGTTCATGACAAGAGCAGCATTCCTCATCTGCCTTCTCTAATGAATTCATTCTTGCAGGATTTTCCTCTAATTGGTAATCAATCAAGGCCTTTCAACTCTCTGCATAAATGATGTCTGTCACCTAGCTTTATGGAGAAATCTGTGAAGGAAAAAGTCCTTATCCACAGTCAGAATGGGTAGGGGTTGAGAAGTAAACAGTTCTGCATCACTGCTTCAGTGAAATCATCCCTCAGCCAGTGCTGGAGTGGTGCTGGTGCACACAGAATGAAGCTCTGCAGCTCATTTCCAGGCAGCCCTTTGGTACAGCCCACAGCAACTCAGAAAAGCGTGTTGGAAGTAGAAGTTGGTGACAGAGCACAAATGAGACTCAGCCATGCTTTGACTCATAAACCAGAAAGTTTTACCAAGAGAAATGAAGGAATCCAAAGAAACCAAAGCATCTCCACAATTGTAAAGTAGGAAAGGGAATTCCATACTTATTGACAGTCCTTAAAGAACAAACAAATAAACAAAAAACTGACCAAACAAATTCTTACTCCTGCCCAAAACCAAATTATATGTGACTTTTCAATCATGGTTAGGGAAATCCCCATACCCATGCATTTAATGTAGTTCCATAAAAGCAGGACAATACAGGGCATCAAGGAATCCATAAACCATGTAACATGCATTTGTACTAAATCACTTTGCAGCACACTTGGCTGGTTCTCAAAGGAGTCATTAGTTCATGAAAACAGGATCTGGCCTCAGTTATGACTAGACTGTTTTAACCTCCATAAATAGGAGTAATTTCTAATAGTTTAAAGGTACTAAATTCTTTACATGCCTTAAGGAGCCAATAAACCTCCTCCAGGCCATATATAGTTACATATTTAAGTTCCCTATTAAAGCAAAGGTTTTTCTCCCCACCTCATACCTGCTTTGTTTATAATAACATTTTCATGGACCAGATAAAAATATTTTATAATTTAAAACTAAATAAAACTAATAAAGGAATACTTATTCCTGCTATTCCTATACATTAAAAAAAAAAGCTAGAAAGTGTCAATTGTTAGAAGTTGACTTTCCTAAGGGCTACAAACTCTGTGCCCTGATGTAAACTAGATGGAGTCATGGTGCTCCCAATTGACACGTGGGGAGTGGATGTGAGATTAAAAAGTGGGATCTAAGCAATAAAGTTACAGGTTTTAACATGAGGATGTTAAATTAATTAATTGTTTGTTCCATAGATGAGTCTGTTGGAAAGATTGGATAGTGATGATGAGACTGACTAGAAATGATCAGAAATAAGCTACTGCTTCACCCAAAATTCAAAATTCACTGAACTGAAACTTTTAAAAATAAGGCAGGAACATCTTTTTGTGTACAAAAAGTTTTTCCATAAATGTCATTAATGTGCATTCTCAAGTTTTAGTAATTTATAAATTCCCTGTGGGCTAAAACTTGTTCTGCTTCGCACACTCCACACCTTTCATTGTAAATGAGTTAAAACTATTTTATCTGGTACAGTCTTCACATAAAATCCAACATGAATTGTTTGGTATGAGATGTCTGCTTACAACTCAAATATATTCAAAAGTAAAAATAAATCAGACTTCATTGTTTTAATAGTAACTACTGTTTTTGTCAGGTGGATTTTTAAACCAATGAAGCTGTGAGCTTTACCCTTACTACTTTAAGGATTTTATTCTGATGTCACTTCCAACATAATAAAAGTGGAGTAATTCTAGTGAAGCAGACTGAGGAAGGCCAAAGTGAAAGGAAATAACTAGTGACATATATAATAAGCTGCTTTAAATATCAGCTTTTAAGACTATTTGATAATTCAGTTGTAATAGCACTGCACTACATAAACTCATATAGACCAACTATTACAAAAAAAATTACATAAATCAATTTAGACTGAGATGCCTTAAAAAAGACCTGCTAAAAAAAGGTAGAGTGGCCTACAATTTTCAGTAATTACTTAATTGCAAATGTATTTTTAAATGCTGTATTAAAAATGCCCATTTTATACTTTTTATAAAATAGTGAAAACAAAAAAAACCCCAAGCCATTATTTGTGTGCCCTATGAAGCCAGTATGAGGAGATTATAAAAGAGAACAAAGGAAAAAAACCCTCATAGGTGCAGAACTTAAAAGCCAGAACCATCACAGAAACAGAGTCTTTATAAGAAGCTCTATATAGAGTGGACCTATTGGTATTTCTCTTCTGCAGATTTTATAGCAGAAATTAACTTTTTATGTTTGAGATCTGTTCATTAACAGCTCACTATAGAGTAGTCACAGGAGTGTTATTTTGTGCATGAAATAAATTAAAACCACCAGGTAAATGTGCTCTACTCAGGACCAATAAAGAACAAACAAAGCTAAGTGATCTTATAATTCCAGCTGCACTACAAGTTAAGATCCACATGACTTTGAATGCCTGCCTTTATTTTAAGACTGGAAAGTAATTTATTCACTCACAAGGTATCATTCCTTTGTGGGCTGATTGTGGAGTCACCAATTTTATAATTGAACACCTTAATGTTCTGAAATCACCAGGAAAATATCCAGGTCAGTGATGTGCAAGCTAAGACTTTTTCTCCCTGCAAGTTCCATTTGAAGGTGCAGCAATCTCAAAACATCTCCCATGATACCCTTGCGAGGAAAAAAATAGTTTCTGGAGTTGCTAATGGGAAAAGAGTCACTGGAAGCTGTTCTGATTTTAGTACTAAAAGGAAAAGGCAAAACTGGATATTGTTATTCTACATTTCTGCAAAGGAGAGTTTGCTCTTTGAGATTATTCAAATAAATGTCCTTTGTGATGGTCTCCCAAAGGGAACACTGACAATTATAGACAAATTAAAACTTACATTTACCATCTGAGCTATATTCCTTATTGGTCACACTAACATTTCCTCAAAGGCTGAGAAGATGGAAAAGGTGTTGGCTTGATTGCAGAGACAAGAAGGAGCAAAGAGCCATTTTTTAAATGGTGTTGAAGGACAGGGAGGCTTCTAATTCCTTGACATCACTGGAGCAGAAGAAATGAAATAACACTTGGATCTGAGTGCAGTGCAAGCACGTGCTGCCAAGTGTTCTTGCACTGACATGTCATTGTCCATGGAAGCCAAGGTGTCACATGAAAATTAGCATCAACAAAGGTAAGCAGAAAGCACTCAAGTCAGCACAACTCTGTTTGACATTGCTCTCAAAGAAAAACATTTCATTCTAGACAGTGAAAAATTTCCTCGGAAATTATCAGGGCACAGCTTTCCTCTGTCAGTTCTCATTTTATTCTGCATTCTTTTCTAGGCAGTTTAATGAAAACTGGATAGGTTAGGTCAGCCTGTGGTGGCCAGGAGTGACACCACAAATGTGTCACTTTCTCTTAGGCCATTTTTAATACAAATATAGGTCCTTCTGTCTAACAGGAATTCTGAGTAATGTTTTTATTTCAGTGAAATCACATGCAAAACCTGTTTGGATCTGCATGACAGGACTGCACCAAGGCTGCTGGATGGATTCTCCAGTAGGGGAAAGGAAAAAAAAGGGCTGAGGATCTAACACACAGGAGAACTGGTTCCTGAACTAGAGAGTTTAAATTAGAACTGGACAGAGAAATGAGCCTGCCTTCCCTCCCTGGGAGATTTTGATCAGCACAGATTAAATCAAAGCATTCATGTAAGTTGTGATTTTATTCAAATCAATACATTAGTTATCAAAATTATTTCTTTTGTTCATTTTAATGCTTCTGGCTAATTTTTTTTAGGTTTGGGTACAAAGTGTATCACCATCCCTACCACACCTTCCCTAAAGTTTCTGGATGATTTTTCACTACAAAAAATCCTGAAAACATTCTCTAGTGGACAAAAATTTTGTTTGTTGAAGGGACCAATTTTCCACTGAAGAACAATATCACCAGAAACTAATCAGAATTTAGTTACCTATAACTCATCCAAGAGGCAAGAGAGTCAGGAAAGTAAAAAGTGACATTCAAGGCAGTTACTTCTTTCCTAATGATGGTACAAGGATCACTTCATAGCAGAATTAATGATAAAATGCAGAACACACATATCCCATAGAATACTATTCTTGGGATGGTATGCCTTTCAATATGAAGAAATTCAGAGGGTTCTAACTCCTTTAATTTGAGATAGCAGTTCCTGCTGCAAATTTAAAGATTAAACAAAGAAAATTGGAAGACTCTCAACACCCAATGCCATCCCCACACATCAGAACCATGTAAAAATGTAAAATTGCATGTAAAAATGCAGTAAAATGCATGTAAAAATGCAGCGGCATCTAGAGGAAGAGCCCACATATGGACCAAGAGGAGTGTGGCAGCCTCCCCAGGCTTTGCCAAGACACAAAATACAGTCAAAGGTGTCAGGAGACTTTCAAAAGGACACAAACCGAATGAACAAAGCACCACGAATGTGCCAGCAATGTAATCTGCTCAATCTGTGGGTAAGAGGAGGAGGTGCGGACAGTCATGCACAGCAGTGAGGAGTTGTGACGGAATTCCAGAGAATGGTTATAGCCTGATTTAGACAGCCAAAGGTCTTCTGTTCCAGACACTCCCTGACAGGGACCCAAGGCCTCATTATTGGTGATGAGCTGCTGCTGGCTGGGATAAGCTGGGACTCTGATTCTCTCATAACTGTGAAATCAAGCAGCCTCAGCTATTTCAGTCATCAAACTAGCTGGCTGAGTCTGCCAAAAAAAGGGTTTTTGTCTTAGAAGGTGTCCAGGAATGTTCCAGTTCTGTGAAACTAACTGGTTCACAGATTCCTTGCTTGCTGCAGTTCCCAGCAGTTTTTGATTTTGTTTGTTTGCTTTCCACTTCATTTCTAATAAAAATGATGGAAAGAACAGCAATCTCCATTGTAACCCATTGAGCTGTATGGAATAGGCATTGCTGTGGCTTTTATGACAAGGCTGTCCCATCAGCCACTATCATCCACTCAAGGCCACGGCAGTCAGTCTCAGCATTCCTTCCTCATTTCTGCCAAGTGTGGTTCCCACAATCTCATTCTCATTGTCTAAAGCAGCACTCAAGAATTTTTTCCAAAATATGAAGACTTTTATAATGCCAAAACCCCAAACCAACTACTTAATCTCTTTTTTTTCACATTATCTTTGTACATGTGGCTGAGTAATACAAATCATTGCTTTCTGACATTTTTGTCAGCTGCTGAATACATTATTCATGAATGTTTATTTATTACTGCTGAACCTGCTCTAGAAATAGTGAAATAATATCCACTAAGTAGTTTTAGTGTACCTTTTATTTTTATAAACCAAATAATTTGGGACTGTATTGGTTTTTAATCCAATGTGCTATGTTCATTTTAAGGAGGGTGTACTTTAGTTAGATTTTCATAAATGCCTTCCCACGAGGAAGCTGGACTAGCACATCTCCTGACAGCTATTGAAAAGATAGAAAGTATTCCAAAATATGATGCCAGCTATGTAGCTAAGGGCAGACAAGTGATCACCCTACATCCCATGGTCCCTTTTTGGGCACACAATTCAGTCAAGTCCTTATGTTATTCTAAATGTTGTAGTTTTGCAAAAACATGAAGGTACATATGCTGGGACAGGCCAAATTAAGAACAATTTGAGATATTAAACATTTCATTACCTTACCACTTCTCAAAACCAACAATTCATACCCAAGGCTATTAACACGGTTTTAATGGTATATATTTATCACATAAACAGTGGTTTATGCCCACCTTAGAGTGAAAGGCTTAGGAAAATACAGATTATCTCTGTCTTTATTTAAATAAAGTTATTACTTTCCATGAGCAAAGTGACATGAGCCCTTAATTTTTTATGACACATACAATATGGAAAAAAATTAGCATCATATATTTAATCTCTGTCACAATTTAACTGCTAAAACTTGAATTATCTGCTGCTACAAAGTGTAGGAAATGGCACCTCTGATCCTGCCAGTCAGTGAACTTTTCTTCATTAGCACCACACCCCCTCAGTTTTCATGTTCTTACAGTCCTTTAAGCAAGTTCTATATAAGAGAGAGGCAACTTAAAGAATGAAGATATTTCAAGTTTTCATGAAAAAGGCCAAGGCCACTTACAAATCCCCAAATTCCAAACAAGTGCCTGTCCAATGCACAACTCTACAGAAAGGAAACCCTCTGTGAAAGTGCCTTCATGATTGCATCCAAATACAGATATTTATAGTAAATCAAAATTAATTCACTGTTACAAAACCTTGTACTAGACTCCCATCAAGTTGATGCTGTCACTTTGTCTTAAAAATATTTTACAAATGACTCAAAGCTACTTTTTCATAATAGTTTTTTCAAGAGTTCATTTCTACCTTTCACTATTAAAATGTAAATGTTTTGATTGAAATTCTTATGAGGTCTCTGTAATTTATTGAATTTTATGTAACTTGTAGACACACTTATGTTCATCTGGTGTTTCAGTGTATGCAATTAAGTGCCCATAATGCTGGTCTATGAACAGAAATGCCAGGGTTTGCTGGAACCCAGACAGTATTTCAGGTCAATACCTTATTGAGTTGCTGCACTTAAGTAATAGAATAATGCAAGAGTTGAATGTATGTGCCAGTGAATGCACAGATTAATTAATGTCATGACAAAGTAATTATTCAGAAAATGTAGAGTTTAAATGTCTCCAGTCAGAACAATGTAACAGACAAATATGCTGAGAGGCCTCTAAACATCTTGTCATGCAACAGATGGATTAACAATAGCAATTAAACTCTCCAGCACTATTTCTCTAAATAGCATCTATGTAAAAAGCGTAGACTAATCTGTGGTGAAGAGGAACAGGAGAGCTGGGAGGTGCTTTTCAAAACTGAGAAAAAAACTGAATGCCCAAAATCTTTTACTGAAAAAAACCCCTACCTGATTTCTTACAGATTGTCAGAACCATATTTGTAAATTATAAATACACCAGGGCTATCTCATTTTATTGCTGTGGTTGTATGTTATGTAATGCAGGATATAAAAATGTGTTCAAGTACACCATGAAGCACTGATGAGTCAAAAGTTCAGCACTAAGCCAGCATCTGATTTCCAGCCTAGTTCAGCTCCCAGTCTGCCATCAAATCAGATTGAGATAAACTGGGGCTAAATAACACCCATTAACTTTGCTTGGTCTCTTTATGACCAGTATTTTCTCTCTGGAAATATTTAGAGAAATTTTAAAATGGAGTTGTCATTTTTCTACTGCTAAGAGCAAAGTGGTTCACTTCAGAAAGTGCCTTGGGTAACTCTCTGGCAGCAAATGTCACTTTGAGGAAGGTCTGAGCAAACATTTCTTTAAAGTGTCTTTTACATCTTGTTTCTATCTACTTGCCATCCATTTTGCACATTTGTTAACCCAGCTGCTTGGTCCTTTAGGTGCATTTGTCATTGTAGGGAAAGCAGTTTTGTGTCTCATCTATCAGCTACCTGCTGACCTACCTGCTATCAGCTCTCAAGGCTGGGTTTATGATGCTAGTTAAATATTAGTGCCATGACAGCTTAAACCTGCAGCTCATTACTAAGCAAAAACAGTTCTAGCAAGCCTAATTTAATAACAAAATGGAAGTTCCCTGTCCTTCTTAACCTGTTAAATTGCTATATGGCCTTTGTGGTGATACTTTCTAAATGTAGACATATGTATAGTCAAGTCACTTAAATTGTGAAGCCTTTTGGACACATGTTTTTCATGCTTCTGTTTAGGTACACCTAAAACATCCCTCCAGTGCTAATTAACTGGCAAAAATAATTTCCTGCAGCCATTATTATTATTATTACCATCCATTTCTTCACCTTTAGGCATAACTGACAAGTGGCACATTTCACCCCCAGTCTGGGGGCATATGGATAGTAAAAATAGAATATTTTTACAGTAATTTCTCAAGTTTTGCTTGAGTATAAGGCCAAGAAAAGGCAGAAAATGGGGGAGGATGAGGGCATCATCACATATAGAAAAAGAAAACAGAGAAACATCCAACAAAATTCAAAACCACCAAACCCAAATAGGTCAAATTCATGGAAGTCTGATCACTGGCATTACAGAATAACCTCTTATTTTGCCATCTCATATAATGTTTCTGTAGGGTGACATCCCTAGCACTGCAGGAATGGAGCAGGCAATGAACTCCATGATAATCCTAAACTAACCATGAAGACCCCCTGGGCAGCATTGTTCTGCTGTTTGGAATGAGAAAAAAAAAAAAAACAAAATACAGAATATATATATACAATCAGCCCATATTCAAAATTTCCATGCCAAAGAAATGCTATTTGGGAAAATAATTCTCAAGCAATTCAGGTTACTAAACTTTTTAGTTTTTGTGAAGGGAACAGTGTTCCTGCTTTAGGCTTCTTGGTCTTACATTTCCATCTCATTACTTCCTTGCAAATTGTGCAAAATTTGCAGTTGCCTACTAGCAGCCAAAAGCTGGTATCAAAGCCCTGCTTTAATTAACAGAAAACTGTACACAGGGCTCAGGGGCTTCACTCATTTTCCTAAGTAGAGAAATTGACAGAGGTACTTGTTAATATGAGAAGATAATTATGGAAACTCATATATAAACATACCTTTCACAGAAATTTTCACTTTGTGGCCTTATTAGAAGTGCTCAGTTCTACTCTTGCCAGCAAAGACATGAAAAGCCTGAGGGGTGAGTGGAGAGCATCTCTCTGCTGATTCCATTCAGCACTTCTGAGACAAACGCTGCATTTTTCAAGGGTTAGAAGAAGCAAATTTATTTCATGTGTTGGTAAATAAATTTTTACATTTAATGTAACATAGTCCACTTTCATGACACTCTTAAAATAAGGGATTTTCCATAGGCTTAAGCAATGTCAAGTTCCCTTTGTTTATTTTCATGGAGGATGAGAACTCCATATGGAAGTTTGGAAGACACTGGCTCTATAGCTCACTGGCTTTCTGCATGCCATTGAATTCCTTTAAATTAATTATAATCTCTCATCATCTGATTTACTTCCACCTGATGCAGCTTTCATTATGTAATTGTAAAAACCTGCATTGGTATTAAACATTTTTAGGATGAAACTATTAATGTGAATTTAATGTTCCATGCAGGATTGTGTATTAAATGTGTGTATTAAATATAACAGTAATTTGAACATGTTGTACTGACAGGTAGCACCAAATGCAGCAGGTACTGGTCATAGCTGTTGTTCACCTTCAGTTGTGAATTATTTACTATAACAAAATAAAACATAATGGTTTGATTTGCAACTCAGATTCTACTGGCTGCTTGTTTCAAAAGAAAATGGAAGTGTTCTCTGGTTTTTGGTCTCTACCTTTTTTATGGCTGTAGTCCTAGTGTGGATTTACATACCCCCCCGCTCCCCCCCAAGCCAATAAACTAATGTTTGTTCTATGCTTCTTGATTAAAATAAGAAAAAAACCACATCGTGCTGATGAACATCTGTTCAAGACAGTTAAATGCAGATTCATGTTTATTGTTTAATTTGCTGGGTGGGCTCAACATCACTGAATTCTCTGCCCATGGGAATTCTGCACCTATTGATATTCAAATAGGCCTGCATTGCTCACCCCTCACCCAGTCTGCACGTCCAAATATTGACAATTTTCTTCTACCACTGCCACACCTGTAGCTGCCATGAATAAGAATAAGCAACGTCCTTTGGAAAAAAGGCATTGATTATATCTATAAATAGGGTGAAGAAATGCAAATTAGTATCCATGTTGGAAACAAGGGGCTTTCTGAACATAAAACCTGAAAGATTTGGGTCCAAAGTACCAGACAATTTTCACTAATATCTTTAAAGAATGCTTAAAATTAGAGCCATCATTTCAAAAAGTCCACATTATTTTGGTCTTGTCCAGTTTTACAACATAATTATTTTTAGTAATAGAATTTTTCAGAAGACTTTTCAAGATAAACTACTTAATTTTACATCATTCCTGTGAGATGAATGCAAACGTGGTTGAGGTTTTGTTTGGCTTTTTATTTGTGGATTTTTTGGGGTTCTTTAGGTTTTTAGCTGAAGAGAAAACAAAGATGGCAGGGCCACCACTTCAACATGACAATCAGCATGCTATGCACTGAAAAATTCTAATTCTTAATAATTTAAAGTTGTGTATACATCTCAGATGATATAAGACATTCAAAATTATGGATCTCAATGCAATTTTCCAAACTATGATGAGTCAAGACAGAAAAAAAAAGAGAATTCATCACTTCCCTCCTTTGTGGCACATTTTATAGTTACCAGTAGACTCACAATAACCACACAAGGAACGCCAAGGGTTGTACCATTGCAAAATAAAATATTCTGCAGAAAAAAAGTCCACCTGCTCCTCTTTTAGCTGGAGTTTTCCAGCCCTCTTTTCTGTATTCAGCAAAAGCTGAATTCTGGTTTTAAGGGGGCAAAGGATAGCACTCACCTATCCAATGGGTGGATTTGCTCCAAGATTCAAAGTGAAGAGCTAACACACAATTTCCTCAGCCACAGTCCAGACTCAGGTGTAGCAGTGAGGACCCAATTTTCATCCCAAAGAACATCAGTTAAATAGTGAAGTTTCCAGTAAATGCACTAAACTCTATTGAGGACATTTCAGTTTCTATGCTGATGCAGTCAAAACTCTCACATATGACCTTGAGGAGTTAATGATTTCTCTGGAATTTACATCTGGGAAATCCTCACAGTAATGATTTGTGTCTCCCCTTCATACACTGTAAACTCTTCAAATCAGGGTCTCTGCTTCTAATGTTTATTTCACCAAAAATCCCCAATTAGCACCAACCCATCATTGCTCTCTGAGTCTCCCCAATATATAAATACACTAAGAATTATTTGAGTATTCTAAATCATGCAAGTCAATGTCAGGAGACATTTTATCTTGTTAAGGAGAATGTCAGGAGCCTCTTCATCCCACTTATTCTGCACTTGGTGAACATTCATCCACCTCACTGTGGGTAGAAACACCTCTCACTTTCAGAAGATATGATATTTTTATGCACACACTTATATGCAGCTGTTATTAAGAATGCAGTCACATCATTTTTTATTCTAATAGTGGGAGTACATAATCAGTTCAAGAGCTTCACTAGTAAGGAGAATTCAAGACAAATTATAAGTCATAGATAATTACTATTAATAGAAAATATGCCTCAAGGAGAATGGAGTTATTAGATAAACATCATTGCAGTGCTTAGTAGCTTGGGAGTGGATAAAAAGAAAGGAGAATGACTTGCTCTGGGATTCCTCCACCCTATAATAGTTGAAAGGATATTTTTTTAGAATCCTTTCTGTTCCTAGTCACATAAATGCAGATTTCCTTTAGGAGGCATGAGGAACCCCAGAAGTGCCACCCCCAGAGCAGTGCAGCATTTGGTACCTGCAGTGGGAGTTGTCCCAGCTCCTTGGCCAGAGCAAAGGCTCTCTGACACTGCTGCCCCAAGGGATCACAGCAGCACTGCTAGAAACAGCAATCACCTACCAAAACCAAGATTTCACGTACATGACCTGGCTGCTTTAAAGTGAATTTGCATAGAGGTGACACATTTTGCTGCTTTTTGCCCTGTACTGGATGAAATGTTTCCAAGCTCACTCCTCTTCTCTCCTGAAATTTCTTATAAAGTTTTTGTTTTTCCTTTTCTCCCCAACCCAGAAGCTGCTCAGGGTGTCTAACTGGGGCAGTTTAGCAGCAGAGAGAGGATCCCTGTGGGACATTGCCCTGCACAAGGCTGCTGGAGGCAGAAAAGGAGCACTTAGGCAGCAGGAACACGAGAGCTGACATTAACACTGTCCTCTCGGTGTTTTGTGAGTGAAAAACAGTCTCCATGGGAGCTCCGGGAATCACAATGCACATCTCTGCCTGTTCGAGCCTCTGACACATTCCATGTGACTTCCCAGACGCAGTTCTCAGCTTTTCTGCCAGCACAGCACCACACAGACACAGAACTCTGCCGTTGGACTGAGCTGCAGAGCCCAGCTTGGCACGGTTGGATCCCCCTCTGTGTAAAGATGTCTCAGGACATCTGTGAGCTCAAGGGGGAGGCAATGATGGCCCTCTCCTGCCAGCTGGCTGAGGGGCAGCAGGGATGGCAGCTATGAAACAGCTGCTGCTCCACCTGCAAGGGCCATGGTGGCAAAGCTGCCTCCTGACCAGTGGGGGAAGAGACAAATGTATATTTTCTAATTATGCAATTGCACTCTCCTGCTTATTTTCCACTTGGGAAAGCAGAGAAAATTGGCACAACTGGAAGTTTTGCTTACTAAGGCACACATGGAATCAGCATCTTGTACCAGAAACAGCAGTCACTCAATTCTCAACCTCTAACTAAAGTAATGACAAGAGTTATGACATCAAGTGATTTGGTGCACAAAAACTCAGCAGTGGTGTAATAGCAAAGAAATGACACGAGGAAGGATTCGAAGCCAAAGACTAGATTTCATTATACATATAACTGTTTCCTTTATTTGTCACAGCAATCAGAATTTGTCTTTGAGACACTTCAGAGAAGAGCTAGTTCATGAATCCAGGAACCTAGGGAATTTATTTATCCATTGGAGATGTGCCAGAGCAGCCCCGTGGCCATCACTGGCCACAAACACACCTGGCTGGAGATTTCAGTGTTGTGCACAGCTCAGCAGCTTGACTTGTGCCTGACATCACTGCAAGGTACACAAACAGGTACTCAGAGCAGAACCTGTAACAGCTGGTTTTGGTATTCACTGCACAAATATTCTCCACCAAAATACAGTGCATTAAGAACCCTTTATTGCAGTTTTGGACTGTAAAATACTTCATACAAACATAAAGTAGAAAGGTGTGACAACAAAGACTTAGGCAGCTTCAGCAATTCTGAGTTTTCATACTGCTTTCAGACTCACTGAGTGCCATCCTAAAATTCTCAGCTGGTCATTCCTAAAAGGCCTCATATGCAATAAAATGCTGTATCACACAGTAATAAGTTACCTAAATTTGCCCCTTTTAAATAAATATTTCTTTTAAAAGCAGGTTCTCAAGTCAAGGAAAACCTTTAGGATGGAATCTTGGGCAAATAAAACACAAAAGGAAAGCAAATAACTTTCTGCCAGCATCCTGATGACAGAAGCCTGAACAATGTGAATATGTAGAGAAAATGGAAGGATCCCTGTTAAGAAAAGTGAGGTGGGAATCATTAGATAAGGACTTAATATTTCTGAATGACCCCCCTTTAAATCAGGGGGATGGCCAGTCCAGTCCAGTCCATCTTTGGAGCTGTGCCTGTCAGAAGCTCTCAGAAGGTTTTCCAGCTCTCACTGTTGATGTTTGGGGTTGTGTTGCCAAGGGAGGAGAGCTGACAATGAAGTGCTGTCATTAAAACCACAGAGCCAAACTCTTCTTTCAGGAAACAAGCACCAATGTAACACAAAAATAGTTACAGATATTCAGGATTGTTTTGCTGTTGCTTTATGTATATTTAGTTGGCTTTCTTAAAGATGGGAGTATCTCTTCCAAATCTGATGTTTGCAAAGTACCCTCATAAGGCTGGCTAAAATTAGAATGAATAGAACTAGAATAAACACAATTTCATATTGGTTTTCATCTGTTATTATTTTCAGCTCTCCACTTAACTATGAATGATCATGAACAAAATTTATTTCTCTTACTAATGATACAGTCCTCTTACTCTTTCATGTGGGATCACTCAGATTGAAACACACTAATGAGGCTTTCAGAGCTGAGCTCACATTTCCCATTTTCTTTGAGCATTGCTTCAGAAAGCAGATTTGCTATTCGTGGAAGTAGAGAAGATGAAAAATGCACCCAGGGTGGGTCCAGGGGATGATCCTCAGGATGCACCAAGCAAGGATGGGGGGTGAGATGACAAAGGAGGCAGTGTGAGCAGCCTGCACCCTACAACATTCCAGCAATACCCAATGTTCTGTTTTCAAAGGTGCACACTGAGTGCGGACTCATTAATTCCTACAGAACCAGGGAGGTGATGAGCCATGCAGGCCCAGGCTACACCAGAATAATTCAGTGTAAACCCCACACTTCCAACAGGATGGGAAACAGAGAGACACCAGGAATGGGTAAGAAAGAGTCTCCAGAAGTTCATTTGTATGCAGCAATAGCAAAGCACTCTTGCTCAAACACAAAATAAAACCAAAACCCAGAACACTTACACAGATACATTTTTACTCCATAATTGCTTTTTGCTCAAGACAAAATAAAAGTTAGAATAATGACATCTTCTTTTAGTGTTATCCATAAGACAGCAGCAGTAGATTCATTAATAACAAGCAAGCTATACCTGCATGTTTTAGGTTGGGAAGCTTTTTCTACTCTTATTTGTATACTGGAAATACTTTCAAAAACATAGAATAGAGTGGTTAGAAATCAAAAACCCTACAGAAACAGTAAAAAAAAAAAGAGAATCAGAAACTTACACAGAAAAAGATTTAGAAGAATGCAGTCCTATAAAAGGGCAAAAATAAAAATCTGTGAATATTAACAGGAAGGCAGGAAGAAAAAATGAATACTAAACATCATTTCAAACCCTTGAGAAGGTGATTTCAAAGGAAACAGGGAGATAAATGGATGACAACATGCATATTAACGAGCTCAAAGCAATTCTCAATTACAGTTCATTATCATTAACCATTTGAAAAGTGAAAAGCAGATAAACAACTCAGTCTGCTCCAGCAGGAGTTGAAAATTGCCTGGCAAGAGATGCTTCCCTCACAGGAATTGTAAGTTAAGGCAAAGAGTGTTTCTCTGGATGTAACCCTAAGGATTCTGTTCAGATCATAAAAGAAGACCTGGGGAAAGGGGAATTGAGTTGCATTATCCAGCAGACAGCACACTAGCCATAATATTCTGAACCCTCTGTTAAATGCATCCTCCCATGCTGGCCTGCAATAGTAAGCTGTTCTGAGCACCGAGTTGCAGTGCAACTCCCCTGACCTTTCCACCTCCATTTCACCTTCCCATCTCTCACCCAGCCCAGCTCACTCTGAAGTAATGCCCTGTCAGCAGCTCCCAGGGGCTGCTGATTGTTTTCCTGGTGCTCACCACTGTAGGAACCTTCCCTGAGGATTGCTGACTAAATACAATTCCCATGCAACTGCATTCATGCTGGGCATCTATTCACAGCACACACATCAGAGGTTCAATGTCAAAAATTCCCTGCCTTGTAACTATAAAATGAATCACCTGCCTTGCTCAGATTAAGTTTTGGAAGGGACAAGGATATCAGAAGGGGGCAGGATTTAGAAACTAAAAGAGTGAAGAGACTGGTAGGGAAACTTTGGGAGCCAAGGACTCCTGTTACTTGCTGTAAAGAGTACAGTGTGCTCTGTTTGTCACACTGAGGTTTTAGAAACTCCTTCTCCTCTCAGGGCCTGTGACTAGCTGTTCTGGCAAGCCTAAACCACCACAATCTCCTTGGAATGTCTAGAGTTGGATAATTTGCAGAAGCCTGGAAGGATTTTGGTGGCCTGCTGGAGCTGGAAATGAAGGAAGGGGGATCATCAGCTCCTCAGCTTCACCATCTACAACACAAACAGGTTTGGGTGTTGGCAGTCTGGCATCAAGCACTTCTCTCACAGGGCCGAGGAGGCGCCTAAAGGAAGATTCTGGACACCCTCCTGCAAAATAACCAAGGGTTTGTCACCAATGAAGAGATCCCCAGAGTGCTACCTCGGAGTCAGGCAACAGGAGGGGTGGAACTGTGCCTACCCGAGGACCCTGCCCTCCCCTGAGAACCTGGCAAGGCTTTGTGCCTGGACGATGCTCTGGGTGTTCCTGTGTGGCACAGAGCATCCAGCTCCACCACCCACAAGGGGATGGGCCCTTCTGCCATGGCACAAGCAGCAGCTCCCAGCCAAAACTTCATTAATAGTGTAATTTATGAACCGATTTCATCTGTATTCAAAATTTATTCTTTCTGTGCCAAAGCTTCATAAATAAACAATTTAAAAGCCTTTTTTTTCCAGCAGACTTTTGACCACACAGAGATAGGAGTCTGATGAGTGACAATTTCTGTTTCCATCAGAATAGATCTATTTATGCCCTAACTGTCCCTACAAAAGTCTGTGACAAGAAAACAGTGGGTAAAAGAACTTGGCAAAGAAAGAGAAGCCTTGCAGTAATTTGGTGTGAAAACCAGAGAGGATCAATGCAGAACTCATTTTCATTCTTTTACTTACTAAATTTTATTTACAAACCTATAACTTCTGCTAAATTCTATGCATTCTTGATATTTTTCCTCTTTTGATGTTACAAAGTCTTCTGCTTTCATAGCTCCATTCTAGACAAAATAGGAGGCTATTTTGCTGGCCTCTAAATTTTGTAAGATTTTCGTAATTGGAGCTTGAAAGAAATTCATATCCTGACACTGGGTCCTCAGTACAATAACTACAATGAGTCCCTTGATGTGAGAAACATTCATTTTAACTCTGTAAAGTAAGTTGCTTTAAACTTTTATTGCCATCATGCATCTAGTATAGAGGGAATAAAACATTTGTTGAACACTAGACCATTACAATTTCTAGGAACATTTTATTTCTTAATCAAAAGCTAAGAGTTTGTGCAAACCATCAGAAATAGAAACTGTTTGGGTTTGTTTAATGGTGCTGTCTGATAAAGTTACTAGGCAAAGAATTTGTTCTGAAGATCCATTTCTTTAAACATTACAACATGGTTCTTTTTCTTTGTGGTGAAATCAGGTAACAATTTGGGTCTGTACAATACACACTTCATAATGTTTTTCTTACCAAAGCTGACATTGTCCAGTCCTGGTCAGAATTTCAGAACAAGTGCTAAGACTTGGAACAAAAAACGAATCTGTCATTCTGAAACCATTTCACTAATGAAGTTAGCAGCTTTAATGCCCAGTTCTACACAAATACTTCCAACACCTCTAAATGAGAACGATTTAAATTTCCAACTTTTTAATAGAGTAAGCAGAAAACTGCATGTATGTAGTTGTTCAATATTTGCATTTGATCACTAAAATTTAGGAATTGTAACCTGATATTTTGAAAGCATTTGAGTATTTCTTGAAATAATTTTTTAACTAATTACACAGCAGCTTCTGAGTGGTACATAAATCAGATTTTGTTTTACTTTTTAATTTGATGCTGGAAAACTATGGGATGCTTTCCCATAAGAATAATTAATTTCCCAAAGCAATTGAAATGCATGTGGTCAGCACAGGGTTTGGGAAAACAGAGCAGAAATAATCTGGATAAAGAACTTGAACTGCAACACTTGTCCATTTGTGCAGACATCCTTCAAACACTTTAACCAGAATTAACCTGTTATAAACTCTTTGATGAGAAGGCCTCTAATGACATTTCTTTTAGCAATTAGCAGTACCTCTTCTGAATTCAAATGTGTTTAAGCAGGCAGGGCTAGGGTAGAAATCAGGGAACAGAAAGCACACAGAAGTTACAAAACCTATTCAAATAATATACTCATCTTTTAAAGTACCTCCCTATGCACCAAGTCCAATGTATTCAGGTAGCAATTGACAGGAATGGTTTAAAATTACTTTCTGAAGCAGAAATTTTGATATAGAAATAAGAATTAACATAATTTTTAATTTGTTCTTTAAGCAACTTTCCACTTCACTTACAGGAGACCTACACAAATTCACACAACTCACTGGCATCTCACAAATTCATGAAGTTTCATTTACTCTTCCTTGCAGCAGTGTGTCTTTCATGACTTCTGGCCAAAAGGGTGGTATGGGGAAATCACACAGCTTTTACCAAAGTCTCTACAGAGCCCTCAACAACAGCTACTGTTCTCCTGTTCCTAAAGTCACTATCATACATGGCATTAAGAAAATAAAAAAGGGAAAAAAGTAATCTATAATTTTTTTCATATTCAATTCTTTTCCTGCAGCTTTGATTAACAAAGTTCACTATTGAAGGCATTTTCTGCTTTATTGCTCAATATTACAACCATGCTGTATTTTTTCATTTCAGAAGACATTTCAACATAACATTTACTATTGAAAATGTCTTGATGACTATCAAGCCAACAAAAGTTTCACCATTAATTTCAATAAGCATCAGCCTTCAAATTCATATTAAGAGATATATTTTGCTGATGTGACGGTAAGCAATGTGATTAGGGGGGCATATTATCCACTGTTCATTTTAATGAATAGCTATTGCAATAAAACATTGGGTTTAACTAAAAGCTTTGATGTCATCAGCATCCATGAAAATGGAGCACAACAAATGTGTGAATGGGAGACCTCTCCAATCTGGAAGTTAATTTGCATGACATTATGACCTTGTTTGCATAGCAGAATATTAAAATATTCCTTTTAGCAAATACTGGCATTTTGAATACCCAGGAAATGCCATGCTGAGATCTTAATAGGTTATTAGTTATATTTCAGCTTCCCCAAATTTCTTCCAGATGGGAGTAATAAAAGAAAAGAAATCCTTATTGTGAGAGAAAGGGTAGGATTTTTTCCCTTTAAACATCCAGAATAATGTTAACATATATTAAGAGACCAGTATATGAGAGACTGACAATATAATCTATTGTCAGTCCTCCTTGTTAATATTGCACTGTATTTTATAATAATACATGCTATCATTTTCTGTAAGAATGTCTGTTGTTCAGGATAAAATTATTTCCTTTATAAAAAGCTGAATTTTTCTTATTATTATATTTGTTAATGAATGAGCAGAAGGAAGTAAGGCAGGAATACATCCATCAGCACAAAATCTTCAGCACTCAAGTAAGCAATAATGCCTTATTACCCTCAAAGACAACTGAAAGGAAAAAATAACCTTGGCTCACAGCCCTGGCCCTCAGTTACCACTTTGGGCTGCCCTCCCCAGCTGCTGACTGGAGAGCAGGCCCAGGGCTGCTCCAGGGACAGCATGGAAGAGGCGCCTGCGGCCAAGAAAAAGCTGAGCTGCTCCCAATGATGGCAGCAGCTGCCAACATTCCCAAATGGATCCCTTCAGCCTCTGTCCCATCCCACCTCTGATGGGGACAGACTTGAACTTCTCCAACAGGAAAGCCAAGAAAGACACAGCAGATGTACAATCACATTTAGCATTTGGGGTAAGTTTTATTTTTATGTACAAAAGTCTTTGTTGTTAATGGAATCTAAGCTTCAGAAATATTTTCAGAAAATATCATAAATCTCATCAATCCTTCAGTTCTATACATCATGTCACTGCACATGCATATAGAACTTGTGCTTGGGAACTCATCAGAAGATTCAGGATGAAAAATATTTTTCCTAAATGCCCACCTTCCAGACTATCTCTTTGGAAATCATTCTTTCAAAACACACAGGGAAGGAAAAAAAAATTATGATCAAGTTAAGCATTCCAAACTGCCTCAAAAGGGGACATAAATATCTCAAAAGCAGGCAGAAGATTATCTAATGGCAGTCCACAGCTAGACTCCTATTTTCATACAGAGCTATCTGCTCCTTCAAAAAGAAAAGAAACCAAGAACAGCTCTTGTTTTCTCTGGAAAATAGTACTTAAATAACAGTCTGTTCTTTTCAAGAATTTAGAAGTGTAGAATATTCCAACTGATGGCCAAAAGGTTCTTGTTTCTCTATTTATTTTTTGCTTCTATTCTCTCCAATATGTTAGTATGCTGCTATTAATGAAAGTGTTACAAACCACTGTATGATTCTGTGATTAGCAGAACTGCAAAATCAGAGACAAGTGGAATCAAAAACCAGGTGGGTCATTCCCAGTCCTTGGATTGGAGGGGAGTGCAGAGTCCCTGGCAGGGACAGCCCAGGCACAAGGGCAGGCTTAGCCCAACCCCTTTTTAGAAGGACTCACACATGGCTCAGACATGCAGGACACCAAGGGAGTATGGAATCTCTGACATCAGACTTCTATGTCCAGCTTATATCCCATGAGATTTTCCAGATATACAGTCATTTCACCTACAAAAAAATATTTACTGTATTCAGGGAAGGGGATGAGCAGAGGACAGAAATTGGAAGGGAAATCTAAAGCTCTTCTCAGAAAGCAGAGGTTCTGACAATGGGAGGACAGGGGCCCCAGCCATTGCCAGGCTGCTGACAGCTGCAGGGCCATGCACCAGCCTCTCTGTTTCCCTTGTACTTATTTTCCCTTTTCTTTTTCTGCTGTGTTGTTCTTTCCCTGTGCTTGTTGCCTTTGCTGCTTTCTAGACTGTTTGGACAGTGTCCAATCGCCAAGTGTCAAACCTATTTGACTGTGAGATCTCCCCTTCCCTGGGGAAGGACAGAGCCTAGGCTGATATAGGCTGCTCCTCTGACCTTGATGTTAGAGAGACCATCTTGTGCTAATTGTCTGGAAAAAAATTTTGAAAAGTATTCTTAAGTTACTTCATTTTCCTAAGACTGACAATGCCACAGAATGATCATGTCCATGTAGGACATGGAGCTGTCGTTCAAAGGCAAAACCCCTTTTTATTCATTATGGGCACAGAGATAAATTCTGAATTTTTTAAAGAAAATAATTGCCTGTAGCATGTGCCAGCAGGTCTGAGTTTCTGTAACAAATGTGATAAATCCAAAGCCCAGCTCTTCCCAGCACACAGGCACTGCCTTTGAGGAGTGCTGCAGGCACTGCAGGGGTGAGGCAGTGCTGGGGAGCCCCGGCTGGGTCTGAGCAGAGCAGGAGGTGTGATTTACAGCGAACTCAAAGCCCTGCTCTTTCCCCATCATCCCAGGAGAGCTTGAGACCCCATTGTGCCTGCTGTGTGCAGCACAAGGGACTGGGGGTGGCTGGGGGTACCCAGGGGTCAGCTCCTGCCAGGCTCTGGGGTCACCTAAGAGTGCTCATCTCCCAAAGATTTCCTCTGGTGGAGTGTTATTGGGAAAATGCACCTCTTAACACCTGAAATGAAGGAATGAAAGGTCAAAGAAAAGTAAGTGGACTATTTCCCTTAGGAAAAGGGGAAAAAAACCCACCCTTAAATGGACATGGCATGCCATGGCTGCTTCAAGGCTGCTGTGCTCTGCAGTTCAAGCTCAGGGCACTGGATCCAGCCAAGCAAATGGCATTCAGCTGCTGCTGTATTTATAGTGGTACTGAAAAGGGGACCAGTAACACGCATGCTGCTTCTGACTTCTGGAGCAATGTCTGAAAGAAAATAGTGAGACCTTTTTTTGTGATTTTTAATGGAAGAAGACCGTTCAACTTGAAAAGGAAGGACTAGAGCAAATTTAGTCCAAAGACAATTTGAATAGGGACTACAGAATTCAAAGGTAAACTATAGGAAGGTCACTTAGTAAATTTTCAAGATTTGGATACTTCATAAAGCCTCTGAGGTTTTGTAGACTACTGACCCAGCTACTTTCAGAGAAAAACACATTCTGATTGAATGCATGTTGAAAAGATACCTTGAGCAGAGTGCAATGTTGTACTCTTTTATCAGTGACCTGAAAATGGAGTCTTGGCTGCTGCTTCCTGCAGTGCTACTGAAAGCATTATGCCCACTTCACATCAAAATGGACAAACTAGATGGGCCATAAGGGCCCAGAAGGCCTGGAGCAGTTTGTGTTTGGTTAGCAGGTATGGCCAGCATGCTTGGCTTAGTAATGTTCTACACTGAGCCCAGGAATTTTACAAATAAAACAGTTTTTTTAACCTTTTTTAAAATTTTTTTTCATTAGAAGAAAAGAATGAAACACTGAAACCATAAATTCTGCAGAACTACACAAATAATTTGAAAAGTTTTGGCTACATGAATCTGTAAATCAGCAAAATCAGTCACAGACATATGGTTTAACTTCATGCAGAAATAGATGTAGATTTAACTTCATGCAGAAATATAATTTCATGCATTTAGAAGGAGAGATTACCATTTTCTCTCAGAAAAAAACAAAATGTACAGACAGTTCTTTCTGTTTTGATGGTTTTCTGCAAACTGCTTAGTTGAGACTGGTAGCAATGAAAGAATTTGTTTTTCCTTTAGCAACCAATGAAGGAGTTGCTTGACAGGAGTTTGTTTTAGAGAACAAAATATGAACATCCTTATTTTTACCATGCAGATATTTAGTTCCTTCTGCTGGGCAATCCAGTCATCCACTTACCCAATCCTGTCTACAGGTAGTGCTAGATCTTGTCTGGGATACGTTTGTTACAGCAAGAAGCCAAAGACTTAAGGGTTTTGGCTGAAATAATGATAATTTCAGATTTATTTGGTCTGTAGTAAACTACTCAGTGCCTAATGATGAACCTAATCATCAGTACCTAATGAACTGACCTAATGCTACCACTGCCATTTAGAAGCAGATATTAGATATGGGATATCAGTAGAGTTGGTGACAGCTCCCATCACTCTCGTCTTCTCTTTGAGTCAACATGTGTGATTTTATCAATGCATGGCATGCCACGTCCATTTAAGAGGTGGGGTTTTTTCCCCTTTTCCTAAGGGAAATACTCCAATTAGTTTTCTTTGACCTTTCATTCCCTCATTTCAGATGGTACAGAGGTGCATTTTCCCAATAACATTCCACCAGAGGAAACCTTTAGGGAGATGAGCACTGCTGCATCAAGGCATTGTGAACAGAGCTCAGCTAGAAGTGCTGTGTGGGGACCAAAGTGAGGTTCTGTACTGAGTCCTGTTGTGACTTAGGACCACTTAAAAAGGGAAACTCTACAAATTTGATTCAGGGCCTTTGTGGAACACCCATTTCCCCTCCCTTTGAAGGGTGCCCGGGGGAAGCAGAAGCTCCCTCTGAGCTTCAGTCACTTGGCCTGAGCAGGTGCATCCGATTTCAGACATGAATTCTGCCCATGGTTAGATAACACATCTGAAACCCAGAGGCTCTGCTGCCTTGAGATGGCCATTCCCCCTCCCCCCAAGCTTATATATAGCAAGAATATTTGTGTGTTCTGAATCATTATTTTTCTTTGAAACATCTAAAAATACTATTGCTGGAGGAAGCCAGCCATTTGAACTATGTATATTTAGTCTTCTCCAGCTGCTGGAAATGCTGATAGGATTTGAATTTATCAGAAATTTGGTTTAGGCTGCAGGTTTTTTTCTTAGCAACAGTTGCTATGCAAATTATTCAGAGAGTTTCTGCTGCAATTGATGCTGGATAGAGATTTGGAATATCAGATTCTTAAAAATCTTTGCTGCAAGACACCAAGTTCTTAACCTTTCAATTTGCTGAAATTTGACAGCTGTATAAACAGAATCACTTCCCTTTCCTCACTGCTCTTCAGTCATGGAATCTTAATATTTTCTTGATAATACATAGAAAAATTAGTTTCTAATCTTCACAGTATTACACAAGAGAGCAGTCAAACAGAGATGAAATTGTCTTTTTCTCTACCCTTTGGTTACCACAGAGGGCTCAGTCCTTTGTAAAGGAGAAAACATCATTCCTGCCTAGTGACAGTGCCAGACTTGAGGGAAAAATGGAGAAAAAACAGAACTCCCATCTAGCATTATGTCTATTAACATCTTTGTGAAGTTTGGTTCAATTTTGCATTCACTGTACAGAGACATAATTCAAGTCATGACTATGCTGAATCAACTGTTAAAACAGCACAATGGAAGTAGGAATAAAACTATCCCAAATTTCCAACACACAATACAAGTCTGTAATAAAGAAATACTGATCATCTTTTTCAGGTCGTCTCTTGAAGGAGCTGAATTTCTATTATCTGCTACTATTTCATTTATGCAAAAGCATTGAATATAAACCCTCTTGTTCTGCCAAGAGTGCCAGTGGGGGAGCTGACCTAATGCTACCACTGCCATTTAGAAGTAGATATTAGATACGGGCTGAGTTCTAATCATATTTCAGTCCAGTTTAAAAGCAAGGATTCAGTGTTTGAGGCTCTGGGTGAGTTAGAGCTATAGTTCAAAACTCAGTCAAAACTTGTCTTTCAAAAACCCCATGAAGTTAATACAAGAGCATTAATCACTCAGAGATTTTGTGTTCAGTCTAGAACAAGAAAATTAACCACTAACATGTTGAGCTCATACACATAAGAATGTTTCTAGAGCTACATATCTCCACAACCTTGCCTTAACCTAGGAAGGGGATGACTTAGACAAACTTTTCAGCTCCCTGAGAAATTTTATGACAAACATTATCCCTTTGCTCATTCTACTTTAATAAAGGGGCAGAGCAGATCATCACCAGTGACCTATTGATACATCCTGAGCCACAAGGAAGATGTGAGACTTCCTACCCACCTGGGAAGATGTGAGAACTGCAGGTCTGTGGTTATATTGTGCACATTGCTACAACTCTGATCAGCTTAGAGGAAACCTCTAACATTCAGCTGGACTCAGGGGCAAGTCCAAGCTGCATCCAGAGGAGTGACTAAGGCAAGGAGATGCTAGGGAAAAAGCTAACCCTGCCAAAGCTAACTAGGAGGTGAAGAGTCAGAAATTTACAGAGATCTTCAAAAACTGAACAGAAGTTGGGCTGCTTGGAAAATTTCCCCCTAAGTTCTAGTTCTGTACCTCTGCTGGGTGCATTGATATTGTATAACTGGGAAGTTTGAGCTCAATCTCTATATGCCCTTCTGTAATCCCTGATTACTTCTGCAAATGTCACACTGATTAGCCAGATTCTTATTGTCAGAGACTTGTGCATTTCTGTTTTGTGTAAACAATCAATGAGCAAGGAGTCCTCTTCCAAGGGCATGGTAGGCAAATACATTATGTAATATCTTACATTAAAGAAGTGGAAAGCATAGCACTTGGGATGTTCTAAACTCTCCAGCTAAAAATGGTGTAACAGAAAAAAAAATTGTTATTGTGAAGAGAAGGCTGTAGATTTTAATTATTGTGTGAAGTAGCGTGCAGTAGAAGCAAATTGACAGTTTAGTTATTCCAGTCCTCAGTGCCACGAGCCATTGTGGCTCAGCAGATGGGGCACTCACTCAGCCTTCTGTGTCAGCTGGGGAAGGTGGGCCTTGGGAGACACCACAAAGAGCAGCACAGGAGCCTTTTGTACAGGTAGCTCAGGGAGAGGGAAGGGGGTAACATCTATTGTAGTAACTTCTTTGTAAGCCATGAGCAATGAATTTACTCACTGAACTGAGCTAACAGACAAAATGTTAATAAAAGCTTGCCTTGGGCAACAACTTTTTTTTAAAAGAAGTTCTATTGCCATCATCTCTGAGCATTAGAAAATCTTCCTCTGACTATTCAGCAGAAGGTTTGCTCTGGTGCCAGGAGGGCTGCAGTGCCACTCGTGGGGTGAGCACCCTTGCCTGGGCAGGGTTCATTGCCCCTCATGTCAGACGTGCTGTGAAAGCAGCTCCATTGCCTCAGCAGCTTGGGCTCCTTTAGGGACAGGGGAGAACCAGGCTTGGTCTGGGTACAGCTTCCCCCACTGTGGGCAATTGTCCGAACCAGCAGACAAAACATATCCCCTAGAAATGAGTCTGTGAGGGAGTCTAGCTGGGCAGCTCAGATAAGGCACCTATTTGGTAGGGAGTTAAATTAGGTGAGGCAAAATTCCCTACCATTCCATCTTCAGTCTCAGTCTAGTGCATACCTGAAGCCATAACATATGGAAGAAGTTATCAGACAGATCAAAAATGAGTATTTTAATACCTGGTTTTGAACACTGAGTATCACCAGACAGATTCCTTTATTCTGCTAATTCCTAATATCAAGGTAGAAGGCTTTCCTCTGTCTCAAGAATTGTCTGTTCTATTACAGCTCTAGCCATTAACATATTTCTGATAATTTGTTTTTCCCAGGAATAAGCACAGTTCTTTGAAGCCTTTTGCTGTATTTTAGGTACACCGTGCTTCACAGACAGTCACAAAACAGGGCCTCTCACTAATGGGTTCTTTGGATGGGTCACCAGGCAAAAAAAAAAAAAAAAAAAGAGGAATATCCACTTGCATTGTGTCCCCTTACACAATAAGGATTTATTTGTGTTCTCTGAGTGAAGAGTAAAGAAAATTACTCCCTCTTTCTTGTCTGGGCATAACTATGGTCATTTAAGACAGGTAAAAAGAACTAGATAAGTTTGGCCATTGAATTTAAAGTACAGGTCTTCTGTACAATATGTATTTTATGCTATGGAAAACCAATTTTATCTTCAGGATTATTTCTAGAAGCACAATATAAAAATAAGGAAAAACCTACAGGTATATGTTTGAAGTTATAATATGGTCCCTGGAAAGACTGAAGAAAGATAAGCCCAACTTCACATAAAGGTCACAGCACAATAGGCTGTATTTATTTAAACATTTATTCACTTTTCTTTTCTTGTAGGAATTAAAGTGAAGTATTATCTGATAACTTATTATAAGTGAACAAGCTAGATAAAATATTATATAGATCATTATCACGTGGCAAATTTGTGTTATTTTAATGACTTTGCTGCTAGACTGTAGGTTACTAAGATTCATAGAGAGATTTGAAAGCTAAAGTTGATTTTCCACCATAAAAGACCCTTATTCCATCCTCCTCTCAACCCATTGCTTAGATACCTCCTATTTTGTCTTTTTACATAGCCTCAGCAACCCCAGCCTAAGAAAACTAATTGCTTTGCTGTTTTTGAAATTGCTGTGAGCATTCCACTGTAGAGAAGCTGCTTTTCTAAAGCAAACATATATGAGTTTCTGAGATAGAAAGGCTTCAATTGACATCAGAGGGCTTTAGAATTGCTTCTTACTGTTCACATACTTTTTAACAAGGCTGAATTCCCTTTGTAGAAATCATTAGTGCAAAATTCTTCAGCAGTCTATATTCACTTCAGTCATTTCAGTTGCTGTTTATTCTGAAATGATTTAACATTCCAAGCAAATGAAGGCCTGCTGCAGTAAAAATACATCTTCTTTCTGTGCCTCTCTGTGCCACTGCATGCAATAAATCCAGAGAAGACAGAACAGAATCAGAGCAAGAGTGACTCAAACCACAGCCACTTTTCTGATATGTTCATTCCTGACCACTGCTGCTGCTTGTTTTGCTGATTTAACTGACAGACTTGTGGTATTTTGCATCTCTCACTCCCTACCTGTTTCTGTAGGAGGCAGATCAATTTATCTGACCTTAATCTCATAGCTCAATAAAATGCCAAAATCCTAAGCTAAGGAAGTGAATACATTCTCCAATTAAAAATTATTCTTTTCTATGCAAGTGTCTCTGGTGAGAATCTGTTCCCTATGATTTTCAACTCCTCAAGGTAGGTTTGGGACAATATTATGTCAGACCTTCTCCACCTTCCACAGTCTATTGAGCCAACCTGACTGATACGGTCCTGACAGCTGCTATAAACTGAGAAACAACTAAATCCTTCCCCAAATCTCCTAACAGAGATCCTTTCTGCCAATGGCAGGCCCAGCCAGCCCACCCTGCAAAGCCCAATAATGCTACCACTCTGAATTTCACAAACTCAAGGCACAGGAATGGAGGGGGTCAATCTCACATCTTTTACCTTTTTACAAGCACATTTTTTGGCAGCCATCAGCTACTGAATTATGTACAGACCTGAAGAAAGCTTTCATTTCAGGATAAAATCATAATATATGTGAAAATCTAGAAAGAAAAAGAAACAAAACCATGTAACACTTCTCTTATATTAGCTTTATTGGATTCCTACTGAAAAATTCTCAGAGACAAGCACAAGCCCACAGAGCAGTGCATTTAATGTTTTCAGTATCTGATAACCAACTACTTAAATTATGAGCCAGACTTGGGGAATAAGCCAGAGACGTTTGACATGCAAAGCAAAGAGGGAGCTGAGCACATCCATTTCCATCAGCATTCCTGCAGCACAAATTTCAGTTACCTGGAAACAACTCCTGTGGTGGTGCACAGCCCATTGTGGTGCTTAATGCAGCTATGGAAAACACCAGTGCTGTCCTTTGCAGCTGGAAAAAGGCTGTTGCTTGCAGGGCAGGACAATATCAAATAGAAAACCAAGAGACCCTCAAACAACTTGGGATGGAGGGAAAAAATTATTCTCTTTATCTTCAGTTTCTTTAAACAAAAACAGAGGAACTGAAAAAAGGAAATCTGACTCTGGAAATTTTCAGTCTTCAGTAAAGGTGTGTGTGAGAGACAGAAGAGAATTCCTCTGAACTATCTGTTCAACATTTTTAAATGCAACAGTTCCTGTTATTTCTCTGCTCTTTAAACTGCTTTGTCACAAGAGGCTGTCCTACACTTGATAAATTCCACTTTAATCAGCAGGTGCCTTAATTTATGACTCAGAAGAATAAAAAAAATTGGTTAATCAGTCAAAAATGTATATAACCAAATAAAGAAAAACTCATGGAACCTCTGGGGCACAGTGTCTGGAGGTGATTAATAATTAAAGTTCCCATTTTCAAAGGGAAGTTTTATTCTTAGAAGAGACTAATTTTCCAAACCAAGATTCCATTTTCCTCATTGCTTTAATATCTTCTTGGAGTAAGAAGAAATGTTATTCAAAAAAATCACAATTCTCAAATAAAATGAAAATCGAAATGCATTTTAGTACCAACACTTGCTTTCCTGAGGTCAATGTGGAAATTGTCACTTCCCTTGCTTTATGTACTTCAAAGAAGAGGAGGCTGATACTGTACAGGAATAATATATTCAGAAATTAATGAAATTAACTAATAATAAACACTGTAAAAAATATATTCTTACTTGTCAAAATGGCCTCCATCTTAAATCAATGCCCATAGCATAATATTTGCAACAATGCCATTCACAGCTCTCCCTGATCTCTCACTCCATACAGAGATGTTTGAGAACTGAGATGGATGATTAAGGACTGTGCTCCCATTGCAATATAAAATCAGATAAAATAAAAAAAATAGGTGAGGTAGAATATATTTGATACATAGTAAAGAAATCAAGATGCTGCAACATTTTCTCCTGTCTGCAGAACAGATTAGCAAAACTGTGATAAACTATCCCTACCTGAAAAAGAATCCAGTTAACAGTTTCTAGTGGACCATGGTCAATAGAAATTACTTGTGGTTTTACTGTCCAGAACTCTAACACCTAAAACTCTGTGACTTAATGAAAAGCACAGCATAACCTTCAGCAGTAAACCTTTTTCAGAGAGAACTCGTGTGCTTAGACTGCCAAGTGAATTTAAATACCTTCCCAACAGAGAAACACAACTTCCCTGTGTGGAGTGAGCAGGCAGCAGCTCCAGCCAGCTCCTCCAGCCCAGCTCTCAGCCCCTGCACCGAGCACCAGCTCTGCCAGAGGGCCCTCGGGGCTCACCAGCCTTCCCTGGAATCCCACCCCCAAACCCAAGGCAGGACTGATTTCCTGTCCCCAACACAGCACATCCCTTACTGGATACTGCTTCATCATCCCTGCTAGAAATTACTTTTCCCTGGAGCTTAGGGAGAGGCTTCTGCAGAGGAAAATCTCTCCTTTGCAGTGTATCGGGCTGCCCCAAATGGCAGGTATTTTCACAGGACTTGTTCCCGAAGGAGGATAACCTCCCTACAAGGTCTTTACTCCTCTGCTTTACCCATCTCCCCCAGCTGAGCTCTGCACCAGCAGATTAGCATGCACAGCATCCCCTTCTGAAAAGCAGAAACATTTCCAGCAAGGGCACTCTCTGAGAGTTGGTCTGCTAAGTGGCTTTGCCTTCTCCTTAAAATATGCTTAAAAGAAAGTGGATCTCAGCAAAATAGTTTCCCTGTTATTCCTCTCCCTGTGCAATGTATTCAGAGCCAGGACATTTTTAGACCCTCTCCTTTAACTCCTGTGAGTTTGCACCCAGCCCCTGGTTATGGAGGAGATGTTGCTGCAGGCTGAGGCACCAGTTCAGAGCAGGCAACCCCTGCCCGTGGGCTCTGCCAGCAGACCCAGCCTGGGAGCAGCTCTCTGCCATCCCCTCAAAGTCAGGACAGTATTGGCGATCTGGTGGCTGCACATGGCATTAGAGTAGGCTTCAGGTCCTGCTGGATGCTACTCTCTACCTGGGAGAAATAGTAAGAGGAAATTTATTGGCTCTGTTTAGTCTTTATGTCCTAATTAGCAATCTTCAAGTGCCAAAATCATTTGCCAGGTCAGATTTCACCATACAAAGTACAGTTTCTGGGTGGGTTCAAAACCACTGCTGACTTTAACTATCAGAGGTTGTTTTACTCTTTTCTCACACCAAGAAGAGACTTCACAATTAGGTTCTGCAGCCAAGGCTTTCTTGTCAAAGATAAATTCAACTGTGACCAGCAGCTATTACTATTAATTTATAATAATTATTTTTATTTTTCAGTAATCATGGCTACAGATCAGATATTCATATCCATTTGCTTTCAATTAAAAAATATCAAATGAGGCTAACATTTACGGACTTACATTGCTACATTTTTACACACATATATGTGTTTTGAATGTCTCATCCCTGGAGATCCAAAACCCAGCTGGATGAGTTCCTGTGTCACCTGCTCTGGGTGACCCCTCCCTCGCACTGGACAATCCCCAGAGGTCCCTTCCAACCCCAAGGATTCTGTGCACATGCATCCTGCAGCTCCACATCCACTTCAAAGAGCAGATACTGACCAAGACTATTCAAAAGACAATTTTTCATGCACAAAGGTACAACAGAATCATGTAATGGCACAACTGGATTTGAGCTACTAAAATTTCATCCCAGCAGAAATATCCATTTCTTCCTTTGTCATAGAGTATGGATTATATTCTGTTAGATTTAACTACAATTTGAAATATTTAAAATCCTTTACACAATCCCTATGAATTTTATATTTGCCATTTATCTTTGACAGTGCATAGAGGAGCTAAGAAATTAAAAATATCTATTACATAAACAGAAACAATACAAGACAATCAAAGACAAAAGATCCAGGCGGATGCTTGAGTTCAGTAAAATACTCAAGTGTCAGCTCCTCTGAATTAACTGGGACTATTTACATACTTTATTATATATTATTTATTATATATTTAATATATATAATAAATAGTATTTAAATAATATTTATTATATATTTTACTTTATTATACTATTAACTGGGACTATTTACATACTTTAAGATGTGTGCTTTGCACTGAAGCAAAGGAGAGTGTGGCTGTGCTGATGATGTGTTTGGAAAGATTTCCCTTTCTGACCCTCTCCTGTCCCCAGCTCAGCCTGGAGTGGCTCTCCCAGCCCAGAGGATGAGAATCTCCAGCCTGGCTGCACAGCACTGACTCCAAGCCAGGACCAAGAGACTCAGGAGCAGAGCCAGGTTTGCCCCCTCCAGGGGCTGCCTCGCTGTCCCAGCCAGCACAGCTGGAGCTCCAGCAGAGCAGATGGAAACATCCAGGCACTGTTGGTGTTTGCTACTTCACCTCTCACAGGTGCTCAGACTTGATTATGCTGAGCACAGAATAGGAATGAGACTGGCAGAGAATAGAATACAAGCTTAATGAAGAATACCTGTTAAAATACTGACTGGTATCTTTTTTAAATTGATATAAATATAGACAATACAATCTCTGGCAAAGCCCTCAGACCTTCAAATCTATACTTAGCTCAGCAAGTGAACAGGAGTAGAAGCTAAAATGGAAGTGATGGTATGTATTTTAAGAGAACTAATAAATCATTCATCAGTCTCTAATTATCCTACTCTATAATCAGAGAATCAAGCAATAAGTATTTTGTACCCAAATTGAACACTTCTACCTGGCCATTGACTAAAATTGGGAAGCACTTAAAGAGTTCTGTTTTGGTTTAATTATAGAGAGCCCAATTTCAATCTATTTATTATGTCATTTGCATCTCATCCTGAAAAACCCATATGCATTTCACCATCTTTAATTGTGTGATTAGACCAATGACATTAATATCTGCAAGACTTTATCTTTTATTTTGAATAGCATTACTCTGGTATGAGATTTAATCTGAAAATACTTAGTCACACTTTACTGTATTTTAATAATATTCTTCAGCACTCAAATGTAAGGGTTCTTATTTTGCTGACCTCCTTAGACATATTCACAGGGATACTGGGTTTTCTGGGCATATGGTAAAATTCATATTAAAAAATAAATTAATATCCATTCCCCACAAACAAACAAAAAGCCCAATGCCTAAAGACAAGGTCCAGATCTCCTAAATGTCCTGGCAGGGGATGCCTCCAGCAGTGCTGGGGCTTACCAGCCTCATCTCAGAGATGCTGTTGACAAAACAACTCTAAGTCTTGAAAACTTTCCAACCAATTAGGTCACCAACACAACTGAAACCAAGAGGAAAAATGTTCACTGATATCAAAGGCAGAATGATTTGGCTGATTTATTTTTAACCTGCTTAAAATATGAAGTCCTCCAAGACTGTGTGAGGGCACTGTAATGTAATTGAATCCATTTTGAGGAGAAGATATTGGTAACAAAGGTGCTGGGAAAAGATTTTCATATTCATCTTCAAAAAAGACTTTCCTTTTTAAGTGTTTTTAGTTCAGTGAAGAATACTTGTATACACTGGCTAAATATACTGTAGAAACTGTAGCAGATCTGGATGTGATTGTGTAAACTGAACACCAAAAGCAGCCTATGATCATGCTTTAAACAGACTATCAAGATTGCTGCTTTATTTAGGCTCTGTTAGAGCCTTTTAAGTCTGTTAGACATAACAACTGAAATAAAATGTGAATGCATAATTTTGACTGAGTAAATCTTTAAATGGCTCAGAGATTCTCCATTATTGTTAAAGTTCTATTAACATAATAAAAAAATCTTGCACACATTATAGATTGGAAGCCCTATTCTGTTTATAAACTTAAAATTTAATGATGAATTTTACATAAACATCTCCTTAAAACACAGAAGCATAACAATACTAAGTGGAAAAACACCCTTTAAGAGAGTCAAACCCACATATTTACTAATATATTCTGTTTGTAGATGTAGTGGTTTGACACTGGCCCAACACCAGGCACCCATCAAAGCTGCTTGCTCACCCTTCCCTGCCACAGCTGGGCAGAGGAGAGAATGAAAACTTAACAAAGTGTTCATGAGTTCATAAGGACTGAGACAAACACTGCAAGGGCAAAAGAGGCTCAGCTTAGAGGTGTAAACTGAATTCTTACTAAGACAGGTCCTTAAATTTTAGCAAGGGAAGAAAGCTGACATTACTCTCTGCTTATTGAAATCTCATCCATATTATCTTCATAATGTAAGTTTTCATTGAGAAGATAAAAAATAACACCATGAACTAGCAGCTTGACAATCCACACCAGTTTTATGTCTTGACACACAAATAACTGGTATTGACAGTTAATATTCTCATTTTGTATGTGAAGAGTCTTTTTCCTTGAACTTGGGAGAAACAGTCACACAAAAATATGGCAAAAACAAAACAACAAAAGCTTGGCTGGTGTAAAGATGTGATTGTGCAAGGGAAAGAAATAGAAACAAAGCTTCACATTTTCTATCAGTTCCTGTGCTTTGTTCTGCCTACTGACTTTATTGACTGGACATGAATGTCAGCAGGTGTCCAGGTACTGATAGGAAGAATAAAAAAAAAAGGGATTATTTTAATTTTTTTTTCTTGTTTTAAAAAGAATGAATGTAGGTTACAAGGAATTTGTTTTATAAACTCATGTATTCCTTTTTTGATTGATTTTATTAGGTGTCTGGTCAAAAGCTGTGTTTGTAAAGTGTAGATGCAGAATAATAATTTTGCTGGAAAAAGCTCCAGCATTAAGTCAATGTTTAATGCTGGAGCTTTTCTTGTTTATGAGGTATGATTTGAAATCCTGGAGACACTGAAAATCAGGATATTTTGAGTGCATGTGTTTTTATACTTCTCTTGATAGTCTTACAAAAAATTAAAAAACCACAAAACTGCAAAGCTGCTCCTAAAAGACACACACATTTTGCTGGGAAGGTTAGCTATCTGTCTACTCATGCCTGGTGCTAATCTTCTGAAGAGTTTTGAAAGGGGCTTTGAAGTGGCACCAAGACAAGTGCCAATATCCCCAGCAAGTCAATATATTAATTCCTCTGCATACCAACTCAAGGCTTTGGAAATGCACATAAAAGGCCGAGGCAGAAATGACACTTATAACTGCATTCATTAAGAGCAAGTTCATACCCATTTTCTGCCTAATGAGCATCCAAGATAAATCAAACTTACTGAGCTCCCCAAGCTTTGATTTAGAGAGATCCTTAATAACCTAGGGCATAAGATATAAGTTCAACTAGACTTACAGCATCAAAACCAGGCCAAGAATAAGGTCTTGATCCTTTGTAATGGCTAAACATCAATTACCATACACTGACACTGAATTTCAGAAACCTTGATTTACTTCCTGAGTTGTGAGTAGTTTCTATTCTAAGCAAACAACTGCAAATTCTGAGTTGATGAAAAATGTTGCAATATAAATAAATGTTTAGAATATTAAATTGCTTCCATAATTCATCCACGGCAGGCACTCACTACATCTCTAGCTCTGTATAAGAACTTATTTAACTAAACATATTAATAGCTGAAGAATGGTGCTGGGAGATTAAGACTAGGAATTGAGCATATAATGCTTGTATTAAAATTACATAATGTTAATGCTCTTTTAAAGAGCAATTTCTGTAGAGGAATTTAGCAAACATTCTGGCTTAAAAAAATGATGGATGCAAAGTTCAAGACCAGACCAATTAATTGTGCTGCAATATTATTTTCCAATACAAATCTGACAGTGTTTCATAGCTTTGACTTTCAGTTCTCCAGATTTTGTTAAAGCGAGATCCATAAGGTGTTTTCCTGGTTGGATTTATTCTCAGCTTAATTCAGAAGCAGATGTGTTATCCCATATTTCCAAAGGAGCAGTAGCTGCATCAGGAGGTGTTTCACATCTTGCTTCTCCTACTGTGGTGTTACACCTCTGCTGATTCTTTCCTGTGCAAACCTTGTCTTTAATTCTCTTGCTATACTTTTTACTACCAAATTTCCTTCACTTAGCAAGTTTATGTCTCATGATTGCACTCTTGAAACATAGATGTCAATGCATGGACCCTCTTAGGGGTCACAGGTTGTTTTTGCACAGGTTGTGACCAGCTCAGGGGTATAAGGTCCTGCTCCCTTGCTGAAACACAAATGCTTCTGCACAGGCCATGCTGGGACCAAGGCAAGAAAATCTGAAATAAAACTTTCTATCACTGCTGGTAGGGCATAAACCACCCCATTTGTGTGGGACTGTTCTACACTACAATAGTCTGATAGAATTATCAAGGAGTAGAGAATACATGTAGATCCTATATTTGAAGGTCAGAGAGGAAAAAAATGACAATTCACCCTTCAGGATCTTTTAAAGATTATAGTTTTCATTGCTTTAATGTTTCTTCCTCCACAGCAGTAAATGTGTTAAGACAAGTTGAAGGGAGCTTGCCTGTTGTGCATTTCTATGAATTGCCCATCCCCATCATTTCACTGGAAAAACTCTTTTATGTGGTTATAATAATGGAAGAATCCAGCAGATTTTACAGCAAATTTAAAGAGCTTCAACATAAATTTTGTTCTGTCGTGGTTTGTTTCCTTTTTTTTTATTTTGCTAAATTCAATACAAATTGAGTAGAATTACCTGAAATGCCTGTTCAGTTCTGAATCCTTAATATTGCTTTAAAGTTTCACTTCTACTGTAAAGCACAGCTTCCAAACTACAGCATTTAAAAGCCTTCCAAGTTATTCCTACTATATGAGCAACTGATATTGATATTTACTTCTTACCATGATGTCATCATTGCCATCAAACAAGGATGCCTTATAGTCAAAAAGTATTTGCTTCTTACTCATTATCAGGACAGCTCTGTCTGCATCTTTACAATTTTACATTGAATTAATAGATAATTTTGTGAGGATTGGACATCTCACAAATATATTTCACATTTCTCTGCAGTACCTTCAGACACCTCTCACTTGAATTCCAACTGCAGTGCTTGCTATATAGCAAATGAACAGACACAATCTGATAAGGACTTCCTTGTTACATTGGCTGACTCTTGCCCTCTGAGAGCTTTAGCTTTCAATTTCTTCCTCCTGTAAAAAACTAATGAGGTCCCTTCTGTGCTGCTCATATTGCCAGTCGTTCCTCATTGCAGTGGTCTTTAAAAATCTTTTCTGTCAAAGAAGCTGCTCTGAAGGTATTAACTTTCAGGCACACTGAAATAAATGCATCCATTCACCCTAATTATAAAAACTGTCTCTTTATAACTCAGTAAAAATCTATTTAGGTAAATAATACTTTAAGTTATAATCCAATTTTAGCACACATTTTCCCAAAGAGATTTTTTTCCCTTTCATTGTTGAGAGCAGTATTTTTTCACTATATAACAGCAATTATATTTACTTTACATACTTTCTCTAATTTTGTATAAAGAGATCCCGTACACCAATATGGTTTGGGGTTTTGTCCTGAAAAAAAAGAGGGTATTGTTGTGGCATCACACATTGCTCAGTATCAAAATATTGTTGTATTGCATATTTGTCCTCAAACTCTCAATTGATGAAATACAAATTTAAAAAATGGGAAAAGCACAACCCACCAAAGCTGCTACAAAACAGAAGCAATATTTTATAGGTCTGATTTACAGACTTTTATTGCATTTATGCAACCAAGTTTTAGCTAAATGTTTATTGGTATTATGAGGGTACATGCTCATTTTGTGTTGATTAAAAATGGTGTCTACATGAGGCTTTTAATCTAATTAGTCACAGCTGAAGATGGGTGAGATGAACCCTGCCTTTAATAACCTGCAAAACAGTTTTACTTTGAAAATGAACTGCTTTAGTGGTTACCTTACCCCAAAATGAGAAAGTAATGAAAACTTTTTTGTCAGTCTCTGAAATATTGCTAATAATAACTTTGTGTTGTCCAAAGCCTGTGCAGTCTCATTCTCTTTGCTAAGAGTAGCCCATGGCAATCAAGAGGATGGTTCCATAACCATGCCAGCAAGTTACTCTCAGAAATACAGATCTCTTTTCCCCACAGCAGAACACAAGTGGAAAAGTGGCTTCCCTCCCAGTCAGACCAGTAACTGTTAGCCCAAATACTCCTCAAATTTCAATTGCTTTGCCCTTGACTGGCAGCAGTAAAAAGAGAAAAGGCTCAATAACCCTTTTTAGGGAGCCAATACTGACCTAGGAGGCCCAGCTTCTAAGCAGACACATTTGCTAATTTGCATAAACAACATTTTAAGTTCTAAACCAAAACCAATGCTGGGACATGAAATCTTGAAAGAGGTAAAAATGCACACCAACATCCCTGCAGCAAAGACTTGGTAAATATTAAGAGTTTTTATGAAAGCAGCAAGCAAAGACTATGGATGCTGAATATGGGTTCATATGAACTTGGTTCATTTCACATTTTACCTGAGCAGGCCTCCCTGCTTGTATCAGCTCCCAGTTTGTTTGACAGGGGTGGTGGGCAGGGACCAGACCAAGCTGTAACAACCCAGCTGAACTCAGCTCAGCTGGGTACAGGAACTGGGCAGCTAATCCTTACACCTGCAACACTGTTCATACTATTCAACAGTAAAAAACGATGTAGCTGCATTCAAAAATATCACTTGGATCATCTTGGATTATCAGAGACCTTCAGAAATTGTATTGGTAGAGCTCTCCCCTAGATTAACGGGCAGAATTAGATTATAAAACAGTTTCAATTCCAACTAACATTTACATTCATTAATAATGTCAAAAAAATATTGATTATTGATTGTTTGGGGGATTATTTTGTCTGCTTCTGGATGAAAACAATCATTTCCTAGTATAATATATGCATCCATGCAAACTATTGCAAATGCAGATTTGATGTTGAAAAACTTGCCACATAAATATAACAACTGTGAGGTATTTTTCTATTAATTAAATAGATGGAATAGAAATTGTAGTTGAATCATTGTGGTTGAACAAGAAAAAAAAAAAGTTCATCAACCAGCTCTCTAGCTAACACCAAAATCTAAGTTCTGCCTAACACCAGGGTCTCTGCAAGGAAATTCAAAACATAAATCCAGGAGTCCACACCTCTCTTTCTATGGGGAGAGCTGCCCTGCTGTTTAAGGACAGCTGAACTTGTGCTGTGAAAGCTCCAGGTGACTGCAGATCCCTGGTCAAGGCTTCACCTCAGCAGCACAGGTGAGAGTGCAGATAACCCCATATGGTGCTTGTACTCCACTGCAGATAAATCCAGCTGCTGGAGGAAAAGCTTCCCAGCAAAGATCTCTATGATCGCCACTGCATTTACAAGTTCCTGTAATCCCCAAAAGCTCCAGGTTGTGACCTTTGTTCTTTTTGGTGGTTTTTTGTAAATTCCACAGTGGGTTTTTTAGAAAATAGATTAATTTTCCATTCTTCCTTACTGACATCAAACAAGAAATCCTATTATTATTTAGGGAAGAATCCTCCACATTTGGCTTTACAGATTAAACTTTGTGGTGATGTTTGGCAACAGCATGGCAAGGCATAATTAATTGTTGCCTCTGTGGATTAGAAAATCTGACGAACTTGTCAGTAACTGGGTTTTCTGTTTGAAATACTGTACACAAAGACTTTAAAACTCAAGAGACAATCATCATCTCTAAGTTTCTGGGCATCAGCCATTTTTTCTCTTTATTCCATTTTTAATAGATAATGGGTTCAAAGAAGTGCTACTTCCAATTTTCACAGAGTTCCAGAAAGAAATGTCTTTAATGGACATTGTAAGTGAGAGTGACACTTTGAAAAGGGTGTAACTTGTTTTGATGAAGATTCTCAGTTGCATGTCCCTGAAAGTTTCTACTCTTTTTTCTCTATCTACTAATTTTTTGAAGAGGAAAGAGATGATGAATAAAACCTTATTTTAAAATGAAAGAGTAACAAAAAGAATGAACTTTTTTATATATCATCACTTGCCTTTTACAAAAACAAAACAAAACAAAAATCCACCACTAAGTGACAAGTATATGTCCCATTTTCTCCACTGTGGCTGTAAATTAAAGGGGGAAAAAAAATCAAGCCACTGATTTTTTTTATGTCTACTAAAAGCTTAACAACTGTGCTTTTGATATATTACTGAAACACATTAAAATAGTAATCAAATTGGAGTCATATATTTTACAAAATATTTCCATTTAATCACATGAGCAGGACTTGTAAATAACAGAGCTCAAAGCTTTGGAGCAGATGGTCTTTCTGTTTTAATTCTTCATCTGATCTGCTGTATGCCAGTAAATCTCTGAGTTTCATTTGCTTTATTCAAATCCCTTGGCTATTCAGGACACATTGTGTCAAAGTGTTCTGCTATGGAATTTCAGTTGGTTTATATATTCCTAAACTAAAATAAAACATATGTATATTTTGCCTACAGAAAGAAAAATATGATAAAAACCACAAGACTGAAAAAATGTATTCTTTCCAGGTGACCTATTTAAATACCATATATATGTATATGAATATATACCAAAGGAATAGGCCAGACTTCAAAAAGTGCCAACTAGAAATTTAAAAGCAAAAATAGTTCTAACTATGCTGGAAATCTTTCTCCACGCCAATTTTAGTTCATTATTTAATAAATGTATTTTACCAAATTAGGGTTCAATTGGTTTAACTTCACTGCTACTAATCACTTGCACTAACATCAGGGTTCAAAGCATTGCACAGAGCTGTGCCAGGCTGCCTTCGGCTGACTGTTGATATTTAATAATATTGTTTATAAAGGATATAGTTCTACATTCCCGTGTAACATGAAAGACATAAACTCTTTCTGAAAACTTTATGGAGTCATAAAGCTGGCTTGGAAAAAACAAATCTGCCTGACATCTTCCTTTTCCAAATGTGCCTGTAAAACTGCAGAGCTGCACATCACCTGAGTTACCTGGAGATGTGTGTTCAAAGGCATCCTTCCTCTCTCATTTGAACAATTTGTTCAGCAATGAAATCATATGACCCTAAGACTCACTGGTACTGTGCACATTCCTTTGAGACTTTCAAAGATATTCTCTCAAGTTAGGTGCCTGAAATCCACAGATGGACTTATTTGATAAATTCATCACCCCTAGTTGTGTTTGGATTAGGTCAGTGGAATTCAGATGGCAAAGGGAAAAAATAAGAATTGCAAGACACTTAGCTTTTTTCCTTCAAAGGAGCACTTTGACTGGTAAAAACAATTTGTATTTTCTTTTATTTTTTTAAAGCAGTTGTTTTGATAACACAACCCATAAACCAGCCTATTTGTTTGATTACATCCAAATATTTTTAGCGTTTACTATGGAATGACATGATAACTGCGATAACAGCTTTTGAAAGGAAAAGATAAAATCTGGGTTACATGTGAGCACTGATGGACAGGAATCTCAGCCATGGAGGAAAAATAGTTTTGTCCTACTTTCTGAGCAGATGCGAATTAGAGAGAGAATGAGCAACTTCCAATTTTAGGTCAATATTTTCACCCAGTGAAAACCCAGGAAAACATAAAATCCTTTGGCACACAGCAATTGTGTCCATGGAGGCAAAAAGGCAAAGAACATCATGTGTAACCCTTGACACTTTAGTAAACTAAAACCAGTTCCCATTGTTTATATACTAATTAAAATAAGTTAAGAAAACTATAGGATGCAAGGCTGTGTCTCATGGGCTCTGAAGCTGCTTCAACCTTCCAGTTGCTCAGGTTTCAGTGCACAGAGGTACACGAATCTCTGTCCATTCAGTCACCCACCTTTCAGCCCATCTTTCTGTCCAGCTGCCTATGACAAACACAGAGCAAATATACTTACAACCTCCTTATTCATGAATAATGAACGACAAAACGAAATATCAGAGCTACATTGAACATTTAATTATTTTTGTAAATATATATTATGAATCTAGAAAAATAGTTTAAAGTCATTTTAAGAATGCAATTAATGCCTTATTGGCAGGGGAAAGGATCTCAGTGGTTTTACAGCCACAAAATGTCCATGTACTTCAATAAAAATCCATTCTGTTGTTTTTGTAAACTCAGCTGAGTTTACCTCAGTTTACTTGTTGCTTAAGCAAAGCTCTCTTGTGCTTCAGTGGAAGAACAAAACCAGTAAATTGTGTTGGCTAAGAGAAAATGAAGGTGAAAATGTCACATATCTGAAAAAATCCCTCTAGCCACCAAGACTACGTCTATGCAATAGTGATTTGAAAAGTTGCTACTTATAATTTCCTTGGGAAGTGGGTAGGTTTTTCTGTTCCCTACTTTTCTGTGCACTGCTAACAGCCTTGAATCAAAATGAGATGAACTACATTGGAAATGCCAAGAAACTAAGCACAAAGTCCATTGCAAGCTTTTAAAATAACCTGTGGCTATTCAGTGCTGATCATAATGACTGGGTAACTTGCTGCACCAGGGCACTTTGATAAACAAAATTTCAGTTTTCCTTGTGCTTAGGGAAATCATTGCAGTGTTTGGACTGTTATATCAGGCACTTATCCAAAATGACTGCCACCTTGGAAATTATTGCCAGCCTTAGCTATGAATGTCATTGGTTTCTTGGGTCAAATCAAAACCTTCTTGCACTGCTACAAACAGATAATGCATTTCATGAGGATGCACAGAATGTGCAATATTTCATTTAAAAATCTGGATAAAGCTTGCAACAGATAGCTTAACTGTAATATAAGATATCAGTTCAGGTTATCTCTGACAAGATATATGGATTTTGATCTTCCTTGGAGCAGCATCATAGGAAGGAAGAGAAACTGAATCAGTGATGGCGTTGAAAGGAGAAGAGGGAAAGCAGATGGTATTTCAAATCCAGTAGGTGCATATGATATAAGGAAATTTTTTCCCCCCACAGATGCTGGTAGTGCTTTATAAGGAAGAGCTACTGTTGATGAAGGACTTCATTTTATCTTCGCATTAACCAGAGCAAGGACAGCTGACCACGCTGTGCTCGTGGCAGCAGAGTCTGATACCTCTGCAGAAGGCTCGGAGCTGGCGAGAGGCGCCTCGAGCCAAAGGCACGGCAGCCTGCGCTGGGCAGGTGAGCGCTGCCCGCGCTCCCCGCACGCCGACACCGCCCGGACCTGATGCATCCAACTTTCTCCTGGCTCTCCGCACAAGTGCCGGCGCCCGCCGGGCTCGCTCCCGTGTGAGGGGAGCAGGTGTGCATGGGGGTTAAAGTGACATTGGTGCGGGGCAGGACTGCGTCCGTCTGTCCCGCGGCTGGGGCAGGGCAGGCAGGGCAGGGCAGGGCAGGGCAGGGCAGGGCAGGGGCAGGGCAGGGCAGGCAGGGCAGGGCAGGGCAGCGCCGCGCTGTCCGCGGGGCACCCGCAGCTCCCCGGCCGCCGGACCCAGCCGGGCGCTCCGCGGGCTCTGCCGGGGATGTCCCGGCTCCGGTGCCCGGTGGGGCCCCGGGGGACAGCGGGACAGCGGGCAGGGGCTGGCAGCCCCCGAGCACAGCGCTCGGCCGAGCCCCGGCACCGCGCCGGGCAGACGCCGTACCTGCCCGCTGAAGGCGTGTGGAAGTGGGGGAGAGGCGCCTGCTCTGAGCTCCTACGGGGCTCGCCCAAAATGCGCGTTACCTGCGTTTAATTAGTATTGCACAGCATCTCCGTGCCCGTCTGCCTAGAGCCGTGGTGTGCCGCCCGGTCCCTATAGGTACACACAGTCTATAGGCACACGCGCGTACTGCTGCATCCTCTACACCCCTGGCCAGCCTTCATTCATATGTATGCCGCGACTAAATATTCGATCAAAGGTTGAACGCTAACGCAGATCGGTTATATTTTTAATGTACGACCCTTAAAATAGACTGTTTTGTAAACTGCGAGTGTCTAAAGATGCTCAGCGCAGCCTCCCCCGGTCGCGCAGCCTCCCCCCCAGTAATAATAATGCTGCAGATTGTAGAAGGATTTGAGTCTGCAGCCAGAGAGAAAGGGATTAGGGCGAGAGCACTGGAAGTTAAATTGTGCTGCATATAAAAAATGGGCGGATTGGTCTCTAGATGAGAGCTTGGTACCACCTTCCTTTCTAAAATAAAATCTCTCTGGCATGAAGTCACAGCCTATTTCACATCCGGTTTACCCTGGGACGTATTACTACTGTCTTGGTAAAGAGAAAGCTTTTGTTGTATAGCGGCGGTCGGAATATTGGGAAGAGAAATTCGGGTGCTGAGCCCGGAGGAGCGGAGCAGCGGCGGCGATGGCCGAGGCGGAGTGAGCGGCGGAGCCGGAGCCGCGCAGCCTCCGCGCCGGCGGGCGGGCACCCGGCAGGGCAGCGGCGCCGCGGACCCGCGCCCGAGGGCTCCGGTAAGGGCGGCTGCTGGCTCGCAGCCCCGGGCACCGCCGGGCACACGCGGGCACCGCCGGGCACACGCGGACACACGGACACACACGGACACACGCCCGCAGCGCTCCGGGCGCTCCGGGCTGCGGGCACCGCGTCCAGGCGTGCGGGCGGCTCCTGTGCTCTGCTCTCCTCTCCGTCCGCAGGTACCGCCGGATCGGGGTGATTTTTTTTTTCCCCCTCTATCCCTCCAGCTTGAAAATCCGCAGCGATCGATGGGCATTGTCAATTATCTTATTTATTTATTTTTTAGCGCGGACTGATTTCCGCCGCTCCCTCGCAGAAGGGTTTTTGGTTTGGGTTTTTCCCTCCCGCGGGCGCGGTGGGAGGGGTGGATGCTCCGGGCCGGGGGATGCAAAGTTGAAATGCCGGGAGGAAAACAAGTCTCGATTTAAGCCTCCGAGAGGAGCAAATCTCTCGCAGTGAGTCAAAATGCATCAAAATGCCCCCCTTTTACCCCCGATTTTGTTTTGAATCGTGCCCCCCCTTTTTTTTTTTTTTTTTTTTTTTTTTTTTTCCAGTGGGCGCTGCTGAAACGCTCCCAAAGCGTGGCTCTTGCTCCCATTTTGAATGGGAGAACCGGCGCTGGTTTCTCAGGCGGTGCGGGCAGGGGAGGCCGGGGGCTGCTGGGCTTTAACGCTCATTCAGAGCCTTAATTAACATTTGCTTTTTCCAGCTGCAAGAAACTTTCCTTCTTCGGGATTTATTGTGCCTGGTTGGGTTTATCTAAGCAGGGGGTGGTGTTGGGAGAAGGGGAGCGAGCGTGAAGCTCAACAGATCAAAATAGTTCAGAATAATTCACTTTCTGTTCTTCATCTCGAAGAGCCTTTTGCAAAGGCAGAAGTTGGCAGGACCGGGGGAAGGTGATTTTTGAAGCCACAGATGTTGTCTTTCCTTTTGTAAAGGGGCTGATTCCAGGGCAAGTTAGGATGCAGTGTCGTCCCTGAAGATCTGTGTCCACACTTTCCTGCCACAGCCAGCTCGTTCCTATCCAGTCAGATTAGCTCAGCCCCATTCAATGCATATCTGCCGATCATCTGGCTATAAACGCATTAATTATATCTCATTGCTCACATACCACTTTGTAACGGTATTTTATTGATTTAAATTGTCCCTGAGAGTGTGCAGTGAATTGGGGGAGCTTTGTTTAAAGCTACAACAACATTTCTATGAGCAGTGCTTCATTTTCTCAGGCACGTAAAAACCCCTCCAATTCCAATACAGGCTTCGTATTTGTTAACCTTATTTATGCAATGAATCCTAAAAAATGGACTGGATTCCAGCACACTTTGAATTGATATGTAAAGGGACCTGCAACATCTCCTGGGCAGTTAGTTGAATCTTCAGCACTGATGCCACAAATATCAGCTAACTTTTTATTTTCTAGTTTATTAGAAAGCAGAAGAAACTTTCTGAGTTTGTTACTTCTTACTCAAAGGTAAACTGAGAGTAACTCAGTGAAGTCTGGAGAGAGTACAGGAGATGTTTGGAGAGGAGGAGAAGGCTGCTAATGCAAAAGCATTTCCTAGCAGCATTCAGAGACTGGTAGAGATTTAGGAGAGAGATAGTGTGTAGGTTGTCAGCACATGGTTTCATTATGAATTGTGTCCTTTAGCCCTAAAGTGTGGCTATGTAGCAGCAGATCATAGAGTTAGAATCTGCTCATTTTAGTCCTTTTCTGATGCTGTATTTCAGGGAAGAGGAGGATTGTTGTATCTCTAGAAGAAAGTTGCTTCCATCACATCAAAGCAGAGCAGTGGTTGTGAGGAAAGCACCACTCTCCTCAATCACACAACCACGCTCTGACACCTTCCCAGAGGTTTGGAAGGGCTCAGGCTGGTTCAAGTCAAACAAAAAAGGCAATTACACTTGGTTATCTGGAAATGCAATGGAAGTGCCTTGACACATTTTCAACCCAGGGGGAAACTGAGTAAGAATTGCCACAGAGTTTGTGGACAGCAGCTTTTACTTGTAATTGTTTTTGCTAAAGTTCAAGAGTAATGCATAAAGAATACACCCGTAATTACCACAAAATGAACTCCATTCTCGGTCTGTGGGTCTAAATGTAAAAGGTAACCAGGAGAGCAGCTAAGGCCATGCACCCTTACTCAGAATGGCATCAGTTCTACTGTTGTGAGGTCATTGCCTGACATCAGATTATTCTGCACAAGTTTCCAATGTCAGATTTTTTAGCTAATACCTGTTTTAATGTGGGGGATGTTAATGGTTCTTGTCCTTCTAGTTCCAGAGTCCACCATGAAGAGATTCCTGGTGCTTTGTGACTGCCTCTGGGCCTGGAGCCTCCTCCTGAATGCACTGACTGAAAGAAGGTGGGGAGATATTTTTTAATGCACCAACATGTTTTAGGAGCCTTTAATTTAATGTAGCAGCATAAGACAAATACTGCATGGGCTGCACTACCACTAAGTGTATTGGGGGAAGTTAATCCCTGTTCAAGTCCCACATAAGTGGGACTAATGTAAGTGAAGTTCAAAAGAAAACTACAATTTGTTTGCATGAAACTTTTTTGTTGGATATGGTGAAGAGAATAAGCAAAAGCTTTCTGAAAACAAATTGAAGCTAATCTACCTCTTAAACACATGTGCATTTTTTTCCTATTCTTATATAATGACTACTTAGAAATACAAGTTTTTTCGGAGGGGGAAAAAAGTACAATAAAGAGTTATTTTTAATCCAATTTAAGTTCTTTCAGTAACTTTATTGTGCCTACAAGCAGAGGCATAATTTAACTTTGTCAGTCAGGACTGTGTGCTAACTTAGTAGTTGTATTGAAAGTCTGAATAGACCTTCCTGCTGAAGGGAGACTGCTTGGATGAAGAAGAATTTGTAAGCTCAAAGCCCATGACAGTTATATTTGAAAGACCATTCTGCACTGAGTATTTGTGGAATATTTGGTGAAATCATAATCTCAAAATAATGTTAGTATTAAGAAAAATCTGTAACCATACAACACCTCATCAAACAACTATTAGCAGAGACTATAAAGCAGTTTGGAATATGCTTGAAGTGCTGCCTGCAATTCAAAATTCAGTGAAGACATTTAAGAAAACTCTCAGATGTATTTTTGTATTATAAAAAACATTCATGTGCTTGTCAATGATGTTACCTAATGACCAGAAAGCAGTAGAATATTTCTATTGTCAATAGTGATCTCTAAAAGATCTATTTGTGCCTTGATCTCCACAATGTCTTCTTATGCATTTACAGTTCTAGAGGAACTTATTTTCTGACTGCCTTGAAGATTTTAAATTTGAGTGGAGGGGTAATGGACAGAGGTTCATCTGCACAAACATTTCCTTAAAAAAAATAAAATAAGAGTGGATGTTCATATAACAGCTGCTCTATCAAATAATCTTTTAGGAAAGAAACCTTTTATTTTTATAATATAATAAGATTTGAAGTATTCCTGAAGTGCTTCATCTGACCTAGCTAGAGAATTTTGTGAAAACACATTTATTCTATAGATATTTGCACATATATCTGTGTACATATATTTATTGTAGTTGTAACGGGTGCATGTGCATTCTTAATGTGAGAATTAAAACACTTTGGACCAGAGTTTAGAAATCCAGTGGCGTGTGTCAGGAATATAATGACCTGTAGATGGAGTCCGTGCACAGTTTTTTATGAGACTGGGGTTTAATGTGAAAACACAATTGCATGCAGTAATTTTTTTCTTCAAAATGTACTCACCTTACATGAAGTAGATCTGGGTTTAAAGCCATTTTGTCATTGTCAGTTGCCTTGCTTTCCCTCTGGAGTGTTGTTAGTGCTTTGTGATAAAAAACAACTAATAAATTAGATAAGGTGTCTTTTTTACAGAAAGACAGTCTTCCCATGTCACTCTTGTTATCATAAAAAAGCCCAGCAATAGGACTATTTTAATCTGTGTGTTTTGAATGAAAAATCACAATCCCTCTGGAGTTGCAGTCTACTCCACGTATACACAAATGTTCAGCACCTTCCTGTTGTGCCCATGTCAGTTAAACCTCACGGTGCTTTTTACCTTGGCTAAGATGGTGGGAAAAGCAGGTGAGAACACTGAGAAATGGAACTTCCACATGGGAGTGGGGCACAACTGCACTGCCTCCAGCCCATCTTCCTGCTGCTCCTCACAAACATCCTCATTTATTTCCCATTAACATTTCTCTAGTGGTTTTGTATCCTTTTTCCACGTTAATACTGATGACCTTCTGCTATCCTTGAGATATGTGTGAGGAGCAGCTTTTTTCCTGACAATGAGCGTTAATGCAAAATTTCATCCACTAAAGGTCGTGTGTTGAAATTCTTGGGAAGGTGTATGAGGAAAGATCCTTTAAAAGATAAAATGCTTGCTGGAGACAGCAGGAGAACTTGTTATTTGGTAACATAGAGGAAGAATAAAAAATATTGTCTGTGACTTAAAATTCAATTGTAGGCATGATCAATAAATATAAATCAACCTATTTTTTTATTTAATGAAGTTGTAGGATATTGTTAGAAGAAATTCATACTATTTTAAAAAACTGTTAGGTATTTTGCCTTTTCATTAGAAATAATGATTGATATGCATTAAAACATCCCACCCTATGTAAATCAACAAAAAATTATTACAAGTTCTGTGGATGTCAGTCCTGAAACTGATCTAAATTTGTAGTGTTAAATACTCAAACCTGTTCTGCAAAATTAACCTGGAAGCACTTCCAGGTACCTATGTACTGGGTATCCTTCCTCCTGCCCTCTATATTTGATCCAAGTGGAACACAAGTGTGGGGTACACAAAGGATGTCTGACTGATGCAGCTCACAGAAAAAAACATTTCATAGGTATTTTTACAGAACCTGATCATTTTGTGTATCATATTCCTCCTGAGAAGGTCTTTGGTGGTTAGAGCAGGAAGGGCTGGCAGGGCACCAAGAATTGCATGCCCCAAACAGAAAATGGGCTGGCCAGTGGAAAAGTCACTTCTGTCACTAGACCTGATCCTAAAGAAGGTGTTTGGTGCTGCACTTGTTCTCCAGCTCAGCAGTAATGTGTGCAATAAAAGGATGTTTTGAAAAGCAGCACTTTTGCTTTTATCCCTGATGACTCCATGTCTTTGTAATGGAAGTCTTCCCAGAAGTGAATGAAAAACCGCTGCTGGGTTGGGATTTAAGACAAGTGTAATCTATGATTAAGGGAATCATCTGTGACAGGGTATTAGGTAAAGGTCTCAGATTTAAGAAAAAGGTTGATTCTGGTGTCATCTACAGCAGACAGAAACCATTAAGTCTAAGGATTTCATTCTGATTTGTATTGATGGAAGTAAGATTTTGGTAGCTGAGTTCAAAGAGCTTTAATTTTATCCTTCTTCAAGTAAAATTTAAGGACCTTTGACTGAGTTAGAGATATACATAGGGATCTATAAGGGAAGCTTTATAGACACAAGAGATTTTCATATCAACAGATGGTTTTGTTACGTATTTGAAAGGCAAAGATGGAGATATTCCTCCAAATCTAACTGCTAGAGGAAAATGAGAAATAAAAGCAAAATTACATCTCAATCTATGAAAATGTACACTCACTCAGTCTACTTCTATATTTAAAAAGATAATATCTCTATTTTTGTCAGTACTTGTCAGTGTTCTAAATTACTGTATCTTTCTTTGTATGTAAACCATTTACAGCTATTATGAATTAAACACATTACTTTTTGCTGACAAATGAGCGTTTTCCTGAGGAAAACACATATTAGCACATTATAAACATTAAGGAGTAAGGAGAGAAACATTAAGGAACTGGCATTCTATTTGTTCACCATTTATGGAGGGGCACTGATTTTTCATGATTTTAAAATCTTACAATTGAAGGAGAAAATATAAACCTGCAAGAACTCTACAAAGCACTACAACCTTGTTATACAGAGGAGGTTATGTGACCCTAAACCTGTATGAGCGAGATTAAATGGATTTTGGAATTACTGTTTTCTAAGGATATTGGTGGATTACTGTTTTTCAGTGTTCACTGTTGTGTATTTCAGCTATGGACAAACCTCATCACAAGATGAACTTAAAGACAACACCACAGTGTTCACCAGAATATTGGATCGTCTCCTGGATGGCTACGACAACCGCTTGAGACCAGGACTGGGAGGTGTGTTGGATTATGATTTTCAGTGTTACATGATAGATAAAAAGTCAGTTAAAACATTATCATTTTTTCCACGCTATACTTGTTTTAATTCTGTTTATATATACACATAAAGTAATGCTGATATTTAGCTTTTTTCCCCCCAAAAGCCATGCCTTCCCTGTCTTTTGCATACTTGGTTTTCTCACACTTATACCCAAAAGAAGAAGAAAATGGTTGACAATTCAAGAATGGGTAAGAAAACTTTGAATGTATAAAGAATAGAAGATAAAAAATACAACCTGTGACCTGACAAATGAGAAGTTGATGAATGAGGCCTAAATATGCCTCATATATCTATAACTATTTTCATGAGGATTTGTTTTTTTTAAAGTGAAAGTATCAATCTATCCTAGTAGATTGTCTCAGAGAAGTTTTTAAGATTTTTTCCCCTACTTAGATATGTAAGGATCTGTTTCTGCAACATTTTTTCTTCACAGTTTGATAAAAATGTCTTCTTCTTCTCTTGGTGCTGAATCTAGAGAAAAACATAAAACCACAAAGCAATTATGTCTTTATAAAAGCATTGTTAGAAAACCTTGTCTTCATCAACATCTCTGTGTTCATTCTTTGATTTATTTTACTGTGACATGGTCCCAAAATTGGGTCTTAAAAGCTTACTGTTCACAAACATGGAAATTCTAAATGGACAAGCACAAATCTATTATTTCCAGTGCATGGAAAGGTTGGCTTTACTTCTTTCAGACATCCTTTTTCTGTTTTCCTTTTGGACTCTTCAGATAAAATAAAACAGAGCAACCCACCCCACAAAGTATAGTTCAGAGTGTTTTCCTGTACTCACTCTCAGATGAACTGCAATATAAGGGGGTGTTATATTAAGAATTCTTCTCTCATCTCCTGTGGATGAAATGGAAGGTAATTAAGTGTAAGGTTATTCTGTGGTTTGAGGCTACCGTCCTGCAGCTGTTCTTGAATTGTGAGCCAGGTTCTTCCTAAATTAACTTCACTGATTTTGAGGAATGGCTAAAGATAAAATTCTGATTAAAAAGTATTAATTACCACATTTAAAAATGTCCTGGTGTATAAATTTTGTGTGCAATTTCAGGTAATAGACAACAAAATAAGAGTAATTTTTTACTTTTATCTACCAGTATTATTGCCTGCTTTCTTGTGAACCGTTGACCTAGGGTAGATAAATGTTACTTTATTCTTTGTTTAATGGAACTGTAGAGTTCAGTCAGCTACTCTATCACAGTAAGTAAGCAGAGAAGGCAATAAATAAATGAGACTGTAAACTGAGTCTGGTACATGTCTAGAAGAAAAATCTGAGCATATGATGATTTCTTACATGAGTTTTATCACTATTATGATGTTTTTAACAGATACTAGAAGGGAAAACAAAGGGAGATGCAGGGAAAGGATTTTCTCTTACTCTGGATTGCAATTTAGAGAACTAAGTATATCAGTATCAGCTCCTATGTCTGTGTCTTCATATAGATGTTTCTGAATGCAGACTTCAGAGGTCTACTCATGAAAGAATCATCTGGTCCAGTTAAAACTTACTCCTGACAGGAAGGAAATTAATCTTCACAAAGTTAAATGGCAGTGTGTATGGCTTTTGAAAGCAATGAGTGATGGGAAAAATGGGATGGAGGGAAGGAGGGATTGGAGTAGTTTCTCTAACTAAGGGTTAGAGAAATTTAAATAAACTTTGCATCCTTCCTTTTTTAAATTGTGTTGCCTGTTCCTACCTGTAACCAAGAACCTTGAATTAACAATTTTCCTTCTGCACAGTATACTATATTTTCATGGTGTCAGTTCAGCAAATTTCTCTTTTACTGTCAGCTTTGAACACTAGAAAGAAGAGTGCCATGGCTTAAAAAAAAAATCCCACATCTGATTAAATTGTGAGCAGTAAATTAATGTTTGAAATCGAGTATAGTAAGAAGCAGATAAGCTCTTTTGACTATTGAATAAGGCATTATTGAAAAGATATAAATTACAGATTTCAAAAACTAGGGACAAATACCTAGCTGATGTTTTCAGTCCTGATAGCAATTTATAATAAAGGGTATGCTCAGGAATTTGGAAATTCACATCTTCAGAACCTTTTTTTCTTGAGGTATCTAAATCTGAGTGAAGAACCTCAGGATGACTCAATTTTGACAGCTAAGTTAGATTCTCAGTATAATGGGGAAATGTATTCTGAAATGTTCCATGTATAAAAATACTCAGTGACAAATCTAAATCAATATATAAAATATAGCATAGGTTTTGGAGTTGGAAGTTCAGTAGCCTTTCATCATAGCATGATTTGATCCTGGAAATTTTAAAATGCATGGAAAAGCAGTGGTTTCATTTTTCTTCCCAACATCAGTGACGGCTTCTTGTTAAATATTTTGATCAGAACACAATTTTTATCCACTCGGAAGCAAAAGTTAAGAAATCGACCAATGTAACAATATTTTTAGATATATAGAATTAGCTCTAAAACTCATTCCTTCCGTTTTAGCTGTGATGTAGCTATTGGAGAATTTAAGAGGCCAGAGACCCTCCTTGTATGTTGTGTTGATAAATTTCATGCTGTTAGGCACAGTGTACATCTGAGTGTATCACTGTATCACTGAGTGCACTATAGCATCCAAAACTGTCTATTCTGTTCTTTCTGTGCCTTCTGAGAAGCAGCAGCGGAGGTAAAACAATGCCTGGTGCAGCCTCTCACAGAAAAGGGCACATTGCAGAAAACTCTGGTTATCCCAGTACGACCTCTCCTCCTGTAGTGAAGGTTTTCAAATCTGTACACCCACAGAAACAGAAAATAAACCAATTCCTCTCTTTCTCACCTATGGAATAAAAGGTAGATGATAGTTCCTTCAGTAAGGTTTCTTGGTTTTCCTTCCTTGCCATTATATGTATGTATGAAGAATTCAGTGATGAAAAGCTGTATTTAGTTACCAAAAAATTGTAGTGAATTGTGAAAGGGGTTTGATCTTGATCTTGGTTCTACTTATTTAGAGGAGTAAATGAATCCTTTTAAAAATAAACATGATGATATTTCTCAATCCCAAGTTTGCAAACATCCTGTTAGTGTGGTGAGCAATTTTACTGTTTGATAGAAGTGCTCTGGTGCAGCCAGTGAGGCACCATGAAGCCAAGAACAACCTTCTGGAGAAATCTGCAAAGATTCATTGTAGCAGCTATTCTATGTATTCATGGAAAAGCCAGAGTAAAAGGATGGGCATTAAGATAATGAGAGATTTAGAGGTGGTGAATTTTGAATCAGTCTTTGAGCCTGCACAGAATAAGTACTAGATTACAGTTAACTCTGCCCTTGCCTTCTTTTGCATCTTTTTTTGAGGTATTACTTCAAAAGGGAAACTAAAAGTCATATGTGGTCCATAAAGAATATGGGAATGGAAATTATCACCAGATAACCCAAGAAGGCCATATCTGAAGTTAAATGAGAACCTCTGAGCAGTTTGCCATTAAACAAGGGGGAAAGAAAGAATTATTTTTCATTAACCAGAATATTATACAGTGGAGCTGGTGACCAACAGGGAAAAATTACAGTGATTGAATATGCTTGTTATTCAAAAAATGGCATTATTGGTAAAATTAATCCGATTATTTTTAAAAAGAGCATGCAACACCATGTTATGCATTAGCACATTTGCACTTCTTATCAATAATTATTGATATAAATTATGTTATTTACTTGTTTTGCCTCCTTCATATGTGGGCTTAGTCACTTAGGCAGACACTGCTAGGAAATAGCATCTGTTGTACCCATCCATAAACATGAACAAATAGTTACATTTAGTTATTTATGCATGGAAAACAGAATGTAAAAATGTTGTGAATGATACTAGAGGACACCTATTGACTCTATGAGAGGATAATAATTTACAAAAAGCAAGGAGGAGGATTTGCAGAGAGTAACAAATTGAAGCTGAAAAGAGGAAATCATGTCAGACATGAGGGAAAAAAAAAACCTGAGGGAAGTCACTGAGGTAATGGTGTAATTTTCTGTGGCAACTGCCTGGACTGTAGGACTAGAGGTGATCAAAAATGGCCTAATAATAAAGATGTTGATCTTGATTCAAATACATAGTCCTGAAAAAAATCAAAGGATCAAACAGAAATGAGAAGCAAATTCACTTCAGTGTTTAGTAGTGCACTGTGTCTAGAGTGGGAGTTAAAAAATTGAAGAGCAATGAAAAGGGTGGAAAAAAATAAGTTCCTCTACCAGTTTTGAAGTGCCACAGTGGAGACAGGGAAGACTTGCTTAGGGCAGGTTGTATTTGGTGATGAGATTCATTTACATGAAATCAGGGACAGCTACAGATTTTCTAAGACTTTTACCATTTTCATCTCATCTCCCTAAAACTAAAGGATACCACATGCTCTGAGACCTTTTAAATCAGAATAAAGGTAAATGTGGCTTATCCCTTTCAAAGGGATTTTGTAGTAGAAAGGTTAATACAGAACAAACAACAGCGAGTTTGATTTGACAGACCAGAATCTTCCTGGATTAAATTTGGTTTTACTGTTGGGTTGAATGCTCAATGGATCACCCCAAGTAGATTATCAACTTGAATATTGAACAGAATTATACTTATTTTAGGCTGTCAGTAAAAGATATTTGTTGATGTCTCCTGTGTGATATTTATCAAGATTGAGTGGGGCTGTCCTTAAGTGGAATGTCAGTCAATCTCAGGCAATTCATTACTTCCACTGAGTGGAAGGGATGGGGAAATGAACCTCATGGTTCTGTGTGAATTAGATTTTAAGTTTCAGTTGTATAAGAACATTTTATATGAACATAAATTTCCTCTTGGCTATTGAGGTCCCAATGGAAATTGTTGGATTTTCACATATCTGAGATAATATAAAGTTTAGGGAAAATAAGGGTTTTGTTTGTATGCATAATAAAAAGTTAAACTTAAATTATTCTACTCTAAGTGAAAAGGCCTCACCCCTACACATTATTCCACATATTATACACATAAGTAAAGGAGGACCAGATGCTACACTTGACTTTGTAAAATTGAGGGGGCTGATTTTGGTCTTTTTTTTTCACTCTGTAGGCACCAGATTAATGTAAAGACAATTGTAAAAAGCCTTAGAAAACCCTAGGAAAATAGATTTAATACATGAGTGGGGAGGTAGGTAGGATGTGAGCAGCTTTGAGCTGGTAAGTGGCACGTGCAGGCGCCAGTAACCTCAGCACAGGCTGCAGTCGCTGATCACAGACACTTCACTCTTCTCCCTTTTGGTCTCTGCTCTTACTAATGCAGCAGCACAAAATTCCTATGAGTGCATTTGTTGTGGTTCTTCAATCAAAATACCTCACAGGACACAGCTGGGCTGGTTAGTCTAAGCATACAGGTATCACAATTCCTTTCATTCAAAGCCAGAGGAAATGTCTCCTCCATATAAATAATTACAGCACAGACAGACATGAGACATACAGGAAGAACAAGTGCATTACCAAAAAATGGAATTAACTTCAACCACCAACATGTGCAATTCAAATAAACCTTGTGCTCAAATACTGGCAGATCATAAAGGGAAATATTTCATGTATGGTCTCTCCTGATAAATAGGCTTATTTCCTGCTGTTAAAATAAATCTGTATTTCTTATTTTGTTCTTTATTTATAATCCAGTCACAATTCTAGCAATAATGAGATCCCTGAGAGTTTAAATCAAAATATTTATTGTTACTAATTTTGAGTTTACACTAGTCTAGCATCATTAGCAAAACATATTATTTGTAAACAGTAAAATTACAGTAGTTGAGGTTGACTGGTGCTTTCATAGCTGTACCTGGATCAATTGCCCAAAGCTGAGTTCCACAGCATCTGGGTGTGGTGCTCAGCTGCTTTTTTGCTGCTCAGTAACTGCTTAGACCCTGTGGTTGCCTTATAGTCAAACAAGTAAGTCATTATTAATTTCCTTAGGACTTTTTACTGAAATTGTTACATCTTCTACAGATATCCCTACATTACTTACTCCTGGTTCTTGAGACAGATGCCATAGTCAAGACACAGTTATGCATCTTTAGAGCTGCTGGATTTCTCTTCAGCAATCCAGTCAGCTCCTGACCTGAGCCTGGTTTGGTCAATGACCGAGACTTTTCTCCAGTTCTCAGGAATATTGTGAAGGTTTTGAATACAGCTCAGGATTTGTGGTTCCTGAAAAAAGCATTCTGAGCATTTGAAGCACAATTTGAGCCTTCCCATGGTAATCAAGATGCAAATTGAACATGGGTAACCTTGATTCTAAATATATCTATAGCTCAACTGTATTAGTAAACACATGTCCTGTGCAGGAGTGACTCAGAACTTCTGAAGCACTTAACTAAGCACAGTTGAATCATCTAATTAGTGAAACAGTAAACAAAAATTGCAAAACTTCCATATGGCTTTGGAGTGGCTACTCTTTTCCTGTGCTTTGATATATTCTTTTTCATTGGTCTTGAAAGTGAGGCGCACACCAAAGGAAAAAAATTTGGTGGTCTGTACATTGGTTTATCTGCATTTGAGGGGATTAGGTGCACTGCAAAAGTGTAATCAGTGTGAAGATAACATAATCTCATCTGAGTTCACAATCTGAATGTTCTAATTTTCCTGTGATTTTTGTGCCACTTAAATTATTTTCAACATTACACAGAAATAAAAGGCATCGGTTATTTTTTCACTCCCTTGGAAATATTCCTTCTTAGTGCAAAAGTCTTAAGTTTCCATTTTGTGTCCTCAAGTGGTTTCCTTAAGCCTCAGCCTATCTTCCATGATTACATGTCTCCCAAAGCCAGAATTGATGGTAGTATAACATGATATGCTGCTGATTCAAAGAGCATATTCTGTGTTTGTGCAGGCAAACCAGCTGAATTATAGTAAATAGAACCTTGCTCAGAGCTGGGACCCTTAAGGGACTCACCATCCCCTTGTGTTTGAAGAGCTTCTAGAATCTTCTCTATCCCAAAGTGCCTCAGAGGAAAGAGGACAAGAGGGGTGAGGAACAAGGATGAAAGGTCTTTAAAAGCCATTTGAGATTCACGTTTCAGTGTGTGAAATACTGATAGATTCAGGATGGTGTCAGCTTCTCACTCCTAAGGAAAGGTGATTGGGTAGCTGGAGTCCCTTCAGTGATGTTTTACTGGACCCTGTGGAAGCTCCCTGTCCTTTTTCTGCCCTCTGTTCCCACATGGCCACAGCCTCCTGAACTTCTGTGACAGGGATGGGCTGCAGGACAGAATCCTTCCCTCCCAATGCCTCTTTCAGTTCCAGAAAGTCAATTTCTCACCATGAGCTTCTTTAAGTCCAGAGACAATTAGATGTCAAGAAAATACTGAAATTTCTTTAAGTCAATTACAGTTTGTAAATAAATATAAGGTCACATATTAATTCAACTGGACACCTAAGGAGGAAATTTCACCAATCCAGTGCTTTCCTCAATAGTCATTGTATTTTGTACACTTCTCAGTCACAGATATAAAGAATAAAAATAATATAAAGCAGTTCGGCCACATCACAGTATTTCATTTCCTTGATTTTGAATAATAAATTGGAAATGTCACCATTTTATTGAGTCCTGAAGATTACTTTTGATACCACCTAATTTTTGCATTAATTTGTTAACAGAATATGGTTCATCAACTGCATTCCTAGACCAACAGTAGAATCAAATCTAATATTACCTTTTTATTTTTTGCTGTCTCACAAAAGGACATATTTTATTGTATCTATACTAGCTATTTATAGGAAACTGTTTCCATTTTTGTATCTTTTGAAGTTGCACACTTTTTAAATGAAAGTGAAAGACCTGAATGAGCATTGTGGAATACTGATTCTCATTAGACCTTTTGCACAGATAGAGAAATGTATATTCTAATTGGGTGCTTAATCCTGAGTTCTTTTTTTCTTCCCTTCAGTCGGAATTTTCTTGTCAGATGGAACAAATTGTATATAAACAGTCTAAAGTATTTAGAAATCAGATGGTTGTGTTAAATTTTTCATTAAATTAATTAATCATTTTGAAATAATTTCATTAATTATTTTGCACTATTTAAATGACATTATACAAATAGCTACCTATACATTTCTTAGTCTTAGGGAAATTTTTGTCTGCTGCATGTCTGCTTACTATACATGTACTATAGTGTTTTCTTTAGGATTACTTTTAATATTCCAGATTGCTCAATTTATTTATTTTTGAAAGTTATTTCAAAAATGTTATCACTTGTTTCATGTTTGAAACTGCTACCAAAACCCCTATGCTGGCTTGTGGAGCACAATAGTAAATGTATTCAGACCTAAATCACCATAACTGGGAAGCTGATGGGGTTACTGCACTGAACCCTGCTTGGACTCCTGCTCCAGGTGGTGTTACTCCCTGCAGCTGTATTTAATTCAACAGGGTTATTGTGATATGTGGCATCCTGGGTGAATATTTTGCTCTGTGTGCCCTAGAGAACACCAGCGTGCTCAGAAGTGACTGATCCTGTGTGTGTGTGTAGAGGAGAGGAGGAGGGGGAAGTTCAGGTTTGGTGTTTCTCAAAATGTCTTTTGCCAGTCCAAACAGAGAAGCCAGATGTTTGACCTCTTTCGTGAGATCAACAGCAGTATAGGCATCTCAGCACTTGTGACCAGTAAAATCATTGGTTTCTTCTGAAATATCCAATTTCACTGTGCCAGGGGGAAAATGGAAAAAATGGAAATCATGGAGGGGTCAAGCTTTATGATGCAGCAGATGCATATAATCTGTGTCACGTACATGTTACAGGTTTCTGAAGTATTATTTGTACTAATCTATCATTTAGGCCTATAGCACTGGAGAGCTCACTTTCTGAAAACAGTTACACACATGATTCCAGAAGGGAAGCTTAGCTGATGTTTATTTGGAAAAGTTTTAACTCCTTTTTGTTTATTGAAGTGAGGGGTAATACAGCCATTTCTAACTCATACCAATAAAGTATATTCATGTTTGTGTACACCACAGTGTATTCTCTCTCTTTCTTCTATGTTCTTGATCTCAATACAAAATACATAACTCACAAACCCAGGGTTAATTATTAGAGACCCAATGAAATATTAGGGTAGTACCCAATGAGATATTAGAGTACTGTGTACAATATTCAGCACTGGTTATAGTGTCAGATGAGAAGATTTATCAGTCAAAGAATGAAAAGATTTCTACAACAGTAGAACTGTTTCCACTGCAGCTGCTCTACCTCAAAAAGTTCTGTGGGAAAAACTGTAAAAAAACCCCATTGCTGGCAATATTGACTGTGAAATTACTTCTACAGTAAATTCTCAGGATTGTATTGCAGACCAATTTCAGAATGGCTAATCAAAGTCAATAATTTTTCTATTTATTGTGAAAATTGGTAGTGGTTAGGTCTAATGAAGGCTGTTTATAGACACTGACTGTCCTAATTTCCTGCTTCATCAGAGCGTGTAACTGAAGTGAAGACTGACATCTTCGTCACCAGTTTTGGGCCTGTTTCAGACCATGATATGGTAAGTGATGGCCTGTATTTATCCAGCCCTCATTTTCTCTTGACTTTTTAATTTGGAGGATAAAAGATCTTTGCAGTAACTTATTTACCCCCTTTAAGGCTGGGCTCTCTTTGAGCCCCTGATTCGACGGTGCTATCAGGTTTTATGTGCTGCCATTCCTGCTGCTGTGACTGCATTTAAGTGCCCTGAAATTAGAAGCCTCAGTGACTTTAATAACGTGTTTTAACAGACTTTATATTTGCTACATAATATATTACGAAATGCATTAGGGTTTGGATCTGTATTCTTCTGAGAGTGATTGCCGAGGTCCTTGCTGGCACATCACTGATCCAATTTGCCAGGAAAGATCATCATCTTAAAATGCAATTAACACTTATGCCTATGGTGTGACATCTGTACAGTCTAACCTGTATTTTTATATTAAAAGCTACTGATCAATGCAAAGTGACTTTCCTAGATCTTGGCTGCTAAAAAGAGAAGATTAATGAGAGAATTAGTGTCACTGCTTTACAGAATGAATATTAAAATCAAATTGCCAGATAACTGCAGGGAATGGAGAGGTTCAGAAAACTGAATGAAGATGCTGTGAGTCCTGGTCTTAAGAGATACCAAGAGTTGTATAGAAATATGGGTAAGGTACTTAAAATTTTCCATATAAATGAGATGTGCACAAGTAGGTGGCTATTGAGAGGGGTAAGGCCTGGTCTGCAGCCACCAATGTCTACTGGATGCTGTATTAGAATGAGTGCTAGAAACATTCTTCTTGATCTAAATGAAGAAATGAAAGCAGTTCAAACTTGTAGCTGACTACATTTAGCTTAATACACTAGGCAAAAGAAAGATTCAAGAATTAAAAGAAAAAAAATAATTAGAAGAAAGGCAACAAGTTCCATTTCTGACTACAAAATTGTCAGCTGCTTAATTTGAACTAAAAATGTAGCTAAGCCTTAAACCCCAGGTTATTACAAGTTTCTGACTACTCAAAACAATTCTGAGTTCAAATATTTTGAACTAAAAATGTAGCTGAGCCTTAAACCCCAGGTTATTACAAGTTTCTGACTACTCAAAACAACGTTAAGGAATAGAAAACCAGAAAAAGTAACTTTTACAAGACAGTTCATTTTTCTAAGTGGACTTAATGAAGAGACACCATCTTTTGATTCCTTGGAAGGCAGTACTTATAAAAGTACAGTTAAACATATAAATGCTATGATATCCATACCATGTTGACTCCTGTTTTTCAGTCATTTAAACAGGAGAAAGAATTCATCATCCTCTTAATAAAATGTGTGACCAAGAATCACAGAGGCAGGTGTTCATATATTTTGAAAACTAAAGAATTCACAGAAAAGTATTTAGTGTAAAACTCCTCCTCACCTCCCAGAAAAAGTAATGTGTGTGCAGCCCACTCATGTTAAACCTTTTCTTGAGGAACTAGGTGTGAAAGCAGAGACAGAAAGATAAACTGACGAGTTTGCCAGAACGCAGAGTTTATCTGAATTTCACTGCGCGCTTTGTGCAGTGTGCTCTGAGCACAGACAGGTTGGGCACCTCCGCTGGGGCTCCCCGATCCCCTTGTGCAGCCTGGGCTGGGGTGTGGGAGGCTTTGGGTGGGTGAGGGGGGGATGAGCTGTGCCTGAGCCTGGGCTGCGGCTCCTCCAGCCCCCCCTGCGTGTTGGGAAAGCAGAGCCACCCTTAGTGTTAGGAAGGCACAGCCACCCTGAGCCGCAGCCACCTGAGGTGTGCAGGATCCGGGCAGGCACCTGCACGGACATCAGGGGGTTCTACCCACTCTCAACACGCTCCTCTAAGAGCAGCGTGGACATAGCCTGTTACTCTATAAAGAGATTGTCTTGGCTTGTTCTTATACTTGTAAATAAAGTTATATGGGAGAAAAGCATTTTTTAAAAAAATAAAATCATTGCTTTTGGAAGAGCTTTGCAGGTTTTCAGGCATGGGAAAGATAAAAGACGTGCCTGAAAACCTGCAAAGTGACATCATTTCAGCATGTTTGCAGGTTTTCAGGCATGCTTACATGGTGGATTGAACTGAACAACAGATACCTGTCTGTTCTCATACAAACTGTCATCTTTGTGAAAATTTTTGATGTGTGTTATTTGGAATAAGAAGTATAAGAAGTGTTTCAAAATTAACTTTTTCAGAAAGATGGAATTTTTTTTCTAGTAAACCTTCATTCCCAGTTTTCCTGTACAGTAAGCTTTTGGAGAATGATTATCTGCCTTACTATATTTCTGTACAGAACCTCATGTAGACCATAGAGTGGTCCACCCTGTGAATAAACAATCTCCAAGGAGAAGTGTTAGAAGAGTAAACTAGAGAACATTTAAGTCAAAGTGTTATAAATATTCAATACCATAAAATTTATTCAAAGTGCAGATAGGAATCTTCTTTTTTTAACCTGCACACTGTGGAATGAAGAGTCTCCACTGTGGAGAATTTATTCCAAATTCCACCTCACTCATGTGTCTGCACATGGGCCACTGCTATTGTACATAGTCTAGGGAAAATCCTTCTGCTCCCTTGTTCTCTATGCCCCTCTGCTGTAGAAAAAAGCCCTAATCAGAGTATCTGATGGCTCTAAAGATCAGCTGTCTGTCAGGATTCATTTGAGGAGAATTAATGTGTATGCTTAAGTGGGTAGTGAGAGCTGAGGAGCTGAGATATCTCAGCCAAAATTAATTCAGTCTATATGGTGCAATGACCTGGGATGGGGAAAGATTCAGCCTGTGCCAGGCATGACCTCTCAGCTACTTTTTAATTGAATTTTATCTTAGGCTGTCAGGACCCTTATCAAATCTTTCTGACTCCTTGTCCTTTTCCAACAAATGAACCTTGTGTTTGTATGAAGTGAAAAACCAGACTCCCTTTTCTCAACCTGTACCACCTCCCACTCACCCTCTTTGCAGCTGAAAGAGAAGAAGGGAATGGCTTGCATGCTGAAATGATGTCACCTTCTGGGCATGTCTTTTACCTTTCCCATGTGTGTGGGAGGAAATATTCTTTGGTGCTAGTAAACCATGGAGAAAATCCAAAATTTTAATGACGGATACTGTCTCCTACACCTCCTTCTCTCCTACTCTACTGCACAGCTGGGACAGGATTTGGTCACAATTCAACCTAAGGCCATGACCCAGCAAAATTCTGAAGCAAATAATTGGTTATAAGTGCAAACTGCTTTCACTAAAGCTGAATAAGCTCAGGCTTCAACAGTTCACTGAGCAAGTGATTAAAAAATGTTCAACTGAGCAAGTGATTAAAAAATGGAAATATAAACAAAATTAAATTTAAAAACACCAAATGACCCAAAATTTGAACAACCCATGTAACTACATTTCCATGTAAAAAAAAAAAAAAATTACTCAGGCGTTTCATAACCTAAAAGCAGGACAAACACACATCAGTAAGAATCACCATTCTTTCTTGCTAATATTTACACAAGGAATAAACAGCTCAAAAGTACTTAATGTTGTATGGAATGTTGGTGGTTGTCAAAATGAAAAAACACAAATCTAAAGGAATTTGCTGTGGAGACATTTTGCATGCTCCTTCCAGAATGTTTCTCTTTACTATCATGCTTGTCAGGACAGCTCTATTCCTTACAGCTCTGTGCGCCTTCACACACAGGAGCTCTCTCTGTTCCAGGATTTGGCATCTCCTTTTGCAGGAGATCTCAGCAAAGGTTCCATTTCTCAGCCAAAGGAGTCTCATTCAGAGTAACTCAGAACCACTTTTGGATAACTGCTTTTGATGTTTATCACAATACCAAAGATGGAAAGGGCAGGGTGATCCCATGCTGAACTTCCACGTGAGGACGGAATTTTCCCCTGGGAAATGCTGTACTATGCTGCATTCACTGTTTTTCCCATTTTCACCCCATCTATATTTTATGTATGATATTCCAACATACCTTTCTAACTTTCACCCTCTCCCTCTTTACTTGGTTCCTGTTGCTTTGTCTCAAGTATTTATTTCATTTCATGGTGAGTGTTGGTTATTTGGGTTGTCCCCGTGCCCATGAGTCGGCCACTGCTTCTGTCCCCCCCAGCCCAGTCCGACTCTCGCTCCTGGCCCAAAGGTGCCCTCAGCTCGTGCTCTTTGCAGCCCAACCATTTCACCCAATGAATGAAGCATTCCACATCTCACCAGCCAGACCACAGAATTTCAGGGAACTGTGAACTTTCTGCAGGTTGATTACCAGTTTATGCTAACGAGACATTTAGAACAGAAGGCTGTAGTAAGACCCTGCCTCACATGGCTTATTTTACTCTGACACACATTTCCTGTGCCACACATACTGACCACCTATCTGCAGCTATCTACAGTTCAAGTGGGAAATGGGTGAATTATTTTGTTTCCATTTTATTATATCTAACTCATGGGCAACTTTTGAAATACTTCCTGATATTTATTGTGTTGAACACAGCAATGACATTGTAACTGTTTAATAACCAGCTTCAGGTGCATTGTAAGCAATGGAGAAAATAAACTTTCTGACAATTGCTAATTTCATTAATAGTCATCTTGCTTCTAGGGAATGGTAAGAACATACTTTTCAAGTTCTCATATTGCAATATATGACGTCATAAGTATTTCCTTTTTTTCTGAATTGATGTAGGAATACACTATAGATGTATTTTTCCGCCAAAGCTGGAAAGATGAGAGATTAAAATTCAAAGGACCTATGACTGTTCTCCGGTTAAATAATTTAATGGCCAGCAAAATTTGGACACCTGATACCTTTTTCCACAATGGAAAGAAGTCGGTGGCTCATAACATGACAATGCCAAATAAACTATTACGAATCACAGAGGATGGGACGTTGCTATACACAATGAGGTGAGCCCTAAAATATTACATCCTTCATTTAGTTTTATAATTTAACTTATGAAAGCATATTTTCCAGATAGGAAACTGGCTCCTTTTTGAGCATTATTTGATTCCTGCCTATTAATTATTTTCACAATAGGCCTTGGGATGATGGACAAACGGAGCTGTTTGCAGTGTTTATTTTTCCTCTCCTGCTGTGCTACCTCTACAGTCCCTGGATGCATCTTAATGCTTGATTTTAAAAAGGTTCTTACAGTATTAGGAATCCATCAGTTTGCAGAGAATCTTGATTTGGCATTGCTTTCAAGGATTCCATCAGCAAGTATAATAAAGCCTGAAAGTTTAGTGTAATCTGTACTCCTGAATTGTGTGCAAGGGTGTTTAATCTTTGGATAATATCGAAAGCAGATTCTAAGAACTAACAGATGCACACAGAATTCATTGACCATTCTTAATATTTCTTGTGCCTGGATTATAAAGCATGACAGCATAAAAATAGACATTTCTTTTTCCATTGATTAAAACATTCAGAAGTTAGGAGAAAAAAATTATTTTTGTGCTGACTGCATTCATTGGAAATATATTATTCTCTTCATGGATAACTGAGCTTTAGCTGTCCAGTTGTTCGAGGAGTTAAATAAATCCTTTTGAAATAATGATGATATACAGTCATGCAAACATTCTGGATTAAAAATCTATAAATTAAAAATTTTTAAAAAGGGTATGTTGTCTCTATAGAGCTGCACATCCCTACTTTATGTCTCCCATGGAATCAAAACAAAGTATAAAGGGACTCTGTTGACTTCAAGCCAGGATGGATAACTTAGCACATAGGTGAACACTGTGTTTCCTTTAAAAAAATTAAAGATGTTTTTTAAAATCAGCACAAGTGTTTGGAGAAAGCAAATTCTCCAGGCATTTGGGATGTTCAATTTATTGTGCAATATCTTTCAAGACTAGCTCGACTAAAGTAGAATCATCTTGGCTGGTAGCTACACAAGTCCAGGTCGATTTTTCTTGTCTTTCTAAAAGCTCAGCTGGTAGGGATTTAATCCACAGGAACACTATCTTGGCAGCACATTGTTCACATGTGTCTCTTCTTTTGATCATAACCATTCCTATTTCCTCACCTTTGCAAGTGCCTTGATGCGATCTTCAGCCTACTCTTCAAGTATTACTGTTCATTCTCTGCTGATGTGTGGAATGTGACTGTTTCTAGCTCATTTAACCTCTTTTATTGAGAAACATGTTTGCACTCAAGCTCATAGCAATGAAATGATTTCAGCAAATGTCTGAGCATCCAGAGTGGGCCAATTTAATGATGGCAGCAAGGAAGCAATTGCAGTTACTAATAGATTTTAATCCTCACACCAGATGAGAAGCCTGAGCATGCCTCTGATGGCCCATGAGGAAGGGCAGAGGGCAGAGCAGTTGCACCCTCAGCCAGACAATTCAGGTCCAGTTGTAACCACTAATTAATCACATAACAGATGCTGTGCTGTACTTATGCTATATGTCTTAATAGAAGTCTATTTGCTATTTCTATGAAACTAGAATAAATGTGTCCTTTTGCTCATTAATCCATTATAGATTGACTGTGAGAGCAGAATGTCCAATGCATTTAGAAGACTTTCCTATGGATGCACATGCTTGCCCCTTGAAATTTGGAAGCTGTAAGTTTATTTTAAATTGAGGTTTCTCCCATTTTTAGGCCACTTGAAAAGAATATTTTGCAATTGAGAAAACCTCAAGGTTTTAATCTTGTATATTTTTCACGTTTTTGTCAGGGTTGTATCTTTATTATTTTATATATATATATACTTATATTTATATATATATAAAAATATGATGTAATGGACCTTTTTTATGTGTCTTAAATATTCTACAATGTGATGCCTGGACATTCACCAAAGATGAAAATGACAGTGCTCTAAATATCTAGAAAAATATTTTGTGACATGGAAAATGTTGTTTATCTTGTTGCTTTGTTTTGTTAAAACCCAATATCAGTCCTAAAGAAAAGCAATACATGCTATGGATAACTGAATTGGTTTAGGTGAAAACAGTTTTGCTATTGTAGTCTTGGTATGTTTAGATCAACGTTTTTCCTAGGATTAGAAGGTACTCTTACACACTCATGGATCATTTTTGGAGGTGAAAAATCTCAGAAATCTCCAAATAGAGTCCTACACTTGCAGCATAGATAGCCCTAGATGAGAGAACATATGCAGCTAAGCCATTGAAATATAATTCAAATCAAAATAATTGAAATCAATGCAATCACTGATAAAGCTTTTGATAAGCTGAGAGTTTTCCCCAAAACTTCAACGTGAATAGCAAGCAGGCTGACACTTAACTAAACGAACTATTTTTGGAAATAAAACATAGAGAGGAAAAAAAGTGACTGTCTAATTTACTCTAGTTTGTTTAACACAAACAAGGAAGTTAAAATATATGGAAGATGTAATAGTGTACAAATTGTTTCCTCAATGCTACTTTTTTTCCTAACAGAAATGGGTCATTTCACTGATAATGGTTACTTAGTGGCTTGATCAATTTTAGAAGTCAACAAACAGAAAACCCAATTCATTCTTCACATGGTACTCGACAGGGTGATAATTTACTTTGGGCTGAATTGCTCTGTGTTTGCCATGAGACAGCACTGATGTTTTGTCTTTAAAGAGCTGCTAATCTCCTAGATAAGGCTCAGAGAACAAAAAGCTCATACAGCCTTGGAGTATAACTGACAAGAATAGTTTGCTCCTTGAACGTTTTCTTAGAGAGCACTTAACAATAAATCTTTCCAAATATCTCGTGAAACAGAGTGGAGTGAAGCTTTACTCCAGTTTATAACAGGACAGATACTGCACTTGGTTCTTGATTAATAAGAGACCTGTGCACCCAAGATCCCAGTGAGCTCTGCAGGAGTGGCTGCAGGATCGAACTTCTGCTGATGCGCTCACTGAAGTGTCCCTGCAGGCATCGTGCTGGACCTGCGAGGCGGGGAGATGGCTGATCCTGCAACAAACCTGCTAAACACAATTTAAACCAAGAGCAGCTTCTAAACAAATTTGATTTACTAGACTGAATTTTATAGACACGACAAGTCACCTATCAGAACATCTGTGCATCACTGAACCAGAGCCCAAACACCAGGCCTTCCCTAGTATGAACAGCATTTCCCATTCTTTTCCTACACTGAATTCTTTCTGGCTCACTCTGTCCCAGATTAATGTACTCTTTGTTCACACAGTGCATGACTTTCCAGATTACTGAGGACTTTGCCTCAGTTAAATGACAAAGATTTGCAGAAATTATTAAATAAAAGGGATAGATAACGTGGATTTGCATAAAAGTCCAGAACCACACCAGAAGGCGATAACAAGACAGCAGAAAAACATGCAAGTGTATCTGCATCTTTTGTATCAAATTGATCTTTTTATCCTTAAAAAATATTTTCATAATATACTTAATTTCCTTAATTGAACAAAAAAGTCACTGATATTTCTGATAGAAAGACCATTTCTTATACCACTCAAAGGCAATAACTGACATTCTGTACTCAGAGTACAGCTGTGGACTGTCATGTTCTACAGGATTTTTGTTTTGTTGTTGTTTGGGTTTTTTTTTTGGTTTGTTTAGTTGTTTGAACACTAATGTTCTATGGCAGCTGTCCTAAAAAACCAAGTAACTACAAATGCTTGGAAAGATGATTAGACAAAATCAAGCAGTTCTCAAGGAAACTTTTCATTCACCCACTAGATTCAGGCAAGCTCCTAATTTGGGACCCTCATGGAGAGGAGTTCCTTCTGTAACATGGTTTTACTGCAAACACTGCATGAAGAATTCACTGTTGAAAACAGCCCTTAAAGCTGGATCTCCCCCTTCCTTCTCATCAGATCATGTGCCATAATTATCAAGTTTTTCTCTCAATATTTCATTCTTGATAAAAATAGAAATATCTCCAACAGGAGAAATGGCTGGATCCAAGCAAGTTATGAAAGTGGGACTCACTGTTACACATAAAAAAAGAACAGATCTTATAATTAATTTCCACTTTTTAAGTGAGAATCATATTTAAATACATTTGGGACATTTTTGTCAAACTAAAGCAATTAATTATAATCATCTTAATGGACTGGAAAATTTACTGGGAATGAATTTAATTGTCACAAAATCCATGCTTAAAGTGCAGACTACAATCTAACACTTAGCTCCCCAAGGTAGTGTTTGCCTAGCTCCATTTGTTTTAGATTAAATTGGATAAGAGGTTTTTTATGTCCTCCACTGTTACTCACCACTTCTTGGAGCTGGATTCCTAAAAGCCTCACAGTGAAGGAGTTGCACATCTCCTGTGGACTCTGCCCATGCTGTAGGGACCAATAAATGTTTGACCCAGCTCCAAGGCTAAAGTGATTTGCCAAAGAGCAGCTTAAGCTAGAGGTTATTCCAGTGTAAATTCAATGTGACAAATGCTAAAGAAATTCTGGAACAACAAAATGCCATATGTTGGCAAAACAAAATCAGAAAGGCAGATGCTCTCCTCAACTCTTACCACAAACATCTGATTGTCAGTTTAAAACTGAGGCCACTCTGGAAACCAGCAGTGATGGGAGCAGATGGCTGCGTTGCTCCTTATGCAACATGAATTGGAAGCTGAGGGGGGCAGCAGAATTGAGCACCAAATCTGGCAGCTCAATCCTAGCACTGCCCAGTGCAGCCCCTTCCCTCTAAACCAATCCAGACATTCTCAGAAGCTCACAAAAGCGCTCCTCTCTCTTCCAAGCCATTCTCATATTCCAGAACAAATGCTTGAAAAATAATTTTATTACTGTCTTTATGTGACTAGATTAGCAAGTCAATTTCCGTGTTTACTCTGGCCATTGTTTTTAAAGTCAGAATTATTAAGATGTAGATTTGCTTTTGCCATTGACTCCAAAACCATATTCCAAGATATGTTACAGTGCTTAGGAAATATGAAGCCCAAAGATAAAAGCACTCTTCAGCTTCAATAATGCAGAATCAAGTGCCATGCAATTAATTTACCAGCACATTCTACCCAACCAACTCTTCAATTACTAGCTGTTATCTCTTACACTGATAAGGTAAAATTGCTGACTCACAAATGAGGTCAAGTGAATTGGATTCTTCTCTTTCCCTTCCTGCTTGTCAGTCTGAAAAAAAGGGAAATTCTTATCTTGTAGGTAGAATCCTTTTGTTATTTTGGATGCCCTAGGATGTCCCACCCAGCTCCAGCTGCCTTTGGTGGGTGCAAGCTTGATGCAGATTCTGGCCACACATTCATTCCTATTCAAGCCTTTGGGTACTTTTTAGGTGTAAAGAATTACATGAGCTGCCTCTGTGTAGTCAATTAACTCCCACCCAACTGCTCCAAGTGAGAGCTGCCAGATTCCAGACCCCACAAAATGACAGCAGAATTTCACTACGGAATTAGGATTAAAAATATTTATGTGTAGCTCGATTCTGGAAAGAACATAAATAACAGCACAAAGCCCCTCCGTGGCATGTGTATGCTGCTGAATTCTCTGTATAACACACCACACTGCTTGGGCTTGGAGAGCCCACAGTACTTTTCTTTCGCCTTGCTCCAAACTCAGCTCTTGAGTGTGAGGACTATTCAGAAATAACCAAAGCCAAAACCAAAAAATAAACTAATTGTGATTTAAACTCACTTTCTCCTGGGCAGCCTCAGAAGTGCCTGCTAGGCCCATTTCACAGCAAGGACAGTGTGATGGGGCATGACCAAAATGGAGCTGTAGCCAGGCTGAGGATGAGAGAATCACTGCAGCCACTCTGAGAAGGATTTAGAAGCACAGACAACATCACACCATGAAAAATTGAAAAGTTTGGGGCTCATCTTTCTTTACAGTAGCTAGAAGTGAGAAATAGCACTGGGGTTCTTCCATGCTCATGAAATTCCACTTCTCATTCTCACTTCTTTGCATAAGCAGGAAATACATGAGAGAAATATTTTCATGCCACGGAGGACCAGCCTTAATCCAGCCCCACGGCAGATACTTAGCAATTTTGTAAAAATCAATTGTATTTTCTATAGATAAATTCCAGTAAGATAGTTGTGGGTTTCTATAGATAATTAAAGAGAATTAAATATTCAAACTACTGCTCAAAACCATTGTTATGACAAAACCACAAGGCAACAGAAAGTGCAAAGCTGACGTGCAATGTGTTTCTTTTAAATCAGATGCTTATACCAGAGCAGAGGTTGTGTATGAGTGGACACGGGAACCAGCGAGGTCGGTGGTTGTGGCTGAAGATGGCTCTCGACTGAACCAGTATGATCTGCTGGGACAAACTGTGGACTCTGGCATTGTGCAGTCCAGCACAGGTCTGTGACAGATATTTTGGAAGGGTGATATTTAATTGTCAAGAGCAGATCCTTGCAAAAACTACAAAGATATAAGAGTGAGGGGTAAATTGTAATACATGTACTTCAGATTTGGAAAGCATGACTCTGAAAAGATAATAAATCCTGGGATTATTTTCCTACTTCAACTGGTGGTAAAAATACTTGAACAAATAAAAAGCTTCCTACAGTGTCAGATCTGTCCAGAAAAACCAATAATTTATGTAATAAAGAAGCACTCCTCATGTTCTTCTCATATTATTTGTTTACTATATAGGCTAATAAAAATAGCATAATAATATGAATCCTCAAAGATTCATGTTTCTGGGGACAGTGAAGTTGCTAAAAGCAAGTACATAGTTTCTCAAGAAAGTATTTAGAGAATGAAAAAAAACTGTCATCAAACTCAAAACCATCTGAAGCACGATTTTCTTGAAAAAAAAAAAAATTTTTTTTTCAAAAACATCCAAACACGATTTCCTTTAATCCTGGCACCAGCTTTAACTCCAAAAATTTAATGAGATACAGAAATACAGCTGACATTTATAGTATGACATACCTGAAACCTTGAAGCTGACTACAGCCCCTTGTTTTTTTAACTTTGCAGTGCTTGTTTCAAGATGTAATTTTTTTAAAGCTGATTTTGTAATAATTTGGATGAATTAAATGCAGTAAGAATCTGAGCACTGGCATGTACAAGACCTCTGTTGACCAGACTGACTGGTCAGTGGACCAAAAGCAATTTATCTAAGAAGAAATACCTTTCTTTCTAACTTCCTTGGGTAAGAAAAGATAAGGGATAAGAGAATATAAGATGTATAAGCTACAACTTGTGAAAGCCTAGCAATCAGACGCTGTGAATATAGGCAATATTTTGCTCAAGAGCTATTTGAAATTTTAGATTGTAGGGAATTTTATGACTGTATTGCAATGCTTTCAAAACAGAACCCCAGAAGAATTGGAAAGTTATGAGAGTGATCAGAAGCTGTCACAAACGTGGTGATGCTATTCAATTAAAGAAAGTCAGAAAATATGGGAAGCCAAAGCTGCAGTGAATAACTGGAGTGCTTTCATGCCCTGCGGTCAGCTCAATCAATCTTATCAAACATCTACTGTCTTTTAATGAGTGGCTGCCCAATGAGTGCAGTCCATTGGTACTGTGGAAACTTCTCAACATGGTTTTACCTTACAACTGAAGTGCAGAGCATTATTGCAGGCCTCTGCTTTGCCCAGTTCACTCCCCCAGCATTACCTTTATCTGACTCCCAGCTCAGACCTGCTGCAGTGCTTAACAGATGAGAGTAATCCCTGTCTTTTTAATTGCCTTTATGCTTTGGATCTTGTTCTCATTTTCCAGAGGTTAAAAATACTTTGATAATTTAGGCAGCTAAATAAAGCATCAGAGTACAGTGGTGTGTTCACTCTGTATTCTTAGCTTGCCATCTACAATCAGTGAATTAATTCTGACACACCGTTGTGCGCATTCTATATCTGATTGCATTAAAATAGTTCCCCACGTCATATTTTAAGTAGATAAAATTAAATTGTTGGCTCTTCTAGCCAAGACTGGCACCTTTTGTAAGATCATAATCTCTGGTACAGAGGAGAAGGAGCTTGTTTCAGTGAAAGTTAAAGAAAGGTGAGCAAAATTTAAGTAATAATTCCCACTATACTACAGCCATTCCTATTTTTAAAATAAAAAAAAATCTTGTATATCTTTTGCTTTACTATTCAATTTAAAATTCATTCGCTTTTCCCCCTTTGCTGCTGTCTTTTATATTGAAAGACTATTGTCATATCTTATAAATAAGCTTTCCTTGGGGTAAGAAAGTGAGCAAGATTGCTCAAATGAATGTTCTTCTGGACTCTGCATTACAGAAATGGGCATTTGACATGCTCTGTGCATAAACAGTCAATGTCTAGACATAGTTTTTCAATCAAGTTTAAGCTTTTCCTGTACAAGAGCAGTTTTCTCCTTCCATCTGCCTACATTTTAAAATAGAACTACAGTAATTTCACATGTCATCTCTAATCTAGACAGAAGTTTCCACTCAGTTACGTGTCTTCTTGTTTCATTCCTAAGATGTTCATTGCATAATAAGAAGAATCAGTCTACTAAAAAAAATATATATATAAAAATAAAAACAATAGGTTTTTCAGACTTTGGAGAATATACTGTTTGTCAAAATTCATTTTAAATTATATGAATAATGATCTGAAAATGAGCAGCATTTGCTCTGCTGGCAAGAAAGGCTTATGGAATGATATAAGTATATTAGAATATTAGATATATTTGTATTTATTATTGCAAGTATAAATAAAATTTATTTATATATAAAAAAAGAATTCATTTTCATTGCAATTGGAGTATGCAGCTCATAGAAGTTTGTAGCTCCAAAATCATTAGGGCTAATGAAAATATTGTGTGCTATTCTTGTAGTAATAATTTATTTCAGGAGAGAATAATAATTTACTAAGGTCCTAAATTATCAGAACAGGGACACTTCAGAGTACATAAAGGAGCAACAGTGGTAATGCAAACACCGTCACATCAGCAATTACATCTTAATCTTGGACCAACAGAAACACTTTTGGGAGGCTGTCTTGATTCTGTCTTTAAGTTGTGTTTACATGGTTATGCTGTGGTGGCTTTTCCACCTTCTAATGGAATAAGACTTTCTACAGGAGCTTTAAACAGCCACCAGTTAATGCAGACTTTGATTCACTACTCAGCAAAGCAAATATGCAAATTTAATTAGCATTTCCCAGAAATGTCTAATTTTGTATTATTAAGGAAAAATTTAAAAACCCACCAGGTTTATTAAGTGTTTTCTTCAGAGCTGACCCATTTTGATTTGAGGACTTCTATTTTATAATAGGGGTGAATGTAATGAAAATGCTTCCTATAAAGACCTCTGATATATAAATTTATAAAAGCTTTAATATTCTTTTTTCTTGGTTTTAGGGGAATATGTTGTTATGACTACACATTTTCATTTGAAGAGGAAGATTGGTTACTTTGTCATCCAGACTTACCTGCCGTGCATCATGACAGTGATACTGTCACAGGTGTCCTTCTGGCTTAACAGAGAATCTGTTCCAGCAAGAACTGTATTTGGTAAGCAAGACCTGTAAACCTCCTGGCAGTCATGAGGCAATTGGGTTTCAGAAATGTTATTGTAAATGTAGTTATTGTAACATGGCATTGGAGAACAGTGTGAGCCTGGACATGTTGCAGCACACAAGAGCTAACAAATTTCATTGTGAAGATACAAGGTCCAAAGCTTTTAAACTGATTTGGAACTGACTGTAAAAAGAGACCTGAAAATACCTCAAGCCATCCATTACCATTAGAATATTCCAAAACAATCAGATTATGAATAAATAATCTCTGACAATGGCAATAATGTTAATCATGGGATTATCAAAAAGGCTTTAATCAATGGGTATCTGTCATTTGATATCTTGTAGGCCCTCAGAAAATTCTTTTTTTTTTTCCTTAATCCCTTTTACAGGCTACTGTTAGACCAGCAACAATTTATTGTGCTTACAGCAGTGAATACATACACTCAAGGAATGCAGTGAGGAGGCAATCTAAAACACCCTCCAGTTTATACAGCTGGTCCCTAGAGTTTAACCACTGCTTGGAAATGCTCATCTTAAAAATATTCTTTCATATTCTTTGGAGGTATTAACTCAAGTCAAGTACATATTAAAAAAAAAAAAAGGCAATGAATTTTCATTTAGGAAAGCTAGAGCCTGAGATTTCTGCTGTGTGACCTAGTCCTCGGTGATATCCAGATGGGGCTGCTGAGCACCTTTGGCAGGGAGGCGGAAGCATCCCCAGCCAAGCTGGCTTTGACACTTGTTTTGCTGCCTCAGGGCACCGCAAGGACAGGATGCTTTGGGCCCTCTGGTTTTGCCAAAGAGAATTAACCCTTTTATGCTGAACATGGCAAAGCCAGAGAGTCACTGTTGAGAAATGCAGCGTCTGAAGCTCCTGCTGAGCAAGAGCTATTTTTATGGATCTTTTGTTGCACCATTCACAGCTGTGCTTTAGTTTCTCAGTTTCTCTGGAAATCAGTCACAACTTGCATAGCCTTAGACCTCATGAACCAAGCAGTGACTTTCTGTTGATAGACAGATGTGCATTTGCAGAACAGTGGTTTAGACTACAGTATAATCAAATTTGATTTACATAATATTGTTTAGATTAGCAACTAAAATTAATTCTGAATTTTTAACATCATCTTTGCTGAGAACTACTCTACTAGGGAGTTTTATAGTCAAATCCATTGAAATTGTAACTATTTTACCTCTTTTTGCACATACCATTTAAAAAGAAATGTCTGATCATCAGTTTGAAATGCTGTACTTCACAGTCATTCAATGGAGAACAGAATTTCTTAGTCTCAATGGATGATATATAATACTTCACAGTTTTGAAACTGCTATCTTCTTCTTCTCAAGAACCCACAAATTTCTCAGTTTTCATTTTAGAAGACAGTTATTTAGTAAATATTCTTGGGTTTGCTCCATCATTATATATCAAGATAGCTTTTTCATTTCAAAATGGCAGTGAAACAAAGCTTCAGAACATCTTGCATGAATGCATATACCCACAGGAGCACAACATTGATCTTTTAGCCCACTCAGTACCACAGATAATAAAAATTGTAAATCTTTCCTCTGCTACTATGTAAGAGAAACATAAGGTCACTAGCAATAAGTCAAAGAACACATTTGGTTGCATCTCAAGAAAGAGAAATTGCTTCCTCATTAGACACTAATAGTTCAAGCTCTTCACACTACCACGTAAATATGTTGTTCATTAATTGACCTATTTTAGAGCACTGCTCATTTCCACTAACACTCAGTGCAGCAAAGATGAACTTGCCAGACACATTGGAGACATGACAGTGCAGTTGTCAAGGTAACTTGTGGACATGTGATTTGATGTAAATGCCTTGCGTGCACTCGGAGATTCATTTTTCCAAGCAGCTGCAAGCAGAGTGAATTCAGCACAGTCCTGCTTGCTCTCTGGGGCCAGGTGAGAGGAAAAGTTCAACAGTGAGAAGCTCTGATATCAGAAATGCAAATTATACTGTCGGTCTTACATAAAATCCTTGCTATGTTCAGGGTGTCCGTGAATAAAGGGACAGAAATCTGTAAAACCATTGATTAAAAAAGAAATTAGACATAAATCTTGGTGCCCTTGAATACATCTTTGAAATATAATATCCCAAATAAGCTGAAACAAGATTTTTTTTTGTTTACTAAGTGTCTCAGAACTGCTGCAAGAAAGAACTAAAGATGTTAAATTGATACATTTGTAGTACAATTTGCATTGTAGTACAATTTGTAGAACTGCAACAAAATCCTTCAAATACCAGGAAGAGTAAAGTAGTTCACAAATTACATTTCCATTCCACCTTTAAAAATAGTATTCTATTTAACAACATCAAAGAATAAAAGCATAAAAATGTTTTGAAAATCCTGCAACTTCCACAGAACTCAAAACCTGATACCCTTCATTTAGAAACTGAGCTCAGGTGGGGAAGTTTGTAAGAACCAGGGGTGTAGAAAAGGCTGTACCACCTCCAGCAGCTGGGACACGAAGCACAACTATAGCCTGAAGACACAAACTCTGCTTTGCAGGAGTGACAACTGTGTTGACCATGACCACCCTGAGCATCAGTGCCAGGAACTCTCTGCCCAAGGTGGCCTACGCCACGGCCATGGACTGGTTCATCGCCGTCTGCTACGCCTTCGTCTTCTCGGCGCTCATCGAGTTCGCCACCGTCAACTACTTCACCAAGAGGGGCTACGCCTGGGACGGCAAGAGCGTCGTGCCAGAAAAGGTAACCCCTCCCCACAGCCCCCCAAAAGGTCACACACTCTGCCACCCCTGGCACTCCACGGGAGGGGGCTTAGCACATTGAAAATTCTTACTACGTGCAACAGTTAGTGCTCTGAAAGAGTTTGCTGTTGTGTCCACACGCAGCATTTCTATGCCATGATTACTTTGACATTCAATACCTTAATACTACTTCTGACATACTGGGTGATACTTCATGCTGTTAATAATGAAATGCTCTACTGAGATTTTGACTTTGGGAATTGAGCAGAAAAAAAATCAACATGTATTATTTTAAGGGAAGGCAATTATGTTTTGCTGTTTGAACAAGAGAAAGTGTGGATGTCTCAGTGTAAATGTAAGAAAAAAAAATTGTGGCTGTAGTTTTGATAGTTCCCAAGGTATAGTGCTCCCCAGCACAACATTCAGAAACACTGCTCTATCATCATGACCAAATAAATCATCACAGGAGTTCTTTTTTACTTTCTTAGCTATAGGAACAACGTGTTTATTTAGAAGGAGGAACTGAGAACTGTGCTGGGAGTGTGCAATCCTGATCTGTACCCCCATGAATGCACCAGGGAAAACTCCCACTGATTCCTTTAGGTCTGGGATCAGACCTGGTCTGTAAACCACAGGTGCATAAAGAAATTGTTGAGAACATTTAGGGGATGAAAGAGAAGTTTGCTGTTTCCTATGAATTATCATGTCAGCTGCTTCTGTGAGCAAGCTCATTCAGTTGGGTTGACTTCCCCAGCTGGCAATCACGAACACTCAGAGACTAGAGACCCAACAGAACAGGTGTTTGGAGGAGCAGATGTAACTCACTGGTATGCAATGATACGTTTTAAATTCAGGATTATATATATATATATTATTTATGTATATTAGTTGTGTAAGTCAGTGAAAAAACCTCAAAATTATATTAGAGCATTTATACAATGGCAACTACTACAAGAGTATTGTAGAACAAATGAATGAAGTATCAAAACAAACTTACAGTAATGAGCTGAACAACTGCTGCTGAATGTTGTTTTCAGTTATTGATGATACTTTCACTGAAATTTTTTGATTCTTTTTGTTTTTTCATGACATTTGTTATAAAAATGAACTGCATTGATAAAACTGTATCCTTAAATATTAAATATTGCCTTGCTAATTTATCCTCCCTTGTAATGTAGTTACTATAATGAGCTGTTTCATTTGTTACCAAGAAAATTACATTTTAAAAGAACCCCTACACAATACCCACCACAACATAGTTTTAAACATTGGAAGATTTATGGCTTTGTGCTTGTTAGCAGGTAGGGGGCTTTATGTGTCATTTGCTGGTACCTGTGAGTTTTCTGCAGGGAGGAAAAGAGACCAAGGCAAGCTCACGATGATCAGAGCATCACAGCTTAATCAAATTTAGAGCTCTAATTAGCTGTCATATTGCTTGTTCATGAAGTTGAATTTGACATGAAATATTAAGACCCAGGCTGGTGTCAGAGTTTTCTGTGGATCAGATTTCCAGTGACATTTAAATCTATGGAAAGGGTTTCCTCTGAGACTTCAGTGAAGCTGCTTTGTCTGCTGGATTTATTGCTGCTCACCTGAGTATCTGAATGAGCAGCAAACAGGACTGCCTTTACACTCAGCAACCATGTTAGCAGCCTCCCTACCTGGGAGGGGAAAGATGGACAGGCAAAACCAACCAACCAACCAACCAACCAAAAACCCTGCAAACCCCAAAACAAACAAAAACCCAAACCAAAAACAAAACAAAAACAAAAGAGAACAAACAACAAAAACAAACAAAATAAAACCTGACATGCCTTTTTTTGCCAGAATATTTTTTAACCTGTTTGTTCTGAAGATTTGAAGCTTTTTCTTGGCCTGAAGCTAAGAATTTGATTGCCATGAATTAAAGAACATCTACATTAGAGTCATTAGGTGAATCCCTTTCCTTACTAAGTAACATAATTTTAACATTTGAGCCTACATTTCCTTCCAGCATGGGGCTCCAAAGCTGTTCCTCCACAAGCCTTGCTCCACTTGCCCTCAGGCTTCTGCAGCTTCATTTCCTGTTCCCATGTGTGCAGCAGGAGGTCTGTCCACTCCCTGAAATGTTCACCTCTTGTTCAAGAACTTTTTAATCAAAAACTCCATTATTAGGGGGTCAAAGTAGCCATTAACCCATAGTTGATCTGTCATTAAAGGTACTGTGACCACAGTATTGCCTCCCTGGGACAGCTGCTCCTTGAAAACAGAGAACTGTGTTTGCTGTCTTGTGAAACAACATAACAGATCAAATTCCACTGATATTTTCTCTTCAACCTATCTTCCCCCCATCCCAAGACAATAAAGTGGATAACATTTGCCTTTTCTTTTTGTGGCAAATACTGCCTGAAGATTTTGCTAAGCTGCTGGAATTGGTTTTTGCTATATGTTTTGTTGTTGGTTTTTTTTTTCTCATGATTGGAAGAATCCTGACACCTTAATGACCCACTGCATCTCTCTCCTGTGATTACCCTTGGGCTGTGGCTGAAGAACAGGTTTGGTCTGCCAGAAACTGGACAGTTGAATACTAACTGGTATACCCAGATGTCAAATTTTAATTTTTTTTCCTACAACTAGATCCCAAAAATAGAATACTAGAAAATATAAGGACCTAGGGATAAAATAAGTTTAAATAAGCTCAATAAGTCTTCCTCCCCTAAAAGATATTCAGTATTTTCTTGCTTTAGCAATATAAGTAGGTGGATGAAAAAGTCATACAGACATTAAAGTCTTTGCATATGGAATGTCATTTCAGCCATCATGATCCAATTTTAAGATTCAAAGAAGAACATTAAGTTCCTAATCCATAATTCATGTGCCTCTGGTGTAAACCATTAGTGAGCCGAATACTGACAGCTTTTCATCTTATTGAGTAAACCACTGCTTTAGTGCATGGTTACATGAGAATTTAGTGTGTATTTTTGTGTATAAATTATGTTAAAACTCTTCATATCACAATATTTGCCTTAATGTTGGAAGGCTACATTAAGAATTTGGCATCTTGTAAGTTTTATCCTGATCAAGGGAAACAGATTGTGAGAATATTGAACTATGAGTGCTTTGTCACTGCTTATTATCATTAAAGGTGATTTTGCTGGTGAGCCTAGCTGTCAGGTCTCATTTTTATCTATCACCTAATTTGGTTTACTTAATACAAGTAATACAAATGGATGATTTTGTATTTATTGTCACCTAAATATTTTGCATGAGTTGTATACCCAGAACTGACTTCTCTATTACAGCCTATTATACTTTGTGCTATGAGTTGGATTAATTGCAAAATGTCACAGTGCTTTTTCATCGTTTCATCTGTTGAGAAGGTACTGAGAATGAAATATTTTCTTCTTTCTTCAGCCAAAGAAAGTGAAGGATCCTCTCATCAAGAAGAACAACACATACACAGCTGCAGCTACGAGCTACACCCCTAATATTGCAAGGGACCCTGGGCTGGCAACCATTGCTAAAAGTGCAACAATTGAGCCCAAAGAAGTGAAGCCAGAAACAAAACCTGCAGAGCCCAAGAAAACTTTTAACAGCGTCAGTAAAATTGATCGGCTATCGAGAATAGCCTTCCCTCTGCTTTTTGGAATCTTTAATTTAGTCTACTGGGCCACCTATTTAAACAGGGAGCCCCAGCTAAAGGTCCAAACTCCACATCAATAACCTCATTTATTCATATAGTTCTGTTTTGTCTTTTGCTCTGGGAATTGCTTCCCTTTTTCACATACAGTAATTCCCATTTGCTTCATTGCCTCTGTCTTAAAGAAAATAAAGGTTTCTTTAGTTAGCAAAAGGTAAAATATAACTGTATATTTTAAAAAACTGTGTGTGAGGGAGAGAATGTTATAAACTATATACTTTGAAAAAGTGATTTTGGAGATGGAAGAGTTGTAGAGTAATGGAAAGGTGGAAAAAAAGAAAAAAGAAACCATTTGTAGCAAGCTTAGTGCTGAATATCCCCAAAAGATAGTGTATATGTATATGAAAAAGATATTTTTATTCAGAAGATTGTAGGGATGGGGGAAATTCTCTTTATGACATTCCTGATGCACATCTTAGACTGTATCATTATTCAGCCACTGTTTATAATCTTTTCAAGGATGTAAAGCTTTCCATTTGCTGAATCCCGTAAGATATGTTATTTTCCTAATCCCTTTTCTCTTCTATGTTCCAAACTACCTGACTTATAATATTAAATAGTCTTTAATGAGAAAGGAAATCTACTCACTCTAGGTACAGTTTGTCACTGTATAGCACATAAGATCTAATGGTAACAAATGCTTTAATCTGCTCTCTTACTGCAAGCTCGTTCCAAGCATTAAGTTGTCACTAGACTAGATTTAAAACCAGTTGCACAACCAAGTGCAGATCCCAAATTTCTACAATCACCTGTGTAATCCAGACAATTCCTGGATGCTTTAAAGATAGCTTTTACTCATCACTATGTTTTAGAGAGTTAAAAAAAAAAAAAAAAATCAACAAAATTTTTGCAAGCTCTAGATATGTTGAATGTATTCTTTTATAAAATGATACATTAAAAGAAGCTTTAGACTGAGATTTATGAATAGCAGAAAGATAAAATATAGTATTTAAATAATATCTGTAAATATGCAGCATGAGATTGTACATTTTTTTACTTTTTTAAAGTTGTGTTCTTAAAACATTGTGTAGGATTCACCTCTTAGCTCTTAATATGTTGTTAAATGCTCAATAAAACATATTTAGAGCCTGAATTAAAGGAAAAAAAAATCAGTGGTACTGGAAAGCATACAAAAATAAATAAGCAGAAAGTGCTTGGAATTTATTCCATTTGTAAAGTGGTTAAGTGTACAGCAGCTTGCAATTTGACAATGTCATCCAATGTATACTATTAGATTAATGACTGGTCTGCTCAGGTCATGCATAAACACTAAAGTACGGGATTATATTTGGTAGGTAAAAATGGTGAAATATTTGTTAAGACAGAAGTTCATCTGTATATTACTGCTATATTTGCTGAAACATAACTGTTACAATAAGCGATGTAATATATGTAGCATTAAATACAAAGAAGTCATACATAAAAGAATGTACAGGAAAATAGATTTTATTGAGTAAACTTACTACATTTCATTTTTACTGTAGCAATATATTTGTAGGAACAATATGTAAGGGCTTTAAATACAAGATGTCCATTTTGCAGGTATTGTGCTCCCTTTAAAAAAAATTCTAGTCAGTATCATTACTGCTAACTCTTAGAAATAAACTTTCAGATAAAGTTTTTTCAAAGAGACTGGAAGAATGGTGGGTATTTGCAAGAATCAATTAAAAATGTAATTTATGCTATTGAATGGATTTTGAAACAGTGCTACATGAGCCTCTAGAGAAACAGCTACTGAGAGTCAAGTTTAATAGGCAGTGATTTCTAAACTCTTAATAAATCAAAAAGTTGACATTCTCTATCTACAAAAGGAAATATTTAATATTTTATTTAGATTTTTTTTTTAATAATTCTTCATTGTCTAACATTTAGTCCTGTCTGAACTTGATAAGTTATCTGATTGGATCTTATTTAAAAGGGGATGTTTCATCTCTGGTATCATGTGTAGATATATGTATAGAAAAAAATAAACTATGGCTCTTTAACTTCTGTGTACTTGTTTATCTTGTTATTTTTGGCATTAAACTAGTGTGTTCATTTAGGGCATTTTATCTTTCTAGCAATTCATAGCTACCTTTTGGTCTGCATTTTGCACATTAGATGTGAATATTACTTACCTAGTCTGCTTTTTGCTATGCAATGATTGCATTATATCACCTCTTAGTTAGTCTATGCCAATAGTATTATACTGTATAAACTTGACTGCACAGTTTATCAAAGACAAGGTATTCTCTATGTAGCTTTTTTACAATGCTTTGCTAAACCATGTAATAATAGTAAGTCTTCCTTGAAAATAATGATACACTCTTATAGAGGACAGTTTCTGTTTACTCCTGAGATAATTTTAAAAAGATGACATTGAATGTTTATTGCACCTCAGTGCAGTGATGTGGCAATAAAACCTAAATCTAATAGAGGTTGTTTATGGCAGAAGCATGTATTGCTTTACAGAGTTTAGCAAAAGCTCTTTATTTTATGTCAGACTGTAATTCTATTATAATAATAAAGCTAAAAATGTTCAATAATGCAAGTGAATGTTTTACTTTGGTTTTCTTTAGTTACTGCCTTTTATGACACATTGCCTGATTAGCTGCTATTCATTCAAAGCCTTCGTTTCCTTGCATTTGGTAATGAATGCAGTTTTAATAGATGTGATTTTCTGTCCAGTGTTTTCCAGGGACAAATATAACAGGAATGTTTCCCAAATCTGATTTGACATTGAGAAAAGATAGCTCACTCTGTACCATGTATATCCAGTAAGGCAATTAAGTGCATCAGATGAACAATTGTTAAGGTTTTGTACCACAGCATTGACTCATACAAGGTAGGAACAAAACAAAATGCATTTTCTCCCAGATAAAATGGCAGATAATCCAGATATTGAGAGTAAAAGTACGACTATTTAAGCTAGATATTTAACTGGTTAAAGAAACACACAGATCTAAGAATGACTGGTAGAAAAGAACCTCAGAATGTATAAAATAATATTTCATTTATTAAAATAGTTGTAGGAATAGCTTTCAAACGAGCTTGGGTATACCTTGGAAATTTTAGTTTTCAACTCCTCTTTCTTTCCCAAATAGAAAGAAGGAGATGAAATGTCATTCCAGTGCATTCAGCCCCCAAACTCTCTTGGAAATGATCCTGGAAAGCAAAGCTTGTGGTCTCCATGTACAGACACACAGCTTTAGAGGGTCCCAAAGGCTGATATAAGTGTCTATTTTACATAACAATATTCATAGTGTTCTCTAGCATGACTCCTAGAGAAGGCTTCTTCAAAATGGAAGGAAAGACTGGAAGGACTCAGTTTCTATTAATTTATTATGCTTTCCTCTATTTTGAATGAGGATAATGCAGTCTGAATCCCTGCTCCTTGCCTCCCACAAGGAGATGAATCCCTATGAAAACCCACATGGGCTTTTCTGGAAGAGGATGGTAAAGAAAGTGTTTGAACACCCACCTCCTATGTTCACATGCCAGATGCAGAGCATACATGGGGATTCTCACATCTTTGTCACTGCTCAGACATTTTTAGGCAGAATTTTACTCAAGTAAAAATGAGTCAAAATGTCTAGAGGCAACAAGATTTGACTCAGAGGGGGAAAAAAATTATAACACTATTCAGTTTTGCAGTGTGGAAGAACAGCCTCATCAGGTGACAGATTCACAGCCCCCAGTCAGTCCAGCATGGCACCCTGGCATGGGAGTTCTGTGTTTGTTCTGGTGTCACATCAACACAGGCTCCTTCATTTTTCCTTGAATCATCCCTAGAAGCTACTGCAGGACTTTCTGAGTGGTCAAGAACCTTTTTTACAGCACCCATGACTTTTCTAATTAAATTCTTTCTCTTGGACTCTAAGACCTGAAAAAATTGATTTTCTTTCTATCTATCTCCTTCTATTTTTCATCAATATGATAAATAATAACAGCTTATGAAACACTGTAATGTCTGGAAAATGGGGCACACATGCTTCAAGGAGCAAGTAATAAGATAACTTCTTTCAGCCTGTGCTTTGTATCTGAGTGACTGTCCAAATAAATTAGTGTGACTGGGCAAAGTCAAACTTTTTCTTATGGGCTGTAACAATATCAGTCATACTTTAAAATCTAAAAATGCCAGATCTCCTCTGACTGTCTATAGCAGATCCACTGAAGAAAAAATCTTCGTGCTATGCATAAACATGACGTAGCTTAAATAAAAATGTGTTTACAGTCCTAGCACATGAATTTTGCAAGTGAAGTGTATTATCAGCTTGTCAAGCTGTTGCTGTCATGTTCCATCTGATTACAAACTATGTCAAATCCAACAAGAGAGGTAAAAGCCTTGAAACAATGAGTTTCTGTAGGCTCATTCTCTCTGGCCATAGCCCCATCCAAATTGGCAGGATGACTGCACAGATGCTGATAAATTTATTTGATTAAACTGCTTTAGGGCATTTGAAGATGCTCTGAGTGGGTTTTGCACTTTCAGCACAGCTGTTAGGGGCATCTCACCCAAGGATTAGAGATACAACCCCTCAAAAACCTGCAGATCAGCCAACACAGGGCACAGCTTTTCTCAATGTGCTGTCAAGGGAGCAAAGATGTGTTTGCTGAGCTCCTTCTTCAGCCAAGGACATTTGAATGCAAACAGATGCAATGAATTTCTTTTCAAGTGTCCTTATAATGCAGTATTTGATCAGCCTCAAGTGGTACAGGCCTAAGGATCTAAACCAGCCCCAAGATGTTCCATTTGTTTAGCAGTGATTTGCTGCTGGCTCCCCAGCACACTGCCTTAGCTACACTCTTGATTCTACGTTTATCATCTGATTAGCCCCAGATCCCTGCAATGCCTCATAGGAAAAAATAATTCAGCTGCCCTAGAATTAATGAAAGTTACTTAAAGACCTCTCAGACTTGGAGATCCTGTTCCATTACTGCCCATAGCAGCAGAACCACACTTCAAAGAGATGGCTGGTGAGCTTCTAGGATGCCTCTCCATTGTAATGATATTTATTAATGTAACAAATTTACTGCAAGGATATGAAAAATTCCAGAAAAAAAATTAAAGGGAAAAAAATCTTTAATGGTTATCTAAAGCCTAATATTAAACATTGTGAAAATACAATAGAAAGATCTTTTTCCTAAATTAAATTATCTTTTTATGAAATACTTTATATAAAACAGTGAAATGGACTTCAGACAAGAATCTTTCAAATGAATACACCTTTTGAATCAGAGAAAAAGACAATGGAGGTCATAGTAAAAGCCAATACCAATTATTAGGACCTGCTCTAGTCACAAATTTAAGAAAACTACTATTTCTCAATTAAACATAAATAAGAGTGAATCTCTTTTTCTTGATGTAATTGTTAATTTTAATAACTCAGGAGGCATTTCAGACAGGGTTTTGCTTTGATTTTTTTTTGTACAAAACCTCAACTTCTGGTTTAATCTTTCTCCTGCCTGAGGAGCTGTGGCAGGCATGAAAAGGTGAGGGACACCATTCTTCAGGGTAGTGATGTATTTCACAGGAAATAGAAGTCTTACATCAAACATCAGCTTTAACATGACCATGTAAAGTATTTTTGTAGCTACACATAAGGCTCAGCTGCATCTCCTGGACATGGCAAAATAATACACAGATTAATGTAAAACCATGGGCTTGGTAAGGTTTGGTTTCCATTGATGGAAATCCGTCCCCACCTTGCCTCACCAGCCCTGATTTGTAGGAGCTCTGCTAAATTAGACCAAGTAAAATCTGACTTGGGGCTATTAAAGCCTTTACCAGCTTGTTCCTGACAAACGTCTCATCTTTGTGGAAGGCAAAGAAAACTTTAATGAAGTTACTGGAGCAATGTTCCCTTTCCACAGTTAAAGGACAGAGTGAACCATGTGAGTAATGAATGTACTGATGCAATGTTTAATGGCTGCAAAGCCAGAATGTTCACACCTGCAAGAACTTCTTTTACATCTATGTCATCTATCCCTCAAAAGGTAAGCCAGATTTTCAGAAAAGGTGTTTTCCAGTTCAGAGGATGCCAGCCATGACTTCACTAGCAGCTTTCTAAAAATTGGAGTTGTGTTCTGATCACAGAATATCAATGCTTATGTTCATCTCTGATCCTAACCCAGGCTTTCTTTTCTAACCAAGTTTGCAGGTCCAAAAGTTGTGCATCCATTTAACAGTTTTTGAACAGATTTTTGTCCCGCAACTCCCAAGCAGTATAGGGAAGAATAATTTTAAGACTACTGAGACAGAAGAGAAAGGTCATTATGGACAATCAAAGAACTGGTAAAGCAGAAAGTCCTTATCATAGCTTTAGTTGATCCTAACCATCCATCATTCAGTTTTTCTTCAAACCAAGTTTGCAGGTCCAAAAGTTGTGCATCCATTTAACAGTTTTTGAACAGATTTTTGTCCCGCAACTCCCAAGCAGTATAGGGAAGAATAATTTTAAGACTACTGAGACAGAAGAGAAAGGTCATTATGGACAATACAAAGAACTGGTAAAGCAGAAAGTCCTTATCATAGCTTTAGTTGATAACTAACCATCCATCATTCAGTCCCCTGGCCTGCTCCTAGCAAATGAGTTAATAAAACAACAAAAATGCTTTCAAGTGGATATGAGCAGAATTAAACAGGTACCTGATGCTTTTGAAAACCTCATTATTTCTATCCATGTACAGAATGACTTTTAAAAGCATACTGGTGAGGCTAAAAACATCATCAGATTGTGCAGCAAGTTCTACTAACAAAATTTTCTGAACCTGAATTCTACCAGAGCATGCAGCTAAAAATCTTCCTCTTGCAGCTACATGGACAATGCCAAAAATACTTAGGTGGCAAGCCATGGAAACATGGGTTTCAAGATTTGAAAGAGACAAAGAATTCTAGGTTATATTCACATTGCTGCAAAACATTTTCTTAATTATATAACAGAGCTTGAAATTTATATTAAGGGTTTTCATAGATCTGCATGGAACCCTTATCAGACAAATCTAAGACACAAGTTACTTGTCATGTTCCTATATCAGGCTTTAGTAGTGGCAGTAGGAATAACAATTAGATATCCAAGTCAATTCTGTGAGATATTTTTACCACATTATTTTAAACTGACAGAATTTATCTTTCAATACAACTTTTATTTTCTTGAATACCATCCTTGGTTGACTAAAAAGTAAAAGATACAAAAAGCAAGAATATTAGTTTTGTTAAAGCCTTTGGTTCAAAAGGAATAAGTAAGCTGCAAGAAAAATAACCTAGAGAAAAGCAGTTTTATCTGGTTACTACAAGAAATAAATGGAAAGAAGTTTATAAATAAACATGATTCATTTATTTATAAATGTCTAGAGATAAGAAATAATAATAATTCTCTGATGTAACAAAAGCTGACGTATTTATTACTAAACATAATGTACTTAACAACAAGAGCTGTAAGACAACAGGCTGTTTTACTACTGCCTCTTAATGGGAATTACATGAATAATGAGTCTCAGGAGGCACTTACCAGTGATAAAGGTAAATATTGGCTCTAAAAAATGTCAGACAAGCTATTATATCTCTGTATTGCAAGCAAGCTACACAGATTATTAGCTATTATTTTGTTTTATTATATCTAGCATTTAATAGCTGGGAATGTATATTTCAAAGATAAAACAGCTGATAATATCTGAAAGCACAGTCAGTGCAAAGCAAATAATAATCGATTTCTTTTCACACCATAACTGGTGGCTGGATGATATTAAGAATAAAGGAAAACAAGCTTACATCAAGGTCAGCACAGTGAAGATCTTGAGCAGAAACCAGCACAGAACAAACAGAATTGCAACAAATCACATTAAAATCTCAGATGGAAAATAGAACTTGTTTCTATTACTATGAGTTTCTATATAGGAACAGAGAAGAAGTTCCCTGAGAACTGAGCTCTGCTACTTGACCCATTACAGAGTGTACTTTGCATAGCTAGAATGGACACCCTGTTCTCATCAGTGCACACAGAGGGAAACAACACACAGAAACTTTACCTGTACCACCCAGAGAGAATAACTGAAAGTAAGGAAGGTGTAAAGCCAGACTTGAAGCAGCTCAACATAGGCTGAAGGAGGCTGGCAAGCAGCAAATGTGCATCTGTATGAAGGGAGGAGGAGATGATGCCAGAGCTGCTGACCCATGACTCCCGGGTTTCAGCAGGAGCCAGTGCCTGCGTGCCCAAGCCACCTGGACAATGTTCCCCTGCCCACTGCTCTGCCTGGCAGCCCCTGACCCTGCAGGAGTGACCTGACACAGAGCGGGTTCTGGGGAAAAGCCTCAGCCTTGGTGTGGCGTGGTGGTGTTCACAGGGGTCCCAGGATGAGGGAAGAGACGAGAATGGTGACTCTGTGTTTCTGAAGGCTGGTTTACTATTTTATGGTATATATTATATTAAAAGTAAATGATATATTAAAACTATACTAAAAGAATAGAAGAAAGGATTTCATCAGAAGGCTAGCAAGGAAAGGAATGGAATGATAAAATCTGTGACTGACCAGCAAGTCTGAAACAGCCAGACTGTGATTGGCCATTAATTAGAAACAACCACATGAGACCAATCACAGACCCACCTGTTGCATTCCACAGCAGCAGATAATAATTTTTTGCATTTTGTTCCTGAGGCCTCTCAGCTTCTTGGGAGAAAAAATCCTAACAAAAGGATTTTTCATAAAACATGTCTGTGACAGTGTGGGGCTGTCTCTGAAATGCACCACTGAACAATGAGGTTGAAAAGGACACAAAGTTGTCTTTGGGCACTCCTTGCTCCAAAGAGGGACAAATGGCTCTCAGAGGAAAAAACATTCCTTATCTCTGAATAATTCTTCTTTAAATGTATTAATTGTATTATTTTGATTATTTCTACAGTTGAACTAAAGTGTTTCAGCAAGACCAAGAAACCATTAACATTGGATGTATGCCAACAGTTTTATGTCCAAGAAACTCAGACTTCTACAGGCAAAAAAGCAGGCAGACCAGACCATGACCTGTTAGCTGCAATAACTGATAACTCAGGATGTCTGAAATTTAGGAAACTGTTCATGTGAACATAACTTTCAGTCCACTTCTGCAGTCAAGAGAAAAATATTCACCACGTTTTGGTGCTATAACCCAAAGGCTTAGCTACAGTTTAACTGTCCAAGGACTCAAATTACCAAGTCTTTTTTCAGTGATGTGAAATGGTAATAATAATGCTGAGCTGCTTATAGATGCTCATGTTTCCCTCTTTAAATTAATTATGTTTAAGAGGGAGAATTGTTTGCAGTGCTCCAGATTTGAAAAAATCATGCAAGGATCTTTGCTCACTTTGCTCTTCCAAGCTTCTACAATGACCTTTATATTCTGCTGAGAAAAAATGTCAGGTATCAGCTGGTATTACTGCTGTTAGCTCTAACAGCAGCTAGGATCTGTGGTGTGCAATGGGACTTCTCAGCAGCGAATGCTGTACAAAGAGCTAAGAGGCAGGTAATTAGAAAAAGGCAGTGAAAGCTGAAATCCTCACCACAGTTATGGTAATGTTCATGTACGTTAGGAGTCTCAGCACTGGAATGTGCTATTAATACCCAAAATTCTAGCCCATACTAGGCAATAGCATACAAGCACATTGTGTCAGTTTTAAAAGAGAATTCTAAATTGAACAGAAATACATTTTTGTGGAGAACTTTTTCACCCAGCCTGTTTCTAGTGAAAAATCAAAGACAAAGATTTTTGAGATAGATGGTTCTCACACAGTTTATGGAATTCTTAGCAGAAGCCTGAAATGTCTTGACAACACCTTTGGTTTTGCGGTTGCAGGGTAGACACGTTCCCTTTTTTGCAGTGAATTTCCTCATAAAGAAGAAAGTTCCCTAAGTTTGAATGGTCTCTCTGTGGCGAGTGATTCCCAGCTGTAATATATTTCAAAAGAACAGTCTTAACTCACTCTACCCATCAGTTCTACTCTACAGTTGTCACTTCTGATGTTCCAGAAATCACCAGCCTGACTTACATTTCCTTTGCCACTCGTGTCACTGCTGGCCAGCGCAGAGCAACAGAGGTCAAGGGGCAGAGCTGTAAAAATATGCCAGGGTGAGGAAAATCAATTCTGGAGCCCAAAAGGCAAAACTAGTGATGCAGAAGATTATTAAATACAACCAGTTGCCTTATGGCTCTTGAATCTTCTGAGGAGGACACTGTGAGACTGCTGTTCAATAAATATGAAACACAGTCTAGGGCAAGTCAGAAAAAAATCAAATTCTTCATTTTTCATTGCTCTTAATTACTGTTTGCTTGTGGGGAGGAGGGGGGGGAGGATGGCAGAGTGCTTATCTCTATGAAATATTTTAAAAGTATTTCTATGGCTAACATAAGAGTGCAAAACCTGTGGACCCTTAGAGAAATTTGCATCAGATCTGGGACTCTGCCAAGGGCACAGAGTCATTGAAGAAAAATAACTATGTCTTAAATATGTGCATTTAGAGCTTAAATTGTGGTATGATGAAGATGAACTCTCAAACCTAATGAAACAGTTCTAAACCTCTAATCAAATTATTCAAATAATATTAAGTTATTTTTAATTTATACACATAAATATGAATTTTCTCCCCAAGTTCAAGTGATTTTTCTATCTGCCATAGCTTTAGTGCTAATTTGCACTTCAACTTTGATGTCTAGACACCTTCCACACAACAGAATTCATGCACAGAATACCACACTGCATAATTTTCTGAGGAGGATGAACAAACCACAGAACCACAGTTCCTTCTAAATTTTATGGAAACCAATGGAAAGTTTGGGGTTTGACACTCCAAGCTTTCTTTTTTACTTAAAGCCACATGTACAACATAACCATGGTTTTAAAATGAGCCAGAGCAAGCTACTCATGAGTGATGTCCATCTCAGTAACCCCAAAATTTTGTTCCAATTTCCCATGGAGATAAATGGTGAGCTACTCAAATGTGTGAATGGCACTGATGCACATAACCTGCAAGTCTGATTCTAAGTGGATATTTCAGTGTGTGCACAGAAATAACTTTTCACTCATTTGCCACCTTTTCCCCCTCCTTTCTCCACAAATTCTTATTGTGTGGGCATAATTTGCTTTACAGTCTTGAAGCTTTCTACGAAGTTGTTTTTCAAGCTGTGTGTGCCTAGACAGAATTCTCATGAACTAGGAAAGTTAGGGTGGCCAAATGTGATAAATGAGCACATGATCTATCTTAACCACAGTTAACCACTGAAATGTGGGTGCCTAAACCAGTTTGAGGTCTGGGCCCACAGAGGCTGAACTGCATTGAATTTCTCTCTTGAGATATCTTGGTAAAATAATAAATCATGGAAATTCTGTTCTCAGTGGTATTAATGGAACATATGAGCTAGAAGTTCCTTGCAGATTCCCTCAATTTTGCTAAACCTTCAATTGCTTGCCTTTGTTTCACTCTTGCTTTTGCCAAGAGTTGTTAGGGCAAGATATAGGGAAGAGAGTCAGGAAAAAAGTGAGATGACAGATTGTTTCATGCCACAAGGGGCTGTGGGATTAAGAAACACAACAAGCTTGTGGAAAGATTTTGTGGCTGCAGGCAACCTATGTCAGAATTAGAGAGCAGTAGTCCTGGGACAGCAGTAGCCCCAGAGCTGTGACTTGTAACAACTGTATACGGCCTAAATACCAAAACAAATCCCCATTTAGTCATCTCCAATCTAGTCAAAGGAGATGTAAGACATAGAAAGGAATAACTAAGTAGTTGCTGCATTCCAGTCCATTCTGAGACTCTTATCCTGAACTAACACAGCCTTTGTATGTGATAAAAAATTAGCTTCTGGAGCAAAAGTTTATTGTTACTCTCTGTAAGATGCTGAATTACCAAACTGGATCTTTTCCCATGAAAACAAACTCCCTTTTGTTTTTTTGTATTTTTTAACATAATTTTTCCCCATATGATAAATGTATTTGGGCTCAAAAAATGGAGAAATGAGTTTGACCCTAGTGAGTATTAAACAAATACCAGAATTCACTTGGATTAGATAATACTTGATGAGCAGGTACAACATCAGCTTTGCATAGTCCAACCTTAATGAATCAGGAACACACCATTTGAGAAACCTGAATTAGGAAGACCAGTGTAGAGTTGCTGTAGTCTAAACTGTGTTTAGACTACAATCTGTGCAACACTAAGCTACCAGTATAAAAAATAGCCGAGTAAATACTCAAACATAAAATTTTACAGCCTGTGCTCCATAAGGCTTTTTTCTTTAAAAGAGACATATACTTCCTTTTGAGCAATATATTTTTGCTCTAAAAAAGATTTTGATGAAATGATGTTGGTATTTTATTTCTGAGTTAATAGGCAATATAAGAGGCTATGAAAAAAAATGTGGGTTTATAAATGATCACTAAAATGCAAGGGTGATAATGTAGCAATACTATTATTGTGTTATCAAATGATTCCCATGAAATAGCTGGCAGACCAATAAAATCCTGCTCAACTTTCATGAGATAATAAAGTATATTACAAATGTTAGGTATATTCTGCTATATAAAACATTCTTGTATCTGCAGTCTGTGTTGTATTTCATATTGAATAGTATAAAAAATGCATTCTGTACAAAAGACAAGAAGAAAGAGGAAAAAAAAGCAGCACAGATGATGGATTTCAGAGATTCAGCTGGAAAGCATTAAGAACTAAAAAAGCTCTATGTGCAATACCAGGAAGATTCAAAGAAGCTAGAGCAGGAAAAAATAAGAGGGAATGAACTTCCATCCACCAGTAACAAGGTTTGAGAATATTAATATACACCCCAGTATGCTGAATTTTGTTTCTACACTTTTGATTCATGCTAAGAAAGCAAGACCTAAGCAGTGATTTGACTAAGGACCCTCTCCAGCTACATGACAAAACTTTGCTAGTGTAGCAATTGAGCCAATATAAATATAATTAAATTGGAATTTAATTCCTTATTAACTTGGAGAAAATATATCTCCCCCCCCCAAAAAAAAACACCCAAGAAAAACATTCCTGCACCCTAATCAATATAACTGCCATGATCATTTCCTACCTGACCAAAATATCCAGTGAGAAATTTCAGCCCTAATTAGAAGTATCAGTTTGAATCACCCGGCTCTAGACACGCAATCAGAGTTGATAATTAGGAGGGTTTTATCTGTGAGCTTTTTGCACCTCAGCATTAAACAGAGATTTAAAAAACTTGATACAATTTGCAGGTTGTATGGTGCTGAGTCATGTGTGGAAAAAAAGAGTGCCAGAATCAGGCTGGGATAAAAGAAAAAGGTTTTTAATGAAGTAACATGCTCAGTTATGTAGAAATAGGGATTCCAGGGAGATCCAGTAGCCCTATTGACAGCATGGGTGGCAGTTTTTAAGCAAAACTCCATCATCATAATCTTATGAGGTGATTAAAGACAAAGACTCAATTAATAAGGATTGTTATAATGTGATTTGAAGTGGATTATAGTATCATTTTACTTCCTGGGTTTAGCAGATAGAAATAGCAGATGAGTGCAGGATCCTATTAGCTAGCAATAAAATAAAAACCTACAAGCCCAAACTGGGAAAATAAAAGAGAAAAACAAATTGTCAGGAAAACAAATGTCAGTAAAATTACTGACATGAGGTCTAGGCTTATGCTGCTGCAAACTAACCAGGGAAGGGATTTGAGAGCTGCTGCTGAAAATTTACAAATTTCAACCCAATACAATGCAGTCATGAAGCAGGAAAATGAAAATTGGAATCAGAGCTCCAGAGACTGAAGTGGAAAATAAATAAAAAGAATTAGTGTTGGTATCCTCTTTTTTTTCCATCTACAGTAATAGGATGTTAAATACGGAAATTCTGTTCAATTCTAGATGGGAAAACTGAGCCAAAAATTGAGAAGAAGTGCCTGAGCAACACAACTAATGTACATCATATGACTTAATATAGATCAGAAAGATTTATTAAAATATAATAAATTAAAAATTAAAAACTGTCTCTGGTAGAATAGGAGAGATTAAAATATGTGGTATGAATAAGGAATCTGTGCATAAAATGACATGCTACCTGCTTCATTAAGAAGCAGTAATCAAGCAAGTTGACTAAACCAATTAATATTATGCAGCAAAATCAAATTAATTGCCCTACTGGGATACCCTCTGTAAAGGTAGAATTATTATTTGTCAGAAAAGCCAAATTCCCAATCTGAAGTGAGGAAATTAATCTGCTTCATCACCAAATCCTACTGACATGTCCAGTGAAAGCCTCTAGGGCTAATCCTCCATCTCAGCACACCCTGATGAGGAGCACAGGAGCAGACGAGTCTGGGAGCCCTCCCTGTGTCACCTTGATTGATGACCAGCTCAAAGAGATATTTGTAAATGCTTATTTGGCCCCCCCATGAGTTTCAGTCAGCACAACAGACAGCTCAGAGTCCCAGACAATGCTGGGCCTTCCTTGAAAAAGGCACTTCTATATAAATGGGAGCTCTCCAGGAAATGACCATTAGCAAAGGAAGGGAAAGAAAGGTTGATAAGGGAGCCAGACACACAGATAAGAGCAGATTAATATCAGAAAGAGAAGCAGTTCTTCCAAGCTTTGCCCAGCATCACTTCCACACTATGCTCTATCTCCATCATGATATAAAAATTAGACTCTTCTCCCTCGTCCCCTGCCCCCTCCACCCCATCCCAATCACTGATTATTTCCACGTCCTTTCAGACACTGAGAGATGCTGAGACAACAGATTGAAGGCTCACTTTCCAGCTCTGCTGGAACCATCATCCAAAGATTTGAGAGAGATTGCATATAACCTCTTTATAAAATTAATCTCCATCCCCGACAGACCTCGCACTCAAATACAAAATCAGCCTCTTCTGAATCCCCAGGATAATCAAAGTGCTATAGCCCTTGTTATAAATAGATTTAAGTGATCTTAGCTCACTTGTTCCATCACTCTGCCAGACAATCTTGCCATCACAAAAGGATTATCATAAATGACCTGGAAAATTCTGTTAACCCACAATGGCTCCAGAACAGTTATAGTGCAGGACGCCTTCAAGAAGTTATTTCTGCCCTTAACCATTATTCATAAAAGAAAAATCTGTATTTGGGAGCATTCTTATTCTTTTATCTACTTTTCTTCCTCCAGATCTGACTTATCATACACAAAAACATTCTGAAAACAACAGACAACCAAAAACTGAAACACATCTTTCCTTATTTTGGCTTTGAGATAAAAGAAGTCAAGGTTAGTTCCAAGGCATTTTCTTCAACACAGAACTGAATCCAAGCTTCTTGCACAGATACACTCCAATTAGCCTGTGATTGACAGCTGTCAGACTGGCTCATAATCAGGGTTCTTTACAGTACATATTCAAAGAGACTAAAGAAAAAAGTCATAGAAAATTGAATTTTGTTAATAACCAGACTAGTGCTAGCTCATTGAGATTTTGTTGCTGCACATGCTTCTTTATTCATTTCAAAGACAGGCATTTAAAGACACAGTCAGCTTTTCCATAGCAGAGACATTTAGTGAGGTTTATAGATGAATGAAGTCATCCAGGAATGAAAAATTAACTCAGACCTACACAGAAGAACTCACTTCATGAATACCTGTGCAATAGCTTAAAATAATGAACAAACATGCAAAGAAAACAAGTATTTGCAAATATGCAGTAAGCATACATGTAATTTAATTTTACAAACTATAAAAAGGGAACTTACTACTGGATTGAACATTTCTAAAATTAAGAATGTCTTCCTCTGCCAGACTTCTGATAATGTAATATTTTGTTTATTTAAACAAAGGGAAGTTAGCAGGAATGGCCACCTGTCCTTCCTGAATGCCTCATAGTCAATGCCTGAGATTATTAATTCTCCCTGCCTTTATCATTATTCACATCACAAAACAGAGGCAATACTGAGTTGTTCCAGGTGCTATACACACATGGGCTAAAGAATTAGTGTGGTCTTACTGACTTTTCAAAGGAACTTGAAAGCTAGTTTTTCCTCACCAGCTCTTTGACACAAAAAACCCCAAACCCAAAACAAAACAAAAAAACCCACTCTTCTGTTTAAAGATCAGTGTAGCTGGAAATCACCAATCCATTTTCACACCTTCTCTCACTCCCTGCCCTCAGCAACAGTAATGTTTAAATTGATATACTCTAGGAATTTTGAGCACTGAATTTAACCACCAGTGACTAGTCCAGAGAACCAGCGTGGTACTCACAGGAAACAAAAGCAGCCATGAAATGACAATTACAGATACGATCACATCATTTTGGACAAAGAACAACGGCCCCAGTTACCACTTTCTTTGCTTAAAAATTACCTCTGTGTTTCCCCTCTCTCATGTATTCTCATGTGGACCAGAAAAAGAAACGAAGTATTCTGGAATGTGACAAGTAGACGCAGTCTGGGAATGGCTTTGTCTCACTGTGCTGGTTTCATTGTGCTCCTAATTGTAGCATCAGTGGTCATAATTAAAACGTCACCAAGAAATTAAAAATGTTCCTTCTCTGCAACATAAATAAAGCTCTGTTTATTCAACCAGGAGAAGGATTCGTGACACAAAATACCCTTCTACACTAATTTAATGAGCTCATTTTCTAGGAAGGATTAACTGATAAGATGTTTAGATGGAACTTAATTATTCTTCGTGAGATAAAGTAGCAAATTAGGGTATACTGTGTGGATTAGTAAATAAGTAATTTATTTTTTTATAATTAAGACCCAAGTTCAAGCACCAAGTAAGATGGGTTGTGTTATCAAGGGACTGTATGCTACATTTTCCCAGCATTCCTGAGTTTCAGCACATTAGTTTATTATCCAGAATTGAAGGGCATTAAAAAAAAGGAAGACATAGTGAGAAAATAAGTGGAAAAAAGCTACAAGCTTTCATGTTAAATATTTACACGTGAAGCACATTTTGTATTCAGATTTCAGAAGCGTCTGAACTATAGTGTCCAACTATTTTCAGAATCACAAGATGACAAATGGAGTCTTTCTTGTCTGTTCTATTGCTTATGTGAGGTTTTTTTAGAGTGGTAAGTATGAATTAGCTGTATCTATATAATCACAAAGATTGTTAATACAGATTGTGTAGTTATTCAGACACTTAGCACTCCAATAGCAGTTTACATGACCTTTCAGTACTCCATTATGAGGACAGACGCCATAGACAAAAATATGGAGGTTTTTCCATGGTTTTCTTGCTGTGATTTTCAAGTCTGAGCTTTCATAAAATGCTTCAGATCAGTGAAAGCTCTAGTTTTAGGTAAGCTACCCACATTCAGCATGTTTCAGCCGCACACCTGTGGCTGGAATACAAAAACCATAGAACCGCAGGACAAATGCCAAACCACTGCTGGGTTTTGGGAGTTCTCCCTCTTGGCTTTTTTTTTTTTTTTAAGAGGGGGTTACATTCTCCATTCCAAGGGAGGCTCCTGCCTTCCTTAGCAGACATCTGTCTTTGAAACCAAGACAATCACCTAACAGAAACTATCAATTTTTCAGTTTGATTTCATTTGAGTTGACACATGTCCATAATTTAAAACCTTCTACTCCATTTCATCAGCAGAAGTGACACACCTGGGTCTGCTGAGCGATGCTCTAACCCTGGTTCATTCAGGACTTAAAGCAAAGACAAAGGGCATCAGCCTCCAAAGCATCTTCACTGTGCCCTTGCCAGAGAACAGAGAGACCATGCAGAGCAGGCAGACCCAAAGTCAGTCAACAATACAAGATCACAACCTCCTGAAACTCACTTTGTTCTCCTGTGTTAGCATTTGCAATCAAGCTGTTAGCTGCAATTTCTGCAAACAAATGCATAAATAATGACTGATATGTAAATTAGGTAATCTATTAGAATGTCTCATAGAACTTTCATTTAGTGGGTGCTTGTACTCTCTAAAAATATCATAGGGTTCAGTCTACCCATGGCAGGAAGGTGGGGAAGGTCATGCCTTTCCCAGCGCCTTGAGCCAGCAGAGTCTGAGCTCTGCAACACCGTGCATGTCCTCCTTTAGTGCCCAGCAAGGGCCTTGTCACAGAGAACACCCACTGCCTTTTGACTTCCAGGAAGACCACAGAATTTACTCCAAGTGTTTTCTTGAATTCTTGGGTTTTTTTAGCTTCAGATTCCTTCCTTTCTGGTATTTTTCTCAATAAACTCAACATTGCTAACAACTAGCAAAGCAGGTGGGTGCAATGATTAACCTGCTAACACACACAAATGGACAGAGAACAAAGATACAAGTAGTTTAAAGGCAGAATATATATTTGACTTCTACCTTTTCCACCAAAGCCTCAATATGTAAAAGACCACAAAACATAAATGCTGCTTTTCCAATATTTTTCTACTTTGTCTCTAATGCTTTTCTGGTTTTACTCAACCTTATTTGTTTTGCTCCCTTACAAGGTACTCTGGTTTCCAGTCTGTTTGATTCTTCCAGGAGATGGCACAATACTGGCTTTCAGATAGCTTGTGTTCATATTAGACAAACTACTGGCCACTTTATCCACAGCACAGGGGCAGAAATGGAGGCAAATGACCCCAACCTGGCTTCACACTGCTACCTTCCCTTCCACAGGCAAAGAAATCTTACATGTTGTTAGCTATTTAGCTTAAATCAGTGAGAATATTCTAGTCATATTTGGATCTGTCCAACTGCAATTTTTCTTTCTATAAATTTATTATTCCTTTCTTACAAGACAAACATTTATCTTTTGGTGAAATACAGCTCCCCTACCACAAAATTTCATTTCAACTGCTGTTATTTTACAGATGTCTGCTGCTTCTTTGCCCTAAAGCTTTAATACTCTTTCCTCAGAGTTAACTTCAGACACTCAAAACACCCCAATGTTTATACCCAGACACCTTGCTTTGTTTCTGTTGTTCCACAGCTGCCAACAGGAACAACAAATAAAAAGAGAGAGAGAGTGTACAATCTGGTAACCATGTGAAAAATACATTACTTTTTTTTCTGCCTACTGTGTTACCCTATTCAGTTTATAAACTACCTCAACCCTTGAGCCCCCTCTTCTCAGAGACAAACCCCCATTCTTTTAAAATTTAATGCATTGTGTTATTGACTATCTGAATCTAATGACATGCTTGTTGCTCTTTTGTAACATTCACCTAAGGAATTCAGGTGATTCTGTATTGGTGAACTTTCCTTTTCTTTCATTTGCCACCTGCAACTATGGTTTCACTAAAAACAAAACCATAATTTCATCTAGGGTAACAAATGGTGTAACAGTGCCAGTGCAGTGATAACACAACTTTATAAAATTTATACAGCTTCCGTGCTTGGCAATGCCCTCAGTCTCATGGTGGGATTCTTGAGGTTTTCCTGTGCAGGGCCAGGAGCTGGATTTCAATGATCCCTGTGGGTCACAGTCCATGATTCCCTGCAAAAATGTGCAGTTTCCCCTGAGATAAAAATCAGTGCAAGGTGCATGGCAGTAATGGTCATAAGAACCACCTAAAAAAATATCTTTTGCTCCATTGGAAAGTGGGACACACAAGGGAAAGGAGCTGTTTCAATCCAATTCATAAATAATCTGTCATCATCTATTCTGTTCAATCCTAAACAGTGTCACCATGTCCCTGTTTATTTTGAACTTGTCACTTAAGGCAACCAGACAAATTATTGATCTCTTCATCAAGCATCTCAGTGTAAACTTTGATTAATTGCTTATGTTTCTTTCTGGGAGTGAAGAAATTGCTGGACTGCAGTGGCAGATGAGAGGAAGCTGTGAGAGGCTGCTCCAAAGTCACGAGTGTTCCCTGAAAGCCCTCAGAGCATGAACTCTGTGCTTGGGCACACTTGCACCTCATTTGAAACATGAGCAACTATTGCAGCATTCAGCTCAAGGTCAACCCAAGGTCAAAAAAGCAAAACTTTGAGAATGCTCATAGATTTCAAAAGAAAGTGCAGCTGAGGCAAAGCTTCCCACATCTCACTCACTGAACTAAAACAAAGGTCCTTGAAAAGATTTTACCAAAACAAGGTTTTATTCACAAAAAAGTTCAGAAAGAATGAACAGATTTTTTTTTGCTGCTGCTGGTTTTAGAAAAGTTTTTGTTAATATACACAGAAATTTGCAGTTAGACTTTTCTTTAACAAAAGGAATTACACCACCTTAAAAGACCAGGACCCATAAGGAAAAATGAGAAACTCAACTTGATGGAAGAGGACACAAAGAACCAGCCTCCCCTCAGAGGCTATTGTATTTTTGTGAAAAGGTGAGGACTGTTGTCAAGAAATATCCTCAGTTTCCCTTTTATCATAATGAAAGGCCAGTTCTTCTCTGGGAGATGTTCTTAGATATATTTTATTTTTTTTTTTTGCCTTTTCCCTTTTTTTACCTCTTTTTGTTCTAGCCACTATTTTTTCCCTGCAGAAGGAATTGCTTTCCTTCCACTTTTACTTAGCTGCATGTCATGGAACAAAGTTATCATTGATAAGTGAATTAAAATAAATGCAGTGCTTGAGCGTGCAATTCACTAAGGCTCCTGTGCCTGGGAGCCAGCTCTGTGCCCACTGAACATTAAATTTCACAGAAAGTTCACAAAACCATGGCAGGCTCAGAAGTGGAAGACTGCAAGGTCTGAGGCTGAGTGGGTGGAGGTCAATGACCAAGAGGAAGAAACCTCAACAAATACATGAAACTTGTTTGAGTATCAAATAAGCTACATGGGAGACAGATTGAAGAAAAATGAAGAACTGGAATATCTCCATTAGCTTGGTTATATTTTTAGGAAAGCACTGTGTGTATATATATGTAGGCTTAAATATATATATTTTTTTAATGATTGGATCTCAAAGAAATGTTACACATTATTTTTGTACTTCCATTCTTTGAAGAGGAGATGAAATCATAAAAATTAATTTAGGGAATTTGGAAAAGGTTGAGATATATTCAAGGCTATCTCTTGTGATCTTTCCTGTCCAAAAGCCCTGAGGTAATTGATGCTCACAGTTTCAAGAGTTTAATGTGGAAAGTAGAATAATCTGAAGTAGAATCCATCAGAAAAAGCTGAGCAACCAGGGACCCTTTTCAAACTGCTTTTTACTCTCTGCTGATACTCATCTGTTCCCTGCAAATTGTAATGCAGGAGAAATTTCATTGATTTAAAAACCTTATTCATCCTTATCTCTTGAATTAATATAGCTAGACTCTGATTCTTCCATGAAAGGAACTTTTCATAACATGATTTATTGTCAGCTCTACTCAGGATGGAGAGACCTCACTGCATCTCCTTTCCAGCTTGCTCAGGTCATGTTGAACCTCACAATTGCTGTCCCCACTCTCTCTGATGGGCAGAGGAGAGTGAGAGAAGAGTTAACCCATGGTGGGGATAAGATGAACTGGAAAATGGTGGGAAACAGTCTGAGAGAAGGATAAGGAACTTCCAAAAAATGTGTTCGCCAACAGTTAATAAGAAGTCACTTGAGTAGGTAACCTTGCTAAGGTGAAACTCCTCAGTGTGCAGAAAAATCCTGTAAGACAACTGTGGCTTCTGCTGTTTTTACCATTTTCTAACCAGATGTGACCTTTTCCAAAATGAATATTTTCCTTTAACTGATTTAATCATGTGATATTACATTCACGGAGCAGAAAGAAGTTTCTTGTTCCTAACCAGTTCCCTTAAAGAAACTATGTACTAGAGAAGAGATCCAGCATGGCAATCCTATGGAATTCAACAGCACAAAAACATCACCAGCAAAATGCCTTTTCAGTTTTAGACATTTTGAACAAATGTAAATAGTTCATCATTGCAGAAAGACCAAAGCAACCAAGGTTCCAAACCATGCTGAGTTTTATCTAGTACTTAAATAATTATTTAAATAATTCATCTTTAGTATAAAGTACTGCTAGGTGCTTTTATTCCCCCACAGAGAATGGTGTGGGCTTTCCCTTACTCTCCCCATTTCATGGACCTTTTTTCAACTAGAAAGTTCATCAAATGGATCAAATTGTGATTCTGTTGAAGTCAGCTACAAATTATCATTGACTTTGAGAGGATTTCAAGCTTCAAAGATGGTTACACGCACATATGTAATGTTATCTCTGAATTTCCTGTATCTCTACAGGACTAGGAAGAAGGTATAAACAGGTAGACTGATCTCCACATTTCTCAGATGGTCCTTCTTCAAAGATTCTTATATCTTTGAATTTTTGACTTTGAAGTACTTAGATTAAGGCAGCAAATATGATTATTCTCTGGGAGACTTTAACCATCTTAAGATTTTTTTTCTTGAAGTGTTCTACTTATAGCAGTAAACTAATTATATGCAATTAGAACACAGCAAAAGTCTCAGAAAATGAGAAGCTGATAGAAAGCTACAAAATCATAATAAAATGAAAGCATAACTATTTTTGAATACAGAGTTTCATCTTTCAGGCTTAATCTTTTAAATCCTGCATTGTACAAAACAATTATATAATTTAACTTTGCCAAATGAACATAAATGAATATACATGTATATTTTAAATTAATTAACTGACAACTTTGTTTGCTTTTCATTAATATTTTAGTAAATAGCTTAAAATGATAAAAGTTTCAGAAGCTGAAATGTTAATATCAAAGTTACAAAGTATTTACAAAAATGCACTCATGAAAGCAAAGGCATATATGTATATGAACATCTATTAAAATAAATTTTTTTCCCCATTGAAAGAGAAACATCTATAAGCATCTGGGGTTAAATCAGTCAGTTTAGAAAGTAAGCAGAACTCAAGGGACTTAAGCATGTTTGTGTAATTTTTTAGAAAAATCACTATTTTTGTTATTTTAAAATAAATTCTAACACAGTTTCATCTGAGTTCACCTGAGGTACTAAATAATGGTATACCTACTGTGTGAGAGACCCAAATGACCTAGTAAAGTGGCCAATATTGAAATCCTGAAAATTAATAGGAGTATTAATCCACAAGTCACATTCCAGCCATTCACATGACACCCAAAACCTCATGATGTTTGCTGTGCAAACACAAATATTGTCAGCCTCCCTCAAAAAATCACAAAATACCAACATTCACACAAGAGTAAAAACATTTCCATTTCTATAGTTTCACTGATTTCAAAGAAGCAAAACTCATTTACTCACTCCTGTCTCTACTCCATCACTCTGTATCAAACAATGATAGGAAGGGAACAGGAGAGGAGGAAAAGGCACAGTAACACTCATTGGTTTGGCTGGTCACGATTGTTTTCAACATTGCATTTACAACTAATACTGTTCCTTAAAGTTCCTACAACATATAATTATAGAAACACAATTTTTATATTCCCATTAAGGAAGAACCTTGGGAAACAAAACAAAGACCTGCTGTTGGCAGAGAACGTCTCTGCTGCTGCTTGCTCCTTGATGCAAGGGCTGGTATTGAAAAATGAAAACAGTAGCCTGGGGGCTGGGGACGTCATCTGTCTTCATTAACCACCATCTCCAGTGCTATGGACTCAGAGATAGCCTGAGGGGAAACAATGTGCCACAGAAAAATCTCCTCCAAATAAATCACATTTTTAAAGAAACAAGTCAAGCACTCAAACAAATGGCAGCCAGCTGCTAGTGTTAAAAAAAGAAATCCAGCCTTTATTTTTTATGTACACTTTCCTAAGCTTGTAATGGGAAATTATTTCCATTTGGAAGGAAAAAGAAATGAGCAACAGCCCTATTTGGCACCATCCTACATTATATCACAAATCAGACTTTCTGGGGACAGGTACATACTTCAATATTCTCATCCTAAATTTTAGACATGATAGGTGTGTGTGATAAAAGGACCTGATATAAAATCTTGGTACAGTGACTGTCCTTTTGCTATCTCCAATATTAGGTGTCAAACCCCACAAAGTGCCAAATCAAAGTCCAAATGCTTCTGCCTGCTTATGACACTGAGCAAACCTTTAGGATCCCTTTGGGTCAGTTCACTGATATTTCCACATTTGAGTGCCTGTGCTCTTTCCACACTTTGGGGGAGCCATGGTAAAGGCCAGAACACACCTCAACTAGAGCTCCTCTATTTATAGAAGTGTTGACATGTTGCTCATGGTGAAAAATTATTCTTCTTAGGACTTTCTGTTCTCTGGCATCCAGCAGGAGCACGGCTCGCCTCGAACAACAAACACCTGTTGTCTCACAGGCTGAGAAAAGAGTGAGCTGTGCTAAAAACCCAGCAGTGACTAATGCTGGTTTTGTGGGTTTTAGCTGATGTGACAGTCACCTCCATATGACTGTTGGAGTGCTCTGCACAGACACAGCACCTGCTCCCACGCCCAGCGTGACTGGGGGTGCTGCCCACGGCTGCCGCAGAGCTGGCCCTCAGCAGCTCACCCCCTGCACTGCTAATGGGCTGGGAGCTACCACCACCTTCAGACACACAGTAAAGTCACCACTCTTGCTGCTCCAATCTGTCCCTTTGAAGTATCTGAAATGCCAAGAGCCAGCAGTTTCTTTTGCTGAATGCAGTCTTGGAGTTGATTTTTAAAATAAGACTGGCTCACCTTCCTTAGCTGAGTGAAATGGAAGCAGAACCTGACAAAAATGCAGAATTTGGCAGGAAGGGGAAGTTTTACTTTTGCAAAAGAATAGATGAGCTTCTAAAATATAATTTTTTTTTGGATCACATACTCCAAAGCCCCTAGATTAAACCAAGAATCTTACAGTGTGTCACTCCAGAAATAGCTATTGCTATAGCTTGCCAATGGTTTCCAAGACATACTTTTCTGTATGCATGCCTGGCTTTTTTGTAAACATGCTGCTTCTAAAACTAAGGAAGCTGGTCTGAGAAGGGATAAATTCATATAATTTGATCATATCTGCATTTATTTTACAAATAAAAGTATCTGCCAAATCACATGTTAGGTGCTAACTGGGATCAGAAACAGGTTTGCCTGGGCAGTGGTGCTGCACAGAAGTATTGGGAATGCCCAAGAACAGGATCAAGTCACAAATTATTAGAATTTATTTGAAAATTATATTTCATATTTTAATATAAGTTGTACTTAATATATCACCTTGCTTTGCAAATCATAGTTTTTCTTCAAGTTTTATTGCTATAAAACATTTATTTTAAAAAAGTGTGCACAGATAGTTAAAAAAATTCTTCCCAATGTCTAAATACAACAACAAAACAGAATTTTGTATGGAGTTGCCCCAATCATCATGCATGGCACTGAGGAGCCTGCATATTGCAGACCATACTTGTTCTTCAGCAACAAATTGCTGCTGTGCTTAGAGCAAACTGGCACACCAGGATCTCCCTCCCAGCCAAGCTGTGGGACGGCTGCGGGACTGGCTTTAAGTCGGCTTGGTGCTGCTTTGAGCTCTCCAGACTCAGAAAAAAGGCTCAGTGAGCTCAAAAGCTCAAAGTGTGCCATGGAAAGAAAAGAACAGACACGTGGCCTACCTTTAAAGGGTTAGAATTTCCCTGGAGACCTAAGAGGAGACTGAGAGAATTGCTTTAACTAAGAAAACCACTGATTTAGCAGTGTGAGTCTGATGATGACATTTAAAGGAGACACAAGGGAGGGTGTGCGCAAAAAAGGATGTGCCATGCCTTACTCCAAGCTCTCAGTTTCCAAAAGAGCTACTCAGTATTCATAAATCTCTCTCTTGAAGCCTACACACCTTTTTGGACATTCCAAATTTCTCACTGCAAAAGAAAGTGTAGGGACTCCCACTCAGGCTCTGCCCAAACTGAATCTTAGCACAGACACTTTTATCACTAAAGCAAGGCAATCTTGTAAAATTTAATGTTCATGAGACTTTCTGCTGTGGGATAACTGAGATATATCTATGGAAATATGGGGACATGCCATGCTTATGAAAGAACACCACAAACATCTAGAGAATAAATTAACTCCTAAAAACTGAAGCAAAGTAGAATAACACACTACTTGCTAGCTAATCACATGGTTAAAGAGTTCCAGCCTGAGACTGTCTAAATAAGTAGGAGCAATGGGTGTGTCTGAATAGATGAACAGAAAACTGAGATATCTGGACAGGTCTCAGTATGTCAAGTGACAAGTGAGAATTAAGTGTGTGGTGTCTTTATCACCATTCACTGCTCTTTAAACTATGCTGCCTTTTACACTATGGACAAAAGCCAGCAGCAAAACTATGAAGTCTGACAGGCTGTCTCATGTAACAACTTCAGCAGCTTCCTTGTATTCTTTTAATTCTCTATTTTTGGCACTTTCTGCTAGGGATAGGTAAAAAAAAAAAATCAGGTGACAGTTCTGTAAAAACTCTGTCCTGTACTTTTCACTTTTAGAAAATTCTGGGTGAAGCAGGGCTTTAAACAGGGCCAGGGAGTGGGGAGGGGTCATCTGAAAAACTGAAAGAAGTAGTGCAAATTAATGAAATAGTGCAAATTAATGTACATGATATGAGTATGTTGTAAACTGCAGACTCATGAAAAGAGCTGTTAACACAGACTTGGGGTCTTTAAAAGGCTCACTGGTTTAGTCAAGCTAACGGCACACATTTTAAATAAAGGTGTTTTTATAGCAATGAAACTTGCAATTGCAATTAATCAGCTTATGTTTTTTTGAGTATTCAATCAGATCATTTGATCTATGTCATATGTCTAAACCAGTGTAATTCCACTGCCCTTTATAAACCGAGCCCATCTCAATTAATTATTGCAGACATTTCTACTAAATTTAAGGCAGAAAAGAAGGCATTTGGTGGAAACCACACTGCCCAGAATCCTTTGGCAAAGATCCTCTGAGCCAAAATTTGAAGCTTTATTTCTACTGTATTGAAAACTGAGATAATAACCAGCCTGATTCAGGCCACTATTTATAAAATGGCACAGCAGTGACTTTTAGACATTAAATGTTGTTTATTGTCATGCAGGAAGTTATTATGCAGCACACCTTGTCTTGACACTGCTTGTGGGAATTGAAAGATTTTGCTTGTCTCAGCTCCTTTCCAGTGGAATTCTATTCTTTAAAGAACAGAAAAGCCTAAAGCCAGTTCCTCTAGGACACCAGTTGAGAAAAGACACCATCACCTACAGGGTGCACTGGAAAGGATCTTATTTTACTTCCAGAATTTTAGATGCTGTTGGAACAGTCATCAACTGTTTTCTTTCGATTATGCAGCTCTTAATGCAAAGTTTGGAGTGACATTTGCCAAAAATCAAACACTTTCCCCCAAAATTATGCTGCAAGGGTCTAAGAATCAGTTGTACAAGTGCTTTGAAAATGGGGAGATATAATTAATGTTTGATGAAGAGTAACATGACAAAGGGAGAGCAAAGACACAAGCAAGTGAAAAGAGCAGACTAGAAAAAGGTCCTTTGCCCATATAGAGAACAGAATAGCATAAAGTAAACTGTCCTAACAGGAAGTCATAAAAAAAAAAAATACCCCTTACTTTCCTTTCCATGCTGCTCAGTAGAAGATGTCAAGTTCATAGGATAAACTGGCAAGTAAGAAGCACATAGTAATTAAGTATTGATGGAAACATGTAATTAGTGGGTCCTACTATATATGATTAGTTTAGAAATCAAAATAAGTCATCTATTGCATTATTCTAGAATTTAAGTGACCCTTTTCATACTAGAATTGGACAAGTTAATTGTAGCAAACATTAGTTTAATTCATTCTTTTAAATTATTTTAACAGACTAATTAGTTGAACTGACTTCTAAGCTATGCAAATTTGCTCATTTAAAATTATTTAGTGAATGATTTATGCACCATAATTATCCTCAATAAAGGTAAATATTTAAGTTCATCATCTAGATACCTTGAACATATTGACTGTGTAAACAGAATGACACAAATGTACCCTGACTGTTGGAAGTGGCCTTCTCCTACAATTACTGAAGAGGAAGATTATATATTTTTCAAACTGAGATAATTAGATAAATGAATTCTACTCTAAGACCCTCTCTTCATGAATGGAGATTGAAGAATGAAGAGCCTTTTTCTTTATAAACAGCAGGTATGAGATCTAACAAGTAGGACCTAAAGTTTGGTATGAATGAACATCCAGGAAATGCATGTTAGTTGTAACACACCCTTGTTCAATGCCAGAAAAATGATACTTCATGCCTACCCTTTAACTCATTTCTGACTCAGATTGTGAAGAATGTTTTACCACCACTTCTCAGAGAAGCAGCAAGGCTGCTGAGCAGCCACCTTCAAATGCAGTGCTCTAGTCCGCCTGGTCTGGATTTAGTCCTTTTCTCACCTTGTCCATTAATTTATTTATTTAAATATTAGACCTTTAGAGATCCTTTTACAGTGCTCTAGCTCAGTCAGTGCTTTGGATTTCAAAGCAGACTGAAAATAGAATTGGGCCTACTGTGATTTAGCTCAAAACCACCAGCTGTCTTCAAACTCTGACGTTAGGAACATATGCCATTTTTATTTATCACAGCCACCCTTCTGAAATATGTAAGAACCAAACATATGTACACATTTTGGCCAGGAAACTAAAAACACTCATGGAAGAAGTAAGTGAACAGATTTGGCTTGTGGTAAACCTGCTTTTTACCTTGCACTCCTCTCACTATGCAAATTAGATAGTGATTATCTAAATAATGATATACATCACAGGATTCCAAAGGGTGGAGAAGCTCAGTATAAAGCCATACACGGTTCTTTTGACAGCTTTCAGCAGAAAGACATCAGGTATGAGCAGGCTTGTGATGGTGTCCATCTGTTAAATAGCCCCTCAGAGATTATCACAGCTGGATGTGAAACAGCAGTCACCAGGGAGCTCTTATTTACACCTGTGATTGAAGTGCCCAGCAGTAACATTGTGATAGAAAACTGCCTTTGCCATAGCTGCCATCTGTTTCTTTGCCAAATGTAGTCCCACTGATTCAAATGGCCCTAAAACTCACCACACTTCTGTACAAAATATGAGTCTTTAGTCACAGCTTGTAGAAATCACTTAATCATAATTCATTAGATTACAATAACTATTTATTTTAACAAGACGTGATTATTTCAAATTTGTTTCAAGGTGACTCTGCTCTATGTTAAAAATGAATAAAGCAAAGAAATAGAAGAGAAGCCCAACAGTCTCCCTATCAACCTGCTCCAGGCTGTTGTACCCAGCCAGCCCATTCTTTTACTGGTGACAGCTTGAATTAAAACACGTTCTCCATGTTTGTGGGGAACATTTTGTCATCTTAAATTAAGATTCTGTTTTGTCCTCCTTACCCAGACCAGTGAGTAGAGACACACATTCAGCTGAAGTGAAAAAACACTGGGATCTATATGACTGGAATCTAGAAATCTTTATTATAAGCCAAATATTCGATTTAGTCCAGCCATCTTTTCATTGTGTAAATGCTCCCTGCATACAGATTTGACTTTGCAAAGAGAGCAGCTTTGCACACAAGTTCCTGCATGCTAATGCAGCAGAGAGGGAATGCATTTGTGAGCAGCTTAGTGTGGCACTCAGTGCTTCCAGAGACACTCCCCAAAAGAAAAATGCTCCTCCTAATGGCATGCACCTGAAGAGTATTAGAACACTTTTTCTCAGTATCTTAGAATGGATTTCACTGTAAAATAATCTGCAGAAGAAATGTGTGCTTGGCTCTGAAACATTCCAAATGTGATTGTGTCAGACAAAGGTGTACCAAAGCCTTTCAGTGACATGGTGAGACCATTCAAATTAGGACACACAGAGCAGCAAATGCAGGGAATGCTTCCCATATTCCTTTTCCAACATTTCTTTTTCCTCTTCTTTTCTGCTTCCCCTGCCCCCCCATCCCCACTCTATTCATCCCCCTCTCCCCCCCTTTGTTTTTTGGGGTTGTTTTTTTTTTTTTTACTTTTTCTGTTAGCTCCATTAGGAGGAGCTCTTGCAGTATTTGGCCTGGATGGGATTCTGGTTTATCTAGTATCATCCAAATTGATGATAACCCAGTAGGAAGGGACACACTGAGGTTTAAAATACAAAATACACTGCAAGAAGTATGACTTCAACCATACAGCTTTCACTAACATTACCTGACCACAGCAGACTGGCCAGTAAAATACAAAAACCCAGTGCTAGCACTTTTGTGTTTCAGGGCATATGCACACCTTCAGACATTCCCACACATATCAGCCTTAAAGCAGCAGCACAGATCTATTCTATAGATATCTATTCTATATATGTATATATATTCTGGAAACATAGATAAATGCTAAATTATGAAATACAGAAACAGTCACTCATAAAGCACACCCTCTGCATGACAACAGTGAAAACCAATCTTCACAGAAAAGCAGCAAGACATTCTGGTATTGCAACAAATACTATGGCACTGTGTGGTCTAATTTCTGCATATTTGCTAACTTTGTTGTACTCCTTGATGGCACGGAATTGGCAAAACTCAATGGACAATCTAAGGGTGGTTCTGAGAAATGAAATGGAATTCATCCAGCTCCTGCCACACAAAGACAAGGAACTAATGTGAAAACTGATTTCTGCACACACTAATCACAGGACATAGGATCTCCACATATTGATGGGTTGGTGAGACAACATTCAGCTCCAAAACTGCTGATTTCAGCACTACTGACTTCAGCAGATTTAAATTGTTAAGTAATGGATACTGCTACCCCGGGTGTTTATTTCTACTTATTTGACTGACACAGAATCTGACACCTCTTGAAGAAGGAAATACTACCCCCACTACAAAATACTCAGCTGCTGAGCACCTTTTGCAAGTTGATTCAGATGCAGAACTGTGGGTAAATCAAAGGAGAAAGGATGGGAGATAGGAGATAGGTAAATGTCCAGTCACATGCTCAGATGCTATTAAATATATTATCAGAGCAGTGTAAACCTCTTCCTGAGTCCAATCTAAAAAATCTCTAGATGCAAGGGATCTTAGAGATAAATTTGATTTCATAATTTAACAGCAATTTTCATAAAAGTTTCAGCTTTGGCTTGCTTACATTCCAATGACATGGTGATTCTTTATATGTAACTCCACTTGACAGAAATGAACCATTAGCTTCCTCAGTAAAATAACATTTATTGTACTTTTTGGAGAAAGGTAGGATACAGTATGTCATAAACCTTTCTGTCTGATGAAAATATTTAATAAGGGGATGTTTCAGCCAGTGCTTGTTTTTTCAAAGTATCTCATTTGAAGAGGCTTACATTTTAAGTCTGCCAAAATAAGGATCAATAGTAAGGAAGAATAGTGTGAAATAAACATTTGTCAGTTCTGGAAAGCGTTATGTAAGTCTACTCAAGCTTTTTCTTTTTCTCTCTATTTTTTTTTAATCCAACCCTGATACTGTATCCAAGTCCATACAAAATTTTAAGGCAAAAGACAGTTTAATTTCAGTCTCAGGATCAGGATTCTCTTCCCACATCATAAATACTGAAACATGGACCTCAGCTAGATTAGCAGAATGCTGCATAAGTGGGGAAACCTGAGAGTTAAAATTGATTTAGCAGATCAGCAGCCTTAATGTGAGGAGTTCCCATAGGTAATACCTGATTCATTTTCACAAGCTTTTTTTTGTTATAATTCTACAGAAAAGACTTTTAGTATTATTCTTATTTCTCCTTAATTGCAAAAGTAGAATCTGATTAAGAAAGAACTGCTATCTGATGAATGGACAAACACCTAAAGCTACATTCTCTGGTCATTTTCTTCTCAGAAGTTATTGGCTTAGACATTGTACAATATCACCTTGGGATACATAAATTCCTCTCTGTGCAATGCAGAAAGGTCTGCTGTCCTTTATTCTTGCCAGCAGCCCTTCCACACCACCTCTAAGTGATGTCTTACACAGTTCCTGGGAAAGATCTACAGGCTAAGCTAGGGAAGGAAAAATTACATCAAGTGTCTCTCAGCAGTTTTCACCATCTTCAGCCCCTGCCATCTGCTGCATTAAACAAAACCTCCACAGAGCTCGCAAAACTCAATGCTTTATTTCAAAAAGGAATGTGATGGAGGGCAAATTTTGTGTCAACAGCTTCTCCCAATCTCTCACTATATTGTTATTTTTTCTGATGGACATATGGGCATGTAGTAAGAAAGTTGTGGGATTTTTTTCTCTGTATTTACACCATTTAAAAGGTATTTTAAACACATTTCTTCATCTTCTACAGACTAAATAGAAAGTGATATTTACCTGAAGGAATTTGTAAAAAAAAGTCTGCAATACTGAAGGTCTAACTTCAAAGACAAAAGTTTTCATAGTTTATCTCAAATACCTATAAACAACCCTGCAGAACACATACCAAAATTTGAAAAACAATACAACTAAATCCTTTCCAAAGGGTAACAACTATTAGGATAACAAGACAAAGAACGATTTAAACTCTAACCCTCCTAGTGAGTCAATTACTCCTGTTGGTTCAAACCAAAATTTTAATGCAGTTGTGCCATAAGGTTTTGTTAGCTAATATAAGTAAATAACAACAATTTAGCAACTAAGTGGAAATATTAAGACAATTCTTGTCTCAAAGAGCAAAGGTGGAGATGGTTACAGACAATCTTCTGAAACATAATTTAAAAAATGTTAACATAACTATGCATCATATTTCTGAGTGTGAAATGCTGGAAGACAAACTAAAACTGATATAATATTACCCTGCAAGTTCATCAGTAGCCACAGTCTTTTAGAAAACCCTGCCTGTTAACCATTTTCTGAAGTAAATTCAGAATATTTATCCATGACAGCTTACTTTACAAAATATTTCATACCTCAGAGCTGTTCTGGTAAAATTTAAAAATCAATATATGACAGACAAGTCTGTCATGACCATTCTATAAAAAATTTTGAAAAATCATGCAAACAAAATCTGATCTTAGAGGCATGAGATGCCCAGAAAGGTCTGTCTGAAGTACTTGCGCAAATATGATCACAACCAACAATCAATAGAGCATTTCTTTGCTTGAACACGTGGATGAGAGGCTGACATCACAAGTGCAGGATGTGATGACTGATCTCTTGGTTCTGACTGACTATTGATGGAAAAGTTGACTGTAAAATGAAGATAGAGATAAGCAGCTTGTTTTTGATGTGAGAGGGGAGGAAAGGCACATCAATAAAGTTACAGGGTAAGGAAACACATTTGTGAGGCAAATTACTTTTCACAGTGGTATTCTGGATAACCCCATTAAGTGTTCTAGGCCAACAGTAATGTAAATTACAGCAACTAGGGGCTAGAAGAAGAAATTGGAGAAAAGCCTTACTGATTGCATAGATAAGAAAGCCTATCAAACAGATCTTGGTTCATGATAATCATAACAACCTAGATGCAAATGCCTTGATAAAAGCCTGAGCAAAACAGTGATGCACAGGAGACAAATCAAAGAGCTGCTGTCTTTGAGAAAGGAGACAGCAAAAGGAAAGCATGTATGTTTTTGTCTAAAGAGGAGAGTTGTGTGTGAGGACAAGTCAGAAAAACATGTCATGATTTTCCATTGAACAGGTGGAATCATGTCACACTGTCATTCTAGAGGTGGGTTGAAACATCTGTGCTTGTAAATAAGAACCTCCATAAATCTGGCATGAGGCTAGAAAATCAAATAGCAGAAGTTCTGGGAAATGTGAAAAAGATATTGAGGAAATGAGTGGCAGCAGATCAAACATCAAGAAAAGACAATGACAAATAGCATAATGCACTTTTAGTATCTGGAAAACCAGAAACAAACAGAAATTTTTCTCTGACATTCATTTACTAAAGGGATGCTTACTTATGCTGACTATGAGACAAGTTGCATCTTAGCGAGTGACTTAATTTTTCCACACTCTTTAATTATTACTGAATGATACTGATTCCAAGTCAGATCACCCAATTTCTGCAAAAGTCTAATTAAGGCATTCACTTGGCCTTCTTTTGTGACATTAAACATTTCATGCTGTGCTTTTACATGAAACAGTGATGTAAAATGCATCATCAGGCCCTGTGTGAACATTCACAGTATCATTTATTCCTGTAGATGTGTGTACAAGCTACTTCACACCTATATAAGATAAGCAGACATGTACATGAGAAATACACAGAAACCTTCAAACTAATTATTTCAAACCATTTCACTAATCCTAAACATCTACAGAAAATAATTGTCTGATTATTCTATGAAGTGTTTGTCTTCAAGGAGAAGTGAAGGGACATGGCCAAAGGGACATACATTGCAAATTAAATGGGAATGGCAGTGGCAGGCCAGGCTTTCAAAAAAAACCTTCCAAATCTGTTCATCCAAAGGGATGTTCACAGAGGGCATTAACATATACTCATATTTAGTGATTTCACATTCTTTTTAAAAACAAAAATTCCATACGACAACCTCAGCATTCAGTAGAAAGGTTTTGTTAGTCAAATTAGATGAGAATTCAAGAACCACTTTTCATGAAATTCTACTAGAAAAATTAATCCCTTGAAATATATTTTTACATCCTAAGAGTTTTTTTTAAAAATTCCTTTAAAAACAATGTTGATAAATTAAATTGCCAAGTTAAGCTAAAATAAAAGAGAAATCATTAATACTTCAAGAAATTCTTATGAACAATTGAATGCCATTATAAAAAATTATGAAAAGACAAATAGAGAGTACTTAAAACCACACAAAAACTTGAAATCTCCCAGCAATCCCTTTTGTTACAATCTTAGAGCAAGCCTATTTGAATTAGGTTGCAAAATGCTGACCTCACTCTTAAACATGAATACAGATTTCAGACGTGGAGATAGTTTTGCAAAAGGAATGTTAGGTGTTCTAATGTCAAAACATAATCCTTTAGGAACCTAAAGGAGATGAATGGGATCAGATCAGATGCAGCTGAGTTGCTTTGGCCACTACTATCCTTAGACAGCAGTGATGGATCAGTAGGAATTTGCTGACCCTGCCTCTATTATTGTGAATTTGCCTCATCCTAAACTTAACTCTGGCAGCAACACAAAGCTTTAGAAAGTGTAATTCCACGACACTGTGCACCTTGGAGACACAAATCTTATTGCAGAGGCCACAAAGGACCATATGGATCCAGAAATAGAAATTAAGAGTGATAGAAAACCATGGACAGAAAGCAGTCAAAAAGGAAAATAGGCACATTTCTACAAATTTTGAAGACAGCCCTGATTGGCATTATATGGGAACCAAGTTTTCAACAACAATGGTTTCCAAATCTACATCATTTACAGAACTCAAAAATTACCTACTCATCAGAAGATATATGTTCTAAGTTTGCTTTTCTCTCAGATTTTCTTTAAAAGAATGGTTAGTTTGTGCTCTACAGAAAATTGTTTACGTTTTCTAAGTATATAAGTTATGATAGAGAAAAAGCTCATACATGTCCTTCAAGCATCCAACTTCAGAGCTTGTGGCAGTGAAAAGGCTGGACTCTAAGCATGTCACACTCAAATAAGAGATACTCAAAAAGGAGTGAAATTATAGGAACAGGAGCAGGAAGGGTGTTGGTTTAAAGGAAATCTCGCCCATGGTGTTTACACTAAGAGTGACAGCAAAATTACAGAGTTGACTTCAACGTTCATAAATTTGGGTGGCTCCAGGGTAGTCAGCATAACAGACACAGCACCAGTGCTAGACTGTTTACAGACATTAGAGTTCAAGGGATTCTTAAATCCACAGCAAACTTGGGCTTTTTTCTGTAATTTTTTTAAGTAGAAGAAAAAGGATTTACAATATAATGCATCTCACCAAACCTGCAAAAAGTTGATAAAACTAGAAATCACTATTCTTATAGCCAGAACAAAAGATATTTCAAACCAACCATGGAAAATGAATCACCTGTAAAAGTCAAAAGTAAAACTTTGCTTTGTGTTGAATTGTGTCACAGTCGAGACAGCCACACTCCACAGAGTATCACCACACAACTTCAGAAGGCTTCAAGCATCTGCCACACAGAGTAACATCATGTCAATACACAAGGCTGCAAATGTTTGCCCTTTCTTCAGCCCAACCCTTTATCCCCCATGTTGATGCCCTGCCCCTGTGTGCCCTCTGCTCCCTTTGGTGGCTGCCCAGTGCCCCTGGGCACTCCATGGCTCATTGCTGTCAGTGCTGCTCCCCTGCTGCTCACAGCTGTGCCCATGGGGATGGGCTGGGCCAGCCCCACTCCAATCACCACAAACCATGCTGTTAAATCCCTGAAGAAACATCATAAGTCTAATTTGCATTGGTTTCTATGATATTTTTCTATTTCCCTTGTCTTTAGCAAAAATGTTTGGCAATTCTGTTTTGAGCCACGGGGTAAGGAATTCTCCAACACGATTTTCCTTTCTAAGCATTCTTTGATTTACTATCTTGATGCTAAAGTTTAGCTGCTTTGGTCTTAAGCTTTTTAGTTGAAATTTTAAAGAGAAAAGAACTTTAAATAATTACAGAGAAGTTGTTATCCATTATTACCCAACTGGACATTCATTCCTGAGCAAAGACTTGCTACAAAAGAGCATCCTGACCTGAACAGCCTCCCAAGGGTGAGGGACACTGGGCATTTGGATATTATCTGAATGCCTCCATATGAAGTTGGAGGAGCAAAAGTCACAGTAGATTACAAACAGTAGAGAAAACAGAATTAAGAGATATTTGAAAGAGTATTTCAAACATTTTTTCATGTGTCTTCAACCCCTTTGTTGTGGTACCAGTCTTTTATAGACTCTGGTGCGTTCCCCAAAGTGCCCACACCTGAGCCCACTTTGACTGAGGGCACAATCAACCATCTGCAGGTGTGACCTCCTGGATACAAACTACTCCTAAGGAGAGAGTCTCTGCCTTTCCCACAAGTATTCATATAAACCAAACCTCTACAAGAATTAGTTTTGTTGCAAAAGACCAGAGGTTAGATTTCAAAGGTATTTAGGAGTCTGAACACAAATAAAGATTATATATATATATATATATAATTTAGTGCACTTCCAAAGCACTTCCCCTCATGTGGTGCACAATCACTTGAGCCATCAGTAAATTCCAGGACTGATGTGCAGCTAACTGCAGACAAGTGATACTAATTAAAGGTACTTTTCAGGAGCTTAGAAGCAAAACCAGCTCATATTTATCTTATATTGACCTGGTAATTCAATGAGAAGGAGGGAGTGACACATTTGTGGTATTGTTATTACAGGCCTCTCAATGGACTCAAATGCAGAAGAGAGTCCGCTCAAAGAAGAAAGTTATGCCCAATGTATTTGTGTCCAGAATAAGATTTCTCTGTTCCATGTGACTGTCTAAGCAATCATAACTAAACTTAACTTGTCCCATACCATTCATGACTGGAAAGGACCCTGCATTGAAATTGTGGAACATTGAAGTATAAATTTTCAAGACAAATTATTTTCTTCTTATAATACTTAATAATTTACCCCTCCTTAAAATTCTGTATTATTAAACATTATTTATTAAATCAAATCCATATCTATAAAAAGATATTTCTTGTTTCTCAGTCTTGTTGAACTTTTGCCTACCTTTGGATCATTTTTCTATGCTGTGGTAGGTAAAAAATATTTTTCCCCCAAGTCTTTTCATTAAGTTCAGTGAATAATTACATCCAAATTATCCTAGAGGAGCACTTATGCAACTTGTCTTATAAATATGTAGTATTTAATTAATAATTTTAAGTTTATGGTTATGTATTATGAGAATTACCCAGAAAATACAAGAAAAGTTCCAAAGCATAAGCCAGTCACTGGAAAAAACCCAATTCATCAGCAAGTGACCTTTAATATCTAGTGATGATGGCCCCCAAAGGAAGCTAAACTTCACTTTAAAAGTTAAAGAAAAATGAATTAAAATTTTAAAAATTGTCTCATTGCATGCATGGCTTTATTTCTACCAAGAACAACTTTTGCCAAAGGAATGAATGAATCAGGCAGACACAGGAATCAAAATAATCTTTTGGATATCTATTATTTAATAGCATGGAATATTCTCTCCTCAAGGTCACCTCACTGTTGTGTATCGTTGCTGAAGGGGAACATTAATCAAAATCACTGATGATGAATACTGCATCTTTAGATATTAATAAATGAAGCTAAATGCTTGTTAGATTTCCCAGAATTCAATCACAGCTTTAAATTAAATATTACACTAAATACCCCAAACTGGCAGAGTGCTTTTCTAAGACCCGTACTAGAATACAAATTAAACTGAATGGTACATTAATATATTATTCTGAGCTCATTTTTTTAAACATATTTTTCTTCATTCATTTGAATAACTTTATTTTAATATTTTTCCCTTTTATATGATAGACAGATCAGCATTATCAGTGTGTCCCACTAATCACATATCTAAGGAAAAGAAGGGTATGTGCCTGTTAACCTTGGGCACAATACTGTCACACAGGATGTGATATTGCTATGGAACACCCTACAATTTCCATTTATGCCCCCTGCCCCTAGAAAAATAATTTTAGATCCAGCTCATTTTTCCTTCTTATCTTTTTCTATTAAAGTCAAGGTTGCAGGATTCTTCTTCTGGTTACTTGTATTTTTCTACCAAGATAGGAAATATTCAATGGAGCTCATCAAATTCAACTATTCCACTTTTCATTTGGTTCTCAATTGTGCTAAGTAATGATTTAATTTTCTAGAGCATAAGCAGGTTTCTTACCCTTGTTGCCACATGTGCAAGTCCAACAGGAGTCCCAGGGAATGATAACCCCACTGAAGCAAGTAACAGGCTCTAAAATAAATAAACCACCACAGCTGAATATTCAGAGGTTGTCTCTGTTGCCACTAACAGTGTGTAGCATCTCTCCTTCATGCTGCTTCCCTCCAGTGTCACTTTTTAAATTCAGAGGAAGGGGCTGGCAGGCAGGATGTCAGTTTATTCCTTGAGGAGCCTGATCTCAACTACATCCTCTGCTATTCACTGAAGGCAACACATAGGCATCAAAACTCAGTCTGTTGTATAGTTCCTATTGATTTCAACAGATTAATAGACTGCCAGATGATGGTATGTGCATTAATATGGATTTACACTTAAAAATATCCCATTTTTCCTGTGACAGACAGTACATCCCATCCAGACACACAATTTATTAGAGTTCTGGATCCCCAGTGAATGTTGCAGATAGTTACCTTGTCAGTTCTTTATTTTTTTCCATGTTCCATTAGTCCTTGGGACCTAGGGTCAAATCGTAATCTCAAGTCCAAAACAGTGCATAACAAAAGACAGGTTCTGCCTTAACAGGAAGATAGAATGCTCTGAAATGCCTTTACTAGGCTTTAAGAGCTTGAAGTGCCTCAAATTTTTAGATTTCATAAGTAACTTCCAGTGCATCACTTTGTTCATTGAGGTTATTATGCAATGATATAAAAATAGGGTCTATTTCTAATTTCCCTTCCTCCCCAGCTCTAAATAATGGCTCTAAATCAATCAGGTTCACCTTCCTCATTAATGTGGCTTATCTCTCATCCCTTGACTATTCATCCTTCCTTTTTATTTTGTTAGCTGCTTTTCTTTTTTTTTTTTTAATCCTGTGAATACCATTTTAGTATTTTCTCTTTTTTCCCCCTCTTCCTCCTCTTAATGAGAAAAAGAATTATTATTTACCCAGTGGAATCCTAAAGCAAGCAGTTAATAGAAACTGTTTGCAATTTAAAGACCATTACCAAAAGCCACGTTTGCCTTCCTCGTACATCACCTCCCAAGTTCCAGCACGAAGATCATGTGAGTGCAGTACAGCTGGGCAAGTTATTCAGGCAACAAGGACATTGCAGAGAGAAAGAAAAACTGTGCAGGGTTTGATGAAATTACACTTTCTGCAGGCTGGACTTGCCTCAGAGCATTGTAAAAATAATTCCTATTTCTGTTTCAAACCCTCCAGTTTAAGGAATACAATACCCCAGGGTATTCAGGTAGAATGCTTCACTCATTTACTATTGTAGAGTGGGATTTTTAAAAAAGAACTCATGAGAAAACTCTGAAGAAATTAAAGTTAAGGAGTTTTGCCAATTCTGCCACAGCTGTACACGAGTCTTCAAAGCTTATCCATAGTCCAGGGTTTCAAATCTCAGCTATGTAAAATATCCAAACTGCCACTTTTACTACACCATTGTGTCAGACCTCTGGTGTCTGTAGAATAGTGCTGGTCCCATACTTGGGAATTAAAAGAAACAATTTCAACAAGAGCTGTGAAATTAGGAAAAAAAAAAGGGGGAAGCTGGCAGAAGGGAAAAATAAGGTAAGTTGTCAGATAAAGCCTGTTTGTCTCCTCCATCCTTCACATGATCACCTGGACACTGTAACATTGTAAATGGACAGAAAATGGACAAAAAAAGAATGTTTTCCTATTGAACTGCAAATGTGGGATCTTGTCAATACACACTGAATGGTGTGCTGTTGAATTCTGTACCAGCTGGTCCAGCTCAAGTCTCTTCCATACTCTCAGCTAAACATCTCCCAGTGACTCAAAACTGGAAAGCCATTGTGCATTTAAGGAATCCTGAGGTGTCATCCAGAAGAGGCTCAAACTACCCCCATGAACTCCTGCCTGAGGACAGGGCAAAGCAAGAACATCTCTAATTTCTTCATTTCCTCACCCACTCCATAGGAAGAAAAAGAGTGAGACAGAAAAACCACATGTTGTTCCTAAATAAAAATTTGATAGAAATGAATGAATGTCATTGTCAATAAATTATCTGAGCCCCCAGATAAGTCACTGACCATATGGCAGCTGGCAATGTAATAACTCATGAAACTACTTTGGGGAAGCTGTGGATGGAAATACGACATCCTTGATTTCTTTTGCTTTTAACTGACACATAAAACTGAACATCTTACAAATTCCGTCACAACAAATGTAACGGCTCCTATCTCCTTCACCATCTTAAATTCATTTTTTAAATAGTACTTTTCAGCAATCCACAGTGACATGCTGTAGGTGGGCTAGTGGCTCAGAATAACTTTTACATACCTTCTGATTTCATGAAGCATTTGGAATAGAAGCCTGTAGGAGGGAAAACCCTTTGCTGATACATTATTTGCAGGTCATGATGTATATGCCCCTATATAATTGCAAGATGACAATGTTAACATTGCTAAAATTAGGTATAACATTTAGGAAAAAAATCTGTATAAGCAGTTTAGCAGTTTCAGCTTTCCAGAATATCATGTGCTTGGCAGTTGATACCAGGAATACAGCAGATAATTTTAAACATAATCTAAAATTGAAATTGAGCTACAAAAAGAACAATCAAGTAACAGACTGCTGCAGACATTTGAACAATAATACTATGTTTTCAGCCAACAGAACAGAATTTTTAATATGTATATGTTTCTCTAATTTTTAAAAGAACTGATGAAATCAGATATTGACTAGTCAGTTCTGAAGACACAGACACAATAAAGCACTTAAAATTGATAGAAATTTTCTTTGATGAGTATGACAGTACTTGTCATTTTAGAAATTCCTTCCATAATTTTTGGACTTTTCCAAAATCTTGTGTTGAATTGCATTACTCAAAATAAAATTAAATTGACTTTAGGGCAAAAAGCAACAGAGGCTGAGTAAGCAACAGAAATACAAACATATTGTAATTGAAATGTATAAACAGGAATGAAAATATTCAGACTAATGCATTATTCAGGATTATGTGATGTAAAAGGAAAATCTCACTGATAAACTGAATATGTCACTTGTTTCCTTAAATTCATCAAATTATGTATTTCCGGCCTGACATACATTTTTTTCACTTGTTGCTCAGGCTGGCTGCACTGCTGCCCTTTGTGTGAGCCTTTGACTGGGCAAAGCTGGAATTCCTCCTGGCTGTACCGGGCTGGGGCTGCTCCACTCAGCCCTGGGGGATGCAGGGGCTGATGGGCCGGGAGCTCTCGGCCGCCTGCTGCGGGTGCTGGGAGTTGGTTCTGCTGTCAGGGTCACAGCTGCCTTTGCAAATGTTCCTGTAGGATGTGACTGCCTGCCAGACTCCAAGAAAAGGGGCAGCAAATGTCATCAAAGTTAAACTCCTGCTAGGGCAAACAAGGCCAGAATTTTCCTCCATGTGTTCCAGTGTGAGGTTTCTGAGAAATTTGGATTGAGAATTTGAATAAATATTTTTTATTGTTTTATTTTAATTGTATTATTTTATTTATTTTATTTGAATAAATGATTTTTTAAATAAATTTTTTTAAAACCAGAAATTCCAGCTTTTCCAGCAAAACACAAAATAAAACCATACAAAATATAGAATATAGTGTTCAAATAATATAAAATGGACACAGATGAAGCTGTTCTCTGTTCTCTGCTAATAAAATAAATGTCTGGTTTCCTTCCTTCTATGATTAAATCTTACCTGTCAAATTAATAAAGAGAATTTATCATTGTAGCAGCTACAGCTGTTTAATTGAAGAGAGTAAAATTCAACTCTCTTGCATCAGAAGAAAACAAATAAATTTGTGCTTGAAATGTCCTTCATAGTCTGAGTTGCTGCTATTTCTCACACATGCCTGTTACTAAGAGGGTTTAGAGACCATATATTTTGTGTTTAATTAAAATTAGTAATATAAAGATTTATTAGAGGTGGCATAATATCAATTGCCTCTTATGTTTCCTTAAGATCTTTAATCAGATTGAACAAGAGGGGTAACAAGATAGACTTTTCTTACACTGAATGGCATTTAATTTAGTGTGAGAAACATCTGAGTCTGAGACCTCAGTAAAAAAATAACAGTAGTGTTTGCTCACATTAGGCTTCTGGAATAAGTTTTTTAAAATTTAGATACCACCTGATATCACAATGATGGTTGATAACTCCAAAAGGAACCGATACCCCCACCTTTCTCAGCATATTCACCTTCATTTTCTTCTGGTCTGAACTGCAAAAATAATTATTCACAGTTATTGTCAGAATTGCCTCTGGGAGAAAAATAATTCCTCCCTAGGATATAAAACCAGAGAGAAACACATACTACAAGTGATGGGAACATCCTCTTAGCAGGTAAAGAAGGAAGTGAAACTCCAGACCAATTTTCTTACACCTGGCATAGATGTGCCAAGTGCAAAATATTATGTCTTGATTTGAAAGCTTCATGGAAAAAGGCAAATTACGTGCTTGTTGTGAAGCACAGCTCATTTAATCATCAAAATTACTTTTAAGTGTCACTTAATAATGCAACCAAACTGATAGAGGAAGTGGTGATTTGATTATAAGTGGCAAACCTGCCTGCAGTGACTCCTGTCACGATGTCATGGTGTTATGAACAGGATCCAGCTTGGTTTTGACCTTAAGGGAGAGCCAGTGGGATCCTATGCACAGGAGGAAAACTCAAATGGTGAACAAAGGTTTCTGTGGCATTTATACACACAATCTGATTTAAATTCCTGCTATTTAATTTATCTCTATTGCAATAGGACTCACAACTGAGAACAGAAGTGGTACATGCAGTTCAAAAATATATAATGAACTGAATATTCCTTCTGAGATCTTACAATATACTTTGAAAAATCAGAGAGACACAGGTGATTTTTAACTGTCTTTACAAAGAGGAAAATGAGAGATACAAAGTTGGTGGCAGAAGAGGTAACCAAAATTGTGTCCCTACTTGTAAACCCCCCTCCATCTTTTGATATAAAAGTACATCATTGTTATTTCCATTGATTAATATAATAAACTGGTATTACCAGATTATTTACCAGATTCTTTCATTGGAGGTAGATGAATTTGTATTATTTTTTCTAGTTTTATCTGGTTTAAAATGGGGATTAGAAACAAAGAGCCTGATGGAAACACTACAGACCTATTCTTCCTTAGTTCTTCCTTGTTTAAAAGAATATTCCACAATATTAACATAACACAGGAGAAATGGTGAGAATCTTTCTCTCTGTACCCCACAATGTGCTGGACAGAAGGATTTTGCAGGTGTCATAGGTTGAGGTCCTTGAGATCCTCTTTTAAATTTTTTTTTTAATTTTTATTTCCCTTTTTTTTGCCCCAAGACAAGAAAAGAAGTGTCCTCCCAGTGCTTTTGGCAATTTGGGTATTCTTGTCTTGCTATTGCTTCGAGTGTTGGATGATTTAGAAAAAAAAAGGAAACATTTGGGTTATATGAAGGTTTGCACTAATTCACATTTCCTTTTCTGTTAGATAGCTGAACTGAAACCATCATTTTTTAACGCAGTTTTAATAAAAAACCTGTTTACAAAGGTGCTCTCCATTCATTGCTGGAAAAAAGTGATGTTTAAAAAAATCATAAGCAGAATGTGATAGTAGGATAGATGAACAAGAAAAAAATGTACTGTAAATTATTTAACAGATGAATGTTTTATATCAACTCACATGTTTCCTTGTACTCATTGTGAATGTTACATGTTAATATTGATTTAGATTTGGCTCATAAAGTATTCTAATGCCTAAAATCCTAACAGTAGGTAGGAATATTTTTTCTTGAAGCATATGACTTGTCATGAAAATTTCTGTAGCAAATTTCTCTTCCCATTCAAAAAAAAAATTATTTATTACAAGTTTATTCACATTACTAACTTTTTAAAATTGTGATTTAGTGTATTTTGAAATGTTTTGAAACTTTCCATTCTTACCCTCCTGCACAGAATCTGTCATTGGCATTGTAATTGCTAATGGAGTTCATGTGAGAATGGAAGTAATCATGGGAAAAAATTGTGTTATTGCTAAGTTCCATTATAGTTGTCCAAATGAAAAATCCTTGCAGTTAATTCACATCTCCCTTGTTTCCGTTATTGAAAATAACTATGCAAAATAGCAGAAAATAAGCTTTTTCTAACAAACCTGAATTATTACAAAGGGAAATAAAAATACGAGAGTGAAAATAAAACTAAAATGCAAGTAGGAATTCAAAAGGAACTAGAGAAGAAAAATGTAACCAGTGTTGTCCCATTGATATCCAACAATATGCAAAGACTCAATACATCAGTCTCACTTTTCTTGCTGCTGTGGCCTGATCATCAAACAATAGATACAGAGCTGCATATTTGTTACAAACCCTTTAACCATGACTGAAAAAAAGAAGAGAGTTGATCTGACACAAGAGAAATTTGTGACTCCAGCAGCTGTGTGATGGATTTGCACACAGCAAAAAGTTTTAAAAATTAGTAGAACCACAGAAACCAAATATGCTCAACACTGAAAACTTTCATGGCATTCTTTTTGCCCAGCTTTATTTCACCACTTTTCTTGCCATGCCTGTCCAATAAAAGGGAATAAACTTAACTAAAACTAAAGAATAGAGTGTATGGTTCCTGAACTATAAGAGAGTTTATAAAAGAACTTTGAATATTATTTTAATAACACGATATGAATAGTCTGTGGCAGTGAGGCACTCTTCTCAAAAAGAAAAGCACACCTACAATAACTAATAAAATTCAGATAGTGGATGAAAAGCGACAGTTAAAGCTCTTTTTCTCCTCAGACCCACTGCTGGATCAATAATACAGTAGATTCTTCACCTTGCCTTAAGGCTTCTTTATTGTATTTCCACAAGTGTTTTCCTCCCTCTGATAGGATTAACATGCATTGCAGGCTCAGCAGAGCCTGAACAAAGTTTATGGGAACATTTAAATCAAACCAGTTATATTTAACAGATAGTGTTATTTTGTTCAATTGCTATGGGAAAAATATTGATTGTCTCTTGACTTCAGGTTTTTCCCTCTACCCCTAGCTTAAACAGGAATTATTTTGCAACAAATTAAAATTTGCCTCCCTGTAAACAAGTCGTTACCATTATTATGGCCTTCTTGGAGGGGAGTATGTGTAGATAAAAGAATAGTTGAAAATATATATATTTGTTTTAATTATGATATATTTCTTCTCTTAGTACTATAAAACAATGTCAACAATAAAATCAAATAAATATAGCACACAACTAAAAAATCAGACCAGATGTGAAAATATATTTAATTCCTACAACAATTTATTATGGTCAGATTTGTTTGTAGATTTATCTAGCATTTGATTAAATTTGATCACTCTGAGACATCACTGATAGAGATATTTAAATGCTACAGCAAAGTCTTGTCTAACAAAGTGAGATTGAGAATAAAAAGAGAAGCTTTCCAAAAAGCTGCAAAGAATAAAAAACCTTTGGTTGATTTTAGGTAGTGAGCAGTGTACTTTGAAAGGTTCATTTCCTAAGGTTCGTTCTTCATATCTTCTTTCCTCTGATGCAATGTAAGTCCCCTAAAAAATTATTTTTACTTTTTTTTCCTTGTAGAGACAAAGCTTCTAAAAGAAGAGATGGTTTCTTTGGGCAGCAAGAAATACTAATGATGAGCCTCATTCACAGCACTCATTGAAATAATGTTATCTTAAGAAATTATGTAATTTTATTACCCATTTTCTATTTGAAAATACTTCTTGGAAATATATAATAAGAGCATGATATTAAACATAATTCAAAAACAAAATGTAAAACGACACAAATAAATAATTTATGCATTCATTCTCATTGCACAGATGAACAGAGCTGCTCACAGAAGAACTTTGATTCCCATGACTATCATTGCAAATGACAAATTCTTGGAAAGGCAAAGACATCAAAGGTAAAGGAAAATGACTTTTTATAACATAGGAGAGCATTACTTTGTTCAAAGCCATGAATATAATGACACTATCTGACTTTGATATGAAACAGGTACGGTCATAAAGAGGTTTATGGCTAAATTCTGACCAGCTATTCAGGTGTTACCTAACTGGAAAGATACATTGTGGCCAAACTCAATGGTTCAGCGAATGTGTTTAATACTTGTATTAAAAATTGCTTTATACAGGAGTAGACAGACAGGATGTCTTAAATGAATAAGTAGAAAAAGTTTCTTACCTAAAAAATTAGTGAAGAATATCTGACTTCAATACTAAGTTTGCCATCTAAAGATGTAACTTTCAATGTGTTTGGGCCTTAAAGGATTTACTTAAAATGCTCAGCCATTGATTGGTAAGTATATGCTTATCATATAATTTTTTTTTAATTTTACCCTTTCTTTGTCTTCTGTTCTTAATTATATCTTCTGTGTATTTTGCCAGACTCATAAAAGGATTCAAGGACCTTGAAGGAGCTTTGATTTTAGGTGGAGGCACGTGTGTTTTTGACTCTGACAGCAGTCATTCTGCTCCTGTGTGACTGGGATGGGGCCCAGCTGCTGTCAGCAGGAGATTTCTGATGCTCCTGGTTCTGTTTTTGCTCCCAGGGCCTGTTTGGACCAGGACCAGGCTGCCCCTGCTCTTCCTCAGCATCACCAGAAGCAGCACCTTGTGTCCTGCCCCCAGTCTCATCCTGGCTAATCACACTGCTGAGTGAGTTTGGAAGGCTGGTTTGACAAAGCTCAGATATGGCTGATTTCTTCTCTAACATTAAAATACTCCAGCCTTAACAATTCATTTCTGTTACACGTTCAAGACCTCTTATACATAAATAAATTAAAATCCACATTGCATACTTCCAAAGATCATATCCTAACCTGTTGTCTAAATGCTGAGTACTTCAAAATACCTCAGAGTTTTGGATTGCCACTTTCTCAGCAATGATGGGATGATTAATCACTCTCCCAGATCATTTTCAGAAACATTGCATCTCTGTGACTCTCCTTTACACTTTTAGACATGACCATTTTTAATCTTTATATATATATATATATATATATATATATATATTTGTGTGTTCTAATATGAGTTCTAATATGACAAATTAACAATCCTCTGAGGAGGCATCCAGGTTCCACATACTCAAACACAAACAAAAAAGCCTTTGTCTCATTCCAGCCAGTGTGTTAAACAACCTTTCTCTGCAAAAAAAAAAAAAAAAAAAAAAATGCAAGTGAGTCTACTCTGTTTTTCTTTTCACACAATAATATAAGAGGTGCTGCCAGCATTCACCTGAAAGTTTCTTGGCAATGTTACAAAAGTTTGGGTGGTAACTGAGCTCCTAAATAAAGAGTCAGGCACTGGAGAAGTCACACATGAAGTGTGGTAGACAGCTTCAAGCCAGAAACTGCAGACACTCCTTCGAAGACACATTATGGCAGCGTCTCTGAAGAATATTATTGTGCACTTAATTTGCAAATCAGCTGTGCAGATCAGATCACAAAACCCAATAAATGTTTCCTTTCAAAGAAATGCAAAAACCTTAAAAAAACACGGAGATACTCATAATTGTTGTAGGTATGCTTACAATTCCAATTTAACCAATTAACCAGTTTAATGTTGAAACTTGTACTGTTTAGCAGTGTGGTTTTCAGCTTTCATATCCATACAATACAGAGAGAGTATCAACAGAAAACTTCTACTATTAAAAAGGTTGGTATTTACCTTTTTTAGTTTCCCTCCTACCACTTTATGTAATATAATATCTAAAAATGCTAACTTAGGCCATCTGTTCTTATTCCTATTTCCAGCCCACTCCTTTTTTTTTTTTTTTTTTTTTCTGTTTCATTCCCCTAGTTAAACTGATTTTAGCAGCACTGGAGCTCATTCTGTGACATTTTGCTACAGGGAAAATCCATGTTTATTTCCATACAATTTAATAGAGCAAATCAAACAATGAATATGCAAATTCCAAAAATAGCAATATTTTTGAAAAATAGCTGTGAAAAAAGGAAAAATATTGGCTTATAAAAACAGAACCAAAATGTTAGCGAGCAGTTTTAATGGATGTTAAAACACAGAACAAAAGGAGCATGATTAGGCTCTAGACCATACAAAGGAATGTGAGTCACTGCCCAGATCAATAAATAGAATAGAGAAAAGATGGTTTAGTTGCACTAAAAAAATTTGAGAAACATGCTAGAACTCTGTGAAGTTTTACATATTAATAGTTTATTCACTGCCAAAAGGAGAACAGAAGTGATGAGATTAATTTGCATATGTGGATGGCATTGAAAGCAAGAAAAGGGAGAATTCTCTCAACATTTTGCTTTCCATGTTGGTGAGAAGGATGAGAAAAAGTGGCAAAACACATGGCATCACCTTGGCTGGCATTACCTTTGGGATCCTGATGCCAGGAATTCCCCAGCTGATTAAGCAAATTTCTGCCCATATTCTGAAGCAGTGCAAAAGAACCAGGGCTGGGAATATCTGACAGAAACCATCTGAAATTTCAGTTAAACCATCCATAAACAAAATGGAAGAAGTAACTAAGCAAATGTTGTTGTGCACAAATAACTTCGGGCAGTCATTTGCCGGCTTAAAAGAGCCTAATTTATTTGTTTTCCCAGGATTTCCTTTCACAGATGCTGCAGAGATTTTTTTCCCCTCCTTCTTTCTGCAGGATTGTCACTGCAATGTCCATTAGGGAGGATTATTTTGAGAAAAAGTCTCCCCATCTGTTGTCTCTTTTAAGTTCTGTTAAGTAGTATTTTGCCTCCATGGGAGAAAAACTGTCCACATATCCCATTCCTGCTGCTCAGCAGCAGCAGCTTGGAATGAACACCTGGGAAGTGCAACTCAGTGGAGCAGGTTCAAAGAACAGCATTTGTTTAACAGAAGGTAAGGGGGGTCTTACATCATAGAACATGATGCTCGTAAGCCCAAAGAGTGCACTGAACCCTGTGCCTGCAATCCTTCCACACCCCAACCATGCACAACCCTGGAGCAGGTGTGTGGTATTTTTGGGGTCTCCCATCATGGGGAGGGAAAGATGAATCTGAGTCCATGTTCTTAGAAGGTTAAGATATGATATGATACGATACGATATGATATATGATATGATATATGATGCTACACCAAAGAATAGAGAAAGGATACCTACAGAAGGCTTAACAAGATACTTATGAAAAACTCATGAGTCTCTCTTCAGAGTCCAGCACAGCCTGACTGTGATTGGTCATTAAGTCAAAACAATTGAAATGTTGGATAAACAATCTCCAAACACTTTCCAAAGCAGCAAAACACAGGAGAAGCAAATTAGATAATATTGTTTTCCTTTTTCTCTGAGGCTTCTCAGCTTTCCAGGAGAAGAATCCTAGGCAAAGAGGATTTTTCAGAAAATATGACAGTGACAGTGGGTGCATCCTTCCCTTCCTGGGTATTTCAAAGCCAAACTCTGTGCAGTGGAGTGACCTCATCTATTTCAAGATGGCCATTAGGATTATCACCTTTAAAACAAGTTCCATGACCAGTAGAATAATCAGCTTTAAACAAGTTAAAAATTCTGTATTTTTGATTTCCCATATCTCCTCTGAGGAGGTCTGTGAAATTTCAGTTTTGATTCTAAATGTGTAATATTCACCACATCTCTCTGTATTCCCATAACCTCTAGCACAGACTCTGGTGAATAACAAATAAACAAAGAAATGTCTTGCTCGTGATCGTGCAAACTTGCTAACTCAGAGGCATAAAAAGCTGATTCCATTTTTTTCCTCAGGACTCCTATGAAGCAATACAAAACTTAGTTAAGTAGTATCTCTTAAAACCCCAACCAATTTAATCTCCATTTGACCTCTGGCTTAAATGATGGTGCAGGTGCCACTGCTGAACTTCAGGCAGAAAAGCAGCAGGTTAATTTCTGTTTCTGGATTCACCCTGACATTCACTGCTGCTGACATCATCTGACAAAGATCAAAGTGTGCAGTCCATTAGTTTCTTGGCTTGTTCTTTGGGAGAAATACAAAAGATTAAATCAATATTTGCTGAATGGAAAAAGATCAAAAGTTTCAGTAAAATAAATCTTGGTTTACAGCTCCTGAGACACTATTCTAAATAAAGAGGAATGTGTAACATCTAACCAATTATTAAAAAGCACTTGAAAGCCTCCTTTGAATGGTCTCTTGCTGTATCAATTCACTTGTGGATTCACTGCTATGTCAGAGAGGTCACTTCATTTTCAAGTGCATACAGTTTTGGATTTTCCTAATTTAATTTCTACCTGGTTCAATATATGTGACAGTGACAATGGATAGAGGCATACTCAAAATGAAGCTTTCTCATAGTTAATAATTTCTCATTTGGTTTAATTATTTTTTCTTAATTTACTTTGTTATTAATATACACACTGATGTTTAGTTTAGTCCACACCCCTGAAATGATAGCACACACATCATTTCTAACTAGACAACGCTGCCTCATCAGGATTATCACATGATCAATTTTAATAATAGCCCAAATGTTTAATTATTATCATTGCAATGATAATATGAAACTCCACCTGATTATGCATTACAATATTTTATGTGTTAAAACTTCTTTGAACTTTTTTTTAGTTATTTTTGCTTTAAAATGCAGTTTAATTTACTGAAATGCGAATGGGATTGTATTGAAACATGAGCATAGCACTGTACGGTATCAGTTGTAACAGCTCCTCTGATAATAAAGTCTTTAGTGTAAAAGAACCAGGAAACTAAATGAGCACCCTTTGAAAATAAAGGTATTTAAGATTAATTATTTAAAATAAATTTTAATAAATGAGAAGATGCACAAACGGGTAGCATTCAAAGCGGGCACAAATAAATAAACTAATATATACTCCTGGGAAGCTTCCAGTGATGGTACTTTACAGTAACTTTTTAGTTTTAATTTTTTAGTGTAAAAGGAAAATTAACATAGTTGTTATCCCTCTAGTTTAGCTAGACCCTTTAGATTTTGCATTTTGTTGTTTAAGAATTAGGCAGTAAAGGAAGCTGGATGCAGCCCCATCAGGTTTGTGGATGACAGCAGCAAGGGCACGATGTCAATGTGCTGGTGAGTAGGGCTGCCAGTCAGAGAAGCTGCATTGGCTGAAGGAATAAAATGAAATTCAGTAAGAATAGCTATAAAATACTGCAATGGGATAATAGAATAATCCCTCCTCAAATAGTGCTGGGGACTGACTGGCAGGGAAACAGGAGTCGTGGCAGGGATGAAGGCAAACCTTAGGAGGTCATCACTCACCTTTACCTGGCCTTCATCAGACCACATCTGGACCAGTTTTGTGTGTCCTTTTTGGGGGCTTCAAGACAAGAAATTGTACAATTGTTCAACTGATAAACACAAGTGAGCCCCCAGGGGACCATGGAAGGGGCTGCACATGGAGCAGCTCCCTGGGGTCAGGAGGCAGTGCCAGAGATAAGGATCGTTATCAAAGGGGGGAAAACAAATGATTCACTGTCAGCACAATTAAAGATTAAAATGAATTGCACAGAGAGGCTGTGAAATCTCTAACCTTGATGCTTTTCTAGACCTGAGCAGCAAGGTCTGGTTTAAATTCAATCAGCATTGACAGCTCTTTTGAGTAGGATCTGGATGAGGGATATCATGCCGTCCCTTCCTGCCTGTGTGATTCCCTGTGTACATCCCAACCCAGACCTCAGACTTCAGCCTGGTGATGTTACATTTTTCTATGACAGGTTTTTAGAGAGATTTTGTGTTCTCTGTCCCAGTTCTGAGAGCTTTATAGTGCTGAAAAGAATCAAATACTAAATTCCTACAATTTCTATACTTCCTGTCACTGTACGGTCTCAGAGCAGCTTCTGAAGCCTTATTTAATCTGAAAAAATAAACTGTGGTAGCCAGTTAGGGGCAGAGAAGGGAGTATAACCCTTCACAGTTTCTCTCAATATGAGCTTGACTTATTAAGTGGAATATATGGAACTACATCACTTCAGCACTTTTCCCTTGATGTGTCACTGCTTATATTAGGAAATTTATATTTCGGGGCAATAGGATTCATGAAAGCTTAAAACCATAGAGAGACATTGCAGCAGAAATCTGTTAACATAGGTAAAAGCTAGGATCTGCTCTGCAGCTGAGATCATCACAGAATCTACATTTCAGAGGAGAAGGGATTATTCAGGTGCATTTTTTGTTGTCATGAGTATATGGGCCACGTCACTTAGAGATGCAAAAGAATCCACTCTATATGCAAGCAGGAAAGAAGAATAAAAGACATGTCTCTTGTAGTCCAAGCAGTTTGAAGAGATTTTCAATGCAGTTACTGTTCTGAGTATGTTGTAAGTTAGACAAGATCAAATAACATGAAAAGTAACAGGGTTCAAGTTCCTCTTAGGAATATTTTCCTGGAAGTCATTGCTTAGTGGTGAACTTTCATGTCACAACACTGAACTTAAGAGACAGAGATGGAAAGCAACAATGAACTTTATATAACATCTTTGCAAATCACTTTTTTGCTTCCATTTTCTTTTGATCTTGCAAGCAATATATTTTTTTTCTCATCAAAATCATGAATATTGCATACAGTTATTTTTATGGCAACAAAAGCTTTCATTGCCCCTATTAAATGAATTAATTTCCATTAGTTCTTTCAGATAAAAATATATGTATGAGACTGTCTTTTTTCTTTTTTGTTTAAAAGCTTAACTGAACAGTGGTCTGTTTAATTTCAGCCCATTATTTAGCTTCTACAGAGCACTTACTTATCAGTTATAGAAAGCAACACTGAAGGGACCTCATATTTGACCTCAGAAAACTTTTTCAGTGCTCTAGAATTCCCACCATAGGGCATTCTTTTGACTTATCCAAAGATAATTAATCTAAGAAGCTGTGATAAATCTCAATCACCCTACAAAGCAGAAGTTCATGCCTCATTACACCTGCACATATTTGAAAACTTGACATAACTCCTCTCAGACTAAACTGGATTTACCCCCTTTTCTCATGTTTCCTTTGACAACAGTTTTCAAGACTTCGGGCCATTCTTTCTGAATGTTCTGAATTAAATTTTGTTTTTTTCAGATCAGCTTCTGTTTTTCAGGTCTAATTCTATTCCCACACCCTCCTGCCTGTGGTTTGGCATCCTTAGTGAATATAGTAAGCATATTATTCATACTACCATTCAGATCATTATTTAATATATTTAGTAGTAAAAAGAATAATCCTATTCAGTTCCCAACTGCACTAAAAAGCAAACCACTAAAAATTACTGAGGAGAAATTTCTAGAACTATATAAAATATCCTTAGTTTGTTCATAAGAATGTCATAGCATGACATCGAAAGCCCAGAGTCAAAAAATGCACTCCTGCTAGCACACCTGAACTGTTACCAGCTATCACTCCCAAAGTGCATTTACATCCACTGCACAGAAAGTGATCCTTCCCAGTGCTGCAAGATCAAAAGAGCTTACTCTGGGCAGAAACATGGCCAAACTATTTCTTCTTCAGCTTTATGTAAAGTTAAAAAGATTAACGCAAAATAGACCAAACTTATAGCTCAAATGCAGACATGAAAAACAGCTACTGAAAACTCTGCTCTTGTCTATCCTTACATTGCAGAATTAGTATAATGAGTTAGCATATTTTTTTTTTTCTGTTTTATCTTCTTTCTCAAACAGAGACAACGGGCTGCCTCCTTCTGCATGAAGAAAACATTATTTATGGCCTTTTACTTCCATTACTTCCTGTTTTTTGGAGGAAGAATCGAAAACCATTTGTAATGATTATACAGAATGGACATAACATTCCCTTGGCAGGGCCGGCTGCAAGGCTTTCAGAGACCTCAGCACCCTGGATCCATTCCCATGGAGCCATTCCTGCTCCACTCAGCCTATATGGAACCGTATTTGTGTCCCAGTGTGGTCCTACACAAATGGCAGGAAGATTTCCTCCCCTTACTTTGGGAGCAGATACTGCTTTGCTGCTGGAAATAGACTTTGAATATTGCAATCATAGGAAATAATGACACACCAAAATAGATCTTAAGATTATGTAAACTGTCTAAAGGAAATACCAAATCTGGCCAGGAAACACAGAGCTTTTGGATCAGTGTTAGTGAACACTAAGCAAAATGCCAGACAAACAGCACATATCAAATCAGATTTTCTATACAAAAGGGATAACAGCTACAGAAAGTCAGTGATGCTGTGTCTGATAGAAGGAGTGGCATCCTTGAGTGTCTGCTATCACACAGGCTTTGGAGGCTGGTGTCTTAAAATATTCACTGCTGAACAAATTCAGGACTTCTATTGCCAAATCTCACCTTTTTTACTTTTAGATCTCACTTTCTTGGTAAGAGAGAAAAACAGAAACAGCAAAAATATCTTTACTGAAAATATAGAGATTAAAGTTGTGAAAAGTGACATTCTGAGGCTTAAGTTTTCTGTTAAGTAGCGGCCTTTTCCTGCAATAATGAAAAAGAAGGTTGCACCCCCTTGTGCAAAGCCCTGGGCTCAGACAGCAGTTAAATATACTCTTAAATTGCATTAAGGTTTGTTGAGACTTCCTAAGCATTCATTTCCAACTGCTTCCTTTGGCCTCTTGTCAGGATTTCTAGACTAATTTTCTGAAAAAAAATGTATCTATTTGTAGGAAAACTGATAATTCACTTCTTTTTGAAAGAAATAATCATTCTCTTAAGGTAGCCAAGCTATTTTTATCAGGCAGAAACCAAGCATCTGATTTTGATGTTCTTGTTGCATTATATATTGTGAAAAACTAATAAATGCATGAACTATGATTTCCTGGTCTATGAGAATTTTCATTCTTCATATGGGAATAAAAATAATACTGTCGATGTGCACAGTTTAAAAAAACAGATTTAGCAACCTCAAGAGCACTATTCCTTTGTAGTACTAAATAAGAAAAAATTATATATACAATGACTTAGAACAAAAACATATCATTTACAGAACACATTAATCCTGCCAAATGTGAGTATACACTGATGAAATTACATTTGCAAGCATATTGGTCCATGAAATGTGCTGTTTCATAGCTGATTTGAAGAAGACCTGTTTCATTTCATTCCAATACACATATATTCAACTACTAGAACACAGTTATGGAAAAGCACCCTTTCAAAATTTCAAATGTGTTTTTCCCTTTGGTATTTAGGGCTGACTGTGCACAGGATATTTCTTCCTTTCTCATTGCTGAATAGATAATATGTACAATTACAACTTACATGCAGGTAAATATGCAAAACAAGGTGCAAGTAGGTTCAGTGGCCATGGGTAATAATCATATTTATGAGCAACAGAATTCAACTTGTCCCACTGGAAGTGCAAATTATGTCAAAAGGGTTCCCTTGCTCCTTCATGTAGTGATTCTGTCATCACCCCAGAAAGGAGCCCTCCATTTCCACCCTCTCTCAGCCCCAGGAGTAAGAGCTGGACAACTCCAACATTCTCCTTTCTTGAGTACAGGTGCTTGAGTACAGGAAGCAGACTCTGGCTTCCTGAGATGGTTTCAAAGTGGTCTTAAACTCAGAGATGCAGCACAAGGCAAGCATGGGGAGGAAGCTGTAGTTTGAGCACAGGGTTTAGATTTAAGCTCTTAGTATAAACATGTGAAATATTGTGCACAAGACTGACATATGTGAATACATATCAATAAATGACTCCTGAAAATCATCCCTCTTTGAAAGTCTTGGGAAGCAGAAACTTCTCCTAGGCATTAACAAAACTGTTCAGAAAAAAACCCATTATTTTACTCCTCAGAAAGTACCTTAGTGTGGTGATTTCTTCCCATAAGAATTTAGTGTGAAGGAGTTGGGCCCTCTAGGTAAAGTTACAGGGTAAGGAAGCTTAATCAGGTCAGGTGCAGGGAGATGGGGGATGCAGTTTGCTCCAAGAGTTTGATGATAACAGAATCTTAGATGTTTGCAGCACAAAATAGCATTTGGTAAGTCTGTTCCTGGCAGGAGCTTGTACATCTAAGCACAGTGTGAGAACTCTTAGCCAACAACTTGTTTTCTTTACTGTTTTAGAACAAGATCAAAGCATGTAAGCAAACAGATATTTTAGGGTTGTGCTTTGGTTGTATTAGGCTACCAGAATTCCTTCTTTCAAGTCAAGTACTTGGAAAGTGACTGCTTTGAATAGAAACCTGGTGATGCAGATTGAATAATATCTATCTGTAAAAATGTTCACTTTGCATTAAATCCTGAAGTACCACTGTATGTGGTAGTGTCTTAGGAAACACTTCTCAATTTTAATCACTAAGCTTTAAAATAATTCTTTAAAAATAATTTCCCCAGCAGCATAAAATTTTGGCTTTTTTTAAAAAATGCAGTAGGTTGAATACTCTAAGAAGGTGGCTTCAGCTCAAAGAGTTTCTTGAAGGAATTACTATTTTTAACCCATTTAGTCTTTTTCTTTTATTCTGACAGTTTAACTGAATCATCTTCCAAATCAACAGGACGGAAACAATACTTAAACAATACTTTTCCAGTTACATAAATAAATATACCTTAGAATCCTACTTCAAAATTCTGTGGCATCCATATTGTGCACAATGATTGGCAATTTTTGACTCCATCCAATATTTACCAGGGAAAAGCAGCAGCGAGATTCAATATTAGGATAGGACTACTTTTAATATTATAACAAATAGTTCTATTTTGGTTACATTTGGGAAAATAGGCAGAACTATGGTTGGATACACTGTGCACTGTACTTCTGAGTTCATCTACTTGGTACTGAGATGAATGTATGTGTTTGTGCAGATGCAATAATGGTGTTGGGCTTGGTCCACAAAGCTCTTTGAAAAGTCCAGATTTTACGTTGATTCAGTCAATAATCATCTCCAAAGTATGATTTCAGTCTAGCACTTATCTAGTGCAGTTTTTGTTCAGCCCACCCCCATACCCCTCCTTCACAGACTCACTGTATTTTGAGCACATGGATTAAAAGAGAACTAGGTGTCTGGGTGCTCTAAATGAAATCCTCCCTTGCACAACCATGAACACACATGTGCAGTAATAAATGCATCAAACCATGACCTACCTTTCTCCTAGAACTGTTTCAAGATTAATTTGTAGGTTTTCCATGTTTCAATATGCCTTTATACACCTATTGATGACCAAAAAATGTGTTAGAAGATAGACCATGGGAAAAAAAGAGAGAATATGTGAAATCCTAGATCCCATCAAAGAAATGCCTTATATTGGATTCTATTTTCCTCAGGAGTTCAGTGTTAATACATTTACCCAGGGCTAAAATATGCTGGGAGATTTTTTGAAGAAAGCAAAATGTTATCAATGTTATAACTACTATTATAAAAGATATATTTATATATAGCTTTATACAAGCTATTTTTAAAATTATGCAGATTCATGCATTCAAAAGTCTTTTTATTTAAAACTAGGATATTTTATTTCAGAATAAGAATAATTTAAAACAGTAGTTAATGTATTTTTCTAAGCATCAAAACATTATTTTATATGTAATAAATACTCTCACAAAGCATAATAATAGAAAATTTAACTACCTAGATATTTCCTTCTTATGCCTCTAAGAAAGCATCCTCAGCATGACCCATATAAACCAGTTACCTCTACCCAAATCATGTGGCATTTGAGAGAGAGTGAAATTGGCACTTTATTTTTGGTGGTTTGCTTTGTTTTTGTCTAAAGCAACACAAGGAACAACAAGATGAAACAGAAAGAATTTCCAGATAGGAGCATGTGATAAAAACAATCTGGCAATATATTGACATTGACAGAGTCCTTTTTTTTACTTTATGCATCTTTTGTAACACCTACTTTTGTATTTGCTTTTTTAAATGTATCTTTTTCTTCTTCCTTTCTGATGTGTGATCTAATATTTGATACACTGAAAATAAATAATTTTAGGGTAAGAAAAAGCCATGTTTTCCTTGGACACACAGGGAAATCATAGGAGCTGAGAACCCTCTTGCAAACAAACAAGGTGTCTGCCAAATTGACTAAGATACTCTTATAATATTCTAGTCTCATACAGAATGCATCTTTTTGGAACAATGACTTCTGTGTTTAATTATTCTTCATAAGATAATTTTTTCAAAAACTTGAAATGATTTGTTGTGAAGATACCACATTTGTGCCCAGGGACAAGTTACTATGTGGGATTGGTTTATCACACCAAAGGTGGCAGGAAAACATTTCACACTAGGCAGTGTCCTCATGTAAATTTGATCCTTTGTGATAATTTATTATGATGGAAGCCTAAAATATCAGTGTCTGATAGAGCTTGTTGGTACAGAAAAATAGAACAGTGTGCTTCAAAGACAATGTGTGTTCAGAGAGAAAACAGCCTGATACATTTTTGTTTTCTACGCCAGTTCTATCTGCTACAGATAAGCAAAGTTTTTCCTTAGCAGAGCTTATGAGCATAATATAATAATATTGAAATTCTTTAAGCATAAAATGTGGGATTACATTCCTTCCCATCAGGCTGAGGTTGCAAAGAACTGGTAGGACAAATTTGCATTTAAAATTACTCAGAGGCAAATTAGTATTGCTTGATTATTGGTGAATAAGTTTTATGTATTGGGGTCAAGTATTTTAGCATTGAAATGATCTTATCTAGGAGCACTCAAAAGCCTGACTTGGCCATTGTGGGGTCCCCTGACTGCAACAGAGGCCAAAGATGCTAATTCCCACTACCTAAGTCAATGCCTAAATGTCAGTTGCAGGCAGCTGAGATAAAAATGAAAGCTGATGTGTCTGGGATGAAAAATTGATCATAATATGGTGCTGGAAGTGTAATATGAAAAAAAATCCACACAATCTTCAGAGTATGCTTTTCTATCAAAACCCACTGATAACCAATTAAGAATGTGAATAGAATGTACAGTTAATAAAGTACCCATAGGAATATTATTATCAATGGTCTTCTACATCTTTTACATCTCTGAGCAATCCAGGATTAGTATTACAGTATCCAATTCTTTTTGACTTACCACCTGTGTGATGGGGAGCTTGGAAAATTTTCTCAAGGTTTGAGACCTGCAGGTTTTCCTCTATTGCAGACCCCTTGCCTCTCCTAGCAAGAATAAGAGCTGACCCTCTGGAATGAAACTGGATAAGAATTTTGTAGGAATCCAGGCGCTCTTTTCAGACAAGAAGACTTTGCTAATGGAACAAATTTTCAGTTAAAAAAGTGCAGAGTAAAGCTGCCGTGCTCATGCAGACACAGCTGCAGCAGCCAAGACAGTAAATAAGTGTTTGCACAGTTCAAATTCTTATCTATCAACAATTTTGGTTCTCTCACCAAAATATACACAGCATTTTCACCCTTCAAAGGAATGTTGTGATAACTGATGAGAGAGATTGCAGCAATAAAATCACAGAAGTGTCATGTTTACAGGTAATGAATTGAACCATCAGCAAATGTTGATATTTGAACATGCATGCATACATACATACATATATATATATATATATATATATATATAAACATTGAGAGGAAGAGAGATATGGGGAGAGTATTTAAAATATTTTATACCTTTTTATCACTGAAGAGGCTGTATTTCACAAACTGGTGAATAACTTAATTAACAATAAGACCATTGACTGGAAATATTAAGTAACAGGTTTGAAACTTGTTACTTTGTTGTAAGCAAGGATAAAAATACAGTGGGTTAGATATTGGCTCCAATAATCATTGAACTTTACAGGAACCAGTGTATTTAATTCAACTATGATACAGGTCTATTGATTATTGTTAAATGCATTGTGTTTGGAAACAGGAAAAAATAAGTTGATGGTAGAAGGCTGGATCCGTGTTTTTAGAGACTCTCAGAAACCAACTACTGTATTTAATTCTGATGGATAAATTTCATTCTGCACTTGGACATTGGGAACTAACAGATTGTCCAGGGTATTAGGAGGTTTGAGCAGAATCCAAGTGTCAAATTTGGTTCAGACAAGACTAAGTCCAGCAGGAAATTTTGATGCTTTTATTTTATTGGGAACATTTCTCTTTCCCATCATGTAAGTTTTTTTGTAGGATATTTTTTTTATTTATTTCTCCCTGAAATTTTTGAAAAGTGGGTTTGGGATGAAAAAAAATGTTCCTGGTAAATGAATTTGCCCAATCTTCCAGTTCATAAATGTAATTGGGTAGGCTTGCTATTGTCTATATTTACTTTGATCTAGACAGAAAAAAAAGAGGAGGTAAAAAAATATTACTGTAGATTGTAGTCCAAGTACATATTTTAGACTGAAGCACTCTTACTTTAGGAAATCATGAGATTCCCTAAATTATATACTCCACTAGTAGTTGCTAAACTGCATTTTTGGACAACAGAATTTGGGATTCTGGTGCCAAAATTTGGCAGCATTCATCTTCCATAGTCCTCTAGTGTTTCCCCTCTGGCCAGGAAGTGTTTCCTGTGTCTGTGTAGTCTCTTTTATTAGGGGGAGGGGAGATAAAAACCTTGCATATTCCCCCTGATCCTATCACACACTAAATCACCTCATTCATACTGACTCCACCAATGCTGCTTTCTCCATTTCCTGAGTTACTTAGCAACAACCATCCCTCCCTTTTCCACTCCCCCATCCAACCTTTCATTTTTTTTCCCCCTTTGCAATCACGATTTCCACGCTGTTTAGAAAAATGAGGATGCTCAGCAGCACAGGGCGAGCTTTTCCTTCCAACCTCCTTTTTTATGCCTGCCAAATCCTTCTCAGCTCCAAAATGAAAATCCAGGCTGCCTGCATATGTGTAATCAAAGGTTAAAAAGCACCCTGGCTGACACCACGCATGTGTTAATCTGTGCTGCAGCAGAGTGCATCATTTCCACTTTGACCTCAGAGTTAATCTGCATTCAGGCAGAAGCTCCATTGCTTTATCCTTTTTTTTTTTTTTCCCCTCTCATTTACTCTTTGTTGCTCTATTGGATTTTCCTGCATGTGTGTCAGCGGTTCCGTAAATGTGTATGTGCTCCTTTCCTTGATGTTTTTATTCTGTGAGTGTCTGTGATTTTCGCTTTTTGTTTGGGTTTCATTTTTTTCCTTTTCTCCCAATTATATTATTTCCCTAGATTTGGAAGCCGCTGCCTGCTGCCAGAGCTGACGTTTTCTGATTATATCTGCAAAGGGCTTGTGCAGATCTAATTTCTCTCCCCCTGCATATTAATTCCCGCAGCTGGGCGCAATGTCTCATCCCACTGACGGGACCTGGTAGGGAGGAGGGAGAACTACTACCAAAAAAAAAAAAAAAAATTAAAGAAGGGGACGGATCCATCTGCAACCGAGAGGAAAGGGGGAAAAAACCTGGGGGGGGGGGGGGGTGGGGGGGCTGGAATAGAGATGATTCCTCCAAATCCAACAAGCCTGGGGAGCACTGCATTCTTGAATCCTGCATTTTCTCTCAAAATGATGGTGTGGGCACTTCTGTTCTTCTCTCTCATCCAGTGGTAAGATGTGCTTTCTGATTCTGTTTGGGAGGGTGGGGGGAGAGGGAGGGCTGGGGGGGGGTGAAGAATCTGCGAATTTGCTGAGCTGTCGTGAGAATGCCAGAGGTTTGGATAGTGGCATTGCATTCATCCATCTCTAGCAGCTGAGATCTTAGAATGTTTTATTTCTCTTACAATTGTTGTCGCTCTGACATGGACAGAGGGAGGGTGAGCGGCGGGTGTGTGTGATGGTGGTACATGCCTGGCTGTTCATAGAATTTGGTGCCATATTAATGAAGCCTTTTATCTCTGAATTAATCGCTTGCTCCGGTGCACGGAGCTGCGTTTTGCGGGCACAATGTCCGTGCATTCCTGCTTGTTTTCCCGGAGCGGGCAGCCCCATCATGGCTGTGCGGGGCTGCGCGGCGGGCGCGGGCAGGGCTGGGTACCAAGGACAGGGATGCGGGTCCCGCACGGCTCCTCCCGGCTCCGCACGGCTCCCTCGCAGCTCCCCCGGCTCCGCACAGCTCCCCTGGGTCCCTCACAGCTCCCCTGGGTCCCTCACAGCTCCCCTGGGTCCCTCAGAGCCCCTGGCCCCAGCATCCCTCCGGTGCGGGCGGCCGCGGCTCCCAGGGGATGCGATAGTTTTGGGGTTGAATGTTTCCAGCTGGATGTTCCCAGCACACCCGGCTCGTTTTGCTGCATGTGTGCGCATCACGCACCGAAAGGGAAAGGGGTGAAAATCCCACAGCACAGGAAGCAGGAGTTCATATGTGGATGAGCAGAAAGTGGAGGGCGGGAGAATTGCTGCAGTGCCAAGCTTTGCGCTGGAGCAGACATTCCTGCAAAAATGTGTGGACTGTGCATTTAACAGGTTAGATGAGGAAACATCTCTGCACGGCAGAGCGTGTGGCCTTCCAAGAGGCAGCAGACCCCTCCCCACAGCTGCAAAAGCCATGTTGTCACTGATACCTTCGAGAAGTTAGTGCCACTCTGCTACTACTAATGCTAGATTCACATAGGCTTCTCAAATATTTACCTTCTTTCCCCTTCCTTCCTTTTACATGGACACTACCATACCAAAAAGTGGGTTCTTTCTCTTTGTTTTTCTCTGTTGTTTGGTTTGGTTTTGTTTTTCTTTTATTTATTTATTTATTTTTTATTTTAAGTAAAATCAGACTTCATACCTACAATGGTAGGATCTTAGTTCTGTGCCAGATAAAAGGCCAAAAGGTTTGGCTGGATAAATGAAAAGTTGCTAGGTTTTCAAGTAACTTTTTTTCCACGCAAAAAGAACTTGGTAAAGAATTCCTGTGAGAAGAAACTAAAACTGGTTGAAAATTGAGCAGAAAATGAGATAAAACTTGATGAGCCTACCATGAGGGTACTTTGGTGTTGGGAGTAAGACAGGTGTGAGATATTTTCGACCCTTATGGAACCAGTTATGGTTACTACCTGAATACAGAAATGGAAAAGTCAATTTTTACAGCATTTTATGGTGGGCTTTCATATTATTTTGACATAAAACTTCCACTAAAATAATCCCAGATACTTATTTTAGCACACTTCCTTCTTTTCACTCCTCTTTCAGAAAAGCATCGCCTGAAAGGAATTTTGCCAAAATTATTTCATAAGCTTTAAAAGAAGCCCTTCATAATGCAATTTATAGTTTTATCTCAACAAAAAGTTCTGCATTCTGTTCACAGCTATCTGATAGCCAAGATGGTTTCTTTTGAAAACCTCCTGACCTCATAATTTTGGAGAATAAATCATAGACTGAGAAATAATAGCTACAAGTAAAGGGAAAATTATTCTCAGTGCTTCACAGAAACATTTTAAATGAGTCAATATGCATATGTGATTTTAATTCTAACAATCAGGACATTTTCCTCCTCTCATTGTGGAAGAAGCCTTGTTATTAGTTTTGGAAACTCAAGGACCAAGATAGAGTTATAAAAGTTGAACTTATATACCATTTATTTAAAGCCAAGATGAAAGGTTTTCTTTGTTAAAAAGTCATCAAACACTTCAGAAAAAGGGGATTATTATTGTATTGTGTGTCACTTTTCTTGGGCACTGAAATTTAGAAAGGCCAATTGAACACTAACAAAGATGCTCCACGTTAAACATCTGAATAAATGTGTTGACATAATCAGAATACACACAGAAACTTAAGTATTTGCAGAATTTGATCCAAGTAATGATTACCATTACAGTGCAGAAATTTGAACCCTGTAAATACAAAAAATTACTACATAGAGAAATTTATTGTTGCAAAATCATTAATATTTAGAAGATTGAAGAAAAAAGAGGAAAATTAAGACACCATTCAGGCATTAATGCAAGTAGCTAAAATTCTAGTATTGGCTCCAGTAAATCATGAATGAACTCAGAAAATATGTCATTTTACAACACTGTGGTATTTTATCTTTAGAGAATTTGTATCAGTTTTATGAAATGCACATCCTTACAATTGGGCACACTAAAGTTTTTGGTAGTGCTTTTTTTCCAGTTGGTTTCTTGACATTCCTAATTGGACTGCAAACTTCTTGCACTTCTTGCACCAAGTTCCCTCCTCCTCTTACCCCTCAGATCAGTGTCACAGCAGTGTGCAGTCCATCACATGGGCTTGGAGCTGTGTTCAGTGAAAATCAGTCAGATCAAGCTCCCAATTTCCGAAAATTGTACATAAAAAATCCTCGGATCAAGAGAATTTAAAATGATTTAAGAAATTGTATTTGTACACCTGATGGGGTTTAATAAGAACTAATCATTTGATGATTCTTATCGTACATACAACATGAATTTAAAACATTACATGTAATAGAAATCACCAGGAAAAAAATCAAAATTATTTAAAGCTGTACTCTGCACACTACTTATATATGGGGTGTATCAGTTATTTTTGCAGAGCTTTAGCAAACTGCCACAAAAAGCTACATAGTACAGTGGAAAATAATGTTCAGATGGGGAATTTTTTTCCACTTGTTTGTGCCCAAGTAGCTTCATGGTAATATTTTTATGCTGCAAGTACATGCCTAAAATTGAAGAGTGTCAATACTGATCAAAAAAACCCATAAACAAAGCAATCATTTTAGCATCAAAATAGTCTGGTGCCTAAGTGAATACATGTATTTTTATTAGTAAATTAGTGAACATGGGTGTAAATAAAATTCTTTTGCTCTTGAAAAGTGATGTGATATAATAAAAAGAATATCGTTCATATGGACAGTCACTTAGAATTACTGTAAAACTTGCCAATATCAGTTTGGTGTTAATCCTGTAGCCATAGTTATTCATACATTTCCAATAATTTCTCACAGTGTGTAACACTGACACTAAGCCAGAGGTCCCATTGCTGGAATAAGGAGTTTCTCAGCAAAAGGCAATTTCTCACCTCAAAAGATTGGTCCTCTTTAAAGAAGTGTCATGATAGAAGATGTGGATCTAAGTGCTGGTAAAATATGACTTTATCCTTATCTATGATACCATGAAAGTGAATATTTCATACACTCCAGTGTTGGTATCAGCAGAGCTAAAGCTGTGTGGACACAGGTCCTGCACTACTTGAGCATTTCAGGGGGAGCAAGGCCTGCCTGTGAGTTTTCATGGCCATGCTGCATTCCTGACTGCTGGGAGCTGCAGTGCTGGGACACAAACTTAAACAGCTCTTATTGTCATAAAAACAGTACCAAAACTACTGACCTAAAGTAGATTTGAAAATTAGGTTAAATTCTATTGTTAATAACTTGATGGGGCAAAAAAAAACCCAAAAACCTACAGACATTGTTTCCCTACTTGAACATATATGATTCAGAAATATGGATGAAACCCTTTGACTAACTTCTGCTGTAGTGACTAAAGCACCTAAACATAACCTGCATGCCAAAACTCATGTATTCCAAAATACTCCAAAATATTTCCATACTGAGTATGGAAAACAATGTTAGATTCCTTTCAGAAAGTTTGAATATTTGAAAATTTAAAAAGTGAAAGCTGATAATAAAAAACTATAGAAACTAACTACAATAAAAATATCTTAGGAAATTATTAATCTCTTTTATTATAATATTTCCCATTTTATTCATATTATGTGTCTTCTTCATGGCCATCCAAATCATGCTTTAGGGTCTTTAGGGTTTAAAATGTTCATGATTAATGGTAATCTGGAAAAAATATCTTGATGATTTGGATTGTGGTTGCATTGGTTTCATTTAGTCTATTGACACATATCATTAAATTCTGTAGCAGTTGCACAAAAATTTAAAAGGGAAGAGGAGTGAATGGATGAAAGGGAAAGAAGCAAATGTCTGGTCAAGGGGAACTCTTTCCAAGTCTCAGTCCCAGTACAATTAAACTCCTCCATGCTTAAGTAATGACCACCACTTTCTGCAATAGAGAACTGAATTGTCAATTGAATAATGAATTGTTAAATGATTAGATAAAGCATTAGACACAGGTGACCAGTAACAGATGCACATACTTATAGGATGGTTGATTTTTTTACTGTACTTTGCAGAGATACGTTACAGTAAGCTCCAAAGCAGAGGCATTTTAAGGTCACTAGCTGTGCCTGGCACTGTCCTGCAGAGAGAGATGCACTGGCTCTTTTGGAGCTGGCTCTGTCCCTTCAGCCTTCCCCTTGTCACAGGGAATGTCAGCCACTCCAGCTGTAAAATATATATATTATTATTACATATATTCCTACAAACATAGTCCTACATTCTATTAGGGTGATCATTTGATTACTTATTTTTTAGCATTCATGGGGATAATTGGAGTGTTCTGGGGTTCTCTCTTGGTGCAGTCTGAACTGCAGCTTTGCAGACCATGGCACCTGCAGCCCCACTCACAGAAACCTTTAATGCAGAGGGAGAGGTGCCTTGTGTGAGACTGGCAGTGAGTTGTGAAAGGCTGCAAGTGAAGAACAAAGTGGAAGCTGGAGGGTGCATTAATGTGAATTCAAGCTCAGAAAATCACAGAATCACAGAATCATTAGGGTTGGAAAGGACCTCTGTAGATCATCCAGTCCAACCCCCCTGCCAAGGCAGGGTCACCTGGAGCAGGTGACACAGGAAGGTGTCCAGGTGGGGTTGGGATGTCTCCAGAGAGGGAGACTCCAGGAACCTCCCTGGCAGCTGTTCCAGGGCTCTGCCACCCTTAACATAAAGAAGTTATTCCTCGTGTTGACGTGGAATTTCTTGTGTTTCTGTTTATGGCTATAACTCCTCGTCCTATTGCTGGGCACCACTGAAATGAGTTTGGACACCTACATATAAACACAGAGAAAAATACCCCCCAAAACCCGATAAAGGATGTCAGAGGGTTTTTTTTTTTCATTGTTATGCTCCATAGCCTGTTCAGGGTAGTACTTTTTAAAACGGATTTCTATTGCAATGTAAATTTCTTTTAACATGAATGATAAGATAGAATTGTCCATTTTCCTAGTTTTGCCTACTAAGAAACCAACATCATATCCAGCACCTCATGCTGAAAATCTCAGCAGTTCTGGGGATCTTCTCACATGGCAAGGCCTCATTTTATCCTCTCAGTAATCCCTGTCCCACTGAAGGCAGTCCATTGCTGAGAAAAGCCAGGGCATATCCAGTATGGATTCATACAGGTTGTTTTGTGCTTATCTAAGAACTGGGAAATCACCCAAAGTTAAATTATAACTCAGTAAGGGTCTTCAAAAAGGGTTTCTTACACTGCATAATGCTTTTGCAGAAAGCTCTCAAGTTACATTCCAGCTAATTTACAATACCTCTAAATATTTTTTCCTTCATTTCTTCTTTTTTATTCTGTACAGATGATCAGCTAAAACTTCACACTCCACTTCAGACTACAGACTGTAATGTAAATTGATCTTAAATGGTCCATAGGTCTTTCCCTGGCTCTCTGGACAAAAAGGAATTCCTCCATTCTAGAAAATGAGCTGTTTTCCTCTGAATGGAACTCCTGAACAAGCACCAGGGAGGCTTTTTGAGAATATAGGAGAAAGAGATGTATTCATTTTCTTTTTAGAAAAAATATGACAGCTGATGATAGCAATGGACATCCAAGATAACTTCACTGAAAGTAGATGAAACTTTTTGGGCTCAAAGCAGGAAGCTGATTACTAAGAACAAGACATGTTTCTTATACAGTCAATAGAAAGACCTCAGAAAGTACCAGGAAAGAACCAAAAATTCCAGAAAAAAAGAGCCCACCACCATAGGCAGGTATCTATAATTATTATTATTAGGTAAGGAAGATCCTTTCTCATGGAATGAGACTAAACTCATTGAGAACCAATGAAATTAGGGACTACAACTGCCCCCAGAGAAAACATCCAACACACAAAAACCAGGGTGAAGAGATATTTTAGGAGATGGAGAGATGAGAAAAGAACAGTATAAAGTGTCCATTCTAGATGTACTGATCTTTTTACAATCAATTTGGTGAGTGACTTTTGATGACTTTAAACTTAGCATTCACTGCATGTTTCCTTGTGATAATGGATTTTGGCCTAAACTGTCATGGTGCTGTAAGGAGCAGAGTGTGAGAGTCTGAATGCACCTGGAGTGTATTCTTGTGGAGGTGTAATGTCTTTAAGGGCGTTTTATTTAGGTGAGCATCTACCCCAGAAGAGCTCTGGTGCAGCAAGTAGGAGCTTTGCTGTTTGAATTGGGTCAGGTTTCCTACTTTAATGTCCAGAAGTAACCTGCTTATTTGATTCTTCTGATGAAGAAGAAATTTAACTTTGCATTAAGCCAAGAACTGAAAAAAACCAGCAAAACAGAAAATAACATTAATTGCTTTTAAATTTTTCATATGAAATGGTTAGAACATAATTTATATCAGAATGTGTAACCATCTCCTTCAATGTGAGACATTTACAAAAGGACTATACATTTTTTTTCACCCATATGAAAAAAGAGTGGGTGAAGGGAGATACATATTTTCACAAGTTCCAGCACCTGCCAACTGGCTCAGACAAACTGAGGTAAAAGAGAGGTGATGGTGGTAGGTTGAAGAAAACTCTTCAGAGAATAGTGAGGATTATATCTAGTGTGGTTCTGAGGTATTTGTATAGTTGCAACAAAAAATTAATATGCGATTCTTGTCAGACTGAATATTGGGTATTCAGTCTGACACACGGTGATATCCTCTTATTTATATAACAGTAATATTTTTAACACAACTGCTGTCAAAAAAGGAGGCTTTAATGCTGATGAAAACCACCAGTGACTGTATAAGCAGAAGAGAAATGTAACAAATACCTTCCCATGTAAATGAGTACCTCAGCTGCATAATGTTTTTTCATGTGATGTCCTAAGCAACACAGAAAAAGTTGACTACAGCAGTTTTACTTGTTCTCTCTTACATAAAGGACATAGAGCATGAAATGATATTATACCTGAAAACTTACAAAAATGTTTCTCTTCTTAATAAGTGGGTGATGCAGAGCTCAAATATTTATATAGATTCAAAGAGAAGAAAAATATTTAAAATCCATTAAGCTCAGTGATAGCACTCCATTATAGAAAATCTCTAGCTGCATGTTTCTGAAAGAGGAGAGATTTTACCAGGGATAGTTCTGCCCTTATCTTTTGCTCTTATCCTCTATTGGCAGCTGCCATGCAAAATACATGACACAAAACACACTGATTTGACCCAGAGTAATGACTGCATTATGGTTACAGCAAAGTGATAGCAGGCAAGAGAAATCCAGTAAATCATACAAGAATCCTAGTGCAGCAGTTGATCGCCTCTAAAAAAGACAATCACTATTGTTTAGAACATTTTCATATCTTGAGGATCAGTTATATTTTTCAGATCTAGTGGAAGGACATTTTCACACATATTCAGTAAAGAGCAACACAATGTGTAGGCCTAGCTGTGAAATCCGGCCATTGTGTATGAAACTAAATATTAGTCTTACAAGATAGAACTTTCATCTGTTTGCAGACAGCCGGCAAAACATTAAAAAAATATCATTTTTACCATGCCTAAACCAACATACACATATTATTACCAGAAATAAAAGATCAATATATGTAAAAAAGCTATTTAAAATAAATGAAGGATAATAATGGTCTTTTGGAAGGAATGGAATAAGAAGTTATTTACTTTTTATGCTTGCATAAGGTTTTTCTAGATGATGCTGGTAGTCATGTATGAAATTGTATTTTTTACTGAATGTCATCTTGGACTTTGATGTGAACCCTTGAGATAAAAGGCCACCTTTCTTTCTGAGCTATTTATCCTCAACTTTTTGAATGCTCCATGTTCTGCTGAAAAATACTTCTGGTTCTATACATTGATGAGAAATTCACCTTAAAGGGGATCTTATACATACATCTAATAACCTTCTGCCAGAATTTCTGCCCCCCCAAAAAGTGGATGATATGAGAAAATGAGTGTTTTCCTTCACTTGTGGCTCCATGTTATATTGTGTAACACAAATAGCATGTTCTGGTCATATGAAGCTTTTGTTAATCCACAGCAAGATATCTTCAGATCCAAACAGAACTCTGCCTGCTGCAACAGATTGAGGATTATCCACTAAATTCCACTTTCATTTAATTCCTTTAGATTATTTTCCAAGAGAGAGAAAAAGAGATAGCAGGAGGAAGAATGAGAAAAAAAAAGGATTAAGAGAAATTAATCAGATAACGCTAGAAAGCCTTACTAAACTAATCAATGTATTAGTCAATGTGTTATTAAGTGATGCACTTCTGGGACCTGCTGAACCACACATATGTTTGCCAGAGGTGGAGAAGGGTGTCACCAAAGCAGAATGAGATGCCCATGATAACCAGGCAGTTATCTCTTGGACATTTCGTGTACATCCCACTGAAGGGTGGCGGAGCTTGTGCTCTGCTTTTCCTCTCCAAAAACTGGTGAAGACACGAGAGATTTCACACTACAAATTAACAGTAAAAGGGCTTCAATCAGGTGGACATCAGATACTGAAGCAGGCAAGGGAAATTAGTTTATCAAGAAATCTGCAATGACTTTTTCCCTCTGCTACCCTGATCAATGCCAAATGTTTCTACTTTTATAGCCCTAAGACTCATTCTTCCAAAATTTAATCTTTTGAACTGACTGTCTGCGCAGAAAAATAATCACCTGATCTCCCAAAAATCAACAACATAATTCTATATGAAAATCATCAGCTCATTTTTGTGACGGGACAATATTTTCAAGACAAGTGTGGTACCATGGCCCACACAGATAAAACAGCAAAGGCAAACAGGCACACAAATTTCAGTGAATGACAAACACCAACAAATAATTGATATATAATTAAAATTACAGTCAGCTTGACCTTCTTAGATGAATTACTGATAGCTCTTAGAGTTACTTAATTCAAGGAGTAAGGACTTCAGCTATGAGTCCAGGAAGGTTGTACACTTGCTGTGTATGAGTAAGAGGCAGAACTGAACCTGGTCTGGAAGTGAATTATGAAGACTGAAATTATACAAGAAGCCTGCTATGCTTCAAACAGAAAACAAGTGCAGGGATTGGGAAGATGAGTTATTATGTACAAATTAACAAAGTTGAGAAATGCAGAGCAACCATTTGCATGAAGGGCAAACAGCCTGGGTATATGTCTAGGGAGTCAGAGAGCAGAACCATTCCACACCTGGAGAAGAACACAAGAGAGAAAGCTGGTATTGGTTTCAGAAAGAAGATGGGGTGTGTGACCCATGTAATAATATTTACCCTGTCAAGAACTGTCTTTGTAGCTGAACTTGAATACTGAAAAGACAACTTTAGGCTTCTCTATATGCAACTTACATGATACAGTCTGCTCCTTGAGCCTCTGAGGGATCAAACAAGTTTGAGAATTAAAATTTTGTTTTGTAATGGAGTAAGGAAGTCATTATTTTCTGGCAAGGTGAGGATTTGGAAGAGGGGAAGGTTACCAGCAGTAAAATACTTGGAGCTCCTTAGATTACAATTACAAATATTACTACTCTTTTAATGAAGCCAAATAATTAACCACTATCACAGACTACATTGTATTGAATAAACATATTGGATATTTGTAAGCTCTTTGGGGCAAGAACAATCAACAATACATTAATAATAAATTTTCTCTTTTTATTTCCTGGTTTCCAAAGGAAATGCTAAAAAACCTCACTAAGCTGCTTTAAGGACTTATAGCATGCACTTAAAATTACTTAAAACCTTAATAAGGCTCTAATGTAGCACATGAGATTAAAGTCATGACAAGTCTTTTGGGCCAAATTCCTAAATTCCATGTCCAGCACAGCTAACAAGGCTCTGAAAGCCATATTTAAATGGTGAACAACATGAAAATATTCTTGTCTGCACTGGTTATTGTGGTCCAGATCCACAGCTCTGCCTCCTTTATGTCAAAAGGTTGTAAATCTAAGGTACTGCTCTTTTGTCCAGGTGAGGACAGTTATCTTTCCTCTCACCACGTGTCAACAGCACCTCCAGGGACAGTTCATTGCTCTGAAATTAAATTAAGCAATTCCAAATTACCTGCTATTAATATCCAACCACTTTCAACCACTGTTTTACCCATTTAATGCATTTTAACCACTTAATAGCCAACTACTTTTACTCTGGTATACCTCTTAATAAGGATTATTTCTATAATGAGTTCCAAAATTTACTATTCTGTCATCTAGGGATTATATGTGTGAAAACAACCCATACATAGATTTGATATTAAGAGGGAATATGAATAATTTTAGCCTTACTTATTTCAAAAAGTGGATTTTATTTTAGCCTTTGAAATAAAATTAATCTTTGGCCAGAAACCAAGAAATTCAGCTCTTACGGTAACTTTGAAAAAGTTCTGAGTATGTGAAGGCTTATGGTGAATACTAGAATGGAAAATTGTGAGCAGCTTTAATTATACAATTTATTAAGGAAGGAAAAAAAGAAAAGAAAGAGGAAAGGTACTATATCTATAAAATAAATTCTTCTGTTACCATCCCCAATGTTCTATCTCTCTTCATCTTTCTATAATAGATAACCACAGGCATTATTAAATTCAATGCAACATATATTCCGACTAAATAATGAGAAACATTTGTTATCTGCAATCCTTACCTGCATATGCAATGTTCTGAGCTCCTCAATAAAATAGTAATGAAAGGATTTAATGAAAAGCCCAGAAGTTTAATAGTCAAATTACCTCCAATCATAAATAGTGCATATTTTAAGCAGGACCTCTCATTTTAGTTAACGAGCAGCAATTCCAAGTCGTAGGTAAACAATGTATTTCTTTAACAAAGATGTCATGTCTTCAATGACACCTCGGAAACAGGCTGAGGCAGCTAAGCTGGGCTTCAGTTTTGCAAGGTTTTAAGCAGTCAAGCCTTTATCCAGGAAAACACTTTCATTTGTGTTTAAATGTTTACCAACATGGTTTTCTGCGCAAGGATCGGAATACTGAGCAGCTGGCGGTACAGAAAGCATAATCCTGGAAAATCTGACAGATATAAGCTAAAAATGCAACATTTGCCAGCACATGTATTCCATTTATGTCCTCTCTTCTAAATTATTTCTTTGGTAATCTGTCCTGGAAAACTGTAGAGCTTAGAATAGCACCTGTTTTTTATTAAACAAATTATCCTGAGGTGTGTTTGACAAATTCCCCAGGATCTCAGGAGTATAAATTGCATGCAGTTTTACTTCAGTGGCTTCCAGTGGAATTTCTTTTTATCAATACTCTGTCAGTTATTTTGCATAAGTCTGTAGCTCATAAAAAGCTGCTGGATCTGTAGCAAGGGAAAACTGAAGATGGATTTATCCACGTGGGAGATATGCTACGATTAGTAAAACATCTTTGTCCTTAGCTTCTGCTCATCTCCCATTAATTTTAGGGGTTTGCAGATGTCCATCCTCACCTGATGGTCCCATCTTAAGCATCTGCTCAAGTCATGGAAAGACTCTTGTTTTTAAAGGGTTCCTGATTATGCAGTTTGGGTAAGATCCAACAAAATCTCTGAAGCTTCACGGTGCCTCCGCTGATCATAGAAAATGGGGTCTGAAACCCCCTGCATTTTGCCAATGAGCCTTTTCTGAGTTGCCACGATACTTTGTATAGCCACCCTAAATTCCTTTGTGGACCTTGCTTCAATGCTCACATCAAGTACAATCTCCATAAATGACCCCACATGTAGCTGGTGCTTACATCTCTTCTGAGGAGACCCCACAGCTGGCCATGGACCAATCCAAGATGATCTGGTAATACCAGATGGTAACATCTGCCTATCCCTGCTTGATCTTTAAAGCTCCTTGCTGTTGTGCCATAGTGGCTGCTCTACAGAGCTCTGATGGAGCCAAGGAAACCTGATGAGGAACAGGACATTGTGGCCTGAATGCAGGGACACTTGGGTTTCCAACTGAAACAGCCTTGCAGCACATTTAGTGGATCCTTCGACTTAGCCACAGTACAGAGCTGCAGGAGATGAGACAAGGAGAAAAGAAAATCCTCTTATATAATCTCTCAAACTGAAGGAAATATTTTCATCACTGTTTGTCTTTCTGGACTTTGTATCATCCTCTGTAGCATCTTCAGCACCCTGTATTATTTCATTGCTAAACCTATTTTGAAACTCTAGCTACATGAGTCTACATCTCTTAGACCGTAACATGGTTTCTTCTCTCCAGAAATTTCAGAAATAAATTGGTAATAGTGCTGGATAAACTTGACTCCCAATGCAGTGTTTCAAAATAATGCTTTTAGAATATGTCTATGGTTACATCCATACTGCAACTGACCCTTGTAGCCAGTTATACACATTAATCAAACCCCCCCAAAACTTCTGCTTTCACTTGGTTATTATTCTTATTCCTGCTCTCTTTTCCAATTATGAGGCATCCATCCTTCTCTAGCCTTGGATAACATCTACTTATAAAAGAAGTTTCTAGTATCTTCCTCTGTAAAACTTTCATTCCTTTTTACAAGGAAAAACTTCTCTGACCTTAATCAGAGCAATGACAATTTATAAAGCGAAATTCTATGATGCTGAGAAGAGTAAAAAAAGGTATGCCAAAATATTTGTGGAGGAAAAAAAGAATTCTGGGAGATACATGTTTGCATGTGTATGGAATAGAAATTGCTCCTACTTTCCTGGTGTTTTGACGAGCCTTAATAGTCACATTCAAATGCAAGGGATGGGAAGATTGGCTTTGCAGTGATCACTATGCTTAGCCCACTCAAATGTCAAAAACTTCAGAGCTAGGTAGAATTTGCATGTTATGTGCCATACATTTTACTTACTGGAGACTGATAAAAAAAAGATACAAAAGATAAGACATTATGTGAACCCATACACAATTTCTTCTCACTAAAAGAAAATTACAGATTCACCATTATATTTATTAGTTAGGACATTTAAAACAATTCAAATTTTTTCAGAGAAAAGGTTCTGAAATTCTTGCATAAAGAGCTGCATATAGTGAGACAGCTGAATATAGTTGAACAGTGAGATTTTTGTTCTACAGGCTACATATCCAAAGTAAGCTTTTCAAAAAATTTTCAGGACCCCAGCATCTCTTTTTGAAATTGTCTCTGGAAAAGTGGGGCATAAATAGGCAAAGAAGATGTAGCAGCTTTGCATCACAATTGATGTGATGATTTTTGGAAGCACCATGTGTGAGCTGCAGCTGCAGCCCAGCAGCACACCACAGGCACTGCACGGCCTCAGGACAGAGGCTTGTCAGGGTCTGAACTCCTCCTGACCTGCCCACAGCTCCGTTTTCCTTAGTTTAGCTGCCACAGCCATTTATCTAATTGACCAGGCATCTCTGGTTAATTTATTTGACTTTTTGTATGGTACAACCAGAGTTTTATTTAGACAATAATAACAAGCCATGACTCCATGGGGAATGAGTTACTGACATCAGTGTGCAGTGCAGAGAAATACATAGAATAAATACCACAACAGCAGAGGCATTGAGAAGCGGACTTGGAATGCAGCATGGCAGGGTAAAGGCACAGGATCATGGAATCATTAAGGCTGGAAAAGGCTTCTAAAATCATTGAGTCCTGTCATTAACCCCAGACTGCCATGTTCACCACAAAACTATATCCCCAAGCATCACATCCGCATAGCTTGAATACTTCTGGGCTGGTGACTCCAGCACTTCCCTGGCAGTCTGTTCCAATGCCTGGCAACCCTTCCAGTGAAGAGATTTTCCCTAACATCCAACCTAAACCTCCCCTGCTGCAACCTGAGGCTGTTCCCTCTTGTGCTGTCCCTTGTTACCTGGCGCAGGAGACTGACCCCCAGCTGACTACAACCTCCTCTCAGGGAGATGTAGGGAGGGATAAGGTCCCCCCTAAGCCTCCTTTTCTCCAGGGTAAACAGGCATGGGGTGAGTTGGGAAACCCAGCCTGGGTGCATTTAGAGCACAGGTGCTGACAGTCCTTACCCAGAAGCTGGCATGCTTACATGTGCCGCAGGATTAAGGAGACCCTGACGTGAAGCCATCCTGATAGTACCAACCACCAAAGAAAGTCCATCAAAACAAATAAATTCCATAGGGGAATTGCAGAACACTTGTTGACGATTTTCCTACTCAGCTGACATAGAGACATTAGTTTGCCACTTACATTCTTAATGTATCACACATCTATCCTGTTATCAGAACTAAATTCCACATCCACCTCTGCACAGTCTGTTTTATGAGCATGAGTGCAAACAGCGTCTTGCATGATATAAGTTGGTTTATGTGGGAACACATGGGTTACTATTGGTTACCATGCATTAAAAATGATGTTAAATCAGAACCATTGTTTAAAAAAGAAACAACAGAATCCAGTTTAATTTTCACCCTTTGCTTACTTTTATTTTGTGAATGAGTTAGCTACATCATGATGTAATTACAGACATGTGTATTGAGCAGCTATTTTCTGTTCATTCAGCTCTTTCTTCAGATGCATTTCTGTCTAAAAACATTCCAGTAGTGATACTTCCATGATCTGAGAGAAGTAAGAATTATTAATACACTCAGAATAAACCTTTACTAGTTTCAAATTTTTTTGACTGGCTCCCTGAACATTGAGGACTTATCTGACCCACTTGCTTTACCAACAATATGGGCTTTAATGCTGCTGGTAAGAACAATGCAAAGTCATTCTCTAAGGAATGGTTAGGGATTGTTTTCTCCTCCATCATGAGATGATTCAGCATCATATCCACTCTTCATCAAACACAAATAATAAGGGACATTTATGTGCTTATTAGAGTTGTAAAAATGGTTTACACTCACACGTAGAGAAGAGAACACTTGGCTTAGCACAGCAAGTGGGACACTAGTCCTTTAGCTGGGGTAAGCATTCCATGTTCCTGGCTCCCAGCCCAACACCAGGAACCCTTCATTATAGACCTCTTCTGTGTGCTGAGAAGGAGAAGATGAGAATGAAAACACTCCCTGATAGATTTAATTCTAATAAGGATTTATATTCAGCTTAACATGAATTTATGTTCAGCCTAACTTGAATTTATAGCTCATGCTAGTAGACCAATAAAGAAAAAAAAAAGTATTTTAAATTTGAAAAAAATGCTCAGGATTGCTACTCAATAAGGAAAACTGCTGACATTTCTAGCACCTCACATGTTTGTTTTTAAACATTGACAGATAGTGATGAGAAGATGACTACATCATGAGTGATTCCAGAAGTGACTTCCTTCTGGGTAAAATTACCATGCAAACAAAACACAGAAAAAATTGTGCAAGAATTTTGAAAAAACACAAATATGAGTTCCTTGTAGGGTACTACAGAACAAGAACCTATTTTTTCATTTCTCAAGTCTAATTGAGCAACAGGATTGGGGGTTTTGAGTTAATGTTTTTTAAATAGATGGCTGGAGGGCATCTGTGTTTTCCTAATCTTACTCACTGAGAAGAGAATTGAGCTTTTTAATTTATAGTGAGATTCTAGAGCAATCATTTAAAAAAGCAATGTACATCATTGGGGAAGAGATATCACATGCAATACTAACAAATAACAATTATATACAATAAAACACAGCCAGAAAAAATGAAGTGAGTTCAAGCTAAAACTGACCTAGTCAAATCACATTTCAGTAATGGTTGCTTACTCCTTCTCTTGAGATTTGTTAGCTATAGTGGCAATCTACAGGAGCTGAGTAATAACAACAGGCAAAAATCCTGCTCCAAATGCCTTAGATTTCACATTCAGAGATGCATACAATGGTTAAAAAAATTGAAAAAGGAGAGAAGGGGACGGGATGGGAGAGGAGTGGCGAAAAATGAAAGTAAAACAAACAAAACCAAAACCTTCTGAGGTTCACATAATTGCAAGATTAAACCCTTTACACTTAGATATAGCTAGATACTTTCAGATGAAGCAGATCAACTCAAGCTAACCCTACAACTGATGCAGAAGAATAGCTGTAGCTATTTCTCCCTTTTCTGTTTGTTTCTTATGCTTTTGCTCACTGCTAACACAAATATCCATAACTACAGTGAAAACAGATACAGAAGTAGATTATATAACCTCCAGTAAATAAAATATAAAGAAACATAGTCATACAAAATTCTAGCTCAAAAAAAAAAAAAAAAGAAAATTTGAAATAATCATCTTAAGTTATGGAGGCTTATCTGAATCATCTGATCACATCTGAGACTCCTCCAGAGCTCTAGTAACTATAAATGCTGCACTTCAAGCTCAGGCTGTTCAAAATGAATGATGTATGCTTGTTTCTATAATTATCTTTCTATTTCTTACTGGCCTAAAGTTTCCTTTATGTCTTTACACTTCGCTATCCTCCCTCGGGGTACAATACAATTCCTCTTCATACCCATGAGTTTTATATTGTGGTGTAATTCAGCTTTGGTTAATAACACCAATCTGTTCATACAGACCTGGAAATGTATATCCATTATCAGTTTATTTAACAATATACCTCAATGGTCTGCTGGAGAAACAGATTCTAGGCTGGGTGCTACATTTCAGCTTTTGGTTCTTTGCCAGAGCTGCTGACACTGCTCTCTGTTTCTGGTAATTTTTGTGACAGCTGGCTGTGAGCCCATATTGTTGCAACTAGAAATATTTTAAAAGGGACAATAACCCTCATGGTCACTCACGACTTGAATCCAATCAGTTGTGCAATGCAAGAATTGCACTACAATTTTTCAGCACAGTGAGCTAGAAAACACTGTAAATACTGCAAAGCAGAAGGTTTATTGTTAGCACTCTCAATAAATGCACTCTAAAGGGCTTTTTTAAAAAGTGTTTTCATGAACTGACAGGAATGAAACAAAACATAAACCAAGTTAAATTTTTCATTTTAAACCTTTCCATATAAACACTTGCTGTAGCGAAATTCAGCTGAATCTGAAAATGTGGAAAATAGATGTTTTAACAATAGTTGCAAATAGCTAAAACTCATTACATCTTAAGTGCAGTAGTTAATGTGAGTGTGTGTCTTGGGCAAGAGATGAAAGGACTGCAAGCTAAACCAGTCTGCTATGACTGACAGTTTTATAGACACTGATACAAAACCACCACTGCCTTGTAATATTTCAGAAATCTGTGAAGAGGTTTCAGAACTGGGCTGTTTTGCTCAAAATGGCTGAGAAGCACCAGTGAGGCTGCTGGGAGTACAGGAAAGCTTGTGAAATCCACAGCATGATCCATAGGTGCTGTGCTGCCAGGTATCATCTCTTCAGGGGAACAGAGTGTAAATGCTCACAGGAATCCAGACAGCCTTTAAATCTCAGGGCAGGCACAGTTTACAGAGATGACTGATTGCTGGCAGTTTGGGGCCTTCATGTTCAGTAAAGACGACTGAGAAGTCATTGCTGGGAGCATTCATTTGTGCTCCTCTAGTAATTTCTGGCTCTTAAAAAAAATTAAGACTTGTGTGCTCAGTCCCATAATCTAAGCATTTCAGCTGTACCTATTTCTTTATGAGAACTGTAATATAATTTTAATAATTTATTTTCATATGTGCTTCAGTCCCTCTGTGACTTAGGGATGACAGAAAAATTTAGCTTTGCTTTGTTTTAAATAATCATTTCATGCCAAGATTTTAACTACATTACATAATCTGAGTAGTATGTGGAATGATAGCTGCAGCAGAAGCAGTGCCTAGGAAATAAACTATCTTGTACAGGTGACCTATCTAAAATCCACCCCACCCAAACCACTGAACAGAAGTAAAAAATATTTTCTTTCCTCCTGTGAAATTTCTCAGCCTCCCTTACTATATGACTACAGCAAGTGACCAAAATACAGCTTATACTCCCTTGTAGCCTTTGCTGAAAACTCTGTGAATCCAGGATTTCAGGCTCTTCTGGAACATTATAGCTTCATCCAGAACTGCAGCTGCAGCAGCACCACAAATCTAGGTGAACAGAGTAGGACTACAAGGCAGTTTCTCAGTGATTTCTTAGCCCAAATTTTTCAGCTTCATTTTCTGTTATGGAGCTTCTGATAACGGAATGGATCTTCTCCTCTCTAAGAAAAGCATCCAAGTTTCCATCTTTTATGTGGGAAATGATTTGGGAAGAGATTAATCTTTGCATTACATGATTTGCAGCCCTAATAAAATCGAAGGTTGATATTTGTGATGAACGTTTAGTAGCAAAAGAGAAAATACGTGCCATTTTTATGGCAAGAACAGAAATCTCAGTCCTGCACATAGCCTTGGGATTTTAACAACACAAATGGACAGAACAGAAACACAAACAGGACAAGAGAATCCATGGCACAGCTTTGTGAAAACATTTTCTGCTTCAATCAAGATTCCTTTCCTTAAAATATGAGTCAGCAAGGGAGAATTTAGACACAGTTAGATTTCCAGATACTGCATTCTCTTCCACATCTGCAATCTCCACAAACTCATATGTCACATCTGCACACAGCATCTCTGTACCCACAGTGGAACCTGGAATACATCTTCCACTGAGACTGTCACCACCATGAATAATGTATGACCTATAGATTAAGGTAATTTTTTATGCACATCAGAGAATGACTTGAACTTGAATCTTCATTAAACTAAACAGTGCTAGTTTAACAGTTGCTAATTGAACTGGCAAGCCTTGTTTCAGTTCTTCCCTAGGAGATAGAAAACACTGGTGTTTTCAATGGAAAACTCAGTTTATGTTCAAGTAGTTTATTAAATCTTGGCTGAAAGCTCTATAGGAAACTTAGTGCAAAAGATGAAATTGAACTACTTTTGATTTTTTGATAAATAAACTTAAATTTTTAATTCGATTTAAATTATTTAGTCATTAGCTATTCACTACTGCTACAGGTTTTTCCCTTCAAGCACTAAGTGGCTATTCTGATTCTTGTAAACAACAATGCAATATTAGCAATTAATTAGGTGAGGTTTCACAACAAAATTCTTGGTTATAGTTAAAATTAATTTTGTATGTTTAGAAAAATTAGAGGACAGAGCTACAGCAAGTACAAGCTGGTATAACTCATTTAAAGTCACTGGAACTACAGAGATTTTGACTAGTTATGTATGACCTCATATCTGAAGGCTGAAAGACTGACCAGCCATGAAAGGTTTTTGCCAAAGAAGAGTTCAATCAAGATTCCTTTCCTTAAAATATGAGTCAGCAAGGGAGAATTTAGACACAGTTAGATTTCCAGATACTGCATTCTCTTCCACATCTGCAATCTCCACAAACTCATATGTCACATCTGCACACAGCATCTCTGTACCCACAGTGGAACCTGGAATACATCTTCCACTGAGACTGTCACCACCATGAATAATGTATGACCTATAGATTAAGGTAATTTTTATGCACATCAGAGAATGAATTGAACTTGAATCTTCATTAAACTAAACAGTGCTAGTTTAACAGTTGCTAATTGAACTGGCAAGCCTTGTTTCAGTTCTTCCCTAGGAGATAGAAAACACTGGTGTTTTCAATGGAAAACTCAGTTTATGCTCAAGTAGTTTATTAAATCTTGGCTGAAAGCTCTATAGGAGACTTAGTGCAAAAGATGAAATTGCACTATTTTTGATTTTTTGATAAATAAACTTAAATTTTTAATTTGATTTAAATTATTTAGTCATTAGCTATTCACTACTGCTACAGGTTTTTCCCTTTAAGCACTAAGTGGCTATTCTGATTCTTGTAAACAACAATGCAATATTAGCAATTAATTAGGTGAGGTTTCACAACAAAATTCTTGGTTATAGTTAAAATTAATTTTGTATATTTAGAAAAATTAGAGGACAGAGCTACAGCAAGTACAAGCTGGTATAACTCATTTAAAGTCACTGGAACTACAGAGATTTTGACGAGTTATGTATGACCTCATATCTGAAGGCTGAAAGACTGACCAGCCATGAAAGGTTTTTTGCCAAAGAAGAGTTCCTTTCCCTTCTACTCCTTGTAACCATTTGTGAAAATCATGTTTCTGTATATTAGGAAATAACACCTTATTTCAAAGGGATATCCTGCTCACTTCTAAATACTGCTCACTTCTAAATAAGATATGCCCAATCTGTCCCCTCATTTAGACTGTAAAATTATTGCTGCTGTCTGTGATATTAAATAACGCATGGCCTATCTCTACCAACACATGGCACTGCCTTCCCAAGAAGCATTACATATGATTCACATTAGAGTGTCTCTGACATGGAGATGACAGAGAGATCATCCAAATCTATAATGTTGAGTTTATGTTAGCAATTAACTAAACCACAGTATTTTTGAAATTAGTAACCTATATTAATTTTTTTAACTAAAGAATTTAAGTCAATAGGCTTGGAAGCATAATAATGTAAGACAGTAATATACTATTAATATAATTTTTTGTTAAGTTTTACTAAAGTGAAGATTATGTTTACATAGGCATCAAACTAACTTCCAGGGAAATGAAAGCACAAAAGAAAATAAATCATGTGGAATCTAATAAAAAAAAAAAAGAAGATTCCCAAACTATAATGTGGCTTTGGGCTGCTAAGAGAATGGTATATCAGCATATTAATGAAAGATTTAAGTAATGGGTTTAACCATGTCTTATGAAGAAATATCATTAAAGAAGATGGAAAAAATTGTTTTCCTGATGTTTTAATGATTTCCCAGCAGAGATACCATTTTCTACAATTTTAATGCATTTCCAGTACAGAAATAATGCCTTAAGTGCTAAGGGGCCCATAAAGGAGGCTATATCAATGGAAGTGAGCATCATTTCATTAATTCTTTTTCCCTTGGTTGGTGACCCCAGCTCCACCTGCAGTGGGTACCTCAGCCCACAGGGATTACACTTGCACCAAAAATGATTAAATGCTGCCAGAGAGTAGTGCAAAGAAATGTATGGATCAAATGCACTGGCAAAGATCTGAAGAATAAATTCCTGAACACTTAGTTTGCATCAGCCTCAGTTTGTGCTAAAGTTACTCCTCACCAATGAGCACTCAAAAGAGCTTTATAAATGTTATAAATCAAGCAACAACTTCAATGCAAGATTAGGATTAGTATGTTTGTTTTAGGAAGGAAGATAAAAAACATTTGTTTAGCTCCTGACATGGTAAAAATCTCATTGGCAAAATGAGATTTTTATATAATTGTAGAGTGAGATACTATTTCATAGATCTTTGCATATTTGTAAGAAAATCATATCTAAATAAATGCTTATTAGCACCAGTAATTTCTGCCCTCTTCATGCTTTGTGAAGATATATTTCAAATAAATTGAGACATACAAATATCCCCCTGAATATTAAACACTTGTGGTTACACCTATGCATATCTATATTTGTAATTGATTACCATCAGAGCCACCACATGCAGACTCAGCTGGCAAACTGAGAAGGGATTGGACCAGATGACCTCAAAAGTGCCTTCAACTTTAATTACTCTATGGCTTGAAGTTTCAAGCTTGGGTTCTGACCCTCTTAAGTAATCTCTTTTCTAGCAAAGAAATGTATGGATTTATGGATTTAGGTAAAGCAGTGTTGCAGACATCTTGCAGTGGCATTAATATGACTGGGAATATCTCAAATGGTGAAATTTTGTATCAGTATTGAAAAGATGAACCTTCAAAAAATTAAAGTTTAATCTTCAAATAGGTAAATATGTGTTTCTCTTCATAGTACTAGATTACTAGATTTGAAAATTTCTAGCAATGAGAAAAATAAAAATAGATTTCAATATGCATTTGAGTATAATCTAGGCTTTAACAAATTTGGGTTGGACATTAAAAGCACTTGCAAAATTTCAGCCATATAATCAGAAGGACTGATCTGAAAATCTTAAGGAGATGAAAAGGGCTTTGTCATAATAATTTTCATTGTATTAATGGCATTGCATGGTTAAAACTCTGCTCATTTGGATAGAGAAGAGTCTCTGATTTTTCTGGCTGGAATGAAGGCTTACACAGACAGACATTTGCATACCCACGCTCAATTCTGATCCTTGTGGAATTCTCATAAAAGCTGGAATTCAGTAGCATTTTTCCCCAGCTACATTGGCTGTGTTTTCCCTCCTCAGTCTCCCACTAATTTCATAAAGTATTTGCTGGTTTTGGAGATGTGGACTGCCAAAAAGGCTTGAGATGAGAGATGAGCAAACAAATAGCTGTTTCTGTCATACAAATAATTCCCAAGAAGGAACAGGAGTTTCAGTTACTGTGGGCTGCTGTTCAATTGGGTTGTTCTAGATCTGAGAAAACTTCTAACCAAACATACCTCTAATCTTGAACTGTCTAGTGGACCACTCAGCTGGTTTGAGTTTTGAAGCTTTCTCATTCAGTAACATATTGCCATTGTGAAAGAATGCATTTGATTTATTTTTCTTTTCCATTCAGAAAAACATATTCTTTTGAGAGAATGGTTGTTTAATTGGTTATAAAATAGAAATAAGGTTTTTTATAAATAAAGTTATTTTTCTTCATTCACTTTTCATAGTTTGAAAACATATAATCTAGTGCCTTCTGTTTGCAAAGACTTTATTTAGAAGTATTTCCTTTCCTCCAGGAGAGAAAATTTGGCTTCAATTATGTTTCTCTGAATTACAATTACATCTTTGAACTCCAGACAACTGAATAAAAAAAAAAGTCCTCCCAATTTAATTAAATTGGCCTGTTTGTCAGTACCAGCAGAATACTATGGACCATATTGCCAATTAAAACTTTGCTTCTGATTCCTTATAAAACACTGCAAGTCCAGGCTTGTGCAGCCAGAATGAAGAGGCTGCATTGCCAAATCTTGACCTGGGAATCTCCCAGACCCCCATGGCTGGTGCAGTGTGGGTGAGGCGATGCCTGGAGGCTCAGTCAGTGCCTGGTACCAGCGCACCTAACAAAGATGTAAATCAGACTCATTAGCAGCTTCCAAGCTCAACTCACAGCAAGCCCAGCCCTCTCCATGCTGCACATTCCTATTTGCTACAGCCCTGTGCAATCTCAGGCTGCTTCAATCGTCCCTGTGCCTTCAGCCCCTCCTGGGAGGCGGCATCCTGCACTGAGAGGCAGAAAGAGCTGCAGCCATCCCTGTCAGGCTGTGACCAGGGCAAGAAAGAACCCAAAGCTTCTTTCCCAATCAGATTGCATTTGTGCGGGTGGCTTAGAGCTCCCAAACACCAACACTGGAAAGCCTCTGGGCCACTCTGGGTGGTACAAGGTGGGTGCAGCAGGAGAGCACTGTAGGGAAGGGCAGGCACAACCTCAGTGAGCAAAGATTGCTGTTAACAAAATGGTGCCCTCAAGCTCTGGGAGGAATTGTCCCTTCCCTGCTGCACACATGGCCATGGCCAGCTGGGCCTCTTTCAATCTCCTGTGCCACGCAGAAGATCCAGCCCCCATGAGAATCTGCTTCTCTGTGCTCTTTCTCACTCCAGATTCTAGCTGAAACTGGAAAATAATTAATTTTTCTGCTTTTCACCCTATCACTCTATCCACTGGCTTAAAACATTGTAGTGTCATTAAGATATTCCATATCCAGCCAGCAGTGTTTAAACTTTGTCACAGAAGCAGGGCAGGGAAGAAGGGCACTGGCATATTATGCAAAAAACCATACAGTTGCCTAGCACTGTTCAGCTGATTACCACTAACATTCTGAAATGAAAATATCAATTATGTCATATTCTAAAGTAGCTTCAATGTTCTCCTCTAGAACTGGAGGCACTGATTTTGGGAAAACAAAACATCCACTAAGACTAGTCTACACATTTCTGACTCCAAACTTGCTTTTTTACTGTACTAAGCAGGTTGAATTAGATCTGCTGTCATAGTTCTGAGGAGCAGAAAAACCCCAACAGACAGACTTTTTATCCTCTGTGGGCTGTGGTTAGCAAAAGGGAAAAGGAAAACCCTTGGCAAAAATTTGTGCTCAACTTTCCAAATGCACAATAAACTCAAGTTCATCAGAGTGGAGAAAAGCTGCAGGAGAAGTTTGTCTGAATAAATATAATTATTGGTCTTGTCAGTAATGTGTTTCATCAAATCATCCTCTCCAACAGAAGTAAAGCAACAACAATGTGTACATAATAAGTGATATTTTGGTGGAGAGTTGCATAAGCTAAGTGACAGATTTGTTTCATAACAGGTCCCACCTGAGTCAATGAGAGAAAAAATAGCCATGACAAAGGTGATAAGCACTGATGTTCCTCTGAACAGACAGAATGTGATCTCAACCGTACTAAAAGGAAATGCTGATAAAATGAACTGTATCCTCAACTGTTATTTGCAATCTTTACTGAGAGTCTAATTTTGAAAATGAGACATTTAAAAAATGTTTTTACAGTATTATTAAAATCTTAAATGTGTCTGTGCTGTCTTCCAAAGAAGTTACCTTCAAATTTGTATCTTTCAAGGCTTTTCTTCTTTTCATTTTTGTCTCTTTAATAGCTCCACACAAAAGGGAGATGATGATTATGAAGATTACACTACAAATAAGACTTGGGTTTTGACTCCCAAAGTCCATGAGAGTGATGTGACTCTTATTTTAAATGGTTTGCTGGAAGGATATGACAACAAATTGAGACCTGACATAGGAGGTACGTTGGTTTTGGTTTTAGATCACTGTCGATTAAGCAGTGAAGAGAAAGAATTTTTATGTCATATTATGCTACTCAGGAAGCAGAATCCATTCAACGTACTTACAAGACTAAAATGCAATGCAGAAAAACATCAGAGGCATGTAAATTAGTCATGATTTTGGAAGCTGACATAAATTAAGATGGCTGGATCTATCCTAAGACATCCAATAAGAGTGTTATAATTTGCTGAATCAGGCAGCTTGTGATGATTTACCTGCATATGACGTTCAGAATCAAACTTCTGGGGAATGAAAAAGCAAGTTTTTATCTTTTTTTTGTACCTAAGAGATTCTGTCAGAGAATCACAAATAATACAACGGAAAGAAAGGCCAAAAAGAGGCTAATACAGCCTAATCCTTTTATGATGTGATGGATACAGAGCCTCCAACAGCAGCAGGCTGGCACAGACTGATGCAGCCTGGGCAGGAGGTGACAGAATAGGGCACAGGGGAGGAGGTTCACAAAAGATAACTGCAGTCAAGCAAAGCCAGTCTGCCCAGGTGATTCCCACAGCCAATGTAGGTAAACAGAGCCAAGTCTGCACTCAGAATGGAAGTCTGATTTGACTCAATCACCTTTTGGAGGGATCTTCCTCTCCACTGATTACTGAGGTAACCCGGAGGAAAAAATCTCCCTGAATTGGTGAAAGTCAGTTTGAGAAGCCCCATGAGAGCAGAGAGCAGGCAGACAATACCTCTGCAGAAGAGGATAGAGCAGTAATAAGATTATAGAAAAAGACACAGATTTCATGGATGAGGTAGGCAGAGGAAAGCAGAGAGCAGCAAGGTTAACGAAGGAAGCTAACAAGTTTATAGTGACTTATAAACTAAGGAATTTTTCACATTGAAGGATAACATGAGTCTTTAACCTTCAATGTATGTATACAGTATAAATTAGCAGAGCAATTTGTCTTCACTTAAAGCAAGAATTTAGAATGAGAAAAGAAGTAAAACATTCCTAAAATCATCTGGGATAAAAACAATCATGCTGTAGCCAAGATATATAAGAAGAATAAAGCTGAAATGGAGTAATTTCAAAATAAATTAATGTAACAACTATTCTTAATTTCTGCCTTGGAGCCCTAAGTGTTTTGGCTTTGGGCTCACAAAATTGTTACTTATCTACAGCCACCTATGGAGGCCACAGCAGTCGTGTTGCATTTGGCGTTACAACGTAAAACAAGTGATGAAGGCATCAGAAGATAAATAGGTTTGCTTTGGTTGATAGTGTTTTGTTTTGATGCTCTGCTGTGACCGGAGTCACAATGCAGATCCTCTCAGTCAGACAAGCCTCTCTAGGCTATGAACATTGGTTTCAGTATTTGTTCTCATAGCATAAGGGAATTGTTTTTGATATAATAAATGATACAAGAATTTGTCCAAAGCGTCTCCAACTAATTGCGAACTGAAGACATGGTTGCAAATTTGTATTTATTTTATATGCAGATTTAAATGTGAGGCAACCACAGAGGAGAGATGCCATAGTAACATGCTCCTGCTTGACTTTCACGTAGTTGATTTTGACCTTCATTGGTTACTGATTCTTGTTGTTTCTCTTGTAGTTAAACCGACAATAATTCACACTGACATGTACGTAAATAGCATTGGCCCTGTGAATGCTATCAATATGGTAGGTAAAGGATTGCCCATTTGCCTTGTTACAAAGTCATCATCATTTTGACATTACAAAGCTTCCATTAGTTCTTAATGTTGTCATACGTATATTATTTTTAAAATCTCATTTTAATTATGGATGGGAGGACTCTATGACCTATAAATCTGTACAAGTCAGAAAACTGAGCTATATGCTATAAATGCAAAAATGTTTTAACCTACCCTCACATTTTTATGTGCTCTGCTTTCAAATGCTTTGCAACAGTTTAACTCCAGAAAAAAACAATCTTCCAGATTGCTACAAAATTGGGAAAACCATTCATGAGTGATATTACAACTTTTTCCACCACAACATAATAAGTGAAAGGTCTAGAACTTCTCCAGAGACTTTACCATTGCTGAGATCAACCAGGGGGCATGGGCAATTAGTCAGCTCAGGCTTTTCCTGTCCTAGATCCAAGGAAATAATAATTGTCCTCTGACCTGAGCAGTTGTGGGCTGAGATGTGGGGACACAGAATTAGAAAGGTGCATATAACGCTCACTTGCATCTTAGTTTTACCCTCATTGGTAAAATAATAAATTGCTTTAAAACAATCTTTGTTAAAAATATCTCAAAACTTCACCAAAAGAGATTGGTTTTATCAGTTCTAGTACCACCTTTTGTAGCTCACAGTTTTTTCATATGAAATTAAGAAAAGCATATCAGGAGTTATGTGGAATGCTGAGTGCTATGTTTTCATCAGTATTTCTGGTTAACACAACAGGAATATACAATTGATATATTTTTCGCCCAAACGTGGTATGACAGACGTCTGAAGTTCAACAGCACTATAAAAGTGCTCAGATTAAACAGCAACATGGTTGGAAAGATCTGGATACCAGACACGTTTTTCCGAAATTCCAAGAAGGCTGATGCTCATTGGATAACAACTCCTAATAGGATGCTCAGGATCTGGAATGATGGCAGAGTCTTGTACACACTGAGGTATTTATACCTAATTTCATTTCATTTTCTCTAAGGAAAGCCAAAGAGAAAAATTCTATGAATTCAAGTCATTGGACATTAACCCGAAGGGAAAAAATATTGGGTTTTCCTATATATTTATGCAAACAACCCTGAAAAAGGGTAGAACTTAGAAGATATAAATTGTATGAAATTTATTTTATATTGACACAATATGGAATTTTATTACTTCTAATAGATTGTACTGCCTTGCTCCACAATAGTCACCTTCCTATATTAACTTTAACATAGGCATTTTTTATAGCAATTAGTCTTCATTTTCAGGTATGTTTTATTGTTTAGCTTTCGTTTGGTCCCTTCTACTTTTTAATTGTTTTAAACTGACTAATGTGAATATCCTTGAATTAAGTAGATGGTATAAAAGGAGCTACTACATACATCAAAGGCCTCTTATTCTGATTACAATCTAATCAGATAAAACTCCACCCTGAAAAAGCAATTTATTCCTCAAATGTCTTAGACAAATAAGATTTTGCCATCCCAGCATTGAATGTTTAACTCAAACCTATGGATATGCCCCATTCCACCAAAATTTTCATGGAACTGAACTTGATGTACTCAACCTGTACAGGTTCCTCAGTCATGTGCATAGTTTTTCTTTTAAGACAAAGTACCTTTTCAATAATGCCATAGGTAACAACTCAGTATCATATTCCAAATGGCCGTAATATACTTTGTAAATGTGAAATTCCTGTGGGAGTGTTTTTTATACCTTTTCTTACATGTGATATAACATTTGGTTTATGTAAAATATAGATAAACATAGCACTGTTTCAAGAGAATTTATAATTTAAAATGAGATTACACAATCAAAGATGATAGACAAGCATATAAGATGATAGACATCTGAGCTTTAGACTACAATTTGATAAAGTTTTATTTTGCTTTTACTTTCTTGGTAGCAAAAAATAAAGTTTTGAAGAAAAGTACACTGATAATTTTACTGAGTAGATGTGAAGGTTTGGTTAAGACAACCTTTTAATGTTGCAACTGTCTGAATTATAAAAGAGTTTTATTTCATAGCTACTTTACATTTATTGCATATTAGAATAACAAGAATTGAAATCCAATGCAAATCAAAGTTAATCTGATAAAGACGATCCTAGAAAAACTTTCTAAATGTTAAATTTGGACTTGGCTATACTACTGCTTGGATTTTATTATCTCTCTCTTCAAATTCCTTGGTTTCTCTCATTAGAAAAGATTTATCTGATAGAACTTGCAAACAGGTATCTGATTTGAATGTATATTTAGTTGTGCTAGTGAATCACAGCAAGCACCAAGGACTCAACCACAGTTAACCCACAAATGAAATGTGATAGTATCACACAGCTGAGATTGTCCTCAGGAGGAATCCAGAAGGGCTGGTTGAGTTTTCTCAGTCGCCTCCCCCAGGTTTAAGAACCACCTGCCCAGCAGGAAATCAAGTATCTGTGGTACTGGAGATGATGAAAATGAGAAGAGGAAGAGAAACAGAGAAATTAGATTTCTTCCTAAATCCCTAACACAGAAAAGTTCCCTTTGGACTCCATTAACTTGGTGGTGGTCCCAGCATTCCTCTGCATCCCACAGGATAAGACTCAGTGTCATTTGCCCATAACACCTTCATTCAGGAGCCTGGAGGCAAAACAGGGCTCATCATTTAGATACCCCAGAATCAGCAAACACCAGAAACCTGCAGCTTTCCTAGAGACATCTTGTAGAACAAACATTTTACCCCACCCTTTTCCTTTTTCCTTGTATCACCCCATGTCTCCCCTGTCTTCCAAAGTCCAAGTATTCTGCAGCTCATGGCTGGGCAGGGAGTGAGTGAAAAATGGTGGAGGTTTTATCAGGAACAACAGAGGGTACATTTCATCTTACTTGGGATTTCTGAGAGTAATTGTCTTTCCCTGAGCTTAGCACCTACACTACCTGAGTTATCATGGAGCCTCTCCTAATATTCAGTGGAGACAAACACCTTTTGGTACATTTTTCTTCTGATTGAATTTGAATGTCTTATTTTGGAGTGAGAGGAAGTGTATCCTCAGAGTGCCTCTGCACTAGCTGTGAAGGGAGTCTGGATGGCTGTCTTGGATGCAGATGTCTAAATTTGGACTCCCATCCATCATTTTTGAAATAGAATCTTTGTCACGTAAAATACATTTTCCTAATGCTTTATGGCATGTTGTGACACAAAGATTTGTCACTGCTCATGAGATGACCTGTATATCTACCTACCTATGGATTTGTCAGTCATGAGTAATGCTGCCATTTCAGATGCACAGGAACAGAACTTTAATAACTTCTTCCATTACACAGTCCAGAAAGTAGATGATCAGGGTCTATGGAACCAAAAAAGAAATATTGCTTATCAGTAACCATGATGTCTTCCCATGCTTGGAATACTCCAGTAATTACATAGATAGCAATAGTTTACTTTACATATATACATATACATACATACATACATACATATATATATATCCTGATCTCTTTCTTCTCAGGCTGACAATTGATGCTGAGTGTCAGCTACAGTTACACAACTTCCCAATGGATGTCCACTCCTGCCCACTGGAATTTTCAAGCTGTAAGTAACATGCTTAAAAATATTCCTTTTTCTGACCCACACTAAGCTTATTATAAGTTTATTTTTACATACTTAAAGTCAGTGAAGGTTATGTTCTTAATTCGACATATGCCACTGATTTTTTGTTTCATTTTGATTTTTTTTTTTAGTTAATGTATTATATATGTTCACAAATACCATTAAGGACTGCTATGAAAAATTATGAAATTTCTGGACCCTATGTGATTAATTTATGTTTACATCTGACCATAAAACAAGAAACTTCCTTTCAACACCAAGGTGTCCTGGCCTTTCACTTTCTTGCACGGGTGTTTAACTATTGCACTAGTTGGAGTCAAGAGGTTGACGTTTTGTGGTTAGATCAAAGTGTGAGTTCCTGGTCCAGCTGCAGATTCATCTGGGTCATGGGCAAAAATGCACCCTATTAGGTCCACAAAAGCGGAAAACCTATTTTTGAAAAATTTATCTCAAGTGCTATTATAATTTATAATTAATAAAATGTGACATTAAGTAAAAGGCACTAGTAAGTAACTTGAGAAAAACATATCTATAATTTACTTGCAATATGCTTCCCCAGTTTTTTCCAGAAATAGCTAGTAGTATTTTTACTCCCCAAAGCACCCTAAAGCCTAGCAATGACTATGAAACCAAGCTGTGTGTATTTTCCATTGCAATAAGATGGCTACCCCAGAGAAGAGATCATTTACCAGTGGAAGCGCAGCTCGGTGGAGGTGGGGGACACCCGCTCCTGGAGGCTTTACCAGTTCGCCTTCACAGGACTCAGAAACACAACTGAGGTGGTGAAGACTACTTCAGGTAAGACAACTGAAGGATTTGCCTCCAGGCTCAGTTAGGATTTTATTAACAGAATGAAACCAAGAAAGATATCTCTGGTTAGAACTTAGCATTTACACTGCACTGAACAATTACAGGTTTTTCAATATTTATGGAACCATCCAGCCTTTGGCATTTATGAATTCCTCACAGGAAGAAAAATTAGTTCTTGTCTACTATCCATTCTTGTCCTCCATAAAAAAAAACCTCTGACTGTCAGGAGGAAGCCACTGCTACAAAGGGTGGATGGGTGAGGGAGCTTGCACTGCTTTAGTGAGAAAACAGCAGAACTGAGCCACTAAAGGATGATCTGAGTTCAACTACTGCACTGAACATTTTACAATCCCCTTCCCACTGCCAGGCACAGAAAGTAAGCCTGCACAGAAGTGAAACTCCAAGTCCCAACTTCTTTACTACAGAGGCTCCGAGTTTATTTTGTTCCCTAAAATAAGGCACATTCAACTTTCATTAAAGAGAACAGCCTTACAAATCAGTCTCAGATGGCCTTCCTTCATATTTCCATCTCCTTGGAAACAAGCAACAGAATTATAAATGAGGAAGTACTCAGTGTTTAATAAAAATACAATTTTAACCCTACTAACTAAAAAGAAAACTATATTTTTCTATATGTTTTGTTTTATTTCTTGGTGGAAAGAAAACCAGTTACTATGAGGAGAGATGTAAAGAGGAACTGCATATTAATATTCTTGTATATGCATGATATCTCTTTTACTTCATTCCTTACTTTCAAAAAGAACAATGACATGTAAGCAGGTTGGGGATGTTTCTATCTGCTTCCAATTTTTGCCTTACTTTATAGTTCTGGCAAGTATCTTAATTTAAATTCAGGCATCTGTGTTTATTCTGACTTCAGAAATACCCCCACCCATTTTATTTCTACAAGGCCAGCATTGCTGTTTTATTCAAAAAGGAAAGCGAGATACGCTGGAGTTGAGAGGAGCTTGCTGTACATTACACAGAAAAACAAGCAAAGAGATGGAGAATTAATTCAAGTTCCAACTCCTTAATCTCTGGACATTAAGCACCAATGATGTGTTCAGCCTCATGAGCAGGGCAAAACCAGAATGCAGTGATGTGTGCCTCATGGAGTCTGCTGCCACTGTAGCCAAGGAAGGTATTTAGACAAGTACTGAAGAAAGCAGTTAACTTTTCTCATTTTCTCAGGAAAACAAACATAAAGGTGCAAAAGAGGACAGGAGAGCAGCATGCTTGCAAGCCATAGCTGTTAATAACCACCATTACACAGGGCTCTCAAAGCAAAAATATCAGCAGCAATAAAAACATCTCCCCTCAGACAGCACAAATGGCAGGATTGCACCCAAGTGTGCTTCCAGTCTCATCCTGCCCACATTGAAAACTATCTATATTTCAGCTCTAATTTGAGTTTCTTCTATTTGCTATTTTCTTTAATTTTCTGCTTGAGCCATTCTCTAATCAACTCTTTTTATTTTTGACCAGAGATAGAAAATAATAAAATCTTGACATGCTACAGGCTTCCTATACCCTGATTGAGTGCACTGGTGACTCAAAAACATTCTCTAATGATCTGTTAATGTGAATGAGGTGCATACTGGGAAATAAACAGTAAAATACAAAAGAGCAAAAAGTCCTTTCTCATGCAAAGCAAACCTTGCCTTTTTCAGCATATAGTCATTCAAAACTAGTACTAAATTGTTAGTACTCACATGGAGTACTAACATAATTTAGCCTCCATAGTTTTCAATATGATGACACACACCAGTCCATTTTGTTTGCATTAAAATAAAGTAATTAGCAGCTAGCATGCACTTTAAAGCAGTGAAAAGTTGTCACTCAATTCCTGAGTTAAAAAGCACATGAAAGTTACTCAGCCTGCTGCTGCTGCATTCATAGGCCTGCTGAGTATAAAAATTCTGAAAAATATTCTGTGTATGTATTTCTTCTGCTGCAGTTACCCTGTGGTTGATTTTCATTGCTTCTCTTGGTTTTATAACCACAGATATGTAAAACTAGGTTTTATTTTGATCTAGGTGGGGCATCAAAATAATAGAAAGCAGGAAAAAACCAATAACATAGCAGTTGACATAAATCTGCTCTATTTCCTACAAATATTTTCTTAAAGCCAGCAGAGCCTAAAGGGTCCTCATAGCTTCCTTAAGTGACTAATTAGCATGCTGGAAATTACACTAAGTCCAGTATTCCTCAGCCAGACCCACACTCTACCTATAATTACACCCTTACCTTGCACATATTTTCAGAAGTTTAATGAACAGTAAGGACAAAAAAAAAAGGATTCCAAATTTAATAGCAACCAAGGTGCAGCCAGAGTACCTTAGTTAAAAGTTTGAGTACCCATACAGCTAAAATAATCTTGACACTTCATGCAATTACTGTCAGTGCAGAATTTAAGTACAAACTCATGCCAATGTTTTGGTGGAGATAAAATCTGAGGTACAGTGGAGGAGGCAATGGAAAAATTAATGAGATGTTGGAAAGAGGGCTATACTATACTCCCACAAACTCTTCACCAAAATAAAATTTAGTTGAAAAAAAACCCCAGAGAAAACCAGAATGAAAGAAGGGGTGTTAGAGAATGCAAAATTGAACAGTTAGAGAACAAAAGGATCTTGGGGCTAGTGTTAAGGCATTTGAAACTGGAGTAAACCTTCAGCATCTCTATTTACTTAATTTCAAAACAAATTCTTTTTCCAGCCTTATACCTCCCAGCAAACAACACCTTCTCATCCTTGAGGGCAATGCTTGCTTTGTGTCTGGAGAGAGAATCAGGATGGCTGAGATTTGGCCATTACCAACTCCAGTGCTCCCTTTCTGTCATGTCAAAGCTGCACATTTGAGCTCTGGGCTGGGCTATGGGCAGAGAAGGACAAGGCTTGTTTGAGTGTAAGCTTCCTAAGACCTGATGGCTCTTGCTGAAATTAATACATTTATCTGCTGCTCTTCCTTTGCACGCACTGCAGAAATACAAGATTAACTCAGTGGGCCAGATGTCAGAATTCTGTCCCTTAGTTAGCAAATCCCAGCAACAGCTGAAAAAACCCAACTGGAATATTACAAACATCCCTCTATTTCTCTTATCTGAATTAAGTACCAGCTTGTTTCTCTCCAAACTGAACATTTACATGCAACTTTAATTTTCTTTGAAAGTCACTGACCAAGCAGTAAGAAATAACTTAGCAAATGGAATCCAATTTAAGAGTCCAGTAATAGTGGGGACTCTTAAAAAAAGTTAACTATAAACCTTCTGCCTTATGGACATTTCATTAAAATAACCAAATAGTCCATATACATTATCGGCTTTTTTTTTGCCATTACACTAAAATCTAACTTTTGTAAACAGCATTGGTTTAGTTTAGATTATTTCCAATAAGAGTACATGTTGAGGCTAAATATCATCTGAGTTATATAAACCCACTACAGTTGACTTCACACATTTAGAAACTGAGATGGGTTTGAGATATTTTGTACTATTGATGTAAGTCAATAATCACCGCTCAAAGGGTTCATATCTTATTAAGAAATTGCCATTTCTTGTGTGGGACCTTTTTGCTCACAGTTTAAGGCCCCATCCAGGGAATGGCAATGAGATTCTCCAATAAAAAAGGGATGAACCGATGGAAAAGTCTTGAGAACAAAAATTCACCAACTTGCAAAATTTGGATGCACAATGCTAAAACAAATAAACAAACTAATGAGTAGTTCTTACAAAAAGAAAGCAACAAGTGATGCAGTAGTATAAGATTTGTTAAATATAATGCACACATGGATTATATCGAGAAAGATGTTGCACTTTGGGAAGAGGAAAATAGGACATTTCAAAATTTGTAATTAGTTCCTTTAAGCAGGAAAGATTGCAGGAAGGAAATAATCAACTGCAAAAATATAAAAACATTAATTTTACAAAAAAGAAAAAAAAATTGGGGGGCTGTAGTAGTCCACAAAGGACAGAGAATGTGCTACTATTGCAAAAACCTGCTCCTGGGATGTTTTACTCAGTGTTGTGTGTAAACTTGGGAGAAATACTCACTGTGCTGCTCTTTACATCAAAAGGTTTCTGCATTCTGCTTGATTAATAAAAAAATCACTTTTAAGTGCAATATTTTGAGAAAAACAGGGTAGTGCAGGAGAATATAACAACTAAGGAGTTCAGAAAACATGACCTATGGAAATACTTGGAAGTATGGAACTAGTCTGGAAGAAAAGATTATTGATGATCAAAGGAGTAAAACAACCATAATGTTTTTAAATCATAACAATGATCAGTGCTGGCACAGAGGAAAATAGTGGAAACCCTAAAATCAGAGAGTTGATGAAATCATACTACAGACCAAGAGGAAAAAAGTACCTTAAATCTTGAAATTCTATCAGTAAGTTTCCATTAATTTAATACAAGTCCTACATAAATTGCACTTCTACTCACTATTCCAGTTGTTTTGAGCATATAAAATATTGTACTATTCAAAACAGTTTGTAAATGTGTAATTATTCAGGACAGATGGAGTTTCTGGTATTCCCAGTTCATTTCTATGACTGGGTAGTTCCTTTTTTTAGACCAGATATTGTGCACTGCTTATTTACAGAGCCTGTCCTGAATTTTTAATTAGATACAAAGGCATTAGAAGACTAATAAATAGCAATTCAACAAGCTGCAGAGGAGCCACAAGACTGGTCAGCAATATTTGTAAATATCTTCTATTTTCTTCCTTTTTTATGTTTTAGAGAGCTAATGGGAGCTATGCAATAGGCAGTGCATTGCTCAGAATTGATAAATGGGTGATTTAATATTCCCCTTGCTATGCATCTGGTAAACCACATAAGTAAATCTGGGTCTGGTTTCGGTTTTATCTGGAAAATATAGTCAGGGCTATTATTTTGTGGAAGAGGATGTATTTTCAGGCTTTTATACTTTATTTCAATGTAGTTTCCTAATGAATTGAACTGTTGGCAGATAGGCAGTCCCCAGAGGTTTCATAATGCTTAAAAAACCCCAGGAGTCATCTTCTGTTTCTTTATTAAGGCAAAATATGACAGCTGCAATCAGATTTGTAGATCTGCATTGGGAAATAGTGCTGACATTAAAAATAGGCATAAGTGGATCTGCAGTGCCCCTAGAAACCCCTGCCAGCCCCACACACAGCCTCAGGCTCCAGCATGGGCTGTCTAGCATCTGGCATTGCCAGGGAGATCTGTCTGAGAACCCAAAACATCTCCTGTCTGAAGATGCTGATCTACTGAATGGGTACAAGGTACTACTACCTGCATCTTGCTTTTGGCAGAAGTTAAACACATTTGTACTCACTTTACAGAGGAGCAAATAATGGCATAAGCTGCAAGTCAGAAAACCCAGATGACTTTTAAAGTGTTCTGTGTGTTCTTCTTGTTCTCTTTATGGTATGGGAAGGTATTTATCTCAATATCCTTATTTTTGAAAAAGCTGTATTAAATTATTACCTTAAACGTGCTTCCTAAAAGAATACTTCTCTATAGGACAGTGAAACATTTAAAGCAGAAGGCAGACACAATAAACTGAAAGGCCTACTTTTATGTTTGATGCCTCCATGGAAATCCCTCAATTCTAAGACAATCACCTTAAAATAACCCTAAAACACCTTAATAGCTACACCTTAAGATTTTATTCCCATTATGAATAGCCACCTATGCTAGTAAGAGAGTCAACAGGGAATATTTTTGCTTATAAATTCTTTTTTTGTTTTTTTATTCAAACTCTCCCTTATTTCACCTTGCATGAACCACCACGTTACTGCACCCAAATATAATAATTTGAAAGAAAACACAGGAGGAGTTGAATTATTTGACTTTTGTATAATAGCATTAAGAAGGGTTACAGACACTTCTGTGAGCAGGAATTCAGCCATGGTGGCAGCTTACAACAGTTTGATCTTGCTCTTAGGGGATAAAAACCAGTCTAAGAGAACTACACTTGCATATTCTTTTGGAGAATAATGGATAAGAGATATTTCTAAAATGTGAGCAACAATTTTTTTCCTAAAATAATCCATATACTGCTGCTGGTCTGTCATGGATCAAATCATATTAATTAATGAACATTTAGTAAAGTTTAACTGTTGAATAATTGGCTCACTGAAAATAATCTAAATTTCAGGACTGTGTCTTCAAAGAATAAAACTGAAATACAATTCCCTTCATTCCCTAACTTTTGTATATTCTACATTTTTCCAGTTGGTTAGTTGTGCGGCAAAGAAGAATTTACATTAAAATATACATGATTGAATAAACAAACTAATTCATTGAACAGGCATTTTGAATCCTCCCTGTTATTCAGGCTTCCAAGATCTGCATGTAGATATTTTTTTAGAACTGCGAAATCAGAACTCCCCAGTACCATTCATCCTTACATAATCCCTGTAGAGACAGACAGGACTACAGGACAAACCAAAGGCTTCCCAGGACACCTCCCAGGGCACTGGAGAATGAGGAGCAGACAAGGAGGACACAGGCCTGACCTGGAATGGCCGGGAAGGGCTCAGGGCAGACACATTCGAGTCTCTTCTGTACTGGCTGCTTCAGCCCTTGGCTAAAAACCTACAGTTGCCTTCCCACTTCTTTAGTCATTCAAGCACCTCTCTGTTCATCCTCTGCTCTGTAGTTCCTTTTCAAATCACTGTGGACCCATCCTGTGGCAGCAGAGCAAGAGGAAAACCAAGGGCATCTTAACAGCACAGGCTGAGGCCATGGAATTTAACACAAATGCCACATCCAACAAAAACCCAGTGGATCCAAGCAATACAGATAATTAACAGCCAGGGTTTGCCTGGTTCCAGCTCTGTGTTCAGTTGTGAGCACAGCAGAAATGATGTTGCCAGGTTTGTGCGGCTCAGTCACTGCCATTTCCCTGCTGGGGAACTCCTGGGGAAGGTCTGGATGGAGAGCAGGGACATGTGGCCATGGCAGCAGCCACCAGTGGCACTGCAGGGACATCACCCCTGGACGTGGTGCAGAAAGCACCCAGAGCCAAAACTCCTCCACGCTGCCGTCTCTTTCACAGTGACAGGTTAGATCTTTTTGGTTTAACAGGCAGGAAAAAACCAAACACTACTCCTAGGGAATCAATAGGTTTAAAACTCTCAGAGACTGAGAGAATCTGACTTTTCTGTTCAGGTTTGTATCTATAGAGATTCAAATCCACCTGCTTCTACCTAATCATATAAAGCATTTGAAAAGCTCTCTGATGATTAGTTTTCATTTTCTGAGAGAGGTTAAAGAATTTCTTCCAATTCCATTAATTCAGCCTTTTTTTTCTCTCAGATTTTCCTAGACTCAATGGCAACTGATTTACCTCAGCAAAACAAAATCATGAGTGTCCCTGAGGAAAAGGGTTCCTGGGGCCTGGAATCCTCCTCATAATAACTCCCCATCTGAACAAAGACTCTTGAGGGTCAAGGTTTTATTCTCAGTCTGTCCTTCATAAGGTTTTCCATATCTAAAAGCATGGCCTGCTAGAGCTCAAACTGAGCTTCAGAAAGGTCAGATAAGGATAAAAAGAATTAATATACAAGTAACCAGAGAAAAAGGGATAATGTGGGATCTTACAAGCATTTCCACTGAACTTATTGCTGGGTAATTACAAAACACAGATGTTACAAGCAAGATTGGTTCTGCATTAAATATACTTGTGTAGATATGATAGAACACTGCCTTTAACTAATGTTTGTTCATTTAATAACAAATGAAAATAATGAGATCTTTCAGGATATTTGAATTATTAAAAAGAAAAAACTAGAATTTTGAATGTTTCTAATTTTATGATAAAATCGGCAAGTTAAGAGGGTGAGTCTATATCTTAAAACACTTCCTGGACATAACCAAGCATAAAAATTCTTGTGCTGCCTCTTATGCCCCCTTGAATACATTTTCATAAGTACTGGTGACTCCTTGAGACAAAGCACATTATCCCAACTCCCTCCTATAATCCCTGTTTGGCAATGAAATATTTCTCTTCCAACCACTGAGTGATTTTTCATCACAAGAGAAAATCATTGCAATGTCACTCTTCGAGTTGCAAATAAATCTAATTATAATGAATTGCAAGGAGAAATCTTTGGTTCAAAAGGATCAGACCAGGTGACATAGTAGTGAAAGAACAATGTATAGTCACAATTACTTTAGAATTAAAATAAGTCTGAATATTAAGCATTTTTGCAATAGGTAATAAGCATGTTAAAATCACTGATATAAATAAATATTTTTACTGCAGTGTTAAAACAACTAAAGTTCAAGCAACCCTGTGATAAATCCCAAGGTTCCTGAGCACTTCATGCTTTCATCTGCAGAGTACTAGATAATCTCTGCAGCCTGTAAACTGATCAGTGTAGTACTGATGGTCAATTTCTGTCCTGATGTTTCACTTCCAGATCCTTTTTATGTCAAAAAAACCATGTTTGTAGTACAATCATTATAAGATAATGTCTTGAACATTTTCTTCTCTTGGCCTGATTTTGTTATTCACCATCCTCCTCATTGCTCAGTGGAGAAAAATTAATTCATTAGGATGTGTGAAGATGAGGACAGCTTAGTGTTCATAATGTGTATAGAGTAGGGATAGCTCATTTGAAATAGGTTTCATTTTGCCTGGGGCACATATATGTCCTAAATAATAAACATATTCCTCTAAGGCTGTTCTTACACAGTTAAATCCCTTCACTTTGCAAGTGCAATTTCTAGTTTCTCAAACCCCTGTCATTACACTGCATTTTTAGTAACCTACTTAGCTAAGATGCTGTTTTGTTGTCACTGTATTTGAATAGATATAATTGAAAGGCTGGTTGGAAATAAGACATACAAGTCTGTGTCCCATGTAACAAGAGCCAAGCAGCATCCATGGGAGCTAATAATACTCAAATTCAGCCATATGTTAAAGAAAAGATATGGAAAAAGGAAATAAAACTAAATTAACATCACTAACTTTGAAGAGACCTTCACAGGGGCTTTAATTGTTAATTACGTTTCTCAGATAAAATTGGAGAAACAAAACCAGAATACACTAGGATGTTAAATGACAATGTGTATATGATGTACAAACTACTGAAACTCTCTGCTGTACTTTGTGACTACAAAATATTCTACTTATATTTTTAGATACATGTTACCTACAATTCAATATCCTGTCTTACAAGGTTGACAACACATTCTCACAGAAGAATACAGTAGCCTAACACCAAGCATGGTCTAATGTTCAAATAGCTGTGATCATCATTGTATATTCTCAAACATTAACTCCCTCATTTTGTATTGTTAAAACAAATTTGGAATTGTAAATAGTGTGTGTTTTAACGTTGCCTTTTGAAACAAGGCATAATTGCCCTCATTTTAATGTACATTACAGAAGCTAAAAATACGCCACTTATCTCGAAAAGTGATACAGTCTATTAAGTGAGTTCTTTGCTACTCTCAAGAAGATTGCATAATTAAGGCTAAAGAGCTGCAGGATAAAATTTATGTAATAATACTTTCTTGTATCATGCCCTATATAGGAGAATTTGAAAATATTTTTCGAGTTTTAATGCATAAAGTGCCACAACACCCTTTGTGTGTCTTAATGCTAGGGACTAGAAATGTTTATGAAAGTGGTCAGTAATTGTTGTTTTTTCTTTCTTGCCTATTGTTCCAAAAATGGACCAAATTATGTAAAAAAATTGACTAATGCAAATAATGTGCTCTTGTTGATTGGAGCTCAATTTCTTCTATTTTAATCTGAGAGCATGACTTTGAAGAGGAAGTGAAATCATACTGTGTGGGTAACAACCCACCACGCAAACTTGCTGCCATTCTCAGTGCACAGGTTAAGAACACCCCCCAACACCGCACTTCCTTTGAATGCCTCCAAAAGTCCTACAGTGAGTCCACACCCTACCAATTCAAATTACAAACAGCAATAACTATTTGACCTTTCTTACCATTCCTTCTCTACATTTTTTGCAAAATGCAAAAAACACACAGTCAACAAAGAAAAAACATTGATTTGATTATCTTCTGCTGCTAAACAGAAATACTTATGCAAAACCAGAAGAAAACACGTTTGAATGCTTTCAACCATCCTTGTAATTCACCAAAATTTCCTTTCTTATCTTATGGTAGCAAATGTCTGGTCTGAAACTGAGCTGGTAGATTGTCCCCCTTAGGATTATAAAATCCTAAAGTGAAACAGCAGAATCTTGGAACTGCATTTATTGACTTTGGTTATACAAGTGCAAGAGCAATAACCAGGGCACTCATGACAGCATACTGTCACTCCAGTTTGCTTTAGTGCTAAGGGTGTGAGCAAGGAAAAAACATCCTTGAGTAATTCTATTATTTGATTTCATCCTAAAAAAAGCAAAAAATGTTATCAAAGATGAAGAAAATAAATTTTCTTCCCATTGTTATTTTGAAAAACAAGGATTGTCAAAAACTTTATGACAATATTTAGAGAAAAAACTAGCATACCATCAAGTATAAAAAAACCTTTGGATATCTTTCCATTTTGAAAGAAAAAAAAATGTACCTTGGTTACTAGAAAAGTAAAAAGTTTCATCAAAAGAATTTATTATTAGAGAATATCAGAGACTACCCATGAAAAAAATCTTACAATACAATATAAAAACAAATTTAAAGGAAAAAGTAGCTTTTCAGAAAAGCACAATGAGGAGCATTAATTTTATGACATTTAATTCATTTACTCTGGAAATGTCAACTTGGGAGATACAAACTCTTTTCTTTGAGATAAAATTCCCATGATAGCCGAATTGTATTCCAAAATCAAGGTTGCTTTCCCAAGGTAATACAAATGAACAACAGATGAATTGTTTCATGTTGAGAGCTGCTTGAAGAACTTTGTTTATATCTGTATTCATGTTTTCCAACATTCATTTGGCTTAAAAATGTGTTCATATAGAGATCTCAGGATCAAAAAACAAGGAGGTAACTACATCAGTAAAACATGTATTTTTTCAAAAACTACCATCATTCATCTTCTTTTGAACTTCTAGAAATAATGTTTAAAATTGATCTGGTTGGGAGCTGCTCGGGCACAATTTGAAAAAGAAAACTATGATTGATGTATTAAAACTGAAAGTCATGCTACAAATCAAGCCTCTGAGTTCAGAAAGAGAGTAAGGCAGTGTTTTCAATGCTCTTTTGGTTACTCCTTCTCCCCCGCCTGCTGAATGTGCACATGAACAGCAAAATGCTGCCTAGGGAGTGTGGCCGGCAGAGCTGGGCCAGGATCAGCCCCTGCTGCTGGGCATGGCACCATGGAGGAGCAGAGCTGCATTTGCTGGTGGGGATCTTGGTTTCCTGAAGAACACTGGACGGCCTTTCCATAGCTTACATCACTTTCAGGAAACTCATGAGCCCCTTTCAAAGCAATTATTTTGTTTGGCGTGAGAAGTTACTGTTTGCAATTTTATTGCTTTGCTTCGGGCTTTGAGTATCCTCTCTTTATGGCATCTGAGGTAACATCATGACTGTCCCAGAGTGAAAGACCACTGCATCATTTCTACATCCAACCTCTCACCCCACCCTGAAGTCTGGCAACCTCTGTAGAAAGATAAATGCAAAACACTTCAAAAGACTCTTTGGAGCAAATCAACCTTTTCTGACGCCTGTCACTTGTTGGAGCTTTACCTCTCTTTTACAAACACAGCACTCAAACTTATAAAAAAGTAACATAGGAGACCCCCCAGAGATCCGGCTTGCAGGGCCATCACATCACTTTGCCATGTGTAGGGTGCAGCCCAGCCTGCAGGGTACAGCTCAACGCACAGCTCCCCCCAGCCCTGTGGGACTCCAGACCCATCCTTCTCTGCGTGCCTCACAGTGGTTTTGATCCACAAGTGCCAGTTCATTTTGAAAAGCTTCCCAGGACATAACATTTTCAGATGTTAAAAGAAACAAGTCTTAAAAAGACATTACCCATGGGGTTCACATTGTTGTAATCTCACTTTTAAGAAGATATTAGGAGGTTGCACTTTTGGGCCTGAAAACATACAGTGTGATGGCAATACACACTGTGACATGGAATGGGGACTCCCAGGGGAACCAGTTTTGTAGTAGCTGTGAACTTTTATCCTGAATATGTCTGCCTGAGAAACAAATACTTCTTCAAAGGTCTCCTCTTGAAAAGAGGGAGCCATTTAAATACCTTGTAGGATTTGGACTAGGGTGATTACATACACCTAGAAGATCTACCTCTATCTGTGAAGCTGCTAACTAAAGCTTCAAGATGATTATCTGTAGTCTTTAAAGATTTTTTTCACATCCTAAGCTTGATCTATTTGACTTCAAATGGCAAAACTGGGTATAAATTATTCATGATTCATAGCTGTCTTTTTTGAGGCATGATCTTCAAACCAAGCATCCTCTTGATCTCTGTTTCTCCCTTCAGGCCTGTGGCCTTGCTCTTGGTATTAAGTACAGTTTTAGAACATCATCCCATTGTTTGCCATTTTTCATAGTGTCTTGCTCTTTTTTAGTTTCTTGAACACCTTTCATGGTTTTTCAAGCTTTACATTCATTTATTATTTTAATAATAACCTAGTTCCTTCTACTTTAGTGTCTTTATTTCTTCTCTGATTTAAAAAATCCCTTCTTTCCCCCTTCTAATAGCTAAAGAGATAGTGGTTTTAAAGGCTTTTTTCTTTCCTTCAACACTTCTTATCTAATGTCAATAATATCCTCCTAGAAAGCTAAAGAGGTTAAAAACACACCCAAACACAATTGCCATCTCCTTTCCTAGCATATAAATAACTGTTCTATTAGAGCTAGGCTTTTTTCCATTTCATTTCCTCACCAATCACACCTTAGACAATTTTGCAACACCTACTTTTGCCAGCGGATGTTTCTGCTGCTACCTCTGATTGTGAGCAAGATTAATTTGCACATTGCTGAAGGTTTGCACCTGGCTTCTGCAAGACAAAATACTTAATAAACGAGAAACAATTTGGAATCTGCCCACAGAGCAGGCCTTGTCCTCAGGCAAACTGATAGGAGAATGAAAACCATGTTTGCCTCTCAAATACTGGTCTACAACAGTCTCCTCTAGAAGAATGTCTCAAATAGAAAAAGAAATATATTCATATTATTTTTATCAAAAATTGTTCTAAATAGTTCTAAACACCAACAATAGGAACATCATATTTTTAATAGTCATAGATGTGAAATCTGGAGGACTTTCTTCTAGGGAATTTGGTAATCTCTTTATATGTTATGGTCTTAAAGCAGGGTTTTAACAGATTTTAGATGCTTACAAAATGTTGACAATAAATTAGTTACTCTCAAACAAGTCAAACTAAACACAGACCCAGATGCATCTGGTGAAAATATTTTTCCTTTCATTCTGAGCTTTAGTATGTAGGATTTGTGGTATTTAAAAAGCAGAAGTCGTATGTGTATGGCTGTTTTTAATATAGTAATATATGTAACACATCACTTATTTCTGTAATACACATGACTTCATGCAATTTATATGTTCCTTTTATTGAGCTCAGTGCAAGGAAAAATGTAACTACAGCTCTAAATCCTAAACCCTTCTTGAAACATGCCTACTAATGGCAGGGAGCAGCCTGCTCCTGTATAGCCTTCCACATGTCCAGCAGGAGAAAAGCACAACTCACATGGGAGGGAGTGCACAGTGTTTTCCAACAGGACTATTTACATTTTACCACTTTATCTTTGTTGGGTTCTTGTGCTCAAAGATGTTTTCTTTTCTTACTGAGCTCTCTGAAGGCCAGGACATTTGGTAGGTGATCACCCTGCTTTGAGTCTGATCTATATAACTTCTGCTCTTCGATGTTTTGCCTTCTAGAGTCTCATATTCAAGTAAAATTGAGTCTTTTCTTGGATAGTTGAGTTGGTTTTCTGGGGTTTTACAACTAAATATCCACTGATTAAATACCCTAAAATATTTAATGGGAGCTAAAAATAAATGGAATTGAAACACTAAAAAAAAAAAAAAAAAAAGGAGAAAAAAAGTCAGTCTAATGCTGGAAGCTGAGCAATAAAAGCAGATGTATCCCTCCCTCCCAGCACCCCTTGGGCTCTTTGTTTATGGTACTGCCTTCCCAGTCATCTCCCTGTGCACCCACTGGAAGTGAGATGCTGGTGTTTGAGTGGTATTTCCTTGTATAAATATTTCTTCTGCTGGGGCGTTCAGACAGAATGAATCTGTGAAATCTGTAGCTCCCCTGCAGAACGTTGCCTCCATGCAGTCATGCCTTCTCTCCTCTGCAGAGGAAGTAGAAGGAAACATCAAGTTTTATTGCAGCCCCAGGTTATGTACTACTGTCTCCTGGCCCTGAAAATAACTGGAAACATCAAACCCAAAGATTAAATGTACTGTATCCTCAAATTCCTCTTCTCCCCAAATGAAAGGCATTCAGAGGAATTCAAGGCAATTCACAAAGATACAAAAGCAAATCTGAGAAGGGATGTTTATGAGCTATATTAGTCACTTGCAGTTATTTCAGCAACCAGGACTTGCACAAAGCTCATGAAACAGTACTAATTTCAAGGGAGTTCTCCAACATGTCTGTAGGACTGCTGTTATTTAGACGAACATTATTAAATACTTGATTTTTTTTCCTCATGGCACTCTCCAAATAGGCCTGTATGTAATTTATATTTGCAGTTTTTAACCTAGACCTCAAAGTATCACTTTTATTTAATTCCCATTTTCACATCTTCTATTTCTCTTATTACCCCTGGACTTGCCCAGACTCTCTTTTCAGACAATCCTTTGCAGAATTGCCTAGAAAGTCCAACTATGTAGATCCATGGTATGGTATCAATCTTATGCTTTGCCACCCCATAAAACAAGAACAATCACCATTTTGTGCCTTCTTTCTCTGACACAAACTGCTGAAAATTTCAACATGATAAAATTTACATAGTTTTGACAATCCTTATTCCATGCCACTTCATAATTCTGATAGTGTGTTTGATCTAAAGTACCAGGGATGTGTTGTACTTCATGCTTTGAAGCACAGAAACAGAAGTTATTTCCAGTTCTCCCTGCAGCAGACAGGTTTGGATGCTGTCAGAAAGTGGTTATACCATCTGGATACCTTGAAATCAATGAAATATGTACTATAAAATATAGGTAATATAATATATGTAATCTAATGTTTTATTATAATAAAACATTTCTTTGTTGCTTACATTGATGACTACATTATATCAAAACCTGTATAATTATAGCAATAGGTTGAATAATCAAAACTGAGCAAGTCATTATTTTAAACATGCACAGAGCCCTGCTATAGGTGCATAATTTTCTTGAAGCAGACAGCTTTTCTTGAGGCATTCAGATAGCAACCAGACATCCAAAAAAGCCAAGAACACAGGCTGTGTCAGGCACAGCAAAATTCCTGACAAACACCACCCCAGCTGGTGCTGCTGTCTGGAAATGGTGACTCTCTACTTTCTCTCCTTACTTGAGATTTCCTGCAATCCTCACATTTTCTAACCCATGAACTGGATGGACTTTTTAACACAGTGAGTCAAAGAAGTTCTTTAGAACCTGAACAACTCCTGAGCATTCTGAGATGAGACACTGAGCGCTCATCCTTGGTTGACGCTTCCCAGGCAAGAAGGAATGGGAAAAAGAGCAGAGGGCACTATCATCTGAAGATTATTTGCTCAATGGAGCATAATGGTTCACTCAGAAGTTGCAAGCTATTGCTGCTGTCACATCTGAATACTAATCCCTGCACACTAAAAACCCTCCTGTGTTTGCTAATGCCAATGTAATAGCTTATTCACCTTCACAGACAAAAAAAAAAAAAATTGCTTTTAATTATGTCACAAACTAGAAAAAAACCCATATCATGGGCAAACACACGCAGTCAGTAATGTTCATTTTCCTTTCAGACTTCTGGCACTCACAGATAAAAGCTTAGAAACAAACACACCTAAGTTTCCATTCAATACATTTCCACCTACTGACATTTTTCAGCAACAAAGAATTCTCAGGCTAAATCTTGTCTCTGTGATTCCAAAGAGAAGGTGCAGACAACAGTAATAGATTTTAATTACTGCCTAGTGTCATTACATTATTCCCTCCTATAATTAGAAACTAATGAGAAACGGAACACATTCTGTCAAATGAACTGAGAAAATAGCATTTCAAGTGGAATGAGTGGCCAAGGACCAAACAAAATCCAGAACTGCTGGGCAGAAAGTCATGTCATACATAAAGAAATTTTGTTTGCTTGGATGAGTGTAATGATTCATCTCATTTTGCAGAAGTTTCATCTGCTGAGATTGTCATTTCACAAACATAAACTAATTGCAGCTCTCTTCTGTCTGCTCCCACAGGAAATCAAGGTGTTTAATGTCAGACATTAACACACAGACATGCACCTTACTGCTTCACTTTTTAAAAACTGCACCAAAAAAACCCCAAGCAGATCTCCTCCCATCTCCTGCCCTCCATCCAGCTGTGCAATGCAGTTAGGATTCATCCCTTGGAATGTAAATTGAAAACCAGGCTTGCAGCTATCTGAATCCCAGAGATAATCTTATATAAATGGACTACTGTGCAAGCTTTGTCAAAATCTTAGTATTGTTTTACCTCATTGCATAATCAAACTATAATCACAGCTTAGAAATGGATATTAAGAATTTCTATTATTAGATTTTTTGGGGAAATCACTCAGTACAGTTGCTGTGCTGTACCAGCAATGACCATGGCTCACCCCATTTTTATGTAATGCCAGCAGTCAGGTAGGGAATGGCACTGATTCCACGTGCAAGTCTGTTAAAAGCAAATACCTGCAATGCCATGGCCTATTTTCTTTCTTTGTCCTAAAAGCTAAATATTTACACCATTTTATTTCACTTCACATCATGACTTCTCTATAACACAATTAGTGGTATTTTGCAGCTAAACCTCAGAGGGAAAGAGATTATTGAGCATTTTTGGAAAGGAAGAGACTGAATTTTTTTTAACTCTCTGGCCCTTATGCAGTCTAAAAATCTGTCAATGAAAGAACAAAAAGCTGTGAAAGACAGAACCAATGGAAAGGGCATTTGGCAAAGAATGAGATAAGCAGATATCTGGGAACAGTGTTCCCTCTGGTTTTACCTTTTCTCCAGCCTTCTCCGTTCTGGCTGTGGCAACAAATAAATCTCATACATATCAGCATATGGTTGGTACTGGGATCAAATTTCTGTCCTGTCTTTAAGAAAATGAATTCATGTTCCCAGTGATCAAATACCTTAGCAAAAATTGGTTTTGTGCCATATATGTAAAAACATTGCACTGTAAGAGAGAATATAATTTTTCCATATGACAAAAGACCAGATTTAGAAGGACATTGGTACTGCACTTGACAGACTTATGAACTTTCCGATCTGTTGGAAAATGAAAAAAAAAAAAAGTCACTTGAGGTTTCACACAAGATTATTATTGGAATAGGTTAAATCTGAATTCTCATAGAAAACTGTGTCTTTAGAACAAATCTCGGGTTTTCTTTATGCCGCTGTAGCAGTGTAAGACATCCCACTGAACTGTAGTTGCAGGCTGACTCAGTACCCTCACCAGGCCAGTAAATGCCAGCAGAACTCTGAATATATGCCCTGTCAGGGCAAGAAAAGAGATGGGCACAAAAACCAAATGAAGATTCATCAGGACAAATCCTAATACCAATCTAAAGCTATTTATGTGATTTTTCATCTTAGATTAGAGCTGCACTGTACAGTGTAATCCACAGTCTGATACTTGCTTGTTCTGGTAGAGAGGTCTGACTCCTGACACCCATTCTCTGCTTTTCTGGGGGCAGGGATCTCCCTCAGCCACTGCTGAGCAAAACATAGACCAGAGCTCTGCTACCAACACCTGATTTGACATGAAAGAGAAAAGACTTTATCCATTTTCTTTTCTTTTTCTTTCATTTTCTCTCTACTTGCAGCAGCTTTTGGATAACCTTGCTGACGTCCAGCATGCCAGGAGGGCACACAGTGGGAAGGAAATCAGCTGCTTTACAAGCAGTGACCCACAAGTTTACCAGTTAGTTACTTTCTTTTATTGCAGAATATCTGTCTAAAAATTGCACCAAGCCTAACTCTTTGATGAAGAATGCATTTTGAATCCTTTTGGCCCCATTTACTATTATTTTTATAGTCTGTACTAATCCAGCAACTTTTTAAGAACTAGAGAGGTTTAGAAGCTCCTATAGGAGATGTTCATAGACATCATGCACCACTGTTTTAATGGTATTTCCAGGTACCATGACTAAACCCAAGAAAACACATCTATTCCATCAAACTACCATTTACCATTCCTTCTTTTAAAATTAACCAAGAGCATTAGCTGTGTTCTCTGCCTAATAGAAAAGGAGACTGCTGGCCATGCTGACAGCAAAAGAGAGAGAGAACAAGGATGTATCTATTAGCTATTTATGAGGAAAAGAAGATAAATTCTGCTGCCACAGTTGTTCTTCATTAACAATTGATTCAGTTTATATTCAGTACTTGTAGCACAAAGGTGATGGTACTTTGAGGGTATTTCTATCACACAAGACTTGGTTTGGTCTTTAAAAGTGCTCCTCTAATACCAGACCCACACAATTCAGTTGTGCCATTTCAGTGTTTGTATAAATATTCAATGGCAAGAATAATTAGAAATTTTTAAGATTTGGTTTTCCACTGGCAGACTTGCAAGCTTTTCTCATTTCCATTCTGAGGTGACAGTGCCCTCCTGTGGCATGAGGTTTTGTTTTTGCTTTTTCCCCTATGTATACTCCATCCAGAAAGACGAACTGGATAGGGTTTCGCATTTAGAAGCATGTCATTTATTTATATAGTTGTTTATACGAAATAATTTTGAAAAAAGGTTCCATTTCTATCTCTATTTTCACATGTCCCTTTAAAGAAATATTTTAAAAAGTGCTTGCTCCTCTCTGTATGGTTTCTGCATAAATTTGGGGGTTAAAAGCCCATTGGGAATTGGACAGTGGGTGCATCTCTGTCTGCAGGAACCAGGTGCTTGGTATTTGCTGCACATACAAAACTGTGCCTATTACATACCATATAATTTATAACCTATGTCAATCCTAGTTTTTACTAATTTGATCTGTTCTTAAGGAGCAAATGACGTCTACAAATTCTGGGAGAGTCTGGATAGTGCATTACTCTTCTCCTATCTGACTTTTTTTTGGCAGTTTAACAAATTCATGTAGTGGAGAAAAACTTTAGATTTCAAAAGGATATAATAAAGGTACTTGGTAGCACTTGCTGGCAATTATTGATTCATTACCAATGTTCTCCTACATAATTTGTTTTCTCCACATATTTTAAAATTTTAAACACAAAAAACTTTACATGAAAAACATTATCAGAATTACTAAAACAGACATCGATTTTTATACTACTAAACATTGACAAAAATATTTAAGGTAACTAAACACTCAAAGAAAATCCTGTTCAGACCCTGGGATAGAAGACTTGTCATTACTTGGGGAGAAGATCTCCACAATGAAACTCCTGACACCCTGGAGGATGCATGAGGTGAAGAGTTGATGTGCTGTAAACTCTCAGCAGTACAGAGAAATTCTGGAGATTTTAGATAGTAGAATATATAAAGGAACAAACACAGATTGAGAAGAGGGCCACTTCTGCCATCCCTCTGTTTCTGTGGTGCTGTTCAGAGTGGTGTGTAGCTTTGTAAGAAACAGAGAGAAATAAAGTCTTATAAACTCTCAAAAACCTTATTCATATGGACATGTCTATGCACACACTCACTGTTTTCCAAAGCTTTTAAGTTAGCCATGAATGACTTAATAGTGTACACCCATAACAAGGCCAGCCCTTCACCTAATTGAATTTCCCTTTTCAAAACCCCATATCCTTAACAGAAATGAAACACTGAATTTTCCCCAGTGAAAAACCATCTGAGAATGAACTGAACTAACACATACAAGTAACTTGACTGTGTGGCCAATATATGATTTTTGAAGCTCTTCTGCAGTTCTTTCAATAATTTAAATCCAGCAGTATTTTAAACAACAGAAGGAATCTCACAATATTTAGTGTGAGACAGTCTTAGCTCTAAGTGCTGCTACATGAACTATAATTAAGACACCAATTTCTTGTGGTGGTATAAAGGTGTTCTTTTCTTTTGCATTTGCACTAGCTTCCAAATCACTCCTGAGTACAAATTAGAGGCTTTTTTCCCCAGTACCTTACACTTTGCACAGTCACTTAAACATGCATAAAGAGAGCACTAATGGGTGTAATTCCCCATTCACTTTGCACAGGTATAAACGACTCTTCAACCAGGGAGCAATGAAGGATCACACCCAGTGAGCTGATTAAATCACTTAAGCACAGTGTACATTCCCCCTGGCTGTGCTTCCTGGCACGACTAATTCCTTCTATTGAACCTTTGGGACCTAGGCCAGCACATGTGCACAGATGGTGCCTCAAATCAGGAGTTCACTTCCCCTGCTGTAGAACAGAATCCTGGTATTTAAATCACTATGTCACACAAGTGTAGGGTAGGAGGAAGACCACAATTTCCAAAGTTCATATAGATTTGCTGTGAGCCTGTGTAAATTAGGATGGAATAGGACTGTTAGAAATAAAGCCTTTTGCAAGGGTTTACTAAGGTCACAAGCTCTGAATACTGATGCATTAATCTAATTTTCAAATTATCTCGTACTCTGGAAATGACTTAAGGTTCATGTACTTCCTCTGTGTGCACCAAGAGAAATATTCCATTTCCCATTCAGTGTGGAGCATGAAAATGCTGTGTCTCAAGTCAGAACACTGCTCTGCATCTCTTGATCTTCCAAACATGATTGGGAGGAATATGCACTTAGTAGAAAATATGATATGAGCATTTACACATGAGGATAAATATGACCTGGATACCATTTTCCTGAGGAAGTGCATTCTGTTTTAAATATATGTCATTAAATAGATGTCATTGTCCTTTCCATGAAGAAATTGGTTAACTTGCTATTGTGTCTTCAGATGAAGACTATACCTGTCTATATGCAGATACAAACACAGATCACTACAAAGGAATAGGAGAAATGTGTACATTCAGAGAAAGAGAGAAAGGGTGTAAATCTATGCAGGATCAGTTACAACGCTCCTCAGTGTAATAAGATTATTTTTTCCAGGGAAATTTTGTATTTTTTAGAAGTTGAAAATTATGGAGTTGTTATTTTCTAGACACATGTAATAGAAATACATCTCAGAATGGACATTAAGAATGTAAGGTCTCTGGTGAATGACTAAATAATCCAAAATCTTCTAATTACAATGCCAAATGTTGAATGCTTAAATGTGTTGTCTTACAAAAATACTGTCAGGTTGCATTCTCATTCATTTCTAGAAAACTCCAGAAGTGTATTAGTGCTCCAAACTGCAATCTGGCAGTCTGAGGAGCTTTCTTGCTGCAGCAGACAATATTGGACAAACAAGAGACAGAGCTCAGGGAGAGAGGATGAAATAATAATGAAAAGATTATAAATTTGCCAAGTGAGGACTAATAAATGACATTGTGCTGAGGATCAAGTCTAGCCATTTTTTACTAAACCAATGTCTTAGTTTGACAGCTTCATGCAGGCATCTCACCAGGAATGAAAAATCACCTGAGGCACAGAGATAATCTGAAAATAACTGAGTATTTAAACTGGTCTGAACTAAAGAGCTGAGAAGAGCATGGATAGAGCCAGAAAATAAACCAAATCTGGATAAAAACAGGGCTGGGGCAAGATGCCATCAAGAAAGGTGTGATTAAAGCAAAGCACTGTCAACTCCATGTTCTACGGGGGACTTAATGCATTTGATGTTTTGGATATAAGTGTTGTGACAGCTGAGACTGAGTCCTAAACTTCACATCTCAGGTCTTGCATTATTTTGTATGTTCAGAGTTCTTTTTTTATTCAAAGTCTCAGAAGACCTGCTGTTATATCGTTCCAACATCACTTAAGTAAACTTGGCAATCCCAGCAAGATACTTCTCTGGAGCTTTCCACCACTTAGTCCTCTTTTCCTTATCTCATTATTGTCACAGTTTTCCCTGGCGGGCAATTGAGTACACGTGGCTTTTCACCCCCACTCACCACTCCTCTCCAGTGGGGAGGAGAATCAGAAAGAAAAGGTAAACCTCATGGGCTGAGACAGGAACAACTTAAAAATTAAACCAAAATGTTACTATTGTTAGAAATATGCAAATAACACTAGTTATAAATGCAATAATAAGGAGAGAAAGTGACAGAACCCAAGAGAAGCAGGTGATGCACAATGCAGTTGGTCACTACCAAAGACTGATATGCCCAGCCCACTCCCCCAGTTCATGCACTGGGCAAGACACCCCAGGGTGTGGAATATCCCTTTGGCCACTTTGGGTCAGATGTCCTAGCTGTGCACCCTCCCAGCTTTTCCTGCAACTGCTCACCTGCAGAGCATGAGAGAGAAAACTCCTGAACTTGGGGTTAGAACTGCTTAGCACTAACAAACATCAGTGGCATCAACATCATTCTCATGCTTAATGCAAACAGCCCTGTGCCAGCTACTCAGAAGAAAGTGCACCCTGTCCCAGACAAAACCAAAACATATTACTTTAAGGCTAGAAGAGATATTAAGTACAATACAGAATTATTAACTTGCTCTGTCTTAGCAATTCCTAAATTCCATTTCTTTTTCTTGCTTTTACCTTGAAGAAAAGTCATCTGTACAACCCACTTCCCAAAATCCCAAGAAAGCAAGGTAAAATAATAACATTATTTCTTTCTTTTGTAAGGATCTGAAACATTTCATAACACAACAGCATCTGCAGCACCAGCAGGCTTTCAGATTAGAAAGTAAGATGTAATTTAAAAGGATTTACACATCCTTGAGTGACTCGTCATATTGGTCAACTGCACACTGCCTGGCACGTTATAGATGACAATGAAGTTTTTACATCCCCTGATTTAACTTCTCCATTAGCAGAAACCTTAAAACTCATAAAATATATATAGTCTCTTATTTCCTTGAGCTTTCAGTTAAATATTTCCAATTCTACAATGCATGAGAAATAAGGCCTGTCAGAACAATGCTGTGGACTTTTAAATAACAGAGACTGAGAGAGTTTCCTACAAATATAATTCTGGAGTGGTTTGGATTTTTTTAATGCAAGTATCACTTTGGGAAGAAAGTCTTGGTATAAAGGAATGTGCAATAATATTTGTGAGGGTTGAAAAGTCCAACAACAATTATATCACTTTTGAACTTTTGGAACCTGCTAGCAGAGAGATGTTATTTCCAAACATATTTGCTTATGAAATGGTGTATTTAAAAAAAAAAGAAGGAAAATTAAAAGAGAAAAGCAGAGGGAATTTTATTTAATTAGATATGAAACACTTGCACCTAGAGTGTCTCCAGTTTATGTAGCAAATGTCCTGTGGACACTGTTAATGCTCTATGGGAATGAACTGTCCTCTGAAGTGCACCTTTGAGACAACAGAGAATTCAAAGCTCTGTTTCACTGCCAGGGGCTGCACTAAGGACCTTACAAGTTTGGTTTATGTTTTAAAAAGTCTTATGGATTATAAGCAACAGCAACAAAAACATTAAAATAATGCATACAATATTGTAAAAACATAACTGTAATAGTTTACTATATAAAGAGCATTCCTTGGGTTAAGGGAAAAATCCAGACACATCTCCATGGACACCAGAGGATCACCACTAAAGCTGAACAAAAAAAAGAAGCTTTTGGAAATGGTCTGTGCAATAGAAGGACTAAGGATGCTCCCTCTCCACACACACAGATGCACATTCACGTTATCCACAGCACCCTGGGCTGGGTTTGCACACACAGCTGTTGAACAAGGACAGCATGTGAGGGAGGGCTTGCACTATGCCTTGGTCCATCTCTACTTAGCTCTTCCCAGCACAGGTGCTGAGTTTTGGATTTATAGGAAAATATGGCTTGTATAATGAAGTCTGATATTTTCTGTTTCTTTGAGTACAAGGTAGAAGGGCTACAGCTGCCAAACACTTGGGCAAAAAGACCTGTGCAAGTATAGGACAAAAAATAAGGAGTATGTAGTTACCTGGGATCTGGTACCTCACTCCTCTACTCCAAAAGAGCCCACAGCAGTTGGAACTTCAGTAGAAAGAAACAAGAACAGCAATAAAACATCTAAATTTTAAACTCCAATTCTGGTCCTTTTGTAACTTTTTCTGTTCTAATCTGTATTTGGGTTTATATTTCATCTCTTCTGGAAATTCTTTGTCCCATTAAATTGATATAATAACAGTGAGCATGAAATCTTTCTCTTTAAAAATGTTTGCATGGAAGTAAAACAGCTACTGCTTAAATTGACTCTGCCATATCATAGCAGAATAAAATTGAAATAAGAATGCTATTAATAGCATATATGAAGGTCAATGAATAAAGGGATAATTCCAAAAACTGAAAAAATAATCACTCCTTAGGAAGCTAATATATGATCTAGAGAGATGAAGAGTGAGTCATACTGTAATTTTATGGCTTCAGCATTGCAGTGCTGCTGATGAGTGCTGGTTTTTGATAGGTTGGCTGGACTTCTTTGGTATATGAAGGACATGCACATACAATGCATAGTTATATGTGACCTAAGGAAATCATCAGACTGTACTTATTACGCTTGTTTGCTCATATTCAGATGTATCACCTTAAAAACTGCATATATAATATTTGGGGGCTTTATGTTTTTGGTTTAATTATAACATAATATAATTAAACTAAAGGCAGTCAGTCCCAGGAATATGGATATTCAAATTAAAAAAAATAATAAAGAAGCACCAGTTGAAAAATATTTCTGAAGTTTCTTCTGTAGTCAGGTTCAAAGGGATTACTCTGGGAGAAATTCAAATTCCAGAAAAGAAGGAACTCAATGTTAACTAAAGGGACTGATCTAAGCAGAACTTGTGTTAGCCACTCTTTGATAATACTGGAAAACTAGCTTACTCTATATTTGCAAATCATATCCTGTTTGCATTAGAGACTTCTCTGGGCTGCATTTCACTGAATTGCAATGAAGCCTTTCTACCCTGGGGTTCTGTAGTTCCTTTGCAATCAAGATTTTTCCCAGGAGTGCTGTAATCTGAAGTAAAGATAAGAATTAGGGGGTTTATTTTGTTTAGGAAAAAAACCACAACCAAAACCAACAATGGCAACAACAAAACCCAAGAAAAACAAACAAACAAAAGTAAAAACATACAAATAAATGAAAAAAAACCCCAAAACCAAAAAACAACAACAAAAAACCAACAAAACCCCAAGAAAACCCCACAAAAACTACCAACCAACCAAAAACCACCAAAAAAACCCACCCAAAAAACAACAAAAAAAACAAACCACATCAAAACCTGAAGCTTGGCTGTGTTTCTGAGCCCAGATGGAATTTACTTAATAATTTGGGAGGGGAAGAGAACCTGAAAAGACAATCACAAACTACTGAATAAGAATGATGTGTTATGTACACCTGAGTCACTTCTAGCCCAGCTTTTGGGGTCACTTAGGAAATGTGGGTTCAAATAATTTTAAAGAAGAAAATACAACAGAAGATCAGCAGGAAAATAAAAAAATGAAGTACTGACAGAGAATAGTCCTGAAGAATAGTTAAGAACATGAAAAATATAGGAAGTACATCTGAAAGCATACAACACTTGAGAGTGGAGCTGGAGCACACTAATGGGGACACAGAGACTGGAGGAAGGCTGGACCCCCCCGCACCCTGGGCTGCTGCAAGGGGATCGTACCAGGCAGGTGTGGTTATGAGGAATGACTTGGATAGAAGTCCTGCTGTGCAAGGCAGGCTACCCTTGGAATCATACACAGCAAAGTTCCCTGAGTTAATCTGCACGACTGTTAATTTTCCTAGTGTGGAAAATCCACTGGTTCCTGAGCTAGAGCTGTGTTGAAGATGTATGTGTGTATTTGCCATCAGCACATCTGGTGAATCAGTTCAATATTTATGCACACACACCCTAGATGTGGAATAGGAAAGCCCTAGCTCTTACATACAAATTTTATGTTGGTTTTTTAACATATTATTCTATTTGTTCTGCTTTTGTTTTACAGGAGACTATGTAGTCATGTCTGTCTTCTTTAACCTGAGCAGGAGAATGGGTTATTTCACTATTCAGACCTACATTCCCTGCACACTTATTGTTGTCTTGTCCTGGGTCTCCTTCTGGATTAATAAGGATGCAGTTCCAGCCAGAACATCACTGGGTGAGTTTATCTTTCCTGTTTTCTTCAAGCATTATCATGTTTAACTGACACCTCTGCAGATCAGCAGTTTGTAAATATGAGAGCAGACGACTTCACACGAACTCTCCTCATTTAGAGGAGTGCAGTAATTTCCAAAGAATAACACAGACTGAGCTATATTTGCATGACTTCCTTTTTACCATGTCAGGTTCTGACAATTGCAGATTGTCAACAATAAAAGCTTTCACATTTTTTCTAATTACAGCAGAATTTTTATGAACATCAAGAGGATGGGGACACACAGCTGGATTAGAGGCAGGGTGCATTAGTTTCACTTGTTCTACTTCCATATCACAGTGACTGGCAACACAAATTAAATAATTGCCTAGAAGGAATCCACCTTTCTGGCTGTGTGTCCAAGTGCTAACAAGGGGAGAATGTAGCACCATGACTATTTTAGAAACCAACAATCAAGTACAGACATCAGGCAAAAAAAATCAACTCAATTTGGTGGTATCCAAAACCTTATACATGAAAATGTGACATGCAATTAATCAGAATTAGAAATTTCTACACATTTAGCAACTGCTCCACATATAAACTAAGAGACCAAATTAATCTTGTTTGTGTAAAGCAGCTGAAACAGTAAGAAATAACAAAGCAGAAACATTCAGCTAGAGAAACTTGAATCCATTTTCTACTTCTACATTAAATCCACACAGGTGAGAATTATTTCAGTTTTTCCCTTTGCATTTTCATTTCTTCACAGAACCACAGCACAGAGCACTGGAGTGTAAAATAGGGTACAGGATTTTCATTTCAGATTCCCTAGAAGGAACATAGGAGAGGACCAGTGGCTTCCATAAAAAAAATCTTTTAGCATGTTATTGGTTTTTTCACATCCTCTTTGAAAGAGGTTATAAAATCTACTTTAAAGAAGTAAAAAATTTAAAAAGGCATTCAGCTATTATTTTAAATTTTACCTAGATACACAAATCAGACTTGTCACTCTGTTGAGAATTAATCTATTTGCCCCAGTAAGAAAGAAAAACCAACAGTGCAATAAAAAATGTGATAAGATTTTAATTCTTCTGATGCATTTTTAACATTTTTCACATCACAGTACATGCAATAATGTTCTGAAAGGGAAGGAATGGTGAGGCATGTCACAGCATTTCTCTTTTGTAGATCCGTTTCTTGCTCTGTTTAAGCATTTGAGCGCATAAACCCTAAACTTCAATTTTCAATAAAAATAAAAACTCCCCAGAAGTAAACTACAAAACCAAAACCTTAAATTAAATTTTTAGAATTCATCTAACCAAAGTACTCCACAGAGCGGCACTGGCAGTGACCGTGCAAAAATGTCAATTACCCCTGTTAATCCTCTAAGCTCCCATTGAACTGGCATTTCACTGCTAGAATGTGCTGCTGAATACCTTTGCTGTGTGTTTGAACTCCAGGCACACTTCAAAACCAATCACAGAGAGATAACTGGCAAAATCAGTTTTCTACTTGAAGTAATGTTATTTCTGTGTTTTTCTATCCACTTACCAGGAATTACAACGGTCCTGACAATGACCACCCTAAGTACAATTGCTCGTAAATCTCTTCCCAAGGTCTCCTACGTGACAGCCATGGATCTTTTTGTGTCAGTCTGCTTTATTTTTGTGTTCTCTGCACTGGTGGAATATGGAACTTTGCATTACTTTGTCAGCAACAGAAAGCCAAGCAAGGATAAAGACAAAAAGAAGAAAAACCCAGTATGTATCTTTTTACCAGCAAGGCCTATAATTTAATCAGTTTTTCTGAGAGAGCATTTAAACCCCTCTTTATAACCGTCCTTATTTTCCATACTTTTCTATTACCTATATACCCATCCTTTGTAACAATAGGAATGAAAACATTCACTTGGAGAATCAAAAGCTCATAGATCACAGCTTTCTGGATGCCAGAAGAACTAATTTCTTAGGATAATGATCTTTTTAACCAAAGTGTTCTGCAAACCACAACTACCAAAGGCATTATTTATGCTATATATAGATGTCTTCATAGAAAAGATCAGTTTCTCTGTATTAGTATCAGCAATATTCTATGCCATTAACTTATGTCCACAATATTGACATGACTGCCTTGCTTATCAGGCCTACAGTTAAACTTTTATATTCAAACTTTGGTGTGCTTTCTTCAACTTCCCCTTAGCATCTGTTTCCTTTCCATTGTTTCCTTAAATTCTTTTTTTGTATATTTCTTACCTTATTTACCAACTTCTCTGCCTTAGAAAGTGATTTTGCAATAGTTTATAAAGATACTTATGGATATATGCTACCCAATAGTAAAAATAATGTATAAAATAACAACAGTAAAAAATCCTAGGAACACCCTCAGTTGCAATTTGGGGTTTTGTCCAGACAGGGAAAGAATTTGATGCTTATTTTGTCCAGGACAGATTTCTCCTTGCCTTTGGCATCTGAGATAACAAATATGTTGTCTAGAATCTCTAAAACATTTAGCCTAATCATCTACCAAAAAACCCCCAAACACCTAAAAAACAACAAAAACCCCCAAACACCCCCATAAAACAAAAAACCCACAAAAAACAGATTTTAAAAAAACCCAAACCCCAGAATAAAAAACATTAAACCAGCCAAAGAAGAAAAAAAAGGTGAAAAATGTGAAGGAAAAATGTTTTACATTAATAAAGAGTATTTTCATCTCCATTTCAGGCATCTAACAAAGAATAAAGTAATTTGTATTTGCTCTGCTAACATATTCAAGGGGTTTTGAAAATATTCCTTTTAGTTTTAAAATACATCACAAAAATGGATATAGAAAAAAAAGCAGTTACGGAACTTTTCACTACATACAGTTCCTATAATTTCAAGTTTAAAAGTTGCTGAGAGGAAGACTGTAAAAAAAAAGTAAAATGATCAAGCGATGTGTCCTGTGTTAGATGGAAATAAAAGTATCTGTGTGTCTTATGCAGTCAGGACCAAAAGGACCAAAACTAAATGCATCTCAGATTTAATTGTTTCACTTTAAGGCATCTGATACATGAGGAAAAATAACTTATTCTTTACATTGCCTATCTGTGAGCATCTAGGAAGAAACAGAACAATAAATGCATGCCAAAATCCTAATCACAGAGTCTAAAAACCATAAAAGTAGGGTTCAGGGCACAGTCTGCAGGTAAAAAGTCTTTCTAAAAGGTGCTTCTATAAACTGTGAATGGTCTCTTTCAAAACAGTTCAGTATAAAAGACTAGAATTCCCTCAGGATATGAAAATCTAACAGGAGTTTGATATCTTATGTCTTTGGCCCAGATGTAAACAAGACAGTAACAAGTTGAAAATGTGGGGGATTTTATGTTACAGATACTTGTTTCAATTGCTGTAATCCCAATCTCTCTATAAATTTAGTTATTTTTGACTTACCATGTTTTAGAAGCATATTTTTAATTTACATTATTTTTGTCTCTTTCTTTCCTTTCTTTAATTTAAAACAAAACCCTCTGATTCTCTTTTCTGTCTACAAAATGAAAGCTTCTTCGGATGTTTTCCTTCAAGGTATAATGTTTTTTGGAATGGAAATTCACTGCATGCGACTGCTGAATTTAACTAGTAGAGCTTAGATGAGAGTGGTGTTTTGTCTAGTCTTGTAATTAATGAGAAAACTACTCAAGCTACTTCCTAATTAAGTAAAATGGTTACAAATTCCTAAACAATTTGTAGAGTTGATTCAGCAGCCCAAATACCACTACATTTCTGAACTTACTTAAGTTCAGGAGTGACCAACATGATTGGATCACATAAATTAAGAGAGTTTAAAACATTTCTGCTCCTCTCTCTCAATTTGCTATGGGATCCAATAGCACCAGCTAGCCTAAATCCTGCAATACACCCTTTTAGAACTCAACTCTGACCCTGGATTTTTAACCTTTGTGGTTTCACTCCTAATTATAAAACCAAATCTGTTCCGATGTTGATCTGAAAAAAACTCAGCGTCACCATCAATTACTCAAATGTTGTTAATTGTGCAAAAAAGTCAGAGTTTTGAAAGGGTTTAAGATGCATATGGATTTTTAATGTTGTCACTGGATCAACACACTTAGAAAATTACCTAATATATCTAGTTGTGTTCCACATTGAAACCTTATCTCCATTCAGAAATGCAGAGATTTTATTAAAAAAAATTTTTAAAGGGTGGGGGCGGGGGGGGCAGGGGGGGAAGAAACCACATAAAATAAATGACATGGAATTTACATACTTATAGAATGGAATGGTTATATTCCCCTAATAACTCTCAGCATGAAATTGCAATTCCTATCATTCCAGCATTCACCCAGTGAATGTGTTTTAAATACTTCACTTGCTCAATTCATTCTAATTATATGTATGTATATATACATGTACAGCTACTATATAAAATTCAGAACATGCTGAACCTTCTAGCTGGTGAACATTAGTAGGTGGTGAGCCACAAATATTCAAATAATTGGAGAGTCTTATAGAGATTCTCCTTATCTTCAAAAAAACCTAGGTTCTGCCTTTTTCCTGTTTATACATATTCTTTTTTCTCAACATGAACCACCCCTTTTAAAATCCTGCATTTCCAATTGATTCAGTTCCTTTCATGTGAAATACAAAAATTGCCTTCAGATAACAAGCAGCTACATAAACTATAAAACAAAAACTCAAAATACCATCAATTACATTCCTGGATGTTTCATTTAACCTGTCATGTTTAGTCAGGTTAGCTTTGAAGCCAATTTCCCATAGCTGTTAACTTTAGATTGGTTTCTGCTGCTTTCCTCTAAAGGGTATGACGCAACTGCTTTTAATAAGCTCAAGGTAATTTTGCCACTAGAACACCTCAGCAATTTCCCATGTACCACCCCCCCCCCCAGAACCATCATGCACATGTTGACCATCATTCCCAACTGGTCTGGTGATAATAACAAAGCTTCTCCCTCTACCATCTTTTTTCTTCTTTTGCTACCCCACCTTAGGCACCTACTATCGACATCCGCCCCCGATCAGCGACAATTCAAATGAACAATGCTACACACCTCCAAGAAAGGGATGAGGAGTATGGCTATGAGTGTCTCGATGGCAAGGACTGTGCCAGTTTTTTTTGCTGCTTTGAGGATTGTCGGACGGGGGCGTGGCGGCACGGCAGAATACACATCCGCATGCCAAAATGGACTCCTACGCCCGCATCTTCTTCCCAACTGCCTTCTGCTTGTTCAACCTGGTCTATTGGGTATCATATCTGTACCTTTAAAAGCAGTAGGAAATCAGTGATATCAGCCTTACTCACTGAATTTCTTAGAGAGATGGTTTCCTAAATCCACTTGAAGTATTTATGATGCGCTTTATAGTGATCTGAATTCTTTAGTGCCATAATCCCGTAAATATCAGTCATATCATTTGTCCTAAAATTGCCATCAGGTAATTGTGAATTACATGTCCATTCCACACGCCAAAATAATTTAAAAATAAAATCATGTCAATAGGTAATATACACCTGGAATAGAGAGAAACAAGGCAGACAGGACAAGGGGAGCAGAGCAACATCACTTAATAGTTGATACTGTGATTCCAAACAGGAGTGAGAGAGAAGAGAATTCCCAGGTAAAGTGCTGTACAGTTTGTTAACACTGGCTATAATTATGCTATAGCTTTATTCTCTGTGGGCTTTTCTTTTTGGAAGAGTCATCTCTCACTTTGAATAGGTATTATTAAGCTAGGAAAATTAACTTCTACTCCCACCAAGATGAAAACAGACCTTTCCCTTTGCCATCCCTTTAAGAGCACATGTACAATGCTGTAAATATTTCAATACCTTATAGTACATAAAGCCTAGTGCATGCATCTTTTGGGGGCCAAAATAAATGAAAAAAGGTACTATAAACTTATGTCTTTTATTTTGTGTCTCTGGATGTGCTATTGTAATTGAAATGTGGACAAACCTAATTTTCTTTTTTTCTTGAAAGATTGCCCCACTCCCTCATGCATGGAAGATCCAAGCAGACAGCACTGTCATGCAAGATATTAGAGAAGCCTTAAGGATTCAACTAAATAACATATAGACAAATCTGTTTGGCCAATATAATAGCTCATAAAGTGTAATGTATGTATCCTCTGCAGTTGTAGCCTTCATTTCCCATTGTTAATGTTGCTATATTTCAACTGAATCTCCAGTAATTATACAATGCAAGATCAGCTTCCAAATTTAATCCACGTGCTTCTATTGTTCTTTTCCCATGTGGAGCTCCACTTTTTTTCCTTACTGAAGTGTTTGTGGTGGTCTTTTATTCTTTAATTCAGTACAGGAAATAGCTTTTATTCTAGATGTTATTTTTACATAAGAGCTTCAAGTTAATTTTGAAACATTAGTCCTTCTATTGTATATACACACACAATTCTCTGCCCATTCTTGTCCTTGATCAGCAATAGTTGTTGTCAGTGCTGCTTTCACTCAGTGAGTACCTTTACTAAAACAAACCTTTTCCATGGCTAGCACAGAATTTATAGATAGCCTTGAAAACAAAAGGGAACAGAAGGTGTCTCGGCTACTAAACCACATGTATGCAGTTATGTATGTATTTAAATCCTTCAACCCACCTGGGTGAATCCTGAAAACCACTGGTTTTCAGAACCTGTATGATGCTCAATTATGCAACCTTAAGCACATGTAAATATGACTGATGGTTTGTTTTTTTTTTTTTTAATTTGTCAAAGATGCAAAATAACACCTCCAGAAAAGTGAGCTTGCAGCTTGAAAAGGAGACCTACAGCTTATCACTACAGAATTATTATTAATTGAAATGGAGGAAAAGGAAAGTTTTCCAACGTCTGTATAGTTTTGGAAATAAAAATGTACAAAAAAGGAATATCACTTGATCATCAATTGCTCCTAGTCCAATGTATTTGAAAACATTTTAATAAAGGAATTGCACACACCTGTGGACTTTTTCAATAAAATTACTGCACTCAACTCCAGTTTTTCTGTGATGAGTTTGTTAAAATCATGATTTAAGAACTAGACTGCTTGACTACTTGGATTCATCAGCTGACTAAATATAAGTGATTATAATCCTTATAACCCTCTGCATTGTCTCATTTTGTAGTCAAATGGCTCTCATATAACTTTAAAGAATGGAGACCAGCTCTTTTGAAGGCTACCTTATTCTAATTTAAAAGAAAAAAATAAAAATCACAAAACTGGAAGTACTCCAAAGAGAAATAACTTTTCTTTATCTCTTAGAGTCTCCACTATCTGAATGAGTGTCAATCACTTTTCATATAGGAAGGTGTTTTAACTGGTACCAGACTGATCTCTAATTTTTTTTCCCCAGTAGTCAATGATTTAAGGACATTCTTTTATTTTCTTGCAATTAATATGAGTGACTAATGCTATACATTTAAAATTTCAATTTTTCCCTACTTCCATATAGGTTTTACAGATAATCACTATGAAACAATCCAGCCCTTTACTGCCCTCAGTCCAAGTGCATTTTGGTTTACATACATAGAATTATTTTTTGTCATGATCTTTGGAATTAATGTGACCTAAGCACTTTACCCTAGTTCAGCCTAGCTCCCAGGTAAGCTGTGCCTAGGAAAACCAGCAGTACTGATGAATCAGATGCAATAATGAGGAACAAATGGTCCAATCCCTCACTTGTGCAAGTTTGGCTTCACCTTCCAGCAAGGGAGGAGTTAAGAATTGATATATCCCCACCTCAATAATGCAAACCACACAAACTGGAAAAGTGTGCCACATCTGCCCTAAGGAGGTGAATGAACTTTTCTCACCATGTATCATGACACAAAGTAAAGGAAATGAGACCCTAATCAGTGATTACCCAAAACCTCCCTCCTGCCGCACTTACTGAGGGGATTTGTCATTTCCTTCTGGGGAGAATGGAGGAAACTCAAAATGATTGTTCATGAAGAACCACATAATTCCCAGCAAGAAACTGGCATCAAAATGCAATCTAAGTGTTCCTCTAGTATGGATTATTTACCTATTCAGTACAGAAAAAAAACCTTTTTGTTGTAAAGCCAGATTGCCACCACAGTACACAAAACATTGGGTGTGATAAGTGTTATTATTCAGAAGAAAACTGCCCAGAAACCTATCTTTAGAGGCATGTTCATGTATGCATATCAGAGAAAACATTATGCTAATGTGCACATTATACATACGAACTCTCCCAGTTGTATTCCAGGGAACAAACTGACTCCTGATGCACCAGGCTTGCTGAGATGTTTCCAAGCTCATCACACTGCAAATAAATATTACTGCTCTGGGATGTGTCTGAGGGTGCTCAGAGTGATATTGGAAGTTTTATCAAGTATACTCTAGCGGCACAATTATTTACTTGCTATTTACATTCCAAGAGGATGTAATATCCTGACTGTGACAAGACACTGTTGTCTCAGGGATTATACCAAAGCAGGACACCTTCAAAGCATTTATAAATCTTTATACATTTATAACATTTACAAACCCAGACTGTAAATAAAGAGCTGGCATTCAGGGTGATCACATGACTCAACAATATTTCTCCTACTTTTTTATGTCAGCCAATCCCAAAAAACCACATTTTGCTAAGCAAGTAGGGAATTATTTTAGCCTCCTTTAGCAATAAAAAATGCTAAAGATATACACACTAAAAAGGGGAGAATAATCAAGGAGTCTTTTATGAAATGCACTCTACCTCATTTTCCCGTAGTGACATAAATCTATAACATGGCTGGACTGGCCCGATAACAATGTCTCTGTTTCAATGACACAGCTGTTCCAACAGCTACTGGAGATCCAAATATTTAGACCTCCTGCTACCTGTGCCCCCAAAGCCCTTCAGTATTAAAACATGTAGAAAAAGAAAAAAGCATACTTATAAAATAATTAGGCAAATGAATAATGTCAGTGTAATATCCTGACTGTGACAAGACACTGTTGTCTCAGGGATTATACCAAAGCAGGACACCTTCAAAGCATTTATAAATCTTTATACATTTATAACATTTACAAACCCAGACTGTAAATAAAGAGCTGGCATTCAGGGTGATCACATGACTCAACAATATTTCTCCTACTTTTTTATGTCAGCCAATCCCAAAAAACCACATTTTGCTAAGCAAGTAGGGAATTATTTTAGCCTCCTTTAGCATAAAAAATGCTAAAGATACACACACTAAAAAGGGGAGAATAATCAAGGAGTCTTTTATGAAATGCACTCTACCTCATTTTCCTGTAGTGACATAAATCTATATCATGGCTGGACTGGCCTGATAACAATGTCTCTGTTTCAATGACACAGCTGTTCCAACAGCTACTGGAGATCCAAATATTTAGACCTCCTGCTACCTGTGCCCCCAAAGCCCTTCAGTATTAAAACATGTAGAAAAAGAAAAAAGCATACTTATAAAATAATTAGGCAAATGAATAATGTCAGAGAAGGAACATTCTCTGTTAACAGCAGAAATTTTAGTGGATAGCATTGTTTTATACAGAACAAAAAGAGTTTGGATTATCTGCCTTACCACCAAATCTGGGTTTTGTAGGACCATGGTAGAGATGAGTTGAAAAAAAGGATTGCAAGACAATAAGCAAGGACTTTTCCAGGTTTGCTGAAGAGTTTATCATGCTTCAGACAAAAGGCAGGACAATGTGAAAAACAGAATTTTTAGGAGAATTTGGTAGTTAAGGAGAGAAACTGAGGCTTGGATATGACACAGAGGCTGAAGTCAATATTAAGATGACCTGCTCTATCCAGGCTGCAGCTGAAAAGTGAATTAGACAAACAAGCAAAAGAATTTGTACATTAATGGAATAAAGTGGGAGCCCAGAACAACAACCCAAGAAGGCAAATTAGGGAAAATTATCTACAGAAAATAATTTTCAAGGCTAAAATAATGAAGGTTGCAGTTCTCTGAACTTTTCATAGAGTACCTTTGGGATCCAGGCTTCCTCTACATGCATGAAGGAACACATTTAGTGTGGCCACAGAAGAAAGGTAATATTATTTGGATATTCTTAGCTACAAGATGAGGTCTTCATGAAAAATAAAGTCTGTTCATGGGCCTCTGCAACTGAGGGAGTGAAACCTGTTCTTTTAAACTAAGGGAGCATCCAGGGCAGAACACAGTAGTAAGAGTGAACAAAAGAAATAAAATATGAAGAATACATCTAAAGTCAACCTAATTACAGCCCAGGGGACAAAATAACATTTTAAAAAGCAAGTGTTGTCATTCAAACAAAATTTCAGTCACTTTGCTGAGAATTTAATTAAATCTTATGAAAAGCTTCACAGATAAATCGGTTTATTAAACCCATGAGAGATCTATTGTTCCATTTATAAAAATTAAGAGCCAGTGCACTTTCCTCTCCTTATTTAGAAGGATTCTGTAGATGAAAAGATTTAGACTTCCTACTTACACATTATTGTGGGGCTTTTTTTTGAAGACAAGATTTACAATGAAAAACATTCCTATTCAATATGTAAAAGAAAGCTGATGACCTTTAAAAGATCTTGAATAACAGACATGAACTAAAAGCTTGCTTACAAGTCAGCAAACACATCTGAATAATTCATTCCAGAATGTCAATTTACTTCACAAAATTATATTTAAAATGTTGTCTTTTTTGTGGGAAAAATACCCAAATCACAGAATGTTAGACTGGCTAAGATATTCTCATTTGGATTCACATAAAATTCATATTGATTATCAAAATGAGAAAAGGGAAAACAATAAATAAGGAAATATTAATGTAGCTTTAATTCAGCCAGTATGAAAAACATTATAGATATTGATCTTTCCACCAGAAACATGTTTTTTAATACTGGTATATTGAAACCTATATCTGATGAGATTTAATCTGCCATCACTCTCTTTAGAATTTTCAAGTATGCACTATAAGCCTAACTGTACATTCAATTATTTATGCCATGAGAAGCCTCACCCTAATGTACTCATAGAAAAAAAAAAAAAAAAAACCCAAACCCCCACAAAAACACCACCAACCTTCCCCAAAAAGGCTCCAAATCAAGACTTCTCATTTCATTCCTAAAATGAAACCCAAGCACAGAGACATCCACACAGCTAATATATTTACAAGATGTCTACAAAAATAGCAAAACAGGCTATGAATGTTTGAAATTCAGACAGACCTGCTAGAGAGGATTTAGCATAGCTGGATACTTTGCTGTATTAAAGAACAAAAACCACCATGTTTATTTACCATGCTTTTACTAAGATTAAAAAAAAAGTCTCCATGTTTGTATTGACAAAACAATGCATATCCATCAACCCTCAGAATTAATTTCAATGCTTCCCTTAGGACTAGAAGGAAAAGACTAGACAGAGTTTTAGCACTTCTACAATCTCACAAACCTATTCCAATTCAAAAGCTTTTCTGCTTCTCATTCTTGTTCTACCTCTACCACAGCTCCTTAATCTGCTGTCACAGTGAGATTTCTTATAGAAGAGAGCAGTTTCCTTGTGCTCTTTCCAATTCCTTTGCCCTCAGTTATATTCACCTGAATTTGATGGCTTCCTGCTGATTTAGCAGTGCTGCATCTTTCTGGCACAAAGGCTCCTATCCCAAAAATCACCACCCCACAGTTTCACCTAAATCGGTGATTCCATTTCAACCCTGAAAAATTATTGCAATTTGAAAACTATTACTTCTAAAGAAGCTATAAGTGGAATAATAAAGTTAATGGACTTGATATCAGGAAACAAAGAAGTGGTAAGACAGACCAATTGCTATCTTTAAGCTCACCTTTATGTTACTTGCTCTCAGGAGAGCTGATGTCAGCTCATGTTAAGGCCCATCCCTCTGTGCTGAATTCTCAGAGAGTGCCCAGACTGGCACCATCTGCAGACCCTGACAGCTTCCAGGTGTGGCATAAATATCACCCAAACCATACCCCCCCCACACAGGAGCTGTCCTGCTGCCCTCAAGCACCTGAGGATCCTGCCTACAGCTGCTGAAGGTGCAGTATTTCTGGAAAGCCAAGACAATGGCCATGCCAAAACAGACATCATTAATTCTTTCAAACCTAAGGTAACTCTTCCTTACATTTTTGGCTGGTTTCAGTAGCTTTGCCAGTTTCTTAGGGGTCTTCAGCAGTTCTGTTGGATAATTACACATGCTGGCAAATCTACCCTGGATGGCCCTTGGGAGATTCTCAGCATCAAAGAATCACAGATAGAGACTATGCAGGCATGACAGAAGTAAGTTTACTGTATGTTATGTTTGAATGAAGATAAAACATTTGTTCTTCAGTTCAAATATTTAGCATAGAGAAGAAATAAGTCTAAAAAATGAAAACACTCCACAAAATTAAGCTGCAGCAAAACCCACTTAAGAAACGGTCTTTGTTATAAAAGGATTTCTCCCCCATTTATTTCTACATATTGTTTTGCAAATATACCACAGCAAAAAAAAAAAAAAACCACAACCAAAATTTATGAAAACAAACTACAAATAATTTTAAGCCTATCTCTAATTGTGATTTGTTCAAGTAATTTGTTTACTTCTAAATTTACTGCAGAAACATCCAAAATCAGGCTTTGTTACAAAGGGGAATGAGCACCAGAGAATGTGACTTTGTTCTGCTCCCCTCCAGGTCCTACAGAGCATTTGTACAGATAGATCCAAAACACCTCATGGGTGGTGACCTGGAGAGAATGTCACATGGGAAACACATTAGCTCAAGCTACAAATCTATCTAAAATTTGTTAAATATAAAACAAAATTATGCTAAAAAATCACCTTGCAAACTCTCAGTACACTTGAAAGCATTTGTTTCAAACTTCTCTGTCATAACTGATGAGAACTTCCTATATTTCAAGAGTCATCTAATTTGTCTGTGCTTTAATAAAATAACATCTTTAGGCACTGGAAACCTTTTCTGTCCTTTGGAGCACTCACTTTCAAGAAGAGGTAGGGCAGTTCCTCCTTCCAGCTGTTGTCAACCTCATACCCAGCACTTGTGGGCAAAGAGCCAAATCTGAGTGCCAAGTACATCTGAAAGTAGGACTGCACAGAACCCAAAAAATGGATATTTTTTAACTGAAAACATGGCTTTCTTCCAAAACCCTCTAAAGAGCCTTCTCACCTGCCCATGCAGTAATTGGCTGTGCTACAGCCCCATGCAAGCTGGCAGGTCCCACCCACTGCCTGGGTTGTTACTTGAGCACTATTGGCACCTCCTCCCTTATCTCTTCCGATCCCAAACCAGTGCACTAACACAGGTCCTGAGCAGCATGAGACAGAACAGTGTGGAAAAGGCAATATGGTTTGAAAGGTTCAGCATCAATGATACACAGGAAAATTTATTACCTGTTCAGTGTTATTATTTTGTATTAGTTAAGCATAAAGTGATGTCTCTACATATAATTTTTAAGAACCATAAGTTTTTTTGTTCTCCCTACATCACTTCTGATTGTTTCTTTTAGCATTGGTATCAGCATTTTGGACCAAATATTGCCCAAGTGTAAATGATACATCTCTTCCATAATTGCATAATTTAGGGCAATTGAGAAGTGAACAAAACTACAGCATGCCCTTCTGGTAAAGCAGTGAAGTGGTTGGCTCTGTTCAAAATCTCTGGAAATCTGAAAATAATCTGATCCACTTTTTCTTATCCTCGATTGGCATTTTTTTCCTTTACAGGGAATTTAAAGATAAAACAGGTAATTTAAGAATAAAATCCATCCCAAATCTGAAATAAGATTTGCTATGGTAATAATTCCTAGGGGATAAGCTGAATACAAGCTCATTGCACGAACATGCATCTTAGTCTTGAGAGGATGTTTTTCCTACCTGTACAAAGGGGAAGAGACAATAATGCTGAGTTAATGCAAACACACGAGTTTTGATTATGTAAACAGACTGAAGTTCACATCCCATGTACATCTGAGATAATTGTAAAAATTCTTCAGGGGATTTTGCCAAATAAATGCTAAGTACCCTGTTATTGCTCCATCTACCTCCCCTCACACTCTCCTGGCATCCAGGCACAGAGGAAATGAGATCTCAATGCTCTTGAATTCGTACATGGTGGAAAGAAAAAATGTACAAGGGCAGAAGATGCTCTCTCAAATATGCCCTTGTTTTACCCTGTCATCCAAAAAAAACCCCATAGAACTGAAAATTAGTATTTGGGAGGAAGTTTTTGTTTTTTTTAAAGACTCTAAATTATTTTTTCAATAAAATTTTATAGTTAAAGAAAGAGACAAGTATTGGCAGCTTATTTTCTGTTCTCTATTTGTCTTTCAAAACATCTTAGAAAAATTCAGACCATAGTAATTTAGTAAATTAATGTTGGTAGACTAAAAACATCATGACCTTTCCTGTAAGAAGTACTACCAGATCCCTACATCATTCTGATTACTAATACAATTAAATAATTTTATCCTATCTGAATCATTTATCATAGTTCCAATAAATGGATTGACATTCTGATGTTGCCTAGAAAATGTATTCAATTAACATTTTGAAACAGAAAAGAAAAGCACTGCTTTCTCACATTTAGTAATAAAAATCTTACTAACCTAACTTGAAAAGTTCTGTTTAATTCATAGGTACCAGGCAAAAATATTAATCAGAATCTTAAAGTTATTCATGCCACAGTAGAACACAATGCACTTTATTCTAAACAGCAACAGTTTCTGAAGATGTTCTGCAATTATTGCGAGCTATGAGGAACATGATTTTCAAAGAGTCAAAATACAAAAGGAGTACTTAAGAATAAAATGAAAATAATTACATAGGAAATGAAAGTGAAAAGCAAGCAGTCAAAAGAACTATATCCCTGAAAATATGGTAAAATAACAGAAACCATAAATTAAAAACTCATTAGATACATTTTCAGAATTAACATTCTCAAAGTTTGTACTTTTCTTTTCCACTAATTTGGAATACATTATTATTTAAAAACTAGAACCATTGGAGAGTTATGTCACAACTAGCAATAAATATATCCCCACCTGTAAAGTGAAGTTACCATCTGCAATTAGTTCTGTAGATCTGCATTTTTACTTTATTTCCTCCTGTTCAGCCCAAGACACCAATTTTCTTTCAAAATCGTTCTTTGCAGTTTTTTTTCTAAGCTTAAATCTCATGTCACCTGTCCTTAGTATATTTAGACAATCAAAACATAAGGAGAGAAGTTCAATCACCAAAAAAAAAAAGTAACTTGGTAAATTACTTAGTCATTGATGGGAACTTCAGAATTAATATCTTCACTTTTCTCCAGGTCTTATACAGAGAAAAAGCTGCCATTTCATTGGTGTATGTTGCAAAACTGAGGGGAAATGGCCTTTAAACTGACATGAGACAGAGCTGCTTCCTGTGTCCAAGGCCATAATGAGCTTCAGTCCCAAACACCCTCCTTGTAAAAGGGAAGGAACCAAAGAGGGACCAAAGAAATCCCTGCTGGGATCTCCCACACAAGCTCACAACTGCAGAACAGGGTTCTAACCTGTGTAAGCAAAAACCACCCCCTAAAACTGCAGAACCACCTCTTGGGTGTACCTTGTCACATTTTATCAGGGATTTTGCTGACTCCACCCAAGTTGACAGAGATGTATAGATGGCGGCTGAGATCCACAGATTAGCAAAAAAAAAAAAAAAAAAAAAAAAAAAGATAAATGTAGGAGACAGATATAAGATTCTTCACAAGTCAACAAACATTTTTTCCTCAGGTTGTTGGACAGGTACATACAGAATTTTAAGAAGTCATCACTTCAGTGATACATCATCTCTTTGTAACACTTTTTTATATAAAGTTAAATATTAGGTTGCATAAAAAGTCAATAACATTCATTACTCTGTATCTCCCTCATACCTTTAACATGTCTGCTCTACCACTAAATGGTTAAAGTACCAGCTGGGGATACCATCTTCATAGGTAATCTTCAGTTTAACCACACTACATATTTTACAGTAAATACTGAAAACAAGTGAACCATTTCATGATATTCATAAACTTTACCCAAATATTCTTTGTGAAATATCATTCTGCCTGGAGAGTAGGTGAAGCGTTGCTTTGCATTTTCAATTTGTCTAGCAAAATGCACAAGCCCATTGAAGAGGGAAGCACTATGAAAGCCACCTCAACAGAAACAGCCTCCTTTGTCTCGGATTTTTTGTTTGGGTGGTTTTTGCAGGCTAGGGGAGGACTTATAAAATATACTGCATTACTCCTATTTTGAATCTAAAATGTCCCTTTACCTCAACAGAGCCTATAGCAAGCTATAGCCAAGATTCAAGCTCTTTCAGCTTATTTATTAACCTTATGAAATTAATCACCTTAGTCCCTGACCAGCAGCAGGCAAATATGATCTCACATGTCAGAACAGAACACTCATGGGCAGTGAAAATCCCAGGATTTAGTCTCTGTCCCCATACTGATTCCCTAATCATTGACTCATAATGTTACATAAAATTAAGATTTTCCAGTTTCAAGTAACCAGAATCCTCCTCTAGGTGATCACCCTTCAATTGTACCTCATATTAACTCATGCAGGCAATCTTGGAAGAAATTCCATTTGCTACCATAGAAACCAGGGATGTGGACTCTACACCCATCTCTTGAGTTTAATCCATTTAAGACCGAAATACATATTTGGAGGCAATGAGGACCAGAAAATGCATTTCTAAAAGCGCCCTTTGAAGAAGAATAAAAGGAGGAAATGAATGTAAATCCACTGGATGGTTTCTGCATTGTATAGGACAAAATGACAAAAGTCCCAGGGAGAGACTGCAGCAATCCTGGGCACCTGCACAGAACTTTCCACCTAGAGTGCTCTATAATCTCCATGATCTGCAAGCAAAACCAGGATAAACTGCCTCACACCGCCAAGTAATTATTCCTACCAAGAACTTTTCTGATGATACTGCTATTGGGAGAAGTGGCAAATGCAAGGGCCATTTATTCAAGCCTCTTCTCCATTCTTTCCATTTGATTTTCCATTTTTCCATTCTTTCAGTTGATTCTTTTCTTCCTTGATGTATTTTACAGACTCTGGGAAAAGAGATAAAACATTATCCTGTGACACAATTATCCTATCCTGTAAATATTAAAATTGTGAGTAAAGGACATCAGATAGCTCTCAAAGAGCCATTCAGGTTTCCTAATCTGCAATTAAAAACCAACTTCCTAGTTTCACTAATTGGAAAAAAACCCTGAATTTTGCTTACCAAACCATACAAATTCATTTCTTTTGTTGGTGTAGAAATCATTGCTTAATTAATACTGTAAGCCTGAAAGATTGAATATGATATGAGGGGTCACACAGCTGCCCAGTGTACAAAACTTAGTTTTAAGACCAAACAAGGCATGTTTCACCTCAGGTGAAAAGGAACCTGATTTCACGATGAGATGAACGGCATAAAAGATGAGATAAACTCACAACAACTAAATGGGAACATCAAAATACATTGTCTTTATGTCAGACAACATAAGTAAAAAGTATTATCTTCCAATAAGAGTTTTAAAATGTTGATATACATTTCAAACTCTGAAGTTGCCCTTGAAATATCCACTGCTGTCTGTGCAATGCCAAAAAGATGAATATTCATGTTTGCTTGTAGTGCAGAGTTAGCAATACACTGAAATATAAACATACCCCCAACACTGAAATTTGCTGAACGTTTGTACTATGCAAATTTCATATTGCTAATAGATGCATTGTTTGGTACACTGAATTTCTCTGATATTTGTTCCTTCTTCAACATCAGATGGGTGTATGGAGACACGCTGAACACACTGTTAGTCTGACTTCCCACAGGGATTAGGTACATGCACAACTGCATCCCTAAACTGGAGGCCTAAATTTCACATTACAGCAAAGTTTAGAGTTCCACTGCAAAAGGCAGCATTTTTGACACTATGACATCTAGATAGACAGAGAACTGCTATCCTTACAGAGAAAAGGGGAAAAAAAATATACAGGCAATGTGAATTCTAAACTGACACCCATACAAAGTTTATATCAAAAGATGTAAACTGAACTAGAATCCTTTGAGACCCAATCTATGCCTTAATCACAAATCTGTCCTTTCTGTGCCATAAAATGGAAAATCTCCCCACCTGCCTGTCAGCCAGTGACAGCATTATAAGAGGATTAAAGATGAAAGGTTTACAGAGTTTTTTAAACTGCAGATCTTAGAGATTCTTTGCTTTCTCTCTCATGAAGATTTTATATTTGTACTCACTTTGTATTTCAGTTCTCCTAATCTAAAATGAAAGTAATTGAGACTGAAATGTATGTTTTGCTCTTTATGCACTGAAAACACAGCAAAGCAAGCTGTCACTGAAAATACAACTGTGAACAACAACAAACTGCTCAGAGCAAAGAGAAGGTGAAAAGGATCCTGGCATAAGAAATAATTAAAAAGAGCAAAACCAGTACGCAACCAAGCAAGCAAAGCAGACTATTATGCAAACACAGAAGTGTTCAGTTTAATTAAAAACATGTGAAAAATCTCACTATCCCTCACAGCGGATCAGCAAATATTTTCTGCAAATACTCCTGAATAAATGAATTGTTTATAAAAAATTCTGCAGCCCTTGTAATCTTCCCTGGGACTACTTGTAGAATAAAGAATGACACAGTGCAAGTCCTACAGTTATTCACAATTATGTCAACTGGGCAAGTTCATTTGCCTTTTTTTAAAGATACACAGAGAGCTCTAACAAATTTTGCAGGAGGGGAAAGAGGGGTTCTATTGTGAATAAAAGTACATTAGGACTTCATTGTCTGAATGTGCAAATCTGGAGAGGAAATATCTTAATGGCAATGTGATACAGAGCCTTGCACCCCAACTGATGCACCCACAAACTGTGAGCATCTTCCATATCTTAGACCCCAGCAGAGCTCTGTCCCAGTGCATGGACACCCAAACATCGCTGCTGGCAGCAGTATCAGTCCTGCTGATGGTGCAGTGCAGCTCTGCATCCTCCCCAGGTCAGAACAGAACCAGAAGAGTGTCTCACAAACGCTGGAAAACACATCAGGTTATAATATATGTGCACCAGCCCAAATCCCTGACCTGTTTTCTTCTCAAAATCACTTTGAAACTTGGAAGATGCAGCAGAACACTGGCACTTGTGTGCTGTGGCCACACAATAAAAAAGGTGAGCTTTTGCAATCCAACATTTTCTGTCTACAGTGAATTTAATTGATTGGTTCCCAAGCTGTGGGTCTTGTAGGTTGTTTCTTCACTTCAAAACAAAACTCCCGGGGTGATGAGAGGTGGCAAGACTGACTGTTTTGATTCTGCTGCATCCCATGGCTATATTTACTTAATAAACCATAGCTGTTGCCTGAGATTTCTTGGAACGCTCCCTCGTGTTTCTTCCACAGAAATTGGGAAAACGTGTTTGGTGTCCACCTGCTTGGGGTGACAAACTCTTGTAACAAGGACAAAACCTTGTGAGCCATCTCTGTCTCAAATACCACTTCCTTTTTTAGGACTATAAAGGATAATTTTGAAAGTGACACTTCTAAAGACCCCAAGATCACATTAGTTTTGTTTTACATCATTCCCTCTCATTGCACTTCTGCAGCTCCCTGAAGCTTTGACATCACTTTCTAGGACCTCATTATCAATCCCCAAACTGTAATTCTTCCCTAGTCCTCCTACCCTAACAGCTGTTTGGAAATTTAAGAACAAAAGGTGTACAGCTGTGGGGACTCAAAGTTGTGAAACAAAATATTCCTCATTTTTAACATGTTCTTTAATTTTTAAAGAACAAGAACAACAAATAAACCCATTTTCTAAAAGCCAAGAGGCAATATTTTCCAACTTAAGTAATGAAGTAATTTGTCCAAATTCCAAAGATGAATTTTTTCCTTATGATTCAGGCTGAAATTGTGCAACTTATATTGATAGCCAAATATAACATATAGATCAGTATTGGCTCTGCCTCTGAACTATTTAGACTAGGTTCTTTTATGAAATGTGTAACTTTAGATCTCCAGTAAGTGTGACTATTAAACATTTTGTATACATATTTTATGTGTTCTGAAGCACTAAACATTAATAAAAAACCCTAAATCTAAAAGTACATTTCCATTTTCCTCTGAAGAAAAAATTTGTAATGTTTCATTTTAAAACTGTTGATGTTTTTAAAACTATTGTTATTTTTCTATTTTCTCTTTATTTTTAGTTTCCTTAAGACTGAAAAACAGGAGATAATTTTTTTTTCAAAAGAAAGAGAAGGATCTCAAATTTATTCATGAATTAATTTAGGAAAAGCATCTGATCTCACTTGTGGGCTTCCATTCTGCTCCTAGAGTCTCCTGATTATTAATTAATTGGGAAAAAATGAAATAACAGACTGATTTAAAGTGGAGAAGTTCAAGACATGGATCTACTGAGAATTCATAATTCATAGCTTGATAGTGGCAGCATTGACTTACACTAAGATCATAAGATTATTCAAGGATTACACTCATCAGTGGGGAAAAGTTTATCCTGGGAAAATCTGTTTTCTGGCTCTCTCTGCCAATTGCTTGTTCCCACTGCAAGGACTTTTCAGGTATTTATGAAACACCTGGTGGTCTGGGTAAACAAGTTTGATCTTCTGTGTCATATTATGAAATTAACATAAGAGTACAGTGTCATATTATGAAATTAAATAGAATTTAATACAAACCTATTAATATTTTTTTCGCCATTTTCAAGCCAAAAATTATATTTAGAAGAGTTTTAACCATGTACTCTCCTTGATTCATACTACAGACAGTGGTTTTGCTGACACAAAATGCCTCTGTAGTATTACCTCTGCCTGAACAAAGTTTTCTCATGCAGTGGGAATATTTCAAACTCAAAGGCTATTTTTCACTGGAAAATTGAAAAAAAAAAGGTCTAGCTGAATTGCAGAATCTGACTCCTGAATGTCTGAAAGATAATGCAGGGAGATACTTGGTAAGTGCTGCTGCAGGCAGCAGCTTCGTTGGAGTTCGCAATGAGACTAAATCAGCATCATCATGAGAAAAGGAAGGACTCCAAAGCATACAATATTTAATTAACATTTCACTCCAAATGGCTGATCTTCCACACCAGGGTTCATGTAAGCTGCTCCTATAGAAATTGGCATTGCCACCATCTGCTCAGTGGATGAACAGCAAACTTCACAGTTCTGACCTTTGGGGAGCAAGGAGTTCAGACACTTGCAGAAAAGTGGTTTTCAGAAAGCTTTACTCTGGCTGCAATCCAGGAAAACGGCCCTTTGTAATTAACTGTGTATGAATCCATTAGAGAGGAACTGAAAATCAGTTCCTCTCTAATGTTCCAGGCTGTCGGTGACCTGGAAAAGGCAGGAGAGCATTGACAGCTCTGCTGGTCCTGCCTGGACCTCACACTGCAAACCAGACCACAGCCAGAGAGGTCAGTCACTGCAGGGTTCTTCAGAGGCAAAACTGAAATTCTTTTCACAGCTAAAAGACCAAGACAGAAATGTTAAAGTTACCTAATTTTGTCTTCAATTTTTTCATAGCTTCTGAGCACCACAGCTTCTACTGCCTTCAGATTTAAAATTCAGGTCATTAGAAGTGATCAAAACCAGTTTTGGGCCAAGTGCCCAGTACCAGTTAGGTATTAAATATTACTGAAGCAGGACAAAAGAAAGGGAATTGCTGGAAAAATTTTGACTAATAAGCACTGCCAAACAAACCCAAAAGATCTCTGGAAAGTTGCCTAAAATACTTTTAAAATGTAATGGATATGGCTGAAAAATTATTGAAAGAATTGGGAATGATTTTGTGGGGAAAAAAAAAGAAGAAATAAGGATATTTAATAAAAAGAGTTTTTAAATGTCAGAAATTGGGATTCAAATTGAATTCCCTAAACTAAGTGCAATGCCCTTAAACATCACCACAAACAAAACAAAACACTACACACTGCTGACAAAAAAGGGCTTGTAGATCTAAATGGAAGCTAAAAAAAAATATACTGGACTAGCAAAGAGAATTCTCCTGTTTGCTTCTCCACAGTCAGAACAACTGCAAAAAACATAGCAAGTCAATTTTCTCACTTGTTTTTCAAATTCTCCAGAGCTAGCACAAACAAATGAAACAGATTTAAAACCAGGTCATGCGGAGCACGCAATTTCAAAAGCTTGACTCTGAGGAGGGAGGCATCTTTAGATGTCTTCCTCATTGCACTGCTACAGTTGGAGCACTTAAAATTCAAGCATTGCTCCTTATTTCTGCTTCCATAGACAAAAATGCTTGACATTACTCCAAAATTACTCTAAATTCAACTCAATCAAACATCTTTTTGTTAGTGATTATTTTACTAGAGCTACCTTGTCAAAAAGGAGAGTTTTCTGCTCCAGACCTCTTCCTACTTGTTTCCTTGCCCACTTATATCTGCTCTGAATTGTTTCCTAAGAAAACAAATAAGAAAAAACATGCCACTCTTCCAAATCCAACCCTTCATCCTTTATTACTTTTCCTGACTCATGAGAAGATTTTATTCTCTTGAAGGTGACAAAAAACACAACCCAATCTAATTCTCAAAAGGTATTTTTTAGAGAGTCATTCAAAGCAGAAATAAATGAAGTGGCAGCTGTGTAGGAGGAATGGTTGACAGAAAATACCTGAATGGTTGACTGAAACCCCTCTAAGTGAAGCATTCAGTAAAGTGATACCAGAATTCTAGGAAGAGGTGCTCATTCTCATTTTGTTCAACATTATCCTATGGCAAAGTCCTAAGGGACTTTCATTCCCTTCTATGTTTGCCAGGTTCTTGTTCCTCTGTGTGCCCAGACCTATTTTTCAAACCCCTCGTCAGGGATTTAGGTCCTTTGATGTGCCTGGCTTGTTTTCAGTCCAGACAACTCCTCAGAAAGGCATTTTCCCAAGCTGTTACACTTCATTACCTAAGAGAAGGCTCTGTGCCAGCTCTCACACGTCTCCCACCTCGAGCCAAGGTGACTGCAGCTGGTTCGGGGTATGGACAGAGTCAGCTGCCAGCTGCAGAGCAGCTGTGTTTGCCCTGAAATGCACACACTGACAACACACAGATCAGTAAGAAAGCCTAAGCATCTTTTTATTCCATTTTCTCATAAATATTGCCACCCATTTCATAGAAAGAGGGTGTTGGGGAATGCTATTTGTCTCTTTTCAAACCATCTACATCTCCATACAATATAGAACCTGCTCAATGGCAGCATTTGAAAACTTTGTTTGAACAAACTCATTTTCATAACCCTTTTTGTAAAATGATAGTTTGACATTGATACTTCTACTGACAGATACCAAGCCTCTGTTAAACTTCAATAGAAATATGCTTCTGTTCACAAACAGAAAAAGCATTTCATTGCTTACATTAACCACAAAGCAGAGCAAAAAAAGCAGAAATTGTTCCAGTGCCTTTCCTCTCATTCAGGCTGACCAAAACAAAGAAAACAATGGATAAATCAACATTAGAGTCACAAAAAAATTAAAGTTAGGGAAGAAGGTGTTCCTTTTTCTCCTGCCTCAAAGCAGGTTCAGACCTGCCTAGCTACATATTCCCACAAATTTTTTATCTAATTTTTCCTAAAGACTGGCAGCGCTGCAGCATCTGCATCCATTGGTGCAGAGCTGTTTTGAACTACATAGTCTGTTACTTTTTCCTCTTTTGATTCTCAGACTGCCTGTGGTTCCCTTTATCAATTGAAATGTTCAATCCTATCCCTTAGCAGACAATTCTGAATCCATGAATACCATTTGGAGTCATTATAACAAGTGTTTCATGTTCAAAATATGTATGAGGTGTTAATAAACTAAGTAATACAATGTATTTTTTTTTTAAATTTCTGATTAGGTGATTCGTATAAATAACCAATACTGCTTCAAGTGAGAGCATTCTCTCTGCTGCAAATTACATTTCAATTGCAAATGTATTTCTGTGGACTTTTGGCTTAGCCCTTTAATCTAAGAAGAACACAGTAAGTAAGTTTCTTACCTTGAATATTAGAGAAAAGCTAACAGAAAAAAAAGAAACAGCATGCAATAATTTAAAATATGAGAAAATATTTCTGGGCTTGTTTCTCTTTTAAGGTAAGTTTTCAGTTGTTCTTATTCAAGAATACAAAATGGTTAAAATCCAACAATTTGTTGCTTAATATTTATTTAGATTACTGACAGGTCTAGGGTGGCTTACTCAGTTCTTCCTTCCCACCCCTGCTCTGCTGCCTTCAGCTTATTGAAATAAAGCCAAGTTTTGCAGTCATTCTTCATCTCCAAATATTGCACTACAATGGAGGTTCCTAACCTGGGTATTGGAAGAATTTGAGGAAATTACTTCATGAGGGCCTAAATAAAAATATCTGTCTTTTCTATAAAACAATGTAATGAAATGAAATAAAACAAAATTAGGCATTTATAACATACAACACTGTCACTGGAATAAAACCAAGTAGAAAAAAAAAGGAAAAAAACCCACTAAAATATAGGAGCTTCTGGGAAAGTTGCTAACTTTTCTGCTAGTGTAATTCAGTTAAGAATATAATTTTTTTCCTAATTGAGATAATAACATCAGTATAATCCCTAATTCCAGATGGAATTGCATTATTATAACATGTAATATGATTTATTCCCCTTCTTCCTGTTATTCATAACTACTGGATCTTGTGCTTTTGCTGAAGTGAAAAAGCTTCTCACCAAAACAACTGACTTGTGTGTGTTTTCTTGCCTATGGATGCACAGATCTGATTTCTAGCTTAGCTTGCAGGAGCAGCATGGTGTCATTCCTAAATAATACAATTTTTAATTTATCCTATCTATATATGCCTGGAAGAGATTCCAGTCCCTCTCAGAACCCTCTTTAGGATGCAGTTTGGGGCTTTGGTTTTCTGTTTTTTTCCTCAGAAACCTATTTCCACTTGAGCTCCAGCTGTACAGCTGCCCACAGACCCAGTGCACATCATTGTGTCCGATTTATTCTCTTCATTGACTGCTTTCCTTACACTCTATAGTTTATGACTCTGCTCAAGTTTTGAAAAAGAGGAAGAAATGAGTCTTTGTGTATGCTTAGGAATAATCTTCAGTGCTGAGATATGAAAATTCTGGGCTTGGCCACTGTTACTGATACCCATTATGATAATAAAACAGGAAACTTCTTCCTCACCAATTATTTACTCTGAGGTGAAGTTGCTAAGTTTCTAATTCCCTTTGTACGCAGGAGGGTCCTGGTAGAGCAGCATTAGCATAAACCTTACAAGACCATAAAATTATCAAATAATATTTTATAACAACAATAAAATATCTGGCATGCCTAGATATTATTATCTTCATAAAATGCATGTTCTCTGGAACTGTTTTGCAGTTAAACAGATTCATTCTGGTATTAAGGACTTACAGGAAAAACTGCCCTAAATAATGTCTGCAGGATCCAAAACACAACAAACCTTGAGTTACAAAATATGAAATGCAAAAATTAAGATACAAAAATATTTTTCTGTAACTTTTTCTGACATTTTGATCAGATCACACCATAATACTCTGGTGTTTTCATGTACTGTCCCCTATTGAATAAAAATTCAGATAGAAAACTTATAATGGATTAGTGCTTCTTATATATAAGTAGATTTTGTCCAAATCTACTTAATATTATGCATTCACTTCACATGAAGACTCCTGGGATATTCTTTGTATGTGTGTTTACTTCTGAGCTGCCTTGCAATGATCTAGCCCATGTAACTCAAGCTCCATTACTCAAAATCCTGTAATTTTTTGTGTCATTTGGGGATACTAGAAAAGTATTTATTTAATTTTATTTTTATTATTGTAGTCTATGAAATTTTATCCTTCCTAAGTACCATCACTTCTAGTTCCTTATTTCTACCTGCATTTCATCCTCTCTGCTTTACTGAAGGGTGGAAAAAAATTTTTGCTGAATACTGGGAAAAAGCACAGTTCTTTCAAAAAAAGAAATTTGTAATTATTTCTGCTTTAACAGCTAGTAGAGATGGAACTCTAGTTGTTCAAATATTCTTCTGCTTTTTTCCTTTTTTTTCCTCTCAACTTCAGTTCTGAGCTGCAGTTTTTATCACATGACAAATCAAGGTTCCTGATCCATAATCAGAACAGCAACTCAGACTAATTGTGAATAGAAGCAGATTTTTCATATTGCTAACTAGGAATAAACAAACAAATGTTCTGTCTCACAAAGAAATATTGTGCTTGGAAAACAGATCAGTAAAATTCAAATTACAATTGCCTTGCAGTTTATGGATCATAAGCCTTAAATACTGCATTTTTTTGAACCTATGTGGTACCAATCTTCCATAATAAGAAAATAAGCAAGAAAAAGTCATGTGAGTTAAGAGATGTCTTCCCTATATTGGCCTGGATCCAATCTTTATTTTTTTTAAACCCTGTTAAAATATTAATATTGTTAAAACTGGCATGTAGCTCCAACCTTTCCAATTTTCATTATTCTCTGTAAATTTCCACACAGTTTGCAGATAGGCAGATAAAGAAATCTGCTTTCTTGTGAATAAAAACATAAGACTAAACACCAAAATCTCCTCAATCTTTGAGATAACAGACAACCTCCCTCTGAAAGGAATTTTTTACAAACAAGTATTGTTCTACTGCTCAGTCCTTGGAGCTGTCTTTGGCCATTTTAAGAGCAGAGCCAGAAAATGAGCCAGACATGAGCTAAGTCTCATGAGGCACCTGCACCCTGCTGGTTCTGGGTGATGACTTGGTTCTTTGCACTAGTAGTGTAAGGGTGTTTCTGAACTGCTGGGCTATAGCATCCTTTGTGAAGATATATAATCTGTTTAGATTTATGCTGCTTATTCAGCGTGATTTATTCAAGATATTGATCTGTATAACTAGCTGAATATCTGGAGTCTTTTTCTAAATGAAAGTAACCTATTTCCATTGTTTATAAAAGCAATATCAAGTACAGAAGTCCTTGCTTGCTTTTCTTTAGATGATGCATAATAGGAAACAGCTCTGTTGCCATCCCAGCACCATAACTGAGGCACAATTAGACACTGAGCAATTACTAGATCCAGCAGAATGACACATGATGTGATATTTTAGTATCTCCCTTACTTGTCCTGTTTGTAAAAAATATTGGAGAAATTAGAGGAGGACCATCACTTTTTCTGTATGACCTCTATTAAACTTCATTATCTTTCAATCATAAAAAAAAAATCTGTCTAAATTCATCCTCTTCTATGTTCCAAATGGAAAAAGAAGGTCACTATGTTCCATGCTCACCAGACTGCTAGGTTACACCTGAGAAGTTTGGATTCTGTTTTCAGGTGTCTAATTTAAGTACAGTGGGACTCCCTGGAAGTCCAAGCAGATTTGGCTGCCAAAAGCTGCAGCATGACGTGCCTGTTGCCGGACTGAATGTCATCATAGCTCCTCTGGTCACTGCCAGCAGAAGGACACAGAAAAGCTCTCAGAATTCCAAGGAAAACCTGCACAGCACAGCTCCCTGCATAATTGTTACAGCTTAACCCCAGCCAGCGGCCAAGGACCACACAGCCACTCCTTCATCCTCTCCCAGTGGGACAGGGGGGACAACTGGGAGAGTAAAAGTGAAAAACTCAGTGCGTGAAGAGAGAAAAAGTCCTGATGCTTTGCAAGAACTGCTCAGCAGGATCTAAAAGATCTCTGTGCTAGCAACACTGTTTTCAGCACAAACCCAAAACAGTTAAAATTTATTCCATCCCAGCCAAAGCCAGTACAACAATCCACACTCTTTCTGATCCATAAGGGGCAGTAGTGCCAGAAAACAATTTCAGCAGACCAAGTAATTCGCCAAAAGAAGCAGAGTACCCTACACTTCCTTAGCTGCTTTCTGAGGGTGCATAACAAAGCCACTGTGAAGATAAGTAGATAATGTCTGGACATGCCAGATTAATTTTATGGGGTTGGAAAATATCTCATGGTTTAACAATATGCAAATCAGTTGCCATTATCAGATCCCAGCGATGCCCTGAGTTAGAATATCTGGGCGCTTCTTGCTTATAGAAACAGCCTCTTGCAGGTTCTTTTAGAAGCATATGCAAATTCATATTTTGATCAATCAGTCAGATAAGTCATTTGATGTTGGTTTTCTTTAACTGAACTGCTTAGGGCAGCTGAACTAGAGGCTGTGGCTGCCTGGGAGGAACCTGGCTGCCAACAAGGCCATCAATTGCAAACACATTATAAAACTCTCAAACAAATCAATGCATGTTTTGCCCTCCTGATCTTCCTGCTGTCTGTAAAAAGAATAACAACTTAATCCGTACTCAGACTGATGAGGAAAGAAATTCTAGAAACTTCAATACCGATCTTGTAATAGCTTTTCACCTCTATTAACAACACTAAAATAACTTAAGAGGTAATGTGCACTAACACTTGTGAGAACATCTGCACACTACCATTTATAATCCATGTGGAAGTCACAGGAATCTAGATAAGCACAATAAACTTCAAATGAGAAAGAAACTATTATACCATTTGTTGACCTTCACAGCCATAAATCCAGCTTGGTCAGGACCATACCTATTTTGCAATATATCTGTCACATGAAAACTCTGCTGTGCAGTTAGCAGCCATTTATGTTCTAGATTATCACTTCTGTAAAGAATATTTAGAATTTTATTTTAGAAAAATATAAGATAATTATATTTTTAAGATAAAAATACAGTTCCTCCTTTTTTTAATAGTAAGGATTTGTCTATTCATGTTTATAATTAACTCCCCAACAGAACTGCTCTCACTGCCAGATCAAATCTACCTTTTCTTTCTCAGCTGCCTTATAGAGTGGTGAAGTTTATTTTTGACATCAAAAGCTTTAAGGCTTTATTATTCTTTTAATCTTTGAAGAAACAAAATATCCACTCTCTTCTCTAGAACTTTACATGAACACAACTTCAAATATTCTGTTTATGTCATTTTTCATTTAGCTTCTACACCCATCATTCTTTCCCCTGTGATGGTATGCAGATGGAATGGAGTTGATCTAAATCTATGTCTCGTGTAGTGTCCATCGACATCACAAACTGGAAATTAACCTTACTGTAAGTCTCACTTCTAAGACTCACCTGTGTTATAAGCAGGTTAAACTTGAACACTTCACCATTGAATTAAAATTAAAACCAATTCACACCTGAGAAATAAAATGAATCCTCTGTTTTGAAATGTGTAAATATTCCTAGGCATACCTTATACTACCACACAAGAAAACTACTCAAAAACTTATTTTAACTTATTTCTTTAAAAGTCTTTCACTAAATCTGGGGGCCAGTGCTACAGTCAGCACATTCTGATTTGATTGCAGGGCCAAGTTCTCATTTTCTCAGTAATGGAACTGAACTTTGTCACTATAAAAATCTCACTCTGGAGCATACAGTTTGTCTGCTTAATGGAATATTCCTTGTAGTAAGTTTGTGTCCAAGATGATTATTAAGAGGAAATGTTTTATAAAAGTGTTGAAGGCTTCCTGCCCACTGTATTTCATCTTGAATTCAAAAAAATCACTTGTTTAAAACTGATAGATGCTTTAGAATATTTCATCAATGCTGCATATCAGCATATGACTATTTAGTGAGTCAGTAGACATTGAAGCTTGTGTTCCTCCTTATTTGCAAGCAGACTTCATCCTATTCTCTGTCAAGGACTTCCAGATTAAAAAAAAAAAATCTGTCCACAAAAAAACTATAGAAAGCATATAAATAAAAATACAGTCAATCTCTTAATTGGGAATACAATTTCACACAGATGTCATGTTGGCATCTGTATACTATTCATTAATTTATAAGTTCAAATTCATCCTGTTCTGGGCTGCCCTTTATGTCAAGTGTCTTACTTCCCCACACGTAACAAGCAACCCTAATTGTTACAGACCAGGAAACAAAATTTGACAGGACATGGTGTAGTCTTCCTCAAATCAAACAACTGAGTTTTTGGTAATACTGCAAATGTAAATTGCCAGTTAATCATACTACACAGTATTCCTTTAAAAACAGAAAAAAATAAAAGCATAAAACATTACAAAGAGAAAATTGCCAACTGTGGGCTTGGAGAGGCTTTCTAAAATACCTTTTACAGTGATGAAATTAAATATGCTGGTTCATCAGTTATGCTCTGCTGTTCAGCATCATCTAAGGATGATCTTAACATACTTCTGGGTTCATATCACATTATTGATTACTCAACCAATGCATCCAGTAATGCCAATACCAGCTTGATCAGACCCCACATACAAATGGACACTTAGATCCCAACAGAAATTTTCTCCAACCATTAAGAATGCACAGTGTGTTTTTCATGCCCACCTGAACTGTGGTTTTGGGGGGTTTTCTAATAATTAATAATGAAAAACAAAACAAAAATAAAATTCCACAGGCAAAAACTTTTAGCAATCAAGACAGGAATAAAAAGAAATTAAAAATAAATTGTAAAAAAAGGTCATAAACACATGCTAGGAATTACCTGAAAGGAAAGCTAATTCTGTGGATATACTGGAAGCCAGGAAAAGCAACTTAAATTCTGGGCACCTAATTTCTTTTCATACAGATATTCAGTATTGGCAGATATGAGTATGTGTGGTTCAGGTGCACCTGATGCCATGCACATTGAGAGTCAGTGAATGCCCTGAGTCACTGCATCATAAAACAGCTGAAATATTTGCAAATAACTCAGGCCTTAAAAACAAATAAAGATTGTAACTTGTGGACATCTTCAAAAGATAAAATCCAATTGGTCTTCACAAATCAAATAATAATTTTTAAAAATCCTAATTCCTAAAGATACTTTCCTGCATAAACTAACAAAGTTTTCAATGTGTTATTGGCTCTTTGAAGAGCCTCCACTAAAATAAACACACAACAGTAAAGTTAAGCCACCAGTCCTCCAGCTGAAAATCTGAATTTCTTGGGGAGCAAGGACAGACAAAGGAGTCAAAAGGTCTTATTGCAAATTTGTTCAGTAGAGGGGAATTGTCACAGAATATCAGAGTGTTTCCTTGAAAAACAAACTGTAGGCTCCTGCACAAAGGACTATGTATTCACAAAGCCTTAAGTCAATTTTCTCAAAGTTGTGTAACAAACTGTACAAAAAGGTCATAAATTGCGAACATAGTGAGATTATTAATATCCTGAATTAAACACTTAGTTGAAAAGGTCAAGGTTAGAGTGAAAGAAGAGGAACAAATATGTAATGAAGTTTTGCCTCACAGGAAAGAAATTATGGCTTAGAAATAGCAGGTGTCCCTCCTCTCTTCATTCTTGGGATTCTTCAGAAGTAACCAAGACATCAAAAGGACACATTTTTCAATAAGACAATGAGAAATTAAGTCAATACTGATCCAAGGCTGTTACAGTACATCTCAAGAGTACAAACTGAGCTGCCTGTGATTTAACTTTGCAATCCACCCTACAGTATTTCTAAAGTGAAAAATGCAGATCATGGTTATTTGTTAAAAGAGTATGTTGAAATGCTCCAGGAAGGAAAGAATTTGGGACAATTATTAAAGTCCTTTTTCATGAGCTCAAAGACAAGGGCATACCATGAACTACTTTGTAATATCTTACTGTACAATGTGCATTGAATTATAGGTCAGAAAGTATTTAAATTTGCCTCTTTAAAGGCATTATCAAGGGGCTAAATTTTTTTTCTTTATGAAAGACTAAGATGTTTTCAAATATATATAATTGAAATACTATTACTTAAGACAGTGAATCACAGGGTACAACGAATCTCCGACCAGCAGGTGCTGATATGTGATCTCAGATTGCCATTTCCACACACACTACTTTCAGGACCTGATGTTTTTTTCAGTGAAAACCACCCATCTACAGACACTGAGCTATATTTGCCAGTACAGAAGGCAGAAACCAGCCAGAGGTAAAAACAACAGCAGTAACAGCAGAGGAAACAAATACTGGAAGAAGCGCCAGTCATTGTTAGAGCAAAGTAAAGACAGTTATAGTCCTCCCAGCCAGTGCTCAATGTGAGTCCCTTCCCAAAGGCACAGGTATCCCAGCCTCAGTCAAACACCTTTCCTGACAGACTCATTGCAGAGTCAAGAATCTGCCCTCATGCTTTTGAATTTGAACAGTTTAATAAAACCCCCAGGATCTGCACAGTCATTACTCTATGCATGATCCTACTTTTGTGGGCAATGTTTTAGTTCCTCTCTCTGAGGCATCACAAAGGTGTCTTCCCTTCAGGATGCAAAAAAGTTTCTACCTATATTTGAGTCTACAAAGCAACGTTCCAGTGCTCCCTCTGACCCTCTCCTCGTTTTCATTCTGCAGCTCTTTATTGGCTCTTTGAAGAGCCCACTAAATAAAAACACACAACAGTAAAGTTAAGCCACCAGTCCTCCAGCTGAAAATCTGAATTTCTTGGGGAGCAAGGACAGACAAAGGAGTCAAAAGGTCTTATTGCAAATTTGTTCAGTAGAGGGGAATTGTCACAGAATATCAGAGTGTTTCCTTGAAAAACAAACTGTAGGCTCCTGCACAAAGGACTATGTATTCACAAAGCCTTAAGTCAATTTTCTCAAAGTTGTGTAACAAACTGTACAAAAAGGTCATAAATTGCGAACATAGTGAGATTATTAATATCCTGAATTAAACACTTAGTTGAAAAGGTCAAGGTTAGAGTGAAAGAAGAGGAACAAATATGTAATGAAGTTTTGCCTCACAGGAAAGAAATTATGGCTTAGAAATAGCAGGTGTCCCTCCTCTCTTCATTCTTGGGATTCTTCAGAAGTAACCAAGACATCAAAAGGACACATTTTTCAATAAGACAATGAGAAATTAAGTCAATACTGATCCAAGGCTGTTACAGTACATCTCAAGAGTACAAACTGAGCTGCCTGTGATTTAACTTTGCAATCCACCCTACAGTATTTCTAAAGTGAAAAATGCAGATCATGGTTATTTGTTAAAAGAGTATGTTGAAATGCTCCAGGAAGGAAAGAATTTGGGACAATTATTAAAGTCCTTTTTCATGAGCTCAAAGACAAGGGCATACCATGAACTACTTTGTAATATCTTACTGTACAATGTGCATTGAATAATAGGTCAGAAAGTATTTAAATTTGCCTCTTTAAAGGCATTATCAAGGGGCTAAATTTTTTTTCTTTATGAAAGACTAAGATGTTTTCAAATATATATAATTGAAATACTATTACTTAAGACAGTGAATCACAGGGTACAACGAATCTCTGACCAGCAGGTGCTGATATGTGATCTCAGATTGCCACTTCCACACACACTACTTTCAGGACCTGATGTTTTTTTCAGTGAAAACCACCCATCTACAGACACTGAGCTGTATTTGCCAGTACAGAAGGCAGAAACCAGCCAGAGGTAAAAACAACAGCAGTAACAGCAGAGGAAACAAATACTGGAAGAAGCGCCAGTCATTGTTAGAGCAAAGTAAAGACAGTTATAGTCCTCCCAGCCAGTGTTCAATGTGAGTCCCTTCCCAAAGGCACAGGTATCCCAGCCTCAGTCAAACACCTTTCCTGACAGAGTCATTGCAGAGTCAAGAATCTGCCCTCATGCTTTTGAATTTGAACAGTTTAATAAAACCCCCAGGATCTGCACAGTCATTACTCTATGCATGATCCTACTTTTGTGGGCAATGTTTTAGTTCCTCTCTCTGAGGCATCACAAAGGTGTCTTCCCTTCAGGATGCAAAAAAGTTTCTACCTATATTTGAGTCTACAAAGCAACGTTCCAGTGCTCCCTCTGACCCTCTCCTCGTTTTCATTCTGCAGCTCTTTTCCTCAGCACTTGCTACAAACTTAGGACATACTCAGCATATCAATTGCTGGGCTCAAAACCTAGGGAAGAGCACACCAATACAGGTTGCATTAGAGATTTCGTGGACTGTTAGGATAAAAAAATGGTTGTTTCTGGTGGCCTAAAATTAAATCTGAATAACTGGCAACGGTTTTTCTGGAAAAAGACAATATGTAACACACCTTGCACATTCACAAGGGGCTTTGAAATATTACCTTTTCTTCTAGACATTGCACCTGGTTTTGAGCTGGCATGAAGAGAGGCTAAAAGTTCAGCCTTCTCATACGTGTAGAGTTTCAGAAAGGAGCCACATATATTAACACATTCTTTAAAAGCACATTCATTGTATTAAAAAAAAAAAATATTTTGGCTGGAAAAAAGTTTAAGTTCAAATAAAGTAAACCCCTTATATGAAAAAACCCAGAAAATTAATATGGGAAACAGTAGTGACACGAAAAGCTGTAATAGGCATAATTTTTTTAGTAAGGAAGGTCAAATGAGCATGTACACAGACAGTTACTTTTTCGTACACCATTTAACAGTTATTTTCTTGCAGAGTTCAAAAGAAAAATTAAGCCACTTAGATGTAATGGTAAATCCTCAAATTTGACAGATTCTTGTCAGACCAAATCATATACTGAAGCTTTTATATACTTCATTATTAAAGATTTCCCGCATTATTCTCTCCTATCTTGCCTCCTGCAAGCCTGAAATAATCTTTCAAGAACACTCCTGTTCCAAGAACTCTACCTGCAGCTCTTCCCAGGGCTCTGCACAGCTGAGGCTTTTTGATCACAGCCTGCTCAGAGACAGCTGAAGGAACAGGAGCTAGATTGTGAATGGTTACAGATCAGGAGCAGCGCATTGCTCCTTGTTCCTCCTGCAGCTGCCAGCAGAATCCCACTGCTCCTGGTGCCACGTGGGCACCTGCTGGCAGCAGCCACCCCCCCAGCTGTGGGGAGAACCTCTGGGCCTGGCTCTGTCCTGCAGCAGCAGGACATGGACAATAGCTGGATGCTGTTTGGGCAGGTGACCCTGCTGGAAAACTCAGGTTCATTCTCCACAGAAAACCAACTTCCCCCTCTGGCAGCCTGCCACTGCCAGTAGCCTCTGCCCTTGTCCAGCCTTGCCTTAAATCCTACACTGGAGGCTAAGCTATAGGTGCACATTTTGAGAGGCCACAATCCAGTCTGCAAAGGACTGTGTGTTCTACCTGCATTGATTAAAGCTGGAAGAACCATGTGATCACATTTTGTGTGTTCACTGGAATCTTTATTAGATTTCTCATTCCCAATAAATGAGACAACACAAAGTGACTCTCTACCTTCATGGCAGCATGATTTAATTTATTGTCTAGTTGTTTTTTTTTTAGAAATAGGCCACCATTCTATGGCTATGAGACCTACACTTTTCCTAAATTTGTAGCAGCTTTTGAAAGAAAGATTTTCTGTGAAAGGAGCTAAATGGACTGGATTTTTTCCCCCCAATTATTTTCAGTAAATTCCTGCTGTTCCAACATTAAATAAAATTCTGTATTAATGAATTCTGTCTGTAGGTGGCCAATTGCATTTGGTACCACATTCAAAAATTCACAAGCAAACATGTCTCTCCTTTAACCTCTCACCATCTTTTTCTCCTCTAATCAACATATAAGTGACAGCAGCTTTATAATGCAACAATCTAGAGCAGGGACTGTTTCTCACACTGCTGAAGTTACCACAGCCTTTTCCTTATGCCAAACATTAAACACAGACTTATTTTTTCCCCCTTCACTCTCTGAGAAGAGTAGAAATCTCATATTCTGCTAACTCCTCTGGAAGAGCGAATGCAGGATTTTGGAAGGCTCTCCAACTCTAAGCAGTAACACTGAACCAGAACAGCTGAAGAGCTTGCAGTATATCTGTCTCTTGGCAGCAATCATTTATTCCAGCTGAATGCTAACAGCAATCATTTACTCTAACTGACTGCTAACAATCCTTTTTTGAGTCACAGTGCTGTTATCCTGCTACCTATTGCCTGCAGCAAAGTCAATACAGTGTTTCTAAACATAATAATAATAGCGATAAACCTTTCTTTTTTAAAGAATGACATGCTGCAAGCTAGTTTAAATTTGGACATCGTGAGAGGTCAGGGAATTTAGTGTGTGAAGGGCCATGTACTGCCACTCACATGGGTCTGAGCCTGAGCCAACAGCCCTGAGTGCAGCTCAGTGGCCTCTGCCCCTGGCAAACCCAGGCCTTTACTGCATCACTGGCTGATGGATTCAGTTGGCTTCTGACCTGATCATGCCAGTGCCTTTTGCTGCCTCCTCTGGCTTTTTAGGAAGGTCTGCTCTCAAGGAGAAGACTGCTGTAAGCTGCATCGAGCTCTGGTGTCTTGTTGGTTGAAACTGAGACCCCTGGAAGTTTTCATGGACAGGGCTTGGAGCAACCTGTTCCAGTGGAAGGAGTCCCAGCCCATGGCAGGGGATTCAGAACTAGGTGATCCTAAAGGTCCCTTGCAACCCAAATAATTCTAATCTCAAAGCTTCAGTGTATGCCAACTATACCAACTCAAAATTTGATTATTTGTTAATTTCTTTTACATTTTTTCTTTTTCCATTCTTTCCCAAAAAATCTTTAGATAGAAACTTGATATTAACTTCCTTTAAGCAATAAGTTGATCAGGACAAACACAGGAAATTCCCTTGAGTAACCATCTCAGAGAATATTATCAGTTTAAATTATGTACTTCATTACCCATTTTTAGTCTCAGGTACTTCTGAAAATTCATGAAATGAATATACTACCAAAATATTTCTTAGTCACCATCACTACCCAGTAGAATACAAATTAGAGCTGCAACTGCAGAAACAGTCAAACAAACCAGTGAAGAAGCAGAGAAATATTTTCATATGAGTAAAGAAGAATTTTATATAAACGGTTAAGCAGCAGTTTACCCATGTCCAGTTGTGTCATGGCTGCTGTAGGGCAGGTACAATACATATAACAAGACCCCCTATATATTCTGATGCGTTATCAGTGAGCCTTAACTGACTCATTAATTTATGAGGTGCAAAAGGAGTTTTCTGCCAGAAAGGAAGTCATTGCATTCTGCTCTGCCCCTGCCCAAAGCTCAAGCAAAATTTAGCTCATGTGGGCTGTACCAGTTAATCTATTTCTGCTATTGCCAGCTAAAAAAACCTCATTCAAATTCTGGACCACCTGAAAGAGAAATACATTTGTTCTTATGTCTTTCAGAAATACAGTATGTTCTACACAGGGTGGTGCATAGCTCATTGCTCTGCTGCCCATCCATGAACGTTGATATTTGTCAGCATTCCAGGCAGGCAGCCAGCCATGCCTGGTTCAGGGCTGTTCAGAGAAGATTTGCAATAACATTAAGCAAATAAATGCAGCACTTCATCGAACATTAATGATTGCCATAACCAATAGAAAGCAATTAGCACACAGAACAAAGCAATGGGCTTAAAATGCCCAGAGAGAGAAACTCAACAGGTTTCCTTTGCAAACTAAATGTGCTTTGAAGATATATCTTAAAATGGTTGATAAAGCAAGAGGTTTGACAGGGGGCCAAGTTAAGGCAACCTTTTTTCAAGTTGTCTGGCTGTGAGCCAGGTAGGAAGAAGCCTGCTTCATGGATGAGTGCCCACATGCAGGGGTTTTAGTCAATGGTTAATAACAGGAATATGACTTTCATAGTCATGGGTTAATGTAAATTGAGGCATCTATTCTGATCTATAAAAAATAATTTCATTTTCCCTTCCTTCTTGCTAGTTAAAGAATTTGTTAAGCTATAGCTTATCAAAATCAGTTTAAAATTACTTTCCTGAGAGGGGAAGAAAAGAGGATCAGTGAGAAAAGAGGATGAGTTAGGAAAAAAAAAGAACTGTACCAGGTAACTGCAAACAACGATCAGTGTTACTATTAGCAAGCACAATTTTAATTGTAACTGGGGAGGAAACACCCAAACCCCAAAGGTTGCACAGCTGGCCCTTTTATTTCATGATAAATTTCTCACTGTTCCTCATTTCCCAATGGTTAATAGACACATTTTGTCATTAATCACTACAAGAAAACCCAATGCCTTTCAATGGTTAGAGTGTTTATATCAGAAAGAGAGGCTGGAATTTCTGTGACAAGAGGTTTTGACACAGTTTTTTCACTCCCTGCTGTGTTCAGGTTGCAGGAAGGATTTCTACACAACTTGCTTTTAAAGCAGCCAAAAGGAAAGCACCCTTGTTATTAAATTCAAGTATCATGTTTAATTCTCCTGTTTTATTTTCTTCAGGCAGAAGTTGTGCAAAGCTGAAAACCAGAAAACTGGAAGAAACTAAATTTCAGAGTTTAGACTTTAGTTAAAAGACAGGGAGAAAGCCACAGGAAGATCTCAAGAGAAGGTGGTGGCTGTCCTCTATGTCTAAGAAGTTTATTGTCAGGAATTCCTTGGCATACAGTTGTGTAGTAACTTTATGAAATCAGGCACCATCCTTTATGATCATTATTATAAATTGTTAAAAAACCATGAGTCATTTCCTCATCGGTATTCATTTGTTAAGCACAGTTTTACTTCATTATATCTGGTAACTAAGGATCTAAATAGTAAAAGGGTGACAAGGAGATGGTGAGGAGACAAACTAGGTCCTGTCCTCTAAATTTGCATATCACCAGGCTGACAGGCTACATTTCATTTACAGTTCTTTTTTTAGGTTCTTATGTTTATTTATCACAAGGTTAATTCAGCACGTATTCAAATTAATAAGCATAATTTTGTCAAGGTCAGTAGGTTTCAGACTGCAGCCTAAATGCTCAACCTCTTGTCATTGTTTTCCCCTATTAAAATCAGAGCTTAAATAGAAGCTCAGTGTATCAGACATTTGAGTCATAACCAACTTCATTCCCCTCCAGGGTGGATCCCTCACTTTTCCTATTGGCTAGCTCTGACTCATTCTGTACTTTTGTCATTCCTATTTTTCTATCCCCTTAAAAACATCACCTTAATGTGAATATTGTTTAGGTGGAGGTTTTTGACACCAAGAATAGCCACACGAAGCTACACAGTCCACTTTTATGTGGACCTTTTGTCTCTTGCTGTAATTTATTGTACTTGCTTTTATGGTTTAAATATAGGCCACTGAGTACTCTGAGCTTCTTCCTACAGCTCACTTGAATACTGACATCTAACTCACCAACTGCTCTAGTCACTAACACAATAAAGGTTTTGGCTAACATAGACAAAATTTGGTCCATTTTTAAATGCTGCCCTGGAAAGGGAAGGGAAACTCTGAGAAAAAAACAGTCCTTTCTTCAAAAATAATCTATTTTCCCACCTTAATACAAAGAGTTAGTTTGAATGTGCCTCATAAGATAACAGGCAGTAACCTACCCTGAGGGTACGGTACCATGCAGGCAGGAGAGCTCACCTTCTTTGTGCAAAGCAGTACAAACTGATAAGGAACTTTTAACCATCATCCCCCCAAGAAATCCCAATGAAGTAATGAAAAAATATCCTTTTAACTGGTTCCAAGCAACAATCATTGCTGTAGCTTTCATGAAAAACATTGCTCTCAGAAACTTTTTGGAGAAAATTATAATCTACAGTTTGTAAAATTTACCCTCCATTTTATATAGATGCAACTTCTCTTCACCATTCCAATGATTTTTCTGGTTCTACTCACAGGTCCCCCTGGAACTAATAAATGTTACCTCCCAAAGCTGAATCTTAATCTGACTCCAGCTATTCTGAGTGAGAGACACAACATCCCGAATTTTAATAGATTGTTACTCAAATTTACATACACAAAACATCACAAGGTGTGATGGAAATCTCTTATCTTGGCAAAGTCTCAGGCCTCTGGCACTAATTTTTTTTTCCACCCACATATTTTAGTCCATGAAATGTACTTTGGGTCAAAACTTTTTAATGAGATATGTTGAATGGATTTTTTTTTCTTGGCATCTTCCCAGATCTCCATCATCTGGTTTATTTCAAAGAAATTAACGGAGCATTTGTCTGTGACCTCTCTGAGGTTTCTTGAGAAGTAGAGAGATATCAAAAAACAGGGAGGTCTCAGTGGTGATATTTAGCTGCCACTTTATGACTGCCTGTCTCTGCTCCTGTTCAAAACTGAAAACTTCCATTTTTGCTCATGAATTGTTTGTTCCCTCCTGTTTGGGGCCCACACATCACACAGGCAGAGACAGGGGGCAGCTGTCTAGATATTATTCAGGCAGTACAAAGCTAAGTGTGGAACCCATAGCAGTGTATAAAATACACTACTACTATAAAATACAGCTACTTATTACTTGTTCTTGAAATAGGTAAAGCTAGAAGGCACATGCCAACAGTGCTACAATGCATCACTGTTATCAAACACCATCAAGTGCTCAGACTTTTCTGTGGGCTGCCCTGTAAGCACTGGCATGAAAAATTCTGGGCTTCTATCATTTCTGTCTTCTGAGGAGCTGTCTGAACTGGAATGTACTGGTGATGCAGTGGGAGTGCTCTCTTGGATCACACATCAGAAAGTCCACACATACTGAAAATAATCCCAGCCACAGGAGTGTGACCACTGCTCATGTCAAGGTTTATCAGACAGCATTCCTCATGCTTCACTATTTTTCCTAACATATGTATTCACAAAAAAAAAAATTCAGGTGGGAATTAGTTGGTTGCTTCAAAACATCTTTGATACAGATGACGTGGATATACATGATATAAAGCATTACTTGCTTCAGAAGCAAGAGTGGAAAAAAGGATCATAGACCATGAGCTGCTGACAAAGCCCCCATGGACTCTTGGTGCTGCCCTCACTCTAAAAGATTTACTCTATCAACCACTGCTAAATTTATCACCCTTTAAATTGATCACTTCTTTGCCTCTAAAAGAGCTGACAAACTTCATTTTTGATCAGGGCAATACCTAAAGCTCAATTTTGGATCTTAGCAGTGCATATCTTATAGGATATTTTCCCAGTCATACAACTAAGTTTCCCAGAATTAATTTTATGTAAATTGTGATAGACATCACCTTGAATCTCATTAGAAAAGCACTGAATTATTTCTTTAAAAAGCAATAATTAAAAATTTATAGCTTTATAAGTAATTAATTGCAATTACAGCTTAGGATCAAAGACTCCACAAGCAGAAGTCTTAGAAGTCACACAATATACTAATTTTCATAAGATGATATTGCCACTTATAGTGTGCAAGCTCGATGACAGCTGCCATCACTCCAATCCTGCCTACACAGATATGAAAAGGAAGTGCTAGAAATTATGTTTTCTAACTTAAAGTTTCTCCACCCTCCAGATATTCATATTTATCTCTGAAATCTGTCATTTTTCTGAAAGGTCTTGCAATTGATTCTGCTCCTGCCATCTCTATCACAACAAGACAGATTCCAGAGGACAAATCTTTAATAGTTATCTAGGGATCATTTTCATTGTTTATTTTACAGTCCAGGTATATTTTCATTTACAGCTGACCAGCTATATTGAAAAAAAGGTTGCAGAAAAGAAGTGCTAGTGCCTTTCTTCCTGTGCAGTGTCAGCAAAATACAGCAAGGCCAATTCTTTATAGTGTAACTAAAGATCTTCTAATGACACAGACTTCCTATCCACAACCTCAGTTCCACAAAAAATACATGGTTTTTAGCATTTCTAATTAAAGGAAAAAATAAAAAATATGGACTATTTTCATCAGCAATAAAAACACTCGCTAAAACATTGCAAAGCCTCAAACTTCTCATTTTCAGGTGATGAGCAATCTCCAAAAATAAAATTTGTACATTTGTAAATAAGACCGAAAATTATGTTACCCAAACTAGAAGCACACAAATGTGGCCGTAAGATCATAGAAAGCACTGTTTAAATGTTTGGCTCAATTCTTTCAGGTTCAATTATTTCAACAAATTTATTAAAAGCTAAAGATTTTTCTCTACAGGGGCTAGACTTCATTTTACAGAAATCATTGAAGCCCCATTTAAAAGTAAAGGCTATTAGGAGAATTGCCCTGTATTGGATTTGGTATTTAAAAATATTTCACTTTCACATCCCAATGATGTATAATTTTTGTTGATGTAGTGGAAGAGAGACCACAAAGCTAGATATGAGTAAGCTTTTCCTTCTTGCTCTTTGATTAGTATTTCCTGGTTCAAGCTCCATTACTTTAGTAAAATCCCACATTATTGTAAAAGCAGCGTCAAACTATATACAATAGCAACTAGACTTGAAATCTCTTCTTACTCTATCATTATTTGCCCTATAAAAATAATGGCGCAGTGCATACAGTCTAAGATATTTACATAAAACAGACTTTTCAAAGTTTCTCCTCATAAATAGAATGAAATTGCTTAGGAATTAAGCTTAACTTTCCCAATCTCCAGAAGAATTTCAATACATCAATAACCAAATGCAAACAATTTAAGTATATATGATCATGAAAACTTTACATATATAGACATTGAAACTTTACAAAGAGAAGCCTGAATAAACAAATTTAATTTATCTGCATCAAGTGCTTTTCCTTGAATATAAATTTGGTCTTTATAAGAAACCTGTCATTTCCTATTGGCATGAATGGTACCTTGTTTTTGAATTTAATTTTTGAAATATGCTTCCTAATTATTCTTTCATCCACAAGATGATTTAGTTACATCTTAATAGCAGATAATTTTGCACTGGAGTTTGATGCACCTCATAACTTGTATTTATTGCTTGGATTGTCTCTGAGAAGGTGACACTTTGAAGTTCGCAATTAGTGCAGTATATTGTACAGACTTGTGAGCTACTGAATTCTTCTTGGTACTCTGCACTCTCTGTGACATCTGATTTCCCTTGCAGCCCTTGCCTGTTACCCCTCACAGACTGTCTGTTAGTCCATCAGCCTTTTCCATGCTTTTATTCCTGCTTCCATGACCTCTGCTGGTATTTCCCTCATATTGCAGCACACTTAGCTGGATCCAGTGGCATCCCACAGGACACAGCAAACACATATTAGTCTTCTGTTATGAAGTTCTTGTTAAAGGCTCCCCACACCACACAACATCCATTCAAATTTCCATTCATCAAGCAACAAAACTGATGGCAGCTCTTTATTCTTGGGGATGGTTCTGTATTAGCTGTTCCCCATCTAATTATTAGGACATTTTAATCATGTAAGATACACATATAATTAACAACAAACCCTTCCATCCACAGCATCCTTGCTCTTCTTACACTGGCATAAATATTCAGACTTTGGCTTCCTAGCAAGTTTCTGAGGATGTAGTGATTATGTTCTGATTTCTCACTTGGTACCCCTCAGATTCACTTAGCAAACACTAAAGTGTCTCATTCAGCCCTGAGCACTGCCACAGTGGGGAGTGGATAATCCTCGATGGTGCTTCACCAGTGGTGAAGCAAACCACTGATAAAAAAAGACCAATAAAAGATAAAAGAAAGACCTCAGAGAAAGAACAGAACAGACAGACACACCGCATCACCTTGAAGAAGAGCCAAAAAATTAAAGATTCAGGTTCTAAGACCTTGCCAGAAAATAAAATAAGAAAAAGAAAACATTGTGTGATTTCTGGTTTTCAGAAGGACTGAGAAAACCTTATATCTCTTTATATTGTCTATATGCCAGATCAATCATCTTTTTACATATTCTTAAACAGTGCTACTTATGCAAGAAGTCTTTTTCTATGTAACTGACAAGAAAAGCAACTGAGGGTGTACAAGGAGTTGAATGGTACACTAGAAAAGAAAAGGAATGGCCAGGAAGGGACAAGGGAGAAGAAATTCACTGCAGAATGGTAAGATAAAATCACAACACCAGGGATACACACAGGCACAATCTTCCCCAAGATCAATTGAGATGGCCTAACTCTATCTTTTAAAGCGCAAGTAATTCTTGCAAAGCATTTATGAAAATTAAATGCTAGTCACAGAGTTCAAATATATTTTTCTGTTGCTTATTTAAATTTATAAAATCTACTGGTATAAAAACACCTAGTATATCAAAAGCTTTTCAATAAGATTTGAGGAATACTGAATAAGATTTCAGGAACATGAGGTTCTGTTCTGTTATGAATGTTCTTTAAATGAGCCACTTCCTTTCTTGTACTTTGTCCCTGTTTCAAACCTGCTCTTGTGATTTCCAGTTGCTTGGTTTTTAAATAAATTGCAAGAATTGTGGGAACTGCATCTTCCATGGGGCTGCACCTCATCCCAAATCACAGTAAAATTTTCTAGGAGAACTAAAATTCTGACTTCTAAGAAAATAAAGAAAAATTATTGCAAGGCTACCAATTAGTTCAATGCACAATCTGTAATTATTCATCCACATGCCTTATGGATCTCCTAAAAACTCACTTCATGCAGACAGTCTCTAAAATAGAATGAGAGTGGTATTGCCTTTCATTATTTAAACTCCATCTTGGTGCTAGATCTGCCTTGGCACTGGGTGACTCTCCTATCTCAACCTGGATGACCCCTCAATCTCTTAGATTTGGCAGTATTTGAGGTGATATAACATAATAATCAGCAGTTTGAGAATCAAGTATACCAGGTTAAAAGGAAGATACTAACAATCATTTAATAGAGCAAGAAAAACACAACCTCATTTGAACCAATGGTTTAAATACTCTAAGAGGAGTACATAGAGAATAAGCATATTTTAGTGCTTAGGTTACAGAGACAACTTCCTTTCTTAAAATAATTGATAGAAACACATGGAACAACTGCTGTAGGACACAAAGGCTTTGGCATGTGTGCCTCCAGTTAGCAGAAATTTAAAAAGATGTCTGACTTACCGCGTAACAAGATAACATCAGAAGTCACACAAATAGAAGCAACCTAACAATAACCACAGTAAAAATATAAACATTTTAAGTGTTCAGAAAGGCTGCTTGAAAACAAATCAAAGTTGCTATTCTTGGATTCTGCCTTAAATTAGTCTTTTCTCTTCCTTTAACTCCAACTGCAGAATTTTCTGCTCTGTTCTGCCACGTACACACACATACACATCTGCTGTGTGTCTGCTAACATATGGTGTTGCACTAATTAATTGCTAGAAATCAGCCAGGCTCCTATTGCTCATATCAAAGTGAGTACCCTCCAGAATATTTCACAATAATGATCATTTCACAGATTCATTGCAGTAACCAGTATTTGGTCAGAAAGCAGATTTCCATGAAAGAAATTATTAATCATGTCATCATTTAAACCTGGGTCTGTTGTTTTAATATTGCAGGTTCAGGTTACATAAAAGGAAAATATCAGAATAAGTGCATGTCAATAAATACCTGGGCATGCCAAAAAATATCTCAAGTAGTTTGGGAATCTGGCCCTGCTGATGAAGGCAGAAGAGTGGAAAGCATGGGCATAATTCAAGTCCAATAAACTTTTAACACAACATTTTAAAAGGGATATGGTTTAGTGCTTATGTTCTATTTTTTTCCTAGTAAAGAAGCTATTGAAATGCTTATTTTTATCTCTGGCCACAAAAGCTATTTCTGCATTCTTTTAGGTATTGTGCAATGTCATGTGGCTCTCCCAGGTCTCAGTGTGAAGTAGATTTGGTGGTGACATTAACTCCCTTCAGCTTTGGTCATCTTCTGCTGGTGGGTCCATCTACTGAGAAGCAGCTCCAGAGCTGCTGGCCCAGTGACATAGCTGGGAGCTCATGTGACAGAGCACACATCTCGTCCCAGCCCAGTGTGAAGTTTCAGTACTGGAGGCAGCATGGCCCCCTTCCACTGTCTTATCCATGGGTTTTCCAAATCAAAGTAGGATATAACACTAACAGCCTGAAACCTTCGAGAGGGGCAGAAAGCACTTGTGGACTCCACTCCATGGAATTAAAAGTATAAGTTCTAGTTCCTAATATATTTTTTTGAAAACATCTCATCTATGACTCCTGCTTATGTGTTTATGTATTCATGGCATATGAGGAGAATTTAGCTTCCTTTGAATTGACCTAAGAAAGGGTCCCTGCACATGCCCTGGGATCTGCATGCAGCCAACTACTTCATTGTATTCAGATTTGTTTCAACATGGGGCACCAAATAAAACCACAGCTTTATCCAGATTTAATTTACCTTGCTCTTAAGATTTTGCAGCTCTGTCTAATGTGTAGAAGGACTCATATCACAGAGACCTGTGTGAGACTGAGTGGGCAGCACAGGATGAATCATTCTGTATGCAAACATTTCAAACCATTGACAAAGTAGCCACTGACAAAGGAACAGAAAAACAGATAGGGGTTTTCAGAAGTAAATAAAGAAATACGTGGTACTACAATCTGTCAAGCCATTACTTGATCTAATACCACGGACTGGTAAGAAATAAATGAAATTACTCAGAAGCATTTAAAAGAAAAACACAGTTTTAATCAGAAAAGGAAAAAAAACCCTCAATATGAAAGATTCTTTCTGGCCACATAATGCATCTATTCCTTGGCCACAAAGTGTGGTATCCCAGACCTGAAGGGCAAGAAATAGTCAGGACCACAGTAATGACATGTTACAGAACTGTGAGAGTATGTGTTGGTGTAACCCAGCCCAGAAACAACTTCTGCAGATATGATCATGACATTACATAAAGCAATTATCTACAGATGATGTAGATACTGCATGAAACTTGCTACTCTCAGGGTAAAAACAGAAAGACCTTCCAAGATGAGAATTAATACCAAGATTAAGCCTCTGAACCTGTGTTTATAAAAGGAAACAATATTCTTTTAACAAGAAAAAACTATTTATTCTACTGTCTGCTCTGCAATGTCTCACTGACATGGTTATAGGATACAGTTAAATTATAAAAAAAAGATTTGGCAGCATCTTTTAATAGAAAATATTTTTAATTGTGCAAAACAGATTTTGCGTCTGTATTTTGTTATGACAAATTCTAGCTAAATATAAACTTTACCACTTACAATTGAAGGTTTTATTAATAGAAGTATTAACATGACTTTAATCATAGCACCAACATTATAATTATGAATATTTTATGACTAAACAGTTTTCAGAGGAATGAATTGATAACTAAAACTATTAATAAGGGAAAGCAGTGAATTACAGACAAGTAGGAGAACTGCCTTTAGAATCAGAACAGAATTACTGAACATAATTGATAAGACACAATAGTCTTAAAGAAGCTTTGAGATTTGTATTGTTTTTCTTTTAAATGATGCAAATCCCTTGGCAGCTAAGTAATGGAATACAGAGATAAGAAGTGTGACACAAAGAACTGTCACCATAGGGCTTATGAATTGAATGGAGGTGCTGCTCAGACTGCAGGAAGGTGAGCTTGTGCTTTTCCAAAGATTGCATTTCCTTTGAGTCTAACTGAATCTAAGACAGTACCTTTGGGAGCTTGAAGAGAAACAATAAAAAAGAGAAACACCAGTCTATGAACTAAGGCCTGTTCACTGCAGTGAAACATGGAGTGATTACGTAAGGAATAAAAAATGCCCACAATCAGAAGACCAAGTTCAGTCAAATCAGCAAGAGCCAGTGGACTGCAGTTCTGTCCACACCTGCTGCTTAAAGCCAAAGCCTTGGTGTTGTACAGTTCAAAGCAAGCTCCTTTTGTAAAACCCTTTTAGGTTAGTCCGTGATCCTCATTTATCTTCATATTTTCACATTGGTGTCCAGAATAGCCTGGTTGTTTCTTAGTCTGAGTTGGGGGATTAACACTTACATATATCTTACCAAAATCTGCAAATTGCTCAATATTTAATATGATTCATTAATGTTACAGGACTAAATGTGAATTCAAACCTACCAGTTTTAGAAAGAAACTTCTTACACAGTGTGTCTAAAGCCTGTTTCCCATGATTTCAAGGCAGCCATCTCTAGAAAAAGCCTGTTTGATTTAGAAAACCTAATGTTTGTTCCTAATTCCTAGCTCCATCTATAGCCATCCTATGAAAACCTCTATCTAAAATCCTTTCCAATGTCTGACAAAGAGCACTACCCTAGTATGGAATGGGCAGCTAATCTGATGTATATGAGAGCCAAACCTGGACCTTCATCAGAGGCTTCAACTACTGGTTTTCCCAGGCAATGTCCCTTCATTACTCTGAATGCCCTTTTCTAAACACCACCAATAATATTCCACCACCAACTCCTACTTAATAATTAATTTCCTCTCCCTCTTTGCCCTCAGTCCCTCTGAATGAAGCAAGACAATGAAGCCTGCAAGGTAACAGGAAACAATATATCAAGCAGATTCAATAAGAAATACGCTTATTCTTCATCCTCTCTCTGCCCAGCTGTCATTTATCTCACATTCCCATGTTGTACTTTTCATGCACTGTACAGAAGACACTTGTTTTTAAAAGAGCTTACTGCTATTTGCTCACTGACAGTATATAATCAACATCTGCTGTAGGACTCAAAGCAGCCCTGCAGAAATTAGTGCATTTCTATTTATATGTGTGGGCTCTATCGATCAGAGCTGCATTTTGCTACTTGTATTTGCTCTTCTCATTCTCACTGTCTTGTCTTAGTAAATGGAAAAAAACATTACAAGTACCTTATCTATTGTAAAAAGAATTGAACCAAGAGTCTTGGAAGTGGGACCTGCAATATATTTGCCATTCCATTAAAAAAATAGTTTCTCATCAAGAAAAAAGATGCAACATTTATCTGTAACAAAAAAATGTAGCAAATGGTGCCACAAGGTCTCACACCTGCCTAAGCTGAGTTTTTCAGTATATGACCTAACCCCAAAGCAGTGTAAAATGGATTTAACATATCTAAATATGTCTGGGGTTGGAATTAATTTTTTGTTGGCTTTTTTATCTTTTTAATATTTTTAATTAGGAATTTTACATTTTTAGTAGCAGAATGTGATAATCATAATATAGATAATATAGAACTAGATCCAAATATACACACAGTTGTAACTTTTTTTCACAAAAACAGACCTCTGCAAAATAGGTTGAGACAGAAGAAAGGATATTGCCATTGAACAAAAAATTATTACAAAGTCTTTTCAGAATTAGGCCACTTTTAAGTGAACTGTGTGTGTTATTCCAAGACAGCAATATTTTTTTAAATTTAAACTGCTGTCAACTTATCTCAGTAAGTATAAATTAAGGAAGACAAGCTGGCATAGGGTGAGAACTTAATCATATTTTTTAGCTACTGTCAATTGCCAATAAAAACTCATAGCTGAAGTCAAACTTTTAAAAGTTAAGCTTACAGCTGCTATGTCAAGGAAGTGACCTGAATATGCCATCATGATCTTCCCTCATCCCAGGAGACCAATAAATGTTATGCTGAAACAAGGAAGTAGACTTTTTTCGCACAGTAGTTCCCCATAATTAACTTCAGTGGACCCAGGGACACCGAAGGCTTGAACTAAGCTTTCAAAAGTGCCATCACAGCAGCAGTGGGGGTCAAAAGTTCTTGGCCAGAAGCTCTGCCTGAAGACTACAGCAGAGCCAAAGGAAAATGTGTCTGTGAATGATCTTTCTAAAGTTGCTTTAAGAGACTTTCACCAATCTACAGAAAGACCTTCAATACAGTCAAAGTGCTGTTTGGAATCATGAGTTTATCCATGGCCACAGTCATGTTTCTGGTTCCAGTAATTAGTCATTCTGTGCAATTCATACTGTTCTGTTAATGGGGTTGAGTTTGAAGAGAACTAAACATAGCACATTAGCATTTTATATGAGGTAAATCTGAGGGGATGAAAAGGTCAAGTTTGCTGAAAGGAAAGCAAACAGACTGGAGGACCTGGCTCTCAGCATTTGTTTTTAATATGACTCTCCTAATGAAAGAAAATTTTTACAGGTAGCTCCTGTGCTTGCATATGTAGGAACAATAATTTATGAAGATTTGCCAGAGGCATATAGGACTGCCTAAACAGTTTTTTTGTTCCCCAGAAGAAGGGAGTTTAATCACAATGTGTCCCTCAGTTTAGCAAGAGACAGCAAGAACATCACCTACCTATATATTACCTTCTTTCTCACATTCACAGCCTAGGGGAAGTATTCCACCAGCATCCTTATGCTTTCTGATCTCAGAAGCTGTGATTCTAACCTCCCTGTAGCTGCAAATATTCCTTCCCCACCTGACCCATGCCACCATATTAAGTTCAGTGTTGCAGCCGGCCTCTCACTAGGGGTAGAAATGAGCCAAGACACAGACTCTCAATATAACAATGGGAGAAGGGCCCTGGTTTATTCTTCTTTACAGCTTACCCATCCTGACTCATACTACAAGAGCTCCTATTTTGGCTTCTCTGACAGATTGACTACTGGCTATTTCCTACTGGAATATGACTGCAAGTGTTTTCTTGCTGCCTTTGAGCACAGGCTTTTACCCAACTCAACAATGACAGCAGGCTCTAACTCTATCAGACCCAGACTGACTTCACAGCAGATCTTCTGCAGCAGCAACTCTCTTCTTTGTGTCTCTCTGGATCAGTCCTCCTTCCTCAGGACTCCTCTTCCTCCTCAAGGTCCTCTTCCTCCAGCTCCTCCTTCTCAAGTTCCCTCTGACCAGCCAACCCACTCCTTTTCTTATTCTTTATTAGTCACAGCTGCAACCCATTAAGGGCAAGGCTGTTTTTCTTCTTTGGTAATTAGTACAGTTGTGGCTTATGAGAGCTGAGGTCACTTGTAATCCCTTCTTCTACACCTACAGTTGAGCGCAAATCTAGCTATGCTACTGACAGTCCCAGTTATGTCAATATTTTTATCATAATGATATGAGATTCCTTAACGCAGGGCTTTGTCTTTAAGTATCCCTTTCTGTCAATCATCAGAACCTGGAGGCAAAGTTTGTAATTCAACAGAAATTAATTGTTTGGTAAATCCAACTCTGAGAAAGGAAAAAAAGGAAAGCAAGGAGAATTTTCTCCCACCATGCTGCATATTCTGGGCAACAGGACATTGAATAAACCCCTTTAAATCTGTCATTTGGAGATGAACTAGAATGCTAGGAATCTTAAATGTTTGGGGAACTGATTGCATAAACTAATATAAAATTTAAGTTGAATTCAACTTAAGTTTCATTTCATCTGTTTTCAGTCATAGACTCAGAAAATATTATCCCAAACTATCCACAAACTCAAGGTCAAATTTCTTGAGAGCCAGAGCAAAGCAATAAAACTAATCATGTCTCTTCCAGGTGACAGCCTGCCAAAGCTTATTTATTCATATGATCTTAGTATCTAATGGATTTATGAGCATCAAAGTTGTCTGAGCACCAAGGCATCAGAATAGGGCCAGAAGGAAGAGTTGAAGTAACACAGGAGCTCTGAGCGCCACTTGATGGGGAAGTGTGGGTCTGAAGAGCAAGGGCCCAGCAGCCGTGCAGGGATCATTCTCCAGGGACACCGCGTTGTGTGCAGGTGTGGGAACTCCACTGAAGTTAATGTGACCACTGAGTAGGATCAGAGATATGCAGAACAAGGGTGTTCCTCTGATTGTCAGCCTGTAGACCCAGGATTAAACTACTATGCAGCAAGTGTTAATCTTGGTATCATTTTTGTGTGTCCAGCTGTATTTTAATGGTGTGTCCTTGTGTGCAAACCTATTGCACACAAATGTGGAGCCTTTCACCTGGCTGGGCCCAGGCACACCAAAACCTCAGCAGCCAACCTGGCACCAGGTACAGTCTGACAAACTCGGCTCTACCAGAGTGAGAAGGAAGAATCCCTGGGTGATAGGTGCACTGGATTCTCTGGCAGCAAGGATGAAAGGAAACTAGTTTAGTCAGAGAAACTGAATTGTTACATGAGATTTTACTGATATGAATCACCCACAACAATTTAAACACAGTTCTACAAAGAGCAGTAACCCCACTGGGATGACCTTATCAGGTGGACATCATACAGAAGTAACACCTTGGGTAAGCAGGCTGAAAGAATTCTCTGCTTTTGAAGCCTCTGGAGACTGCATCTGGGTTCTCAATGGACTACAGTGACCCTATGACATCTCCAGAAAAAATCTGAAGGAACATTACTCTGGGTTCAGCACCTGTTCTCCGTGTGACTAAGCAAATGAGAAACTTTTCAGTGACTGCTTGGGCAAATGCCGCTGGGAAAGAGAAGCATAAGGAAGACGAAGTCAGCCTAATTGTCCTCACTAAATGAAGAGGAACTGAAAAAGCCTCTCTGATGTCCAAGCCATTATACTTGTTCATCAATCCTTTCAGATTTTAAGTTAGCCATGTAAGGTACAGTAAAACAGGAAGTTATATAGCACAGGCAATTAACCTTCAGTAAAGATCTTTACATGGCCCACTTGACAATTCCATCTTCATTTTGCCAAAGGTTAAATATGTAGTCAGAAATTAATCTATCTCTTTTTTAGTCAGATCTAGGCAGAAAAGTCAGATTGACACAACTGAACAGAATATCCTGTGTTCAGCCTATACTGCAAAGATTGTGCTTTGCTGGCAAAATTGTCCAATCATTGCTACAGGATGAGAAGACAAGTAAAAATAATTCCTCTTAGCACTCCTGCTGGTTGAATCCTACAGAGTTCATCTAATCTGAATAATACTTGCCCATGTATTCCTGTGAAAACATTTGGACATCTTGGCACAACTGTATGCTTTAATTCTAAACATTTTGGATTCCCTTTCTCTCATAAAACACTGCAGATTGCCATCCCCATGCTTTAATGCACAAAGAAAATTTAGTACATGATTGCCTAGAGTCACAGAAATAAAATCTTCATGGACCTTTCCTGTACACACAAGCTAGAGGTTGAAAGAGTTTCTATTACACTGTGCTTATGTTTCCCTCTCCTGAATTTTAACACCCCCTAACACCTTTCTTTTCTCTTTCCTCACATCAATTAGACTTAAAAGAAACGTCTAGTAAGCAAAACCAGAATGAAATGTCAGAGGTCTGATAACACTGAAATATTGTCTTAGTGTTCTGTATTACAGCTATTACACACTGAAGCTTCTCTGAACAGAAAAGGCACTTGGAGGCTGTGAGCAAACAGTTTACAGCAAGATCACTTCTATATTAAGAGAAGGTGCCTTCAAATATTTCATTTGAAAATGTGTGTGTGGAAAATTAACAAAAGTTAAGACCTATCAGACAAGTACATGCTTAGAAAAACTTGTGACTATTCTAATAGCACTGACAACCTGAGTCCAGTATTTGGCAAATGGCTTTGGAAAAGGTGGATTTGTGGGGAGAAGGGAAGAGGGACACAGGAAATGTCATCCCTACTTTCGAAAGGAGAATTGTGATTTTTCCATTTAGACAAGAGAGATGTGTCTATTCTTTCATAAGACATATGGCTTACATTAAATATTTTAATGTAATATGGTGGGGGGGGAAAACCCCATACCATTGAAATACTTCCTCTCCCCAGAAAAACCAAATAATGAAATCAATTCTCCCTCAATCAAAGAAACCTTGAGTTAGGATAGGTCTAGCTACAGTAGAAAGGTAAGATATTAAGGAAAAGAAAAAGCAGGCAGAGGAAAATAGTTTCATTTGCTTTCAACTGCCTGCTTTGCTACAGAATTCTTTATCCAAAAAAGCCAGCAGGTTGTTTGGGGCAACATGGTGAGAAACCAACATCACATCCTTTGTTCAAAAAGGCCAAAAAAGGGCAGTGGAGAAGCAGAGCAGGCCATCTGTGCTACTTGCAATACTGTAGTACAAGGTAGAGCAAAGAGTTAAAATTCAAGTTATCAATATTAAGCCAATTTTCATTTAAAGACAAGGAAAGAGATTGTGGTCATTAAATTCTAATAGCTGAAGCTTCACCCTACTCAGTGAGAACTTGATTTCATTGTCAGAGGAGATTCAGAGAGCCAGTAGCTGCAGTGTAATTAAAATCCCATCATAATCAATTCTGTATCCTCTGTGAGGGGTCATCTCAGTTTCCCACTCCATGAGATAGTCAACTGCTCTTTGGGAGTACTTTTAAAACAAAAACATAAGCATAATATGAGCTTCCAATGTCTGGTATGAAAATATCAACAGTATTCACAACAGTTTAAAAAGGTGTCCTGTAACAGCATGCTAAGTTTTAACTGATGATGTTTATCAAACATAAGGTATTTTAGCAGGGGCTTGGACTGCAGGAAAGGAGTAGGAGAGGAAAATTTAGCTAGGGAAAATGGGAAGGAAGATGAACACTTTGGGTTTTGGTGCAGAAGCTCAGAAGTTCATTGAGATGTTTTTTTTGCAAGCTAAGGACAGTTATTTCTTATCCTCAAGGTATTATGCACTTAAATTTTATACTTTCAAGCACTAAAATAAAGCAGTTTCTAGTTTAACTGCAATGTTATTCTAATGAAAGGAATGCCTATGGCCCTGTCATTCGTGACCTTTAGCAGCTATCAGATGATAATGACTTCTGCCTGCTCGCCTTGGCTAAATTCACTTTCAGGTCTGTAATAAGAAGTCAGAACTACAATAATGCTTCATTATGCCACATAACATGTGCAATTTTCTTATGCTTTGTGAAGAAAACTGAATTCAAAGTGGAATTTGCCAAAAGAAATATCAAGAACTTAAAAGTCAACAGACATCAGAAAAGGGCACTCGGTTTTTGGCAGTGGATGGAATATGACCTTTGAATTTATTCATATTTGAAAGCTCTTTTCCCTTTTTTATTTTAATGGCACAAATGAAAAAAACATTTTAAGAAAATGACAGTGGTACTTTCTCAATTTCATTACTGTTAGCATAATTCCAGAGTCTAGTAAGTTTTATATTCCCACAAGGCTGTGTAAGAGTCTGAGGTTGTAAAATCCCTCTAAGAAACGGGGGGAAAAACCTCTTACTTCTAACTATAGAAACCACTTGATGGAGATTATTTATTGTACATTATAAGATTTGCCTTATGAATACATGTTTCCATGTATCAAAGATACATCTGGACCTTACAAGAAAGATTCTTTTCTAAAAACTTCCAGAATTAGTGTCAATGTTTTGAAAACTGTCTGAGAAATCTTCTGGTAGGTTCTGTCTAGGATTCCAGAAAACTTAAAAACTTTCTTAAACAGCAGTTGAAGACTTCAGTTCTTTCCTGCTTTAGGGATAAAAGAATAACCAAGACAGCACATATGATAAGCAATTTCTTATCTATTATAAGATTATTTTGTTCCCTACTCTTTTGTAGTGTCTAGTGCTGCATAATGTAAATAAAAGAAAGCAAAAGAGGATACTTTTGGAGAGTATCCAACTGAGAGACAATTATACCTTGCAAACATCTTTAAGACAAAGTAACAATAAGGACGTAGGTCCATTTTCTCCTGCTTTCCTTTCAGTCAAAAAAAAAAAAAAAGAAAGAATATAAAGTAACTGAAAAATCTCCACATGCACCCTGTAGACCTCAGATCTTGCTCCAAATGAAATAAATGTTAAGCAATTTTAATAAATTATTCAACTTATGTTTTCCTTAAAATATATTCCCTGTAGACTTTAATGAATAAATTAAAATTTCTAACTATGACATGATATTTTCTCCTAGTTGCTTTGAGAACTAGGTCAAACTAATTTGGTGGGTGCAGAGGGGGGGAAGAAATACTTTTAAATCTTTGCTAAAGATTTTGGTCTCATCTATAACATTTATTGTTATCTACCTGAGTAGCAAATATAATTTGATACATAACAGTAAAAAATTTCTGTGCAATACATGATCCCAGAAAACTAATCTAAAAACTGATCTACTAAATGTGTCCAAATTTTCTACTATATTAATTTAAATTAGCCTTTTCTGATTTTTTTTCTATCTGCTGAGCACCTTTTTTTAAATTTTGCTATACTGAAATTTCCAGTTTCTCCCACCAGAGCAATTTTTATTTCTCATAACTGGTAGCATTAGAGTTGCCAGAAAGCTCACAGTGACACATGACATCCTTAAAAGATAAATTACTTTGTGTTATAACAATAAATGCTATACTCTCTAAATGGAAATTGACTTTCTGAATAAAAGCATATAACCTTAATAACCTCCTAGATATCACCACGATTTGTAGAAAAGAAATGGGTCTGGTCAGAGGTAATAGACATTCATAAGCAGTGCACGAGTAAGTATGATAGAGGTAATGAAAGAGGTTAATATTCAGCAATGGCTTTGTGACCTAGGTAATGACTCCTGGTGTAATAAATGCAGTAAAATAAAGCAGTGTATCAGCAGAGTCTTTTTTGAGACCTTTTTTCAATTCTGCTCTGATTTCCAAACATCTCTTTATAGATTATCCACAAAGAAAGAAAAAATTTACATTGGTTGGTCCTGCTGCTCTAACTCTGAAATATTTAAGTTACAGTAATAAATCTTCAATAATAATTCCTACCAAAATAATAGCTTTTTAACTAGCTTGAGAACTCTCTGATAGAAAGAAGAAAGTAATATTGTCTTGTTATCAAAACTGGAACACAAGTAATACAATGAGGGTAATTTTTGTAATTGTTTGTGTTCAAACTGGGATCAGGTTGTTCCATTGAGTCACATTGGATCACATTCATCTTTTGCTCACTGAATCTTGCCATGCCTCATTTGCCAGTCAAACATACAATTTTCCAAGCTCTGAAAGAAGCAATGCAAAGCAGAAGACAGAGTACATTCGTTTTCTGAGTGTTCAGCTTTCTAATCCAAAGGAGGGGCTGCCTTAGTCCTTTCACATTTTGGTGGCTAATAAAATGTTCTGTCATATGCAACTGAATTTCTTTTAAATATCAGGCTTCCCAATGAAAGGAAGGCACTGAAGAATCATCCAAATTTAAGGTATTTTTCTTTCTTAGTCAATGCAGCCAAATAGGCCAGGTCTTTCATAAACATTACCACATTATGTATTAACTGTTAACAGTGAAAACCAGCATATGTTCACTTTGTTCCCTTTGTAACTTCCAATAAAACATGACCACACACTTACAAAGATCAGTTATTCTTGATAATACTATGTGACAAAGCACCATTTTTTCTTGACTGATTTCACATATAATGAAAGAGCACCAGCTCTTTTGTTTTAGTGAGAAAACTACCAAAATTATGCAACACTATTCCTTACCATGGCCCTGGACTCATGAAGCAATATAACTAATGCTTTGACATCCTCAAACGAACTAGCCTGTTAATATGAATATTTTGAAGTTACCTGCATGCATCATACTTAATTATATCTTGCTACAATAAAACAGTTTTAAAGTCAACCTTTTCCTAAATCCCATATATACATGAACTGTCATACACTCAGATTCATTGTGCAAGGAGTTTTGTTTATAGATTAATCAGTTATGGACCCAATTTGTGATAGCAGGGAAGCTGTACCAGACAGAACCCAACAGGCAGGACATAAATTCAGGGTGCCATTGGAGCAGTTGCAATCAGTAGGGACCTAAAAGTGAGTTTGTATTAAATAGAAAGACAGCTAAGAAAAAGGAATGCAAAGGAGACTATTTCACCACAAGCTGGTATCTATTTTGTAGATAACAAGCTCAAGAATGGGGCTTTAGAAATAAGTGGATCCTACCCCAGAAGAGCTGTGTGAAATATCTTTATAGTTAGCTTAATTTGACAATCAGGTAATGGAAGAGAACTGAGAAAATAGCTTAAATAAAAGCTACAAGCCTCCATAAAGCTCTAAGTATTTGTTTATTCCTCTGCATCACAATCTCTAAACACAACTGCTTTAGAAAGTTTTCCACTGGAGTAAAATAAATCCATTTTCACTTTTACTTTAAAGTCTGCCTTGACTTAAATGTTATTCACAGCAGTTAAATTGTAGTCATTCTGTTCTCTAGTGAGCAATGCTACACAGAGGCATCAGATAAACTTCATGGGGTACCAAACATCAACCACAAAACTGAGGACCTTGGACAGTCCCACATGAAATGAATCTGACTTTTAGGTATTGCTAACATAGAGGATGGGTTTGGAACAAACATTACTCCATTGGAAGATTATTTTTGGTCTGTGGCAAGAAATCCACAAGCTGGGCCTGTACCTCTGAAGACACCTGAAATTTTTCCAATTTTCTCAGTTATTCCACTGTGAGATGACTCCATTGTCTCATGCTACACTACTACTGACATTACACTGAAATATCCATTGCTTGACACAGCACAGCTTTCTAGGCTGTTTTACCACCAGCATATAACAGAAGAAAGACAGAAAAAAGGCCTCATCTTGTAAATAGAGGCAAAACTAAGAGCACGTTCCCACATCAATCCCATTGGCCAGAAAAGCTGCATATGCCCAGATCCTGCTTTTTCTCTAACATCTAGCTTGTAATCTTCCTCAATGAATCTTTGTTAACATCATTAACCTCTTAGTCCAAATTGTCTCTTTCATTTTAGTTTGCTTCCTAGGATTTCAGTTCATTTCATAATTCTACCCAGTTAAGTTACTTTCCAAGCAAAGAGTGTTCTTTATTCCATATTTAAATCCCTACTGAATCTGAAGGGTGGCTTTTCATATGGATGTATTAAGTCCTTTAACTTAATTGGTTGGTTTGAAACACCCTTTGCTTAACTTTCACACCACACTAGTCACATTTTCATTTCTCCTTTTAGTAAATTTAAATACACAAGAGCAAAACACAAATGAGAATTCTTTGTATTCAACTGGCTTCAGCAAAATTCTGTGCATTTTCCATGTGAGTTGTTCCCTAATCTCTATCAAACTGTACACAGAATAAATAGCAGTCAGTAATGTGCCTTTTGCACATAATAAAATAGATGAAGATGGAAATGCCTTTGAAAAAAATCAATAATCAAAGATAAAAAAAAACCACCCTAGGATAAAAATATTAAATGAGAAAAATATTTATAGAGATACAAATAATATTACAGTAAATTAATCTAATCCCATTATGAAAGAGCCTTAAGTTTCCTGATGTAATTTTTATGTAAACTAGAGGCGAGTTTAGATAAAATCCAAGTCCTCACTTGAAAATATCCAAGAACAAATAATCTACTATGACAATTAACAAACTTGTCCTTGGATGAGCTTCATTTTCTGTTTAAAATATTCTTCTTCCTAGTCCGAATTGCACGGGACCAGGCTGGAAGAGACCTCAGGAGGTCTCTAGTGCAACCACCTCCTCAAAGCAGGGGCAGAGCTCAGACCAGGTTACTGGGGCTTTATTGTTACCTGACTGCCCTCATAAGGAAAAACCATCTCCTCATCACCTGGTCAGAACTCCATGTTATACACATCACTAGATGCGCAAATTCCATAGTGAAATTCAAATTTTGTCAAAAAGAAAATCACTCCACAGGGTTTTGGACTTGCACCAGACTGAATGTCTTACCCCGTGGATAAGATATTCTGAGTGGTTTGGCTTCAGAAAAGCTTTGGTGGAAGAAAAACCACAGGACCCGTGGGGAAGACCTAGTCTAAAATCAGGAGATCCTGAAATCTTAATGCCTTCCTATAAATGTGCACAGGCACATGTTATGATCCATGCAATACTTCCCCTGCAATTATGCTGTTTGTATATTAATTTAGAAATTTTAAATTTCTCTCCTACACTTGGCCCAGACTCACAGATGAAAACAGGATTTTCTTTCTCCCTGCATTCTCTATCCAGCCCAGATGAGCAAAGAGTTTTTTTCAATCTTCTCCTTTTCTCATGTTATTTTTAAATAGCTTATCTAAGAGTAAGCTATTTTCTGCTAAGAAACTTGATCTGAAGATTTCCCTAGCTATTTCTCAGGAGTGTCACAAGTTCCTTATTTGATGATAATTTATGACCCATTAAGAAGCTACCTATAGTTATTTACTAGTAAATTACAGAATCATAAGGCATGAAGTTCTGGTCACTGTCAAGGGCCTATGTGACAATTTGTAATAACCTCCAGCTTCCTCTGTTCAACAGCAACACAGTGAACATCAACCCATTTTGCCTGTAGCCAAGGACTGACCCAGTTGAAGAATAAATTGAAATTTACTGCAGAATATCTCTTTTCTCACATGAAAGCTCACTAAGCAGATAGGCCTACACTGTTAACAGTGAATCATGTGGAGGGAGAACCCTTAAAATTTATTTCAAGTGGGTTCTGACCATCATTTCCACCAGTTTATTCACTGTATGAGTTTTACAGCAGATACTACATGCAGGGAGACCTATGGATCTGTGACAGATTCACTTGCCCGCTTAACCGAAGGAGTTTTGTTAGAGGCTCCAAAGGAGGTAAAGGCTTGAGCCATAGGCTGGCCAAGAACTCCTCTAAATGCAATCTGTTCTCTGAAAACCCACAAATGAGCAGTGACACAGTGAGCATCAACACACATTAGCTTGGAACATGAATTGCATGCGGCTTTTGCTATACCAAATTATGAAAGGACAAAAAGTTTTGGTAACAAGGAGTCTCAAGAACACCTTTCCCGTTGTCTGCAATTTGACCAAGAGCCAACATTTTATTCCATGAATACAAGAGCCTCAGTGAGTCCTTTTTGATCCCTCCCCCTGGGCAGTATGGCTGTAGGGCAGGGATGCTCCCTTGAGCTGGGACACCTCTGATGGTCACTCCTCCAGGCACAGACCTTGTACCAAGAGCACATCTTTGCTGAGTGACCAGTGTCACACAACCCTGTAGTACAATTTGTGCCTGGGTAGTTTTGAATCACTTTTCAAAGGTCTGTGCTGTACAGTAAGAGAGTGAACTTTCCCTCAAACGTTGTTGAGTTGCACTTTTAGAACACTATATTAAGCCCACTTCTGCTGATACTTTCTGACAGTGATCTAAATCATCAATTCAAAACAAACGTGCCATCAGCAAGATCCTAAATCAGGATTCACAGCAGGACTGTGCCTTCTTCTGTGCTTAACCAGAGTCAGGATATGTCAACAACAACTGTTCTTCTACTTTACAGTGCTAAGTGTGAAAAGAAACATTTTGTACAGCAATAAAACTATATTTTCAAACCACCTTTGGAGGTGATTTGTTCATTATCCAAAATATCTCTGATGAATTCTACTATCACATTTTCTGGATCAAAGATATTTGTCAGAGTGGAGCTTGAAGGGAATAAGATGATAAAGTATTGCACAAGAGAAGGGTCTATGATTATAAGAGAATCAGCAGCTAATGCAGATTAACTCTAGACTGACATCTTGTTTAAATTTCAGTGTTTATTCATACAAAATATCAAATAATGAAAGAAGACCAGAAAGATTCAAACTGCATTAGTTTTGTAAATCAAGGACAAAACATGATCTATTACCTAACCCTCTGCAGCTATCTTATGTACACCACACTAAATTGTTCTATATAATAGCTTAACAAATTTAAGAAGTAATTAGGCATATCAAATCAAATAAGAACTGTTAATATATTTAGTTTTCCATCTGGGTATGAGAAATGTTGAATTTTGAGTAACATTTCAAATAATTTTTCCTGACTCAGATGATGATCTGGGTCAAGCAGAACTTCCATGTTCCACAGTTATTTATAAATAGTGCCCATCTAAAGGTAATTAAAGGCAACATCATCAGAACCTTCCAGCACATGAATGTTCTGAGAACTCATCATTTCCAGTTCATGTGACAATCTGATTGCCACATTTAGCATTGCAGATGGGATTACACCATATACTGACTGCTCATGACCTGAGAAGGCTCCATGTTCTGCTTTGACAATTAAAAAATGAATGAAAAATTCAAGGAATTCTACACAGATACCATAGCCAGAATTATAAAGACTGCCTCAGTGAGACTCACAGATCTGTTTACATCAATGACATTCTATCAGGCTTTGGCAAGTAGATAAAATTCTAAACCCACTATGACTTTTTCCTCTGAGGTCTGCTCTCCTTCAGAAGTCTTTCCTTCTTCATCAGAAAACCCAATTTATTTGTTTTTTGGTCAGAAGTGTGGATCAGGTCCACTAATGAAAAGTGACACAAAATACTGCAGGTACCATGTGGTTTAGCTTTGGAGCCACTGAGAATTATCAAACCAGCTACAGAACCCACTTTAGCCTTTAGTTTCCCTTTCAGCTTTCACAGTGATCAAGGCAGGCAAAATCTAGACAGCCTATTTACACACAGAGTATGGGAATTACTACAAATAAACAGGAAATTCTCAAATACAAAAGTGGTATTAAAGGATGAAATAATAAACATACAACGATCTTGAATACTATAAAAGAAAAGCCTGTTAACTCAAACTATGATCTGAAATTTCTTCTACCAGGTAGAAACAAAGAAGCAAAGAGAGCTGTGGTCTGGCAGTTCAGTACCACTCTTAAATAAAACTGTGATAAGGAAAATGAAGGGAACATGTAAAAGACAGAATATCATCCAAGCTAAAAAAAAAAAAAATACTCAGTGGTTATGAAATTAATGGAAGGTTTTGAAGCAGTCAAAAAGACAGACATTATGGAATACCATTCACAAATAAAATAAGGAGAAAACTAATTTATACTAGCTTACATAAAGTATTAAGGAAGTGATATAAATTAACTAGGAAATCCTTTCTGAGTTCTGATCTGAAATGGCTAAAATACTTGCAGTAAAAACTGGAACTACTGCCTACAAGGGATTCAGCAAAAGTGAAAGTACTGTGCTGGCAAACTGCAATTTCCTACAATCAGTAATTCTCTCTAGTCATGATTAAGGAAAGTGAACTAGATTAAGGGAAACAGCTCTAACATTAATTGCTCTTAAGTCTTAGGTGCCTACATTTTTACCAACTTTTAAAATAAATGTAAACTTTAACTCAAATGTCTTTTGGCACTTTTTTTAGTTGCAAGTAAGTGAATTTGTGTTAAAAAGTACTGCTGATATCCACAAAATCTTTTTGCCTATCCAGAGCCTGGCATACTGCTACTGCTTTCCCTGCTAAACAAACAGGATCAAAGAAATTTCAGTCTTCAAAGCAGCCTTGAACTTTCCAAGTACCATGTAAAGCTTTGCCTTTCTCTAGGCACTCAGTTCATGCTGGTCTCTATAAAATATGTTTGCTCACTTTCTGGGGGTGGGGAATGCAGTAATAATGTCTCTTTTAATTGTAATTTACACAGAGATACCTGGAAAAATCAAAGCAAGTATATCACACTATTCTTAGTCATAAACCTGGTCAAAACACTTATAACAAATTTGATTTCAGAGAAAACCTAGGAGAAATACTGCACTAACAGAAAGCAAGAGTATCCATATTAATGTGTGATACTTCTGCTAAAATAACTGGATCAGTTTTCACTAAATTCCATCATGCAGCATTAAAAAAAAAGAAAAGAGAGACAGGTAAGGCATCTCCACTGAAAAAAGAACTACATGAAAATTTCAGATCAGAATTCTTGTCAAAATTTTTATTGAGCTTTATGAACTTTAAAATGTTCAAATCACAGATTTACATATTTTATCAGTCCCTAATTTAAAAAAACACTCTCCCATACAGTTAAAATTTCTGCTGCTTCCAAATGAGTGCATAAGATCTACTGTCATTTTGAGCTAAAGGTCATATTGAAATGAAAGAATAATGTTAGGATACTGTTTCACTGTCATTATTCATTGCATCCAAAACCCTTATCCTGGTTTAACTAATCAGTCCTTCCACTTGAATATGCTCTGCATGTGAGATCCTGCAGCAAACACCAGTGCAGGGTTCTCCACAGTCTGGACATTGCAGGATAAATGCTTAGTGGTGCTCCTGATTGTGACCCTGATTACATCTCTTAAATCTGTGCTTTTTAAAATTTATTTATCATACTAACTATATATAGATATATACTAATATATAACTATTTAATACTGCAGACTGATGCTATCTGAAAGAATGACAAAGAGTAAGTGTGTGCTCATTTTTCCAGACCACAGCTCTTATTAAAAGTCTGTGATGAGAAGTTCTGCAAGGTACCTATATGCTGAGAAAGATCTTCAAAAGGATATTAAAATAGCTTTTCTTGCTCCACCTCTTTCTTGTGCCCCATCAAGAGAGACAGACTAGCTGTTCATTTAAGAAGAGCTGACCTTACCAGACTTGCTGAAATTTTATGCTGGAGATTAAGCAGTCAATGTCAACCAGAATACTGAGATACAATAGCTCAGCTATTGCTGAGTCACAGGATAATAATACGATTAAACAGGGTGGATTTCTTTGCCAATGGCAGAGGAAAAAACATCTGTTCTCTAATGAGCATGGATCAGAAAATCTGCAGAACAGAAAATCCCTTCTACAATCTTAGTGCAAGAGTCTACTTTGACCCCTGGTTTATACTCTTGAGGGCTTCACATTTGCTTGGTAAACTGGAGAGTTTTGATATATGCCTAACAAAAAAGCAAGCTGGCAGGCATCTGAATGCTTCTCTTAGGTTTTTTCTCTGCTGCTCTGTATGTACCTCTCATACATACTGCAGCAAGGCCCCAGCAGGACTGGATTGTAGTGCTGATGTGCATGTTAATAAAACAGGATTGTTCAAGAGCAATTATCTTGGTCAAGCAGCCTGCATTTTACAGGGTTCAAAGGGACAAGGGTAATACCAGGGGAATAACAAAATGAAAAGGTGACTACATGGATATGCCTGTGTATGTCAGAAACTTAATGTTTCCACTTGTAAATAGGTTCATCGTGTTACTTCAAAGCAGGAACTCAGGAGAGTCAAATCTCGAGTACTCAATTCTCCTTTTTAATGGTGGCAAAGAAGTCAGACATGACAACTTGGCAATGTGGATAGTTAACTTGCCTAGAGCACTTTATGAATATTAATCCTGACACATACAGAGACACTGTACAATTGAATAACAAAGGAGAGAGAGATCACATTTTTAAAACCAAACCCAGAGACAAAAGGACTGGGCCATGGAGGTGGAACTTCATTTCTGTTACAAACATTGGCTGGATGGACTGTGAGCATTTGTGCATCCCATGGCAAAACATTGCTTGGCTCCAATCTCTAACTGAAGTAATGAGACCCTTCAGTGTAGGTGTAGCTAAAGTCCAAGAGGTTAGCAATAGGCCTCATGGTGCACATGATTTAAAAAAAACTATGCAACTTCACTTCCTTTGCCTCTACTTTTTTTTAGTCCACTGTGCATTGTTTTTAAAACTCTAGTATTTGCCAAGAAAGATTGACAGATCACCCCCCTGGAATTTCAGCTACTGAAATGGGGGCTTTTCTACTAACTACTGCACCATAGAAAAGCTACAAATGTTAACTTCTACAATCATTTTTATAATTTGAGTCATTATAAAGTAATGAATGCTTGGAAGCTCACCAACACAAGCATGTTCTCTTGTGGCCATGCTGGGTACTCAGCAGGGCTATTTCTACAAGGGGGACCCAGCCAAGTCCCAGCACCTGGAGGCACGTTGCTTTCAGCATGTCCTGCTGCCATCTACTTGCCGTTCAGCCCAGCACAGTGCAGCCAAATCTCTGCTGCAAATTGTCTTTTTCTGGCCTGGTTCTATTGGAAAAATCAATGAGTGCCAGTTGGCACACATGCTGCTTCACTTGATTTTTAAGTACTCCTTCAAAGTCCTAGTGCTAGTCTTGGAAGTATTTGCAAAACAACCTCACGTCCAGCTCTTGGGAAGTTTTGTTCCTATCTGTGGCCATTTTTACACCTGTGACATGCACTGAACGTGTTGGGGTTGGGGGTGTCCTGGCTGAGAGTCACTGTAAGCTCCAAGATGGGCTTTTTCAGCCTCCAGAGGAGATGACTGAGAGGGGACCTCATCAATGTGCAACAGGCAGCTCCCCCCTCACCTTCCTCTGTCTTGCAGGGGTGGGGAACCCCAACCAAACAAATCTAAATGTCAACACCTCTCTAGTGCAAGAGCATAAATATAGCATTCATTAATGGTGTCTCCAGACCAAGGGCAAGATAGAAAGATATTTCAAGACCCAACTCTAAACTTATTATGCCCTACATTGTTGTAGGAATGCATCTTCATTGGTTGAGGGGGGAAACTCCTCTTTTCTGCTCTTCAAGAAAACCCAAAAGGAAAAGAAACAAAAATGGTAACTAGAATGGAAGCAGATAAAACAAAAATGGTTGTTATTTGTTCAGCATTAGTACAGAGATATATAATATGCACCAAGTCCTCAAGCTGATGAAAGGCAGATTCAAACATCTAGAGCTCAGAAAGCTGCAAGGCTGGACACAGCAATCAAAAGCTTCAGAGCTGGAAGGTTTATCTCCTCCCTGTAGCACAACATGGGCCTGTGAGAGCATCCCCACAAACACCTGTACATCCACAACATTAATAATTAGCCACTGCTGCCAGAATACCTCATTCTCCTGTTTCATTTGAGACATTTGCCAATGGTCCTAACTCTAGAAAGCTAAGGCTAATATTCAGTGTTTGACACCAGCTGGAAGAAAAGAAAGCTCATAGAAAGCAGGTCTCCCCTGTTAAATGCAGAAAACACTGATGATCTACATGCACTTTTTGAATTGCCATCACATCTCACTCCCTCTTCCATCCCAACACCAACACCTCTGTACACTAATTCATCAGTCATGGCATCTTACAGTCAATCAGTGAAAGCAGTCTGAATCTTTCAGTGAATGATAAACACATCCACACATTGCCCTGACACGAATGTGGTGGTCAGGAAGAACATGTGTGCAGGTTTGCTGTTCTGGGAATCACTGCAGAGCTCTGTTACCAGCAACATTAACCCAGGTGCATGCTCACTTATTACAGCAGCACCATTCTTCCCTATAGAAGGTCACCTACACCACTTATCATAGATTGCATTAGTTTGTAACATCAAGAGATTGATTAATTGATTAAAAACCAAAAGTTGAGAGGAAAACATTATTTTCCAAACCTGTAGAGTGGTGCTTTGCCAGATTTATAAGCTTCCCAGGATTTTTAATTGTAATAATGCATCAAATTAAAGCATGCCAGATGAACTCCTTCTGTATTAGAGATAAGAAGCAGATAAAGGTATTTATATGTAAGCTCCAGTGGAAATACCAATGTGCATAAAACACCACAGGCAGAAATGGATATTTCTTTACTTGAAGAAGTTAAACTTGCTTAACTTCGGTTTTCTGTTTACTATGTCCAAAACATTTTCCATCTTAAACACATCTTTGCCTGTAGAAGGCTGTCAGTATTAAAGCAGAGACTGAATAATGCCATCTGGCATAAAAAGCCACACTGAGTCCAGCAGCCTCTCATATAAAAACTATTGTCCCAGGTAGGTTGCAAAATTAAACACTTCACAAATAAAAAGGCAGAAGGCACATGTTTATAGCAAAAACTTGAAGAACTGATGAGGAAAGGAGAGATAACAGAAGGGTATGCCATTATGGAAAAGTTAGCTCAGGCTTTCACATGAAAGAAATCAGAAAAATCCATATAGTAGCAATATAAAATGTATTTGCTAAATTTGGAGATGCCCTGACATTATTACATACAAGCTTTTTCCTTGTCTATAAGAACAGTGGCCTAAATAATTGTTTCTATTTCTATATACTTAGCTAGTAATGTCTAATATTTTTGTATTTTCAGTGCTGTTCCAGCATGATCAGCACTGAAGCACAGGGATCTTGGTTCAGGAATTTACAGCCCATTTTGGTGCTTCTTAAAGATTTCTTCAGGTTTATCATCCAACTGTTATTGACTAAAGCTTATTGCTTAGTGTCTCTCAAGCTTTTTGCAGTGCATTTTCATTTCAACTATGATGAATAATTTAGAGTAAAATATGCCACATCATTGTTCACTCTGTGAACAGTAATTCAGGAAACCAGCAAATCAGCACAGACTTTACATGGCTTCAAAAGTTTATCCTCCCTCAAAAACTGACACTTTCTACTTATTTTACTTTTTACTAGATATGAATCCCTCTTGCCTTCATGTAGGCTTTCTTATTGCTAAGAAATACTAGCTGGCATGCAGCAGTAACATCCCAGCAGCCGAAACAGAACTGACAAAACTGTTTTTCAGAATGGCTCTAAGTGTTTTACAATCATAAAAAGCAAACACAAGATGCATGGTGTCAAAAGGAGCAAGTTATTTTAGACTAATGCTCAGGGTAAAAGGAATGTACTGTGAACTGTGCAACTAGAAAGACTGTAATGAACAAAAGATTATGGGGACTTGTTTCATGGAGCCCTCCACACACACTAGCTCTCCTATGGCCTCACTGTTACAAAAAGTTGCATTCTTGGAGTAGAGATAATGGAAATAAAGTAGGTTGGTTTGCAATACAAGAAAGCTGAGCAGAGTCTCCCTGCACAGTCTTGTGTGACATTAGTCATAGAAATTTTTGCTTTTGTCACAGGTTAATGTAAAACAAAATAATATGAGCCTCCCTGATTAAAAAAAAAAAAAAAAAAAAACACAAAAAACCAAAACACCAAACCACAAATCAACTAAAAACCAAACAAAACCCTCAGAAACTGAAAATTAAAATGAGACATTTGGACACAAGGCAAAGAAATCTCTGGTTCTGCACCACATCTGGACAGTAACCTATACCTATCCTACCTGAAAGTACTGTGCATTTACAGCACCCAGCATCATGGCATCAACAAGAACTCAATGTGACTATGAAATCTGTATATTGTTACCCTTTTAGTATATATTAAATTAGTGTAAGAAATGAGAAAGGGTTCATTTCAGCACTTGCTCATCACCTTACCACAACAGCAGTAATTACAGGTATGGAATGATGTATGGAAAGAAAAGTAGCCTGGAGAATACCAAGAAAGCAATCTTCAATATACACAGTTGTTAAATATTATAACTGCATTAAGATCAGCTGCAAAAACCTCAGCTGGCAATGCAGACATCTCCTTATTACTAATGAGACCATGCAATTCTTTATGGCGTGTTTGCTTCAAAGAAAATAACTAGTTTAGTTGATTTTTAATTAGTCTCAAAAGGAGGATTTCATTGAACAGGAGATTCTCAAATGACAAAAGAAAACAGAAGACTCAGCACAAGTGAAGTGAACTAGAACCAGAGGAAGAGAAGCTAAGTCTCTGCTGGACAGGTTTGCCAATATCCCAGCAATTCAAAGTCACTTAGAGTAGAAGCATGCAGCAAGTGTCTCGTTATATTAAGGCAACTGCCACCTCTGAAGAAGTTGCTGACATAAGGTTTGTGCATGAAAGAAGTTTTAGCAATTGCTGTAGGGGGTTTTGTTTGTTTTCTTTAAAAAGACAAACTAGAATTCATTCCACAAGGGGTAAAGTTTAAAAATGTCCAAATCCATTAAGGAAATAATGGGGCCCCATTCTTCCAATGGCAGCAGCTCCTTGGGTCTGATACTTGGAGGAAAGGAGTAGGTGAATGCTAGCTATAGAACCACTAATCATGCCTTAATTATAAAGAATGTAGCACATGCTAGAAAAAAAAAAAAGGAATTAGGAAAATAAGCTTGAAATGTGTTGAAAAGCATATTCTAAAATTTCCTTTTTGCAGGATGAGTGTTTAAGATGGACTCCAGCTTCTAAAAGAGAAATTGGTACTAATGCTGACTAATAAGAACTAAAAAAAATTGTTTAAGTGTTAGCCTATTTTGTCAAATTTGAATGAACTAAGAAACTTTTATACATAAAACAGGTTAGAGACCAGGAAAAATGACTTCTATCAAAAACTGAAATAAACCAGAGCAATAAATGCACAAGGACAAGATAGAATGTAATTGCATATGACTGTGGATTTTTTCAGAGCTTTTTGCCCTGCTAATAAGAACAGCAGAACTGTCATGTTTACCTCCACAGAGAAAAGAAGTGAATGACTCCAAATCAAATAAGCAGCTATCAGAGAAGTATTGTTTGACACTGTCTGCAGGGCTCTTCATAGCAATCAGTGAAGCTTAGCTTTCCTATCATCATTTTCATGAGATTCCACCCTTTTCTGACAATCTCAAAATGATAATGTTGCTAATTTACTTGTCTTAAAAAAAAAAAGTCTTGCAATCTTGCTTTTTCTTCTAAAATCCCATAAGATGCTGTGGCATGAAAAGTTGAAAAATATCTAATGAAATGACACACGGTATAGAAATGCAGGGTGCCAGGAATCAGTATCAGGAGCTCAAAGAAATCACAAATACTTCCCTAAACCAAACAGTTGCCACTAATAATAGTCAGAACCAAAAATGCAACATCCTTTATACACATGGTTAGACATCTTGCAATACAACAATAGAAACCAATTAGATTCATGAAGTCAGTATTTGAGAAAAAATAAATTGGTTTCTGTCATTAACTACTGGAAAAATAAGTACCAGTTGTTTTCACTGTTTTGCTCTTTTGATGGGAGCCATTATAATTTCAACTGGTTTTAAAATCTGTTTTGTATCTAACAATTAAGAAAGAGGGAGCACCCTGTAAGCCAACAGCAGTGCATGCATACAGAAATCCATCATTAGCAAGTTATGCATGTTTTTTCCTCACCCATTTCCTTTTACTTGCCAGTAGCACAAAGGCCATTGTTGACTATTCCATTAAGTGATCCTGGACAGTTTGCTGGATTTAGTTGGTAGCTAATTTAGTTTATCAGTTGGGTTTGAGTTGGGACAGACAGAGCTTTTGTGCCTGTTACAACAAAGAAAGTTAATAGCAGTTGCTTGTTTCAGTCAAGGCACTACTTCCCATGTAGAAGCACACTTAGCACGTGGACACTGCAAGGCACATGGTGGCAGGCAAAGATGTGTGGCAAATGTAAATTTTCATAACCAGTAAAAATCTTAACACGTGCAAATACATATTTGCTTTGCCAGTATCCAAACCTGTAAACTCAGAAACTCATCTCCTAATGAGCACTCATAAGTTACAAAAAGCTCACTTGTTCTGATGGGTGTTTAGTCTCCTCAGATTAATAAACTATTAATAGCTGGGCCATTTCAAAAACAGATGCACCTTTATACCACCTAAATCATTAAAAGCCTCTGTTTCTGTAAGTAACTTCTATTCCCACTTTAAAAATCCATATTATATTTCTTTTTTTATTCATTGTAAATTTCAGTTAAACTGATGCTTTGCTCTGGTATGCAGGTCACTTGCACTTACTTTGAAGTACTTTATAAACACAGCAGCAAGCTGAAGCCTTTGTAAATGTTCTCCCTCATCTTGGTTGTATTGCAGTCCATTTGAGGAGCTTAACAATGCACTTAAACTAGAAAAGAAAGAAGTTTGATTTGGACTAATAAAATATTCATATTGGGTCATACCTTATAAGTTTCCAGAAGTTAAAGGCAGTGAGTTTGCCAAGATAGGATAGCAGCTGTATCCACCTATGATATATTAAAACACAAATGATACAATTCAAAACTACACTATCAATCACATTTATTCACATTAATCACATAATTCACAAAGTTCTATTTGCCTTACTGGGGAAAAAAAGCCCAAAACCCTAGACTTTATACAAGTCTAGTTCAAAAGCAGACATTTAAAACAGCAGTGAAATACCATTTATTTGCCTATTGAATCTATAATTTCTGTTCCATAACAACAATTATTCTAGTATGTTATTAGTGGAAGCAGCATACTACTAATAGAAGTAATAATAGCACTTTGCAATTAGCTCACATGAAACAGTGCAACTTTCAGGCAACTGGAATATTTTCTTCCCATATATGCTAAATCTAAGGGATCCAAGAAGTTTCTGCAAAAATGTCAGAAACATTTTTCATTTCTAAACAGTAGCAGTACTCAGAATGCAAAAGCCATTAGATACTTTCCCCATGTATTTCTTATTAACAGTAACCTCTGAATTTTAAAGCACACAAATCCTTACATTTTGGCTCTAATAAAAACAGACAGCAGTGTAAATGGGCTCTATTGATAAAGATGCTTCATTTTACTCCTTAGAAATCAGATTAAAACCGGAAAAAAAACCAAAAACTGCTCAGCCAGTGAGAATTTGGCCCATTAGACTTGATAACATGTACTGAATGAAAGCAAAATAGAATAATTAAAACCACATGATTAAATTGAACAAAATAGAAGCCACTAGTTTCATTCTGGTTTGTTAAATGAAGGGTTAAAACTTTCCTAATTTTCTTTCTTTGGTTTCAAATTTGACCCCTCAAAACTTCTGCATTTAGCAATACATTGGTTTCCAGAAAGCTACAAGAGTTTATTAACATTTCCTAACTTTTTCCTTTACAATGAATTGATAAAGTAGAAAAAATTTTTTGCCTAAAACCAGATAAAATACCTAGAGGGAAAAGGCTGAAATAGCAATAACTAACTAGAGAGCCTTCTTTGGTCTTTCTTTTACTCTGTTATAAGGAAAACCCCTTACCTGCTAAATTCCTGCCCTCTTTCAAGCTACTCTTACTCTAATGATCTACAAAGTAGCTTGCAAAAAGAAATCCTTTCCTATTTATATATTTTTGTCTCACTTAATGCAATTGCTGGCCCAATTGCTGTTAGAGCCTAATTAGTTTTCACTCTTTACCAATCTGGGTTGATTTGATTTTGGTAGCAGGGGTAGGTTCTGTGAGAAGCTGCTGGAAGATTCCAGCCAACAGAGCCAATCCCTGCTGGCTCTGAAGTTGGACATGCTGCTGGCCCAATTTGAGAGGCTGGTAATGCCTCTGTGATATCATATTTAAGCAGAAAAATTAAAACAGCACACATGCAGTTTTTTTCCAGGGATGATAAGGAGCTGCTGGTGGGGGCTCCTGCTTCCAGAGATAGAGAGACAGAGGGGCCTTGCTTCCAAACCAGAGCAGCCTATACCTAGAGGACTGCACCCTGTGGATGAATGATCTTTGCCACAACAGTTTTGGGAACACTTGTTTGCCCATAGGAGGGGCTCACAGCATAGCAGAGAACAGACTCCCCTCCCTGAGCGAACAGGAATTTTGATGATGAACTGACCAAAACCCCCATGTCCTGTCTCCCTGTGCTGTTGATGATAAAGAGGGCTGGGAGGGGCAAAAGGCCTGTATTACTTCTCATTATCCTCTTCTGACTCAGTTAATAATAAGTTCACCTTATGCCTTTAAATTTGAACCTATTTTGCCCTTAGAGTGTTTTTCTCCCAGTCCTTAACTCATCTGCCCAAATGTAGCAAAAGAAGGTGAGAAATTACTTTCATGGGTGCCTGGCATTTGGCCAGTGTCAAACCAGGACACTATGACACTTTCAGTTGTGCCCCTCAATGAACCCAGGGTCTTCTACCCAGCTGAACTGCCATGTGCTGTTTGGCCTTGAACCTTACAGAGTGAGAACTCAGCCTGCATCCCACAAACAGGATTTACTTCAATGATGTTATAAACAAAGAACTGTCAATTTTTTTGTGTGAGGGAACAAGTTACAAACCCGAGTTTAACCAGGTTTGCGACTGAAGTTCTATCTGTGTTATGTTAATTACATGTCGTTATCACTGATAGCTTCTTTTGTATCGGATGAAAACCTTAGTCAGGCTGAGTAAACAGCCCCTTTTGTGACAACGAAAGGAGAGATGGGTGGGGGACCTCAGAGACAATTAGGAAGAGAGAAGAAACCTGGGGAGGGACATGCAAATTAAACTGTAAAGGACCATAGTGCTTTGAGAAGCCGTGACCTCAGACGTACAGAAAAGAACCCCAAAACAACGAGCCAAAATGAAATTGAGAAATTAGAGTGATGTCCACGTGTGAGGAACAAGCTACTGAACCTGCAAAGACACTCAGAACCTTTGGAGCCCCTCGCCCTGAGTGCAAGAGTCATCCAAAAGCCAGGACACCGACCCCCGGAGAGCAGCCGAGTAAGATCTGGAACGCCCGCAGCTCCTACGAGGACGGGACTTGCAACTCTGCCCCCAGGGGACAAAACTGCGACTCATCCTCCTGCGAGCCACCTGGGAGAGAACCGATGGAAGCTGTAGATCCGTCGAGCCATCCCTCTCCTGAGCTGATCATTTTTAATAAAGGCATTAAAAGGAGAAAAAGTCTCCTGCTCTGTTTATTTCAAATGACACACTGGCACCAAGTCCAACACTGCGATCCAGAAAGGCTCCCCCAGCTGCTTCTCACCAGTGGGGCTGTTCCACTGCCCTTTATGGGCCCAGCCCTGTGCCTTGAGCAGGGTGGGGCTGCTCTGTGTGATGCCATCCACATCCAAGCTGCAGGTCACAGACTGAAGCAGGAAAGGAGGCTCAGTTTTGGCAGTTCTGCTCTAACTCAGGAGTTTGCAGTTGCACTCATGAGACTGAGTTAACATAAATGCTAATTTTCTGTGCTGAATTATGGCCAAAATTCAATAACTTTTCCCTTGATTTAGGAACTCCATGGAGGTTGAGTTTAACCTTCGCATCAGGCCTGTGGGCGTAACTCTTCCTGCCTTGTTTCTGACTTAGCCCAGCAGCAGAGAGAGAACACAGCAGCAAAGACTGGGAATTAACAGCCTCTGAAATGTCATGTTTCCATTTGATAAGAAAAAGCAACTAGCAGCTGAAGATTACTTTAATTGCAGTCTCATGTAGTAGCCAAGATTATAATCTCTCATATTCACCACTTAACACTGCAGCACTGGTTTGGCACAGAGGTCCACAGCAAAGTTTATTTAATATAAATGACTGAGCATCTCAGAGTCAGGAAAAGAATTTTTAGAAAGTATCCAGCCTGGATTAATGTAATAATGTGAAAGTAGCAGAAGTTTCTTCACTCTTTAGACACAGCAAGATTCTTAAAATGCTCATAAAAGGAGTTTACAGCATGAAACCCAATACAGAGGTATAGAGATAATGCTAGAATTCAAAACCATACTTGTGCTTTACTTTGTCAGAAAGTTATGAAATTGAGACAGACTGAATAACTTGCAGATGAAACCAGGGGTTACCGGAGACCTTGATCTCTCTCCTCCTGATGCAGCCACATTGTCATGGAAACATTTTTTTAACTTTATAGACAATTCCTGTGTATGTCTCAGGTGTCCCTGTGCAGGTATTGAGGCCATAGAGAATGAAGTTGAGCCTGGGAAAAAGGGTGGGAGAAAGTGTTTTAGCTTTTCTCTTTGTTTCTTGCTGTCCAATGCTATTATAAACTAAATTCACTTTTCCCAAATCCAGCCTAATTCCCTGTGATGGCAGTTGGTAAGTGATCTCTAAATCTTTGTATCCACTGATGGCTTTTTCACTTTCCTTTCTTCCCCCATCACACTGAGAAGGGGGAGTGAAGGAGTCTCAGGGTGAGCAGCTGGGCAGGGTCACCCCATCACTTATATGGCACCCAATGCTGGACCCAACCCACAACTCTGATATTACAAACAGTTTTATGCTCTACAGCTGAGCTAGCTGGCCATTCTCAGGGTGGTATGGCCAAGCTTAACCCACAGGGACTTTTCTATGTGCACAGAAATCTCCTGCTTTTGGAGGTGGTTGAGGCTGTAAAGGTTTTCGTGTGGGAAAATGTTTAGAGGGCAAAGCCAAGAAATGCATTGCATTTTCTTTGTAAGCTCGGAGATCATCACAAGTTCTCTGACCAAACACACCTTCAGTTCTTATCTCTGTCAGTCCCATCATGTTCTCAGACTTCTGGCACTGAAAAATCTTTCCAAGTAATGAAGAATACTGCATCAAGATATCCCATAAATGTGCTGCATTTGCAAAATGCAAAATTTGAATTAATCATTTGCCTGGTTTTCCTCCCAGATGCTGGCATTTTTTTGGGTAAAATGTCCTGGAGTTGTTAATGAAGTTTGTGTTTAGCTTACAGTACATCTTTCTTAAAATTTGTACATCGGCTCTAACTGGGGTGGATTAAAGGCAAAATATTACGAGTCAACTGTAGCCATGACAGTGACTCATAGCAATTTTTTGTCTTTTTCTTGGAAGTGGCAGTATTTAAATGTGGTTACTCAATAACTATTGTGTTGTATATGTGGTTACATTATGGGTAATGATCTGGAAAAGCAGCGTTTGGGACAGGGGTTTTCCCAACAAGAAGCTTTTGTTGCAAAATAGGCAATTAATCTTCAAATAGAGCATGTAAAAACAGGTGTTCAATGACACACAGATTGGTGGCATTGCTATTGAAACATCTTGTTTCCTAGTGTGTTGGCACCAGTGTGGAGAAAAGAGAATGTTTCTGCAGTTCTCTGTCCAAAGCAGACCGACACCTTTATAAATAACTTTTGATTCTCAAGACAACTCTATCTACATCTTCATGTATCATGGGAATTCTAACATTAGAATCTGTTCATCTGAATGGAAAATGCAGACTAAAATTAGTTACAAACCATCTGCATCTGTGAGCTGTCATATACAACTTCAAAATCTATATTCCTACTTTTTGTGCTTGAAATAGAATAAAATAAAGGAACAACTTCTTTATACATGAAATTTGTGATTCAAGAAGTTAAAATGCTGCTTAAGCTATATTCTACTGTCTAGAAATCATTGTCTCTGGGTAGTTCACCTAATCACTCATTTTCACATATTTGGAGGAAAAGCAAACCACATGCTAATATGAAGGAAAAAATAAATATGTTTTGGCCTGAAGAATTAGATTATCACATTGGTAAATGCATAAGTACTGCTTTCACAGTCGGTACGTGAATTGATGTAATTTCTTTAGACAAGTTTTGCAGTGGTCATAGTCTGCTGGTTTAACAGCTGATTTGGGTTTTCATGGTGACACACACAAGGCCCTTTCCTGTTCACAGGAGAAGCTGCCAGAGAAGGGACTGAGATCAACAAGGCCTAAATGTGAACCTAAATGCAAACTACTGAGGTGTGTGTAGTGAGGAGTGGAGGAAGTTTTCTGTGTATTTAGGCATTTTAAGGAATGCCCGTGTTGATGGGAGAGCCCTGCATTGATGATCCATTATATTCCATTGCCAGGCCAACTTCTCAGATGGTAAAAGAAAAAACTGGCAGAGCACTATCCAAGTTGGTAAAGCTTTGCCAGTACACAGAAACATGGAGAGGGCTTCCTACCTTCTAGCAAGAAAATTATCTTCTTTTCTTTTATAATTACTTTCAGATATCTCAAGCATTTGCTGCTTTCATTTCTTTTCAGAAAAGAAGTGCAGGTGTTGGCTCTTTTTAGAATAATAAACTCGAGAACCTAAATTAATTATTTAATGCTCTACATACTTTGTAACCTAAGGGTGTTTTGCTCTGTCAAAAAAGGGGTCAGCAGAAGTCAACAGAGCACATGCTGATGGCCTTTTGTAAATTTCAAATTTTTTTAAAATTTAGTTTTTAAAGGCTAAAATTTTTCTTCTGGTTTTCCTTTTAAAATAATGAAATAAGCCAAAATGCCAGTCTGATAAAAATGTTGCCAAGCTCACATTACAGAACACACTGTCCAAGCTTTGATGTCTAGTCAAACATCACTAATGTACTTAAACACAAAGAAGAAACAATTTATTTTGAGAATTACCTCTCCTCTAGGGAGATGTGCAAATTACACTGAGTCAAATAAGGAATATAAATCTTGGAAGTTACTCTTGTGATGAAAAGAACTAGCTGTAGTTCTTCATATGTTTGACACTGGCTGGTGGCTTTTAAAAATGCATATTCATTAGCAGCCCTGGTTTCTAAAATCACTTTATGATCTGGTCACTATTTAACACAAGAGCAGCTGGATACAAGTTAAATTTATGCCTATCCTTTAAATGATGGATGCTGAAACAGGTTTGCATAGTACAGCAACTGTGTTCACACAAACTCCCTATCAGTTCAAGAATTCTGTCTGAGTGATTTCCAATGCAGTCCGTTCCAGGCCGAGGAGCTGAAGGACAGAAACAAATGTCTCTTATATTTCAGGTGATTAATGTTGTTTTCCGAAGTATTTGCCACCTGTACTGATATCCACATGCTCAACTTGTAGGCAAACTTTTTCTACAGTGCATGTGGAAGGGAGTTCAGCAAATAAAGCTATTTTCAGTGCATGCTGTTAGACATGAATAAGCCTGGTATTTCATATATCAAAATTCAGAACTAGGCCTAGGTCCAAATTAAGCTTCAAAACACAAAGGTGTATATATATATAAGGTACCCTTTCCCAGCCAAAACTTATTTTTTTTCATCTAATGAAATATCAACAAGCTTCCTTCCACAAATGTTTACAATAGTTTTTTAATCATGTTACTAAAATAATTAAAAATTCTTCCCTTACTATTTATAGTATATTTAAAGATTCTAGTAAGGAAATTTTTATAATAATATAAAGAAAACTCATCCATTTATTTCCCAAAACATGTGATAAAAATATCTTATGTCCCCAAAATAATTTAATATTACAGAATAAAATAGCAATATTCCTCAACCTCATAAAAAACCTCAACACTGTTCCAACAGGCATTGACAAGAACAGTCCATTTTGAAAGAACAACCAAACCGACCACTACCATAAAAGTCAAGAATGTAATTAGAAGAAATAACAAGGAAAAAGAGAGAGAATATTTTTTATTTATATACATCAGATATAGATAGAGATATATAAACTATATTCACCTACTAGAAAATCAGTATGGAAACTGCCCACTGTTGTTCTCTGCAATAAATATTGTTCATTTATCACTTTAGATTCTGGATACTAAACTCCCTCACTTTCAGTTAACTCATAAGATCTTTCTCTAACTGCCTCACCTTACAAATTGGAGAATATTTGTATTTATCAGAAACAATCCATAAATCATCCACATCATTATCCCCTTAAGAGGTCAGACATTGTCCAGGGAATATCCTGGAAAAAAACAGTCCCTGACAGATTGATAAGCAGGAAGCATCTACCGTGAACACCCAGAGATTCAGGGCTAGGACTGAGAATTTGTCTTTACAAGGTCAATTCCAAGTCTCTGAAGCCTGACCATGCCCTTTCAAGAACCACATCTGCTCCAGTGACCAAAATTTCAAGTAACTTCTATGGAAAGAGGATCAAGCTCTAAATATTCAGAGTTGCAATTGTTTCAAGTGATGAGTATTGCAGATTTCCATGTGGAAGGTGTAAAGCCGACTTACACAGTCTGACTATAGTGAGTTAGAGCAGCTGGCATCATCTCTCTAGAGGAAAATTATAGGGTGGTGGCCTCAGTCTAGAGCTCTGAGTGCTGGGAGCATTCTAGGCAGGACTTTCAGGGAAGAAAAGTCACTTTGCACTGCTGACATAAATGGATTACAGCTGTTGCCCTCTGGAGTGAGCCTGCTGCCCACTACAGCCAGCATCAGGTGCAGAGCCCAGCAGTGGAGGCTGCACAGCTGACCTTGCTGAAAATGTACAGAACTCCAAGGATGTCCTCACAGTGCACAAATCCCTTACTTTTGTTAGCATCCTTTGGACAGCTGCTTATTATTGTGCCAAGGTCCAATGTGCTACTTGTTTCAAAAATACCCAGAATTCTGTCTTGGGTGCCATGCCCATGCCTATTTCTGGAAAATGAAAATAAAATTTCCCTGCTTTTGCAAATGTTGCTTCCCTACTCACTAGAAATAAGAAAATTTAGGTACAGCTCTCTTTCCATTTTTCCAAAAGATAAAAAGAAGCATAATAGGAATTAACCTGGATATAAAATGTGCAAAAAAGAAACATGCACTCGACTTTTTTAGGGCCAGAAAATGTCTTTTCCTATAAAGTTACGCAGATACTTAGAGGCAATCAAAGGGCATGCAATAGTGGACTTGCTCTAGTACAAATAAAATCACTCCATTAGTTCCTCTGTTTTATGTAACCATTTGATCTGCTTCAGTGGTTGTAATGGTCTGATGGGAGAAGGCTCAAAAGTACCTTAAAAATCCCTTTATTTTGTCAAGTCACTCTGCAGCTCTCTCTTGTACCACTTCCCTCAAACATGCTCTGTGCTACATAGTGAGAGTGAGAACAATTCCAGACCCTTAAAGAAATGTCTTATTTCTTGAAACTGAGTACCTTAGAATGGAGTAAAATCCTCTCTGCCTTTAATACTGACTTTAATAAACTCCATGTCCACAGCTACACAGTCATTTGCTGATTCCACAGAGCACCATGGTCCAACCCTGTGGTCTTTTGTTAGCACAGGAACCTGTTAGATGTTAAATGATCAAAATAATTTGTGTTTGAAGACATGCAGGTAAAGAAGATGAACTACAGGGAAGAGGCAATACCAGTGATCAAGCTTTTTGCAGAAAGAGCAGAGATTTTCTCCTAGAGGTTTGCTAAGATGCCTGAAGTTACATAATAAATACACATTCATATTTTTACAAGTATTAGGCATTTAAAGATGCAGATAAATGCTACATAAGCACATCTGAGAATTACATTGAAAGCCTGTCTATAAATTCAAGTTCTTTCAATGTAATGAAAGACATTGATATTATGGTATTTAAGCATGCAAATAAAAGTACATGATTTTCAGACATCTTGATCAACTATGATTCCTACTGATCATAGTCAAGTATTTAAAATAATATGCTGGTAGTACAAGTGCTGCTCTTTATTGATCCCTTTTTTTTATAGCTCTGGAAATTTGAGTGAAATTGCACTTTTGGACTTTGCACTGGATGTGTGTCACACTTATGCAAGTCACAGGGTTTTATTAGCTGATAGTTCCAGTTCTCTAGCATGACAAGCTCAACTACGGACATTTCTTTTATGCATTTATGGAAAACAGACTGAAAGGAGGGACAGTGACATGCAAAATAGGAATTCTCATGATCTGTTTTTTGTTATATTCTTAAGCTAGAAGAAGAATCCTAATTAGGATTCTCAGTATCTTACCAGGATCTCCTGGTGATAGGATATGTACAAGGAGACTTTCTTTTTTCCTAGTGAAACTTAAATATACCAGGTTCTCAGCAAGGTGAGGTTTTCATGAGCAACACTTACCCTCAGGAAATGCTGCTTTTTCAAGACAAAATACTCAGCGTCTGACCAGTAAATTACATTCTAAAATATCTAATAATTTGGAACTAAAAGCCAACACTTTTTAATTCAGCACTTCCATTATTGAAGCCAGTTATGCTGTTCAATAAAGCTGCAGTGAGACAGCTCTGTGTGCCTGTTCTCTTCTGAAGACAGAGCTGTGAGTTTAGAAGTCATAAGAAGATGCTCTGCTTGCAAGGAGATTAAATTTCTTAATTTCTGGTACACTGGACATTGAACTACAATAATATCAGTCAGTTTGCAACAAAATAAGTGATGGTAAACCAACAATTAAATCAAAAATATCTTAAAATAATTGAATAAAAGAACTAGAAGGCTTGTGTTTATCTCAAATCCCATTCTTCTAAAATACAAAAAGGTAGTTTCAGTATTGTCAACAATACTTTTGATGGGGAAGACTAAAAAGAAAGCAAAGCAACAATTTCTGGGGAAAACAAAAGCTGTATTATTTTAGGGCTGCCCCTCTCTGTTTTGAACTAATATCCTGCAATTACTAGCAGTGCTGTCAGAACATATGCGTGTACATTCAAGGTTTCTGTTAGTTCTTGTACAGCCATTTTAAAGAACAACCCCCAGTATTTGATAATGAACGCACTGTCTCAAAAGAGACGCTCTCCTAAGGAGGTACTGCCCAGATCTTGCTCAGTGCTGCATGACGTTGTGAGAAGAAAAAGAACAATTTCCATTGTTCTAATCTTGCAGAGCCCTGTGGCTTTTGATCTTCTCTTTGTTCCCTCTTTGTGAAGCACAACTTACACTGCCTGCAATTTACTGAGTTCACTATTTACTTAGCTTTTTTGAGAAGTAACAGCTTACTGTGAAGTTCCTCTGCAACTCTTGGACTATGATTTTTCTTGCTTCTCAAGATAACATCTGCATTTCTTTCTATTGTACAATCTGAATGTCACTTCACCTGTCTGGTGTTTTTCTAAAGTCAACACCTGAACTTCTAACTGCAGAGTGTTTGTTTAGTGCCTAGAACAGACTTTTCAGCTAATCTCTGATTCATTTCCCCTCAGGCTTTGTTTAGAGGCTGTGAGGGACAGTTCCACAGCATGTGCTACACCTGTTAAAGTGGATTATCATACAGCTTATGGACCAGTTAATTAAGAGTTAGGCAATTCTCATAGAAACTGTTAATTACCAAAACTTCCACTAGCATTTATTTTCTTATGAAGGCAAACATGTATGGTTATATTGAGCAATTCTCTCACCTTTATAAATTAGTTTTCTCTTTAAAGGCTGCATATCAAAGAGAAGAAGTAACTCTGTGCTTGGTACCCAGCTACTGGCAAAGTGGGCTCTTGTCTGTAAAGACACTTGCTCATTGCAGTATATCAGCTCATTGCAGTAAATCTGACCCGTCAGTGCCACACTAGAGTGAGAAAAGGGATTGTGATGCATTGCAAACCTGGTATTTTCCACAGGTTTGAGAAACAGAAAACAAAGTGGGGTAACTAATACTGTTATCAGTTTATTTTCTCAGAAAAGGAGCAGAAAAAATGGGGCTAGCTGACAATTCTGTGGATGGCCAAAAAGCTCTCTTGATACAGAATTGACCATAACAGGCTTCTACCAGCCCTGGCTCAGAGCATGAGTTGTTATGAAAAAGGTTTCAGGGATGTTACTTCAGATATGACTACAGAGAACACGCTAAAAAATGTTACAAGTGAGACAAGAGGTTACTGTAACCTGCCCCAGAGATAACAGAGGTGAGATCAGAGCAAACAGCTACCCCAGACTGTAATCCCCAGCTTCTGTGGCAAGCAGCTGCCATCAGAAGCACAATACTGGAATCTGTATATCATTTTAAATACATTTATTGCTGCTTTAGAGCTTTACTTTAAAGTACTTAATCATAATTAAGCATTTGAGATCATAATAATTAAGTCAAATTTCCAGTCTTTGAATGGTAATTTACAGCTTTAAATGGAACATGCAAATAAAAAGGTGGTTGGATATATTCAAATGCATCCTTGCAGGTGTCTCTGAAAGATATTCTCCACACCCAATGTTTGCATGGTAAGTTTTTCAAAGTCACTATAGAGGACCCTCACAAAGATCAATGAATTCAGTCATATGGTATAAACCTTAAGACAACCCAATACATTTATCTTCATTTATGCATATACATGTTTAGAATTCTTCCTTTGAATTTTCTTGTTAAAATTCCAGTTGTACATTTTAGCTGATAACACCTTTGCTATCTGACTATATCCATTTTTGATCTTGTCAGAGATTTGATGCTGGGAAAAGGCAGAATTATGCAGAGGACACATGGAGGTTAAGTAAAAAGAGAATCAGAACAACACTGTTAGCTTCTCACAATTCAGAGAATTCTCCATCTGGATTCTGATGAGTACTAAAAGCATTTGAAAATTCAACAGCAGTGATAGGGAAGGACACCACTGAAATCAAAATACGTTCCTCCTAGTTCATAAAGTCTTCCAGTCATGTATCAAGGGTGAACAGCCTAATCCATTATGTTAGTCATTCATTTAGAGGTAGGTAATAGGAAAAGATCCTTGGGGACTAGCAGATATTTTCTATTAAGTGACTTGCTGCTCTTTAGTAACTTCAATCCCACAGGACACACATTTCTGAAGTCTCAACACATTTTTCCAATTCTAGGAAATGCAATAACAAAAAAGTTCTGCATAATTCCTGTCCCCAAAGCTTAAAAATATCATTTTAAACCCTTGCAGCCGTAAAAGAACAAAACATGCCAAAAGGAAGTATTTCTGACTAAGCAATAAAAGATTAAACGTAGGTTGTATTTAAAGATAGATATATTTTAGAGGTAAAATTATAAAGAGCAAAGTCTTTATTATGCCAGAAGGCCAAAATTTGGGACCTTCTTCTGTTTGGCACTCTGTATCCTTGTGGAGAAGGCATAAAACAAACCAATGAACACTTTGCAATTATATGATACTACTCACGCATAAATGTAGAATATTTAGTTGCACTCTATTTCTTGAGCTCTACAGTTCTCTGGGACTTTTTAAATACAGAACTTGTTGAATGTCATGCATATAGCTGTGAAAAGCTCAGTTAGTCATGATTATAGAAAAACACAGCAGAAAAACAAATATTTCAGATTGGCATTATTTCAAATCCTAATATCTAATCCTAAATTTGAGGGACTTAAAAAATGTTAGATTCTATTAATGCACTTCCTGGGTCCAACTCTGCCCAACCCCCAGGCTTAGCCTTGAATCAGCTTTCCCTTTCAGAAATTTTTTGGCCATTCCAAAAAAACAACATAAACAACTCCATATAATGTAGAAACTAACACAAAATATTTTTTAAAAGTACAGAAATGATTTTCATATTTGTTTGTTTCCCCAATAAAGCTCATAGAGATAATTCAACTTCACACACTTTCTGCAAATCTGTATTACTGCCAGGGCTAAGGATTTTTATTTGCTTCTTTGTCAGTTTTTTTTTGAAAGATGTCTGTAAATATTCAAGAGATTCATTTCTTTCATTTAAGTCAGTGTGATAGTAGTTTGGGAAGGTTTTGAGTATCTGGAATTTAGTCATATTCATTTTGAGTAATGCTACTCTGGTCTTATCTGCAACTGTTTGTAAACTATAATTCCCAGAGTTTTTATATTGACATTCAGTGATTAACAGGATATTAAAAAATATAATACATCTCAGAAACTTGTCAAATTATATCCTCCTTAGCTACTTAACTAGGACAAGTCCAGAGTTAAAACTTCAGCCAGCACACACAGGAGTAAAACATATGGGAAAAGGAAAAGAAGATGTATTTTCATAAGATTTTTTTTCTGTTTTCCAGTAAATGTTTAATGAACTTGTAAAATCATAATCATCATCTGCAATTCAGAGGATCACTTCCAGCTAGTACAGCTTTCCTGTACATCACATACTTACTATTGAACTTCAACCAATTTTTTGTACGTTTATAGTAAATAATCAAGATTTCCAGAACTACAGTGCAGGTAAGACCTGCAGCATTCTACTATTCCCAGCTCAGATTGAATTCAGCCAGACAGATCAAGGTTTCCTTTACAGAATTGAATTCTGGCAACAAAAAAGGAATGTCTTTTGTTGGTTGGTTTGTTTGATTTTTAATCCTTTGTGGTATGAAGATATTTCTTGACTACAATAAGGGAGTATCCTATTGTGGTTTTATGTCAATGTTTTATGCATGGCCAGGAAGTGCTGATAAAGTGTTCCTGTGCATTCAGAGCGGAAAAGCACTCAAAAATGTGTTTCTGCAAGTCTCTGAAATGTATCATAGTGGAATTGTGTGTGGGTTTCAGCTAAAACAAATAAGAGCAATGTATGCTAAGTTACTCTTCATTGCATCTAATTTACTCTTGAAAAGGAGTTTAATACTAAGGAAATATATGCATATACCCTGGTTTTCAGCCCAGATAAAGAACAGAAAAATACCATTGCATTGTTCATATTTTACAGCTTTTCCAGTTTGCTTGTACCATTCCCATTAATTTTCCCATGTCCTTTTCCTGCCTCTAAATGGCCAAATAAGCCAATCTGTGTCATAGTTTTTGGAAGTAAAAGCTTTGGGAACCAACAACATTCTTTATTTCCTGAAGGACCCAGCTTTCCATACTGTGTCTTTAACACATTAAATCTTTTAAAAGGCAATTTCAAGATGCCTTTTATGCATAATAACTTTGATGTTCTAATCAAATCAGATCCTTCCAAAGGACACAGCACTGTCAAATTCATACTTTCAAGCATTTAATGACTTATACCTATATGCTCAGTTTCTCTGTTATTTATTCATTTAAATGAGTTCCATTTGGAACCAGAATAAAGGAGGATAATACTGATAATGTGCAAATGTTCTTGAATAACAATTTGATTTAGAACCAGATTTCTGATTCCCATGTAACATCTCAGGTAGATGATTGGCAGTCAGTGGGGAGCAGCCTGCACTGGCCTGCTGCTCTTGGGAAGCCCAGTTTGAACTGGTGGGCAGAGAACCAGAAACCCAAATGAGAGCAGAATGGCATCATCTTAGAGGTCCTCCTGTAATTCCAAGTGAGATTGCAGCTTCAGCCCTCAAAGCAGAACAGCTGTGCTGACCCATGTCATGAACAGCAGCCTGGTCATTAAAGGTGTGAGATACAAACTGGATCTGTGGTTTTGACATGAGCTGGTCTCTGTACACACAGTTTGGAAAGAAGATTTGATGCAGGACTAATATCAGCATGCCAGGATGCATGCTAATTTCAGACTCCCTCTGTCGTCACAGGAGACAATCCACACCCCAGGTGGAAAAGCACATCTAAGACCTGAATCTGGAAATGATTTTCATGTTTCGCTGATGCAAGGGAAAGCACAGAGAGGATTTTCCTAACCTATAGATCTTTAAGCATTAATTAACTAATTAATTAATAAAAGAATCCTAAACTGAAGAGGATCGAGTTCAAAATATAAACTTCACTTCTGTGACTTGTTTTTTAATGAAAATAGAGTCTGTCTCCCATGAATGACTGGACCATTGTTTTTAAAACTTTTGCAAATATCCCACGTTCTGTATTCTGAACATTTTTTACTCCCTGTTCTCACAGAAGGCAAAACCCAGTATGTATTCTTACCCTGAGGGATTTTAACATGGAGAATTAATTTGGGTTTATCTATATCAGATACAAGACACTTGCTATCACATATGTACAGTTATCTGTACCTGGCTAAACCTACTGTAAGTATAGGATTGCACTTACATCATTTATGAGGAAGAACACTAAGTGCAGGAAGGTCACAAGGCCATCATGGAAAAAAGTGAGAAAAGTATGAGGAGGAGGGCAGGGACAGGGAAGAAAAAAAAATCAAACCAAAAATTGAAGTTATCCCTGGAATTACTGTAGAGTCTGGGGAAACATTACAGCAAATAAATATTTCAGAGAAGATGCTAAAAAGACAACTCATCATACTTCCTGCAGTGAAGGAATGCAGGAATAATGCTGATCCCAACTGCTCTGAGCATCTCTGCACAGTCTGGACACTGGCTCAGAGTCCTTCTGCAGTGAAGAGCACTGCAGCACAGCCTTCTCTACCTAAGGCAAAGATTCAGAGAAACTTCCCAAAATAAAAACTTAGATATCAAAGTAGGCATTGACAAAGCAATATCTCTATACACACATAAACAGCTCCATTGGTATATGATTTATTACATCATTTATATTATAATTCAGCTCACTTACCATGTTTTCCCAGCAGAAAAAAAATCCATTTATGTTTCAAACTTCATGAACAAATGAATGTGCATAATCTCTCAGAAGCATGTATGAAGCTCAAAGGGACTACACCTAATAAAAATCAATCCATCAATTTGCCAAGTCTATTCATCTTCCAAATTCATACCTTAATACACTGAGAATTGAATTTTTAAATTTTAACAAAGTCAACTTATTTTTAAATGTTTTAAAAGTAAGTCATTGGACAATGTATTTTCAGTGATTACAGAAAAAAAGGAAAAATTTTAATTTATTTATTCCATAATTTATATTATCTATGAATCTCAAATTGAAATAAAAATAGTTAATCAAATATATACTAGTCTGTTCAAGTTCAAAAAAGCCTGTGTACATTTCACACTATGAATAGTGTTACTTTCTCTTGTCAATTGTCAGTACTAACACCTATTATACAAATTGGTACAATGTCATTTATTAAAATTCAGTTTAAGGCAAATATTGGTCCATTGCATACAACTGTATGAAGTAATCACTGTGGTGATTTTACTTCCTCAGATCTTTTTAAGGATCCACTTTTCATTGGAACCAATGTTGTTTCCCAAAGGTGGCATGGTTACAAACTTTTTCTCTAAATACAAAATATGGAGGACTAAGAGAGACGTAGACCTCATGTCAGTGAAGATCTAAAGAAGTATGGAAACTGATTACCTGCTTCATTGCATCATCTGGATGGAATGCTACTCCTGCATCCCAAAAGGAATAACACTTCCTGAAGTACAACCCAAGACAATGTTATTGTTCTCATAAATGAGAACAATACTTAAAAACTTCTCTGTAGGTATCAGATGCATGTGTAAAAAAGTATGAAAGATTTGTTAAGTGATTGGTCCAACATTAGCAAGAATTACAATGCAGAATGTAAACAAAAAGAAGATTATTAAATATTAAGTAGTATTTGGAGTAAATATGTTGGGATTATTTCATTAGATGAAAAGAAAATTAAATAGGACAACCATGTTTAAACAGAAAATATATTTTTATATAAAGGCTCATACAGAAAGGTTTTGTTGGATTAGGTCTAGAAGCATTGTATAAGATCTTTCAATAAGTAAGATACTGGTATTCTTTTTTTAACTTTCCTTTTAAAGCAAGTAATAAAAATATCTGGTACTCTTGTAACTGCCCTCATTCATATATACTAAAGCACTTTAAAACAAAGATCTTGATCATTTTGTTTTTGGGACAAATGGAGGAGCTGAGGCAGAAGAGAAATATTATCTGCTATCATAAAAATATTATATTGATTGCCTCCCAAATCCTATCTAACCCAGCATATCCTGTTGGGAAAAAAAAAAAGAAAGAAAGAAAGAGAACAGTCAATAGAAAGGGTTTAAGTGTCTGCTTCTTTGTTTTCCAATGATTTCAATGAAACTTGAAGGCTGCTGAAAGAGATAAAAGCAGAAATTAGGTTCCCTAAATTCAGGTCCAGCCTATTAAGACAACAGTTTATAAAGGAAGGATGCAAAAGAGATTTGTCCCAGCTGAGGAAGGAGCAACCTTTAAAAAGACATACATGGATTCTTCCTTGAAGAAGAATACCCATAGCCTAAGCTATTACACTATTAATATGCTTTGACAATGTATTGATTTAGAAAAAATATGAAGTAAAGCTTTTTTTCTTTTTTTTTCAATAGGCCTCTTGCATGTTAGGGTTTTAGCATTCAGTTTTTATTCAGTGTTAGTAACAGGGTTTAATTTTAATTACACAAGTTACTACATAAAATAAAATTCAATGTTTTTTACTTTGAAAATGTATGATTTTTTGGTCCATGTCTCAATAAAGTCCAAGAGCAGATGCCCACTGTAAGTGCAGACTGAGTAATAAATGTAAGACGATATGAAAGACGTTTTACAAAGATGATAAAATTTGACATGAAGAATAAGAAATAGATAGATTTTAAACAAATAGATGACTCCCTCTGTAGACAGAACACTTTTTTAGCTTACTTAATAGAATGAACCAGACTAACATTTCCCAAATGCATTCTGTAACTTTTAAAAAGCCATAGTTCAACTCAGGGTTCCTACTGACCCATGGGACATTTGCAAAGGATACAAAAACTTGTCACCAAAATTCAGAAAAAAATGTAAACCAAAGCAAGGTATTGTTTTCCTTCTATGAAGAATCACGTAGAAGAGTGAAATTCAAAGAGCAGCCATGGAAAGCGCTCACCAGGTCCCACTTGGGGCCTGCTGTGATCCTGGCAGTGGCGCTGCTGGGGACATCCTGGGTGACACTTTGCTCTGAGGAAACTTGGGGATCTGAGTACTTTCAAGTTGTTCCTTCCTGCCATCTCCCCAGGGTACGTCGGCTGAATCATCAGAACCAGATGTAGGCTGAAGGCTGATTAGATATCAGTGCATTCCTGAACTAATCAGTCCTGAGTCCCTGATGGAGTCCCTGGCACACACACAGCCCCCCACCAGTGCATTTGGAGCAACTGATTTCACTGAGTGGATAATAGAACGAGTCCCAGAACAAAACTCATTTTTGGGAAAGCAACATATACAGTTTATGACATCCAATCATGGAAGTGAAACTATAAAAGTGGAACAATGTGACTCAGGTGACCCATTACAACAGCTTGAGTATAAAGTAACACACAATGAATATGCTGAATTTGTGAGTAACCCACTGGCTCAGTCCAGATTTTGCAAAATTTTTCATTGAGGAAATATAAACAGTGTGAGAGCATTTTATATACTGGGCAAATAAAGTAAGCCAAGCATTGCCTACTAAATTATTTATTTTGAATTATTTGGCTTCTTCAGCATTGAACACTTGTAAGCAAGGAAAGAACTCAGTTATGGCTTGAAAGACAGAGGAAAAAATATTCTGCATATGGTAGGAAAAAAGTCAAGCAATAAACCAATTAAAGTACTAAGACAACATCCCAACCCCCTATTTCCATTCATAAGAAGCCTTAAGAAGGCCTCTAAGAAAAGACTTGATTTAAAACAGAGTACTATAGTTCTACAACTCACAGTAAGATTTAGCAGCAAGTGTCAAGTTCATTATGAATTTTGTACCTTTGAGAGCACTGGGTTAAAGCTGCAGAGAGGAAATACATTCCTGGCCCATTTATTCCTGGTCAATCTTTGGCTCCAAAATCTTTCTGACTTCTCAGCACTGAAATTTTAAGTCACTCAGCTGTCTTTGCTCTCCACACACTCCCTAAGTAAAAACAGTATTTACATAGCATATTAGATTCAGACTTAATATTCAAGATTTATGTTTCTGCCCCATTAATTCTGAGCTTTTGATCTTCAAAAGATTTTTCACAGGACTTCCAAATCTTCCGTTCTTTGAGACACACATAAGATTGGTGGATAAAATGCAATTCCACAGATGGAGTCTGTAGAGTTGTTCAGTACCATCACTCTCAGCAGCATGGAAAAGGCTCAGCTACACCAAAGAATGAACCCAAATGTTGGATCAGTTGCACATTGCTGGGGTATGTGGATAGCTCAGACTTAGCACCTTTTTCTATGTAAACCAATTTCCACAACAGCCCCTTCTTTTATATTTATTTTTTCATTATTTTATGTACCATTATAGAGAAATGTACTTGAACTTTATAATTTATTATAATTTATGAGAGCTACTGGTATTTTCCCATGGGATTATTCTGACCAAATATGAGAACAACAAAGTTTAAAACTTCAAACTCTAATCTTTATGAGCTTCAACAAAAGTTTCAGAAAACATTAAAAGAAACTCTCAGCTGAAATCCAGTCACATCCTAACAAGTTTTTCCAATCCAAATAGGTATTTCAATATGCCTTTAAAAGTCCATACAGTCTGGGCTGTGTGGAGGAGCTGTCATTGCCATTATTATTCTGTAGCTGTTCTGCAGTTGTTATGAAATTCCTGAATAGTTCCCTTGGAGGACAAACCAGGCCCACAGTTCTGGAATAAGATTTTAGGAAAATAATTAGGGATTTAGAGATACTGATAAGGGAGGATTAAATTTCTGTTGCCAAGAAAACCCACTTGATAGAAACCTGGGCTTAAAGAAATGTCACACTATTTGCTCTTGTATCTCTACAGGGAAGGAGAATGAAGGATTTACCACTTACTTCTTCCTACTCAAGGTGACTCCCAAAAGCCTCAGAGAAAATTCCCCCCACTCCACTTGTGGTGGAAAGCATCCACCTATCAAAACAGTCAATTGTGAATAATCCAGAGGCTCAGATTTATCTAGAATGGTTTGTACTCAAAACCTAAAACAGACTAATTTCAGACTAATTATTAAAAAAAAATGTTATTTGGGTATCTTTTTCATGACTAGAGTTTATACTATTTAATTACAAATTGAATGAACATAATGTGGAGATTACTTTGAGATTAGGAATGGTATGGTGATTTCCATACTATTTTATAATTTGCCCTAGCAAAAACTGTAGAGTACAGCTGCAACACTGGTCTTTGAGCTTCCTATTTTCTGCTACAGGCAATTCTCAGAAAGAGAGATACAATCAGGAAATAAAAATAAACATGCAAGAAAAAGGGTTGTTTATCCTATTGATTTTCTATTTAATCCCATAAAATGCCTCCCTTCCAACACTATCAGCCTCTCAAAAGAAAGCTCAAAGTGATATTATCTAATCTAAGGACACTTTGCCACAGTGCAGCAATAACTCTAAAGGTTAAAATTTGAGGAAATTTTAATAATGTTGCTGACCATTAGAGCTGAGACATTTAAAAAGCAAAGATCAACAAATCAAGAATGAAACAAATGGTCTGGGAGAAGACATCAAGAAAACAAGAAACACTTGTAATTTTTTAAATGAATGGAATCACTTGCAGAAGTTTAATAAGGTGACAGAGAAATTGTGTCATAGGTATGGATTGATTGCAAATAAAAGTTTTCACAGGAAGAGGTTATCCAACATTTTTCAGCCTCCCATTTGGGGCTTAAAGAACTTTTAAACATCTCCTCAGGACAGAACTAAGATTTTGCAGTCATCTTCACTACAATACTGGGAAGTCAAGACATCTTCCAAGTTCTCTTCACACTCTCTTCAACCTGTCAGTGATTCATACTTCAGGGGTGCAAATGAATGGAAATCATTATGCACAGCATAAAATATAGAAGGAAAAGAAAAAATAAAAATAAAAAGGCAATAAAGCAACTTGAAAAAAGGAGTCTTAAATAATTGCTTGGATCTCCAGGTTCACTGATGTTTAGAGAATTTGTCTGATGTTTGACTCTAGCACAGTGAAAGCTCCTTGAGGATGTACACTGCAGTCCCTGGCATTATGGAGAACGTGACTTCCCACCTGAGCACCTCTGGGAGGGTGAGAGCAGTGGCATGAACTGTCGTGCCAAAGCTGTGCCTACCTAAACTGAGTTCTTCACTAGACTGAGACACTCAGTGGGTTATCCACACTTTAATAGGATTTGAGGAGGCATGGACAAACACTTATTGTAACTGCATTTGGATTCTTTAAATAATGGTAAAATTAGTGTACTACCACTGAAGTAAGCATGATGTGTTTTTTTTTTTTAAGGAGAAGTGTTATATATTAGATCCTCTAAGCTGGTAAACCAGGTAGAAAGTTGTACTTGCAACAGTGTTCCTTTTATGGTTTCAGTGAAGATAAGTAGTATTTTAAAACTCTGAAGTCAGAGTTTGAAGAAGCGTTATGGGAGTCTAAAATGAGGGAGTAATTAAAGTCTAAAATGCAGGAGCAATGCATGGTACCAGTGTGTAAGGTACACTCAGTGTTCTATAAGGCACACAGACGTGCTGTGGATGCAGATGCAAACTCCATGGCATCAGGACAGAAAGAATAAGCATAAGAGTTTAGTTTGAGAATTTACTTTCTTTAGAAGTTTCCTCTAATATTAGTTCCATAAGCAAGTATAAAAAACTATTATTTCTAGGAGGTTTTGGTCCTAGATTTAAACTGAAGTGTGTTAAATGGATATCTTAACTCTTGCTGCACAGGTTAAACTTCTATAACTTTTACCTTACAAATTTAAAAAAGAAAAAGTATTTAGTTGGTCTGTATTTACCTAATAGTCAACAGTATAATCTCATGAAAATGCACTTACAAGCTGCTGATATTACTGGCACATATCCATATACTAAATGTAATTGCCTAAGAAAAAAATAAGGTTGGATTTTTACCCAGAAGATGAGAAGGATCAAATTCAGTAGTAATCAATACCTTTGGGGATTTGATATCAGGGAAATTTGCAAGGCTCTCCCAAGTGGAAATGTACTGAGAGCAACTTCCCAACTCTGCACAAATGAAATCTAAAATACATATGCTTTTGACATCTAAGCTTTTGAAGGTCGGATCCAAAATTAATCTTGAAGCAGTGAGAGAATAAAAAAAAAAGGGAAAAAATCACTTTCATTTCTCTTTTTGTGCAGTGAGATTGTTTTCAGCAGCAGTTCTCTGCCATGTCAGTGGGCACCAGCTGGTGTAACAGAGCTCCAGAGCCCGCTCTCTAGTGAGGGTGGCAAAGTCTGTTCACACTGCAGCAGTGCTACTGAAATACAACACACCAGAAAAGATACATTGCATTCTGAGTTGTTCCTGCAAGTGGAATCTGAAAACAACATATTGGGCTGAAGATCTAAGACAGCCATTTAGTAACTGCTGCAGTACTGAGCAGTTCATGATTGATTTTCTTCCTCTACTTTAACAGTACATAAGGCATACTTTCTCAAGTGTAATGTGAATAAACACTTCATATTTTAAGTAACAGATATATTAAAATCAGTATGATTAGAGAACTAAATATTATGCTTTTCTCAGTGTCTCTTGCTATTTTTCTTACCCTATGTTGTTTCCTTAAGATCTTTTACTATTATCTCACAAAATACTGAACAGGCTAAAACTATTAAATTCCTGTAATTCCTGCATGCCATTACTTCTGCAATCAGTTCTCTGGATTTGCTCAGCCCACAGGATGTCAGGCAGTTTTCCTCACAATTTCTCATTAACATAAAAAGGGATCATGCCTTCTTGGGACTACACAATAATCTTTTGCCCTTTTGCTTTTTCTGCTTCTTGATGAGTAAAATATAAATTTATTTTTCTGACTGACTGTCAGACACCAATACAGTAGGCAATAGCAACAACTCAACTGTGAAATATAACACCTTTCAACTTTAGGAGAGCCTCACAAGATCCTGTTCTTTAAAAAAACCCAAGGTAATTTATTCTTGGGCCATAAACAAAATTTTAATTTGCCGGAAGAAACAATACCTTCCTGGCATAGTGGATAATTAGTACACAATTATCTAAACTGGTATATGCCAAAATTTTTGACACAACCAGCAGCTGAGGCATGAGTCCTAAGATGAAAAAAATAGGAGAATATTGAGATAATGAAAAAGTACATGAAATGAAAAGAAAGATAAAGAAGTCCAAGGCAACAAGCACATGATTTGAACTAATTGTACTTAAAGGGACCATCAGCCAGATCTTGACAATTCTATTGATTGAAAATCCTAAATTAAATGCTGCATGCAAATCTGCCTGGAAATGATTTGAACCTCTGCAAGTCTGTCAGATTCCTGCCAGCAATACAGATGGAAAACTACATCATCCAATAGGGTTTTAACAACAGATGAAAAGACATCTATTTCAGAATAAGAGAGGACTGAGTAATTTACCATTAATCTGCTTTTGGGTATTTTTTTTCCTGCAAGGCAGTTGTGGTGAATATGCGCTCAACAGTATTCCCTACAAAATCAGGTTTTATTTATATACAGAGCTGAATGCAGATGAGCCTCTCAGGCTAAAGAGAAAGCCAAGTTAGAAGCAGCAGCCAGTTCTGATCAATTATTTTTCCAGCATCACTTGAAAATTGATGACTTTTTAAAAACAGTGTTAGTAAAAATTTTTATTTGCTGGAAATTTTCTGTGTCTTTAAGATCTACATCTGTAACCTTCATTTAATTATCTGGAAATTCTATGTGATCTGGATAAACGGGTTGAGCATTTTTCCTTCCCAGACCAGCTGTTTACCCATGGCATGTGTGGGAGGAACACCGAATGTTGTTTCAGATGTGAACAGTAGAATATAAGCAGATTTTGCTTTTAAAAAACACCACTTATTTATGAACCTTGATATCAGGCAGTGTAGTTTTCAAAATTTTAATGATTTCAGTAGGAACTAACCATCAGCTCACAAAACAGATGGCAGTATTACTGCCCACCAGATTTAAAAATACCCCAAGAGAATTTAAAACCCACAGCAAGTCTTGTGTAATTAATCCAGTAACTAAAGATTGTACTCTGGCTGTTAATTAACAGCTTCACTTTGAATTAGCAGAGAAAGAGAGAAAAGGAAGAAAACATAAGTTTGTTATTCTTTTTTTCCCTGTTGTTAAGAAGGAACTTAGCATGAAGAGTCTAAAAAGAAACCTGTGGAGTTCTTTTCATCATCTTACCCTACTAAGTATAATTGTTAATGAGCTCTATAAATCCTCACCATTACTTTCCACTGTGACTTTTGTGGGCATTAGGAAGAGATTTAGGTCTAACATAGACATATTGACCCAATCAGAAACTACTTTACAAATTTAAAGGTAATTCCAACAAATGTTTCCTCCAAAATGCAAAATCAAGAACTTTTTAATGATTATTATATTGTTTTAACTTTATCTACTCCTATTCATACAGAATAAATGAAATCAGTATTTGGCTCATTGCTTTTATTCAACTGTAAATTGATTAAATATAAATAGCACGTTATTATTTCTTTATACTAGAGAACAGCTTCTGCCATTAATACTTTCTTCAAAATAATCTTAAAAGCAGATAAAAATTGCTCCTTTTCTCTGCTATCTAAGCATTTGTTAGAAAAGATACTGCCAGCTCTATGGTGTCCATCAATCTTCAAAAGATTTTAGTGAAGTCAAGGGAAAAACCCACTATTCTAATGATCAGCTTAGAGTTTCAGATCAGGCTTATCGAGCAACCTGAAGGCTTGAATATTATGTCTCTGCTACATTTGTTTCACTGGTTTTTAGTCTAATGGAAAATTAATAGATCCAGATAAGGAAAAAAACCCAACAAAAACCAACCAACCAACCAACCAACCAAAAAACCCCAAAAAAAAAAAAAAACAACAAAAAAACAAAAAAAACCCAAACCAATCAACAAAAAAAAAAAACAAAAACAAACCACCAAAAAAAAAAAAAAAACCAAAAACCCCAAAAACAAAAACAAAAAAAAAAGAAAATTAAAAAAATAAGTGGATTTGTTCAGAAGGCTGTATCTCTAATAATTGGATATAGTACTGCTCTGAAATCTTTCCTGAATGCACTCCTGTGCTCCATGCTCATGGCTGTTGGCGCTGGGGGCAAGAGCAGCCTCCTGAGAGGGCTCCTGTTATACCCACGGGACCCCAGCCACGGGCAGGGAATGAAAGAGCCTGAGTCTTCAGGCACATTCAGATCAGAAACACTTTTGTGAGTTTTGTGGAATTCTGAATGCTTTTAAGAGATTTGATTAATTCTGGAAAATATGGTTCTTCATTTATTTCTGATGTCACAAGAAGCTACAGACTTCAGAGTTCAGTGCATAATAAACGTCCCTTGTCAGATTTTAACACCTGGATTGTTTTATCAGATTCTGGAAGAACAGCTATTTGTAGATGGATCAAATTTCATTATATTTAACAAGATATATATATCCTTGCCAAAAGAAATATAAAAATCAGAACTATAAAATCAAGGGTATAAAGTAAAAAGATTATTTCCTCATCTACAAACTGTGCAGGAAAGTGTTTCTTGTTGTCAGTTGGTTCTTTGGGCTTTTGCTCTAAAATCAGAGAGAGCATAAGCAAAAGCAAAACACAGACCTTTGCAATGTGTTAAACTTGAAAAAAAAACTCAATTTACACCTTAAGCAAATTCTTAATAACCTATGTCAGATTACTTAAATATAGGTCTAAGACACTGTGTTAGATAGAGCTGAGCTGATAAGAAAATAACCCAGAAGTACCCAAGAAGTGCCTGTAAACTACTGAGACAGCCTAGAGAAACAGGTGCAGACAGTGCAGACTTTGGGCTGTAATCTGCTTTGCAATCAGACATAGATTTGAAGCCGATCTGTGTAGGTGGATGTAATATTTACTGTAGTTGTCACAGACAAAACCAGTGCTGTCAAATGATAGGACAAGCATGGTGTAACACTCTTTGATCCATGAAGGACTATATCAACACTAGAAAAATTAAGTTTACCTACTGTTCAATATGAAAAGATACTGATAGCACAACCTTGTGTTTTATATTTACAAAAAATATGTTTTATCTAAACTTATGTTTTTCTAAGTTCTAAAATGTAAGTTTTCATTTTAACTATACATGCATTTCAGGAAAAAAAAACCCAACCCAAACACCTGAGTTCAAATATTTCTCCAATATTTTTCAAATATTCTCTGAACTGTATGGCGTAACATACTTTCTACCAATTTCTACGTTCTTCTTCAGAATTTATGGATCTGAAAGATTTGGAAAAATATACAAGCATGTGGGACACTACCTGAAAAGTGGATAACTTTCTATAAAACTTCACACATCACAGTTTACTCAGTGTGAAGGCAATCAAAAAAGATGAGACTGGAAGGTACTTCAGGCAGCTGGCTCATCCACCCTTCTGCTGCAAAACTTGCTAACTCTAATTTTTGCATCCCTCCCAAGTTCTTCAACAGAAGAATTAATTTTAACAGATGTAAGTTTCTTAATCTTGGTTTTCTTCCCTGAAGTTTCACAACTATCAAGAAAAAAATCAGATATTTTGTTCCTACATGGATAGCTTTAAATTCTTGTCCAGATTTGGGAATGTTCTGACTTCTTCACCCCTTAGGAGTTCCAAGATCAGAGAGGTTATGGCAAAACAGTTTATGAGTGACAAGCTGAGGTCAAATTTAGCAGTTGATTAAAACATTCCAAGAATAAATCAGCATTGTAACTCAGGCAGTCACACCTTTAGGGGTAAAGCACCAAATGTAACCTTGGCCATTCCCCCTGAGACCTATCAGGGGGAAAAAAATCCTTAAGGAAGGAAAGATAGATGGCTCCTATACAGCACTCCACAGATTTCTGCAGCATTGTGAAATACAATCTCCCTGTCTGATATCTTTTAAAGCTCTTAGTGAAACTATGATGTGCTTTTGTTCTTCTTGACTAATTCCTAATCTTCTTCTGGAAAGCAAAGATAATCAATCTGCTTTTCTCAGCCAGCAACAGGAGGCAGTATTCTTTAGTCACTGCATGTGTCTCCTCCTCCAGAGACTTTGAGCTGACTGTCTTAATTATTTGGGTCCACTGAAGTCAGTGAACTATAATAATTTACATCATCTGAATTTTGTTCTTTTATTTTATATTATAATACAGCAGTGAACCAGAGATCAGCCCAGCTGTGATGGTTGGATAAGTAATAGAAGGAAAGATGAGTTGAAAGAACATAGCCTTGATGGACATGTTCTTGATTAAGAGCTATTACTTATTTACCAGATAAACAGAGGAATATGTGAAAAGAAACAATATGGCAGACAGGAGGAAGAGGATTGAAACTTTTAGTTTCATTGCACAACTAAATTTATCTATTTTTAAAACTTTTAGCTAAGAATACCCATTTATAATTTAACTCCAGGATATCAAATCCACAAAGTCCAGCAGTGCCAATACTGCAGCATGTGCTCCTAAGAACCATGTAACTCCACTCTGTGGGCTTGAGAAAGTCACCAAAACTGGCATGAGCAGATAATTATCCAAGCCTGTGCAAGAACAGAGTTCTTTGTGATGATTACCCAGTAGGAATGATAACCAGGGGCAATCATATGACAGACAGAACTGATCAGATCATTGAAGGCCTGCACAAAAAAAAAAAAAAAACCCACTGCTGATTGAATAGCAGGAGCAGCACACAATAGAGATGATTAAACGGATGGTGGTAGACATGGGGCTGCAGGAATAGCAACTTACACATCAGAATCTTTGACTAGCAGAAGCTGTGAAAGTAAAAATAGATGCTAAAGAGCAGCTGATAAGAAATCAGAAAGAAAGGAATCTTGGATAAATGGAGTGTGATCAAGGCAGACTGAAATTAAACTTGAACAAAGCAAGAGAAGAGCAAGAGGGAGATATTCGGATATTCGGAACAGTCTCAAAGGATTAACTAGATGATATATGAAATATATAATTACAAATCCAGACGATCTGTGCAAAAAAGAATTTGTTCTACAGCTACTGACAATAGGATTACACCATGGGAAGGATAACTCTGCAAGAACAGCTGATCACACAGCTGGAATTTAGGAACAGGAGGCCATGCAGATGTTTGCTTAGTAAGTGACTGAGAACCCAGCAAGTATAACTGTGGGGCAGCTGTGGACTAGACACCAAAACCAGGCAGCAAGAAATGATCTGAGGGCCCCAGGGCCAGGAAATACAAATAGAAAGGAGCAAATCATAAGCAGAATGGAAAAGAAAGCAATTGATTATATAAACAACAGGACTTGACAACAACAGAAGTGGGGAGTGGGATCAGACAGCAAGAGTAGCTTACTGAACAGGGCTGGCATTAGACAGCAAATGCAGCCCATTACACAGGAAAAGAATCCAAAGCCAGGCACAGTTCTTTGGCAAGAAGCACAATAACCCAACAGAAGCAATAAATCAGGCTTGACAAGATGAGTGGTGTCTCCTGCACTAAAAATGATCTGGAAAAGCTGTCATTAGGGAGCAGAGCAAGCCTGAGCAGTTAATGTTAAGCACATTAATAACTGGAACCTGTTGCACCTTCCTCTGGTGTCATGGCACGTGGTCCCTTCCTGGTGCAGTTTATTAGGAAAGGGAAGGGAAGGGGCCATACACTAGAATATGACAATTATAATCCTTCACCAAGGCAAGGTCTCTGTCACTTTCTCTCACTGCTGTTGTGAGCTTGACTGGTTTGAGAGGATTATGAGTAATGATTAAATCCAGCAGCTTCTTTTTCTCTGTACCAAGCATCAGAAAGTCTCTTTGAGCCTTATTGCTGCAGCTGGAAAAGTTCTGTTTAATGCTGCAGCACAAAACCTTCAGTAAAATATTAGCAAGGCATTGAGAGAAGAGAGATTATAGGTCATTGTCTTTAGATATCATCTGGCCTAATGCACTAGCACAGCATATGACATTGAAAAAGAAACAGCACCAATACATCATTGATCCCTTAAGCATCTATGACTGCTATTAATTTCATCTTTCATTGGCTTATTCTTCCTATGCTCTTGCCAATTTGTGATGATTGTTTCTGTTTCTATAAATCACTGGAATGCCTGGAAACATTATAAAAATCATAGAGAAGTGAAATTACATTTTTCATTCTCTCCTATACTCCCTCCTCTTTCCCTGCAAAACCCATAGTTATACCATAGTATAGTTGTAGGGAGGATTTCTCAAATTTTTTTTATTTAATCTTTGAAGGCCTGCATTATCACCAGTCTAAACCTTCAAGATAGTGGTTAGCAGAATTTATAGACCAGGTTTTTTTTACTAAAAGCTGGTGTGGCTAGCACTATTGCCCAGTTCAGCATTGTTTATCTGCTGCAGACAAGAACAGCGAGATGTTCATTCAAACCCACACTGATCATGTAGTACCATGTTGACCTCTGTCAGTGCTGGAGCTGCTCATGGCAATTTTCTTTGCAGTGAATTTGTCTTCTAACACAGCCCTCCTGTGAGCAAGTGACCTTACCTTTACTTCTTACACATCTTAGCATGCAATTCATCTGATTTCTTGTATGTCTAAATACATGAAGCAACCATATAGGAAAATAGAATAACCTTTAAAAGAACATTTAAAAAGCAAACAAACAAAAATGTGTTGGGACTGGAGGGAATACAGTAACTGCTGATGCTGCAAAAGGTCCCTTCAAAAATTTCAGGAGAATCTGGGAATTTAGCAATGACCAATTTCCCTGATTTATGAATAAGGCAAAATCTTAAATCCTTTTTAATTCTACTGCCAATTCAGTCTTCACTTTGTGTTTAACAAATAAACTGATGTGTGAAAATAAAGAAGAAAGCTATTTTCTGCTAAAAAAGGAGATTTTGGTTTCCAAGTGAATGGGTAATTGTAAACAGCAGCTACCTAGATATAATTTTTTATAGCATGAAGAGAACCATCAGCAGAGTGAAACCAGGAGAAAAAAGAGTATTTTCTTCAATTGCTCTGTAGTTCTTTTAATAAAAAATCCTTTTGCAGTGTGCAGCTTCAAAGCAGCTATTTAATAAAAAAATATCATTTTCTACAGCTTTTGGGAAAAGGAGAGAAAAGTAATAGCAACAATAATAGGATGACATGCGTTATGAATTTCAGGAAGAATCAACTTCTCAAAGGAGAAAATGTTTGTGTCAGAAAAGTCTCCATTCCACAGAAAAGGGAAAGATGCCTTTGGGAATATCTAGATCATTATACTTTCTTTAAAAAAAAAGCTTCTGTGTTCTGCATTTTATTTGTTTTGAGGGATACTTTGCTCACAGCATTCTAATCTTCAGCAAAAATGCCATTATTCAAATTTGGGGAACTTACGCTCACCCTCAGCTAAGGTCAGCCCTATTGGAACAAACTGAAATCCTCCCTCTCTACACTTGAATCTGCCTTGATAGAGCCACCTTTTAATAGGTCCTTTCCTCCCCCCATCTTTACCATATCTCTGTATTTTCCAACAACTGTATGAAGGTAAAATAGCTGCACAAGGTTTCTCCTTACTAAGCAGCAAAACCTCCAGCATCTTCCTGTAGATAATCAATTTGAAGTAATATAAAATTAAGTTCACCTCAGTAACAGTAGATTTGCACTGGTGTAAATCAGAGAACAACCAGTTCTAAGATTTTCACAATTCTGAAATTTTGCCAGGTTCAAGATATTGGTTTTGTCTTCCTGGTACTATAAATATTTGAAGGAAGAGCAAATACTTTGAAAAGATGTCAGCAATCATGTAATATAGAAATGGAAAATATTGTTTTCCACAGTAGCCCTTTTTATCTTGGGCATAATTTTTTAGGATGATTTCAAGAGAGTTTTTTTGGTATATACTCATGTCATTTGTATTAATATATTTTTGTTTCATATATCCATAGTATTCCTGTGATAAACAGAAGTGACTTTCAAGAACTCACCATTCACTCCATTTGTGTGAATTTATTATTTCTGTATCAGTGGCTGAAATTGTCATAAAAGTCAGTTTGACCTCTGAGGGATTATAAATTCATGTAAGTTGTTACTGAAATATATTTAAGAAATTTTTAGTTATATCCTACATATGAAAAAATATATTACGGAAGAAATTTATTACTGTTTACACTCATGACATTCAAAGTGATTGTATTTATCTTAGTATTTACAAACATTTTTACATTTACCTTAAAAACTGAAAAAACCTTACCCTAAAAAAGAAGTTGTATCTGCCTCTAACACAGGCATTTCTGCATTTGCTGTGCCTGGCAAAACAGCATATGCAAATTTATCAGATATGTTAATAAATCATACTTTGGCTGATAGAAGATTTGGAATATTACAATATAAATAAGGCTTGCCCACAACACTTAGAGAAAAGGATAAAGAAACATCTTCAGGATGCTGTATGCCCTCATTATATTGTTAAAATAATAGTACTTATCATCTGAAATGTTTTCCCTCTAAAAGGAAAAAAATGTAATTAACTTACATGAAGCAAAATCTCTTTAAATTAATAAAATGAAAAGAGAAAATAATTTGAAGAGGGAAAAGAAATCAAGAACAAACTTTATTAAATACACTAGAACCATTAATATTCATTACACTGGAATTAATATTATTAGAAATGGTTAGCAAGCAAGAATGCAGATATCTGTTCTCTCTGCACAATGGAGCAACTGTTCCATGACACTCTCTGTGAAACACAGCTTCAGATATTTCATTGCAAGTAGCATTCTGATACAGACTGCATTATAGGGTTTGCTGTAAAATTGAAAGCTAGTAGCTCTTCAGTTAAGAGTTTTTAAATCCAGCCTAAGTTCTTGCTCAAGAAAATGGTTCTATACAAGATTAAAAGAAAATATGAGCAGCTATTATTAATGGCACTCCATAAAGAGCTTTATAGACTGCTCTGTGCTAGCCAGTCCCCTGGAGTAAATGCTGCCTGATTCAAGCAAGGCAGGAGCAAGCAGAAACTGAGTTCTGTGCCAATATTCAATCTTCACTCCCAAACTGAACATCTCTGGAATTAATCTGTAGGAGTGACTCAGGAACCTCTGCTGCCATAAAACCAGAAGTTGTAGTCAGAAACTTCACCATGCTGGAGAACAGAAAGACACACAACAGGTCTGTGTTCCTCCTAATAACAACATCTCACGGCTGACCCTGACTGAAAAGCACTGGGGACTCCCCAGCCCAGGGAAGCCAGGCTGTCACCAGCTGCCCTTCATGCAGCACATGATCCAACATGTTCCTCTCAATCTCCTGGACTGAGTCAGATCCTCCCCATGTGCTGCACTGGCTGTACTGAAGCTTCAGTAGACTCCAGAAAATATATTGATAAAGACTAGGGATAGAAGGAGGAATCATTCCTTACATAACATTCAAACCACCATTTTTCTGTACCTTCTCCATCTCAGAAGATTTTATAGCTGTCAAACCTTGTTTAGCAAATGATGTTTTCTGACCAAGATGATGGGAGTCCATCCTGCTTTGCCCTTCTCTTCTGCTCACACTTTCCAGAGACATTTAGCAGACTAGCAGATAAAGCTGTAAATGAAAATAATATAAATATAGCCTCTAGTAAAGGCTATCAATGTTAAACAGATCCCACAATTTTTCAAAGCCTTGCACTGGCTCCACTGTAACTATACTGATTTCCATCATTTTTGGAGACAACCATAAAAACACAACGCTGTCCAGACTGGCCACTTATAAAGTGGTCTAAATTCTGTTTTGAAATATACCCACAAAATACTTTGTCTAATTAGAGTAAATGATACACTTAAATTATCTGGTGAATCTATGCTTTCCTAAAATAAACATACAGGGTATGGTGATATATAAAATTCTGCTTTAGCTATGAAATCAACCAATTATGAGCTTTCACAGAATTCCTCCATATTTTTTTCTTGAATAAAGGAATTAACCAAATTATGTGATTAGATGCTATTTAAATTTGTATAGCATGACTTGCATAGTATCTTTCACGTTAGTGTCAGAATTGACAAGAAAAGCAGGAATAGATAAGAATATTGTGCAATACTGCCAAACTACCACCACTATTGAAACCTTGACTTGTTAACTTCCTGAATGGATTTTAGACATGTCAAGATTGTCATACTTTGACAAGTTTTCTCTCACTTACATTCTTCTGCTTTCAAAAAAGAACACTTAAAAAAAAAAAAGTAAAATGAATTTTCTGAAATGTAGAGCATTTTAAAGCAACTTTAGATACTTGAAGAGTCATGGACTTTCATACCACTGCAGATATTCATGGTTAAAAAGTACTTACTGATAAACCACCTAAAATCCTTCACAGTATAAAGCTTCAAAGCAGTGTAAATTCTTCAGGCAGAATACCTATATATCAAATTTTTGTGTGACCTAGAGCCAAAATTTCAGCCAGCCCAACTCACAGTAGATTCATTATCTTTAATGAAATGCCACTGATCCACCCTTGGAGTACTGACCCATAATCTTTTAATACACCTCAGCTGATTAGTGCTGATTCTGCTTTCTATAACTATTTTCATGTATTATTCCACCTACTTTTCTGGAACTCGCTTGTTCAAAAGTGAGAGAGATGCAAATCTGGGTCTTACTGCAGCCTAAGCACTTCAGCCTCCTTGCAGCAGAGACTGCAGCAGCTGTAAGAAAATCCCAGAAAGCACAGGGGCAAAAACTCCAACCAAACTGAACAATGGCAGCTGCACAAAGAATAAAAAAATCCCAGCACTGTACTGGTAAAGGAAAATCTACCAACAACATGCATTTATTCTGGCAGACCTGAATCTGCTTGTAAACTCACAACTACCATCACATTCTCAGTCACAGCTGGGTGTGCCAGCTGTGAGAAAATCCAGCTCATGGCTGGGTGTGCACATCCACACTGGTACCTTGTGGGACAACCCATGTGCATCTCAGATCTAATTTATAACAGAAAATTACCATATTCATGTGGGTCTGACTAGCCCATATTTCCCATCCAAGATCTCCCCCATCTCCTGCATGACCCAAGAGCCCAAAGAGGATGGTAGAAATTCCCCATATTGTTCTTACAACATACTCTTGATCACAATACCTGCATGGGAAAATGTACACTCAATATCTGCCCATGAAAAAAGCAAGTGGAAGGCATTAGATGTTCTCAGAAGCAAACTGGCTTTTTTGGCAACACCCACAGCTTGTATAGAGTCAGCTCCAAATACTCTCAGTTTTATCCAGTCAATGCTGGATCACACATTCCATGGAAATTGAAGCATTCAGGAGTCATCTCAGAGTAAAAAGTGGAAAATAATCTTCTAAAGAAAGAAAATATATTAACCTTCTTTGAACTCAAAAATAGCTGGGGAAATTTGATCAAAGTACTTCTAGAGCCTTGATATACAAACAAAACCCAAAACCAACAACAAAAAAAACCCCACCAAAACAATGAAAAAAGAACATTTAGGTGATAATACAGTTTGTGTTAACTAAAAATATGTGAAAACCAGAATTGAAAAAGAAATTTAAAAAACCTACACACTCAAAATCTTATAACATTAGACTGGAAAACAGTTATAGGAAAACCTCTAACTTAGAAGTTTTAAATTAGTATTTTAAGTAAATAAAATAAAGATTTATGATGTTCTGAGTTCACTTATTCTCTTTATGGCATTGATGACATATGTGTTCAGCTTATTTGTGGAATAAAAGGCTCATTTTCTTCTCTTTTTGGTATTGTTGAGACAGTATAATTCATAAGAAATAATCTGTCTTCCTAAATGCTTCATACATCAACTCCAAAATACACTGCATTGCAGAAAACAAATCTATAGAAAAAACATGTCTGCTAAATGTCTGTTATGCTAAGGAGTCAATGTTCAGTGATTTTTATGTCTTGGAAAATGCATAAACTGTCAGAAAATATATGCAAAATGCTGTGAGACCTCTCATGATGCAGCTGCTGTAAATAGCACACAAACTCCTAATTGTGGGAGATGCAGAAATGGTACTTTTTCCTTTTAATTGCACATCACCAGTATAATCTCCTCCCTCTGCCTTTTTGAGTTGTTCACCAAAAACAGTTTGTGGCAGAAGAGGTTGCTGTAAGTGGCACACAAACAGGGCAGGAGAAGCAGAACATATGCATGGGAATGTCACCAAGCCAAGACCCAACAACTGCTGCTCAGTAAACAACACACATTTACAATATGCCAAATGTTTAACTAAACTAAAATGTAAAGTAGAAAAGATCTGTAAATCAGAGACTGGGTCTAAGCTTGTCTCAACTCAGTATCACAGATTACTCAGTACTAGCAAAATGCTTTAATTCCTGAACCATCACCTGTCAGTGCCACGCAGCACGTGAAGTGCACCAAGGCAGTCCTCCCTGATCTCAGAGAGGTGGCAGTGCTCTCATTCCTCACCATGAAGGAATCTTCTGTTGATTAGTTCTTCTAATCCAAATTCCGGCAGTCTGAGTATGTTCTGAGTATTTGTGCACCAAAGTCTTGTCCACCAAATTTTGATTAGTGCAGTCATACAAAACATACAGGTGTTAACCTGTTTTCCAGCAGGGTATGTTTGTATTTATTTTATTTTATATACAGACATAAAGCAATTCATATCATGTGTGCATTTTAACATAAAAGAGGACAATGTGATGTTTTATGGACCAGCCAATTTGTAACATAAAAGTTGCTTAATTTCACTGTTTACATAAGTTCTTATTGAAGGACCAAGCTAACTTACATTTTTAGACATTAGAGTAGAACAGGGAAAGAACCAGCTAAAGAATATTTATAAAATGTAAAAATATTCACCTGATCGTGACATGAATTTCAGTATGGAGCACATAAGGGGCTATCAAAACAATCTCTGCACCTTCCAAGATGATACATATGGAATGTGGGAGGCCTCAGAAGGCCACAAAATATCAGATATGATGTTTGTCCTGAAGAGAAAAATAGCAGGCTCCTGGACATTGGTGATCAGTTATCCCAGCTGCAATATCTGAAAGGTGCTAACAAATATAATAATAACTTTTGAGACAAAGAGAAGCAATGAGGGAATAAAAAATGCAGCTGGCATAAATTTGACAAGGATAAATTATATGAACTAGATTTAATTGTCTCTGGGGTCACTGCTCTACCAGTAACCAAACGTTACTGGGAGAAGGGAGAAGTTAGATGTTTCATATAGTCATGTGGAAATAAGCACAGTCTAATAAATATAATAAGAATATTAGTAAAAAAAAGGCTAGAAGAGCTCACTATAAAATGGATTCTAACCTGAATGACCTCTGCTTTCACTCAGAGTGGTCATTCTTTTCAAGATGGCTCCTAGACCCATATTTTTATAACATTTTGGACAGATGGTATAATACAATATAAACAATGCAATCACTCTGAATTTTATGTCAACATTTTAAATGCCACAAAATGTAGTTTTAAGACTACACAGCTACAATGCCCAGCCGATGCAGCAGAGAGGTTAAATGCATGTGTGACACATTTTCAGAATGCAGGCCAATGGAAAACTTCTCCCTGCAGGAAGTGTTTCCACCCTCACTGCAGAGCAGCAGTTCTGTGGCTGAGACCCTGCGGGGAGGAGCAGTCGGAGGCTCTCTGAAGGACCTGTCCTTTTGAGCAGGAGTGTGAGGGCAGAGGAAAGGGTGTGTGCCTATTATTAATGCTGTTCTACCAGCTGGTAGTGTTTTGGAAACCAGGACCATTTTATAAACAATAAATTCTTGTTCTCCCAGAAGTTTTTTCATGGGCAGAAGCCCAGAGTTCTGCCTTCCACAGAGGCTGTCACAGCAAGCTTCAAATGTCACTAACCCCCCATGAAACTAAAACTCAGGATATAAACATGAGGGAGAAGAAAAACAGCAGGTCATGTTATAAGTAATTTCTAAGGAAATATTTTCCACTAAGCAATTTGCAGATGCTGCAATGGACAGGAACACAAAGTGATTTTTGATGCAGCTAAAGAAACCCATGAGAGTTTATTTGACATTCAGCAAACCCTACAAGTCTCCAAAGCAGCAGGGTACATCAAGTTAACATTTGAGATTGTCCACTAAGCAGGGGAAAACAGTGAATAACACAAGTAAGGGAATGGTTGCTTCTGTAAATGGAGATCATCCAGTATCTGAACATTCCCATACTGTAAGCTCATTTTGTACTGTCAGCCTCCATGCAATCTCCCACAAATTAAATGTCATCAGAAAGAAGAGGCATGCTACTCATTTTTCTAAGGATTTCCTTGTACTAAATAAAACTTTGCTTACACTGGAGTAGATGTGTAATACCATTATACAGTACTGTGCTCCACTTCAGAAAATTTTAATGACATTAAAATTTTTTACCTGGCAAAAACTTATTTTGAGTCACCAGAATAATTCTGTCACCAGAATTTCTGCTATTAATATTTCTCTAGTTCTTTTGCATCACAAGTCCTTTTGCTTGCAGAGTGATTATAATTTTTCTTAACAAAAGATCTTTTTGTCAATGAGGAACTGTAATTGTGTTAGGACAGTTTTCCAATATATTATGGACAGGGAAGTAAACTATACCTAAGTGCAAAATTTGACCCCAGCATTTTAATCATCTCCCAGGACTGGTCATCTCTTATAGAGGAAGGTGTTTCCATTATGTAGACATCAAGTAGTTTAAAAGTGCAGGGTGCAAACCACTCCTTCAAATCAGGTGAAGGCTGAAGTTAAATTGTTTATGTAGCAAGAAAGCCACTGCTCAAGAAAAAGGGGAAATAAACATTGACACATGGGCTAAGAGTTCCCCACATTGTAAAAGGGTGCTGAAATCAGGAAACAAACAGGAAACCAGAAATATTAATGTGATACAGTATTGGAAAATATCTGCCACTGCTTTCAGCTGTCTCCTGAACACTGTTCATTCTGAAGGATGTCAATGCAGGGAAATTTTGCTGAGTCTGAGGGGGAGAGAAAGTGCAAAAACCAGAACTGCCACTCTCCAATTTAAGGAAAAGAACAATGTCTACAGAAAATTAAAACAGGGTCTACAGAAGACCTCAAGGATGAGGCTGCCTTGTTCTAAACAACTTTTTTGCCAATTTTTTCCCAAGAAGTGCTTTCTCTTTCTCATCCCTTTCTTTCTATAGTTTAAAGCTTCTTTCAAAACTATATCTTAAAGTTTGGATGACCCCTACTGCTGTCTCTTTATCTGCCTGCACAGAATCACTTTCATGCATGAGGTCCAGGATATCCAAAAAACCTAACTGATGAATTCTTAAATCATACCCAGACTGCCAGCTCTCAGAAATGCCTTTTTAGCCCCATAACAAGATTACTGTAAGCTTTGGTTTCTTAGCACTAATGTTCAATGGGCAAAGAAACCACATCTGCCTCTGAGCACACCAAGGTTTAAATCCAAGGTTTTTCAGTAACATCAGCCAGACATTTGAAGAGGTGTAAAATAAAAATAGAGTTGTTCTATGGCTTAAAGATTAATGTTATAATACCTGGAAACCAACAATGAGAGCAAGCATTATTAAATTTTCACAATGTGTTAGAAAGTCTCCACATCTTTTTTTCAGTAAAATACCTGAATCTTTTTCAAGAATAAGTGCCAAGAATTGATTTCCAATATTAAAAGCAGATGACCTGCATTCATTGTGCAGTTTAAACCATAAAATGTGTATTTTTTTATTCCAGTCTATTTCTATACATGCTATTCTCAAGTAAGAACTGCATTACTGAAATCATTTGCAGAATTTGCAAATGAATAAATTACTTCCACATTTCAAAATATATATCATAAGAAAATCAAGTCAGCATAGTCAGACCCAAAATGGTACAACAAGTGACTATAAATAACCTCAACACATAGATCAAGATATGGCAGACTGGCATTCTGATGTAAAAAAAAAATATTAGCAAGTACAAGCACATACAGAAAGCATTATTGCTGGAAATTGAACTGAAGTCTGAGAAGATTAGGGAAAATATGTGAAGATAGAGGAATAGCTATGAATTTGCTTTTCATTTTCAGCTCAATGGACTGTATTTTACATAGGATGTTGAATAGGACACAGACTGATTTCTAAAACTTTTGGTTAAGTTACTTATTAAAATCAAACACAGCCACAGAACTTCAACATGGGGAATGCCTGACTTTTATATGTTTGAGCAGAATGACAGCTGGATCTGCCCCAGGTGGTGTATTTTAAAGAAGAATGAATTGGGAAAGGAAATCAAGAAATCAGAAATTAACCATGAGATGAATTGACTCGACCAATATCCTTATGTCCCTAATTTACTTCAGATGCAAACACATAATTATTTTATCCATACATCAGTTTGGAATCAGAATAAAGTCACAATTCTTAGCACCAAATAGCATTGAAGGGTTTTAAAATACAGAAAAGGAAACCTTAATTTAAAAATACAGAAAAGGAAACCATCCACATAAAGCCATTGGATTATGCATGCAGTGCAGCTGTATTTCTTATTTCAGTTATTTCTGTTTAACTTAACCAGTCTCTCTCACTCATTCTGCTCATTTTTTGTCTCCTCCTCTCTTTTGTTCTGACTGATATCAAACTGTGGACTAAAGAAGAGTAAATTACTCTCTTGTATAGGTTGGTGTAAAATGAAACCAGAAAGCTGATAGATAAATAAATTTGTATCATAACATATGGAACTGATAGGATGAAAATCCACTCCAAAACCAGAGACAATTTTGAGGTGAACAGATATTTTCCATTCATTTTTAAATTTTTACCAAAATCATTTTTCTATCATAGGAAAATTCAGTCTGGTCATTGCCAAGGTTGATTCCTGAAGAGGTCCAGGGGCTCAAGCCTGGGTTTTCCTTTTGATGTAGTGTTTGGTCAAGTGAGTTCTGCATCCATCTCACAAATACTGTTGTTAATCCCAAAAGTCACTGGTTAACCTAATGCAGGAGTCCATCTAAATCTGATCTATCTTATTGTCTAGATAATTAATTTTAGGAAGAGACAAATCTGTGAAATTAGTCTACAATTATCTGTCAGGGTAGACCCTCCAACCACAGTACAGAAAAATAGTTGGTGAATTAAATAGCACACTGATAGCAGCTAACAAGAAGAACTGTGAATAGTTTGGTGTTAACATTTCTTTGGGTTCCCAATATCTTTGCCTTGTTATTTTAATGTTAGGCTTGATCCTGCCTGACACATATTATCCCCATTATTCCCATAAACTGTGAGGAAGCTTTTAATTTAGTACTATGTTCTTTGGAAGTACTTCAGCATTAAAGTTAGATTGCATTGCCCTTCCTTAAAAGCCAGAACCATAAAGCCATTCCTGCATGAGAAAGGAATCTACTCTGACTTTGTAATAGGAAGTTATCAGCAAACTCCTTTATCTTCTACAGAAAATATTTGAGACCAGCAAGTTTCAGAAGTAAGGCACAAAACTGTTGCAAATACTTAACCACATGAGGGAAAGGGTTGGGTTCATTTGTTTTGCAAGGATCAGTCTCCACAGAGCCTACAAGTCTAAAGGCAGGATGTTGTATCTCCATGTAAATCACGTAGGCATCACTCTCAGTAATGCAGGATCCTTATCAAGCAGTTCCCTTTCACCTGTTACTGACTGATAACAGCATACAACACTGACCCACTGCCAGCAATTAATTCCTCTGAAGGGGCAGAGAGAGAGGTCCAACAGAGTAATGGGTTTGTTTCTGTGTGGAAGAGAATGGAAATTAGTGGGATGGAGAGCAGTGTAAAGCTGCCTAGAGATGAAGGCTGCACTGACTCCCTGGACTGACTCCTAACATGCTCCTGAAAAAATGGAAGTTGTTTGGGAGTATGCAACTTCATCTCAAATTAACAGTGATAATTGACCTAAAATAAAAGCTGATGTAATAATGCTCTTAAATGGTTTTCAGTGATTTTGATTAACTTAGACATGAAAATCAAAAATTCTGAAGGTATAAAAAATGACAGAAAAAGGATACTCAGAGACAGGAGAAACATGTGGAGTGAAACAAAACAAACAGGTCTGTTTCACAATTTTGCAGTGTTTATACAAAAATGCAGAAAGAAACTAGTGAAAGGCTTAACAAAGACTGTAGTGCTAAATGCCATATGACACTGGAGGTCTGGTAGAGCAGAAACTGCCATCATCCTCCCACACATGCAACTCAAAGCAATTGTCGCATCTGACTGTTCAAAACCTTTCTGCTCTCAGAGAAAAAGATTTGAGGTGGAAATTGTCACCCTGTAGCATTTAGTACTTCCATTACACCTAAATTTGCAAGCCCTGTAACATAAAACAATAAGCACTCTAAGGAATTTCAAAGCAGGGGTCATGCTGTGGCTATTTCCATTCATAACAGGGAGCAAACCAACCAAAGCTGCCAAGTGGCAGAGTTTTCTTGAGAAGAGGTTGCTAAAAACTGAGCACTTGAGAGGGCTAAATGTGAAAGATCTATGTCTGTTTTTCCTCCTGCTGACCCCTGCAATATGTCACCAGACTGCAAAATAACAGTCTAAGAGAAACACAATGAAAATGTGCCCTCTGGCCAAATGGGAAGAGTTATTTCAGTTGGCTGCAGTTGTGTCTACCAGCCGCTGCCAGTGTTCTTAGCTAGCATTGTTAGAGACAAAGACAATCAGCAGTGGAGGTGCTGGCTAGAAAAGGTTACAATCTCTGCCAGAGATCCTTGAAGGGGTTTTGTGAAAAATACAGTCATTCAGCTACCTTTGAAAAAAAAGGAGGAAAGCCCATTAAATCATTCTTATTTGTGAATATTCAGGTGTGCACCACATGTATGGCAGGGGGCATGAAGGGCAGCCATCAAACCAGGCAGGGGGGAGATTTTCTTCTTGGGTTCAACATTGGAGCCTCATAGGAGGCTCTATGAGTAGTAACCATTATTACAGCAAGATTGGTGCTGCTGTCCTTAAACTAAAGTTTCTATCAATCATAAGGAGCCAAGAAGCTCATCTGAGGAATGCCCATTTTCACAATGTTTCACATCTTGCTATGTCCTCTCTGAGCCCACATCTTTCTGTTTTGCCTTTTTGCAGTGGACTTTCCCAGGCCTTCTGAGATATCTAAACTATGTAAGGCAGCCCTGAATGCAACACAATAAATTCTTCACTTTTACTTCATTATTTTTAGAAAAATGGCTCTTCAAACCTCATTGGAAGACACTGCTGTTTTCACTGTCCACACCAGCAATTCAAAGTGTTTTATTCTTAAAACATCCTGGGTTCACACTTCCTTCCATTTTATTGCCTAATGCAGTTTAGTAAATTCTGCCTTGGTGCCTGCAAAATGTTGTCTGTGGATGACTAAAAGAGAGCGTATTTAATTAAGAAAGCTCTGGATTAATAAAGGTTGCAGATAAAAATATGGGAATTTGCTGCAGGTTCACTCTGAATTAGTAGGATGCAATGCCTGGTTGTAATGGAATTTTTGGATTCAGCAGCTTTTCCATCCTATGAAAAGAGCTTCCTCCACCTCCAAAAGGCAGCAGCTCATTCAGTTAAAGCTTTATAGAGCAGAGCTGTGAAGAGCTGACATTACAAAGGCAAATGTGGCCTGACTGTGCAGCCTGTGTTTGCTAGTGCTGCTCAGAACACTGCCACAATTCATTGTACTTTATCTGTTCTTCATGAATGCTGCCTTCCCTTTGCTCCAAAACAATTTGAAGCAGAATGGTGGCTACTGAGTCTGACAACAGCTGTGTGAACATAGAATGGTTTTCTTACGGGTCTGGAATGCACCCAGCATGAACTCAGAGACATTGCAAGGGGTATTGGAACTACAACTACAATTGGAACTTCAGTAACCATTCATTCTTTTTTTTTACTAAGAAAAAAGTACTGCTAGAATTGAGCTATCTACTAAGTAATTTTGAATATTTCCTCTTCTGCTTTCAGCTGGATCAATTAACATTTTATTACTATTCATGAAATATTTAAGGATTGAAAAGTCTCTCTTGAATGCTCAGCTAAATTAAACTCAAGATACTTAAAAATCAAGTAAATTTGGAATTGTTCTAGAGCCTCAGAGGTATTAGCAAAGGATTATTTAGACTTCTTTTAAAAACTCCCAAACCCAGCAAATGCAGAATGACTATTTAGTTGATGTCTTCACAAACTTTCTGGACTGAATGACCAGAACATACTCAATATTTGTGACAATCCAGTTCACAGAGCTGATGACATGGAAGCACAGGCTGTCTCTTGGCTTCATGCTGATACCATAATTCTTTTGTTGTTATTCTCTCTAAAAAGTCCTTACCTTGCTAATATTTTTTCTTTTGCTTGTTCTTACTCTAATAATTTGTCTTTTTCGTGTTCCCTAGGACATTATGACTATATTCATTACTTGAGTATTTTTAATGTTCTTAAAAGCTACTTCTGAAACTCAGTATTACTAGTGGAAGAAAATTTTAAATATCATTTTAGTATCCTAAATTTGAGATGGTAATTGGGACAATCAGAAAACACATACAAATCAAAAAAAGAAATATTCAATGCTTGTTCTAAAACATCTGCAATGGTTGTTTTATCAGGATCTGCATTCTTAATAAAAGGACACTATGTGATAGAGCTGGTTTGTAGGACAGAAAAGGAATTTGATGGTTATGGAAAGCAGTTACACTGGAGCAGTATGATAGTATTTTCACATAGAATATTTAAAATTTTACTGGGGAAAAAAAAAAAAAAAAAAGGTTGGATTCTCTTACTTTCAATCTGCCTTTGATTTCAGCCATCCTTTTTAGAAGTCTTCAAATTTCAGCAGAATACTATTAGCAATTCCTAACATGCCTCTTTCAAACATCTTTTTTTCTCACATTTAATAGCATATGGTGGTGATATATTATGTGCACAGCGATAGCTAATGGATAGGACATGAGACAAAACAGATCTCTCTATTATCCCCAGCTTTGCTGCTGATTTACCCTGTAAGTCAGGTTTTTTGCCTTTGAAATGCAAATAACAATACTTATTCCTCTTGAGAAAACTGCCTGAAAGGAACACATGGAAGAAAAATCTAACTTTTTAGAGCTCAACTTCTGGCCATAATTCCTTCACTTTTTTCATCTTTTTCCTCGTTCTGTTAACCACACAATGGAAAGCAAAGGCTGTTTCACTGAGATCTCCCCAAAGGCTGTTAGAGATTTCAAGCAACTTCCAGATCCTTTCACACCCAAAAGTCCCCAGACATTCTAGGTACACCCTTTCTCTTTCTGTGCACAAACATTTATATATAGTTCATATATTTTTGTCTCTTTAATGCAACCCCTTTTTCCTACAAAGCACTTTCAGAAGTACTCATCTGTAAAAATCACTGCACCAGGAGAACTGAAGAAAACTTCATCTCTACAATTCCTGCTCACAGATTTTCCCACAAACTGAGTCCACCCACACAGTGGATACAGCTCCAGAGAACTTCAATATGTAAAATGATGGTTTATAGATTTGCTGTCACTTCTCAACTCTGTATTTTAAAATAATTCTTGGTTTTCCCCTTTTGGCTGGTATTGTGTGGATAAATTCTCTGTTGATGTCTGAGACACCAGGCATCACAAATTTTCCTCCCTCTGAAAAGCATTTTCTACCTACTTTTCCAAGTCAAAAAGGCTTATGTCATCATAATGCCTTTGTGTGTGTCTATTAGTTGCTTTCTTATGATCCTGTTAGCTGTTTTCAATTGGCAGTATAAGTCCTAAAGCTAATAACTTCCTCATGATTTACTAAAATAGGTAGCCAGGTAGAGGAGATGCTCAAATTCCCCTTCCAAAGGCTGAAACTCAAGAAAACTCCTTCCCAAGCAGAAAAGGATCTGCGCTGACATCAGACAAGAGGAGTGCCTGATACAGTGAAAAATTTAAACACAAGCTTTTATTTTGTTGGGCATCAGAGAGTCATGTAAGATCCAAAGACAAGGTAACAGAGGCAGTGAAAAACAAGTTTTGTTTCACAGAACAACTTTTTTTTTAAAAAGGATGTGAAAACCAAAATATTTTCCCTGAATGAGGTTGAAACACAGTGTGTGTTTTCCCCAAGGATCTGTATCATTCAATCCACCTGCTCAATTCACTGAGGTCAATCAGAGCTTGTTGCACCATTCCAGTGAGTCCAGCTTCAGCACGGACTCAGCTTAGCATGGGAACAAGGCAGAAATGAAGCACCCCAGATGCAGAGGATGTGAACATTGAGATCACCAGGAACTGATATCAATAAAGTTCCAATACTTTACAAGAATTAAAGCAGTATTAGGTTAACCATCATCGTAATTAAAACTAAATATAAGAATACCAGATACCTCCAGGACCAACTTCAGATGCCTTTGTGTTTGCAGCATTTCATCCTGTTTTCAGTGAACACCTTCTGTACCTTTTCACATCCTTCAGTGACTGGGATAGGCTGCAGGTTTTCTACTGAGATAGATTCAATTTTTAAGCAATCTTCAAAAAACCTCAACAAAATTTTGACAACTTTTTCAATTTTAAATATGTCATTTTAGGGCAGCAGACAGACTGGAAATGACAATCCTATAAAAGGGAGAAGCCTCAGCTCTGCTCTCTCCTTTGCAAAAACATCAGTGTTGAACATTGTGTGACTTTTAGCATCTCAAGCTGCATTTTTTTGCTAACTGCCTCCTGAAAAGCAACTCATCTTGAGAAAGAAAGGGTTTAAAAAAAAAATACTAATGCCTGAGAGGCCAGAGAGGGACATGTAGAGCACCTCTGATTATCTGCATTAAAAAATGAAATTATATTAAAAGGATTAGAAATGGCAATTATTTTAATTGCTTCTTGTGCAAGAATAAGTAAACCAGGAAATTACTGGAATAACTGCAACACCTAAATGTGCAGTATTCTGTAATAAAAACTATAGTAGCAGATCTTTGGAAATCTACATTCAAAATAAAATCATCCTTTTAATTTTCCTATTGATTCATTCTCATATTGATAGTGACAAGAATTACAGTATGTCACTGGCCTTCCTAGGTCAAAAAGCACTGTTTCAATAGCACTTTTGACCTTTATGGCCTTTTTCTTCTATCTGAAAATTCATTAAAATCCAGTTAATTTAAGAGACAGGAGAATTTGTAATTTCCTGCTGACCACAACTTTTCCCTCAGAACACGTGCCAAGGGTTGGGCTGCTGCAGGCAGAAGCCACCCAGGTGTGTTGTCTCATTAGCAGGGTTCCTTTTACTCTGTGATGTGGAACTGAGATGAAGGGACTGATTATTTCTCACTTATTTTAGTCTCTCATTTTCTATAGGAAGTTTGTGAACAGGAAGTTCTTCTATAGAGCTATAAAGGCAAAATCATGGGGAGAAATAAAGGGAAGAGGAAACTGAAAGCTCCATCCTCTTGTTTATAAGACTGAACACAGTTTCTGCAGTAATCTGAGCACTTGGTTCATGTTTACTAAATATGTTATTTAGGAATAGGCAGAAAAATTCCAAGTGTCTGTTTTGAGGTAGAAATTGCTCTTTTATAGTATTGTAGGTGACAGCATATTCCAGGATACTTTATCCTGAAATTTCAAACATACTTGCAACTGACTATTTTTCTTAGTTTCTGTTGGATGAATAATTTCCTTGACTACAAAAAGTTACTTGAGAAAGAAGAAAGCAATATGTTTGACAGACTTTACTAATGTTGACATTATACTTCTAAATCAACTGGTTTTATTTTTCTATTTATGGTTTAGACTAATATATAAGCAAAAATGCTGTAAAAATATCTAAATACATACTATAAAAAAATCTTAACATTTTCTTTTCTATGATCTTTTTTAAGAAGAAACTTGACATATTTTCCTGTATGTTAGTGACACAGGAAAAATACATCTTATAAGAATGTTGATATTTTTAAATGGATTAAGGTAACCCAACAACTTCAAGTAAATCTAAGATTTTACAAGAATTCTCAGAGTCAAATCATAAGTTCCTACAGCAACTTATAATGTGTGAGTGCACTATCCATCAAAGCCGCTCTATGTGTCTGGGAGATGTTGATATTGTCAAACTGGGCTGACAGCAAACTCTGAGTTGTGTGGAGGTGCCCTTTGGTGTGCACTGGGAAAATCCTGCCCTTGCACACACGGCAGTGAGCACAGGCTGGGATATGGGGTGAAGGGAACAGCTCAGCATGAGCTGGAGCTTCAAACACAGATGCTCTGCTGCTGCTGCTAACACATTGTGGAAGAGATGTGCCTTGAACCAAGGAAGCTGGGAGCAGCTTGTCAGGTGTAATGACAGGAGAATAACTCCACAGGGCAGAAAAAAGAGAGACAAGATCTACTTTAGAAAGAGAAAAGGTGTTTCACTATCTGGAAATATTACAGCGAAAGGACAGAAAAGACAGATTTATGCATCATGCTTCAAGAAGGGTGTTATTTATCCAGACCCCAAGCTTGTCTGTAGGGAAGCTGGATCCTGTTTATATTCAAAAACCTCTGTTTTAACACAAATGACATTCTGGAATGTGGCCCCATTTTCCCTTCCTCTCCACAGATGATAACAAAAATGAGAATGACAGAAATATGAGAAAGGTTTGCGTGCTAAGAAGCTTGAGCTGATCTAATGAAAACCTCACAAGACTGACATAAACAATAAATCTGTTGTTAGAACAGCACAAACAACAGGGCAGGCAATTCAACAATTACACTAAACTTGAGCATTGAATAAAAAAGAACACTTGGACTGACTTTTGTTAATGGTATAGAATATGGGAGTGGGAAATATTTTGATGACTAAAAAAAGAGGAGGCTTGTAGCACCTATAAGGAGCTCTTAATTGCATCTAGGTACCAGCTGAATCTAAGTCTCTAAAACATTACTGGAAACATGCTTGACAAGCAGTGAATATGGCAGTGATGCATTTATCCAGATAGCTGTCTTCACTGAAGCCTTCACCACAGCACTGGCACAGCAGGACACAAGATGGTGCTGGATTTTATTGCCAAGCCTCAACAAGGAGTGGCTTCAATACTTGTGAACAAGACTCGATTTTTGTCATCTGTTTTAGTCCCTTCACTTGTACAGTCTTTTCTGTTTGATTTTGCTGATATTTATAACCTTGCAAACTGTTCCAAATCCCCACTGCTTTTTGACTGTTCTGGCCAAGTTTCTTCAAATTCTCTTTCAACAGGAGGATTCCAAGGTTTGATAGGCTTTTCATGACCATTGCTTTGCTCAGTGACTCCATGAGGATCCTACTCTGCAGTGGGAACTGCATGCTTTGAGAAAGGGGGTACATAAGGTTGAGAGGGAAAGTGTGAAATGTAAAATTTGGAATTGCTGCACATTTTGTCTTTAACTGAAAAAAAAGATGTGTGAGAGAGATCCCTTGAGAGCGTGCATATTTTGATTTTTTTCTTTTTAAAACTATTCTTTTTTAAACTCATTTTTCTATTTTAAACTCATTCACCATCCACATTTTTGTGTGGATTACACTGCACCCAGTGTCAATAAGTTTATTACCTTTGCTTTAGCACTGTAAAATCATAGCCTGCTCTAGAAAATGCAGGAAGAAAATACTTTCATAAGAGATTGACTTAGGACTCCTGCCTAAGAAAGATCTTGCCAGACATTTATTGATTCTTGCTCCAGCTTTATGCTCACTAATCTGTCCTACTGCCCTTTTATTGAAAATATCTTATGTCCCTTTTGCATATCCCTGTCCCACTATATTAGAATAAGTGTGTCCATCATGTAAATTTGTAAATGGTTTATGTGCTTATACCTGGAGACATTCTTGGATGTTGCTCACACATACAATTTGAAAGCAATGCACAAGTGGTGATAATAGCATACACAGAGGTATACATTTCAATGGGAATGCAGGCAAGCAAAGAGATGTATATATACATATCAGAGACAAAATCAAGAAGTTTAGCATCATCTCATGTTAAAAAAAAAAAAAAAAAAAACCACCTATCAAAGCTGTTCTACTGCTAGGAGGGGAAGTAGGGGCTGAGGTTCCCTTGCTGCCTCCCAGCGCTCAGCATCCTGTAAATACATGTAAGATAGAAGAGTGCCTGCTTTCTTAGGAAGGGTATGGTAAATCCCTGCTCCATAAAAATATATTTAGCAGATTCATAAATATTTAAAAATTTTAGCCTGTCTCAATAAAAATTATTCATTGCTCATTCCTTTACACAAAAATGACAACAAATAAACAAATAAAGGAGTGATATGAGTTTTAAGTGAATGACAAGTTCTCAGTTGTCAGACTTTCTAGGAAGTAACACACTTTTCTTACACATCAAGATATAAAACTGCTTCTATTAGTAAAAATACTGATACATCTGAAACAATTTATTCTCTCCATTAAAAGAGACTAATAATCTTTATATTGATGTAATTATGCTGCTGCTTCAAAGCAATCTAGACTTTGCTAACTCCTAACTAGTGAACTCCTAACTGGATTGGTCAAGTGGCAATAAACTTACCAGGTTCACATTTACACTTTGGACCATCAGAGGTTCACAACCTACAGTCTGAAAATCATTAGAACTTAATGATATTTTCTCTCACAAAACTGTTCTAAAGTATGCATGACTTCTCCAGCTGATTGTGCTGAAGCTAAAAGGTTCACCAGAGTCAGGATTAAACAGCTCTCAAGATTTTGAGAAACCATAAACTTATTATCTTTTCCTACAACACTGGGGATAGGTTAATGCATAAACCCACACACCATGTGGCTCCGTGTGCCAGTTGCCCAGGATCTTAAATGCTATTTTCATAACTGCCTTGGCCAGCTGGTAATGTTGTTTCCTGGGAAGTATTCTCTGAACAGACACAGGTATTCTTGCAAGGGAACACTGCCAAAACTTTTGCTATTCCCATTATTCAAATAGTCTTTTTTTCCCAAGTACATTATCTTTCATTAGCAAAATCATCCCCTTTGCACTCACATGGTCAGTGCATCTGTCTCATTCTATTTCTGCCTCATTGAGAAAAATCCCCACATTTTGGTGCTTTGCCAAATAAAGGGGAAAAAAAGAAAGAAAAAAGCAGGGGAAAATACAAACAAAACCAAGAAAATTAATCCCTGTTGGCATTTAAAGTGCAAGTATATGTACTTTTATAAGATTACACTGAGTTGTCTCACATAGGGTAGGAGGTTTGAAATGGAAAGAATGGCTTTTTCTCAAAGTTAACATTATTTGTGCAAGTTTTTAGAGTTTTAAGAGTCCACAAAGCAGATACAACAGGGGGGTGAAATCAGCTGCAATACTGGATCTCACAAAGTGTAGGCTTTTATTTACACTGAATTTCACTTTGCACAAGGGATCCTCCTGCAGCCCATATTCAATATGTGCAAACATGCACCAGCACTGAGGCTTCAGATCATGACAGTAAAGCACAAAGGAACTCAGATCCTGCCTCTTACAGATTTCCTAAATACTGTGAGAAAAATAAATCAGCCACTGGATTGAAAACACAATGACATCTCTTTTTCACAGACTGAGACTGGAATCTCTTCAATAACAGGGTCCTGCAAGTCCATGTTTGTGAGGTGCCCTGCCCTGACTCAGGCAAACACTCTGGGGTGCAATGTGTGTATTGCTTGGAAAGTATTATTATGGAACCACAAATGGGAACATCAGGAAAAAGTATTTATTGCAGTTTTCATGTCTTCTCTAAGCCATTTGGATGTGTTTAGCACAGGCCAAGCTAAATACATAAAAGCACTCTACAAAATGCACATGATGGTGCTTGAACAGACTCATTGGCAATTAACTTAGAGCTGCACTTGTTTTTCATGGAATCTACAGCATTAGCTCCAGATCTGCAAACCAGATTGAAGGACGTTATGGGGTCACATTTTAATGACAGAGTCGAATTTTCAGGGAGAAAAGAATTCCTTCTACACATTTTCCAGAGCTGCACTATTTGAACTCGTGTGTCCTTTGCCTTCACGTGTTGCTGTAAGAGCTTTGTGCATTGAGCTGTCATTTCACCTGACTAGAACACACAATTGGCAGCAGGAAACCAGTGGCTACCAGTTCACAATTTAACATAATCTGGGATTACATATGCTTTCAGAAAAAGAATTTTTATCCTAAAGGTGACAGCTATCCCTGGTAGGTAACAACTGCTCTCTCACTTCAAATGGGTGGCTGAGGCTTATCCAGCAAAGGCCAGAACAAGTGACATCCTCAGTGCAGGTGCCCTAAAAAGACATGGTTTACCCATCTTAACCCATTCTAAATAAAGAGTTTGAGGAGAGACCTTTTCACTTAACAAGCTATTGAAAGCAAAACTAAGTCACAGGCTTTTAAATCTATTTGACCTTTTCCTAGCATTTCTGTAACTGATTTGTTACACTTTCCCATATTTTTCATATGAGGGAAATAAACTAATCTCCCTACTGCCTCTTATCCTCAAGGAAAAGTCTCCATTTACTCATTAATTTGGTAAAGAAATTAATTTCCTGTGCCAAGAAATTAATCTTGTAAACATACTATGGATATTTCTGTACAATTGCAAGGCACCAAAACCAACCAACCAGAGGAAAATAATTTTGTATCATCAAATATTGATTAAGCTAATGAAAACTTTGACAGTCATGTGATAGCATGAGATTAACTGCCTTGTGTGCTTTCACTAGATATTTTTCTTTGTAATTAAGAGCAAGTTTATATGTCACAAAAAATTATATGAAGAAATGAAGTGGAATTAAATTAATTTTATATTACAGTTGAAAATGCAAATGATACCCTTTTTATACAAATTATAGTCTTTTTTCAGGACCACCCTTGGTACTTCAGAAGCAAAATTTAATTAGAATTTTACAGGGGATTTTAACAGACCAATTATTGGTATTATTTATGAAGACAGTAGCTGTAGTGCTAGAAAAAATTGAGTCTCTAATTGTTCTTCAGAAAATCTCTCTTATATTCTATACACATGCCCAGATCAAGAGGATTTTAGAACCATCAAAACAAGCTGGCACAAAACTGCACCAACAGTGTTAATAAGAACAATACTGTGACAATGAGAATTGTTCTTACAATAAATTTCTTTTTCCCTTTTCTCAAAAGTTACCATTCTTTCAAGAAACTACAAGGGTTTATACTGATCAAAAAGATGAATTCACAGTGTGAAATTCCAGCAATGAAGACCTACAGGTTAGTAAGCAATTATCTGCCAGGTACGTTTGCAAATTGAGGGGCTTAGCATAAAGGGAAAGTGGAGAAATGCACTTTTTTGTGATCTAGTTTCACACATATTCCCATGGGGAGTCCTGGCCTCCTAAAACATTTCCTAGTACTCATTTTGCAACATATGGTTTGTGAGCATTCAGAAGAAAACATTATGACCTGTAAATAAATGCCATTTTTAAGAAGGACCATGTGTGCAATTAGGAGATTCCCCAAAGAGCTAAGTGGGGTTTAAAAGCTACTCCAGTGCCTTTGGGCTGCAGAGCTTGGCACAGATTGAACCAGAAGGTTATTTTGATTAACGGTGCCTGGGAGGCAGGAAGAGAGAGAGGGAGAGCACTGATGCTCAGCAGCGCTGCTGCAGGGTGTCCTGGCCAAAGCCCCACAGCAGACTGAGCCACACTGCTTCCATGTGCGACAATATTTCTGCCTGTAACACCCTGACTATGTACAAGGACTTCAGTTCTTGCTGCCCTCGGTGCTGTTGGCAAAATACTCTGGGGACTGCCTAGTTCATAGTAGGCTCTGGCACAATTACTGGAGTTTAGAAAACTTCTGGTACCTGTGCAGCACCTTTCATCATTCCCTTCTCCAGTCCTCAGTATCATTACTTGCACTATTGGGTGACTAAAGAGGTGGCAGGAGAAAGAACGTTTAGTCATTCTCAATAGAAATGCAATGATACCATCTAAAGAACAATAAATCACTTTACAACTTATTCTAATCCAATATAAAACTAATTGTATTCTTTGAGTTAGTCTTTTTTATTGCAAGTTAGGAAATAATCCAAATACTGTACTGGTTTCTATTCTATGCAGGCTTCTAATTCTTTGCCTAAGATTCAAATACCCCCAGGAGGACCTTACCCACATATGACTTCTTTTTACCTTATTCCTAAAGGGAGAGAAAAAATCTGAATTCAGTCCAGAGATGAGTTTCACTGTTTTACATGATATTTCTCCCTCCTTCCACAGACAGCTCCTCAAGGAAAGTATGAACCTCAGCTTCCATCAGCCTAGATTGTACATGGTGCTGTTTGCTGGGCACTGTCCCCCTTCCTCTGATGTAACTCATCCAGCACAGTGAATTCACAGTCCCTGTGAATAACCTGGCAAAGTATTTATCCCAGGGCTGGTTTCAGCATACCCAAAGAATAACCTGTACCTAGCCTCTTCCCAGGTGAAACACTTCAGCCTATTTCTGATCATTTGGGTTTTTTACCCTGTGCAGAAAATCTGTCATATGACTAGCAATTATGCTTACAACAGATAATTTTTATGATGGCTATTTGTCCACTGAAACTAGTTTAATTCACTTATTTAGAAAGTGCATCAGAGGTATCAGAATTCTGAAAAAGCCTAGGCAGCACTGACTCAGACTCGCATTGAATCAGGTCAGACATGACAGCTCCATATTCACTGCAATGAACGAACTTTTGAGTATTATTATATCCCTCTCTTTGAATGTCTTCAAGTAGCTCAGTGAATACTTATATCCAGGAAAAATGACATTCAAGCTTTCAAAAAGGCTTATTTTACTCTGAAACAGACTTTGTGAACATGTCACTGAAGATGCACATTTCTTCTGGTTCCCTGATTCAGTTATCAAATTACCCAAGTGAGAGCTGAAATAAATGCTTTTGCTTTTTCATCTAAATGCCACTCAGGAGATGACAGATTGCAGTCACAATCTGAATTATTTGTCTGTGCAATTTTGTGACAATTGCTGTTGTGTAGTCGGCTTTAGGCCTGATTTTGAAAAGAATCTTTTTTTAAAGAATCGGAGTCATACTTCAGCATATGTCTAATTCGAAAGCTATCGTCCTCTCTCCTTAATTCAGTCAGGTTTAAGCATATGATTCAAGATGGCTCTTGCCGAAATTTCTCCTTGATGTCCTTAAAGAAACAGCTCCAAATGCAAAAGCTACTTATTTTTCTTCTGGAATGTACTTTTTATTACCACTTAATTATTAAATTAATCACATCTTGTGATGGTGTTATACTGGAAAGATGTCGTGGTTTGATACTGGTTAAATGCCAAGCACCCACAAGAGTCATTTCCTTACCCTCTTCCACTAGAGTTGGGCAGAGGAGAGGGGAAAAAAAGAATCAACAAAGGGTTCATGACTTGAGAAAAGGACTGGGAGAAAAACACTCTAAAGGCAAAACAGGTTTAAATTTAAAGGTATAAAGTAAATTTGTTATTAACAAAATCAGAGGAGGATAATGAGAAGTAAAATAAGCGTTTTAAACACCTTTTTTTCCTCCCAGGCCCCTTCCTCTTTCTCACCAACAGCACAGGGAGACAGGGTATGGGAGTTTTGGCCAGTTCATCACCAAGATTTTCTGTTCACTCAGGGAAAGGAGTCTGTTCTCTGCTATGTTGTGAGTCCCTCCCATGGGCAAACAAGTGTTCCCAAAACTGTTGTGGCCTGGGTCACTCATCCACAGGGTGCAGTCCTAAGGGCAGGCTGCTCTAGTTTGGCAGCAAGGCCCCTCTCTCTATCTGTGGAAGCAGGAGCCCTCTCTCCACTCGGGTCTCCCACTGGATCACAGCTTTCTCTGCCATCCACCAGCTCTGCCGTGAGCACTTTTCCCATGGGCTGTGAGTGGATCTCTGCACCCCTGTGCACATCCTGCATTACAGGGGGACTGTTTGTTTCATCATAGTCTTTACCAGAGCTTGCAAAGGAAATTTGGCTGCAATGCCTGGAGCACGTTCTCCCCCTTCTTTGTTTTTCCACTGACCTTGGTGCCGCCATGTTGTTTTCCCTCACGTGTCCTCATTTCTTCCTCTTCTCTGACTAGAAGAAAAGCTGCTGCTCATCGGTACAATTGTCAACTAGTTCCACCAATTCAAAGATCCTTACAAGATCCTGCAGCACCAGGAGGTCGATTTTGTCTAGGTTCTGTGTCAGGGAGTCTCTGGCCATGTTTCCACCACAGGCCAGGCCCTGCCGCCATGTTTCCAGCAGTGGCGGCCGTGACACCAGCTCTGTTTAACGCCTCTCCTCCCTCCCTGCAGGGCACGGGGAAGGAGAAGCCACTGCTGCCCCCCTGCCCCTCTGCCCTCAGCATGGCTGGCCAGGCAGGGCAAGGCTCACCACGGGCCGTGCCGAGCTGGCGGCAGCCATGGCCACGTATCGCCACAGGCCACACTGGCGTGGTGGCGGCTGTGGCAATGGTGGCGGCATCTCATCACCCCTGGGGAAAAAACTGCGTGGGTGATATTTTGATTTTCTTCTTAAACATGTCATCACAGAGGCATTACCAACCTCTTTAATTGGGCCAGCAGCATGTCTATCCTCAGAGCCAGCAGGGTTCTGTTGGACGTGGTGGAAGCTTCTAGCAGCTTCTCACAGAAGCCACTTCTGTGGCCCTCCCCTGCTACCAAAAAATCAGGCCATGCCAAATCAACACAAAATCAAAGCCCTCATCAGTAATTGCTTATCTAAAGGTAAAAAACAAACAGTATGTAGGCTTTCACATAAATTAAATTTAAAACAAATCCCAACCTTCTCAATGAATTTTCTGAAGTGTTTTTCTTCGCTTACTCAACAATACTCTGTTGATTTTTTTAGTAATCTAAGCAAGAACTATGCTGTAGTAAACCTAGAGAGTCTCTAATGAATAAACTTTTAAATATTTTTACAGCACTTCATTAGCAGCATTTTCTAGGCAAAGAACCACCATTCTGTTTCATCTTGCAGCCTCAGTGCATGAAGCCATTCCCCTAACACAGCCTCACACACCCACACAGCACTCCCTGAGAGCTCATCTCCTACCTTCATGCAGCTGCTGTCCTTATCACTGAGTCACTGACAAACTGTATCATGGTAAATTGAGCCTTTACCATATTTAATTTAATTCTGGATCAATCTCTTTGGAAGCAAACATTGCCCACATCTTGCTAAGGCATGCCTTCTGCAGAGTAGAACTCCTGCACTGTACCTCAAACTGACTACATCCAAGAGCAGTGGACTTGCTTAAAATACCACATTCAAAGTGCACAGCAAAATGTTAATTTAGCAAAATTTCATATTCCACATTACAATAATTGTAATTTTTATACAAAGCAAACCATTAACCACATACAGATTAAAGGTATCATATGCCTTCCACAGCAAAAAAGATTTATTTTCTTGTACAGGCAGTGATAGTATTTTTTCTAACCTGCCAATTGCTACAGTCTTGTATGCTGCACAGCCCTCCTCCTGATTTGCTCTACTACCACCCCTTGGTGAGAAAAAGTGTTTCAGCTCTCTGTGCCTCAATTACTGCTTTTTGGAGGATTGAGGAAGATAGAATAGGCTCACGACATTACTACAAGTGGATGGGAAAAATAAATTGTCTCTCATTATAATAAACCACAAATATATGCCCACTTTAGTCAGGTGCAGACTAGAAAGAAACACATATTGTTCTGAACTAGAATGTGTTCTTTGGGGAAATGGGATAAAACTGCTCAATGCCTTTAATGTCCTTCAGTAATTACAAAGTCTCAACTCCCGAGCAGACCCACTCCCTCCTTTTCAGTTCATTAAAACGGGGTTAGGAGAAAGAATTTATTTGGAAAATAGTTGGGGGGCTTATAGCATGGAAAAAATGGCAGTGATCTTCCTGAGTCAAATAGAAATACAGGACAATGAGGGTATGTGGGAAAGGTATTCCTCTGCCTGGGGGACAAGGTGAGAAAGCACCTTCCTGTGCCTCAGGTGAAACATCATGGCTTAGAAAATGGCTGAGGGTTCACAGAGTATGAATTATGGAAAGAATTGTCTGGGAAACTAAAATTATGGTTTGAAAAGTCTGGAATTATTCCAAACTAACTTCTAACACTGGAGAAGACTGGGGAAAACCATGCATGTGAAAAAAGGAGACAGCCACACAGTCAGAAGCCCCCTGAACATGGACTACCAGTGTTTAATCCCTGCCTCCCCCAACAAGAATTCCTAGTATCTCAATCTGCTCATGACAAAATTTTTGTAGATATTTTTTCCATACAGAAAAGGATCACAGAAGCTATTTCTCAAAAGTAAATTTTACTCCTGAGGAAAAGACAAGTCCTATTGGGAAAAAAAAAAGAAAACATGCAAAAGATCTCACAACTACAGCTTGATACTAAATTTGATCTCAGGTTGAGTTCATGAAGCTTTGAATGGAGCTCAAGCTGACAAAATCATGATGTAAAAACAGAATCACCAAATGGTTGTGGTTGATGTGACCTCTGGAGATGCCCCACACCTCCTGCTCAAGCAGGAACAGCACCACACCAGGGTGACTCCAGCTGGGTTTCAGTATCTCCACGGACTGAGACTCTGCAACCTCTCCAGGCCAACCCATTCTAAACTGCTCAGAGCTGCCAGTGTCCTCAGTTACACGAATTAGGGAGAATTATAGGAACTAAGAGGGTATTATAGCATGAAGATGACTTACTGAACTTCTTGTAATTAACAAAGAGAGAAAAGGTAGTATGGAAATTATAGAGTACATACATACACACTCCCCATCAGATTATTGTTTGACAAAGTGACTTTTCTCTCCCAAGAGACATTTTATCTATTTATGTAATCAGGGAACAGTCTGCCTGAGACTTGAAGAAAACAAGTTTTCCTGCACTGAAAAGGGAATCAGACAGTTTCTCTCACTGAATGTAATTATGCAGAATTAAATAAACATGACTGTTTTTAGAGAAAGTGACGTGGCATAACATAAAATGTGTATTGTGTACCTTTGCCTATGTCCCAACACATAAACCCCACACAAATTCCCATTATGCCAGCACTCTAAAAGCAGGACTAAGGTAGGGACAGGTGACTGTTTCTTTCTGGTACTCTGCTAGCTCCTAAATCACTGACACAGTCTGCTAAAGAAAATTATATATTTGACACTACTGAGTTGCATGACAGGTCACTACAGAATTTATTCCCCACACAATCAGTACTTGCTGGTGGAGACACCTTTACGTCTTTTTGCCAAGTGCATTAAGATGAGGGGTTAGTGTCCTGACACAAGGCAATGATACTACAAGGGTTTTAAATGTTAAATTAAATGTTACAGTGCATTACACCAGCTGAAATGACATGTCCTGCTTCTGTCTTAAAAAGCGACTTATTTTGTAAAGTATGGCTCTCCTGAAAAGTTACTTTATAAAACTGGTATCAGGTTGCCACATGACATTGTGATGACTGACACGTATCATATTTCTCAAGCTACAGATATTTTTTTCCCTCAACTTCCACCTTGATTTTAACTGACAGTCCAGGAATTTTTTCATGAATGCTGAGACTCAGGAAAATCTGCCAAACCCTCAGCCCTCAGCACCCCTCCACAGCTCAGCCAAGCAAGCCCTTGCTGCAGGTCCACAGCTACAGCTTGAGTAACTGGGCCTCAACAGGAGCGAATTTTGAGCAATTTAGAAACTTATTTGTAAACAAAGTAGCCCAGTGAGGCTGTGAATCTTCCTTTGTCGCCAACCAAGCACCCTCACTGCCTGTTTCAGTAAAGGCTTCTGCTTTAATTCACACCTCCACAGACTCCCCTCCTCTTTGGTCAGTGGGGAAGCTGGAGGCAATTTGAGAAAGTTGCTTTTTAGAAAGAAAGGGTTTTTCAAACTCTGCTATCTAATGCCCATTTCTGTTGGTAATCCCCAAGCCAGAAACAGCATCCATGTGAAACCTGTGTACATTCAGAGGTTTGAATGTGCATATGGAAATATTTTATTAAATGTTAGAATATTTTTAGAGACTAAGATCATACACCACTTCAGCTCATGAATATATGAGTCTCCATTTACCAATAGCAGGAACACACTCAGATTCTGTTATGGTCCCATAGATGAATTGCATCAGTATTTTCAGCAGTACAATTATAGCTCTGCCAGTTGCCTCTCTGCCATGACTCAGAATGGGATCACAGCCTGACAGTACAATCCTCTTAGAAGATACAGCTGCATGCAATTTTAATCTTGGAATTGTTTTTATTAATAATGTCTTCTCCAGATTTCACTCTGATCTCTGTAAATCAATGAAACTCAGCTGGATTCAAAGTGTTAAAAGAGTATTAAACCAATAAAGCAGTTAGTCAAAAAGACCTCACAACCTCCCTGTCAGTTTTGACATCCTACCATAAATATGTCACCATATTAATACTCTAAATATTTGACCTTGTCAAGTCCTATAACTAAATGAAGTCTAGGTTATAGATTAATTGATGTATACAACTGCTTTTCCACACAAGCTTTTGCATTTTGCACACAGGAGACGAGTTTGTAATTGATCAAACAATAATCTAACAGCAGAAGGAGGCCTGACAGGACTGACAGTATTAAAATAATCCAATGGGCTGTGGATGGATTTTTAAGCATACTGAAAACCATGAGGTGAATGTCAAATTAATACACCTTTAATTTCATTTCTGACCTGGAAAAATCAGAGAGAGGAGGAGAACACCAGTAAATTAATATTTTCTTTGTTGTTGTTGGGGTTTTATACATTTAGGGTCGTTAATAAGGTTTATTTAATTTAGTTATAAGGTTTAGCTAATTTAATACTTTTGGATTTTATACAGTTGGGATTTTAATGATTCAGTTTAGAGACAGTTGGTTTTATATTTTTTTTCAAGTACTGTTGTGTACAAAAAGTTGGGTGTTTACACATTGGATCCTTTATCGGATTTGTGTTTTTTAAACTTTGGATTTTTCTAGAGTTAGTATTTTCTTCTGGTTAAATATTTTCTTTTATATTTTCTATACATTTGCTTTTATATTTTTGGTTCTTCCTATGGTTGAATATTGTAAGACTTTTGTATTTTTTATGTGGCTTATTTTAAAACATTTGTTTGTTAAATACTTTTTTTCTATGCTTACACAGTTGTTTTTAGTTTGGTGGGCATAGTATATATGGCAGATTTTTCAAAAATTTCTTTTGAATTTCTTTTTTTTATAGTGGTGGTTATGACAGCTCATCTTTTTAACAGGGTTGGGGTTTTAAATACTTTGTTTACTACGTTTTGGCTTTTAAATACAGTTGGGCATTTCTACCTTGGTTGTTTATTGCAGCTGGTTGCTTTTATATAGTTGGTAGCTGATTTGCTTGGCTTTTGATGCAGTCAAGCTGTAATATAATTGGGGTTTGGCACCCAGTTGTATTTCTACCACCAGTGTATTCTATACTTTTGGGGTTTATGCAATTGGTTTTTGGTTGGCCTTTATACAGATGATTCGTTATACTTTGGCTGTTTTATGTGTTTGACTATTTATGCTTTCATATTGTAATACACTTAGTTTTTATACAGTTAGTTTTTCATACAGCTGCTTTTTCATATGGTTGGGCTTCTGTATTGTCAGGTTTTTATGTTTGGGTTTACACAATTGTTTTTTACACAGCTGTTTTTACTACAGTTGGTTTTCTACCCAGCTGGTTTTTGCACATTTGGTTTTAGGAAAGTTGGTTTTTACAAGCTTTTTTATAAGGCTGGTTTAATACAGTTAGGGTTGGTGTAGCTGGATTTTTACATGGATGGTTTTAAATTTTTTTTTTGCACTTTCCTACCCCCTCCCCCACTATTGGCTTTTTCACACTTGGTGAAAATATGTTTGGCTTTTAGTTATTTCTAACCTAGTTATTTTATAGGTGCTTTTACACTGGTTTTTTTACATGGTTGTTTATCATAATATGGGTGCTATTTGGTATGGTTAGTTTTTTAAGTTGTTGGTGATTTATGCCCTAGTTTTATATTACATTTGGGGTTTTAAATTGCTGGATTTTCATACCATTTGCTTTTGTAGGGTTGCATTTTTATATAACTGGGCTTTACAGAATAGACTTTTTACCTGGTTGTGTTTTATATAAATTATTTTTAAACTCTGATTTACATTACAGTTCAATTGTTGGTTTTCAGTGCTGTGAGACTGTTATAGTACAGTTAATTTTGATTTGGTTGGTTGCTTATAGAGTAGGGGTTTTATTTTCTCCTTCTATTTTTGCTTTTTCTACAATTTATTTATGTTTATATACATATATATATTTTATATATATCTGTCTTAGTTTGAAAGACAGATGTCTGCCAAGGCAGGTGGGAACCTCCCTTGGAAAACAAACTTGCTTTTTTAGATGGTTGGTTTATTACAGTTAGTTGTTTTCATATAGGGTGGGGTTTTTTTACTTTTTTTTAATACCTACAGGTTTTTTTTCTATTCTGTTTTCTAATATAAATGTGTTTTTTACCATTTTAGTCTTAATATGTTCGGGGTTTTCATAACTTTTTTAATATGTTTGAAGCTTCAACTAGAACCACAGGTGAAAGCTAATTTCTATACAGTGTGCATTGTGACAGCAAACACAGGTTCCTCTAAAACCTTTCTCCCTCATTATTTCTAATAATAAATGCTATCTTTTTCTGCTGTAACACAATAATTTTTATAATATGGGCCTTTCATACATTAAATAAATGTATACACACATTCAGAGACACATCAAGGTGACAGAGTTGTTGCAAAGCCTATGCTGTTTCTGGGAACACAGCAGCTGGAAAATCATGAACCCTGCTGACAGTGACATTATTAAATTCTCTCAGTGACAGTGGTCAGACACCAGCCCTGTGCAAGTTGAGTGCAGTGGGCTCCTGTTTTCTCCTTCTGCCTCTGGAGAGAGGTGGAAGGTGCCTGGCATATAACCCACCCCTTGCCCATGCTCAGAAACTGCAGCCTCCTCCAGCCTTGAAAGGACATTTTGACAAGCTGATATAGTTGGGTACATTTATGGCCACACAGGCAGCTGGAACCTAGACAGTGTTTCATTTTCCCAGTTTTAATGATAAACTTATTGAGATTCCTCCAACCTTCCCATTTAATTTTTTTTCTTCTTCTTCAAGCTCACATGCATACTGAAATTTTCTTGTCAAAATCACAGAGCACCTTCTCATTAAAAGTTGAGATAATATAGGGATCCATTCATTTGGAATCAAAGAGCAGTGTTACATTTTTGCAGTAAAGCTTATTAAATAATTTAAATGGGGAAAGAAAATCTTGCATTCTGCTCATGGGAAGTGAGAAGAGCAATGATTTTTAAAATGGAGATTTTTGATTACTGAACTAAATGATGTAGAACAAAACTGTCATGTTTAAAGAACAGGAAATTTTGTTTTAAAATCCAATCCTCATTTTAAGTTGTTATTGGCACATTTGAGACCCACTGAAAGCTGTTGCAATACCCCTAATTAATAAGCCATATATATGTGAACATCTGCATTTCACTCTTCATTTATTTTCTTGCTCATCTACTTGGAGAAAAACCACTTTCAAATATTCAAATGAACACCTCTCAGTAGATAAAATCACATTTGTCTGGTAAAATTGTCTGGTCTGATCACTTATTGTTTGTCTGGTTTGCAGCTGAATGACCTTCTGACACCACCTGCTTTCTGTCATCTACACCATGAGCTCACCAATACAATCTGGTTTACATCCTGAGCTATGTAACATTCAGTTCAGCTGCTCAGGGTGGGACACTACAGACTTTGCTGCCCCTAGGAGGTGCTGTAGAAAAACTGGTAAACTGTAAACTAAACATTGGTCATAGCTGGTCACTGCAAACTATGCCTTGGGTGAAACAACTCATCATTCATTGCTATTAAACAGGAGATGGCAGCAGGCTTTTCCTGACAGCCTTTCTCCTCTTAGCACCCTAAACCAAAGACCCTTTCTTGAAGAAATGTAGTTTTTCACAATAATACACATAATGGCTTCTGGATTTTTTGCCGGGGTTTTATTTTCCTGTTTTCCCCACTACAGTTACTGCACCCTTTTTCAGAGTCACTGAACATAAACAGTTGCAATCTGGGTAGAGACAGATCACACAGTCACATTGCCAAACAATCTCTTACCTCAGTCTCTGCCTCACTGACATCTAAAATGCAGTAAAGGACTGAATTTTTGCCAGATACCTCCCAGAAATATGAGAAATAATTACAGATAAATAAAATTAGACATCATGATAGTATCAATCAGGAGGACAAAGCAGTTTTCCTGATACTGAATAGAATTTCATAATGCCAAACCAGAAATGCATTATGAGAGGAAATTTAACTGAGTCACTTTTTCACAAGCAAATAATCCTGACCTCTATGTTTAACAGTGTGTATGAACGTCTGGCTATCAGGAATGCAGTGCCATATGTGAATGTACTTAAGGACCACTGAAACAAACATCAAAACAGGCTATTTCACTTTGATTTTGGTAAATTTCCATACTTACTAAATTCAGTAGGCTCATGCATATTTTACATGTTTCAATGAAAGCCTGACGTCTTTCATTTAATTTCTTCTAAGCCTACAGTAATGAAATGAGTCTTCTGCCAGAATTTTTCAGTCACTGGTGACTGAATTGTAATACCACAGAAGTTTGGAAAATAACTACCAAGAGAATTTTCTTAGTTATCTAACAGCTACACAGGAAATGAACAGACTAATCAAAGAACTTCCTGCATGAAGCATCCAAGGGAGATTATTTTTGCTTTTTGCACTAGAAAACTAAATGTTATTGAGTGCTTGAGAGGGGTGAATACACTGGGCACCAACTCAAACCTTTTTGCATCACCACATGCCAGGATGTCAGCTGTTTGCTCTTGTTTCCCTGCTAGAGGCATCACAGGCATGGCAACTCAGAGCAGTCCATTTCAATGCTTTTCCATAATCCAAAGTACTCCATCCATTTAAAAATATTCGCTCATGCAAATTTATATTGAAAGCTTAAATATGCTCAAAGGATAACAAAAATTAAAAAAGAATCAGCAATTTTCAACCCAGAAACGTTGTCTTGTAGTATTCACCTTAAATGTAAGTTAATAAAAAATATATTATCTGAGCTCTGTTTCTCATGAAATAAAGCAGTCTTTAAATTTTTCATCTGCCTTGCTTTTCAATTACCTATCTTAGTCACATTTGCCTGTAAAAGGACAGTGAGGTGTCCAGATCATTCCCAGTTCACAGCAATCCATCTCATGCAGTTGTTTGCAGTATGGAGAGCTGTGAAAGTACAGCTTAGAAAACCACAGAGCTAGTATGAAACCTCTCATGTGGGGCTGAGGAAATGAAGAAGATTTAAGAATTAATATACACTGCTTCATTTCAGTCCCGTTCTGTCATATCAGTTGTTTCCAGAGAATTAGGAAAACCATTCAGCTGTAAACTAGCAGAGCAAATTGACTTTCTAGGCACTGCTCACTATCACACAGAGCTGTGTATGATCACCTGTGTCACTGCACACCAAATCTCACCACAGCTAAAAACACCATCATATTTTAGGAAAATTCCTTCTGCTGTGACAGCCACATGGAGTGACAGCATACAGACAAAAGGATTTTGAAAAAGAAAACTTTTTTTGTAGAAGTTCTTTAAAGGTTCTGACAGCTTTTACAGTTCTCACTGAGTTTATTTTACCACAAAGCAATTCTGAAATAAAACAATCCCAGCTATCATCTAAAGAAATGGGAAGAAGAATCAATTACACAGCCTATGGAATAATTCTGGTAGCTATCAAAAACACAGACCTAATACAGTTTTTCCAGCAGATCAAAGAGTCACTCTCAAAGTGTTCTATTTCAAACTGTGAACTCTGTAAAAGATTTTCATAATACCTCTGCAAGAGTTTAATAAACTGATTGTTCACAATGAATATGTAGGAGTAGAAAAATAAGTATTTTATAAATTCATCTTATTTATTTTTTTGATCTGCAGGAAGTAGCCAAGACTGACTAGTTTAAATGAAACACAAGAGGGCTCATGAGATGGAGTTGCTAGAAACAAGAATCAAAGCCAACTTTTGACAGAGGCAGAAGTTGTTACTGAACTTCTGCTCATTTTATAGAGATAATTTTGAGACAGAAATAAATAAACAATACAGGGGACTCTGCTGACAGTCTCCAATTCCAACCCCTTTTCAGCTGCTGTACCAAGCATTTCAGATATTTGGCAATATTCCAGCAGGGCTCACCTGCTGAAGACACAGTTTAAATGACTTCCCCCAGAGTTAACCAGTAAACCCCATATTCTACTCAAGTCACACCATGATGTGACATCAGATCAACGTGTCAGGGGTTCTGGCACCATTAAAAACCCACAACAAAACACAACAACAACGAAACAAAACAAACAAAACCATCCTAGAAAGTAAGATACAATCCTGAAAAACAAGATTGTGCTAGTAGTAAGGTTCTTGCATTTCAAATGCTCTCAGGTAAATGAAGTTTAAAAAATTCTATGCTACTTCTGTGGTTTGTTGACTCTGACAGTATTGGGGACTCTAAGTCTCAGAAAGCACAGTAAATGTTACTTTTGTTTTCTCTACAGGTGCTCAAGGGTACACCAAAGGATTCCTTTCTTTTGTTAGGATCTTTGGTTTGGATTGTTTTTAGCCTCCTTTCATTTCAGCTTTCCTCTTGCAGTGCAATCATCTATGGCCCTCCTGGATCCTGGTAATGATGGAGCATAGTTCCAGAATTTCAAGGTAACTTTAATACTATTTGAGGCAAAAAATTTTCATTTTTTTCTTCATTTTCTTTCTGTTTCTAAGAATAAATGACAGCTCACATTGTGCGTAGGTTCCAGCTCCTGACAGTCCGGGCTGCTAACAGATTGCTAATCTGATAACTGGGCTATTTAAAGATCTTGAGGAGACAATTTCCTCTTGCTTTCCAACTACAATCTGGGAAACTTATTTCCCTGTATTGAATCATTAACAGTATGAATTACTGTCATGGTACCTAAAAAGATAATGTTCCTTAAATCAGTTCCACACATACAAAAAGTGCTCAATCTGCTTCCTCACAACCCCTGCCAAGGATGGGAACATGCTGTGTTATCATACAGGGATGGTATCCTAGAGCAGAGAGCCTTCTGTGGGAGAGGGAACCAAACCACACCAAGTTATGGTCAAAAGAAGTAAACATGAGCCAGGAAGCTGAGACATGAACACAATATGGCACTGGCAAATGTTCCTGTCCACTGGACATATATTTAGTGTCATATTTTCCAGAGTTACAGATACAGACAGAGAAGCCCATACAGAGAAAACAGCTGTAGATAGGAAAAACACTAAGAAATTAATAGCTGTCTACTAGTTTAATACTACAGGGATATTATTCTTAAATTCAGTTTGTATTATAAAGCATATTATCCATTCTAACAAGGCAGAAAAACTTCTAAGCCATTCCATCAGTTATTTTTTTTATATGAACATAGAGAGAAGTTACTTTCCACAACAAAAAAAAGTAATTATTCCTCAGTGTTGAAATAGGCTACCACACACTTCCTTCTCATGCAAGGCAGATGGGTTTGGTGATAAAGCCATCTCAGCAAGCCTGGGAAACAGGTGTATTATTATATTCTAACAGATGCATTATTATATTTTTACTTGCACTAAGATAATTCTTAGGGTTCCAGGGTTCCAGGATACTGTAGAAAAAGAAGATCCAGGAAACACTTTCTTTGCTAAAGCTGCACAGAATTGCCAGCCTATAGGATAAATATAGGATGCCATGACATCTCTTGGAACAAGGCAGTAAAGTAAGTTATTTCTATCAGGCACTGTTAGGCTGCTGGGGTCCCTTAGATGGAGCTGGCAGCACTTGGTAACTGAGCTGCTCCTGCTCCCTCTGATTGTCTGCTGTGTCCTCAGAGGGAAACAGGCTTGGAGTGTTTGAGCCACTCTGCTGCAACAAGAGCTAAAGGTCTCATCCATCCTTCTGCACCAGCATGAGAATTATGTATTTTCTACCTCTCACTGTGACACGAGTGCACACCTATGCAGCAGACAGGAGAAGGCAACTCTCCTCCAAAATTTCTGTGGCAGAATAGGCTGAGGGTAATCAGCCAGAGTATGCATAGATGCCTCTTCAGCCAGAGCTGACATTGAAACTGGAGAGCAGCCCCAAAAATGAGAACAAAACCGATGTCAAATCCCACTTACTTTGTAAAGACCCTCCTAAAATAAAACCAGTGAATCAAAAACTCACAGCTTTCAGTCTAAACATATTTTGAGGAAGGTAAGTTTACAGTGCTTAGAAAACTAATTAATGTAATGAACCAGGATAAGACATGCAGTTTGACTACTAAGTGCTTGTGAGGAAACTACTTCAATTAAGAAAACATACTTATGTTAATAACTCACTGACTCTCCCCTTATCAAAAAAAACCCTAACTAGTATTACAAAATTGTAATTCTTCATTATTCCAGTCTATTTCTCCATTGGCTGACTCAGCTGTGGCCAATTAGATTTTTTGAACACCCAAGTAGTTTTTAACATGTATTAAGGTAGAACAAATTATGTTTATTCTAGCAAATATTAAATCTGTAAGAATTTTTATATAAAATGCATGAATTGCTGAAATGTCAACATTTCTCTGTGTGCTTTTGGTATTCTAAACCAAGCTATACTGCAGCAAGGAAGAAAACATTTTTTATTAACTGCTCCTCTAAAGATGATAACACAGCAAGTAAATCTAAGGAAGTGAACTAATAGACTGTCAAATGATTTCATGAATAAGAAACGGAGACAAGACAACCAGAAGCTGACAGTGACTCAATGCTTGGATGAAAAAAGGTGAATTGGACAGGAGCACGCAACAAAATCCGTGCTGGGATTCTGTGTGACAGATCATTATCTAAGAATAAAAACTGTCTCATTCCATATCAAAGCATTTACAGACTGAAGGGCTATTTTGTGACCTGCATGAAACTGAGTTTTGAAATGAAAATAAATTCAAAACAGTTACTTTTCTGACAACTATCTGGAAATGGAACTACAAAATACTACAGAAAGACAAAAGAACAAAAAAAAGGTGCTACACAAGAAAAGCAATCAATTGTCATCAGGTCATTTTGCTATCCTGAGTCATGTTAACTGATAATTTAGTTTAACTAGACTGAATGAGACAGCAATAATGGGTCAGAGAACGTTCACAGCAAGGTTATCAGGTTGCAGATGCTGAATACAGAAATATTCTCAGATTCAGACAAACTATGGATGAGATCTAGAAGTTAGAGGAGTCTGAGATTGTGACCAAATCCCACCAAAAATCAATTAAAAGCCTCACACTGACTTTAATGAACTCTGTCAAAACTAAGTGATGTAATCAAAGGAGCAGCTTTTTGAGTATGTACTTGAGAGTTCATCCAGCATGGGAGAATAACATTCAAAGAGCACAGCAGAAAATAAGGAAGACTGCCTAAAGCATGTAGCATCTCCCATCTGGTTGGGTTACCATCCTGTGACTGATGACACACTTTGGACTGTAGGCTATGAACTGAATTTTGTCAAACTAAATGAGACTCAGGAGAATTTGAGCAAAGACCTTTAGAACCAAGAGCATGAAGTATTATCTTCTCAGATAGAGCTGTATTGTTATGTAAGCAACATAAAGAACATAGCAGAAATGTTAGCAGAAAGGTTAATCTTAGTGGAGCAAAGCAAAGAACAGCTTCAGAGCACAAACATCACCACATATACACAAAATCCATTGCTGCATCTGCACTATGTTTTTGGTTTGACCCAGGAATGCACTTCTAAAACAAATACTCCTGGTTCCTGCAACCCAGCATGCTTTGGTATGCATTGCAGTGTGCTCTCAGCTTGTACAAACCAGATTTCTGTGGAAGAAAACTAAATGGGAGGGAAGCCTTGAGGAGCTCAAACACTTGCTAGCACACATGCACTTCATGTCATAGAGGAGACTCAGGCCAAGGAAAGATCTCCAAAAACTCACAATGCCACAAGAGTCCTCAACACCACTATCAAACCATACTCCCTGAGATGTTAACCCTCACATGTATAAATTGTGTCTGAAGAATCTACCCAGCACAAAAGAATCAGATTTGGATGCAGCAGAACAAAATGAGAAATCTGTTCAAACAGTAGGAAAAAGAACAATGAAAGCCTCAACCTGAGTTTAGTCTGAGTTTGGTAGAAATAATACCAGCAGAAATGCAACCAAAAAACCCTATTGTAAACTGCACTACTAAAAAATAAATTCTCAGTCTGAAACAATGGGAAAATGTAACTGCATGTAATATCTCAAGAGATTAAAGAAATGTATCTGAGCTAGGCTTTCCCTTCATTCTGTTTCTCAGTTTAGGAACTGGGCAGTTAATTCTTAACACTAGTATGACTGGTTTATAGCTAAAAGCTGTTTTCCTTGGTCTATATTAAATGGTGTTTACTTGAGAAGGTCAATAAACTGCACTGAGAGAAAACTGAAATATGAAAGAGATTTTTTTCATAGTGGAAAACAACCAGATATCGACAGTAATTTGCTCACTTATTGAATATTTCAACCCAAAGGATAAATGAACAATGAAACATTTAACTGTAGTGTTTCTTTGAAACTCAGATACTTCACATATTTAGTCCAGTATTGGTCTGCTGGAGTCAAAAGGTCAACAATATGTGAAAGGGATATGGCTTAGTTGCTCTAATGTAGCAAGGGAAAATATTTCAGTTTTGGCTTTTGTTTGTTATTAATTACTATGATAAACAATAACCCAGAAAATAACACTATTTTAAGCTTTCCTTGCCAATAATCACTGCAAATTAATTTCGGTAAAGAGACACTATAGAAAATAACATCACTGATTTCCAAGAAATTTTCTTCCAGAAATACTGACTTATTTTCATTTAACAATACTGTTCGACACATCCAATAAATTTAAAGACTGCAGACATTTTTATACCATATTAAAACTCTAAAAGTTATTTTAAACTCTCAGAAATGTATTACTACCTCAGTTCATTCCTTAATAAAGTTGGTATTATGAGTATCATAGTCTCAGTAGACCTCACTCTTGGAAGTAATGTTCATTGTAGTTCAGACCTCTTGCTACATTTGGTAAATTCTTATTGCTCAGACTAGAAATTGGAGCTAGAGACTTTAAAAGTGGAGATGTTATGAATTATTTTAAAGTCAAAATGCATCTGATCACAGGCATCTGATGAGAAGGATGTCCAAATTCCTACCACAGTGCACATCTGGGAAGAAAAAAAAGAAAAAGTAACTGAAATATAATAGCTAAAGTCTGTTACAGAATAACTGATCATATGGTTATGCCTTTGGACCATTTTTATACCTCAACTTCATCTGCAATATAGCCATTTTTAAAAGAAAAATGTAAGTTCCTGTTCCAGAATGTCAGACCATGTCTTCTCTTTGAGATGGCTGGATACTGAATAACAGTGTTTGGAAACAGTCCCATAGCATCTGTGGGATTTTCTCTGTGGCAGGTTGCCACAAGGAGTTTGTCATGGGTCCCAACTCTGTGAAAGCCCAGCACAGTAATTGCTGCAAACCCCAGCACACCAAGAGCTTGCAGTGGAAATTTTCTTGGGTTTCTTAAAAAGGGAATGTTTTGAAAATGTCCACACTCTGAAAAACTTCCAATTATGACTATCTTCATTTTGGGACAGAGGGGACTTCAGCTTTTTTTAAGTATTGCTATCACTATTTTTCTATATAAAACATACACTGAAAAAAAAAACCAACCAAATTGCGCTTCATACTATATTGGGTGTGAAAAATTATGAAAATTAGGATCATTTCCCAAGAAAGTTTTGAACAGAAAAATCATAATGAAACACTGAATATTGTTCACACTGGACAGTTGCTCAGATGCATTAACCAGACCTTACAGGAATGACCTTGCTGCATACTGCAAGCAGACTGCAACAGGGACTATTGTCTAATTACTGCTACAGCATAATGACACATTTCCAAAGGGTGCTTGAGCTGCTTCTGTCCTTCAAACATTTACTGGGAACCACAATAAAGATCTGCAGTCAGTCTATGCCAAAGGCATTATGAAACCTGTATGAAACTCTTCAGGGATGAGTGTTTAGACAGAACTCTTAAAGCTGGTTTGTATTTCTAGTCCATTTTATGTCCTAATGCTCTTTATAGGAACAATTTAGCTGATAGAATCAAGGAAAAGACTTACAAAACTGCTGACAACACAATGCTAAGCAGCAATTCAAATAATTTAAGATGACACAGGAAGGATTAGGAGGGACTTAGCCATTGAAAATTACTGAGTGTTTGTTGGCATTCAGTGTAGATGGCTACAAAATTAGCTGAGGCATTTGAAACAGCAGTTGAAGGACAGAGATTTTGGTAAATATCCAGTTAGAAGCTAACTTTTCACAGTAATTGACTGTTCCTGGGGACCCATGTAGGCTAGTACTCTTTTTCTGTATGAAAAAAAAACTAGCCCAAAAAACTGACAAATAAAACAAAACAAAAAAAAATCAGAAGAGGTATGCAATTTTTAGATGGTTTATGACTCTATTCAAAAGTATGGATAAAATATTAAGAATGATAAAATACTTTAACAGAGAAAAAGTAAAAGCAAGAACAAAATCAATGATTGGAAATGCATTAATGATTTGAGGGTTTGCTTTGTTTATCATTAGAGTTGTGAGAAATGGTAATTCTAATGCAAAGTGACATTTCAAGGAGCACAGCCTCGCTGCTAACCCAGTAAAATCTTTTTCTAGTGCTGGGATAATTTAGAAAACATTAACTGCAGAAATTAGAATCTCTTATACAGACAAAGGCAATGAGTACCACAGGACTGATCTTTGCCTCTGTTTACTGACTGGTATCTAGATTAGAACTGAGATAAGAAACCAAAATTCTTGATAGAATGCTCATTTGTTGATTAAAAGTTGAATTTACTGCTGTAGAAAGTAAGATGTAATAGGCTGATTTGCATCATATGAATATAATTGCAAAAAGCAGAGTTTTAGCAATAAAAATCTAAAGCATCCCTGTAGATTTCTGACCAAATATTTGCTTTCTTGGGAAATAAAGCTTTTCTGTTTATTTACAGGCTGACTTGCAGGTCACCATTTTGGAGAGGCTTCTTTGTCCCAGCTGGCAAGTAATCACTACTGAGTTATGTCCTAATGCTCTTAGTCTCTGCAACATAAACCTCCAGTACAGCTATTCCTCAAGAATATCCTAAATCCTGAACTTTCTGTCAAATGCTCAATAATCCTTTCAACATCTCTATGATAATCTGTAATAGACAGCAATCTTTTAAAAAAACGTATTTCAGAAGCTGCTAAATATGCCACATTTCTGCACCAAGAAAGAGAAAAAAAAATACTACCATTTGAGATACTAGAGATGCCAATATATTACATAATGAATTTGGATTATTTCTTCAAAGAAATTTCTATAATGGGTTATGACTGTGTGTTGTTTTTAGCAGGATGATTTCTGAAGTGCCTGTCCTCTAGGGAAAGCCAAACAACAGAATTCCCATGAAATTCTCTTGCCTTGCAGAATAGTGATTATGGTGCAGTAAAAATCAACATCAGAGCCAAGAATATTTTGAGTGTTGATGAATATGGGCATTCATCAGATATCCAAGTTCTTTTTAGTTCAGAATCCCAGCTTGACAAGTCTAAACACACTCTTAACCTGCTCATAGCCCGGTAAGCTAAAATTTCCCAGCAAGAGCCAGCTGAGGAGCAAATCCACCCTTAAACAGCCCCTCCTTTCTGGGGGTTGAGCACTTTGAGGCATCTCCTCTTCTGTTCCTGCCCAGGGGCTAAACTGACTCCTTATATGAGGCTGATATAGGAGGTTTTCTTTCAACACTTGTGTAAAATCCTGATAATCTACTAGTAGAGAGTGCATATAGATAATTAATATAATAATGACCCCATAATAAGCTTTTAATAACCCAACACATTACATGGTAAGGAGCACTTTGTCCACTTATGCTTCTTTTCATGACAGAGCTTAAAGGATTGTGGCTTACTTGGGGAACAGCATCAGCTGACCAACACAAATATTTATCTGAAATTTAAAGAAACTCAGAGTTCCTTAATCAAGCCCAGCCATATACATTTTCAGTATTTTAAGGATTTCTGAAAGAGAAATGAGGCATGGGGCAAGACAGTGAAAGAAGCGCTTCCAGACTCCTCTTTTCAATAGTTTGTTTAAGCTCTCTGCTGGTATAAACACTGAAAAGGGCATCATGTCCAAAAACATCTGCTAGCTTCAATGCCTTCATGCCAGAAAGTTTAATGCAACCTGAAACATGATACTACAGCCAGAAGTCATACAACTTCCAATCAAATAGACTGGTACACACTGCATTTTCAAATCAAAAAGAACAGTTCTGAGGACAAGAACAAAATCCTTGCCAAGTTTTCAGTTTGTATAAGAAGATGAAACTCAATGTGGACAACAAATGAGCAACAATGACAGGAGATTGCCATCTGGCCCTCTTATTTTTAAATTAAGAGACACTACAGGATGAACAGCCAAAAAGAAGCAACAGGTGACAGATTACTGCTTTCAGTCTCTCTTGAACTGATCCCTAAATTATACAGATCAAGGGAGGCTCCGGGGGTATCTGGACTCATGCAACTCACAAAACCTTGACAAAGCAGATGTTATTATTACAATTTAAGTGCTTTTAAATGTCTTTTTTTTGTTAAATGATTCTGGTTTCCAAAATAACTGGATTTTAATAGAGACAGTTTTGAGCTATCGTCTGCTATCACATATGCAGATCTCTGTGGACATTTTTGTTTTATTTTCACTTACCTGCTATACTTTCAAGGAGATTTTGCAGGATGGGATTTATTTATTCTGTCTCTCAAAATCTACATTACCTTAACATGTTCATTAACTTTAATATCCTTATAATAATTCCATTAGAGAGAAGTTTTACATAATAAGTTTCAAAAATTAAATTTTTAGCTACAGGAAGAAGCTGGACAAATTATGTTCAGTCTACTTATGAAACATTCTGGTTTCTCCTCTCTTTTGGAAGAGGAGAATAAGAAATACAGGAAAATGAAAATGCCAACACTATCCATGCTGAAGTTTATATAGTTTCAAACAAAAGCACTGTTTATCTTCAAAGAAGACAGCTTTGGATCCAAGCACTTTGAAAAGAAATGACCTAAAAGTATGTGTGCTTCTTAGCATACTAATGGCTCTGAATCTGAGCAATTCTGCTTAACTCTTCTGCTTGTCCAGTGCATACATTTCTTAGTTAAAACCTCAAAATACATCAGAAGGAGAATTCTAATTATATGTTTCATTAACTTTCAGAAAAAATAATATGCACTACTGACTTTTAGGTGCCATAATAAATGCTGCTGGGTTCTGCTTTTTCCCCCTGAACTAATTTATTCTGTTTCAATAAGTCCCTCTCCAGTAGGAGACGAAGATGTTTAGTGAAGAGTGGAAGGCAGGTATATTTATTTTAGACAATTGCTGGAGAATGGCAAATGGACAGTCAATATATTTTAGTTATGTAACTCTATTCACTTAATATGAACAAGTTTCATCTGAATATTTCAACAACTGCTAAAGGAGATGTTAAAAAACAGCTTTTGAAAGTTCAAGGGAAAAATAAAGGATGAGCTGGGTTTTTTAATGCTTTTTTAAAGACTTCTCACAGTTGGCAGACTTTCCCCTAATATCTACCTCTTGAAAATGCATTGAATCAATTTTAATTAATTTCTTAAATTCTTTCAAGGAGTTACATGTATATCTGACAGAAATTTAACATAAAAAGGACTAGAAAAGTAGATTAACATTTTTCATGCACAAGCTCAGAGAGTCCAAGGCAGATAAATTTTCCTCCCTACTGCCTGTGTTAAGGCACCAGTAAAACGGAGCTCTTGTTGCAAGCATCCATTAAAGACCATCTCAGGTTCTCCTCTCTTCCACACATCACCGCCCCACACCTTTTTTCCTTCCCCTAAATCAATTAACATTATGATAATTTTGTTCCTGACTCCTGTTTTTGGCTTGATGAAGCTGACTTTCTAATCAGGAAGGGTAAATGTTAAAGTCAAGTGCAATCAGGGATTATTAGGCAAGAAGTGATTATGAGAAGTATTTAAAGATAACAACTAATGCTGTACTAGTATAAAAAGCAAACACCCTTGAAACAAACCAAATGAATTACTCTGTCTTTGATTTAACACAGCACAAATAACCTAAAAATGGGTTGATATGCTCCTATCTTATCCTCATCTTATAAGAGGAAACATTTTTTAGGGAGATTTAACTACAGAAAATCTTCATGAGATCTGATACTGTTATTTATTTTGACAGCCAACATAGAAAGCAGAGACTGGTCAGAACTGGAAATTTAAGTCGCCAATAATTTGCTGTGTTTCAGACCAAGTGTGGATGTAATTTGGTTGATGAAAAGTGAAGAGCAAACTCTTGGTGTGGTGTATGTGCCCTGCCCCTGTTCTGTCTATGCTGATTGTCAGCTCTCCAACAGAACACACCCAGCAAAAAATGACAGTAAATGATGTTCTGAACATCAGGGAGAAGAGCTTTGGTTTTGTACTTGTAAGAAATTCAGACAAAGACTTTTTCAGACAAGGTCACAAAATACTGTGTTTATAATATGGTCAGAAACATCTCTCCATTACACATGGAAATGGAACAAAGAAGACAGATGCATTTTCTTCTGCTGCTCCCAAAATCTTTAAAAATCATTCAAATCCATGTTTTTTTTTTTTTTTCTAAAATAAAAGTTACAGGGTATGGATCTGTGGGAATTTAACTTTTGTATCATTAGTCCTCTCTCACCCTAGAGATTAGACACACTTGTTACAATACAATTGCCATGATCTCCTACAGGATTTCAGCCATAAGAGAATAAAAACACATCATGGGATATGTACAGATACACAAATGGCTCCTCAAGGAAAATCTGGATCTCACAAGACCTGGAAGCACAAGCTTTACCAGGTGCCTACAGGAACTGTAGAGAAAACAGTAAAATTAAGTTATTATGAGAATTATGAGAATGTGATAATATTCTCTAGTAAAATAGAGTATTCGAGTGGAACCATTCCACAGAAATTCACCTGTTAAAAAAAAAAGACTTATGCAAAAATGCTTCAGTGGAGGAAGAGGCTTCACTGAGAAATGTTCACATTATCATCACTTGGAAATCCCTACAGAGCTAGCTCCACCACTAGGACATCAACAGAAGAAAAAGATGAGACAAGTTTTTCTGTTCAGGGCTTTGGGAAGGCACATTGTTTTTAACAATGTGTTAAATTGTGTGGCAGAGTTCAATTTTCATCTTCTCCGTAGGTGCTGACTGCACATAAACTTGTGACAAACAAGCTGACAAAATGACAGCACTTCAGAGTATTTAAAGAATTATTTCTATGTCCTTCCAGTACTCAGCTTGGTAGCTCTGAGTCCCTGGACAAAGCACCTGGATCACCATGTCATTGTTGTGACAGGAGTGGATTGCTAAGTGCTGCATGGGCAGTAGATATGATATCACGAGTGCAGAAGGAGAAGTCTGTTCGAAGACAGCCTTGGAGCACACAAACAACCATTTCTGGTTTCCTTGTTCTTTCCCCTCTCTGCTAGGGCCAGAGCAGCCAGGCTGTGCTGGTGCCACCTGCTCCTGCCAGGGGCTGCCACACTGCTCTGCCCGCCCCAGCCCATCCAGCCTCCCACAGCCCTGGGCGGCAGCAGGAGCTCTGCAGCAAAGGAACACCTGCGAGGAGCTGCTCCCTGCTGGGGAGAAAGCAAGCTGCGGACTGTTCCTGACATGCACGGAGATGAGTTTAATTTGAGTTTGTGAAGGCAGGTGCTCAGACATCAAGGGTTGCCTCCATTACCCACCACTTGGAATTGAGAAGTTCGGATTATTCTGCATTTTCACATTTGCTTCTGATATACTTCCATTAAGTATATTTTTCATAAAACACCCACAAAGAGAAAATCAACTAGAACTTGTTTTTAGGATTAGCTATTATTCTAAGTGGTAACATAGAGTAAAAAATGTAAAAATTTTAAAAACCTATCAGTACATTAACAGAGATTGTTCATTGCTTTGTATCTTAGCAACAATACCTGTCTGTAAATCAAGCAATATAGGCTATATAAAAAACTGAAGCAGTCCAAACTTTCCACTTGAAACAAATAAAATAAAATGAAACAATTTGTAAAATTACCTCTTCCCACATGTAATAATTAAATCAAAAAGTCTAAAGAACTTTCCTGTTTTATTTCCGAATCAATTTGCAAGCCTCAGGATCCTAAGTATGTGTTATATGGTTCCAAAAATTCAAGGTAAATCTAGGATCTTGGGAAAGTAATTTTAAAGTGTCTTTTAAAGTTTCAGATGCTCCTGTTAAAATATTCTATCAAGGAAATAATAAAAAACATGAATGGAAAAATATTGATCATTTTGACTGGAGTTATACTTTACACCTGCATAATACCAGACAAATAATTAGCAACCAATGACACCTAAAACACTGCTAAAATCATACATCAACATATAACTTTGAATCTGAGTAATTGCATTCATTACAGGCCCTGTTGGGAATCAGTATGACAAGTTCTTCCTCCCCACTTCAATTATAGATATAACAAAAATAAATTAAGTGAAGTCAATATTCTCAGAAGTGAATGCTATATATGCCAATGTCTGCTCAGAAGTTTTAAATAATAATTTATGCAGAGCAAGGAACACTTGGGATTTGGTTTTGATCTACTGCTGTTTGTGGTTTGTTCTTTTTTTTTTTATCTAGTGGGGGTTTTGCCACACAAATTTAAATGGATTAACATTTATTTAAAAGAATCTCATACTCTACTATCATTCCATGTTTTCCTTATTTTCAAAATCTTTCTTTCCTATTCATTTCCATACTTACGCAACATATTTATTTCTTTCAAGCACTGAGGCATCTTGCAAACTGAGGAATATAAACCACCTTGGTGCCATTAATGTTTTATGATAGTGATATTGGAATCTCTGTGCTACCTTATCCTCCATTACTTCTTTTATATGTAGTCATAAGAAAACAAAAACTAAAGGCAATTGCCATGGCTCCATGACAAAAACAGACACTCAAGAATTTAATTATGCCAGATATGTGAATATAAGCCGAAAAGATGAAGGAATAATCTTCATTGTCAGCAACGATTTTAGCAGCACAAGGAGGTAAGGGCAAGATTCATGGTTAGTCTGTCTAATGTCCTTTAAGGACCTTAGGGATTTTATGTGGATGCGTGCTGAAGTCTAACATGAAGAACATAGAAAAAATTCCTTCTCTAAGGTTTTATTTCCTTATTTTGGGATTCTTGAATTTTTGATGATTTAACAAAGCTGTTACCACTCAGTAGAGATAGCAATGAAATAAAGGGACAAGGGTGTGAGTTATGAAGCTTGTTTGCTGCACACTCCAGCTCTTTCAGTTATGGCTTGATGACCATCCTCTTGTAAAAAAAAAAATCTTGCAGATACTTGCAGCTGTTTATCCTCTGTCCAGAATAGATTTTCTTGAAATGGAATAGATTTTGAGTTAAATAACTGTCCTATCAAGGCCTTTCCTTGCATCTAGCCCATCCTCAGAGGAGTTACCCCCCATGATTTTAAGAGGGGCTGAGAATTCCCCTGACATTGTAGCAGCAGGAAGCTCCCACTGTTCCCTGCTGTCTAACCCTCCCAGACAAACCAGCAGCAACATCCAATAATTAAAGCCACATTTTAAAATTTCTGTGACTGAGACCCCCAAGTGCAAGTACTCCATCTGATCCCCACACCCCGGAAAAATCCATGGGAACTTCTCTCCATTACAGCCACGCTCTCAGTGCCACTGCCACCACTGTGGCATTCTGTCCCTGCAGGAGAAGCCCTCATTGCTACAGACCTCTACACCATTCCCTTTCTGGAAGAAGAATTAGTATATTATATATTGCAATGTCACCTCTCCTTTGATTTTTAAGTGTATACATAATCACACCAAATACTAATTCATCTCTACAGCACAATCATTCATTTTAGATGTTAATCTTAGCCAAATTCTAATAGATTGCAATCTGGAAAACAATAGTTTTCACATCTTCCCAGAAGGAATAAATTAACTGCTTGTAAATCATTAATTTGCAGCTCTCCAATGATCAAGGCTGTCAGACTAATGTGATTTTAAACCATTTAGGATTTGTTCTTTTGTTCATTCATACCAGTAACAATAACATGAGCATAAAAAGAATTTATATTAAAATATTAGGTTTCAATTGAAAGAGAAAGTGCATATTTCACTTCTTCATGTACCATTTCCCAGCAGCTGCAGCATATAAACTGTTAAAGGAGTTCCTTTTAAACACAACTGGCAAGCTGTGACTGATCCACCTGACTGGCAATGATCTGTAGCTAAAAACCTATAGTAGGTTTTTAACTTGTCCTCCGCTCAATCTGTATCTTTAAGATTGTTTCATTTCTCTGGTGATGTCTTATTTTATATCACACACTATCTTTTGGATCAAAGTTGTCAGGCTTGTATTTTCTACATTCTAGGCCCACAGAACATCTACAGCCACGTAATACAATAATGCTGAATTATAGCCACATATTTATATTTCCATTCATTTTTTCTGCAGTAGTTTGTGATTCCTTAAACAGACACAGTGAAGTGCTTGGGTTTTACAAAGCTGTTCCAATATTACCCCTTTGTCCAAATTCTTAAAGACATTGAAGACCAAGTGGGCCTAGTGATCTTCATCAGCTAGACTGAGGAACTTGACAAAATAATTGAGTTTTCATTCCTTTCTCTCTTCACCTTTAAAACCTGTTGGAAACTTGAGCTGGCTTGAAAATTCACCTGATTTCTTCCACCGCTGAGCCCCACAAAGTGTTGCAGCCAAGTTTAATGTTTCGTTTGTATTCAAAACCTAACAAGAAAAATTAGTTGAAAAGTAGATGTGACATTTCTTTTAAACACTATCATAAGAAGCCAGATGATATATTCACCTGCTGCTCATGCATGGCAACAGTGAATTAAGAGAAGATATAGATTTGTTAATGAACATTTAATTGCCATGGGACTGAAGGTGTCTTGGTTTTTATGTTGCAATATTTCCAAGGCTGCACCCATTAAATGCAAATGAGTAAGAAAGCAGTCTTGATAGATAAAGCAGGAAAAATGATGCATATTTTATGTCCTTATTGAATTTCAATACTATTTGAGGTCTGACCCTTTCTCTGCCCTGAGTCCATGGTTGTGATGCTATTTGCCTGCTTAATTTTAAGCCTGTTTCTTGAGAACTGCTGTTCAGAACCTTTTCCCACTGGCTGGGGATTCCTCCAGAGCCATCCCCAGGCTCTCCTCTCAACACTGCCTTTGAGCTATTTTCTATGCATATGATTTTTTCCAACACAGAAGAACATAAAAAAAAAAAGCCCAAACCAAAAAACCTTCTTGAATAACTCAGGGCACATGTATGCTCACTGTGAACACTTTTGGTAATTTAATGATAAACCTAAAAAAGGTTGAAATGAATAATTTATTTATTGAAATAAAAATAATAAATAAATTATTTATGGTAATTTGATGATAAATGTAATGAAGAAGGATAAATACCTGATCCTTACCCTGCTGTTTCAGAGGGGGAAAAGCTGAGATTAAAAAGAGTTAAATAGTTTGACAACAGCATCTAGCAACACGTGGCATGTTCCAGCCACCTGCTCCAGGGCTCTCTATGTAACCAGTCCTACCCATTAATCAGAGCTGGTTATTACTCTGCGTTCTGAAGGAAGAGAAAGAAAACAACAGCACTTTTAATCTAAACTTGTTTTCATCCTGTCTTTCTGAAGAAGGGAGATATGTCTGAAAAGAGAACCCAGTTGAGTTGTCACAATGAAGAAGGCACTCTCGAAATCTTTCTTAATTAATGAGTGTATGAACTGAGGGAAGACTTCAGGCTGAGAGTCACCACTGAAACAATGACTGACTGACTGTAAACCAACAGGACAAGTTCCTCAGATGCTATAAAATCACAGTAGCACCATCTGGCACTCAGTGAGTCCTTGTGGAATTGAACTGCCTGGCTGAAAAAGGGAAAACTGCACTCTCCTGTCCACTACTTCTTGTTAAAACCTCAAATTTCTCTTAATAACTTCAAAAACTGCATTATATTTTTAATCTCCCATTCCCCAGCTATCTTGAGAGCATTTCTCTAAATTATAAATGCAGTGGTATTTCTTAGTTGGCTTACCCTTAGGAATATTTTATTCTTCTCAGAAATACACTGAGAGAAATACACTGGAGAAAACTGATAATCTAACACCAGCCAAATCATGACAGTTGGAATCATAGACAGGAAATGCTTCAGAGCATGAGGTGAAAAATTATTCATTTTCCTTTCTACATTAGACACAAACCCTTCAGTGTAGCAAACAGGAATAAAACCTTAGAACAGCTCACTGCCAGGCTGAAGGATGAGCAGCATTAGAAGTTCTGGAGCTCATTACCAAAGATTCTGACTGCTACTGCCAAACCTTTTGCAAGGACACCCTGCTGATATATTTTGATATTGACAGATTAAAATCATGGTCATGCAAAGACATGGACACAAAATCAAACATTTCGGCATGTTAGTCACAACAATCATTCCAGTTCCCTCTCAAACCACCTGCACCAGAGGAAATAAAAGCATATTTGTGCCCCCATTTTGAACCAGAACATAGTAACACATTCTTAGAAAAGCCCTTTGATAACCTCTTTCACTTGGTTATTTATGAACTTACTTAGCCAATAACAAAGCATGTTTACTAGAATCTACTTGACATTTCTAAAGGTGTTCTTTTTCTCCAAATTAACACCAGAATGGAGGCTGATAGCACTCTTTCTTAGGCAAACAAGGATATGGCACATAAGAAATGAAACTGTGCTATTAAATATGTCAATAGATAACATTTTATATCTGAGTTTCATGACTTGGCCCATGTGTTGTTCCCTACCATACCCAGAGTCAGATAAATAATATTTTATGATTCTGTGCAAATGAAAAGGTAATATAGTTTTAATTTATTGCTAATAAAGCCACCAACACTGTTATCTTCAGGCAAGGGAAAGCTTGTGCTCCAGATCGTAATTCCTGTTCTTAGAAAAGGTTGTATCTATTTTAGAAAGAGAAACACTGTATTGGAATGGTAAACACAAGCCATACTGTAACCTGCAGAGGTGAAGGTATACACAGATACAAGATATACAGCTTTCAGATTATGTACTGTATTTTTTAAATATATAGAATATATGCACATATAAAAGAAGAAAGACATGTATCCTGCAGGATTCTTCAGTGAGTTCACCCTTTCTCATTATTGCAGCTGATTCACTGCTAGCTGAAGCATATTAGACTTTTCTTCCAGCCATGTGCCTTAAGATTTCCTGCTTTTCCACCAAGGCTCCATCACTCTTCTAGATTTATGTTCTTGAGCTTCCAGATCAAGGGATGTTTGAATTCATGGGAATTCAAGTGTCATCTTCCCTTGCTTTGAGTGCTATATTTTCTAGCTTTTCATGGCACAAGAGCCTCACCTAATATTAACTCTCAGCTAAAACCACTTATTCAGTCTTCAGTTTACCCACCTACCATTCCCTAAACTCTTCTTGCCTTTAACTCAGCAACACAGACCAACTTCTGTTATATATTCTGACAAATATTCCCAGCAGTTTACAGTGCCAATATAACCGGAAGGTCTCTCTTCTGTCTCAAAACAAATCAATGTTTTGCCAGCATCATCTTAGGAGCAAAATGGGGATATTACCCAAAACCAGCAAAGGACAATTTGACCCAAAAAAAAAGCACTTTTGATCCCTAGGCCTTCACAGCCCTGCTAGAGGAGATAAAGAAACAAGTTCATTATAAACTAGAAAAGATCTTCTTGACATAGCCTAAATTCCTACCTAAGAGTCAGCAGCTACTCTGGAAACTATTCAAGGGCCTACAAAGCAAGTTGAGGGAACAGTGATTTAGTTCAAATAAATTATAGATTGGCTTTGGTTCAGAAGCTAGCACATGAAATTTAAATATCTCATATAGAAAGGCAGACTAATTGATTCAAATTGCTTTTGGTAGCTTACCAGCTGTGAGTAAAAGTAGCACTACCCCAATTACAGAAAGGCAGAAATCTTGTTCAGACAGGCACAGCATTTATGAATGAGTGAGGTTTACACTCTATTGCTTGTGGGAAAGAAGTGTGCCTTCACATGCTCCTTCTTCAATTATTTGCTTTTGAACTGCTACAGGACTGCTGCCTTTACATAATAATATAAATTCTTGATGAAAATTTCAAAGAACCAGGGTCATCATCTTTAGTAAAGAAGCAGATCATTCGTTAAGTTCTGTTCATGCAGTGCCTGGCAGAGCACAGCATCTGTTTCAGTTGAATTCTAGGCAAGGGTTCCATACAAGAACTTCAAGCTATCATACACATCTGCATCTTTGCAGGCTCTGGTGTTTTCCTTGGAAACAGAACGTTATAAAGCAGAGTTCTATTTCGTGTCAAAACATTGCATTTGATGGTACAAAGTCATTATCTTTCGGTTTCATTTTCTTCCTCTCCATCTTCATAGTGGCTCAATTACTATGTTGTTTATAACCTTTTCAGAGTCTAATTATATTGCATCAGATATCCTGAGATATTTCTGGATGGGCATTTTCTACACAAAAACTTCCTGATTATTTTTGTTATTCCCCTCGCAGCTATGCAGTTCCAGCACACCACCAAGATTAATTAAGTAGGCACAATATTGCTGAAACCTCCTCTGGTTTGCTCTGTCTATCATCACCGAGATTTCTACAACCAGCAAAAGACCTGCTAAAGAAATATGTGACTAATGCTGAAACAATCCAGTTTAATGAGACCTCCTGGGAAACCACTTCTCCCTAAGTGATCAAAAGAGGAACTCAAATCCCTCTTTGTTCAAATGGAAAGGGTAACAGGCTGCATAAATATATACAGAAGCTATCTGTGCTGATCTGTTAAGCAGCCCAATAGCTTTATATTACTTTATTTGACTTCACACTCAAATATAAATCTTGTTCGTAAGGCTTACTGTAGGCTCTGCATCTATAGAGTGCAATTCTACTGTCAACTACCCAGAAGAATTTATTTCCTAATTGCCTGACTAGTAATTCACTCTTACACTGTGAATATATTAAATTCTGGTAAGCTCAACAAACCCTGTGCTACTTAATAGCTGCAGTGTGTGTTTACCAATGTGATGGTTACCTGTGTGGTCACAAGAATACAACAGCACCAAAATTCATAAAGATGGTCAGAAAAGCAAAGCACCAACAGCTATGCTGAGATTACAGGATCTGTCCATCCTACCGACCCAATTGCAGGCTCAGAGTCTTTATGGATTCCTTTTATATGAGACACAGAGAGAAAAAAGTTCCTGCTGTGCTCTGAAAAAGCATCTGTATTCATGGAATATCAGAGATGTGTAGGCAGGTGTGCTTCTAATTTTTCTAATTGACTGCTCATGATTCCCTCTAAGGTTCCTTGTCAAACATTCGAACCCTTCCTTTCTTGGGAGGCAAGAGGCATCAGAGCAGTTCTTGCCCTAAAAACTCAGCACCATTCACTGTCTGCTTTTCTTTATGTCCTGATCTGCTCAGCTCACACCATTTTTATGCCCTCCTGCTGCCCTCCTTGGCTGGAGTCCACTGTAGCTGCTGCTTTGAGGTGCCCTTGTCCATCACGTGTTGACACTTGTCTAAACTACAACCCAAAAGTACTTAACCTCCAAAGGATGAGGAAAAGAGGCCACCAACAGAAATGCAAAGGATTTTTTAAGCAAGTCAAAACTTGTATCAAAAATCATAAAATCCAAACAGCAGGGCCCACTGTCTTTTGTTTTTCTCTCTTCCTTACTTCGCCTGACTGTTTTTCTTTTCCTGGAGGATGGAACATCTTCCATGTCTGCATCTTAAATTTTCTCTCACTCTTAATTTGTTTTTAATTAAGTTATTGTTGGGCACAGAGTCTTCAATTTCAGCCAATTTTGACCAAGCTCCAATTACATTTTAATTTAAATTGTGAAAGAAAACAAACTACTAAATACAGAATGCTTCTGCCTTATAATTTGGAAAATGCATATTTTTGTTGAGAAGTCATCTTCATTAGCATATTTTAAAGAAGGTTGTATAATAAAACCTCTTCCTATTTTAATATGGCATTGCAGGGAAAATTGAGAGAATCCCACTGAATTTTACTAACATATTTTAAGATTTTAGCATTAATTAAATAATGTTTGATCACAGAGAGAAAAATGCAGCAAATTTCACAGAAAACCAGCACTTAAATGGCTGAAGTTAAATGCAGGTATAAAAGGAATGAGTTCCTCAGGGCCATACATTATTGTGAAGGAAATACAGCTGAACAAGTTAAACAGAGTGGGAGATGTCAAGAGGGAATCTGGAAGCTTTCAAATGCCAGGGTACAGCATGGAATGAGTGATAACCCTTGCAGCTCTAAAAGGAACCCAACGTGACTGGAATTGTCAAGGATTTTTGGTACAGCGACGAATCTCTTGGGTGTGATTTTCTTTCTTTTTAATCTTTCCATTTCTTTCTTTCTATCGACTGGAAATCTCTAGAACACAAACAGCACAAAATCTACACAGAAGAATAAACCAGGAAATATAGTCAAGGAACTGATAGGGAGATTACATCAGGTATTTGTTTTCTCTGAACCAATATTATTGTGGATTTGTTGATCATAAATATGGGCTGGGAGAAGGTGAAAAGCATTCAAGTATGGACCATTTCAGGATGTTTGCATTATTTTATTTCTCTTCCCTTTTCTTTAAAATAATCACAAAGGTAACGAGAGGTACAACTTGTTCTGCTGCTGCTATTATCTATTCTCTTCTTGTGGAGGCCTGAACCTCCAGAATTCCATTCATGCCAATGGATCCTGACAGCTCTAATATAAAAAGCTGCTCCAAGGAAATGAATTTATATTTTTCTTTCCCTGTTGAATGACTACAACATTGTATGGTGATATTTTTATGAGAACTTTCTGAATTCAAGTACCAACCTGACAAAGCTGCTAGGAAACAGTATAGGCTTAGCCTGTGCCTCTGCCCCAATATTTATTCCTGGTTCAAGGATTGAGTAAGCATACTTATAGTGAGGAGAAAGGGAGATGGGGGAATTTGGACACCTCCTCACAAGGAGAGTGGATGCAAGGCTATGTGCCACAGCAGGTAGGTCAGAACTAACACAGCCAGCCTGCTTTGCACCAAGGCAGATGGCAGCTGCTTCCCTCTGCATCTCCAGGTCAGGCATTCTTCCTCCTGAGGCATCTTGGTGGCATCCAAATTTGGTGTTCTCCAAAGCTGAAGAAGCATAAGAATTCCAGTTTCAGCAACCACAGAAGAGCTTTTTCCATGGTTATGCAACCACTGAAAACTCCTGCAAATGACCATTGCTCTTTCCCTGTCACTCTGCCTTTCTCTTGCTGCCCTTCTGTTTTCACTCAGGCCTCTCTGAGTATGGCCTGAGAGCCTGCAGCAGTGGGGACAGCAGGGGTAGAGAAGAGCAAACACTGACAGCTCTGTGTAGCTGCCATGGTCACTGGGGTAGCTCTCATCGCTACCTATACATTTAGTAAGAAAACCATCTCATGACCACAAGGTCATTTTGGTTGGACAGGACCCTCTTGAAGTCATCTAGATCAATCCTCAAATTCTTTTTCACCTTTTTCTGCTTAGTGCCCTAGATAATTTGTTTTAGTTACTCTCACTTAAAGGAATAAAGCCACAGCTGTGCAGTTTTCTTCTGACCTTAAATATGAGTATTAAGCTTCAAAATTGGAAGTCAACATTGCAGTGTATTTTGTATGTACACTCCAGAATAAATCTTAAAAAGTGACTAACTTTTTTTAGTGACACACAGTGTATGTCACCCAATTATGCTGCCCAATCCATGCTTGCACTAAGATTTTTTCCATGTTGGAAAAGTATAAAATCAAGCTTTTCATTTGTCAGTAAGCCAAATCTTTAACCATGATAACTTGTGTCTTTATGCCATCCTAAATAATGATTTGTATCAGTATTACGGAAATGAGAACTCAGTTGTGTGTCTGTGCTACCAAGGGACACTGGGGCCCCTTTTTGAAGGTCTCAGAGTGACTCCAGCTGTAGGGCTCAGATTGGGATTAAAGCAGGAAATGGGGGAAGTGTCATGACCCAAACATTGCTTCTGCTTCGAAGCTGAACCTCAGCTGTGCTGCCCAAGACAGTTTTCATCATCCCTAAGAAAGTGAGCAAAACTGAATGGGTTCATCACTGCCACTGTCTATTTTGTCTTTTTACCTAAAAAGCTCTGGTAATTCTTGAGAAATAATTCCAGACTTGGAATTAATGAGATACATTATTGCTGCACCCTGCCAGCCAAGATAACTGAAACTGCTCTAGCTCAGATTCCTGGAGCAGTGAAACTGAGATAGCAGCAACTCCACAGGGAGTGATTTCTCACTGAGCAGCTTCTCTTAACCCAAACAAACCACCAGGACCCAGCAGCTGGCTGGATTCCAGTGCCCATTTCCAGCTGCTCTGACAGCATTGCTCCAGCTGCTGCAGCACAGACACAACCTGAGCTTGGTGACTCAGCCAGCATTTAAAAGGGGACTCAAACCCCTTGTGGTTGTTTCACATGGACTTTGGTGGGTTTAAACCCTTCTAAGTGAAAAGAGAGTATATGCTAGAAATTAATGTATATACATGAATATATTGATGCATGACTGGCCATTAGATCATTAAAAACAGGTTAACACACAGAATTGATTTATAAAGCTAGAGGGTTTATAATTGTTTATAACATTTGTTGAAGATATGACCAGTAAATTTAAAGAATTTGAGATGCTTCTTCACTTACTTACGACATAGTGCTGATTTAAAAGAGAAAATTAGAATGTAGTTTTCAATGAGCATAGTAATCAAAGTTCATACTAATATGATATATATAAGTATGTGTGAGAAAAGGACTGACAATGATAATCATTACCATTGAAGATGATTTTCATTAAATGGTGATTAAGTAATTAAACATAATTATTTAAAATCTTTCCATTTCCATCTTAGCATGTTTGATTAAAATGTCACATAAAACAACAAGGTCCTGTATTAAATAAAGCATTATTTCAATATTACAACCAAAGCTTTTCTCCAGAACAAAGAGTAAGGAGAGGTTTATTTCATTACTTTCTGTTCTAGTGTGTTAGCTATAGGTGATAATTTCTTTGAAGTAACTTTGAAATGGGGAGGAGCTGCTGTTGTTTCTTTCCTCCTCACACCATTCAGCAGTTATTAACAGAATCACAGAACAAGCTGAGTTGGACAGGACCCACAATGACCATCAAGTCCAGCTGCTGGCCCTGCACAGCACCATCCCCAAGAGTCACACTGAGACTCCTGTGCCCAAGAGCCTTGTCCAAACAGCTCCTCAGCTCTGCCAGGGTGGTGCTGTGACCACTTTCTCGGCACTGTTCAGTGCCCAGCCACCCTCTGGGTGAGGAGCCTTTTCCTGATACCCAACCTAAACCCCCCCTGGCACAGCTTCAGGCCATCCCTCAGCTCCTGAGCAGTGGGCAGAGCAAACCCCATCTCCATGGAGCAACAGTGAACTGCTGCCTCTGCAGCAAAGGAGACATAGGCTGAAGAGATGGCAAGGCATTTGAATTGCTTCCCCACATTTAAACATCTAAGTTTAGTTGTATGCAATCTGCTGCTGAAAGATACCATGAGGGATTCCTGTGCTCTATGCTCTGGTTGTCATGATTCATCTTATCTATTTTAGATCTCCATGTCAGGATGGGATAAATCCAGGCCTAGAAACGCTGGTTTTTCTTTTGTACTTTAGCACTAAAGAGGAGCCTTTATTTTGATAAATAAGAGTATTTCATATTGCAACTTAAAATTATATGAAATGAATGTTTATTATATGAAATTATATGAAATTAACAACTTATTGCATATATATATATATATTAGAAACTTCTGTAGACATAATGACTGCCAACATCCAGTCACTTCCAGACGCTTGCCATTGACAGGATAGACAGAAAGAAATCTGTTGGATATTTTTGGTCTAAGTGTTTCAAAATTGAAAGACAAAAAATCCTTTTTCTTCCTTGGTTTTTTTCAGGTGAGAAATTCATCAGAACCTGTTCTGTGGGGCAAAATCTTTTCCTCTACATGATCAGCATTCTGTCTCTTCACTTTCCCTGCCTCATAGTCATCAAAAATTTCCTTACCAGGTGTAAGGGACTAGGAAAGACAAAGTTTCTTATTGTTTAAATTAGTACCTTAGAATACTGAAAGCTCCACTTTGAACAAAAGACTAAATTCCAGTTGTAAGAACAAATTTATCAACCATATAAAGGGGAAGCTGAAATCTTACAGGTATATCCTTGAGAGTTTTTACTAGAGCAATTACAGAACTGTAGCACCTTTATAAAGGGGAAAAACAGAAATTAATGCAGACAAATATAACTGGCCTGATGCTGACAGATGGGGAAGAAAATAGAAATTATATTTCAGACTTTTTTATTTTAGCAAAAAATAATCTGGAAATCTTAAAACTATATTAAGATAGCATCTCCAGTGCAAAGAAGGAGTTAGAGGTAACACTGAAGGGACCAACCCAGAGCAAAGATGACCATGCAGTGGACAATATTGCAGATGACCTGCAATATTCAGGCTACAATTGGGCCATTTTTAAAGTGAGTTTCCCATTTCCTGTTCTTAACTGTGACGGGGCATAGTATTGAAAACTGAGAGGTGGTTGTGGTCACAACATTTGGAGTTCTTCCAGAGTAACCTTCAGAGGTTTTAAAATGAGCACAATCATTTCTGTAAGTGCTCATTCATTTTTCATATGCCCAGTCTGTCTTCCATTTTGCATTTAAATGTATTACACTTGCACTTGCACTTTTAATGGATATCTAAGATTTTAATGGAATTTCAGTGAACTGCACTTTGTATTTCCCCCAAAAAGGAATGATTCATTAGGATCTGAAGCCAGGCTCCTTTTTTGTTCTGGCTAGTGAGAAGACAGCCTGGAGGTATATTGTATTAATTCCTAATATAAATGAAGTTAGATGACTGCAGAGCATAATGGTTATTTATGCTGAATAAGAAAGCAGGCATAGCAAAGAAAATGTGAAATGGAAGGGGACAGAACAGAAAATACATTTCTGCAAACTAGGGAATGAAGTAAGAGGGTAGAAAGTTGCAGAAAGATTGCACACAGAAATGCATTCAAAGTATAGGCACTATTTTCTTTCAGATATCAAAGCATACAGGTGAATGATCACCAGTAGCTAACAAATGAAATAAAAGTTTTAGGTACATTGTTGAATTTGCCAATTCTAGTCACATTCCCTGCAGGAGCTGTCTGATATTCTCTACTTGGAATAAAATATAAAGAAATGTATTTCAGAGTGTATTTCTACCATTTTTGGTAGAACAGACTTAATAACAGATGTGTGCATGCCATGGTAGATGAGCATGCAGAACTTTAATTACAGCTATGTCAATTTTAGACCCCGAATCTTGTTAAAAACACTATTACATTGGAAAAGCTTGGTAGCATCAACTGTGTAGTTATCCTTTACATTTTGAAATCCTTTACATTTCAGAATGCATTTGTTAAAGGTGACACCATTTATCTCAATTTTCTAGTTCACCAACAAGACCCAGAACTTTTTTTTTTACTAACCTCAAATGTTTAGCATTGTATCTTAAAATCCTAATTGAAGATGTATTTTGTGCCAGCAAAGAAATGATATCACAGTAGCTTTCATATGTAGCTATCAGGAAAGCAGGTAAAAATCTCCATTAAATGACTGCCCAGGACATGTATTCAGGAAGGGAAAAATGCTTTCCCTTTCCTGAGCATGTCCAGATTAGTAAGCCAGCAGCATTTGCCTGTGTAAAGGACAACAGAAATAATGCCCATTGAGTTCAGTAATTTTCCAGTGTCAGCCATCACAGTAAGGCTGGGGCTTCTACAATAAGCCTTGACTACCTTCAAGGCAACTAAGGGATAACAGATCAAAAAGAGATGGCAGAACTTCAAGTTACTGAGCATGTAGTTTGATCTTTGAAACTGAAAATATAAAATATCTCCATTTTCAGGTTTGCTAAAATGTAAGAAATAAGGGTGGGACAGTTTAAATCTTTTTACTGCCTGTCACTCAGCCAGATCAACAATTAGGAAAGCAAACACATGGTCTGAACTGTCCAAAGATTCCCACTCAGCGATGTGAGTTAATCATCTTTCCTAGGAACATCAGGAAATAGAACCACTGTGATGCCTAAATAGAAGCTGCTGTTCAAAGAAGGCAGGATTAGCCTGAGATATGTGGCCAACTCATACAGGTAAAGTGGGCGACACACAAGTCACCCAAATCACCTTGCCAATGTGAATGACGAGATTCAAGCCAAATTGCTCATCCAAAATTTTATTGTTAGTAAGCAGGCAAAGCAAGGTATTCGGCAAGCCGGGCGGCCGGGAGCCTGTGCTCCTCAAAAAGGCTCACACTGCTCTGCTCTCTGAGTCCCCCTTTTATACACATCTCCTGGTGGTCGGGAGGGGGTGAAGGCTCCTCCTCTGGTGACTGTCGGGTCATCTTTGACAATTTCCCGGCAAGCCCCCGCCCGTGACCGCCGGTTCACCTTTGCCTTACCCTGTTCTCGTCAAACCTTCCCTCCTGCCCTTGATTGCAAGCTAACTTAATCATCTTCTGTAATCAGAAAGACTTAACTGTTTTGGTAAGCAAGCAGCTAACTAATTATTTCAGCGAACAAACTTACTTTTTACACCAACACAGAATTTACATGACATTTTTGTACCCCTTGATTAATACATCTTTTAGCCTGTGTCTGAGGCCAAATTTACTTTCCATCCACAAGATGTAATGTCGACAACGTCCTCTAGGAATTATGCAGTGTGTGCTGGGGAGACTATCCATACCTGCTCTAGGTAGAGGTAGTCACCTCCAGAGTATCCCATCAACCCTCAAGAAAATTGCTTGGATACTGTGAAACAAAGTGACCAACTACAAGAGAGTTAATGCCATGTGCCACCAAGTTAAACGGAACAGATGACTAGGTAAGGCCAAGCAGCCTGAAAGGAACAGACAGGAGTCAGTGTCCTGCTCTATAGGTCTGAAATGCTGGAATTGTTTTGGTGTTTCATTTTCTTGTTATATTATGCTCTTTGTCTTCCTTCTGTAGTACCCATTCTCCATTTTCTTCACATAAATAACCCATTTTTTTGCAGAAACACTTAACAGAGATGTATATTGTTGTATCTAGTTCTCTGAGAGTCTCAACCAGAGACTTCTCACTGACTTCACCAGGGGTTGAACCAAGCCACATGAATAGATCTGACACCAGCTCTTTCAGAGGTGCTTTTACTTCAAAAGTTGCTTCCCATTCACAAAATGGAATGATTCAATCCTGAGAATCTGTCATTTCTTTCCAGAGGAGAGCACATTTGTTCTCAAAATAGTTCCAAGAAAGTAATTGTTTTATATAATGCCCATGATAATTGAACTGTGTGCTACTGATAACTACACTGCAAAATTTCCTCTTTTGTAGCAAATAGGTTGAAAGCTTCTGGATTTTACATCATAACCATGAAACTTCTGTCACTCACAAGCTTGTGAAGAGTGACTCACTGAAGAAACAATTCTTTTTTACTTATCAAGCACAAACATATGTTCCATAGGCATTATTTTTCCAATTGGAGACTCTTTCTCACACTACATGATACTCCTAAGCAAATTTTTGCACCTTTTACTCACTGCCAACCCTGCTTTTTACCTTACTGCATAAGTACCTGATGCAGGATATTTGTAGTCAGAGAGAATCACAAAAGAAAAAAAAAATAGATTTATCAGTTAAAAAGTGTAAACATATAAATAAACCACAAAGGACATACAAATAATTATTAAAAGAACAGTCAATTAACAATATTTCCACTGTTAACAGAAACAAACTCCCTGCTGCAGAAGTGGTGGCTCCCATTCATATCTCCATACATTTTCAGGAAGTCTGGTTACTGTCCTGTTGTGCTCTGCAATACTCTGAGCCCACTTCTCTGGATTCTGCCATTTATTTATTCAGATGAACACGTGTCTTCTATCAGAAGTCATAACTGTTTCTCAAAAATTCTATTACCTGTTGCTTGACCAAAGACTTCTTGATACATTTATGATGGTGGGTAAAAGAAGTGGATGATGGACTGCTCCCTTTTAGCCACAGGTTCCACAGAGACCTGAGTCAGAGGGCTAGAGCCACCAGCTCTTCATCCATCCCCTCCCACTGCTGCAGATACTCTGCTCTTCCTTCTCAGCTTCAGGACAGGAATGCCAGTACAAAAAACGTCAAGTTTATGCTAAAGGTATAAGGAACGTCCCAACCAACCCACCTCAGCACAAGGAATAGTTCAGAAACACCATTTACACACAATGATATGTTCACTTGATTTTAGCCACCACTGCCTTTCAGGCCCTTTTTAAACAGGATAATTCCTGTTTAACTGTTCCCATTACACCCTGCCTCAGTAACAGGTGTTACACACATCGGTGACCATTGTTACTGACAATACTTGAGCCACTCAACTTTGTCCTTTGTCCTCAACTTTGTCCAAGATATTATTTTATCTGTGAGGATTTCTTTCAGGACCTATCATACAAACTGTAGTGATATTCATTGTGCATTATAATATGATTTCTGCAACACCAGAGCCAAAGGTTAGTGAGACACATACACAGGTGTTTGGTTGCCAGCCCATCCCTGAGTGATCAGGCAAGAATTCATGGACAGAAGGACTGTGTAGCAGGAGCCACAGTGAATAAAATAGGCAGGAGCAGTAGTGAATGAAATAATGCATGAATACACTGGCAGCCGTGATGGAGAATCTTCTTCCACATGAGAAACACAACTAATAAGCACATCTTTTCAGATCAAAAAGGCTTTACAACACTGTTTCAGAGGCAGTGGTCTACTAATCTGGCAGTTCAAGAGGGAAATATTTTCATTGGCCACTGAATTAATCTATACCTCAAATTATTCATCATATCCCAGGAAAACAGCTCTCCATTAAGGAGACATCTGCATGGGGCATAATATGGCTTGGTTGTTCACCTATATTTGCTTCCCAAATCTCATGTTGCAAAACACCTGCCTCTATTTCACTTCCCAGCAACCTTCCATGAAGGCTTTTATTTTCTGGTACACAGATTCCTGAAAGAATGACCTTGAGGGGATGGATGCAATGAAAGAATAATCCCTTAAAAAAGCATAAATCAAACTGTAGGGAGAAAACAGGTCTTTCAAGAGCAAGTTTTACACTTTTCAAGTAATTTGATATTCCATGATTAATAATACAAACAGCAAAACATGTCCAGGTGCACACAGAGTATTATACTCTGAGAAGGTGCTAGTTCATGCAAGGATACATTTACTTATGAAACTAGAAGAACTTGAAAGTCTCTTACCATGCCAAGAACTTCTCACCCCTAGCACTAACTGCTAATTAATCAAACCATCAGTTAATTGCCTATCTTTAGATTTGTTCCAAAATGCATAAATACCAGCTTAAATATTACACAGGAATATATTACTACAAAAAGAATGCCATAATGAGAATAAAGCAACCTGTCACTTGAACTCTCTTTAAATTTATCTTGTCATACACATACACAAAATGAGGCATTCCAAATTTGCCAAATGAACCAGGCAGCTCTGCCAATTTCTAAGCATTAATCCTAACATATCTCCTATGAACTATTAATCTTATCATAGATTACTGCCCAATGGTGCTTTATCTTGTACTTCATTTATATCAGTTAGATTCTTTGAGTGGTCTGCACCAGAATGGAGATTCTTGAGGAAAAAAACTCTAATAGAACAGCCTCAGGCTTGGGACTTCATTTTCCACACTGCTTTAACACAGGAATTACTCCTTACACTATCACCATCTAATATACTTAGGCCAGTAGGTTTTTTCATTTTCAAATGCTTCAGATGTTGTGCAGATGTGTTTATGGTCCTACCTGTCCCACCCAGTGACCAGCATCCCCTGTGTCACCCTGGGGAGCCCAGACACTCCTTTAACAAGGCCTTATCCTTCACTTGAAGGCTGGGGAGCCGCCCTTCTCTCCCCTGTGGATCATTTCCAGAAATACTCACTTTGGTATGCAGCTGACAGGAGCAGGAAGGCTGGACATGCCAGGCTGCAGCTGGCCTTTCTTCCTGTCAGGCCATTGCATTTATTTTGATGGATGTTCTCTGTTCACGGGGTAGAGATCCTGCTGCTTTTGCTGCAGAGGCAAAAGGATTCACTAATTATTGCAGTTATTCGTTACCCTGCTGAGACAAATGTTATGAAGAACAAAACACAGAATGCTAATCTGGTGCGAGTTTTGAGTATCACTCAGGGAATTTAAGCACTATGAAAAGATCTTGTGGAATCAGAAATGCCGCCTGGTAATAAAAATAGAAGAAGGGACTTGTTCTCTAATTACCAGACATGAATTTGAGAAATTTGTCTTCCAAGGCACCATGACTTTGCAGTTCATTACATTCTCAATGACTCATATAATGAATATGTCCTTTTAATTGCTCTGTGTTGTCTTGACCCTTATATTAAGTGGATCATCTATTCTTTCAAAGATAGTGGCTACCCTTGTGTTCACAGAGAACTGCCTTAATCTAAGTGCTGCATCCAAATTCTAGCAAGTAGTAACAATCCACATGAAGTGCACAGCTACAGAGTCTGGGGAATAATCCAGAGTGGGAGAGAGAATCTTCTCAAAGTACAGAAGAGATATGAAAAAATAAGAAATTAAATGAAAATGTATATGAGCACCAGAGGGTTAGAGCTTTCAGTTTTTGTACTACATTGATATCACAGATCTGGTATCATATGGTGGGGTCCCCATATAGATACACCTGTAATAAACTGCACTGACTCTGCTTCCCATGAGAAGGTATTAGAATTTGTAAACTGAACAGTCCTTTACTGCTTGGCACTAGAGTTACACACAGAACATGCACAAGTCAACACATGAAACATCTTATAGAGGCATTAAATCTCAGGAGGGCTTTAAGTATGTTTGGGATGTGAGATACTGACTGAATGCCTTCAAAACAGTCAGAAATAAAAACTCAGTTTACACATGCAAATTTCATGCTCCCTGAGACTTTAAAAATTCCACTCCAACTAATTGTCATAGTTAGATCATTATCAGGGTGGGTTGAATTGGTACCATCTTCTGTTCAAAAGGTGCTAGAAACCACTGATTCATATAGACACTTTGAATTCTCAGGATAATGGAAAATCATTTATGTACATGTCGAACAGGTCAAATTTTATTGACTTGAAAGCATTAATAGTCTGTATTGACCTTGAATTAACACAGTCAATCAAAATGTGAGATAAAGCATAAGTTGCCATGTCAGCTTATTGCTTTGTGCTGGTTTCTTTAGCACTGGCTCATCTTAGGTTAAAAGGTCAAAAAGTTCTGCCTGCTAAAGAACTCTGAGGAAACTTCTCACCCTGTTAGTGAAAACGATGTTAAAAAGTTCAAAGCAAAAGAGAACATGAACTTATGGAATAGTGGCCACTAGCAAGCCTAAAATTTCAGAGTTAATCATAAAAGCATAAAGGAAGACTTTTTGTAGTTCTGAGAGATGTGTTAAATCTTACCTAACTAGCATTATCCAAGAAAAAGAATGTCTAGTCTTTTTGCTTAGCATCACTTTCCCTAAAAAAAGTCCTTTTCACACAGACCCTGGAGAGGTCTTAGCACATGCATTCACCCCTATGGTTTTGTTTGGTTTTTTCTATCAAAAAGGAAAAGTAGGCAGAAAACTTATTAGTATTTAATCTCTTAGCTTCTGACAACTTTCTAACTTGTTAACACTAAACTAATAAAGTCCTGCTAAATTTTGGGCTACATGAATACAGTTTTTTCTAGGACAGAGGACATAATAGCAATTTTACATGTTTCACTGTCAACTCCATCCATTGCATAGAGGCTGAAATAGCAAATTATGAAATGGATTGTCTTATATTATGGAATCTCAAGAACTGTAATAAAAGTCATCAGTACTAAACTTTAGAATTGAACTTTCTAATCTTTTACAAGTGTAACTATCTAGAGGTAAACACAATGTGCACTTATTGTAACACCAGGACAATGATGCAAATGCAAAGTCCACCAAGAGTCAAAACAATTTAGTTTTATGCAAAAGATGATTTCTATAAAATTTTTACTCTCAGGGATTAAATTTTTTCAAGCATAGTAATTAATGCTGGCACTGATTGATCAACACTGCAGTAAGAGGGCGTGCAAAGATTTATTTACGATCTTTTCCCATATTAGCCCGCAAAGTGTTTTCCAAAATGCAGTTTTACACAACTCCACAAACAAACGAAAGAGCAATTTTGCTTGTGGTTATATAATTAATTTTTTCACTGAATGTTAGTGAACTTTAAATTGTCATCACTAATTTTACTTTAAATTACAGCACAATATGAATGTATTGGAGCTGATTAAAAATTGAGCCACCCATTTTTTAATGAAAGGTCTAGTTCCAAAATCCTAAATAAGAATGGGCCTATTTAAAGTGCAATTTAAACTTTAAAGTGAGAAAAAATAAAGAATTATTTTGTATAGTTTAAAATTTTCAAGTAGTTCTTAGTATTTTTTGTATGATATATGAATACAGGTAAAAGAGAATGTTCTTTCACTAAGAAACCTGATTATATAACATTTTTATTTTGGTTCTAGGGCTACATATTTCATGAACAAATTAGCGTGGTACTGCCAACACAATCTTTCTTCATGTATTAGTGGTTTCAAGCTGAGCTTCAAAAAAAACAGAAAACATCCATATGGAGTTTATTTCTGGTTATGTATGTCTCTACTGAAACAGTGGTCACATACAGGAAAGCCTCATTACAGGAAGTACAGATCAACAGACTTGCTAAGTGTAGCTGTGGTGGGAGAAACCAAATCATAATGTAGCAACCACTGCTGTCAAGTATTTTTTGAGACAGAGACAGATATATATCTATATATCTGTTTATTTAGTTAGTTAATTTTCTACTGATACTGATTTACAAATCATAGAAGCAAGAAACAGAAGAATAATAATTCTGCAAGTAGTCTACACTGTGGTAAAAATATTAACATCATGCTATGTAGAAAGCTTAAGGAAAAAAAATTCATCTAAAGAAAAACTTGTATTTTGACCTCACTGAAAGAGGCACTAGCAGTTACATAAAAGAACTTAATTTAGTAATCTACAGAAATAACTCAGAAATTCCTCACTGTGGGAAACACTACATCCTTTTAATAGGCAACCCATGAAATAAAAAAAGAGGAGTGGGGTACAAAGTGTAAAGACAGCATGACTGATACCAAAACTCAGCCTGGAGATAAGCTCTGAGCTGACTGACAGCCCAGTCTATGAGGCTGGGGGCACAGGTTCCTGTAACTGGTTCATCCACAGCAGTTTCCTTAAAACCTCTCAGACACTCTGGAAAACTTTGCAAAACTCAGTGTCAGAATTTGTGCCATGGACTGGGTTCCATGTGACAACAATCAGGGTCATATTTCTGCTTAATACCATAAAAGGCCAGGGCAGAAAGTCACCTTAAGCAGGAGTTACAAATGAACCAAGCAGTCTTTAGTTGTCTGCTGTTCCTCACAGGTTTGCCCCAGACAGTGAGAACTATGCAGGGTGTTTTTTCAAAGCCCAAAGTTCATTCCAAATTACACTTCATACATGTTTCTTTCTACAATACACAGCTGTACCACTGGTGTGACAGTGAAGTGCTGCTGAACATACCTTTGCACACTATTTTTTCTTCACTGAGGCCAAATCGACTTTCAAGTTTCTACTATTCAACTTTCAACTACTGCTGTGCATTGTTTTTATACACAGCTTAATGAAGAATCTCTCATTGGGAGTCTATCACTCCTTTGAGACTGAGCTTTCTAAAGAAAATACCTTAGATATTTTTGAGGGACTTCTCTCAAGAGATATTAATTAAGTAATTTATACTTGAAATATACAGACATTTCATGTCGCTGCTTTCCTGCCCATGTAGAAGCCAGCCTTCAGAATATCAGATTTATGCTACCCCTTGGCAAACAGCTGACACTGTCATCAGGACAAGACACTCATGGGAAAAAAACCTCCAGGGAAAAAAGTATAACATTATGTGTTTGAATAATAATGCTCTATATTATTTCTCCTGCTTCCAAGAGCCAGATTCTGTTTATCTTCATTAAATAAATTTTACTATCCTTGAAATCAGAGGAAATATATATGTATGTATGTATATAGAGGGAGTCGTGATCAATTTTGCCTGTAGGTCGTATGATATGAGCTGCAATCTAATTGAGTAGATGTAAAATAAAATTTGAATTTTATATGCATTTTATTTCAGTATCCACAAGACTGAATTTTCAAGAAATTGTCATAAATCTCAGCATTTAAAATTTTGGATACCCAGTTATAGTTTCTGTTCATAATTCAGGATTTCTTCTGTTCTGTGGAGGACACAACAGGCAGGCAGCCAATTTGGTTTTTGTTTACTTGACCACATAAACTGCAAGAAATTGGTGGTTTTGAGTGATTAGTTCTATTCATAATCATTACTCATATGCAGTCTCATAAGTGGCACATGCATTGTCACCAGGATGCCTCCTGCTGTGGTGAATTTTGTCTGTTCACATTGGGTGTGTCTTTATATCAGGTCAAATGCGTTACAACACTTTTATATTTATGAGCACTTATTTTTTTAAATTTAGGCATGTGGAGAAACCAACCATTCAAAATTTCTTAGAGCTGTCCAAAACACTTCTTGAAAACATGCTGTTTAATTTATGTGGATTTCAGAGTGTCTGTCAGTAATTACATTTCTCTATCTGCACGTCTGATAAATTCTCCTGACTGCAGTTTACAAATGGTCCATCTACAAAGGAGTTTCTACCAAAACCTCTGCAAGAAATGCCTCTTTGGCATCACTGTGCCACAGTGATTGGGAGTTCACTATCCAGCCAGGCTCATGTGTACATCTACTCCTGTATCTATAAACATACATAGATTCACACATGCACACACACACACACACACACACATTCATACATAGACATGGATTTTGTAGACCACTGGCCAGAAAAGTGCAATTTGGAAATGGGAAAGAATCAATGTGAACATGAATCTGTGGATTCCCCACAGGTTTTTCATTACTCTTATATTGTTTAGAGTTCATTTGAGAAAGTTTCCAAAAACACCTATGGAACTATGCATCCATTGTACTCACTTGACATTCATTGGGGTTTAAGAGATTAAGTCCATCAAGCTCCATGGAAAAAATCCTCTGCCAGGATTCATACAAGGCTGCTCTTCTAAAGCAATCCCAGTGGAGAACTTAATAATGTCTTGGCCAAGAGGTAAATCTCTTCAAAGTTCCACAGCAGCTCATGCATACCAATGGGACTAAAGCATGATATAGGGTCTGGTTTTCAGTGAACACTAGAGACAGTTCCAAAAATTTAAAAATATAATGAAATCAACTTTTCATATAGCTTGGCATACTCTTTTTGTATAGTTAGCTAATGGAAAACAATCACAATAACAACTTGCACATTTATTAATTATACATTCCAATGAAAAAATTTATTATAATACTATGCCAATTGAAATCAAGTTAGGATTTGAAATCTTAAGAGATATAATGATGTACTGGAACAATCTTGATTACAGAGTTAATTAGAGAGCAGTAATTTATTTTTTATTAAAAATTAATAATTCATGCAACTTAATTGTTAGATAATGACAATTTTGTCTGCTATATGTACTTAAAATTATAAAGCCTTCATGATTTACAGCTAGGATTTCAAGTATTTATTTTACTTAAAATACATGTAAAAGGGCTGCTGTTAAAGTAGCTGTCAAAAATCTAATGCAAATGAAAATGTTGCTCATGCAGAACAAAACAAAAACACAATCCTAATAAGTCTGAGTTGCCAAGGCTTCTATTTCTTGCTTTATCATGGAAAGCCACAAAGAATTTTCTGGAATTAACTGTAACAATAAACCAGGATCATAAGCATTCAAGAAATTCAGAAAGGCTAATACTCTCAATAAATTGAAGCCTCAAGATAGGAGCTCATCAGCTTCCTTCAGATTTAATTCTGTATGTTCTTTTCCTCATGCACATGTGAATAATTGGGAAAATGATTTCTGTTAATTAAATACCCCATTTAAACAGAAATGCAATCTGTGTAATACTGTGTGCACATGCTCTAACTCAATTTTCTCAGTACTATTTAGATGTCTTCAGTTCTTAAACCTGATAGAAGGAAAGGTTGTAATCTATAAACCATATCAACTTGTTTGCCTGTATTTTTTCTGATTTTAAATTCCCAAGAAAATTAATTAATTTCTAAATTTAAGTTTATGACAAAGAGCACTCCCTTTCAGAACAACTTTTTCTCTCTTATTTCACTCACACTAGTCACAGCAGTTGTTACCTGGGAAGAATTTTTGACAAGGGCCTCTCTGTGCTCCATGAGTGGAACTCCATATAACTTTATATGACTTCAACACTGCCTGCTGAGTTTGCAGTGCATACCAAGACAAAAGCTGGGCATGGAAATTACCAGGAAACATCACAGTCCCTCCTGAATGAGAATTAAATGGCAATAAAGCAGATATGCTGACAATCAACACCCAGCAGCATCATAATCAGGATCGCGGTGTCATGTTGGACATATTACATCCCACACTGTCTGAATGTGATCAGCACCAGGAACAAGGCAGAATCTGTCTACTGAGAAGGAATTAATGGAATTTCCAACAGGAATCATAGGATAATTTGGGTGGGAAGGACCTTTGAAGGTCAACTAGTACAACTGCCCTGCAAAGAGGAGTTCTTAACCAGCTCAGGTTGCTCAGAGGCATATCCAACCCGACCTTCAGTGTTTCCAGGGATGGGGCATTCACCACCTATCTGGTCATCCTGTTCCAGTGTTTTGCCATCTTCATTGTGCAAATTTTTTTTCTTTTGTCAGTATCCAATGATAGGTCAACAGAAAAAGCACAAAAATGGAAATGCAAAAAAATCTAGTTAAACATAAGGAAGGGTCTAACTGCAAAACTGATCAGATACCACAAATAACCATAGAACAGGCTGCCCAGAGAGGCTCTGGCTTCTCTGCCAACCTACTGGACACAGTTGGTGTTCCCAACCCAACTGGACACAGCTGTGGGCAACCTGCTTAGTTGATTCTGCTTTGAGCAGGGATTTCAACAAGATAATCTCTAGGGGCCCCTGCCAAACCCAGCCCCTTTGGATTCCATGGTCCTAAGTGTTTCTTTCATCTTTGTGACTCCAGCCAGACTTTTGGCTCTCATACTTCCTTGGAGCATTAATATTTAGGGACATAGTTCAGTTGAGGTATATGTTGTATCTTCAAAACTACAGAATTTGCCTTGCTGTTCATACCCTACACTTTCTAAGATGCTTTATGTCTTCGTTAACAAAGTCAAGCAATATTGCATTTGTCACACTGCCATGCACTAAGTAACTATTTTAAATTGGTGATGTTCACTGCAGAAAGTGCTAAGATGACTACTTTTTCTGGACTGGAACAGAAAAGAAAAGCACATATTTGCAAGATAAAAAACATGTTAATAGATGCCTGTTTATGACAACACATAGTATAAATGATGATGAAATAAGCTTGCACATACGGTAAATGAAAATTATACACAAAATCAAAATTCATGCATCTGTAAAGATAAATTGAGCACTGTTTGAGTCTAGGGATGTTTTTCCTTTCCTTTGGAAAATGTAAATGTCTGCTTTGCTTTGAATGATAACATAATGTAACTAAAAACAGCACTAAAAGCAGTGCTGTTCTGAAAGACCAAGGAGGCAGGAATAAACTTAATGCAGCAGTCTAAAAACCATGACTAAAAGCTTCCTCTTCCCTCCCACCACTACCATTTAAATTCAGTTAGTACAAGGTGTAGTCTCACATCATGTAATACTGTTATGCATGAACAGTCTCTCCCTCTTTTTTGTTTCAATAAATACTGAACACTGAACACTGTCCTTTGCTAGTGAAGCCAGAAGTCAAGACAGTAAATAAATTTATGACAATATTTTTTACATTGGGATCAGAAACTTATTGCAGAGACTTGAATCACAAGTTTTCTCAAATCATATTTGGTTACCAGTTCTAGATTGTGATAATGAAGAGAAAAACACTTAGAAGCATAAAATCCAACAGCTTGGACATGCTATATGAAGAAAATGAGTCAAATGATGGCTCAAACTACCCAATGCTTGGGAAACCTATACATTAATGCAAGAAGTGTGGGCAAGAAACAAGAGAAGCTGAAGAGTAATACTTAAAGATGAGTATTTAATGACTAGCAGTACAGAACATTAGTAAATTAGACATGTTATTGCAACAGAAAAGGCCACCATGTTCATGCACAACACTTGAGATCCCAATTTGGGAAATTATTCTTGCTGAAAGTCAGGAAATGTGTTAGTGCCCATTGTAGATGACTAAATCATGAAAATGCAGTGGAAAGAACTTTTGTGAACAAATACCACAACTACCAAGGCACAATACAAGGTATTAATTTACATTACCCAGAAAGCCTTTAAAACCAGAATGAATACAGTACAACATGGATTAGTCTGTAAATTATGGTGCTGATAAGTTTTAGAGACGCACATGCACATCCAGAAGGCAGAAAAAAAATTGTGCAAAGAGTGTTGTATACTTGATCAACAAGAAAGGAAGACAAACAGTTTAGATGCACATTACCATGGTATGGCAAGAGCTAATGAACCTTGAGGAAGAAAGGGGGCTGGATAGCAGGAGAGGAACAGACAGACTTTAAGAAAAGAAAGTTCAACAGATTCAGCAAATCCTTTGGGAAAGCAAGCAATGACTGGAAAAAAAAATTACAAAGAGTTGCAGTTCCACAAAAAATTACCTATCCCAATATAGAAGTTGAAAATAACTACATCAGAAGCTCATCACCAGTGTCAAGGCAAAGTAGGAAGCACAAAGAAAGTGGAAATAGGTTATACTAAAAATATAGGAGGAGTATGTAAAAGAAAATTAGAAATGTCAAAACATAAGATGGAAAGAAGCCAGCAAAGGATTCAAAGACATCAAGAAATCATTGCAGATGTTAGGAGTAAAAGAATCATGTGGCAGTCTAGTACTGACTGTAGAAGGAAAGCTATAAGAATGCCAGGACACCTCACATGCTAAATGGTATTCTTGCTTTAAAATGTTAACTCTAAATAGGTGGGTAGAACAATTAACACCAGAGAAAAGAGTCTGGAATAAAGAAAAACAGATTAAAACAAGCTCCTAATACTGACTGATGAACTCACTGAGCTAGCTGCAAAAAATCAGACATTTTAAAACTCATTAGGTATCTGTGAGGAACTGCCAAGCCAAAAATGTAATTTGCAGTGTCTGTCATTAAAGAGAATATAGGAACCAGAAACCACAGGTTTGGAAGCATACATGAATTACTAAATTGCCCTTCACCCTCTGGGCACAAAGAACAAAGCATCTGAAAAACATGGCTATGCCCAAGAACTGGTATGTTTCGGTCCAGGACATATCATGTCAAACTAATTTTCTAATTTTCTTTTCCAACAGGGAAAGAGGTCCTCATTTCAATGAGGAAGAAATATTGTGTATATATCAATTTTTGCAGAGTTTTTGACACAACATATTCTATTAGTTGAAGTACAATCATCAGAAAAGTAGTGAAGAATGGGTACAAAAATGTTTGGGATTACAGGGTTTATGGAATTATTAGTAGTGGTTTACTATGAAATGGTAAAAGTTATTCACCAAAGTTACAGAGGCTGATTCATAGGTGTGTTCTATTCAATGTTTTCATTATAAACCTAAAGAAAGGAACAGAGAGTACATTTATTAAATATGCACCTCCCACCAAAATAAGAAAAGCCCCATGTCCATTGTGGGAGAGTTCTAGAATTCACAGTGGTCTTGACAAACTGAAAATAAAATCTGGCACTAAATTGGTAAAGATTAAAAACAGGCTTAAATTCCTTGTTAAGTGAAGCACGAGGCAGGAATGTCACAGCATTACAAACACATAACAAAATTAATGCTATAAAGGTTTGTGCCCATTTAGTAAACACCTGTAACATAAAATCATACAAAGCACAGTGCACATGCATACCAACATACATAAACCCAATAAACAACCAGAAAAATCCTTGTCTGGTCACCTTGGGCAAGGCTTCAGCAAGTATTGCCTCTGTGAAACAAATGAAGCTGTCAACTGTACTTTAGCAAAGACATGGACAAACTGAGGTAGATAATCAGAGATTTAGGAAGCATAACAAAAGAAAGAGCAAAAGAGCAGAGGATGCTTCAATTTGATAGTTAGAGTAGATAAGTGAAAGATCAAAGGGCTTAAACTACACTAACACACCAGTTTAGAGACTGAGAAAAATCTCTGGTACTAAGGAAGAAACAGTGAAATTAATTGCCTGGGGTAGCCATGGCATAGTTATCACTGGAGGATTTTAGAAACAATTACACAAACATTTGTCAGGAGGTACACAGCTGTAATTTATTCTGCCTTGAGGGTCTCCCTGATTTCTTTTTCCAAGACTCTGCCATCCAGAATCGTCATTAATTTAACAGATAAGGTACTCACACAAAATAAAGGTGTTCTGGTACCAAGCTTCTGCTCCTACCTAGACAAGTAAATATTTAACAAGTGCTTTGGCCCCTGACTTGAATGCTGATCATCTCATCTGACACAGATGCTCCAGCTCCTGAATTACTATTGCATTGGGAATCCCAGGTGTTCTCTCATTTGCTTACCTATAGGAAATTTCTGCATCTAAAAGACAATAGACTGATATGAATTGTGCACATTCTTATAGCTAATGATTTTTTCCACCTTTAAAACTCTATAGGCTGTGATTCTTCCATATTTGACTTTATGTAGTTTCTTGCATTCATTTGAATCTCTTGGAATGAGGAAAACATCTCAGTTGTTTTGTCCAGAGTTCAGTCAATTTTCTTGGACTTAGCACACTAACTTTGATATAGCTACACATAGGTGGGACAAATCCCCAAGTTCAAAAACTGCTTACCTACACTACCTTGCAAAATTAGAGGCATCACAGTCTGACCTTTAACATTTTTAGATTCCGTTTCAGCTCTCATCCAAGAGAGATGATAGCTTGACACCTTAAAGTTATTTTATGCATATTCTGATTGTATTAACTATTTTTAGCTGTCTTTTTTGACTCAAGTGTGTGAGTAAGCACATTTTGCCAAACTGCACAGTTCAGCAATGCTTTTAAAGGCATAAGCTCCTTTGAGGTTTAATGCAGTCTTTTCCCAAGAAATGTGATTTCAATCCAGACTCCAAAATATCATCATTTCACTTTGTGTTCTCAAGGCAACAAAGCAGATAAAAAAATTAAAAAAAAAAAAAACCTAACCCCAAACCCCTCTCATCACTTCAAACAAGCCTCCTCTATTATTAATGTGATGTTAAATTTTCCCTGACCACCCCATTCTGAGCATCCCTAGCAATGACATTCCACCCTTTAGCTAAGAGCATATGGCTTTGACTGCAAACAGCTTAGAGGCTTCCATTATTTTAAGTTCCCTAGGAATGACAGCATTGGAATGTAATGTTTGCTGTGTGCAGGCCAGGCTGTGCAAGAATGGCAGGGCTGCATCCTGCAGGTGCACTCCTGAGCCCAAACTCTGCAATTCCCAGAGCAGGCTGCTCCTCCCTGCTGCAAAGTGGGGGCCGTGAGCTGTTGAGCATATGGAGGCTGATGGAGGGAGGAGAATGGGATTATTCCAAAGTGATGAGGAAAGGCAAATCCAGCATATAAAGCGACTGATGCCAGTGAAACCACTGAAATGGAATCACTGCCTGGGTGGGGGGTTTAGCAAGGAATGATGAAGGGAACAACTTGTGGCAGTGCCAGATCAGTGGTAATATGGGAACACCAAATGTCAACCCACCAAATATCCTATACTATAGAATTTTACTATAGTAATTTTGCATGAGAAAATCATTAAGTGAATACAGAGAAAACTCCAGTAATTCTTTAAAATTGATTTTTTAAAGGTGAATTTAGATAGATTCAAATGTGAAAAGAAAGGTAATTTTATCTTGAAGTTCTCTGTTGGGCAGTCTAAGTAAGAAAATTAATGGCAATTTTGCCAAAGTGGTTCTGTAGTTCAATCAGTCCAGAGATAAACCTTTAACTATAACTAAGACATAGGACAATCTTCCTTGATAATATTAAACAAGGTAAAATTCCCTTCTTCTGTAGAATTATAAACATTGTAAGATATGACAGGATGATTTTTTTTAATATTTCGTATTGTGATGAAAACAATCATAGAAACTTGAGGTAGTTTTCAAAGTAACTCCTTACTGACTAATCTTACAAATGTACTGTCATCTATATACACTGTAAATAGCTACTGCCAGCAGAAATAATGCTATTTTACAATATATATAACTCAAAGTAGCATCTTAATTAATCGGGTATCTCTTTTCACCATATATACAATCAGAATTTAAAATTATATGCTTTGTGTTTTTATCTAAAATTTGATAATAGTAAATCATATAATATAGAAAACATATAATTTATGCAGGCATGCAACACAAAGACAATTAGAAACACCCTAGCCTGATTTCACACAGCAGAATTTTTGCCTCCCTAGGCAGTGATTACTTTTTAGTGGTTTCATTAGCTTCAGTCATAAGAGTTGATTATGATTTTTTAGATTATTCTTCTAAAAATAAATTTCCCTTAAGCAGAAGTACTTTTTATTACTCTTCACATCTCTGTGTTCTTAAACATTTCATTCCTCCTTAGTTATATTATGCTTTACCTCCAGAAGCATTTTTCACTGCTTTGCCTGATCAGGACACAGATTCTGTGAACAGGACACAGTCAGTGGCAGCAGCCATGGGGCAGTTAGGATGTGCTGCAGCAGCACTGTGACAGTGGGAATGGTCTCCGGGCTCTGGCCTTATGCCTGTGTGCATCTTCATTGTGGCAATGTGGAAAAATGTCATCATTCCAGCCTGCCTCTGCTCAGTCATCTCCTACCCCTGCTCACAAACCAGACTGGCAGGACCAGTCTGTGCTCGCTGGCCTTCCATGGGAGGCAGCACCAGACGCTGAAATTCCTCACGGCGTTTCCTCTGGTAAATAGAATGGTGTTTCCAATAGAAATGCTACTCCAACAGTACTTGAAGGTATAAATAAAAGAATCTGAATATATCCTAAAATATTAACACAAATAGAAAGGCTTTGTTTGCTGTAATGACACACCTCTGATCAGCATTTTAACATCTCACGGCTGTGAATTCCTTTACATTAAAGTAAAAAGGAATCATTTCAAGCAAACGTGTGCAGAAAACTCTTCAATTTATATTACAGTCTGCAAAAATACTGCTTTAGAAAAACTCTGCATCTTCCTGCACATTCTTTATGACATTATTCTTTAATTATCTCAGATGTAAACATTAAAGAAAGGACTAATTAATTAGAAAGCCTTTTGCGCTAGACACCTGATGTCTAGAAAAATTAGTATTTGTTCTTTAGAAGGTCTGGGAACTGATGAAAGAAGTAATTTGAATTGGCTGCAGATAGTTCACATTAGTGGATAATTAATTTTCTTCATATTTTGTCCTAGATTTCATTAGGCAACAGTTGTAAACATGTCTGTATTGGTGAAAGAATGTCAGAAGTCAGTTTAGATTACGACTCCTCAAGAAAAAAAATAGTGCAACAGCAAGCATAATCAGCAAGGAAAACCAGAAAGAAGAAACTTATTGAGAATTCAAAGCGTTATTTTGTAGCTGTTTAAATAACTTCTATTGGAAGTTAAGGGAATACGATCCTGATCTCTGAAGGTAATCTAAGACCTGAGGGAGTTCCAAAGAGCAAAGGCAATATTCTGGTAATTTAGCCTGATAGCTATGATAATGAAATAACAGGAGTAATTGTCTTAAAACACAGGATAGCACTACATTTTCTTTATCTCTGTATTTTTACTTTTAGTGTTCAGTGTAAGAATTTATATTACCAAGACATTTCTACACTTGAGGATTTTTTTACATTTTCCTATTTATGTGGAGAGAGTAAAATTTCATCTAATAAAAATTACTTAATATTGCATAGAATATTTTTAATAAACATGCTTAATTTTTATCTTGAAGAAGGCACTATGAGACTATATGTCCTGATTGTTACAAGAACTGAAAATAGGGTTGCCACGACTTATCTTGTGGGAAAAATGTGATGAACATGTATCCTGTCCAAGCATTACTTCAGTGAATGGTAGTTGGGATATAACACTTCTGATAACTCAGATTTAATTCCAAATTATCTAGCTGCTGACAACCCTAGCAACAGCACCTGCCCTCATTTAGCTGCCATCCTCAGAAATCACCTTAATGTGTCAATTAGACAGATGAAACCCTGCACTGTGCAAGTTTGTTTAACTGATTGTCATGTGTGGAGATGGGGATGAACGATGAAGGAGGAGCTGCATTGCTGCTTACACCAATGAGGAGGTAGAGCAAGAAGCGGTAACGCATTTACTGATCAACCATTGTATAAAACTAAGTGCCATAAAATTTTCTTTGGATAAATGCAAAGGATTTGCTTTTTTGCCTCAGTCACTGGGTTAGACTTATATTCACAGATTTTCTGGCTCAAGGCCTCCAGATCATTTTTATGGATGCCTTGGGCCTCCACATCCTGAAGAAGAGGATTTTACAGATTACCTTTTCTCACACCAGCCATCCAAACAAACACTATTGCTCGTGTTTTTAAATGCCTGTTAAGATTCAGTACAGTATTGGCTAGACTCAGTTCTAGACCTGGAATTCTGCTTCTCTTTGGTTTGAAAGAATTGTGTTCAAAAAGTCTCAGACATTTACTACATATGAAAACATCCACATCTGCAATTAAAAGCAGCTCATTCGTTAACAATTGCCTTAGGAAACCAACTTTTTCTACCAAGAGAAAATAGGCTGACCCAAAGAAAGATAAGCAAGAAAGAAGATTATTCTTACCAATCTGAAGGACAGGGGAAGTTCTGCAGATTCCTGCAGATATATGGAAATGATTTTAAAAAAACTACAATGTCTTCTTGAAGGATAATTATGCTGACATTGGAACAGCAAGTGTAGCTTTCTGTGCCTACACAACATCTGTCCCAGGCACTGAAATAACCATATTGAAAACAACAGAATGCAGCTGCCTTCAGAAATAAAAAATAAAATCAAACTATTTACAATATTGTCTACTTTATCTAATCAAACTCAAATAAAAAATGTGATTTCAGCTTAATTGATCTTCATTTCACTGTGGTTTCAATAAAATTGTGCAGGCCTTATATTCTAATGAAATAAACCACATAACAGCTGTTAACACTGACACTTCAGTTTTCTCAGCACAACATATTAAAAAAAACAAAAAAGAAAAGGTAATTAGGGTGATTTATTAGAAAACGAATTTTAGAAAATAGAAAATTTTTAAATGCCAACATAATTTAATATGCCAAGTAAGGTTTGGAATCAGTAACATGAAACTACTTCCAATGAAATCTGGTATAAGAATCACAGCCTTCATTCAGTCAGCTTTAAGCCACAGAAGGTGGACCACACCAGAAGATTAAATCAGATATAAATGCAGCCTTACAGTTTGCAAGGAGACACTGGGAGAAGCTGGGCTGCAAAGCCACACTATTGCTGTGAATCATTTTGACCTGGTCTATGGAAAAACAAATCTCTCACTCAATGAGAAACTTCAACACAACTCTTGGAACTTACACAAATCTCCCCCAAACTTCAGCCAGTCATATTATGCCAACTAAAAAGGAGAAAGTTATCAGATTTTTATGCTTGTTTTAATGATGCTTCTGTGATTTAAACCTGATATAAATTGGTTTAATTTTTCTTGAGCAGAACCTTAAGAAGAAGGACAGTACAAATTCTTTTGTGGGGAAGGACCAATTCTTCAGAATTAAATTGATCTTCTCATTTAAATGTCTTGTAAATATTTAAGGGAAATACATTGCATTTTTTTCAGGGAGTGGATAGAAAATATATTGATAGCAAATGTTTTTTCCACTCTGCTGTTCATCTTTCAATTCTTTCTGGAGACTACAGTTTCTGCCTAATTGGGTTCAAGATAATTGACAAGAACTTTACTAGATTTAAAGGGCAAGCCTCTAACAGATTAACAGATGCAGGGCCACAACCACATACATACATACATACATATATATATAATGTGCAAAGAATTTTATCTATTTCATATATATATATATATATACATAGATATATATCTCACTTTTTTAGTGATTTGGATTTTAAAGAAAGGACATTTGGCCTGGAAAAACAAAACATTCAAATTGTCAATGTTCTTGATCAAATTTTTCAGAATACATAAGGTTTCTACATCAAAATAAATATGTTTGGATGAAATCTATTTTGCATAATTTCCTTTAATTTTTAACCAGCTGTGCATTTTTCACAGCTGACTTTATTAGCTAACTTGGCATTAGTTATCCTTTTTTAATCATACCATATTTATTTGGCATATTTGTCATTATTACTCGAGATACTTTTTCAGCTTCCAGAATATTTTGCTTCTCATTCCACAAAATGCAAATTATTTTAATGGTTTTGTCTTTGCATCAGTATAGACTTCTGATGCATACTGACTTTCATTGATATAAGATATTATTTTTTACTAAGAGATGAAGATTTTTCATGACGATGATGCCTCAGGTATTAACTTTTATATTTTTCAGGTTCTGTGCTGCTTTAGTGTGTGGGTCTGGGCTTCATATAAAGGCACAGTAAGCTCTCTTCATAGAGTAGGCAGACAAAACAATTCCTTCTCTAGCTGGGGACCAAGGACAAATGATCCAAATCTCAGGCCCAAGAGCAGAAACAATGTGGGCTGAAGAGAGAAAAACAAGAAGGATGGAACTTCATAACCGAAAGCTGAAATTGGACAATTAACTCCAATATACAAATGGACCAACACTTCTAAAAGTGAGAGGCCCCGTGACTGGTTGTCCATTTTTGTGACCATTTTGGGTTCACTTAGGGTGTAGCCCTGCCTGGGGTCTTGTGCTGCCCAAGGTGGATCCATTGAGGCCTCCTAATAAATCCCTACTTTATTCTTTAGCTCTATCTAGTCTATGTTCTAGGTCAGTCTTCACAAGGCATCAATGATTCTAATCCTTCATCCATCATTCTTTGGTAGGCCATAACCATTTTGTCTTCATGATGCCATTTCATTTTTCTCTCTTTATAAGCACTGGTGCTGAGATCCAATTCAGAGTGAAAATCCTATATGGTTAATTCCAGTGAGTTACTTTTGATTAAATTTTGGACTTTATCATAAGTAATGAGAAAATGAACTGCATTTCAGCTGGGACTTCCAGATGAATTCAAAGGAATTAGGTACCCAAATATTACTCAGTTTTATGACTCTCTTGTCACCACAGTGCCTTATCTCTGTGCTTTGAGCCTCGCCCAGACCACGTTGAGATGACCTGTAAAGATTTGCAGAGATTCCAGTCTGCCATGAGAGGCCTTGAGAGGCGCCACAGCCTGTGTCTCACTGGCAGGGCTCACACGGCTCCGCTGCGCTCCCACCGGAGCCGGAGCTGCCTGGCAGGACCCCAGTGCTGGCAGCTGGGGAGGCACCACAGCAGGCAGGACTTGACCTCTCAAACCACCAGAAATATTCCAGCCAGATAAAACTGACTGCAAACAACCCCCGAGTTTCCTCAGGCTGCTCAGTGAGTGACATCTCCCATGGTCGTTAAGCAGTGTGTTGATTAACGAGCGCGCACCTCGTGCTGCAGAGATGTCAGAGCCACACGGCTCTTTGAGACTGCAGCCCAGTTGCTATGGCTACAACAAGCTCCCAAAGGATGGCTGCATTTAGCTGGCACATCCCAGACACCCAGAATACTAATGAAATGGAAGAGTCCATCTATCTGCACTGCAATTCAAAGGTGCGTTTTACAAATCTAAAATATTTGCACTTAGTCAACTGCAAATACAATTATCTTTTTTCTCAAAAATATATATATATACAAACAAAATAAACCTACTGTCTTTACAGAAACTGTTTCTCTTTCTATGCCCCATAACTAGATTTCATTTTTAGGCAATTTTTAAAAACTGAGTTTAAATATTGTGGCTTAATAAGTATCCATTTTCCCAAAACTATAATTAAGCAAACAAAGGTAATAAGGATTTCACATTACCTACATTCCAATTTCTTTTGGAGTCAGAAAATACAAAACTGCATTCAAACTGACTTTTTCTCTTTTGGCCAAAGCATCACTGGCCTTTGCAATACAGTTTACAGAATCTGATGTTGCTGAAATTGTGACAGCCGCTTAATAATTATCTAACAAAAAAGGGTCTTCCCCTGTGATTTAATTCTGATGTTAGGCCATAAAGGGAGGCATTGCCTGTGCAAACGCTGCCTCCACAGATGTAATGCAGGACTAATTGAATCCTGCTCCATTTCCACAGGATGGCACATTAAACAATTCTCATAATAGGCACCCTTCTTGTTAAAGGAGCCCTTAAGTTCACAGAATATCCATAGACAGATGAGATTCATGAACATTGGGATGATTAAATCATTTTACCAGTAAATCCAAAAACTCTACATGACTGACATTAAATTATGGAGGTGGTCAAGTACCCATTTCCATGTCAGATTCTTTTTTGATGCATATTCCCGGACATTTCTCGGTTTTCACACATGTAGAAATCATTGCAGCATTTCCCACAGTTTGTATATCAGGATTGTAGTGGAAAACATAATCTGAAAACATAGTTTTAACCATATAAAGTTTTAAATACCTCCTGTTCATGTATATAACCCATCACTGGAAGAAAAGCTTCCATCACTTTCCATTCACTTAACATTGGATGAGATTTTCAACCACTGATATCAACACATGCATAACTTCTTAGCTATATATGAAAAAAGGGTCTCCCAATCAAAACAGAGATTGTGGACAGAAAGATGAATCCTAGGCATAAGGGAGACTTCAGAAACCTTGTGCAACATCTTGAGTAACCTCCATTCACATTTACAGTCTGTATTGATTAATATGTACCAATAGAAACCATTCACTGTGTAAAGAGGGGTATTGGAGAAGGCAGGAGTTAGGAAGTATTTTCTACTCTCTTGTCATGAAGAGTTGAGTGAATTGATTGTACTGAATTGTTGAGGCAAGCAGAAAAATACAGAGGAAGAAAAAACTGTGACCTGTAAATAATCTATTACATAGGCAGCTTCTGAAGGAAGAGGTTTACAGTTTGATATTTGTCAAAATCCACTGTGCAAAGATTATTAAAGTGCATAATCCTAAAATCTCCTAGTGACTAACAAAGCAGAGTGTTCATGATTGTTAATATCACCCCCAAATCCTACAAATACTGTGTGGAGGGTACATTTTATATCATAAATAATGCTTCAACTTGGCCAAAGGCATCAAGGTGATGCATGAAGGTGTAGAGTAAGAGAAGCACTGCTCAGTGGACTCTGTCTTGAGCTATAAGAAGGTGTGGTAAGGTGGAGGGATGGACATACAAAAGGTGGAGAAAACTCCCTGTAAATTTGCAGGATTTTCTGAATGTGTCTGTGTTGAAGAATTTTTCACAGCCTGAGTTCACAGAGCTCAGCAAGGGAATTTGGGTATTCTTACCAAGGTGCACATAGAGTGAAACTAATGGAAACCTTCCTCTAAATTCAGTGAAGAACAGACAGCTGTTTTAAAGCTAATAATTTTTTAAACTGCCCATTTTAACAAAATATTTGTATTCCTTTTTTATTTTATCCAAACTGATGACTGCCATGTAACAATAATCTAACTTCCAATCACACAAACAGCCTCTGGTGTATTGGCAGCTGCTATGGCATTTTCCCAATAGCACTGCAGATGCCTCTACATTTTATCTGCTCTTGAGGAGCTTGGTGACAAATTTTAGGGGCAAAAGTGATGGATAAAAACATATTCCAACCAAGAACCGTTGTCCTCCTTCAAGACTCTGTTAGCTCTTCTCAAAGGTAGTCAATGATACAAATCTGCCTCAAGTCAAATTAAGTGAATAAAACAGTTCAAGCAGGTATTTTGAGTTACTTTAGGTGGATGCAGAGAAAAATGTCCTTTCCAACTTATTTTATTCTATTATCCTGTTGTAGAGACAGACCTAACTAAAGTTCTTCTCTCAATCCAAAAGTGCCAGCCCACACCTCAGGACAGTATCATTCCAAATAACTTATCAGGAGCCAGAGGCACCAGGCCTCATCTCTGGGGCATTTACTCCAAGGAACATTGAGCAATAAGAAACTATTCCACAGCAATTCCTGAAGTTGACTCCTTCACAGATTGTGCATAGACCTGTAAGCACGTAACATTCCTGTTTTGTAGATCTCATACACTTCTGTCATCATCTGGTTAATAAAGGTCTCAGAAATATCTCTGTGTGAATAAAGATGCAAATGAGACCATATGCCAGTGGCAATAGTATGGATTTTATTTGATAGCACATATGAGAGAGAGAAAGAGAGAGAGAAAGAAAAAAAAATAGAAAATGGGTGGGGGAGGACAAAAAGAGAGTGACAGACAGAAAAAGGAAATATCACCACTCCTTGGATCCCAATGATATTCCATTGATCCTCTCCAGGATCTATTTGATTCTATCCTATAGTGTTATCTAGGCAGCTTAACTTACAGCCCAAAGCTCCAGTCAGGTATGTTCAGGGAGGTTTCTTTGGTTGTAGCTTCTTTATACAGTTTTTGCTATAATGAGCAGAACTCTTTTATATCAATGTTTGAGGCATGGTCTCTGACAATTTCTCTACAATAATCAATGAGTGAAAAGTTTCCATACCAGCAATTTATGTTAAATTCTTATGTAATAAAAATTATTCTTCTTTATTGACACTGAGATAAAGCTTGCAGCTCAAATAAAGATATCACACAGAAATCTTGTGGCTTTTAATACATGATAAGCACTTGAAAGATTTACATAAATCATGCCAGATCTTTAACACTATTTCAGTGTCATTTAGAGTAATTTGCAGTTGGTGATTTACAGAGCAGAAATATTCATTGTGGCTGTGTGGTACTGAACAGTTTCTACTGAGCAGGTTCCCTATAAATAATAATTTTTCATGTCTCATGTAAGCATGACAATGCAGCAAGGCATAGTGGCATACTTCTAACATGGTTTATTCTCAAAAGTAAATCAATATTCTTTGGATGATATTCCCTAGAGCCAGATTGTACATTTGTTACAAGTGTATTTACAGCAGCTTTTCAAGGAGTGGGAAAACTGATCTTAGACAGAGGCCCAAAGAGGAGACCCGAACCTTGGCATGCAAGACATACCAAGGAACATCATGGAGCATGAAACATCATGAAACATCATCTGTTTCACAATACAGGCCTGACAGCATATTCCTTAGTAAAACTGGAGCTTGGCTTTAGTGCAAAACAAGAGGCAAAAAAATTTTGTGTAGCTACTCAATTAATCAACCCAGAAGTTGCTCTGTTTCACTAAGGATCTTACAATGTGGCTTTTCTCTACGTGTCAGAAAACATACCAGTTTAAAAATTTTTGTATAACTTTTTAGACAAGTTTGTTTGCCTTTGCCCTGGGGGAAGAGAATTGAAGCTTTTTTTCAGGGCATTGTTTTTCCAGGTAGGGTCTGATGAACTTAAACACCAACAGACTGGGAACATCAACAGAACACCAGTGGCCATCTATGAACATCTACCCCAGACTCTGCCTCTGATGGGGCTGGAGACCTCTCCTCTGGAAAAGACTGATAAGGAAATCAAAGAATGAAGATCTAATTAACATCAGAAGTGAAGAAATCCAGATCCAATAGGGGACCAAATATTAAAAATTACACAACTTGGGACCAATGAACACTGACCCAATTTGTTTCTATGGATTTTGACTGTACAAAAGTTCTGAAAAATCTAGTAAAAGCCATGGAATCATGGCATGTGTCATGGAATGATTCTCTCTGCACATCTGGGCTATGTGTAAATGAGATGATTTCTGTGGTACGTCCTGGCCATATAATTAAGCAATGCCTCAACTCTCTAAGCTTCTAAATGTTTTTGGAGAGTTTTTGTTTTTCCCACAGTTTTGGTGACATATGGGAAGAAATTTTTAAAAAAAGGCCTTAAGTCCTGCATAATGGAAAATTCAGTATAGGAAACCTATATACTTTCATCCTTTTTTCCTTTTCTTAGAGGAAATTCATATAAGTCTATTTACATATTAAGGGCTATGAGGTTTTCCTCAGGATGTGAATCTGACCCAACTCACTTAAAGTATCTACTATTTTTCTCTGTTCTTAGGACCTGAGAGCAGGGAGGGAAAAGTTTATCAGGTATTTTGTATAAGCTTCTGTACACACTATAATTAAAATGAGAAAGGAAAATAAATTAATACTTAGCATTATTCCTAAGTAACACATGTATTTGACTTAATTAAACAGAGAAAAATGATCCTTTCAGTTAACAACCAAAAGAACATTCTGTATGAAGGATCTTCTTGAACAACTCTTCAAGCATTAATTGATAGACTGTGGCCTACTTGCTGTAATTGTCAGTTTCAAGAATTACATATGTGACTCCTGAGAGTGGTTTATTGGAGGTTATCCAAAACTAGCATCTGTCCACAGCACTGAAAATATTGGACTTCCCTATTTGTGCCAGATATTTCACCATATTTCACACAGAAGAGGGAAAACCCCACTCATATTGCCAAGAACTTCTCCATGGTATTGTTCTCAGCAAAGGAATAAAGAATTCTGCTGTCTGAGTGTTCCAAAACCCACACTCTGTCCAAAACCACCCAAACCATTGTTCCTCTTGTTCAATTTCAAAATAATCATATAAAATTGAAAGAATTCAGAGGCTCAGCTGATACTAACTGGAGTAGCTGTTTTATATGTAAAATTCTGAAAGCAAATGAAAGAGAGCTGGAAAAAGGGGGCTTGATGTGTTCTCCTGCAACCAGAGTTTAATTGTGCTGATCTTGAGCAAAGTAAATTACTTGCTAGAAAGATTATTCCCAAACATCATAATTTTAACTGCAATTTCATTTGCTTGAGGGTTGACTATGTTGCAGAAAGGAAGGGAAGTGTTTCCAGAACGTGTATAAAAGCTTTAAGCAAAGTAGCCTTGTTCCAGATCCAAGGTACCAGGCCAGTTAGAAGTTTGCCTGGGTGTGGACACATCAAGGGACCCAGAAGATGGTGGCTTGGGTTTTCTATTCCCTTGGGGTCTGCTAGATGCCCAGAGATGGTTGCTGTACTTGGAGGTGGGTCTGGGGCAGGAGGAGCCTTGGGGCTCTGGCAGGGGTTTTTTCAAACCCCACTCCCTGCCATGGGGCCAGGCGGGATGGGCTCTCTGTTGCTTAGCTAGCTTGGGGTTTTGCTAGCTTAAGCAAGAAGTTTTCCTCCCTTTCCCTGGCCCTGGAGACTGTGGCAACAATCCTTTGAGACCATTATTTCCTGAACTGTCTGGTTTGGTTTGGTCCAAGGCCAGAGAGGATATCCACAGGAGAAGCGGGGAAGCACTGGGGAGCCGAGTGGCTGCTCCGTCCTGGCTCCAGACCTCAGAAAAGCCAACCCAGCCAAAGAAAGGACCCTAAATCTACCAGCTTCATCTGCTGTGAAGAGGAGACCAACATCAGAGATTCACCATGTTCCCATCTGCTTTTTTCCCCAGCTGATGGGCAAACCTTTGTTTTTTAATTCCCTAAGACAAAAGCCCTTGCCATTTTTCCCATGCCATGTGGGCACTTTGTCAATAAACAGTTGGGTTTTTTCACTGCCATCCACTAGTATCAATTTTCTCATTAGCAGAAAGGGATTGTTGGAACCTCTTTTTTTTTGTTAGAGGAAACACTCATTCCAGAGTGTTCCTCTCCTGAACTTGTCTCTAAACTGGGACAGATGGCATTGGCACAAGAAATAGTTAATTTCACCAGGTTCAGTCTTTAGAAATGCCTGATCTTCATCTTCTACCTGGAGTCCTTAGATACTCTGCAACTCTTTAAAAAAAATAAGATGGTTCTGACCTTGAATATTTTATTAAAAACCAAACCAACAAACACTTGAATCACACTCTGGTTGGCAATCACTTCCTTCCCCTGCCACCCAGCTGTGCACTTTATTGTTGAAATTATAACCTGAAGGTCTGTTAAATATACAGCAGTGTTCAAATGCCTGCTAAGTAGTGGGATGTAATATTCTGGGGAATTAAGGTAGCTACCAATAATAAGTTAAACAAACAGTGTTCAATCATTGTTGTCCCTTGTGTTCCTAAGTTATAGGGCAGATACAGTTATTAGTGCAGCACAGCACAGGGAATTCTCAGCTAATGAAAATTCACAAAGGCCTTAGGTGAAGTTTGTGGAAGCATGACTGAATTTGCACTGCTGCCCCAGCTGAAGGTGATATAGGTAAGAGCCTACTAATACATTGCTGAAAAACTAATTTAAATATACAGGGGCTTTTTCACAGATCTCACTTTTTCAATGCCTTTATCATTTTTCTTGCCCATCAGCCACCTCTTTTTTCCTACTCCAGTTGCTGTGCCTCCCAATATCCAAGAGGAACATAGGCCAAACTCATTAATAGTCATAGTTCACATTTTCTCCCATTCTTCACAAGTTCAAAGGGTACTGGAACAGCCAACAACACCCAGAGGCTAATATCTCCATTTATCTTCATGTTTCATTGGAAAATAGAGACAAAATGAATAACACTTTGTCCTCAGTCACAAACCTTCATAAACCGTGGTAATTAAAACCTTCGAATTTCCTTGAAGTCTAGAAGATGCTCAGACTTGGTTGTAAAAGAGTCAAAGTGGCCACCTCGGTGGGAGGCTTCAGAAACCTTCAATTCCTCCTTTGCAGCGCCTCTAGGGTTCTTATGAGCCACACACCTCATACAAGTTATCAGGCATATGACACTTCCAGGTGTGACTATGACAGGCGTGACACTTGCACAGTAATTCACTTTAAAGATGCTGCAGCTCTGGAGTTCCTGACTTTTTAGTTTACTTCTTTAAAATGCAATTCACTAACCTCATCCATAGCTAAGAAAATAGTTAACTCTGATCCTTTTCTTCCCCCTAGATTTACAAATAAAGTGACTGAAAAGTCCAACAAAGTTGCTGCAAGAAAATTAAGAACATTATCTAGGTCACTAACATGACAGGGCCAACTCTTATACATTCAGCTCTCGATGTCTTTCAGCTCACCAGAGGACTAATAAAAGGGAATTTTGCTAGGAGCTGTAAGCTCATCAATTGTAGATGTCACAAAGAAACCCAGGCATATTAGTCACCAGTCACAGGATGAGCCACCAATGGGATAAAATTGTGAAAAAAGTAAATGAGCAGTTAGAGACAATCGAAACAGGCATTTCCAGGAGAGACTGAAAAACATTAATCTTTGTCATTATTATGTTATTCATACTTTTAAAAGTTAAGTGAGACTGAAACATGCAAAAGAAATAAAGCTACTGGCAGGAGAATGAAGAGACTATTACATGAGAAGAAAGAACAGCTCATCAGAGGATATGACTGTTCTCTATAAATGCACTTCAGGATAAAGATTAGGTATTAAAAAGAATAATTTAAGCTAAAGGTTAAAGTAGGTAGATGAAGAAATGCATATAAACTGAATTGTCTCAGACTGGAAACTAAAAGGTTTCTACCCTTCAGAATAATGACATTCATGAATTGTTTTCCAAGTACAGCAGTTAAGACAAAAATCCTAACTAATGTAAGTTTGATTTGAAGTTTATGAAACAGCAATACCAGCATGATTTGTTGATCCATGAAGCTTTTTCCAACCCTTGTTTCCTAATATGCTTCTTCCAGAAGCACAGATACTGAGCTAGGAGGCTTAATATCTACCATGTATCTGTTACATCACAAACACAGCATCTCACAGCCCCCAGAGAATACAGCCACCACTTTCATGCAGAAATAACACTGCCAATATAAATCAAACATTGTTGCATCTGCTGGGTTCAGACCTCTATCACCTAATCAAACTAAGGAAAAACATAAAGAAAAAGATTGACAGTCCAGCTTTCCCTAACATATTCAGATTACAGTTTATATTTTGTTTAATATATATTTTATTGAACTCAGCAAGCCTAAAGCAGCCTTTTTAGACTAGGCTAGATTTTAGATTCTATTTCCAGGAGATTATAGATATAATTATTTTCTGAAGTCAGAGTAAGATGGTGTTCCTGTAGACTCAAAAAAGGGCTGAGCCTGTGTTAGTAAACTAGTATTTCCAGCAGTTAGTCCTATTTTTATCCTCAGATATAGTTAAAAGAACAGTCAAACCTTGATTAAGCTCTTGGTATTAAGACAATCCCTCTGCTTTTTCATTTTTGTATTCACCTGAATGGCCAGAAATGTCCCTTTCTACCGGTTTCATGGTATGCTTCTCACTAATGGTCACCCAGAACAGAAAGCTGAGGGTAGAACCTAATCCTGAGTCACTTTATTTATAAATTCTTGATTTGCACAAGGGTTTATTTACCATCTTGCACGTGGGGAATACAGGCTACAGGCTACTACTGGAGCCCCCATATAACTCAAACCCAAGATAGTTAACAGCTCTAAAACACATCAGCACTATGCAGCAAGCAAAAAGCCCTGAAGGATTTTTCTAATAAGCTTTGAAATCTGATAGATTGTCTTGCTTAACCAATAGAAAACATCTTGAAAAAACTGAAAAGCCAGATAAGGGAGATTGTTATCTTTATCCCTGCCACAGTCCTCTTTATTTTTCTCTAACCACGGACCCATTCTGCTCCCACATCGGTGCCTTCCAACTCAGCCACCAGACAGTCTAAATTCCAGGTTGGTAAAAGAATTGTTCTCAAGCTTTTCTAAGCTCATGTTAAATCCCACCTACTTGCAAGGCTAGCAACAAGGAGAAAAAAATTCAACAAGCTCCTAGTGCAATGACTCAAAGTGAAATTCTCCTATCACCTCTGAAATCCCCTAGCTTCCTCTCATTATTTCTTTCAATTCCTTCTTTGTGAAACACCAGTAATTTGCTTTATTGCAAATATCTCCTCCTTCTAGGCAGAAGATTAGAAGAGTCTGTACATACTTAGCACATGTAACTGTGCTGGGGTAAATTCTTATCAGGATGCAGAGGCTTTATGATCAGTAATTCAAATGGGCAATCAGTGCCCCCTGTGAGGAGCCATTCAGCTCAGAAGCTTCCTGACTCTGTAACAGTTTGAAGAGTAAATTTGACAGGTTAAATAGCACAGTTCTATTGTGTCCTCACCCTGAAGGTTCTTTTACTATATGCTAAATGATTGCAATTTAAAAACCAGACCAAAACCCCCACAAAAATACAAAATCCCAGGGCAAGTGCTGGCAAACTCCAGTCCACAGGCATTTCAAGCATCTGCACAAGATTATTATATACAAAGAGACAGGTCAATACTTAGTTCACACAGACAGAAGCACAGGCTTGCATTAAAAGGCTACTGCCCTCGTGTTCTATCAGCCAAGGAGTGAACACAACAACTGATGGACATTTCTGTATACAGCACTGCAGAATATTGTATCCCACTTTCCAAGTAAATATCTAAAATTTCTCTACAACTTTCCACACAAGACCCTATTCTTGTGCTGGTTCATAGGTTTTCTACTCAGGTGAATCAGCTTGTGAAAATTTGAAACTCAGATGAAACCAAGGTTTATCTGTCAATCCTGTCGGCTTTTCTTACACAAGAAAGCTCCAAACAGAACTACCAGGGTGGAGATTGTGAGCTAATCACATCTCCAGGGAATTGCAATTCTTGAAGGCACTTCACACTTCCTGAGCTTCAACAGCTGTAATTAGTTTGCAATAATTAGGCCTTGGCAGTGCTTATTTCTTAAATGTCTGCCATATCTAAACATGCCAAAACCAGAAGTCATTTAGCACTCAAGTTACAGGATATTAATATCTGTCCCAATATTGTTTACCTCTTCTGCAGTAAAAGCATTGGGTTTTGATTTCATAATAGCTCAGACTGTTCAAACCCCAAAGGACTGCATTTAGAACCTTCATGTGAAATAGAAGAAGCCTTTTTTCCTTGGGCCCCTTGAAATATGATGGCAAGCTGAAGGTTTTGGGGGATTTTTTCTTCTTTTTAACCTCTGGACTAAAGCAGTTTTAATTGCTGCATGCAGTAAAAGCTATCTACATGATGAAAAGTGTGTTCCCCAATACTCCTCCTTCCCTCAGAACCCTTCCCTGCAGCTAGCTCTCATTAGCACACCAGCACCATCAAAAAGCAAAAGCTCAACAAAGCAGAGATCTACTTAAAGAGACATTAATAAAGGCTGGTTAACTGAACACCTACAAGAGAGTTTTCTTTAATTATTTGTGCTATTAGCTGGTGCCTTCTGTCTGAACTAAACATTCAACTCCACATCTTCTTCCTTGTAGCAGAGGTAAAATATTTTTTGTCTCTGCAAATGTTTGCCTTCTTGATGTTTTCTTTAGAAAGCAAACACTGCATTAAAACCAGTGGATTATCATTATTTAATTCCTTTTGAAAGAGATGTCCATACATAGTCAGAGCAGTGCTGAAAGATTTCTCTGTTCAAGAACAAAAACCCTCTTCCTTCTATTTGACATAATTTTGTTGTGTCCAACATCACTGTCCTTTCTTAACTTAAATTCTTGCTTGCTTACACATTGCTTTCATTCACCTATGTGAATTTTAAATTATTGGTCTATATTAAGACATCATGACAGCCTGGCAGACAAGTGAGGTAAGTTAGATTCAGATGAACAATTTGCAAACTGGCATAAAGAATAGAACTTCAAAATAGCCCAGAGCATGACTAATAGCTCTCAAAATCAGCCAGGTTTTTAGCTGCTGGATTAAAGGCCCAAACTTCTCATTCTCACACCTCCAGTTAGAGACCAGAATCTTGGGATACCACAAGACAGGCAGGATGAAGAACCTGAGATCTCAACCACACCATATTTTCAGTTCTCAAATACATCTATTTTTTTTTTAAAGATTTACTTCATACTTGCCATAGACATGAAAATGCCCTATATATTCATCTTAATTATTTATGTTTTATTCATCCTCTAACCAAATTCTATGGTGCTCACTGCACAAGTATTTCTGGGTTTACTAACTCCATATACTACTCTAAAGGTTACCATATATTATATAAGAAATATTATATTATATTATATTATATTATATTATATTATATTATATTATATTATATTATATTATATTATATTATATTATATTATATTATATTATATTATATTATATTATATTATATTATATTATATTATATTATATTATATTATATTATATTATATTATATTATATTATATTATATTATATTATATTATATTATATTATATTATATTATATTATATTATATATTATATTATATATATTTCCAAACACTCAACCTCCTGCTTTTCTCTGTGAACTGCATTCCGTAAGTACAAAATATCATCAAGTAAAAAATTCCTTGCCTGAGACCTCAGTTTCCTCATTTTCAAGAGAGCCTAAAAAATAATTGCACATATATGTTGCAAACAAAGTACAATCTAAAATGTTACAGAAGTACCTTGTCGGGTTATTCAAGAAAAACAGGGAGGAAAAAAGAAAAAAGAGAATAAGCACTGATCAGCTTTTTCTTAGTAGTTTCAATTTGCGCCCCTCAAGAATCTCAGACTTTCTGGGCCTTTGGAAGAACAGCTCTTGTTGCAGTTACTAAGCAAGGAAGATTCTAATGGACTTTTGATGAAATCTTAATGAAGATTCAACATGAGAACAATACAGAAAGACATCTTTTCTTAGTATATTTTGTGCTCTAGTAGCTTTGGCCAAGCAGGAGCAGTCTTTGAATTAAATATGCACATTGATGTACTGCATGGTTTCTTATTTTGTTTTGCTTTTAAGAAACTAAACAAGGACTAGACAAGAAGAAATAATCACTGGGTCACACTTCTGAAAGCAGAAAATAATGAAATGAGTTATAAATTGATTTTAACTGAAATTCAGCACAGTTACAGATGGACATTTCTCTGTAAGAATGGCTCACTATTTATCAGTCAACGGTCTCTCAGCATGAAGCACAAACTGTAATTTTTTCACATTCCAACATTGTTGAACAACGTGAAATTGAAAGACATTTCAGCCTCTAGGTGGGTAAATATGAAGATTTTCTATTTCAGTTAATGTTTTTCATTGTCTATGATGAAAAACACACTAAATTGAGCTTATTCATGTCCAATATGACAAAACCCTTTGTTTTTATTAAAGCCATATATTAAGACAATCACAACCAGTCACAGATCACCACTCCTCAAGCCTTTCAAGGTCCCATTTGATCCCCCTACTCCCTGTAATGATGGCAGCTCTGCCAGAGCAGGCACAGGAGTTTAACCACCGCAGCCCCTTTGCAATTCCTTCACTTGGATCATTACAGCCCTCAGCCCCTGTGCCTTGTGGAACAAGTGCCATGTTTCAGTTGTTATGTGTCTGAAAGGCAATTTTATAAACTTCCTTTGCGTCACCTAAACCCTGGAGGATTTTTATTTGTTTGAGCACTGGAATCAGCCTTCAGCTGGGTGAGGCCACTTCCAGAGGGCAGGGCAACATACACACAACTGAGAGCCTGACTCCTTCTTGCTTAGAATTTGTTCTTCCATAAAATACTTGTCATTTTGCACTGCAAGGTGATAAGCAAACTAGCTGGGTGAGGCAAAGCTTGTGTTACTGCAAGAGCTGAAGATCAGACTTTCCCTCCATGGAAATGCAGGGAGATCCCTGTGGGACTGCCCATCTCCCTGCAGGTGCCTTGTGCAGAGCCGTGCCTGCAGCTCCAGCTGCTGTAGGGCAGTGCAGGATAAATGAACACATGTGGTGAATAATAATGTTGTGTTTTGTAACCCATGGGGTGGAAACAAGCACTGCTACAAACCAGAGATCTTTTGGACAGATGTTGCTGTGCACTGTTACACGAGACAAAATGGTTTAAGACTTGAGGTGATGAGTGCTGAATCCTGATCAAATTTCAGAATGGATTCAGAAGTAATAATTTCAAACAGAACTTAGAAAAGATACTGTCACTAATGCCTTAACTTCTACAGAAAGGAAAAGTGGGGAACACAGGGAGTGTCACTGTGTTCAAGGAAAGAAAGTTGTGACTACTTTAGTCTTTCTGTAATGAAAACTGTAAGAGCAGAATAGTTCTCTATTTCATTGTGCCATGTACAGAGAATTTTTTTGACACAAAAAAGGATGTAAAAAGCTGCTGAATGGGAACAACTTGACCCAGACTTTGCCAAGGAACACTGCACCATACAAAAGAGAAAAAAACAGGGGTTTGGCAAAGACATTTAAATGATCCCAATGGTTTGAACAGTCACTCTTAACTACCACGGAGTATTCCAAAAACACATTCCACTTGGCAGTGCTCTTCATCTCTCAATCATCACGGAATTTGATGAAAATATTTCAATCACTTGTGTTGATTGGTGCTATTGTATTCTGTGTAGCTAGATATAACCTAATTACATGAATATTTATTATCTTAAGTGTGACCTTTACGTTGCTTATTTCAGGCAGAGTCATTTTGAATAGCTGCTGGTACTTTCCAGGTATTTCATTATATACAGAATGTTCTTATATCTACAACTAGCCAGGGACCAAAGCTAGATGACAGCTAAATGTAAAGGTTTCATTTTTGGTTTTGTTTGGTTTTGTTTGTTTGTTTTTTTAACTGAGCATGTAAACAGTAATTTCTTCAGGTTACTTATATGCAGTACAAAGAAACAGCTAAAAATTCAAGAACCTCAGAAGGTTACTGTATATCTCCCCATAAAAGAAATGGGGAAAACAAAGCCTCATTATTACAATTGTCCTTTTAGGTATAAATTCTGTACAGTATAACTAATAGGCAGCCATTTGGCTTTGAAATTGAGGAAACAAAATCAGTCTCAAATGCTTATTCTTCATATATTCCTAACAAATTAAGTACAATTTTAGAAGTATTCCAAAATTACTTATTTAAAAACTTTTAAACTCTAAAATAATGGTAAGATATTTACCCCCAAAATAATATAATTTCTGCCTATTAAAGTTATAATTCTAGTGCATTATAAAAAGGTAAAAAACAACCGAGAAAAACACATATCATTTCATTGGCTACTGAGAACGAATAGTAATGTAAATAGTAAAATATTAAAATATGAGTAGATCCTTTTTTTGATTATGTGTATTTCATAAAGAGCTGCATCAGACCAGCTGGCATTGGGCAGACACTGATTCCAAAACCATCACCTTTGAATGGAAGAGCAAAATAAAGAAACAAATAAGCAATCCAATGAGCAGTAATGGACACCAATGTACCACTGGAGCCATACAACAGGGATTCAGTCTTACTCATGTGAGCAAGAAATTTTCACATGAAGTACAACACATCACTTCTATCTGGAACTGAAAACAAAGGCTTAAAAAGGACAAGATCACTTTAATGACTCCATAACATAAGCCTAACCACATCAGTTGTATCACAAAAAAGAGAGCAGTGGAAAGGAGGAAGGTGAGGTGAATGGAAGGCTTGCTTTGGCTTTGTGATGCACATAAAATAAGTAAATTCCTATGTCAAGGTATTTGTATATACATACCACAGTCAGAAAGAGAATAGTGATAAGCAAAGGTGAATTTTCTGCTTTTAGAAAGCACCAGTTTTGGGAGAGTAAGTCTGCAAACCCCAAAGCATCTGTAACTGAGACATCTCTGCACCACAGTGCACAGAAATAGTCATCTCTTTGTAAAAGCTGCATCCACAGCTGATGACATATGTTTCCTGTCTAAATATGCAGAAAGATAAAGCAAAGAAAGAATCACATAATTTAGTCATTTCAAATTTGCAAATGTCTATGCCAACTAATATTGCAGTTGGAGCTCTGGACACAGGAGAAAAGATGGATCATATTCACAGCACAAATGAAGGCACTAACTCAATTTTTTCCTCCAGCAGAATCACTGGATACAATTACTGAAGAAGATAGTGGGATGCATTAATAGGTTGTTATCTGGATGATAATACATTGCATACTCTCCCACAGGTACAGAACAGAACAAATTGGGCATATCTGAAAACCTGTGAAGTCCATTTCAGTGCAAGCTCAATGAAAACACAAAGAAAGGGGTAAGAGGAGCAGCAGCCTCTCTAGTCAGCCTCCTTCCACAGCTATGACCTGTCCTAAGAAGCAAAACAACTCCCTGAGCATCAGATTCTGCAGGAAAAGAGCTTTCTGAGGAAACCTACTGCAGGGCTTTTTCTCTTTCAGGCTGAGCTGACCCACAGCTATGCGGAGCAGACACACTTTAATGTCCTGGTGGTCCTTGCAGGAACAAGGGACGCAGGAGGTTCAGTGTGAGAAGGATGAGGCCTGCTGTGCTGCCAAGCTCACAATTTCATGAGAAAGCAGCTGAACAGCCAAACTCTATCCAAGCACTTATTGTTCACTGCTCTGATGCCATCCTAGTCACACTGTGGAAAATTCTGGGAAGGCAATTTATCCTGCCTCTTTAATGGGGCTGGGTGACAGATTAAAGCAGAAATTCCTGCGTGTCCTCCCTTACCTGAGAGCACACAAACTCAGCATTGCATGGCATGATTCACATGGGTTAAAATAGGAAGAAGTGGGAGCTTATTAGAGGCTTCCCTTCTTTCCTTTGCACCTTGCAGACCTTTCCATGGTCTTCTCAACTTTTTCCTCTCTCAGCCTTTTTATAAAGTCATGCAGCAGAGGGATACAGCTTCTTCCAGATGATGAGTAAACACACTCAGGACTAAAGATTTTGTCAGTCACAAGCCACAGCCCAGTATGAATTCTGAATAATGTTCTTTTGGCACAGATTGAAAGGATCCTAATAACAACCCCCTGAGAAGTTGCTATCTTTACATTTTCCTTTGTCACGACACAGACATGATGGTAAATTTCAACTCCCTTTTGGTATTCTCTGTCTGCTGGGCACTTTCAGACTGTCTGGGCAGTGACCCTTCAGCAAAGTGACTCACAGCTTAAAAAGTAGAATGCAATTTCATTATTTTTGGTGCTGTGAGTAAAAATGTGCAGAATTCAGCAAAAGGTATTCAGATGCACACTGCAAGTCAACAAAAGCTTTGTCCTCTGTCCAGCCAACTGAGCTTTAACATCTTTGGTCTTTTAGACCTTTTGCCACAACTCATTTCCTGAGCCTTTTTCTTCTTTCCTTGTCCAGTTGAAAGTGATTTGTTTCCATGCTCTTCCTTGTAGTGGTACAAGACAGATTTAAACTGACTAGCACCCAATTCCCTCTATTCACAGTGTCTTTATATTCTTCAGTTCTTTTAACTTCCCATCACACTTATTTCCTTTATTTGTTTTCTCCTCTTCACACAGGCAGTAGTGTTTATTTTGCTTGCTTATATAACTGATTTCCTCAGCTATGCAAACAATACCAAGACTCTGATATTCTTCAGCAGACAGACATGTTGCCAGTTGGTATCTATAAAAACACTTTCAGTTTCTTCTCCTTGTTTTTCTACCACTCACTGATGATGGATTTGTTACTCTTTTTCCTTTTGTGACTGCAGTAGCTCTTTACTGTGATTTTTTGACATGATTATTAATATGCTAATAAGACACAGGGTACCATTAACACTTTGTGTAACTATTCCTATTAGCTCCAATTCCTGATTTGCTTGAGATGGTAGTTCTCTATGGTAAAAATTTATCCAAGATTATAGCTCCAAGATCCAGAGGAAATGCAACACTCTTATGTCAAAGTCTTTCCAGTAACAGTGAGGCACTGGTGTGATATTACTGTGGTATTAACACATGTGGGAAACTGGCAGGAGCTGTCACAGAGCCCCAAGTGCAGCAGGAGCAGCCAGATCCTGACCAGCAGTTTGTAACTAATTCCCTGCATGCATTACCCAGCACACACACAGATTACATTCCTTTGGAGCATCTGAAGAGCAGTTTATGCCACCATCACCCACCTGATTACACTTCAGTGACTGTGAAGAGATAAACTGCAGCGGCATTGGAAAGACCCAAACCAAATACTGAGTTTGTCATTCAGCCCAACCCTTGTGGGTTCAAAGGTGATGTACATTGTAAATCTCTTAAGAAGAGGTATCACAGAAAGGCTTTATAGAATGTAATTTTGTAATCCTTTTTTTATTCTTTCAGTCTCATTTAAAACCTTACTTTTGTAAAGCCAGGTAAGGTTCTCCCATCTTAAAGTTCATGTCTTTCCCGTGTTCCTGTATTTGTAATTGATTCTGCAGAAAATGGGGTATTTTTGCTCTGGCACAGCAAGGGCTTCTCTAGGACCATGGATTGCAAATTCTGTGCTGGAGCAGAGTAAATGTACCCTGGAGAGATCTGCCTCAGCTCAGTGGTTAACAAAACACATGGGGTCCCTATGTGACAGAGCAGGACCAGGTGAAACAGTGGCTGCCAAAAAGCAAAAATAAGAATTCAGTATTTTGAAAACTGTCAGCTTGACAGTCCTGGCACCTGAGCTACTCCAGCCATAGAATGAACAGCACATCCAGTTTCCTCCCACTCTCACTAGCACGTGCAGTTGTGAGCATTTCAAAGGCAGTACCTGCATTTCAGCCTCCTCACAGCCTCAGTGGTTTGGCCCTCTGCCCACACCATTCCCAAGACAGTCACTATGTATCTTTGGACAGAAATGAAATGACTAATTACAAATTGCTTATCTTACCAAGACTGTAAAATCCTTATTGTAGATTGAAGTCTTTCCATTTGCTACAATTGCCAACAGAGCTCTGCATTTGGGTTTTAGTTAACAATAAGGTTATTCACAAAAGAAATACCAAACCTTTCCTCCATTTGGTCTCAGACCTTTCTTTTGTGTGACTCCAGGCAGCAGTCTGTATGTCCACCCCAGGGTTACAAAACTCTTCTTGTATTTGGCCTTGACATCTTGAGAAGTGTTAGGAGAAAAACTACAGGAACAGCATCAAGCAAACCCTCTCAGAGAGAAAAAGGAATTTGTAAAGAAAAAAGAAAGAAGAACCATGCAGAGTGCAAAGCTGACAAATCCCTTGTACAAACATATAAATAAATTAAATAGTACTAATGGATGAGTGACAGAAAGACAATAGTTTATCAGCCTCAGTTGCATCAAGAAGTACCAATTTCACACTCTGACACTTTACATTACTGAAAAGATATAGACTTGTGCATTAATCAGAAAAAAGTTAAACATAAATGTTTCCCCCCATTTCCATCTGCAATTTGTTATTTAGAAAAATATAATGAGAACAGTAGAAACTGGCATTAAAATAGAGATAGAATGACATCTACTGGCTGCTATGAACTGGATGGAAGTGCTAAAAATGTTTTGGATTTTTCTCCCTTTCCTAAAATATTTAAACTGAGACTTTTATTACTAGTCATAGAGTTTAGCTATTGAAAAGGGAATGGAGAACATCTCAGTAAATTCCCCAAATAAAAGTCTTCTCTGGTCAAATTTCAGCCACCTACATAGACAGCTTAATATATTTCAGATCTTTAATATTAATGCTAGTGAGTAAAGAGATGCTCTGCTCCAGAACTACCAGAAACTGGGAAAAACCCCAGAAAAACTGCAATTTTGCAGAGGATGAAGGTCTCCATTGCACATTTTACAAGAATACTGATAAACAGAAGTCTCTTATCAAAAAATTACTTAAGCAGCTGCATTTCACAGCATAGCATTACTTTGTAAAATGATAATCATTACCTTTTTTTCCTGAATTTATTTAGTGCATTATTGTTCATTTTTTTACTTAGACTTCTCAGCACCTTTTTTTTTGGGATTTGATAAATTTTATATGAACAAGACATTCTATTCTGAGGGTTTTTTAACCATCCTAGAACAATCATCAGTAGATATAAAAATCTCAGAATGTCTTGAGATTTTGCTAAAGGTCACAGAAACATCTCAGTCCTAAGAGAACACTGTTCTTTGTGCTATCCATGTCTCATGGATCTGTGAGTGAGGCCCTTTTCCCTGTTCACAGTTCACTCTGTGGGTGATGCTGCCAGTACAAACAAATCGATCTTGCTCACTTTCTAGCTACCACAAGATATATTTTTATCTCCTGCAGTTTCTCCACACTAGTTAATTAAACTCCTCTCTACTCTGTATTTGGTGGTGTCCTCACCAAGAAATATCTATCTAGCCTTCACACCTCCAAAATGAATCAGAAATTAGTCTGATATAGACACAAGCATTTGGTGATTCTTTCCTAATATATTTGGCTGGGAAAAAAGAAAAATTCTAAGGAAATCACAGTGTTATCCCAACTGATGTTTATATAGCATATATTTATACAACATACTGCAAAGAGGCAAAAGTAAGCCTCCATTCTGGGCTTGAGCCATGGCCAAAACAGGGAAATATGAACAATGAGACAGCGTGGAAACAAAGGTGGGGGGAAAAGCTGAGGGTGAACAAAACCGAGAGCTGATATTTGCAAGAGCAGACTGGGGATTTAAGAGTGTCTTTCATAAAATTTCAATGGCTCCTCCACTGCAGGAAGGGATTCAGACTTTGCAGGAACAGCACAGCTGCACTGAGCAGTGCTCCCTCTTGCCCAGGCTTGGACTCAGAGCAGGGGATGCTGTGCTGGGCTGTGGAGGTCACTCAGGGAACATCCCCTGATGTCCCTTCCTGCAGCAGCTTCACTTTGGTCCATGGATCTGCCACAGAGCCCTGAACCTGGAGGGAAGCTGTAGGGCTGCAAGAGTTACCACTGCCAGAGCAGGACAATACAGAAACATCTTTCATCATTCTTTCATCATGTGTCTTTTATTTCATATGCCAGCGTGTTTTGAAGTTCACAAAGTGTTTCCAGGTATTCCTTTAGGGATAATGTGGATATATTTATGCTACTACTTTTTGCCCAATCTTATTATCTTAAAAATAGATAACAATATACTAAACTGAAATTGATACATTGTTATTTAGAACTTTTTACTCTATAAGCTATCATACCAAATTTACTGAAGGGAATCATTCAGAACTTATACTGAAATCATATCCAAATACAAAGAAAAAACCCCCAAAGATACCTTGGGGGTTACCTTGGATTGTTCCAATGCATCCATAGAAAGAAATGTGGTATCATAGTATTTCATGCTCATACATTTTAACCACAAAATACTCCAATATGAGTTATTCATCAAAGCTACCACTACAGATTCCAACAGTTAGCCTACTTGGGAAGTTCAAGTTCAAACAACAAGAGAGCAGCAGGTTGCTTTAACTCAACTTGTTCATCAAACAATTCCCACAGGAAACAGCATGAAATATCTGTGCTTCCTAGGGAGCAGAATCTCATTTCACCCAGCTCAGAATGTTACAAAAGTCTCCTTATCTTTTTGTTAGAAAACCCACAAAATAGTTCTATGAATTGCTCTCTAGAAGAGCCTCTTTCTCTCCATCAAGTTCCAAAGGAATCTAGCTAAGATAGAGATATCTGTATTGCAGAACTCTGAAGCTGGAGGAGATTCAATCTCAGCCTGTAGATAAGAAGCAATATTCTCCTTGCACTCAAGCTCCCAGCAGTCTTTGGGACTGAATTTTGCCCTGTTACTCACTGCTCAGAGGGGCTGGAGGGCTTGAAGTGCAGCCTCCTGTGTTCTGTGCTGAGCTGTGCCTTCTGCAGACCCTGGGAATTTCAGCTTTGTGCTCCCAGGTGCAGCTGAGGCTTCAGGTCTGCACTGCTGACACGTGTCATGTGTGGAGCAACCTCCAGTCCCAGAAAAAGGAGCAGTCCTTCAGTTTGTATCACAACTGACTTTTTGCTCTTGGGGAGTACAACTTGCTGAGATTCTGTATTAGAGTTTTTCCCACTTTTAAATTTTTCTTTCCTATTTCTCACATATACACATTTCATGGCCCTGATTTGGTATCTGCATTTACAGACAATTCTCCAAGTTGTGTATTAAACTGAAAAGGAAAATTTTTTCTCCTGTGATCTTGTTTGACATCTTCATAAAATTCTTACTGCATAGGTGTCTTCTTTGCCAACATCTTTATTCACAATCCCATGTACAAACATAGATCTTTTATTATGTAAATAAAGTCTACAAGAAGAAAATTAGGAGGGCTGAAGCTGTGTCTGACTTCACACATCACAATGATTGATTTTTGCTGTCATTAAATAGCTATTTCTAATGTGTATTTTGCAATGGAGATAGAAAATAGAAGGGTAAAATGCAATAGGCTTACAGCAACCTAATGTGACATAATATGGTGTTTCTTTCATTTTTAATGAATTGATGTAATTATAACTTACTAATTTCTAGTTCCAAATAGGTATTTCTAATGCTGTTATGGAAACACAGTAATAACAAAGAACAAATTCATCCAAAAGTCACCTTATGCTTTATATTTCATAAAATCATCTCTTCCAGTAGCCTGCCTACCATTTTCTCATAAAATTGCATTCTATATTCTGAAAAACACTTGATGTTTTAGAATAACTCCCATGCGATCATACACTGACTGTTACAATAAATTTGTCATGAAAAGTTTCATCTGGTTAAAGGTCAGAATATTTTAATGGTTTGCCAATTTAATGGGCTTCAGGCAGGCACAATGATTTTATATAGAACTGCATAAAAATCTTTTTAAAAGCTTGTTATTTCAGTGACTCCATGCTGCCTTCTCAGAGTGCACTGATGGATGTTCAAGTCCATTTTCAGCCCTAGATAAACCAGAGATTTTCCTCTCAGCTTAAGTCATAAACACAAACAAAATCCCTGTGTTAGAGCTGGGCCATTGCTTGGCTTTCCAGACCTGTCTGCATTTAGAAGTGTGACCTGCTGCTAGTGCAACAAAGACCAAACTCTGGTTCTACCATCTCTGTAAATGGTTACACGGCCATCTCTGTGAATCACCTCTGAGCCAGACTGTACCACCCTTCTCCTATGGAATGTCTATGGCCTTTATCCCATCATGCTTTTATTCTTTAGCAGGGGATAAATATAAAAAAAGATTAAAAAAAATTGAATCAGTTCTTACCTTGATTGGCCAAGACATTCTGAGTGGTTTCCAGAGGTCATTTCAATCCATAGTACAATGGCTGCAGCCAGCACCATGAGATTAGTTCTCAGCTTGGTTTTTAGAAATATCTGCAACATAAAGCACAATAAAATAACCTAATTTCTTATGATGCAGGTATCAAAATATATGAGTAACATGTTTATAATGCTTTTTTCATTAAAACTGTACATTTCAAATGTAATTTTCCACTTGATTTATATCTTTGCTTGTTCTTTTCCAGTTTAGAGATGACTTTCAAAGGTCCCTTCCAACCCAAATTATTGAAAAATTGTATGACAACTGCCTTGAATGATTTGCAAAGACAAATTACTTTATAGAAATGACATCCTAAAGTAAAAGATTAAATTCAATTACATTAGAAAGTTCAGAACATTATGAAGGAAAAATACAGGCTTTCTCAGTGGACTCTTCATCAGTAATTTTTCATGACATGATTTTCAATAAGGAAACAACATGAAGTCAATTCCTAATGCATGTACTTTGTTGTACTCAGAGGAAGGCAATCAGATTTTTATGGCTTTAAGAGCCAATGTCAGACTAACAGTGTCATATGAACCCTTGCACTTTAGAGCACTGTAGGGTTTCCTGCAGTTTTTAAGAAATAAATAAATAAAAAAAAAAATACCAGTTTAGTTAACTTTGATTTCCAGTATGTAAAATGCATGCAAGTCTCAGAATGAACTGAAGCCATGACACCACAAGATTGGGGGGTATTTTTTGAAATCTCTTTCTGCTGAACACAGCAAAGCTTTCTGCAGACTCCCTCAGTGTCTCCACAAATGTGAATTCTTTGCCACAACATTCACCTACCAGCCCTTCTAAAGCCCTCACTCCTTTTAGAAGCTCATTGGAGCTCTCTACATTTCAGTAACCCTTTTAAAGACCTATTCCACAATTAGCATGTGTCTCTGATCTCATCACACACTCCAGAGAAGCAAAGTTTCTCAAGCACAGTGAATACTTGACATTAACTCTCTCACAGGTGAAAAAACCCCTGTGAGATCATTTCTGCTTAGAGCAAACTTTGCAACTTACATATTTCTGCACTTAGTCTTATCAGCTTTAACAAATGCATTATATCTTTCTCTTTCTACTTTAAATTAAGAAGTGCTCTCATCATTATAATTTTAGACTGAAAAAGAAAATGCTTGCAGATCAAATCATTGTTCCATAAGAATGGCTAACCAACCCTGTAGCAGCCAAAGGGAGATTTATCAGTACTGTTCATAAACATTGATACAGACAGAATGAAATTATTATCATTGTGGTCTTTATTGATTATTATATCACACAATGTGACTTCAAGTGTGACACAAAATACCTTGAAAAGTATTTCACCTCCAAGTGTTCATGTCAATAGCTGCAGAAAAATTTTTTTTCTTGACCTTTCACCACAGGCAAATCTTCCACATATTACATATTGATTTTGTGTATTTCAGAACATCTTGAAAGATGAAAGCTTAAATGAGTTGTGATCAAAGGTTGCTTTCTTTTGATAAAAAAGGATTAGCTAAAAAAACTTCTATTAAAAAATAAAATCACCTAAAAAAAGGAGGCATCCTATAAACAGCATACACAATTCATACACACCATCTAAAGTGTGCATGAAGACATGGAGGAGTTACCAGACATATCCCAGATGTAGAACTGCTCATTTTACTGCTTCTGCTTCATTAATGTAGTAATAAAATGAGAGAGGAAACATTTTTACAGCATGCAAAGGGCACCTTTGCCACAAAGGGCACACTCTTTCATGCTGGATATCCAGGTTTTGACTTACTGCATCAGTGGGTCAAACCTACCCAAAAGCACATTTAATTTTAGTAACATCACCTCATTCTAGGTAATGGGGGTGAAGTTTAATTTGTTCTTCTTCTCCAGGAGCCTTTTGTAGCTAGTGAACTACTCCTTTGTCTGGGTTGTACATACAAACTAATAATCTATTTGGCATCACAAGAAATGTAGGTTTATACTCTTGAAAGTAAAAAAAGGAAAGGCAGCAAACACACTACACATTTAAAAGAATAAAAATCAGGAAACTCATTTCTGATAGGACCTCCAGAAAACTGAATATAATTTCATTATGTGTTCTAGTTTCATCCAGCCAGGACAATCCTCTCATCCCTCAGCTTCTGGGTCTTTATTGAACTCATACTGATGAAACTTTCATCTCCTCTCCTGCAGAAAACTTTTAAAATTTTTTCTGCTTAAATTATTATCCACCATGAGTGTTGCAAAAAGATGGTTCTTGAAAATGTATAGAGAAAACATTGGTCTCAGTTTCTGTGGTCCAGACTTCATTACATCTGGCATTTCCTTCCTCTGAAGATCCCAGATTAGGTATCTTTCAAAAACCCAAATGTGTTTTAGACTTTTAAAAGGATTTGTCAAGAAGTTAGCATTGTGCTCTTTAGATACTGTAGGAATGTACTGAAAACACCTCCTCTGTTCAGATATTCCCATTGCTCAAGGAGAAGATCCCACCACCAGCATCTCTGGTGATTTCTCACCATCTGTACTGGTTACTGGGTTTGTGCCATCTCTAATGTAACAGATTATCTATTTCTATTTTTTCATAGAAACTGACAAGTGTGGATGGAACAAGAAATTGGGCTTGTCCTATGAAATAAGGGTTTTGCCTGAGCTCCAGCCAAGAGAAAAATCAAAAGGGAAACAGTGAAGCAACTAAGCCTTTATTTAGCAATATTTTGCACAAGTGCCATCCAGATTTTTATTTTCACCTAACACAAGTGCAAATTCCAACACAAGTCAAGGTGAACTGCAGGGAGAAAGAAGAGTATTTAAAAATTCTGAATTTTTACAATCTGGAGCATTTTTGTCCCCCTTGGACAGTAAACTTGCAACTGTCATTTTCAGTGAGGATGCCAAGAAAATACCTGCCAGACCTCTCTCTCTTTGTGGACCATAAAAATGCAGTGTTTGGTAACTCCACTGCTGAAAGTGATTTCATCCCAGCTCCTGCTGCAGAGTGCTCAGTGCTGAGCTGTTGCCATTGGAAGCACAGTCTAGACAAAGATAAAATTAGAAGCAAGCACTGTCTTTTTTGGATAGCACAAAACAGTATCTAATCTCATCTCATCTCATCAGACTTGTTCTGTCTTGTCTACATTATCTAGTGACATTATAAAATGGTGGACAGGACCCTCTTTGCTTGAATTGAGGAGCAATCTAGTAAGTGCAGTCCCAAAACCAGATATGATGAAACACTTATCAGAAGAAAAACAAAAAATCTGACAAGTACAGTATTCATCATTATTCCACAAAATCTTATCATTTTCCCTAGCAGTGTAGAATGCATGTCAGATTTAGCAACAATAATTATTAACTGAACTAACTCCAGGGGAAAATAAAAAAACATTCAATGCTACTGTACTTCAGAGACAAGCAGTAACCCATGTATATCACAACTACATTTCAGTTTGAAATGTATTTCATTCACTTTCTGCATGGCCTTGACCCCAACATTTTTCAGGATCCATTTTAAAAAGGCAGGATTAAATTAGATTTTTTTCCGCCTGATTTTGGATAATGGCAAATTGCTGACCACATCCTTAAGTAGGTTGTTCCCATGGCTAAGTTAACTGCAGACAGAGCTATGAAGGTGTTTCTGGATTTCATTCCCAGTATGTCTTTTGTCACATTGATTGCCAGAACATTTTATGATCATTTTTTCAACTAGATTGAAAAGCCATCAACTACTAGAATATTATTCCCCTTGTATGTGTTATCCTTAACTAAAATTCATTTTCACTTGGCTATGCAAATAAATTCATTTCATTAAATCTTTCACAAGTCAGTTATTTTTTCAATTGCTTTTCCTGAATCCTTCCTAATCACTTTCTGTGCTATTTGTAGGAAAGCAAAAATGTGAGCAGCATTGCCCTGTAAGGACGGAGGCTGTGAAGTGCCTCATGTAGCAAAGCTCCATGCAGCCTGCACCAGATAACTGTGGGCACTCACCCCCAGCAGCAGCACTCAGATCTGTCAGCTGTGTTTGTCCAACCCCACCTTTGTGTGATTAAGACAATCTTGACAGCACACAGGTACAATGTCAGTGACTGACAAAGCATTATAATAATGGCCAATGCTCAGAGCACAGAAAAAAAAATCACCCAATTCACTTCCAAACTTTCCTGGTGTAAGTCTACTGATTTCAGATGAGTGCATCCTTATTTATACCACAGAAATATCTGAAACAACACATATACCAAATGTCTGTCCCAGAATTCCCATATTAGGAAAGTTGTGGGAGACTATAATTTCCAGCTGTACAATCCCACCACCATGCCCATGCTGTTTCTTCCAAGCATTGGTGATATGCATTTTTATCCTCCATTTGTTACCAAAATAAACATGCATTCATTTAAAAACAACATTCAGACTAAGCTATCATAAACTGCATTTCTTTCTCATCCACTAGATTTTGATTATATTTACCAGTTGTATAGAAAGAGTTTGTTGGTGATATGAAGAAAGGTTGCCAAATTGGTTTTCAATGTGCGTGTTTTACATATATAGTTATTATATTTGGATTAAACATGCAAGAGTTGAAGATCTGCAGTGTTTTCCAAGCAAATTGCATGCAGCTTTAATATACTCAGCAGGACAAATGCAGATTGTATTACCAAAAGAAATACTGTTGTTTAAGGCACAGAAATACAGCAGTAAGAGAAACTTCAACTGTTTGAGGTGTATGCTGCTCAGGAACATTGCTCTAAATTAAACTTAATGAGACTCAAAAAGTGGCCCAAAAGAAGAAATGGTAACTGTATAGTTAAAGATACATGGATTTGAATATTTCAAACCAACACCCAATTATAAGGTAAATTATTTCCATTACAGTTAAGCAATTTCAGAGATGATGTAACAAATTAGAAAGTACCTATGTTTTAGCTTTGTTTTTTCTCATTTTCCTAAAAAGGCAAACAGTATATATCACACTCCCTGTTTGTCCATCTTCATTTGTCAGTCCTTCACTCTCCCTGCAATCACTTTTCAATTCACTGGACCATTTTAACCAAATTTGATGAGGTTAAGGTTTCACAAATTTAACTTTCAACTTTGTGAACTCTAATGACTGACTAGAGAACTGCATCCAATTAGTGCCCTGACAGAGGAGAGCAGGGAGAATTCAAATTTTAGCTGCTCTGCTCATTTCACTCATCAGCTAAAGGGCAATAATCACATGATCAGTCAACCATGAGTAGTTCCAAAGCTACCACGGCATGTGCTGCTTGTTGACAGCGCAAAAAAAGGCATTTAGTGGATTAGTGAGAGACCAGACAGATTTTAAGGGAGGTTGCAAGATATAAAACTGTAGGCAACCAGTCATTAGTCCTTATGGAAGGATTTTCAATTTATTTTTAGTTGTTTGATTGTTAGTTGTTTTGGTTGTTTGGGGTTTTTTAATAAGTATCCACAATCTGGTTTTTGTATGTGGAAAAAAAATCACAAAAAAATTCCTCATCCACATATAGATTTTCGTCCTGTTTCTCCCCCACTTAAGGAAATCTGTGGGTCAGTTGCCACTTTTTAGGAAGATTAAATGCAGTGATTTTTGACTGTCTTTAATTCATTTGTTTGGACACGCTAGTCCAGTTCACCAGGCAAAACAACAATCATGTACTCACACATAATTCAGTTAACAGCAGCCACCTCTCCATAAGACTGCCCTTTTCAGACATTCTGGCTGGGGATTTTCTTGACTTTTTTAAATATAGGTACCATTATTCTGTTTGCAACCCTTTTTTTTCCATCTTACATAATTAACAGACAATAAATGCTTCCTATTATAAACTTTTTTTTTCTCAAGAAATACATAACTGTCACCAAATTGGATAAACAGGAGTGGTCATCATCCTTTTGCAATGTGTTAAATCAGAGCTATTCTTTGCACTGGCTTTATACAAAACTCATAGAACTGTCTATTTCCAGACTCTATTCCTTCTATTCTAGACTCTTTTCCTCTAATTTAGGAAAAGCTTATCTAAGGAAAAAAAAAAAAAGTCAGTGTTACATGATGGTGTTTTTGTTCATATTTCAAATGAAAAACAGGCCTTGATGATTCCTTTTCCATTCTCCTCTCCTTCCTCTCTAATAATTTTGGAATTCATTGGCATTTGATAGAGTCCAAAAACACCTAAAGAAAATTGGTTTCCTCTGATAATCAATTGCCATGAACAGAGGAGAAAACAAAACTAGTGCTCTGAAGGAAGGAAGGTTGGGAAAACTCATCAGCTGCGTTTTGACACAATAACCACTCAGATAACCACTCAGGAGGCACAGATACAGACTGAGAGTACACTGGAGACACAGCCATATGCTTTATGGAATGAAAAGGAAAAACCCTATCTCACAACACTTAAAGTTCTTAAAAAAAAAAAATCAACAAACAGGAATGAATAAAGACGGGAGATGCAAGTTCCTGCAGCACATCTCTGCAGGATGTTAAGTAGCCCTTAGATAAGGCACAAGCTATTTACCCTGGGATATGCATACACAGACTGGAAACAGAAGCAAACACTTTTGGCAGCACAAAGAAGTCACCAGTGAAGTTTCACAATTGAAATTAAAACCACACTATTTCTGCACACCGTCAAAGCGAGGGATGACTCTGGCCAGCAGCCCCTGGCCACTCATCACTGCCTCTCCTCAACAGGACAGAGGGAGCAAAAATGAAAAAGCTTGTGGTTCAAAACAAAGGCAGGGCTGTCACTTAACAATTGTCCAAAAAAGCATTCAATTTGGGGAATACTGATTTAATTCACTGGCAATTAAAGAGATTAAAAAATAAAAACACAACAAATTTCACACACTCAATGATACAGATGGCCCATACTCTTGCATGAACAAGAGTTTTGAATTTTTAATCACGAAGACATCAGCTGACAAAAGCATTAGCTGACTGCCCAAAAAACTCAGTGATCAGGGAAAGATTAGGAAGGAATACAAAAACAAGACAGCTCATGCCATTACATAACTCCAGGGTGTGACATGGAAAAGGCAAAGGACAGTCAGCTCAAACAAACAGGGAGAACCACGGAGAGATGTGTAAGCCATGATTACCCTGAACAGGAGTCACTCTGAGATGTCACTGGCTGGGTGAGGGCAGCACCAGGCAGATGGCACAGGACAGAAAGGTGGTGGCTGCTTTGTACACAGACACTCAAGGTGTGAAATCTCCTGCAGAGCCCTCCATGGGCTCACACAGGCCCAAGAGGAGACAGAGCGAATTAATGAAGGCAAACACATCAAACTTCAAACTATAGTCACCATTTCTGAGCTACAGAGTGCTCCACTCCCACCCTGTACCACAGATATTTGGGTTTGGTCACTGTCACAGGCAGGGTACTGGACCAAATAAATCTGGGGCTGGAGCACACAGGACAAATTTTATAACTTTAATGTGTGTTCCTGTTCTCCAGACCTGCGTGAGCTGAGACTATTAATTATCCTTTTTTCCTTTGCTTTGTTTGTCCAGTCCTACACACATTATCATGCCTGAACTGTCTTAATTCCCACAAAATCTCTTATCTTATTATCTTCTACAGAACAAAACTAAATTAACAGGGAAAACACAGAAAATGACATCTGCACTCTCATTACTGAGTGTAGTTATAGATGTCACTTATTTCACATTTGTTCAAAGGATGTATTTGTTCTTTGTAGGTTTTTCAGAGAAAAATAATAATCTTTCTATCCAGATGGTGATGACAGTAGAACAATTTAGCATCATATCTTCCTGTTTCTCTAGGAGATTATGTGATTTTATACAATAACATATTTGGAAGAAGCTTAACCACAGGTAATTCTTAGCTGAAACACAATAAAAACAGATGTGTTTTCAGCCAAGTACACAGAAACACCATAAAGGGGTTTTTGAAATCTTAAAAAGTTTATCAATAGTAATTGGGGAAAGAGTTGAAATTTTGTACATTCATGCAAACTCAAACAAGAGCCACAGAAATGGTCAGAAGTAAAGAGGTAACAAACAGGCAAATTTTCCATACAAACAAATAAGACAGAAAGATGACTAATTTTCTGGAAAGCCATAATTGCCTTAAACAGCAGTTCTGCACATCTCTGCATCTTTCAGTACAAGAATCACTTAAAACCTACATCCCAGTACTTATGTAATGATATAGACTCCGACTGTATATTTATTGTGTCCTTCAGACATCACATATACATCTATTTTCAGTGATTTCATCAGAATTTTGACTGCAACCACACAAATTGTTTATGCCATACAGATCTGAATTCATCCGAAAGAAAAAAAATTGCCTCCTGGGCCGTGTTGTTCTTGCTCTCAATTTGTAGTTTCTAATACATTAATACAAAGATAATAGCTAGTTTTGAAAAACTAATCTAAACATTTTGCAAATAAACTGTATATTATCATCTTCAACAACTCACATAGGGTTGGGAGAGCAAAAAAAGAAATCTATTTTTATTCAGTTCATGTAGTCAGCAGTAGAAAACTACATAGCTACATTCAAGGAAGTTCCTGCAAGTTCACAGAGTGCTTTAATGGAATATTCCACAGCATATAGGTTCAGTGACATGTTTCAGCAGACTTTTTTTGGACCCACTGTAACCACCTAGAAAAATTATCCAAGAAGAACAGTTGAATTCTGCACATCAGAATTGTAACATCATGCAGCTCATATCCTCTTTTTTTCTCATTAACATAGCTCTGAAGAGCTGAGAATTCAACTTGGGCTGTGAGTTAATAAATATTTGATTCAACCTTATGCACCTTCAGATAGAAAGCCAGGAATTATGAGTGCAACTTCTTTAAACTAGCTAAGGTTTAAAAAAAAAAACCCAAAAATGCAACAGCCCTCATTTCCTTTTCCTCTAAGTCTTCTATTTTGTTAATAGTAACAAAACCAAAGATGTCAATCAGTAGCAAAATTTAAAAAAACAAACAAACAAAAAAAAAAAGCCACAACAAACCATGAGATATTGGAAGTTTCTATTTCTGTCAGAACACTGCAGAAGTGGCATCCATATTTACTGTTACCTATTTAAGCTTTCCAGACTAGTCAGCACAGCTCCATTTTGACATGAGTGGGCTTTTTTCCATGACAAATGTACCCACATTCAGCATCTTCCCCATGTAACCTGTCTTGCTATAAAGAATTGCTGAACTAAGCTTGTACATTCAGAACATATAAAAAAGCCAATTGAAAAAAGAAAACCACAAATGAGAAGCGTGAGAAAAAAGATCATAAATAATGAAGTAGATTTCTTTACTTAAGAACTCATTCTCCTTCATAATACTCCACTCATAAAAAGCAGAATTTAAAACACTACTAGTGACACTGTTAATGGATAAGGACAAAAATGTTATATCCACAGCATTCCTTTTACTGTGACTCAGGTTTATTGAGAAATAAAAACTCTAATACTCTCATTAACTCCTTTCTGTATCACATTTTTAAATACTGTTGAAAATGAAAACTGTAACTCTCGTGACCAAAGTGACATTGTGCTGCATTCAGCAGCTGAAGACAGACATTGTACAGGATTTTGAATACTGTAGAGTACTATAGCAAAAAGAAGCACAAGCTTGCAGCATGCACTGCTCGGGGTAACTGCCTGAAAACAAGAGATCCGTGGTTATCTGAGCATCAGGACAGCGGGCAGCAGTAATAAAGGTACAAGATGTTATCCTGAAGGGAGTGATCAAAACATCACTGTTCAGGGGCAGTGTAATTCCTTGTGACATCTGTGCTAAAATTACATTTCCATGCTACAATATACACTGGATCTGATTTAATACTTTCAAATGCATTTCACATAAGAGAGGCTCAAAGTCTCAGAGAGACAATTTTGTCTGGCGCTGCCAAGGTCCCTCTTTGAGGAACCAGAGCAACTGGGAGAATGATTCCCTTCATTAAGTTCTGCTCTATTTCCTTAGAAAAGCTAAATGCCAACAACAAAAATAGTGGCATATGGTAACAACATTTTAATCTGCATATTTTTGTTCTCTGCTCTTGGTCTCTTGCTTTGTATTTTATTATCTACATACTCCCAGTGTAGTGTGATTCATCAGCACTGTTCTAAAATGGTGAAGTGGCACTAAGAGTTACCTAAGATTAAATCAGAAAGCTCCTCATCCATTTCTTTGTTACCTCCTTCTCTTGCCAGCAGTGCAGTTAGACATAAAGATATATGGAAATCAAAATAAAAATCACTCATCAAAATATTAAACCACAGGATGTCAGCTGACAAGAGAAACCATGAAATCCTACCCATGCTGCATTATTCATCAATTTCCAAATGCATGTACCCAGACATCACTGAAATACTTCTACAGTAAAACTTAAAATTCTTTCTCCAACACAAATCCAGGAGACAATGTCACAGTTCATGTCACAGTTGAGATGGTCACGATACACAGAGAGTCACCACACAATTTCAGAAAGCTTCAACCCACACAGAGTAACAACTGACCACTTCAGAAGGCTGCAAGCAGCTGCCCTTCCTGTTCTTCAGCCCAACCCTTTATCCCCCCATGTTGATGCCCTGCCCCTGTGTGCCCTCTGCTCCCTTTGGTGGCTGCTCAGTGCCCCTGGGCACTCCATGGCTCATTGCTGTCAGTGCTGCTCCCCTGCTGCTCACAGCTGTGCCCATGGGGATGGGCTGGGCCAGCCCCACTCCAATCACCACAAACTGGGTGCCTGCAGGACACTGGGAACAGAAGGGAAGCACTGACTTCACTCGCAGGCTGCGGGCTGCTCCTTGGCTCTGCACTGTGCCCCACGCACACGGTCACTGCCTGCGCACTAGGGAGAAGCCATTAGCAGTGACTTTAAGATTTAAGAATGCTTCAAATACCATCCACAATTAGACACAGAAATGCTGTGAAATCAGTCAGCTCTCCAGCTTAGCCATAGCCTAAAATAAGGCCATTTCACCACTTTTCCTGTTGAGAGCACAAAAATTATGTTCATCATATTTGCTAAGGCTTTATTTGAACTTTATTTGAACTTTAAAAATCAGGAAGTTGTCCACAAACATAGTTTTTCTCCTAAAGGAAAAAATATTTTTCCATTAAATAGTTTTATGTTTTCAAGTCCATTTCAACAATAGATACATCAGCTGATGATGAAAATACAAAATAAAATTCCCATTTTGACACCACTCTGGCAAAACACAAGGAAAGCAGAGTCAGTTACCCAGGCAGTACATGGAAGGTGTCAGAGTACTGAGAATGGCTCTAACTGGTGCAAACCCACCAGCTCCCTGAGTGCTAACCCTAAACACGCCCTTCTGAGGCACCTGGCATCCAGCACTCTCTGTGCCCTTATCACTACAGAAACAGCAGCCACAGTTAGAGGTGTTTAAACAAGCAGCTTCTTGCAGTCCTCCTGGTCCATCTTTATAGCTGCTAAAACAGAGCAGTAAATAGAATTATTAGCTTATAAAATATGCATATGACACAAAACCAAGCACATGAAAAGTACACACATGAGCAAGAAAAGCAACAATACCAAAGATACTGGAAAATGTAACCTAACTTTCATGTGTTTCCAATAAGCCTAGCTGGTAGTTTATTGCATTTCCTCTCTCAGTAATTAGTGTCCTATAGGGATCTGTTTCACAGCAAAAAAATTGAATAAACCATGAAAAGATTAAATGTAATTATCATTATTTCCATTTCTGGGGCAAGGCCTTTTCATAAATAATTATGTCACAGTGTAAAACTGGAGGCTTTATACAGTTGCCCTATCATTCATAATAATGAGTGGGATAATAAGCCACAAGCCAAATCTTCACATTCTCATTAGATAGAGAAGATTAATTAGGACTTTAACCAGAAATGCCACTAACCATGATGCTTACTTAGGTAATTAAAGCGCTGAGGATATTGAGGCTTATGTTGTCTTCCAAATCTGCAAATAGCACGATGCTGACAAATTTACATTGTATAAAACCATATGGTCTTCAAATAAAGTTAGAAGAATTTATTTGTGTGCATCAGGCCTTCATAATAAAATCACTTCAGTGTCAAACAACCAGATTTCTTCTCACTCTGTTCTCAACTAATGTTGTGGAATTCAAGGTGGTACCTTCAATGTAAAACTACTGCGGCCAAGACCTCTGCCAACATGACAAAGACACCAAAGGCAGAAAGACCTTTGCCCTCAGCTGGATGAGGTTAATGAATTGACTCACTGCCAAAATGCTGACTCAGAGCAGCCAATGACATGAACACTCATCTCCTACTCATTGAAATTTTCAGAAGCAATAATTTTGGATGGAATGGTCTTTTCCTGTATTTTATCCTTGAAGGAGTTGCCTTCAAATACCTGAGAGCCTGGTTTTGCCATATCTCCCTCTGAAAAGCTACTTTTTGTTCTAACCTCCACACAAGCAACACACACTCTAGGCTGAACAGCTGGTGTGTTGAAAATACCATTTACCATACTGACAAAATGATACCAGTCTCCCATTTCTTCATCTCCCTTTGTCCACCTCTTTTTCATCCTAAAGGACATGTGAAATGTCTCCTCTTCTAGTTCTAATTCTGTATAAAATATAGGCCATGCCTATGGCTCATGGGTACTGCTCATATGCAAATAATGTACATTAGGAATAACAAAGTCATGGCTGAGGTCAAATCTCTTTGGGTATCTTAAGAATATTTCATTGATGTGAGAAGATAAATATTTATTACCATGTTGAAGAACAAAAAAAAGAAGGAACTGTTCTGTCATCTATTGGTTCCCAAGAACAAGTAGTAGTTTAGAAATCTATATTCAAGAACCCCTACTAAAACACTCCTAGTTTCAGCTTAATGACTGTTTATGAGCTGAAAAGCTTATCAAAAAAAGTCTATGCAAAAAGTTTTTGGTTTTTTTTTTTAAGACAGACAGCTTATTCTCTAAACACATTCTTTCCTCAGACCAAGCCACTTGTGGAAAACACAATAAAAAACCCCAAACAATTAAACATCTCTTTTGGTAGGCAAATTCCACATTACCACAACATTCTCCATAGACATTAGCAAGCACATTCTGAGCTCTATATAGAACAAGGATCAACATGAAAAAAGGATATCTTAGATGACTCTTTAAGCACTTTAAGCTTCAGTTTTACTTTTCATTCTGGATAATCTTGCTGAAATGAAAGCAGCACTGAAAAAGGTACTAGCTTTTATTCGTTTGTTTTAAATGTATGGAAAAACACTACATCAACCAAAATATACAGCCAAAAAAATGGAAAAAAATGAAAAGAAATGCAAATCTCTTCCTGGTTGAGAATATGGAAGGTTCTCAACCATGAGACACAGAACTAGAAGTAAACTGCAATTGCCTCGTTCTAAACAGCCCATGAAATTATATTGCATGGTGTAACAAAAAGGCTTTAGAACTATTCCCCATTTGTGTTCAAGGTAAGATTCCCCAGGAGTGAAAATGATCTTGTGTGATTTATTCTAGCAGAGGAGAATATTGCTAACATCCTTTTCCAAGCTGTGTCAGGGAATTTCTTTGCTTTTAAAAGATAATTTTCTTGACAACCACATGCTCTGCAAGAGCAGTGGAGGTGAAGAGGCTCTGTCTCTGAGAAGGGAGCAACTCGCAAATTCTGTCCTTCCTTTCACAACTGAATTAAGGTTTCTAAGAGAGATAATGATTTAAATAAACCGATTTCTTGGTCCAGAAGTTCCATGCAGTCTGAAGCAAAGTTCTCTGCAGCTGTGGCAGCAAGGCTCTCTGTGGAAACTTGGTCCAGAGTAAGGATTGGAGCCAAGAAAGATCACAAGTAAATGTGAGCAGAGCAAGAAGAGGAACCAGACAAAAACTAAAACAAATTGATCTATATTTGTCACAAGAATAGCTGACACAGGACATTCTCTTCCTGAGAAGAGAATTCTCTTCCTCAAATCTGAGTTTGCCAGGACTTCAATAAGGGTGCTGATCTGAGAAAAAACTCTAGACTAGACTAGAACCTCCAGTTTATCAAGGAATTGAATCCCTTTGTAGGATGCAGCTGGGATCCTCACACCATGGGTCATTTTTGTTTCTGACTGATCACTTGCCCTAATCCCTTTACACTGGCTTTAATCTCTAGTCCTTATCTGAAGATAATTATCTAGGGGGGCTCTCTCTCTCTCCTCTTTATATTGCCACGTTATTAGCTTTTAGCAGGATATAATTTCCACTTTAAATTGTGTAATAACAGTGGGTATTCCAGACAGGCATGGGAAACCAATAACCCCAATTGTCAGGCAGGAAAGATTAAGGAGAAGACAATTAAAGATCAGTCACTGTCTTGTAAATTCTATTTCCTGGATAAGAGTCAACAGGAACTGAATATTCTTGTGACTTCCAAACTAAATTCAGGGTAGCACCCTTCAGCTCAGGACACAGGGATCAATAGTTCTGGCTTTGTCACTGTGCTGTGAACACAGCTTTAGTCAGCAGCAGCTCAACAAGTTCTCTGATGGAAAAAAAGATAATTTAAAAATTATGAAATGTGCAGTCCCAATTACCTCAAAGCAACAAATGTAATTTTGGGGTTTTTTTTTTAAAAGATTCCTAGATTAAATAATGTTGTCCACTAATGTTGCCTTGTTCACTCTGCTATGCTTTGTAATTTAGTAAACTGGCACCAATGTCATATCTTAAGTGTATTTCACATGCCGTTAGGCATAATAATGCATATGGTATGCTTCATTTAAACAATCAGATACACCTATTACTAGTCATTTATTTTGCTTTTTGTTATTGATTGCTTTTTATTTCACTGGATGAGATAAATTAATCCTGCTGACAACTTTCTTGCAAGATCATCAATTAGAAATTTTCAGTCAAGCAGCACACATTAGATGCTTTTTACTGGAAGAACACTTTCAGTAAAATGATTTACTATTCTCTGCAAAGTCCACCCAGTATCACAGATTCTCAGACAGAGTTGTGCTAAGCTCAGAGAAGTTAGAGCTGAATGTCCTAAAGCAGTAACAGAACTGTTCCTGTTCTCTAGTTCATTTCACATGCTTCCTTGACATTTGTATCAGCTCTAGGCTCTTTACCTACTTCCTTTTTTCTTGCCTCTCTTCTTAGTCCAGTCACCAGTACAGAATTTTAGAAGAGGTAGATGTTAAGACCTTATGCTTGTATTAATGCATGAGCATTAATTAGCCTCACACTAAAAAACACTAACTACAATCTTGAAAAACAGAAAGTGGTCCTTGTCTGTAGTCCCATTATGTGTAAGGCTTTCTAAATTTCTATTTCATTAAAAATAGAGCTTGGTTTCAACCACTGCATTGGAGAGACGCTATTTAAATGTGACTAAACATCTGACTCTTATTTTGGTGACATGAGAACAGCACCCAGGAAGCCTGCACTTGCTGTCTACCTCCCATGGATTAATAACTCCTCCAGACAGCCCAAAACAACAAGCTCCAAGTAAAACTGAGTAATAGTGGCAAACTTCAAATCCAGCACTGTGTCGTGCTGCTGATGGTGGAGGCCTTGAATCAGTGTGCCAATGAACAGCTATTCCTCATTAAAGAAGAAGGAAAGTACCCAAAATTTCTTAAATCTGCAAATGTATATGCAAACCTGCAAGAACTGTGGGAGTTCTGGCTGCAACAGAAAATATTCTTTCTGTCTCTCAATAAATAACAAAGATACATTATTTCAGAAAACTGTTTAGCTCTGTCAATAGTCCATGTCATAAGTCTATAAAATCTTTCATCTACTATAAACTTGTTTAATAATCTTGTCATCTACTTCACTGCTTATTAATTGAATGGAAACGTCTCTGAGCCACGGGGCACATGAGATATCTGATTTCTGTATGCATTATGCATATGCAGAAGCAGCTGAGAGCTGTAAATTTTCCTATTAGGGGACTCTAATGGGCTATTTAAAGAGAAGCAGTTAGGGCTGACTCTTGTAAAATGGAATTACAGCTACCTTAAAAAGGGTTCCACGTGTTATGGTATGCCAGCCCAGCTTCCAAAGTGCCATCCTTTAAATCTACATCACCAGAATTCCTAATGTAGAGTGAGATGAAAGCAAATGACATTTATATGTGGACTCGCAGATTTATTTGGTTTTCAAGGTGTTGAAAAGAAACAAAATAGAGAGCAATAGTATGTTTTGGGTTTGCATTTCCTTTTTAGTTCAGATCAACCTTCAAAGGTCACAAAGGAATGAAAAGGGACAGAAAAAAAGTGAGCAGAATGAGGAAGATGAATCAGTTGAAAACCCCTTGAGAAGATGAGTAAAGCTTTTCATTTTGACAGCATTGAATCAAAACCATATATAATAGCTCTATTGATAGAGTATTACATTGGGAGAACAATAACAGACACAACATCAATGAAAATATATAGTAGCTCAAATCCAAAGTATCTATTAAATTATTCAAAAATCCCTTATTCACCAAGGGTGGACAGACCTCATAGAGCCAAAACATCATCTCTGTAATCACCTCAAGCAGATTGTCTGTTAACAAGAATATTTCCTGTTTGAATATTAAAAATTCTGTTGAAACATTAAAAATTCTACCTATAAACAAATTAGAAAACATAAATTCAAGACAATACCTAATTAAATACAAGGTAGGAGTTATTGGGGGGAGGGGTGAGGAGAATGGAGGAAATCACAAGCCTGTTGAGAAAATGAGGACTACACAGGATTGACCATTTTTATTTAAAACACTTCCAGAGTGTTACCTAACATTTCTTAGCAATATAGATAAATGTAAGGAACTTAATTTAGCATAAGAGTTTAAGATGAGTTTAGTACATGGACAAAACAAAATTAACACTGTTTAGCACCAGTAAAGCTCTCTGCCAAAATGCAAAGGCTGAATCATTTAATATAAGTATACATGAAAGTGAAAATCCAATCCAGTCCTATCAAACACAAAATCTGTTTTGATTCCACTGCTGAAGTGGAAAGACAAACATAACAATGAGGCAAAAGCTGGCCCTTAGGTTCAGCATTCAGGATCTGTACATCAGTTTCTTCTGAAGTTCTGCAGTTGAGTGAGTTCTTTCAGACATCCATAGTCACCAGAGAAATCATCATGGAAGGGAGTTAGGATGCAATTTATCATTTCTTGTGACAAGTACTGCAAAGCAAATACTCATTTATTACTAGCCCACTGTTTAAATAACATTCACAGCACTTAAAAATCCTCCTGCCATCGCTGCTCTATTACTCTGAAATAATTTTTTGATTTTTTTTCAACTAAAAATAAAATAACCAACCAGCAACATTAAACATGGATACTTAAGAGTAATGTTTCATAAAAGCACTGAAGAACTGAATTCAGACCTATTTATGCAAAGGTATTTTCCAAACACCACATGACAAACTTTGCTTCTAGGTTTCAATGTCAGAATGCAGCTTCTGGTGCAAACCCTAGATCTCTTAATGAGTACTCCAGAAAAATCAAAGAGGAGGGACAGAGATATAACATCCACTTTATTTGCCACTTTCAAGGCAAAATTATTCAATAACATTAGACAGCACCAGATTGGAAATGAGTTTAACAAGCCAGGAAGGACAAGAAATAGAGAAATAGAAAAGATAGAGCAGTTTAAAAAAGAAAATACTGTGTCCTACATGCAAAATACACAAAATATGCCTTTATGGTGGGTAAGACACTTTTAGTTGGGTTTTTTCTATATTTTCTTTCTATTGTAAACTCCATTGCAAAGGCTGAAATATCTGGCTAAATAATACACCATAACAACTCCTGATTAACCTCAAGTGTTGCCTTCAAACTTTCCTCCATTACAAGCCACAAAAACATATAATTGGTAACTCCCTCATCCAAATGGTGTTTGATTGCAAGAGCTTGTCTGATTTCATAGCTGACATTTTTTTATTATTGTTGCTCTTTCTGGAGCAAAATGGCCATTTGTTTAGTCTAGTCCCTATTTGACCTTTGAAAAGTTTAAGAGAAAAATTGAGTTCAGGACATGAAACATTATTTTTGTGGCAATGCTGAACATTTTGAACCAGATATATTCTACACAGTGTGCAGACAGCAGGAACACTCAGTTTTGCTTAACTTTTCCAACTACTGCACAATAATAACAACCCAATTTTCTGATCTGGACCCTGCAGGAATTTTTTTTTTCCTTTAGACTATTCCTCTAAGTCTCTGGCTGACTCATCATATAACATATCTCAGAGGCCTGTCTGTCTTCTCAAATTAAATTGAAAGGCTGCTGAAGAGAGATGAATGACAAAACCAGTATTTTCTACTTACAAAATAATTCAGGTTGTATCACATATCTACCATCCAAATCTTCCCACTTTTTACCATGTAGTCACTTTTCTAAAGAACAGAAGTATTGCCTTCTACAACTTTCTTTTCATATACAGACCTGCTAAATGAGTATCTAAGAAACAGACCCTGTTAATCCTTCAAGATCTGACATTACTATTAATAATAGTTTGGTTGTAGATCATCACATAGGGTAAAGCCCCAGAAGAGCAAGACTTTTCAAAGAACTACAGGAGACAGCCTTTGTCCTTACAAAAGGCCAGGAGAGCAGATGAAAAACCAAAGCACCCTCTGAAAGCTGTTTACTCAAGGATGCAAGTTCATGAACATGACCAGCATAAAAATCAAGTTTTGTTTCTTCAGAGGATGGTAAGGAAGCAAGAATTGCTTTGATTTTTTTTGGGTAGTGCACCTGCAGAGGAACAATCACAACAGAACAGCCTCAGAAAAATAAGTTCAATATTTTGCTGTTGTCTCTACATTTATTTCCTATCTCTTTGTTGTCCCTTGAACAATCAGGAGACAAGTTTCAGGGAACTGCTCTTGCCAGAAAAAAAGAGGCAATTTGCAAGCAGAGTGTACAACATAAAGGATAAAATATCTGGGTAATTTCTCCCTTTTTTCATGTTGTACACTCTACTGAGAAATAGTTACCCTTATCCTTGTATCCCTATGCATACCTTCCTCCTTCCATCCCAGTTACCTCTCCATATTCAGTTCCAGCAAGAGGTGGCTTGTGCCAGCTTTGACCTCCCAGCTCCTCTATTTTGATTGTTTTGACCATGGCTTTGCTTCACACACAGGAACTTTTCCCCAGCAAACTCATCCTCCACATCCCAGGACAAAACCACCAACATTGACCACACCAGGTTTTCAGCCATGGGCTAAATCAAACAGGTCATTTTTACCCTTTGTGCCTCCTTTACCAGCTGTGCTGGCCAATCCATTGCCATGAGCTGGATCCTCTCCTCTTGGAAAAGGTGCTGTGAGTGCAAGGGAATCCTAAAGAGCCCCGTCTCAGCAGGTTTTTTGGTGTTCTTTTGTTTGTGTTGGGTTTTTTTGCTGTTATTGGTGTTGGGGATTTGAAGTTTTGGTTTGGGGTTATTTTTGGTGGGGAGAGATGTTGTTTTCCCTTTTCCCCTTGTTTCACTTTTAACCATGTATTAACATGGCTCAGGTTGAAGACCTGGGATTTATATCTCCAAAAAAGAGTTTTTCTATAAAACTGAGCAATTATCATCTCTGGAAAAGTCTAGGACTAGAATTTAATTAATGAAATCCAATTCTAAACAGTATGGATTTTTTTCTTGGTAAGGTGAATAACATGACAGAACCATGCTGTCAATAGGAAGACTCAGGACATTTATGAATAAAATTGACTAATAATAAATATTGCTCCAGTTTCATGTTCTGAGGCCAGCAGTGAGAGCTGGAATTCCAATTTCTCATATCCTGAATTCCATATTTCAATGTACTTTAGCTGATGCCACTTCTCACTGTACTCTTAATTTCCATTCCACAGAACTCTCCTAATTTTCAGCAATTTGTTGATGCAATTTTGCTCAAGCATTTAAAATTTTAGAATTCACATTAATAACAAAGCAAGATATGTGCTTACATCATAATTTTTTCTTAAAATATACTCCCAAAAGAGAATACTGGGTACTCTGAAGTATCTTGTAAAGGTTCACTGAGTGGATGAATATCTTACTAAGAAGCTTTAGCTGAGACTACATTTAGAAATTGAAACATTTTCTTGAAAGCAAGAGCAAAACACATGCTGTTGATACCTAGGTTTCAGACTCAGACCTAAGGCTGAAAAGCTGTAGGAAGGTGGGAATGATGGGAAATGCATTGAGCACAGGAGGGAACCACCAGCTTTGAAAAGCCACCTCCACACCAGCCTTGGCTGCTCACTCATCCAAGGCACATGCTCCTCCCAAAAGGACAAGTCTCATAGACCCAGAAGGATTCACAGCTTGAACCCAACACCAGTCAGGTGTTGGACATAAAAAATTTAAAAAGTTATGAGACCTTGCTGGAATCATTAAAGGAATTAGAACACACTATTTTCAGTTGCAACTTACTGGAAAGATGTATTTTCACCCTACAGAACCTCCATTTTAGGGCTCCAATACACAGACTCTTCCAGCAATGACATGCAGCAAGCTCCAGTGAGAGAACACACTCAGAAATCTTCCCTTCACCACAATATTCTTGCTTAACCATCTCAAAAGGGAATAAAATAACCCTTGGTAGATATGGAATTGCTCAGTTTTCGATTTAAAGCAATATCTGGGAAACATCAGGAGGTCATGTATTCCATTCGTAATATATAAAGTTTTACATCTTCCCAGAGGCACTGGAGAGCATGCATAATTCACAAGGCAGATATATTCAATAAAATGGTCAAAACATTTTGCAAACAGCACACAGCAAATAAGACTTTATTTGGTCCTTTTGTGTTATGCTCTCTTTCCCCTTGAAAATACTCTTCTCTGTATAATTTTTATCCAATATTTCTGAGGTGTTATTGTTGTTCTGCTACCTTCCCTAAGTAAATTACATATAAAGAATATCAGAGGATGCTTACTTACAGCTACAATCTCAGCAAGAAATATGTGCAATGAATTCACTGCTGAGACATTTGTGTGATTCTAATCAGAAAATGTCATAATAAAATGTTTACAATGGAAAATGAAAAATCTTAAGCTTTTCAGGGCTGCAGGATGGGACATTTGCCACTTGGCATAGCAAAATTTTTATGAATGTTTATGAATTATTCTACTGGAAAATGAATGATGGGCTATAAAAGTTTTTGTGTATATGTCACTGTTCCCAGACAGCCTATGATGGAACTATTCATGTAAAACAGTTAATACAGCAGAGCTCAAGCTTTTCCTGCCTCAGTAGATACTGGAGTTTTCAGAGCCAGGCATTTGTTAATGCCCATTGGTATGCATCTGAATCTAGACGTTGTCCAACTTCAGGGAGACACAGCAGAGAGAAACACATTAGATATCTGAAACAAAACAAAAACCAACCAAACAACCAAACCCTCCCCCAACAACAACAACAACAAAAACAAAAAAAAAAAAAAAAAACTAAAGTCAAATTTAAGACATCTCCATACAGCTCATCATTCATGCATTGCAAATCATAAGCACAGACACAACCCCATTATGCATTCCCCACAGCAGTCAGGGAGGGCACCTTCAAAACACAGAGGGTGGCAAATCAAAAACTTAAACAAAACAAAACGACAGAAGAGGAAAAAAGTCAGTTCTGTGCCGCCACCTCTTGCAGACCCTTCCAGAGCAGCAGCAGTGGGGCAGGAGCAGTCATGGCCCACAACGGAGAGGGGAAGGGAGTACAGCAGCACTCGTGTTGGAGGAGTTTGTGCTTCAGAGGGAGCTTTGGCTGAGCTGTGGCTTACAAATTCCTCCAGAGCCACTGCCTGCCATGGCCCTTGCTAAACCTGTCTGTTCTGCAGGGTCATTTAGCCATGGATAGCCTGCTGCTCCCTAAGATAAAGGGAACCTTTTTTTTCCCCCCTTTCTTTTCTCTAACTCCAGAGAGAGAAACTAACTACAGCCTACAGCTTAACCAAGGTTCCTTAGCAGAAACTTTTAAAAGAGGAAGTTAACAAATACAACTAATAAAAACACTTATTTGTACTGCAAACTGTATTTGCAGGTAAAAGAAATTGTTCCTGTATTCAGCTTCCCAGGACAGAGGTCAGAGTTCTCATTATGGATAGCAGTCTATTAAAGAGTTGCATGGATCACAATTTTCCTTCCTGTTGGTCCTTTGGAAAGGCAAGTTGTTGCCAGAAAGTTGTTCTCTTTGTTATGTAATAGCTCATCAGGACTTCTTTGGGTTGCACCAAATCCAAAATAACTTGTGCTATTCCACTGCCATTATTTGCCTTCCACATTTGCTAAGTTAGCAGCTAAGAGTGTTCATGGAATACTTACTGCAAGAAGGGCTGTCTGAAACTCACCCATTTCCTCCTCTTGGTCTTACTGAACGTGGACACCTTGGGGATTAATTAGAAAACAAAATCAAGAACAGTGTCATTCCTGGCAGATAGATCCTGAGACACAGCTGCTTGTGCCATGCTGAAACTTGAATTTTTATGAACAAACAGCCAGACAAAACATTTTCCTTTCTCAAACCCAGGTAAGACTTGGGTTTGTCAAACCCTCAGCCTGTGAGTTCTTCCTCTGTTTATCAGCCAGCAACTTCAGTGATCACTACTGGTTGCTTCTTCTTAATGTTTAAATACTTCTGTAATGAAATGTAGCTCAAAAGACATGTCTGAAAAATTAAGCCCATGACATGGTTGGAATTTCAAAAGAAAGTCTGTGTGTGTGTTTATTTGAAGAAATATTTATGCAAACAGGGTTCTCTAATTATACACACGTGACAACACTCTGAATCAACAGCACTGGTACACCTTTGACATTAGTTAGTTTTATACCCTTTAATATGACAGTAATTAAAATTAATTCATGCAGATTTTCCTTTAAATATACTCTATTAGCAAAGAGCATTTGTCAAATCTACCTCCAGCATACAATGCCTAATGATATCCCTAAACATTAAGAGCCCTAATCTTGTAATTTATAGCTCAAAGCAGTTTACACATATTAGTCTAATAAACTGCAAGCAGTGAATTAACAGATGTCTGCTGGTATGTGGAATAATTCCTGCACATTTAGTGACAGTTTGGTATGGGTAACTACAGTGGACCCACCAACATGGGAACTGATGCTGATAAAGACAAAAGGTGTTTTGAATACTCTCAATCTCAATGCTTGTCTTAGGATGTACCAATCTCATGAATAGTTAATGCATGCATCTAATTAGAAAACTTAATAGGCTCTACAGCAGAATGGAAAAACTGCAGACATGGAGAACTGTAGTATTTACTTCCCCAATATTATTCAGTCTATTTATTCAATAAAACATTGCACTACCTATTAGGCCCATTGTCATTTAAGATTACTTTAAAAAATCATTGAGACCATAAACAAATTCCAATTCTTACATCAATTAAAGGGTTAGAAATGCAAGTACAGATATAACTAAGACCAGGCTTATACACAAGATTATCAGGCCAATATTCATGTTAAATACCTTGACTCAGTGGCCAGTTTTGATTTGGTTCCTTGATATGATAAAAGTTCCTACTGTGTAGGTCCAACATAGTTCTCAAGGATGACTACATAAGCACCACTGAAAATTAAGAAAATTAATAGCCTTTGATAGATAAATGCCTAAAATACCATCATGCAGAATTATAAATATTTCACAAACAACTAATTTCTGTCCTCAAGACAAAGGCAGCTTACACAAATACATGACAGGAAAAGGAAGCAACAACAATCACAATCCAGACATTAGGAGCCCTTAAATTTTCAAGGTGACTGAAGAGGCACAGCAAACAATCTGGTTGGCATTATGCTGTTGGTTTTTTATTAAAATAGTCTCCCTGTTTATATTCTTTGAATCCTCACAGCTCCTTGTGGTTAACTAAAAAACATAACTGCAGTGACTTGGTAATTAAGGAAAATGTCAGAGACAAAGTTTTGTTATCAAGAACTTCAGGATCTGAGGTTTTGAATTGGGAAGTTAAGGCAACCAGCCAGATCTCAGTGAATCTGAATTCGCAATGGCTTTTAAGCACTTATAGGTCAATCAAGGTTAAAACTGATTAGCCCAAACCATAGAAGCCCAAAGGGATTTTCTGCAGCACCACTGAACCTGAAGGCTCCTTGACTTGTTTTTCTCCTGCACAATACAAAAAGATGAGAGGATTGGTTCACTAACACTCCTTTTATTGAAGTCATGACACTCAGCCATCATGTCCTTGACAACTGAAAAAATGGTTAAGATCTGATAGTACATAAATAATACCACGCATTCAACTCCTGCTTCTTCAATAAAAATGTTTTACACTAGTAAATGAGATTTTCCTCTCACTTTTACCAATGGGAATTTGAAAATAAATTATATTAAGAAAGAATCAAGCCAAGTATATTTCCATCTCCTGCCTGTATGTGATTGTTTTATAAGTGAATTGATTACTGTAGCGTCCAGCACTTCTCATTTCTAACTGGTTCTGATAGTTCAATACAGGAAGCTATAGCAAGTCATATTAAACATGGCTACAGAGCAAGGAGCAGTCTCTTCAGGTTAATTGCTCCTGCAAGACAGAATCATCTCTAACCTCATCCAATTTATCAGCTTCACAAAAAAGGCAAATAAAAATGGGCTATGGTCACAAACCTGTAAAGTCCTCCCTCCACTGATCAGGATAAACATTCTGGTCTGTTGTGTTTCTAACGTCCTTTATTTTGCAAGAATCACCCTGCCAAATGTATGAAACATTGGACAGTATGATGAAAAATACTTGAAAATAGGCCTTTACAGCACTGGGATTTTTATCATGTACTGATTATATAATGATTAGATTTACTGTGTTACTTTTGGAAATAACTCTATAGTGCTATAAATGTTATACCATTTTTAAATCACAAACAGTTAAGAAATGCAGAAGGCTATTAGCTTCATTGCAACCCCTTAAACTGCTGTGAAATGAGCTCTAAATGTGCTATAAAGCGATTTCAACAATTTATAAGCCTCCCCTGATTAGCCTTGAGCAAGATATAAATGTTAGAGAAAACGATTGCTGTAGAAGAGATATTCACTTTGGAGATGGATGATCATCCTTTAGTAGTTTGCACTGAAAACTCAAAAATAAAGGTTTGCTCCTTTGGTGTTCATTTCCAGCTAATTTCTACACAGACTCCAGAATTTGCAGTTCATCTTGGAGTTTCAGAAAAAAGAGATATTTTACTTTTATTCTGCATGTCCCTTCCCTGAGATCTAACACCATCTTTGAGCCATCTTCTGAGCAGCACCCATCTCCCTTATTCCCACAGCAACCATTTTCTTCTAACATCCTTAAATGAAATTACTCTCACATTTGAACATCTTATAGTATCCACAACAAAAACAACTACCCCTTTTGGAAATAAATGCCCCAAAATGTGATCGATACACTGGAGCTGTTGATGTACTGCATTTCTGAAGGATCTCCTTACAGAAAGAATTAAAATTCTGAGCACTGAAGTGTCCATATTGCAAGCAGCTTATGGAGAAAACACATCCTGGAAGTGCCCAAGGCCAGGTTGGATGGGGCTTGGAGAAACCTGGCCTAGGGGAAGGTGCCCTGGCCCATGGCATGGGATGGAGTTAGATGACCTTAAAGTCCCTTCCAACCCAAACCACTGTGTGATCTGATATTCCATAACAACAGAAAAAGCACATAAACATAACCTTTTTCTAAGCAAGTGCACATATCATGGCCAAGAGAAGCACAAATTTTTATTCTTCCTTTATTTATGCTATTAGCTTTTATGCCTTTAAAACACATGTGAGAATGTAAAAACATAATTTCCTGGTAGTCTGGACATGAAAGGAATAATTTGTAGAAACTCAAAGTAATTTTTTCTAGCACCATTTATGAAAGCTATTTATTAGAGCCCTGGCTGACTGCCCTGACCTGCTGTTCCCAGCTCAAACCATTCACTTCCCTCACAGTATAACAAGACACTGATCAATACCTGGGATCTTCTCTGAATAAAAGTTAACTTTTTCCACATCAGTAAGCAATCTTCCCCTCCCTCCCTGAAGCACAGCAGAGCCAATCAATTCTCAGTGTCTGCTTCATCTGTTTGCATTTTATGCAGTGCTTCCGAGGAGGGAGGAGGATTTCTGCATGGCAAGCTGTAACCCAGCCTTTGCACACTTCCATTAGGAGCCAGAATAAATGATATAAATGATATAAATGATGTTCCTGGAACTGCATCTTACATCCACTTGGAGCTAGGGCTGCATGGGAGATAAATCACACGGGAATATCAACCACCCCAGTGTTCAACACTGGACATGGAAAGCTGTACAATTCAGCTGCAGTGTGTTTTACATCTCCCTATGCACAAATGCTGTATGAGAGTAAAGGAGAGCCGGTTGTGCATGATGAAGTTCCTCTTCCAGACAAAACTAAATTACTTTTATTTTGGATTCTGAAGATATTTTTTTTCAGACATTTCAAGTGGTTTTATTTTGCTTGGTTTTGGTTTTCTGTCTTGTTTTACTTTTTTTTTTTTTAATCTAAACATACCTTTCTTGGTATTTTTTTACCTCAGGCCGGAGCAGGAGGGCTGCAGTTGTGGTGTTACAGAAATATTGACCCAAACTAGAAGTGCCAGAATCCTCCAGAGAAATGTTTCTAAGATTTGAAGTCCAAGTCTGCCATTTCCAAATGTGTGTATGCTCTGAAGAAGCTTGTAAACTTTTGGGTAGGCACACAAACTAAATTAATCCCTGAACCTTTTGTGATACATTTGTTGTAATTATGATGGGAATTGTTACAAGAATTTAAAGCAGTACAGTTCATAAATTCTATTAACCTCTTCATCAAAGATCACTTTGAAAATGCCACTGGATCTGTTACAGCTTTTTTTTTATGTTCCCTGCCTGCCAAAATGTCTATTTTCTGCACAGCTAATAGTGCTTGAAAGATCTGTCCACATGATTCTCAAAAAGAGTTTGAAATGTTATGCTCTACAAAGTATAAAAAGAAGATTTTTGATTACTAAATTTTGTTTACATTTCTTTTTAAAAGATTAATTTAAAAGTACATAAAATTAAATTAATAACATGAGACCAATTATTAGTATCTGCAAGAAACAAGAGTAAAGATAAAACATCCAGACTGAATTGAATTGGACACTTGAACTTCACTGGAGTCTCACATAATTCCTGCTCTTAGGTAACTCCCTGCTTGTGAAATAAAGATGTTACAAGACTGGAGCTTTCTGTGGATGGACAGCTCCACAGTTTATATTCCAGTGCAAAAGTATAAATTTAAATATTAAGATAAATAATCAACAGATAAACACTAAAAGTCATAATTAATTCCCAGTTTTAGCTTTTTTCAAGTTACACACAAGCTTGGAAGGGCTGGTTCTGGAGCCACAGGATCTCTCTCACCTTTGACCACTCCATTTGCTCTCTAACCATCCCTTCAGCATCCCCAGACCTCTCAGTGAAAGCTGCTGCACTGTGACCATGAACAATGAGGAAACCTCAACTGAGGATTAAGAAATAAAAATTACAACCAAAAGAAGCTAATGCTTCCACAAAGTGTGCAATGATTCTTGGAGACACAAGATGGACAGGTTTGTGGTCATCTGTCAGAGCCCTCAAACAAATTGTGGAGTTTTCCAGAGCCTCAATTTCCTACCTGTACAACAGGAATAAACATAATCAACAGTCTGAGAAGGGAAACATCTAAACGTTGGCAGAAAATCTCTATCAGTCAATACAGGCAGGCAGAAATATTTTATGATACTTAAGTTAAATGAGAGACTTTTAATAGCTAGAACAAAAAAAAAAGCTTTAAAAAAAACTCAGTGTGATGCAAAATGAATCATTAAAAGCATGTTTTGATCTATTGTGTCCTTACTACCTCAAGAGAACTATTCAGAAGCCTCCTTGTGGTATATAACTGTGAAAATGAAAAGCAGGAGATGGAGAAAAAGGCCCCATCCAAGAGTGGTTGAGGAAGGTGAAGATGATGGTTTTGTAGGAATAATTCTCTAATCAGATTTATTCCGGTAACACAGGCCTTCAGTCAGGCCCAACAGGGCATATGGACAGTAATTTAATTACTCTCTTTGGCAATAAAAGACACCACTGAGTCCTTCCAGCCAGTCTGAGCCTCTAATTATGTATGGAGGCTTTCCCAGTGCAGTTTGACATTCGGTGTCTTTGAAGTCAACCAGGAATTAAACACGACCTTGCACAGCAAAAGCTTGCTTTCAAAACTCCTCTTTTTGGAGAGTCCTCTCTGTGGGCTTCCTGAGCTGACAGATTTTGAAAGGCACAAAGATACCTTTACTTGTTTTTAAATAAATACACATAATTCAGGATTGATTAGGTTAGTCTTCACATTTTTCTGAATCTCTGGAAGTTTATTGAAACTATTCTGAATTTACACTTAAAAATTAATTTATTCCCTTAAATCTTATGCTCTGCATATTACAGCTGTCATGGAAATAGCCTCAGAATCCAGACAGATCTCCCAAATAGACTAATTTTCACCTCACTGTGTCATGGTTTAACCCCAGCCAGCAACTGTACACAGCCACTCACTCACTGTCCTCTCCTGTGGTCAGGAGAAAGAATCAGAAGAGCAAAAGTGGGAAAACTCATGAATTGATATCAAGGCAGTTCTACAGGTAAAGCAAAAGCTGCACACACAGGCCAAGGCAAACATCCATTCCCACTTCCCATGGGCAGGCAGGTGCTCAGCATCCCCAGGGCATCAGGTCTCCATCACGTGGAACAGTGACTTGGGAAGAGAAATGCCATCAAACAGAATGCCCGTCCCTTTGTTATGAATAAGAAGCTTGACTACGCCAATATTCAAGCAGCGATCAATTTATTATTTAATATAGTAAAGTATGAACAATACAGCGGTGGGTACAGTGGGGGAGGTTTTCCCTCCAACTGCACACCGATAGTTGATGGTTACAGGTTATTTATAGGGGTACTCATCAGCTTTTTCAGCAGTTTGTATTTCCAATTTTTAATTCATCAGCAATTTTTATTCCAAATTATTACCTCACAATTCTATACACTATTGTGATTTTTATTTTCTTCAGGATATATCTTAAAAGGAGCATCCCAGATGGCAGGGACTTAATTTCCGAGAGAAGAAAGACAAATCCCCTCTGGTGGAGTCCGGCTCCCCAGATGTGGGCCCACCTTTTAATTGCAGAGACTGTAAATCTAATAACAGTGATGTCCAGCTTCCCTTTGGTCGAAAGCATAAATCCTTGAGGTGATGGTCATCTTCCTTTCTCAAGGTGTTTTTCTCTGCTTCAATAAGGTGTGAGATAAGCATATTTCCTTTATATATATTCCAAAGCTATAGTTTCAAGGATATAAGTAATATTCTAAAATTGTACTTCAAAAGGTTATTATTGCATAGCCTTTTATGGATTAACTGCAAGCAAAAAGCAACATCCTTAACGCTTTAATTCCAATGCTCCTAAATCAACCAGGGTTAATTGCAAACAAAAGATAGGTTCAAAGGCCTTTTCCATGCTTTATTTTCCTCGGTTATTATTAGAATTCACAGCTCTCCCATTGCCGGTGTCCACACATTTCGCATTCACAAAGACACACGTCGCCTGTTTGTACCTGACACGAAACACAACTTTGCATCTCACACCTTCCTCCTCCTCCTCCTCCCCCACATTTTATATGCTGACATTCCACAGTCTGGAGCATCCCTGTGGTCACTTGGGGTCAGCTTTCCTTGTGCAGCCCCAGGCCAGCAGCTGGGGTGGGAAAAGGCCCTGACTGTGTGAGCCATGCGGGTCCCGGCCCTCGGCGGCGGCCCCGGCCCTCGGCGGCGGCCCCGGCCCTCGGTGGCGGCCCCGGCCCGTTTCCAGCATAACCCCAAAACACAGCCCCCACCAGCTGCACACATTATTCATCCCTGATCATATGGTGCTTTCTGCCCAGCCATTTCCATTTCTGTCATGATTGTGTTTCAGCCTTGTGTGTGTTTCTTGTCAGAAGAGCTGCTGTTAGTGCATAAATTGAAGCTGGGCTGTTATTACTGTAATAGCAACAGTATGCAAGACAAATATCTCAATACAATCCATTTTCAAGTTATTCTCCATCTCTCAGAGCTAGAAAAAGCTAATTCAAATACAGCTCTGTTGCAAGTCACTGCTTGCCTAGGAGAAAAAATGCAAATACTTGAGAACTATGCTCAAACTGCTACTAAGGAAGGAGATAAATCCAAACAAAACCAAATATTCCTCTGTTACCCTATGAATTGAAAATGCAACATAAACCTTCTTTCATGCTGCAGCAATACTTGATAGATTAGACAGTCAAAACATGGTTTGATTATGTGCTAGTCAGAAACACCTGAAAACAATTTTATTCAAAACCTAAATGGGTGCTGCACAATTTACCTCAGGTTTCAGGGACTCATTAGCAAAATACTACTGAATTTCATTATAATTCACTAGTCCTACAAAACTCTTCCAGAAGTACAGATTTAGATTCATAGCTGGATTAGAAGTGGGAGAAGTTGTTCCACTTACCTAGATGAAATTCAGGAATTCACAGGACACGAGATAAGAAATAGCACATTGAAATAGAAAATGTGAGATTTGGACACCATTGCTTCTGTTTCTATCCTTTTTATTTTTTCAATTTTTTCCTCCAAATTATTTACAATATGAAAGGCAAAGGTGTATGTGAACATATGCATCTCATACAAAGCCTCTTCGTGATAATTGATCCAAATAAATAATATTACTAATTGAATTTTTGTGTTCTAATGCAAAAAATATGTTAAATACCAAATTCCTTAGACCTAAAAGATGTGCTGATTTGTAAGGTTCTGATGAGGAATTTTCATCTCACTTCTAATCTGGAGTACGTAGCATGGTTTAATGGTTGTCTTTTGTAAAATTGGAAAATAAATCCATTCAAACTTTTAACAAGTAACATATCAAAAGTCATCACGACTATCTTTTGCAATCTAAAATACTTTTTAGAGATATAAAAATAAAATTAATAAGTCATTAAAAGGAAAATATCGAGAGGTAACAAAATGGCCTTGACTAAAGTTATACTATTTAAAACTTGTCTTTAGTTCAGAAATTCCTGCCAACCAAATTTCTAGATAAATTTCCTCTTACATTTAAGAAAGTTATTGACAGCACACACATATATGTACTCCCATATATCTGTGTACATACATGTTTTGATATAGACTTATTTTAAAGGCTCTACCTGAACAGAAAAAATAGTTGCTTACTTAGCCTGCCTACACCGTTTCTGGGCCAAACTCACAACACACCAAGAATAAGTTTGTTTTAAAAACAGCTTTTCATGTATCAATCTCCATCTCTCTTCAGGGAAGCAGAGACATATGGCAAGGAAGATCCTGGTCCTGGGAGTTTCATTCATAAACTCTCATTGCTCCAGGCTCTAGATTAAATGAACAGTTTGACAAATGCTCATGAAGATGTGTCTAATAGGAATATGATTCAGCATTCCTTTCTTCTGTGGGCAGAAGCCTTCCTCTTCTGGAATTCTTCAGAAAGAGAGAGAACATAGTACTGTATTTGCTCTTCAAAACCTGAAAACAGTCCCCATAAATAAGATCCAGCCTCAGAAGACATATAGAAGGCAGAGAGGAATCATAAGCACAAGGATACAAAGACTGAGTGAAAGCTAAGAGAGGGCTGAAAGATTTGTCATTGAAATATTTATTGGCAGATTAAGAATTCCTTTCTGCACTTCCTCACACGCTTGGTAAGTTGGTTTTGTAAATAGTTTGCACTTTGTCAGATTCCTGGGATTTCTGCAGCCCTGCTCTCTTCCTCCTGCATCAAAATTTAACCCAAAGATGACTGGTGAGACAGCAACTAAGCCCAGCTCGAGGCAGCACAAGGCGACAGAGAGTGCCCAGGAACATCAAGAGAACATTACTTTGTGCACAGAGCTCCCATTATGGACTAAAAGCCTCCCAGGAGCTCCCAGATCCATCTCTAGTAAGCCCTGAAAGTGATCCAAGCATACCACAGCCACCCTGGAGTGGCTTCTGACACCATTTTAGAGTAAAATGGCCTCTTCATTTTATAGCTGCTGATGTGAGGATGAAAGAACCTTAATACAACTTGACAGAAAAAATAAAACCCAACACATTTTTATTAGCTTCTGGTTTTTTTGAGGCTGGAAATGCTGTAAAAACTTATATAAAAGGAATTCTGGTCCCAAATATAATGAAGTCCAGCAGAAGTCAGAGAAAGCAAGAAGAGAGTGGTTACAGGAAGTCACCAGGAAGCAAAAATGAAAAGAGAAGACTGATTACAACGGCTAAAATAAAAGTCTGACATGCATACATCACTAAAGAAACAATTTAACCCAGCATCTCTGGGCATAACACTCCAAGACAGATCCCCAAGAAAGTGTCTCTGGAAATATTGATCCCCATGGGGATTACCCAGACAGGAATGGTGTGCTTGGAGAATTTTGTTTGGAGGGGGAGGATTTTAGAATAGCGTGAGAGTAACAAGCCTGCACATCTTTTAGGACCTAATTAAAATGTATTTGAACAGAGGTGAAAATTGTTCCAAATTGTTAATTACAAATTATCAGCTGATTTGTTATCTAATTTGAGCACTGTTAACAGCTACTTGGGCAGCTGAGGGCTGGAAAAGAAGTGTTAAGTTTTGAAAAGGGGAGGATGAGAGAATCTCTGTGGTAAAATACAAAATTCTCCTGACATTAATCATGGAATATCTTCGATAGAGAAGTTGCAGAGAGTAGATTTTATTTACTCTTTTATTCTTTGGTTTACTGAAAGAAATGATTTAAGGAATTTAGGGCTCACAGGAAGCAAACATTGTATATGACCCAGACCTGAGGAAAGTGAAAGCTACCCAGACTCTGCAGTGCTAACTCTACAATTTCTAATTAGGAGGAAAAGAAAGAGCATTTTGCAAATATTGGCCATTAGACTGGGACTCCATTTGTAAATAAGAACTCTAATCCTCTTTCCATTTCCATCTTCCCAAGGCAGAGTCAGCTACCACGGGGGAGAAGAAGTTTCCAGCTGACATGGGGGGCTTTTGGCTTTGGCACATTAACAAAACCATTTTGACAAGCTGAGGACAAATGCTGTTGGAGTTTGGTAGCACCACCCCCATATAAATCTTCAGCAAACCAAAGACAGAGTTGCCCTCTTACAGCATATGAACCACTCCTTTCAGCCATAAAATTTTAAAGCTAATTTTTAAAATTCCAGTTAACTATTTTTGATTTTTTTTAAATTTAAAGAACAAATTCCTTTATAAGACAATAAAATTTTGATATTCTGAACAAAGTTTGCTGTTACTTGAATCAAAATATTTTTACTTTTACCCTTGGAAAATGTGATTAAACTAACATTTTAGGCTTGAGAAGAATATAAAAAAGGAATTTAAAAAAAACATACTCAAAATATATACAAGTATACTGATTTGAGGGCTCCTGGCTTTTACAGCCTCGAGGGCAGCCACCACAAACTCTCATTGATACAGAGAACATGGTTGATTACCATGCTAAGGCTGGTTCAAATGAGAAAACTGTAGTTTTGTGTTCTCCTTGGGATGCCTTTCACAGCTGCAGTGAGCCTGGAGCTCTGGGCTTTGTGGTTTTCGAGACCATAACCCTCAGCATTACCCTAACCTTAGGTGATGGAGTGAAAGTGAGAAAATGTAACAATCCTTTGCTAAAATTCAGAGAGGCAGCTGCACATGTTGATGTTTTAGTAGTTTTTGAGTTCTGAAGAGCTTTATTTGCATGATTCTGCTCTGTACTATAATATCAAATATTACAGAACAACAGCCTTTCAGAAGTACTGTCCCTGCTGCTTTATTTTGTCTTCTGAGAAAAATTCTCCATGAGACTCTCCTTAATGAGAATTTCCTTTGTATTATTATTGTTGTCTTGCCCCAATTTGTTATGGTTATCAATGCTATTTTCTTTTTTTTCCCCTTCTGATACATAGTTTTTGTATAAGACTATAGGTATTAAAAGAAATAAATCCCAAAGCCTGTTCCAAAACATGCCCTACCATTTCTTTGCAGCACCTGAACTAATATTTCATATTAAACTGAGTTTCAATTTTTCTGCTGTAGTGCTCATTAAAATGAGGGAAGTGATTTTATGATCGTAATAAATAAACTCGTGGAAAAATAACATGAAGCAACACCCTAGCATTAAAGCACAATTACTTCAGAGAAACTTCAATGAAAAATATTCTGCATTTCATCTGAATACATAGCTATATTATAGAGTGGCAAAGAACTTTCGTAGTGTCCTGATACACTGAAGCAGCTGCTCATGTAGTGTGTTTGATATCTCTGAGCAGCTGAACAGTTAAGTTTAAAAGAGCTCAGTGATATCTTTTTCCACCAAGCCACTTTATTCCCATTTTACTAAATTATGTACTGGGAGGGAGTGAAAAAGATTATACGGAAGTATCAGGCAAAGGTTAATTCAACACTGGAGGACACAGCTTAAGGATTTGCAGACTATTTATTCTAGAAAAGAAAACTGAATTTCTAGATGGTATGTTCACATCACAGGTAGTGAAGAATTGTGTTTTACATTGTAAGAAACATTAGACTTTCTGGATCTTGTCAGGCTTGACTAAGAAGAGGCAACATTCAACATGTTTCTATTTACAATGCCACGTGAAACAGGTTAAAATGTCAGTTCTGCATAGGAATCTGAGGCAATTCTTGCTGATCTGCTGTCAATGCTGTCTACAATGAGGTGAGCTTTCACTGGGGAACAAATGAATATAACTAATTTTGTGCTAGAAAGAACCCAGTCATGCCATCTTACAAATGAGACATTTAAAAAACCATTTAACATTAAAAATAATAAATAAAAGGGCTATAGAACTATTCAGAAGTTTTAGTTTTATCCCTCAGTATCATCTGAGATAATGAGACAAATTATTGAGGGATGCTGCTTTACATTTCACCTCTCATTAATCTTTATCCTCCAAACCAGATGGATTCCCAGACAAGTTATAGCCACTTGTCCTTTCCTTTCACCTGGAGCTGCTCTCCCCATGTTCAGGTTTCCTTCCCTTCACACACCCATAGAGGTCAGGTCATCAGATTTTCCTCATCAGAAACCTTCTTCTAGCTCTACTTGACACCACATTAAAAAAATCACATTTTGAAGCAGCCATTAATCAAAACATAAATGAGCAGCAATAATTTTATTAGGCAGTGTGCCCTTTTTCTTCGATCAGATGCATTTTCATTATTATATCTGAAAAGATGCCAAACACAAGGTAAGCTTAAAGATAAAATAAATGGCTTTATGTAAATACACTATTTCTTATCTTGTAGCGTGAAGTATTAATTCTCATGTTGAACATCTTTTATTTTGGCAAGCTTGAACATCTATCAAAACAGCCACTTGCTCTTTTCCAATACTTGGAAACTATTACTTTTCACACCATTTTCTCCTTCAATTCGGAAGTGTTAAATAGTGTCCATGACATTCAGGTACATTTTCTTTGAATCCAGTACAGGAAAGATTTTAGTTAATCACCCCAGAAAAAGACGATGCTTAGAGTGAGAAAAAGAAACCTGCTGCACTGCTCCTCTGGAGACTCTGACAGGGAAAGAGCCATGGAAATCAAGCGTGAAAACTGTCGGAAGCTCGAGGAGAAAGTTTGGCTGAGGACTGGCCTAGGGTGCTCAGCATCATGGCCATCAATTAATCTGCCATTAATATTTTGATAACTGTTCTTGTGACAGCAGCTACATGGTGACACAGCCTCCTGTCTAATGTGCAGATCAATATAAATATCACAAAGTTGAGTCTTTTGAATTAGATAATGATCACAGGTGCATAATGAAAGAAGAGACATTCAAGAGAACTTTTGGGCTATGAGGAATAAAAAAAACAAACCCTGTTCGTGATTCCAGCAGAATCCCCAGAATATGTAGGCATTTTTAAATTCAGTCTAACTCCCATGTACTTAGGTTTAAGTCAACATAGAATCATTAAAGTTAAACATTGAGAAAGAAAGAAAAGATGTCTGAACACACATGCCACAAAGCTCCTGAGTCTCAATTTTAAAGCACCTCCATTTGAGTTCTTCGCACCTTGCCTATCCCACCACAAGCCCATCCCCAGAGCTCCAGGTTTTCCATTGTAACACTTTCGCAATGCAGTGCTGCAGTACACTCAAACTGCATTGCCTCTCATCAAGCAAAGGAAATCCTAACAGCTTTTCAGATATTAGAAAAATTTTCTTGAGAAAGGCTTTTGAAAGATTGTCTGCAACAGTTTCCCAATCCAGCTCCTTTCCAGTTTAAATTTTAAAAGGCTTTTCCAGATACAGATTCTGAACTGCACAGAGGTTTTGCCTTCCCACCACATGTTCAGGCCCTCAAACAGAGCTGAGAAAGAAAAGATTTTCCATTGACCACAAATCCCCAGAGCTCCAGGTTTTCCATTGTAACACTTTCGCAATGCAGTGCTGCAGTACACTCAAACTGCATTGCCTCTCATCAAGAAAAGGGAAAAAATCTTCCTAACAAATCAGCTTTTCTAAGCACTTCAAGATATTAGCCAATTCCACTCTTGTTTCTTTGTAATAGGCTTTTGATACTATTGTGCTGCATCCTTGGAGTTTCCCAGCTCTGCAAGCCCAGACTTCCAGAACTTTCCAGAACAAATTTAATAACAAGCTGCTACTTCCAGACCCCTCAGATGTCTGAACTCCTGCAGAGGTTTCTGGACATTAATTGCATTGACATGTTCAGGCCCTCAAACAGAGATGTGAAGGAAAAAGATGTTGTAACAATGTACCCAACCCAAGAGCCAAATATATAAAGAATCTGTGTGTTAAAAGCTCTCCAATGCTGCACAGATTGGGTCTGGAGGGGTGCAGGGAAAAGAAGAATATTTCACTGCTTTTGACTCCCAGAATCAACTTTCAACACCAGAGAATTGATATCACACCTGTCTCACACCTGAGTAGACTTCTTAGAGCCACACAGCACAGGTGGAATGAACCTTCCCTCTCACAAGTGACAAGTATTCCATAATGGGGAATAACTATTATTTTAAAGTGAAATTTTGCTTTATACTCTATTCTTGGAAGTGACACCAATTTAAAAACTTTCACATTATAAAGCAGAATTAATAAGGAGCATTTTGCTTGGAGATTTTTATTTCTATTGAAAGAGAAACTCATGAGACAATACTAGATTGCTGTCTATGCATCACAGGATGATCATTTCAAGGATGCCCCAGGCTTTTGCCCTATTTTTTCATCCCCTTGTTTTGACATTTAAATTAGAACCCAGTAAATGTCACGTTTTTCATACTTAATGTTAATGCAGTCAATACAGACTTATTTTACATCTTTATTGCTCTCTTTGTAATTCTAATATATGAAATAAAAGTTTTAAACTCCTAATTATCAAAATGTGTAGTGGACACATACCTACTGTAAAAGTAATTCCCAACAAGCTGAATTCAAAGAATCAACACCATGGATCAATACAAAAAGGTTCAAACTTCCAGAACTTTTCAAATAATTGGGTTTGGTTTTTTCAAGTCAAGAGAGTTAAAATATACCAACTAATTAATTAACAGGACAGCCTTTAATGATAACAGAATGTTTCTTGATATTCCACATTTTGGCAGAAACATGGTAAAAAGATAAGTGTGAACAACTCTCTTCTCCCTCATATCCAGGCAAGTGCTTGGAAAGTCAAGGGAGCTCCCAGCAGTGCATTAGCAATCCTCACATTTCCAACTGAAATCCTTACATGTCAATACTTGCCTATGAAAGGAGGCTCAATTAGCTCTGTATGATCCAGACAGTATAAATTCAGCCAAATCCATTGGAGGTGTGCCAGTTGACAACACCCCAATATTCTGCTCAGCTGTAGCTCTGCTTTAAATACATTAGTCTTTATCTATGATTTTACAAATATGTTAGTGAATATTTTACATATGTCCTTGTTTGTTCCTGAATGTAATACACTCATACACACAAAAGGAAGCCTTAGATTTATTTATATCACTGAGAAATTGTAAAATATCAGTATTCTAATGCTCAAAATATTTTTAAAAAATATCTGCTTGACTATTACTCCAAAAAACTTGTATGATAACAGAGTAATGTCTTCCATAAATCACAGCAATTTAAAGCAAGCTCTGACATATAATTGCGTAAGTCTTACCCAGCACTTTTACAGCTAAGCAGTAAGCACAAATGTTACAGACATAAATCCCATGTCCTGTAGATAGGAATGCTAGAATGAAAGAAGAGTACTGAAAGGCTGCCATTTTAATGTATTTTCCATTTTCCAAAAAGAGAAAATTCACTACCAGGTATTCTCCAGGGGTTGCCAATGGTAATGACTAGATTTATTTTTAATCTATCATCCATCTGCCTTTGGAGGTGAAATAATAAACACTAAGATGGCTGAGGCATGGCTTGACATGAGCAACTATGAGAAGTGCATAGGAAAGCAAACTCTTGAACATAAACAAAATCAAGTTTCTTGAAAACATTCCAGTCCTGACAATGCACCTTGAAACACCATTTCCCCATTTCACAAGGCAGCTCCCTATCTGTTGTGTCTGCTTTTGATATAACCTCAAAGCCTAGAACATCATCTTCCCTCCCTTCAATGGCACTACCTTTTATATTTAGGCTTCAAAATCTTCTGCACAAAATTGCTTTTAACTTTAGGAAGCTACAGAACACTTTTTAATAAAGTGCACAGATAAGGGATTTGATGTTCCCTCATCTGAAACAACAATTTAAATTCATAATTCTCAAAACAAGAAGTGAAAACTCAGTTTTACACTAAATTTTCTGACACAATTCAGGTTTTTTGGTGGTTTTGTTGTTTATGTATGTTCTCACTAATTTTTATTTTCCTAGTCTGCAACTCCAGCTACCTGGCAGCCATCCAAAGCTGCCCCCCAACACACAAGCTACCTGACTTCAGTTGCACAGCTCTTCATGATTCACATTCATTCCAGTTAGAATTATTCATTTATTGCTGGAAAATAAACCCTTCCCTCCCATCTGCCCTCATAGCATCACTTTGACCCACTAGTCACACTGTTCAGCAAATACCTCTCTAACTTCTCCAAACCTTGATCCACTTTGGAGGAACCCCTCCAGAATCTCTTTCAGTGCCTGCTATTACATCCCACATAGAACTCCTATTTGCTGTGATTCTATAAAACCCTCCAGGCAGCTTTGTTATTGTTCACTGCCTCCCACTCTGCCTCACCTTACCTGACACTTCCCATCTCTGCCATCACCACTTTCATACAGCTGAGTACATCACAGAGCACTACAGAAAAACTCCCACTAGTTTTCATTTAATTCACTTTAATATTACAGCTGTGGCTTTTATCAGCCTCACCAGAAGAAAGCAGCAGGTGAAGCACAGGCAAGATGTACTCTTGTACCTGCATTTTCAGTCTCCTGGGACATTCAGCAAATCAGCATTCCCTCTCAGATATATCTGACAACATTATAATAATAAAATTTGAAATTAATTATATAGTAGCTATTCAAGCAGCACCATCTAGCTGTCCAAAAATCAAAGCCTGGACTGTGGGTATACAGTAAGGTGTAGTTATCTATAGTTAAGAATATAAACAAGCATTTCTGACAGAGAAACACATATTTTCCTGGTTCTTGGATGAGGAGGGTGCAGTACATTATTTAATAGAGTCAGAAAAACCTAACAAGAAGATGAAAGCAGCAGCCTTCCTTTGGCCTGCCTGTAACCAGCACTGCCCAGAGAAGTTAATCTTCAGTTAAACACCACACTTCCAACCCTCCCCTGCAAGGCATCCTCTGACACAGTCTGTGATTGGTATCCAATACACAAACACACCCCTTTGATTCTCAGTAATCAAAGCACAGACTTTGCAAACCTCCTGGAAGGCACCACAGTGCATCAGTCATATCCTGTTAGCACATAAGCAATGCTGCCTCATGAATACATAACTGTATGTCTCCAGCCACCATCATCGTTATTAATTTCTAATGTCTATTAGTATCGGTCTCAAAATGCCCCATATTGCAAGAGATTTCACATGTTGAAAATTGGTTTTAATGTTCAAAATTAGCAAATTTGAAGAGATATTAGCACAGCAGAAAGCGTAGACTTCTTCATTTACAAGGGTGATTGGATTTTTAGAAGAGATTATATCAAACTTGTTTGTCAAAGTGCAATACAGACCTACCCAAAAATAAATGACCTCAATAAACATAACTACAGCTAAGAAAATGAAGGATCCTGCAGAGTTTTGTGACTTTGCTCTTTTCAGCATTGCAGTCATGAGACAGTGTGAGTTGTCCCTTTTCCAAGGGGAAAAGAAAAAAAAAAAGTTGCTAGTCAGAATGAGAATAAGATGAGCACTTCACCTATATGCTGCATTGAGCAGCCTTAGTCAAGGTGACATTTGGTTTCACTGGAATATTTTTTTTTTTTTAAATGCATCACTTTTTAAAATGAGATTTACAAAGCTAATTTCATTATTACTGTGTCTTAAGGATACAGCACAAATAATGCATTTTAAAAACCTTTAACCATCGAAAAAAAAGCAAACAAGGAAAAAGGCTTGTTCACATCAGGCTCTGCTTTAGTTTGTAATTATTTAAGATGACTGTTTCTAGAGTTCACCTGGTTACATATTCATTTGTTCCAACAGAAGTTTTCTTCTATAAGTGGTCTGTACTACCTAGATAGTAACATTAGAAACAGAATATCTAATATATCACTATGACCTTGAAACCTGGAAAGTGGAAGACATTTGAATAATTTAATTATACATAGCATCTGAAGTGATTATTACACATCTTGCATCTTGAAAATGCTGAAGAAATGTAAAAACTGCTTACATTGGATACATAAATCCTGCCTACTTCCACATAATAGTCCATTGACTGCTTTTTTTTTCCAATTAGAATGTATTACACCAGAAATGTAAATATATGCACATAATATGCATACAGCTCATGCATACACTGCCATGCTAATATGCATATCTTGCTGTGTTTAGACACAAAAACTTCACTTCCATTATTCACTCCAAATTACTGAATTATAGTAATTCACTTGGTCTGATCTATTATTTTCAAACTCTGAGGATTTAAAAGTCCTTGAAAAGAAATTCCAGCCAAAGCTGACATGAAGTTTCTGCTCCCCACAGAGGGGAGTAGCCACTATAAGGAAAAACATATCTGTAGATTCTCTTTGTAAAGTATAATAAATAGACATTTTTACATTAAATAGCCCATTGTACTGGATCACTGATAACATAGTTCATTTTTTCCAGCAGCATTTACTGCATAGAAGCTTCCTGACAGCCATGTGAATTTTCAGCACGAGTCCCTAACACACCCCAAATGACAGCTCATGCCCCAGAACACCTGCCCCCATCACCTCCACCTTCCTAAAGCCCCTTCCATCCCACCTGCCTGCAGCTCTAGTGCTTCTTTCTAAGCCACACAGAGAAGGAGAGAGAAGCTCAGGCTGGAAGGGACTTCTGGGAGCCATCTAGTCCAGCTTCCTCTTCAAATGTTCTAAGTATCTCACAGAACTGGAAGAGAAACTGGCGTTTTCTCTCTCTTTCTTTTTTATGGTTTCAACTTGTATGAGAGACTGAACTGAACAGCAAATAATGTAATGTGATGAATAATACAGACAAACAGGTTTTTAGGAATATAAAAAGACCATGGAATCATCCTGCTTGGGTTTTTTTATCCTTCCTTATGAAGTGAAAAGCACCACTTCAGCAGCAGTGACAAATAAATAAACTATTTCATTGATCACCATAATCAGAAGCTGCTGAACAATTACTTTTTCTAGCAGCCAGGAGAAGAGTACAGCATGAATGCAATGTGGTGATGTCATAGACAAAAAGATGACAAAACTTTTTTAGTTTGATATAGAGCCAAAACAATCAGTTAGAAAACAAAGAAACCAGAGAATGGTAATTCTGCACTGCATGTTTCTCCTGCAGATTTAATATTACAACTGATGGTTCACACAGTATAATAACTCCCCATGTGAAAGTCCTTTTCCTGCCAGAGGAGAGGTTCATTGGCAGCCCTGAACGAGGGGTAAATCCTGGAGTGAGTTGCAGTGTGAGCACTGATTTGTTGATGCACTATAGGCACAGATGGTGTGAAGGGTACCTCATGTCTTGGGGCACGTGGGAACCTATGGAAGTGCAGATAATTAATAGTTTAACATGCAAAATAAAACCTTCTGTTATCTGCCCCTGAAATAATGCAAAACTGGTGCATTCTCCAATGAGGTGTGTTTTTTAACATGTTTTGAGCACATTCCTTTTAATATATAGGTATATTCTTAGCTTCTGGATCTCTTTTTTTGACATAATTTGTTTTTCTAACTTGTCAGAAATTAGGTGCATGTTTTTTTATAACAAAAAAACAAGCCAAGTGTTATTTTTCATGCCAATTGTTATTGGTATGAATAATACTGTAAACAATACCATTGTTTCTTACATTGCGAGTTCACACAAATATTTTCTAGATACCATCTCAAAACTGTACAATGTTTAATAACAGCTTCATTGACAGACACAATATCCTTCTCAACTGCCACAAACTGAGAAGTGGCAAGCAGCAGAAATGACCTCATTTCTTTCTGGAAGATCACTTTTGTACCCTAAATAATTCCTATTTTCTCCATTCCCCCATCACTTGGACATTAGTTCCAGGAGGGAAGTATCAATATAATAATTTCAGTTTTCAAAGCTGACCTCCCAATGAGTCAGTGACTTCAGCAGGTCCACTGAAAAGGGCTCCAAAGATACAGCAACTAATAAAGAGAATGTCAGTGCCAACATTACCTCATTCACACCATCTTGTGAGCCAGATGTTCAGTGCCCTGTCCCACACAGCCAACCAAGCCATGAGCAGGGAGATGTGGCTGAGCCTGGAGGCCAGATCAGATCCAGTGACCCAAGCATTTTTGCATTGATCCAGCAGACTAAATTTACTACTGATCTGTGCCAGTTTTTCTCTAATTTAGGATGAATCATTTTGCTCTGAACAGCTTACACTTACTCAGGATATTTCACTTGGCACATACAGGCACACCTTTGTGCCAGTGGAAATGATTTGAGCATATTCATTAACACAGGATACAATTTTATCCCCAAAAAAATCAATTCACAGTAAGGTGACATAACCTTATTGACCTCTGCAGTAGTTCACTGGGGCAACAAACAATTTTGGATGAGGAGAGGCTCCAGAAAATCTCTTCAATTTGGCCAAGTCTATGTGTCTTCTTATACAGCCAAAAAAGAAAAAAAAACAAACAAAACCCAGTGGTCAGGCCTGTTTTGTTCCTGCTGGCACACACAGATGAGCAGCCTTTCAAAGGTGATTTTCCTTATCCTAGGGGACCCTCCACATTGTCACAGCTCTCTTGATGCTTCTAATACAAGATCCTGGCTGCAGCCAGGAAATGCACTTGGGAGCAAAAAGCCAAGTGAAACATCCAAGTGCAGCCACTGTAACACATCTTTTTTATTTATCCCCATCCAGCTGTTGATGTGGAGGTGACTCTGCCCCTGAAATTGATCTTGTTTACTGCACACAGAAATGCTGTCCCAGGACAGTTTGAGACAAAACTGAATGACCCCTGATCAGTGGGCAACAGGGAAGCTTTGTGAGACAAAGTACATACAGATTATGTCACTATATTTTACCCTTCACCTTGCAGATTTAAATTTAAAAACAAACAAACAAACAAACAAAAAAACCAAATCCCCCCCCAAAAAAAACCAACCAACCCAGCACATTAAATAAGCAAGGTCCCTGACAAATAATGCTTTTTAAAAAAATTCAGCACCACAGTGATCTGTCATTTCCTCAACAAAAGAAACCAAATCAATCAAAACCATCTGTTGCCTTTGGTCTTACACTGCAAAAATGATAGGTTTTCACTTCTGTGGAATATTCCACAGGAAGGTAAATTGTCCTTCCCACTCATTTATTTAGGCACTCAGCCAGTTCCAGGCTATCAGGCACACAGCCTACACAGATTATGAATTTACGAACAAACACCATCTCCTTTCATTCTATGTAAATACAGATTTATTGCTTTTATGCATTGGCTGCAGATTTTTAAGCTACTGTCAGTTTTAATTTATGAAAGACAAACAAACATGCTCCATGGGTTCATTTGCCTGTGTCACTGACTACCAATCACTCCTGAGGATGCCTCTGCAGGAGCTCACCTTTACCATTCACAGCAGAAAATCTATAGATATAAAGTTTTGCAACAATGCTTGGAAATACCTTTCATTTTAAAGAGTCATATAAGCAAGGCAAATGGTACTTAAAGCCATTGATTGATAGAAGCTCTCATTTCAAGCTGAAACAGTGCACTGTAGGAAGTTGACACATACCACTTTTTAGCAATTTCAGTAGAAGACAGACTTTGTTAACAGGATTCAAGACTTCTGATATGAAAAAAAGGCAGCAAAACAATTCCTATTCTAAGTTGTGAAACAAAAAATTAACTTTCAAATTGGGATGAAAACACAGCAATTTGTGGCATAATAGGATAAAAATACTTGAATGGGTGATCTATTCAGAATTATGAATGCATTTGCAAGTAGGTAGGAAATAAGATGAGGGTAATCATATACCTGATATTTAGTGCAGTGAATCATAAGGAAGCAATTTAGTTATGCTGGTGCAGTGAAGAACAATGGCTTAGAACTGAAGAACAATTGACTTGCTAAGAGAAATAATTATAAGTTAATTCAACATACTACACACTTTTTATTAGCAAATAACACTTCATGTGTATGTAAAGATTTTTTTCTTTTTTCCAGATCATAAATCCTGATTTATATCGATTATACAATGTCTTCATTTCCCTCAATGCCAACTGTCTACAACATATCAACACAAATAATGCTACTCCATGTAATTCTGCAGGTAAATAAAACACTATATTTGGCCAAATGGCCTCATGTCTTGCAGCTACATCAGGACAGATATTATCACTAGCACTTAATAGCTGTTGAGTAACATAATGAAAGTAGGATATTAAATTGCAACAGGGTTCCAGGAGGTCGTGCTAAAACAGCTGGTGAGGTTATGGTTTGGTTCCTTTGCATTATGATCACCACTTCATTTACGATAACAACACAACACATTAACATACACGTTTCTTTGTGGTACCTTAAAGATCTATAGCCTTTAAGCATGTTTTCAGTAGACAGAATCAGCAGCTCCCCCTTTCCCTTGTCCACATTATTTAGGCATCACACTGCTCCAATAATATGCATATTTTTAGACCAGTGATGTCTAAGAAGTTAATAGATGTGCCAGAGGACATTTGCCCCCATTAAGATCAAGACTCAAAGGAACCTGTGAGAAGGTATCACCCCAACCTCCACAATCCCATGTTCACTCCCCTCCTTTAGTTTGTGCCCTCAAGGCCACCACAAACACACACAGGTTGTGCCAGTTCCTCCTCTTCTCCAGCACACCCAGGCTCCTCAGGGACACCATTGCTGCAGGCTGTGATTCCCAGTGCCCCTGCAGTGAACTTTCCTGCTCAGACCTGGTCAGCATCTGATTGCTGGGACTGTGCCAGGTGCCAAAAATCTCCTGCTCAGGAACTGAACTGTGCTGCTGTTCATGACCTCCATGCCAGGAAGCCTGTGGCCATAATACACCCCTGGTCTATAGTGCTGAGCATGCCAACACTACAGTTCCAGTCAGAGATTAACAGGATTCAAGAATTCAAGTTCTTTACAGTACAAAGCATTTGCTGTCCAAGCCACCCTGCAACCTGTAACTTCTGAACTGAATTTAAAAACTTAAAGGAAAAAAAAAATCATAGCCGTAGTGCAAACATACAGAACACCCAAGTTAAATTATTTCATTCATACACAGTTTTTAAATGAAACAGTCTCCAACTCAGATGTCTTCCAGATCTTCCCTCATCTGCTTCCCAGCTTCTCCTGAGCCTGCCCATCCTGCACTGCACTCAGAACCCCCACTGGGGTGTCCCACAGGGAACCTCAGGATCTGCTGTGACCCAGTCTGCTCACAGGAACACTCCTGCCTGGCTAAATTTGAGACAAAAGAGTAAAGCAGAACATGTACAGTGAGCCAAGAGCACTGGAAAGTTACCAGGAGAAGAGTAAGAATGTAAATGGGGCTGAGAGGCCAGCAGGCAGAGGGGGCTGAATTAGGACCTGGTCAAGTGCAGTTGGAGACCTCATGGTCAGGGTTTCTCCTTGGAAACTGTCCCCAGGCTTCATCACCTGTCTGCTGCCTTAATCAAAGCAGAAAGAGAAGCTCCCTGTACTCTTGGCAGCATCTCATTACTTAAACATCAACTCAGTTTTACTCATGTGGGAAATAACTATGCAAAATTGAAGATCCTGGCAACACTCCTGATGAACTCTGCGCAGAACTTGGGGAGGTGCACAGATTTCCACATGGAAGTGTTTGGCTTCTGAAGCCAGCTTACATACCCATGGTCAAGGACCGGTGCTTCAACTGCAACTGACAGCTGCATATCTGTGGCCAAGTTCTTTTAACAAACACAACTGTAGTTTCCTAATCTGAGATTTTTTTTCCCTATCATGACTCAGTGTTTGTATATGAAGCAGCTGTGTGCTTGGTCTCACAATACTCAGGGGTATGCCATGAAAGAGGGAAACAACAGTGTCTGCTTCACTGAATAACAGGTACTTGGTCAGCTGCACTTCTGATCTTAAGGACTTGTACAGGCAGATCTCCAGGAGAGGTTTTGGTAATCAGGACATCCTCAGCCACATCACCTGGAGCCCAATCACATTATGCCAAGTACTTCTGGTGAACAGTAACATCATCTGACATATCCAAACCTTGCACAAGTGGTATTTGAAAGAAGCTGAACTCAAAGAAACCTAAGCAATGCTGTAAATCACTTGGCATGCCCACAAAAATGCTCACTTGAAAACAGACAGCACCATACATGCAGGACCAAAGGAAAAATACATTGATTGATATCACTAAAAACCATTGGTTGAGTTTGCTCCTATTTTTTAATCCTTGCTTTTACCAGAGATCATTCATCTCTCACACATTTCAAAGCATCACTCACTATCATACAAGCTTCCAGAGAAATCAAGGAACTAATCAAAGCAAATTAAATAGTGTTGCTTAAAATTGCTCTACATTTTAAATTAAGCCACAGTTATGGTGTAGTTTTTCAAGATGTCTAAAACTGTGAAAAGAAACTGAACAAGACACAACCACCCTAATATAATTCCTCTCATTTCAGAGAGTTATTTTCTTGGCGTGTGTGTGTCATCTCCCCCTCTTCCCTCCACCCCTCCCTGGATAATCAACTCACATTCTTTTGTTGGGGCTGTCATTAAAAAGATTTTTTTAAAAGCTATTAGGACAGTTTTTATGCAGTCACAGAGTTTGTGCCCACCTTGTACAGAAAGTCACATATCATTACCAGTCTTATCAAAATTAGTGGCCACTGCATTGATCACTTCATTCTGGCAGGCTGGCTCAAATGGGTGGGAGCCACAGGACCCTGTGGTTTTGCTGATGGCTTTTTTCTCTTGCCAAGATAGTGAATCATGACACAGACATAATGAAAACACATCCAGATCATATAATTTAATTGATTTCATCTCAGGTTTCTAGTGATATTTAATAGTCTCCCTCTGCCTTGCTCCCTCAAAAGAATAAAACAAAGTTTGTTTCTTTATGGTACCACCTCAGCACAGCCAAGCCAAAGTACTGGAAGCAGCTTGACTGTTTCCAGGCATAACTAAAATTGAATTCATGAAGGGAAAATCTAATAGAACAACAAAACCCTTCAATGAGCAAAACTGCAGTGTTTATGGCTGCTGAAATATATTACTTCATTCTGCAATTACTTAAGAAGACAGCTAATTGAAATAACTTCATAAGCCAGCTTTCAGTGGACTACTTGCAAGTGAAATTACTTATGAATGTATAATTGAAAAGTAAATTACAGTTTGATTTTAAACTGTTTAGTTTTTCACTTACATGACTGTTATGTGAAGATTTCGATATTTTGTCTGAAAGCAGTCAAGTACTGATTATACTGACTTTTTTAACATGTTTGCATATTTATGTAGGAGAGTGTGTGTGTGTACAAACTCACTGTCTTTCCTACATATATACCTCCATCATCTTCCTGAAAATTCAGGAAAACTAAAAAGCACTCAAGTGAAATGTTATTCAATGGTCACAAGCTCACAGACTTATTGTATTTACAAGAGAATCTAAATGGATGTGAAAAAGAACACCAAGGTCTGCTGTCCTCTTTCAGACTTTTACTGTCTTATTCAAGACTGTGAACTTCAGCTTCCCACAATAGCTCTGATTTTCCTTGTGGGGAAAATTTCTAAAAAAGCACTATCACCAGCAAAGCTGCAGGTCAAAGAGATGAAGCAGATGTCCTCTTCTGGTACTTCAGAGAAATCCTTTAGTCCATGCTCCTAGAATATTTGAAAGGCACACATTTCTACTTGAGCAGTTGATGCCCATGGAGAAAAAAAACCAGTGAAAATGTTATTTCAGGTTCTGCTGTGGACTCTCAGAATTCAGCCTAAGCAGCAGTCAGTCTCCTCCAGAACAGTTTATTTTTATGTATATACTGAGATGCTCTGAGTTGAGAAGGAAGTTGAAATCTCTTCCTGTGTGTACCTCAGACTGTAGCTGGTGGAAGAGGGCAAGCACATCTTTCCTTCCACACAACTCAATCTATTTGTAAGCCAATGTGAAGAGAAGAAATAAAAACTTCGTAAGAAACACACCTGTGCAATCTCCAGAATAAGCATTAAAGAAATAATAAACTGGGCTTTGACTCAGAAAGCAAATAGATTTCTAAACAATAAGGAGTTTAATTGGAGGAAACATTTCATTTCCTCAACAAAGGAAGGAATTCATGGGAGATGCCTAAGCAAGACCTCAGCAGCTGAATCAGAAAGGGCTTCATTATCTGCATTTCACATCTTGTTAGACTTGTATTTTACATATTTTAAACCCTGCACCTGCAACAATCTTACAATCAGTACAGTGATTAGTCCAGCTGTATTTATATTTCATGTAAAGTTCATTTTACTTCTCATTCCTTCTTTACATTCCAGCCTTGACAGTAAATTTACTTTGAGGAATGTGACTGGGATTGATTTGAGACCTTCTGTTAAAATTAAACTACTAAAAAAACCACATTCAGAGAAAGCTGAATTTGGAAATGAGATATGTTAAGGACTGGCCTTGGGAATCCTCCCCTAACAAAGGTGATGATGAAGAAATGGGCAAATCTGTGAAGAAGGATGGGGTGCAGGAGATAGTCTAGGAAATGCTAAAATCTACACCAGGAATAATTTTCATGTTTTTAAATTCACAGCAAAAAAAAAAAATCATATTGGAACTCGGGGTCACTATTCTACTACATGTGAAAAAGAATTCTGAACTATGTAGCTCCAGTCTTTACTAAGGTAGCCAGCTGGAACCAAAAAAATAAAAAAGCTTTTTCTAATAGCAGCCACTTGCTATCTCCTCCAAGACCAACAGAGATGTGTCAATGCAGTGAAATTCCCTGCAGGTTCACTTGTGTCTCCTGATCATCTCATTTTTTTGGTAATTCTCTTATTTCTCTCCTTGCTGAAAAGGGTGAGGCTTTGGCCAAACAACTGCACAGTATTTTTCAATATTTGTACTGAAAACATATGATTAAATCTTTCAGTACATCATTCTTCATCCTCATAAGTCCATAGCATCAACAACAAGGATTTGGACAAAGCTTCTGCCTTCAGGTGTATGCCCTGCTTCAATTAATCATCCCTGCTAATTTTCATACAAAAACTAAAATTGCAATAATTTTTAACTGGCTAAAATTGTTCATGAAAAAAGAATAAATATAGGCACTGGAAGAGCTAATTGTTCTCTTCAAATGCCCCTAAAAGCAAATACTTGAGGCCAACCTTTAACAGAATAAAAATAATAGAAACTTTTTCAACATCAGAATTGTACTCAGCTATTTTTCTCCTTTTTTTACTCATCTTCTCTTGCCTTCACAATTAATCTCTTCTGTAATTTGTCTCAGAATTACTGTCCACAATTTTTGGTGATATTAAAAATGGAAAACAGCAAAATAAACTGGCCCATCACACTCTTCCTTTTCTCCCACAGGGAAGAGAACAACCACACTTAATATTAATATAAGCTAATTGCAGACTAAATAAAAAGCACCACAAGACCCAATCCTTTATCTACCTAAAGCAGAGTCTGTCATGACAGCAAAGTGATAAACCTGGGAATCAAATTTGTCATGATACAACTTCAATTCCAGTGTTGATTGGAGAAGACATCAAAAACTTGAAGAAAACATCTATTTAAAGAAAACTGAGTAAGCCACCACCAATCCATAAAAAATGGAAAAAATAAATCTGTCCAGTGCACTGGAAAATCAAGTGAATGCCTTTTTTATCATTTTTATGAGTAAAAACTTGCTGTACATAGAAGGTGGACATAGTTAGATCCTTTGAGAACTGGCTTGTGGCACAAGAACCTGTGATGAGCACAGCAGGGCTGTTTGAGGCCCCAGAGCTCACAGGGGTCCCTAAACAACAGAGCCCATCCAGAACTTCTACCCAGAACCCTCAGTTCTGCTACAGATTTCCTGTGTGACACCAGAAGCCTCATCAAAACACAGGCTGAAGCACTTGGGCAATTTCCCTAAGCGTCTTTGGGGATCCACAAAACCCTCACCCAGCTGTTTCAGTGGCTCCAGCTCCCAAACTGCATCCACAGCCATTCACATGCGGGAGGGTTGCTCCCAAGGAGAGCTGTGGTGACCATCTGGACCTGTGCACACTCCTCTGTGTCAGGCAAGGCATCAATTCATGGTACACGTCCCTGCTGGTAAAATTCCTCTGTCTTCACCCAGGCTCCTCATTCCTGAGGTCAGTAAAAACCAGAGCTGAGTCTTGGCCACACAGAGGAGCTGTAATGACCAACAGGGTGCAAGGGAAGGAGTGCCCTTATTCCAACACAGCAACACAGGCAGCAAAAAAAGAATACTGCTTGCAAGTCAAGTCTAAACCAGATTTCACTCCAACTCAGTCATCTGTCACAGACACTTTTCCCATGCATTCTCATGTGAAAAGCTGCTGGAGAGGACAGATTATCCTGGAAAGCAAAGGCACAGAGCTCCTGAAGTCAAGCCAATGATACAGCACATACCTCAGCTGCCTCCCTCTCTCTGGCAGTTCTTCAAACACACAACCAGGCTTCTAAAAGTTCCACTGGGACAGTTTGCTCTGCCAGTGCTCCTCCAATGACTTCCATTCAAATATTTCAAAAAAAGGGGATCACATCCCCTCAAGTGTCCCTAACCAACTTCATGGGGCATGAGTCAGCACTTAAACAGATTGAAAATACATTCCTTGAAAACATACACCTTAGCAGAATCATGTATTTCTCAAGTTGTAGGCTTTATGTGCCTACAGTGAGGTTTGTACCTAGTATTTACTTTCTCCCCTGTAATTCAGCTTTAATTCACATACAGAATTGTTCAGGGACATCTACTTCAGGCAAAGTCACTACACAGAAACAAAGATCTGTGGAGACTGAATTACTTTTTTGATCAAATTATTCTAAATGCAAGATTAAACCTTAACCAAGAACACATCAAGCAAGATACTTTGGTTTTGTCTCTTCTGAAAGGATACATCTGGATCTCAGACTAGTAGCATTACCTGAGTGCTCTTCAGAGACCTGCACTTCCTACTTTACTCTAAATAGCTCCTTATCTTATTCAAAGCTGCTGAATCAAGGGGAAAAATCTTCAGGTTCCTGTCCAGGGAGGTTTTCAATCAAGATCTACTCAAGGAAATTCACTCTGTTCTGCTACTGCAAAGCCTATCTGCTGCTCTCCAAGGAATCTGTACAACAAAATCCCCATTAACTGCAGATGTCAATGCTCACAGGTACCAAAATTCACTTAGCAGTTCTCCACTGTTAGTAGCTACAGTCTGCCTAAGCCAATCTGTAATTTTAGTTTTAAATGGCATTTCAGTAAGTGCAAAGTTCTCACCAATTGGGCATTTTGGTCCCCCAAAGTCCTTACGATCACAACCACAATTTTATGAGTCAAGTTTCCCATCTTTAAGAAGGCAAGGGAAACAAAATCCTGGGGTGATACAAACCACTTGCTAGCAGGAATGTGGCGAGACAAGTGGTCCTGCCCTGCAGTGCAGTCCATCTGTGGGCTGAGCAGGGAACTGAAAGCCTGCCAGTAGCAGTAAGGGTGGCACTGCCCTGGCTTGGCACCTCCCTGCCAGCACTGAGGCCATGTGTGCTCTGCCCAGCACTGCTCCTGGCCTCATGCAGGCTCCACACGAGACCCACAGCCCAGGGACAGGTCCCTGTGCAGCTTTCCAGGTCAGCAGATCTCAGATGGTGAAGTGGCTCTTTGGCCCAGCCCTGCAGGATGATGTGACAGCATGAGGCAGGCTGTGAGCCTGGCACAGCACAAGGGAGTTTGGGCCATGAAGGTGTCAGCTACAATAAAATACCACCCAGGGCAGGGGAAGCCAAACTTGGCAAGCCCATGTTTCTGCTACCTTACCCAGGCAGACTGTCCCATCAGCTGTGCCTGGCTGTCTCAAGCACAACCCAGGGTGGAAGCACAATCCTTGGTGGGGAGCAACCCTTAGGAAGGCAAAGGAAGAGAGCCAGACTGAGGGCAGAGTTCCCAGGCAGGCTTTGGTACCCTGTGCCTCAGGTTTAGGTGACCAAACTCTGCATGAGAGGACGATCTACAGCATTGTTATTTCTACATCTGTGAGCACTAGGACTCTGCAGGTGGGTATTGTATAAAACACAATCCTGGCCCAACTGGTAGGAGACCAGTTAACAAACACTGCAAGAAAAGAGATGTACAACCCTGAAGATGCTTGAAATCATGCCAGAAGAAAAAATATCTACAGTTTCAAAGGCTTACATTTGGTGGCAGGGAAGATGGTTGTTTGGATAGATCAAAATTAAAGGAAATTTTCAAAAATAACAATCCAGAAGTTTTAGACACAAGATACCAGTGGAAAGCACAAAAAGGGTTTGGGGAGGAAGTTCTGTGGGTCTGGGGGTTCAGAGGATTTAGTTTGTTTGTCTGGTTTTGTTGTTATTTGGTTGGGGTTCTTTAATTTTATATCTTAGTTGTTGTGAGGTTATTTTGAACACAGAACTACAAGGCTTTCTATAAATTATAAACAACTTAAAACCTACTTATCATTGATTTCTCTTTTTTAATTATGTTATCAATAATTAGAAAATCTTGTTTTCTGGATTATGTGTTAAACAATTACACTAGTACTCCTCAAGGTATTTCCAACATTTAAATTTAAATAAACTATAATAAAGACTAATTTAAATAAACTATAATAAAGACTAATTTAAAAGAATAATCAATTAGGTCTTGATTTCCAAGCATTTCCATTTAGTGGCTGGCAGTGGATAAGATACCTGACCAGTAAGAGAAACTTAGATTGCCTTCATTGCTGCATTGTGCCCAGGTCCAGCAGAAGGCTCCTGCCTGCCCCAGTGTGACCCCAGGGATGCTCCTGCCCAGGGAGCAGCACCCTGGCTGCCCAGAGCAGTTCTTTTTACAGCACAGCTCCAGGACAGTTGCACTGGCACCATGAACAGGCTGCAGACGGCAAATGAGAACAAACGGTCCAGGCAAGGAAAAAATTTCTTTACAGACTGCTATATCAAAGCTACATCTCCTCAAGTGGCACCCAGAAGCTGCCATGATATTGTCAGCTCAATATTGTGCTGAATTGAAAGGCACAGTCCTGTCATACCCCAGTCCTGGGACAGTCTGTCTGCCCTGCCTCATGCCAGCTCTCACAGTCAGCAGGCCAGGGAGCTTAATCAGCCAAAATAAGCCAAGCCAAAACACAGAATGAAACCCCTACTCATTTTCAAAACCTCACTATTATGTCACAGAAGCTCTTGTCTGCCCACAAAGGGAGGGATGGGAACAAACATCCAAGGACACACAAGGGAGAGTTATCTTCTTCACCATCTGCAGACTTATCGGAACGGCTACCACCCTCATGATCTGACTTGTGTTCATGCTTTCACTGCAGGCACACCTGAGAGAGGAAGGTGGGTGTATTTGCTCCCCTCCATGACAGAACAGCTGAAACAAACCCTTCCCTTCAAACCTGGAATATTCAACACTAAACACCAGCTCAGTCAGATGGCAGCTCCTCACAATTCCATCAGTCAGTATCACTAACCAGCCCTCTCTGGAGGGCTGGAGTGTACTCATATAACTGAAGTACTAAGAGCTAAAAAATACAGGACCCTAATTCATCTGGGCAGTTAAGCATGGGCCTAAGCTTACATCCATTTCTCTGAACACAGAACATAAGATACAGTAAAACAGGGAAAGGCTGCAAGGTTATTTTATGCAGACTACAAATCCCAAGTAAGGTACAGTCATCTTTTTCTTGTATTCACATTTTCACAATTGACTTCTTCAGGAATTATACATACCCTTCATCACCATAAGCCAAACATTTGCAGTGGCTGATCCCACCCAAATAAAGTTTTCTACAGTAAGCTGAGCAAAGTTAAACCTTGGAAACTCTCTCCTAATAAATGTTAGTTGCAGGAATTTAGGTCTACTGAAACAGACTATTATGTAATTCTCCTAATCCTGCAGTGTCTTAAAATATCTTGCTGTACTATCACATCAAGTACAGGCACACAATGGGCATCAGATGTTTGTCCTGTGAATAAAATAGGAATAGAAAAACATTCTTTTATTATCAACTTCAATGTTTTAGAATGTCTCTTCTCTGGAGACAAACTGTTATTTTTTTCTGCACTGTAGAAAAATAAACCGATTTGTGACTTGTTTGAATTTTCTTTTAGTTTTTAAAGACAATAAACTAGAACATGTATGCATTTCCAGAGAACTATATTCTGTTTAGATGTCTACATGTCTACACAAGCATGCTTGAGTAATTACAAAGTTGAGGTGAAGAAATACACAACAAGATGTGGTTGCCTTCTATTTAAGTACCACAGGTTGTCCTGCACCTTAGGAAGTTTTTGCATTTAAACAAAAAGAAAATTGTGATCCTTATCAAATGTAGCTGTATGGGAAGGCTGCTTGCAAATCATTGTTGTTTCCAAAGGAGCAGGCAAGCTTCCCTGGGCTTAGTTGAATATGCATCCCATCACAATTCCTTGCATTGCTCTAACACCACATTAAGATTACATTAATTCTTAATTCTTAATTCTTATTAGAATTCTTATCGAGATCATAAATGCACAATATGCATACAGAAGAGCACTTCAAACAACAAAAGCTGCTTTATGCACAGAGTAACTACAGGGTTTAATCAGGAAGACAACAGGGTTGAGTTTTTTTAGTCAGATATTTCTTAGACTCTATCTCTTATCCTGTGCTGGTGATTCCTGCAGCTTCAGAGAGGCTTCACACCAGAGTGATCTTGGCAGCGGCCAAGGAGCTCCCGACTCACAGAACTCAATGTTAATGGATCCTGAATGGAGCAGAAATGGCCGTGTCACAGGGAGAGGGGAGCAGGCTGCAAGAGCAGGGTCTCTCCTGAGCAGTGTCCAGGCTGCTCATGAGCAGCACAGACCTGTACACACATGCTGGGGTGTCTGTGGCCACACAGCTGAGCCTCCCTCCACACTGCAGGGGCTCTGACTGGCTTCTGTCACTTGGCAACTGTGAAGCTTCTTCACTGGAAAACCTCAGCAGAGATAGAGAAGCAGGAATATTCCCTTGTTTCTGTATTCATGCCCTATACAATTAGGAAGAAATTTTAATCTGCTCTTACTCTGAACAGCAGTCAGGGGTCACTCTCTGGAGTCACTGTGGCACACAGATGTCACCAGAGATGCCACAGGCTCTTCTAGATCATTGTGGGGTCAGTGTGCTCCACACACCTCTAAGGGGTTGAATCCTATAGAACAGGTCTATTTTAACTTCTGCAAAAGCAATTAGGAAAATCTGACTACTATTATGATTTTCAGTATTCTTGCAGTTTTATATTTTGAAGAGATGTTATAATGGTGACTCTCCACAAAGTTCAGGAGCAAAACAAAACCAGGCCCTTCAAGGTGAGGCCTGCTGCATCAGGCAGACCCAAATGCTCCACCACCCACAGAAAATATAGCCATGAGATTTTACAGCCAGTGAATGAGTCAATTCTTTCATTTTAGCTCCTGTGTAAAGATTTCACCTCTTTAGAATTTAATTCTCTTGGTTTTTAGATTAATAGAATTGTTAGTTGTGTATGCATTGGATTATCTCCTCACCAATAGGACAAAGACCACTTACTTTTATCTACTTCGCCTCACATTTACCACTCTAGACTACTCATTTAATTTCCATTGAAATGACAACCTAAACAAATTTATGTCTTTTTTTTTGAGCTCAAATGCTGTGATTTAAGTTATTATACATGTTGAAACATCTCAAAAATTAATTACTGAAGTTTCTCATCAATTTATTAGGGATGCTGTCAACAACAAGTCCTATGTAGCAGCAACATTAAGAACAAAATTCCAAGGCCTGTAGATGACATCAAATTTAAGGGAGATAAAATAATGACTGACAACACAACCTGCTTTAAACAACTTCAATCATTTAAGTGATTCCTCCAACAGATGGCAAAAACACTTCTGAGCACACATTTACAAAATAATTGGTCTGGAAGCAGGCAAGTAAGAAAAATGTACTAAATAGCACAATTATTCAGCACAGTGATTAGAAAAAGGATTTGGGGGCTTAGTGAGGAAATGAAATGACTGAAGCTAGTGGCACAAAGGAAAGCAGTAAGACAAAAGCATTCATTAGCAGTATCAGACAGCAGGCAGGTTATCCCACCAGCACACAGAACACAAGGTGCTCTCCAGCTGGCACCTCCACAACAAACAAAACAGATGTTTATGTAACTGGAGTCACTTTCCTACCTTTTTCCTTTCCTGAAATAAGCAATCTTTTTGACTCCCACCCCACATCTCACCAGCATGTAGTTCTTTGGTGAGCATGTATGCCATGAATTCGCTTTCCTCTGGTCAGTTTGCAGACACCCAAGTGCCAGGGCTACCACAAAGCAGATGCTGTTGCAAGATTCAAAAAAGAGTGATCAGGGCTGAGGAAGAAGGTTAACATCATTTAACAACTTTGCATTGCTTTTGTTCAATGTTGATTTCATTTTCACAGCACTTCTTAACAGGAGAATTCTATTAAAAGTAGTATTTATATATATATATATATATATATATAAATGTTATTAATAATATTATATATTAATGATATATTAATATATTTTATATTGATATATTATAATAGTGTATTAATGTTTATTTTTATATTACATTAATAATAATTATTATATATCTAAATAATATAGATATAATATTATATATTATATAGCCCAGAACTTTTCCCTCTTCAATGTGATTTAAAGCTACAAAACAAAATGAGTGTTGATATAGATAGACAGAATTACAAAATGACAATTTGAATTACTAATCTGAAAGACTTCTCAGGCCCACCATCAGCCAGCCAGCCCAATTGCCACAGCAGCTGGGTAATGCAGCCAAGGCAAATAAGGCAGGCAGCCAGCACTCATCTTTTCTGGCAGAGTCGAAAACCTCATGTAAATCTGTCTGACAGATAATGGCTGGGAAAGCCAAAGGAAAGCTTTTATAATAATACATAATATTTCCATATTTTCTTGGAAATGTTGATGTTAAGGCTTCACCATGATAGCAATTACCTGCTGACACAGAGCACAGTTTTAAAAATTTTTCTTACAGACAAGAGGTGCTTCAAATTTTATATCGAAGAAGACCAAAATTACTCATTATATAAAATTAATAGTAAAAATAAATTTTGTTTTCTAAGTACATCCCATACTTCAGCAAAAATAGTTTGGATTCTTTAGCAAAGTAACATTTCAAAATGTACATCTCTGGATACTTTTAGAAAGCACTTGGATTATGGGCTTCTTGCAGAACCTTTACAGTACTTATGCATCAATTGGGTCCCACAAGAAAGTACTTGCTTTATGTATATCTGTGCTACAGTTCCCATTCAAACATTTGGAAAGCTAAATAAGGAAGAAAAGCTAATGGCACCTCTTGCGTTTCCAGGTTTGATTCCAACTGTGGCATCCTCCAGGGAGCTCTTAAAAAGTTACAGAAACCTCACAGCAGTCTGCAGCAAAACTTGGCACACACAGCTTAGGGAATAGAAGTCTCCAGTAAAAATACTTGGGTTTTTTGCCCACACTGTTATGAGATACCTTCAAGTAAAAGATAAATGCTATTGACAAGCAGTGTTTGTTCAAAGCAGTTTCCCTCCCTCAAAGCTGGTGTAATCTGTTAGCAGCTCTTCTGAACAAGATTTCAGCCATGTAGTGAAGTACAGCAGCACAAACACCTGTTGCACATGCAGAGGCATAGGCTGGGATCCTCTTCTCCTTCCCCTCAACACCCCACCAAGTATTTCACCCTCAGTATATACACACACATTTCCCAGATAACTATAAATAATTAAGTTTGTAATATTTTCACTAATTACCATAGCCTTACCAAAACAGTAGGAGGGAAAAAGGCAAAAAAACCCAGACTGTGGAAGCTATGAAATTAGAATAAACCCACTTTTCTTTCAGTTCCTGCTTAGCATCAAAATAGTCCTAGAATGTTTTCATTCAATAACTGCAATAAGAAATGGAAAAAAAAAAAAAAAACAAAAAACCAGAAACCATTAAAGAACTCATTTTAAAGACAGCTGTACAATAATATTCAAGTTTTACTCTCTCATGTATAATTTTTTAAGGAAAAAAAAGAAAAGTAGTTGCAAAACTGAAGGAAAAGAATCTGATGCCTTTTTCCCTGGTCATAGAATTATGAGCCAGACACAGTTAAGAGACAAAACTGTTTTTACCTCACTATTTAATAAGGATTCTTATACCCAATACTACAAATCTACAATTGTATAGACGTTGCAAAATAGCACGTCTGACAGTGCCCATTGAGAAGCTTAAATACATGGGGTGACATCTGTCTATTCTAAAGTGTTCCCCCCAGATGGGGCTTAATCCTGGTCTACAAAACGTGTTCTAGAGAGAACTTTGGTTTCTCAAGACAGTGTAAGGCTTTTGGCCTCCAGGTGTGAGCCCTTTAGAATGTTTGGTCTTCTTGCCTAGCAGAACACCAAGACTATGCTAAAATATCAGGCTGAAAGAATTACAAGTATGTTGTAATTACAAGTATGCTAAGAATACTGAGAATACATAAAAGGACATATAAAATCAGAAAAGGCAGAAAAACCATCATGGCATCATTGCCACTGATTAAAATATCATAATTTAAAGTAACTCTATTAAAATCAACAAAGTACTCAGGCTTTCCAGCCACAGAAGTGGAGTGGAAAGAAGGATCTGAAGGTAATAAAAATGAAATTGCAGCATCCTTATTCACCTTGCACAAAGCTGGATTCATTCTGAAGGAGCAGTTACTGGGTCTTGTGACAGTCCCAGTGAAGCTCTAGAGCCAAAGCATTGTAAATACTGTATTGGACTTGAGAAAATGAAAAACCTGCAAAATGGAAGGGCTCTTACATCCAGATTCCTCTATGCTACAGCATATTGCATCCTTCTCAGTGTGACTAAAGTGCAAAATTTCCTTTCTGCTTTAAGTGTTTCAAGGTCTACGAGAAGCCACTTGACCCCTTACCATAGCTTCAGGTACTACACAAGCAACTAAAGCTTAACCAGAGACTTCCTTTATCGCTTCTGAATTGCAAGAAATAACAAGAACCTCCTTAGGAATGTATCAAGGCAGAATAAAGAGTGATCTAGAGTACTGTTGGTTTATCAACTACTGTTTGGTGCATAGGAAGGAAATTAAATATTCCTCCTTTCAATTAAACAAATGGTCAATGATGTGGCAAAGTGGGAAGGTGCTTGCTTGGTTTGTTTGGTTTGAATGTAACTGATCTTTAAAGTACCTGTACTCATGGCCTCTCCAGAGTCCTTTGTAGTTTTTCACACAAGCTGTCATCTTTGACAGCCCATCCTTTCATGAATGGCAGCTCTGAATAATGAAACCCTGCTTTTTCAATTAAAAATTTCAATGAGCATTTAATAGAAAGAAAAGTCACTTTAATTACAGAACTGAGGTTTCAAGAGACTATCTCTATTACACAAAATTATGGTAACTAATGCTTATTGCTAAATATTATTTATAACATAAGTCAACTAACACATTTTTGGCAGCTATACTGCAGTTTAAGCACTCAATGTGGTTAAGAGTGAAGCACTGAAAGATCAAAGTGAATACTGAAATCCAATGTATTTTTATTAAATTGCAGCTCATAACCTTAGTATATATTCTGTCAGTCTTTCTGTTAAAAACTATTTAAAACATCAGCTGCAGTTGCTTTTTTTCAAGCATGAGCATGAGCAAAATGAAAGTTTTCTTTCAACATCATTCAAAATCAACAGCAGGAAAAGATATATTTATAAATAAAAGGCAGAGAGGTTCAGCACTCAGTGCTGCAATTTCTAATTAATATAATTTTCATCAACTCTGCTGTAAAATTCAGTGATCAGAAGAATGTTTTTATGTGTTCCACCTCCAAGGTACATGTTGTTGCTCACTCTGCTGAAGCAGCAGTCTAATTACTTAGAAGCTTCTGGATTTGGATGCAGTGAGACCTTTTTCAAAGCTGAACAGTTATTCCTCAATAATTAAGAGGCAGGAATTGATCTCTCTCTATTCCACTTCTTATCTGAAGAAACTTACTGATGTGGTTTCTCTGCATTTTGCTTCTTATCATTGATTAACTTTTGAAGTCCAAAATTTTAAAACTACCCATAATGAAATCTGAGGAAGTTTATCTTGGGCTTTTTCTCCTTTTAACTATTCCCATATGTTTCTTTTCTCCCAGAAAAAGAATCCTATAATTTCCAGCTCTCCCTTTAAATGCACTGGGAGATGACAGAGGAGGAAGTCTACAAGGGCTCATCCCTACCAGAACAACTTACAACATCAGAGTGCTTTGAAGCAGGATGGAAAGATATTTTCAAAACTTAAATTTCCTTTATTGTACAGCAAATTGTCTGCAACAGGACAGCTGGCAGTCATTTGCAGGAAATGTTACAGGACAAAATGTTTGACCCTCACTTATAACACTTTATTATGTTACTGTATTTAACACTTATAACTTACTTTACAGAGAAATAAGAGCCAGATCTAGGACACAAAAATACACAGTGCTGATATCCAACAAGGACAATATTCCCCAAACTCCTGGATGCTCCTGTTTCCAACTGATTTTTGTGTATTGTCACTTGTGACCTTGGGAGGGGGTTGAATCAAGACGTTGGTACTTGTCAAACCTCATTTTAACAGACCCGTTTGGCTATTAATGAGGAAGATGCTTTAGAGGGGAAATACTTCAATAATCTGTATAGGCATGTGGCCACAAAGCCTCCTGGAAAAAATAGTCAGAGAACTAAACCAGAGCTGTTTGCTTCTCAGTGAGTTCCATTTAGAATTAAAAAGCTCAGTGTCAAACTCCCTAATGCCAGAAAACGCTTTTAGGCTCCTCCTTTTAATCAGCTTCTTGAAGCAGAAATAGATCTTTAGAAAAAGTTACCACTTGTCATTGTTTTCCCTTCCTGTGTGCTCCCTCTTCATGAGAAATCTTTGATTAAAGTTTCAGTGCTACTTCCACTTCGCCACCAAAAACATTCTGTGCACCTTTTCTCTGCCAACAGAACTTGCAATCAAAGGTCAAACCAGACTGAAAACTGCAATAAAAAATGCCATCAGTTCTAATTTACTTATACTGAATAGTGAAAATACATGGAAATAATCAGTGCATACCTGCACTACTCCCCTAATATATGGTTGATATAGTTGAGTATCAATCAATATATAGAACAAAGTAAAACTGCCATTGAAAAAGCAAAATTAGTTTTTCTTCACAACTATAACATGAAAATCAACTACAAACCTGGGAAAAGAACTGGTTTCCACCAATTTTCTCTGTGTAAGAAACTCCTGGATTTCTCTGATTTATACTGTCAAAGCAACACAGATGATTAATTCATAATAAAAATCTTGAGAAAAGTGAGTGTATTTTGCCTGGATAGTTCAAACAGAGAAAGTCCAAAGTCAGCGTTTAAAAATTGCTAAATCTGATTTTGAGTTAACATTTGACATTTGGGATATATTTTAGCCATGAATAAATTGTGAAATTCTAATGGGTAAGGCCATGAAATGTTCCTTCCTCCCCAAAATATAAACTTACAAATCTTTAATAGGAAAAATTAACCTGATTTGAACCAAAAAAATTTGCATGCAGATTACCACTCTTCCTTGTGGACTCTCCTTGACCTTAGATTTGCTACAATCATCTTCAGAGAATAAATATAATTGGATGTTCTCCTGCATCACAGACCTAGAATACACCAGGCACAACTGTGCATAAAAGCTGCAGGGCTTTGTTTAAGAGGTGACACCAGCTCATCTCAAGGGCATTGTACCTAGCTGTAAAAACAAGTTTAAATAGTACTTTCACAGAAGAACCCAAACTTACTTACAAAATGTTCACTAGTGTGTTTGTTGATAGGATTATTATAAGAGGTTAAATACTGTCAACATGCAGAAATGAATGGAGTATTTTCATATCATTAAGTGGAGGAAGACAAATAATCCATCACACCACACAGCAAACACTGCATTCAGAAAAAATATTCAACAAAATGTTTAATTAGGGAATAAACTACAAATGCTTGAATTACTTGTTTAGTTTGTGACCTTTCAAGCATCGCTTGTTCATTACCATACTACCCTCCAAACTGAGACTAAGCAAATACCAACTGCTCCAAAACTTTTCAAATATTACATGTATTATTAAACATTAGAGAATTGCCAAAGCTAAATGGTTTTATTTGGAGAGCAGATTATAGCAATAAAAATTGCTACAATATTCAAGTTTGGGGAAGAGTTAGATGCATGAGTAGTTTAGCAAACTTGCTAAAGAAATTACTATACATTCAGCCATTAGAATTCTGTGCCCTGCACAGGGCCCAAATGCCACAAAATTTGCTTTCATGTTTCCATCTCTCATGGTTTGACACTGGCCCAACACCAGGCACCCACTGAAGTCGCTCACTTGCCCTCCCCTGCCACAGCTGGGCAGAGGAGAGGAAAAGAATATTAATGAAGGGCTCATGAGTTGAGATAAGGACTGGGAGAATACACTCCAAGGGCAAAACAGGCTCAGCTTAGAGGTACAAAGTGATTTTATTACTAACAGAGTCAAGAGGAGGATAACGAGAAGTAAAAATAAGCCCTTAAAAACAACTTTTCTTCCTCCTACCCCTCCCTCCTTCCCACCAACAGCGTTGGGGACAGGCCATGGGGGTTTTGGTCAGTTCATCGCCCAATTTTCCTCTGCTGCTCCAGTAGAGGAATCCTTCCCCTGCTGCACCATGGGGTCCCTCCCACAGGGACAGTTCTGCATGAACTCCTCCAGCATGGCTCCAGTCTCAGGGGCAGCAGTGAGTCCCTCCCAAGGGCACACAGCCCTCCCAAAACTGCTGCTTAATTTAACCAATCCTGAAACCCACAAAAGGTTCAATTCAGGTCTTAAAAAGCTACTGACTACAACACTGGTACTAATTTAAACTAAGACAACCAGAACATAGATTGGGTTCAAAAGGTGGCAGAGGACAGTCTGCAATAATACAGCTCTGGCCCACTGTGAGGTATCATTGTTATTCTTCTGCCTTTCATTTCCTTCTCCTGGTAACAAACCCCTGTAAGGAAACCTGGCTGCACTTCATTTTGTACCATTTAGTATTTAAAACAGCCTGGTTCTCTTTATTCTAAGCAGGTGCTTGATTTGCTTCTACACACTCTGCTACTCAACAGCCACACCTATGTTGAGATCCTCTAATATGCTCATGAATTAGTCATTACTCACACACCTTCCTGCAAGAACAAAAGGTAACTGCCAGCACAGGAGGGTTAGATCCACACTGAACAAACCACTAAGCTCCCTTCTAAGAATTGCAAATCACCCTATAGCAGTTGAGGATCAAATAAAATTTAACAGTTTTATTTATAAAATTTGATTATACCAGTACCATGGGTTTTATACGCTATTCCCCAGTCTTGAATCTACTGAAAAATATTCCTTAGGTTCAAATACAAGCTTCAAATCATACAGCCATAAAACCAGGCAATATTTGTAATACAAGATAAAACCAAATTGCCTTTAAAAATCCCACAGTATTTTCCACAGAAGTGAAACTGTTAGCTCTAATGTACTGGCCAAGATCCAGTCTGGGTAATTATGTTCTCTTACCTGAATTTCCCTTACAGTTATTCAATTTCACCACCTGTCCTAAAACACTGCGAACACTTAAGTGAATTCTGTTCTTGGTGCTAGAAAACTGATATAAAGCTTTCTGTTTCAGCCAAGTTTCCTAGGAAGAAAAAACTCTCTCTATACGTGCATATATACACATATATACACATATATAGATGTGTGTGCATCTTTTGCTGACCTCAAAGCGGTAATCTACAGTTTTTCTCAGGTTCCACTTCCAACTTTTAAGGTTTTCTTAAAATGTGTAACTGTCAGCCTGCCAAAAGCAAGAGAAATGACTTCATGTCAGATCCATCAGCCACAATCTGGCAGGAAATCATGGTATCAATCTCCAGCCTCCAAGGCCATCAGTATGATCCAGTGTCCACCCTGTTTTGGAAAAGGAGTCTGAAATTGGGAGATTCCCAGTTTTTTGCAACAAGTGGAAGACTTGAGCTTGGGGAAACAATTTCACTAAAGTTGAGATGTCATTGTAGGCACATTGTATTCACTAACCTCACTGAAAGTCTGGGAAATGTTTTCCATTCAAAATAACTCTGTCTACAAAGCATGGCTGGGGCTTGTGGGGCTGCCAAGGCAGCTGCCTTCTGCACTTTCTGGTCACCAAGGTATTTGGAACAAGTTGGGTTTCCTCCCCTCATCCCTCCTCTCCCTGCCATGTGTACACACACCCAAACACACACTGCTGCAACCCTGCTGATCAGATAGCCCAGTTTTTTACAAATTCTCATTACTAATCAACACAATCAGGATTTGGTCTCATTAGGCTGCTGCATTTCATCCCAAAGCTGTCTGCTGGTTAATTGTGTATGTCAAACAAGGTGAGGTTTCTAAGGAAACACTGTAATTTCTATTAAATCAGTCGATGCAATTAAAAAATAGTCATGCTTCTGAGAATGCAAACCCAAGTTCATTCATTTTCAAGTACAGATTGTAATGTTTCTGTATCCTAGCCTGGAATCTCTAAGGAAAAAATGCTGTAAAAGAGCTGGGTCAATTTTGCTATTACACTAGGGCTGCCATCCAAATTGCTCATTCAAAAAGACTGTCACATCCCTCACAGATATCCCTATTGCCCAGGGTATTCCAGGCTTTTGAGATGACCTTGCCTCTCTAGAACACAGGCAGAGGTACCCAAGAGCCAAGCTGATTATTACAGCCTGCATCTAGGGACAAAATGTGGGAGGATTACTCTGGCCAGAGCTTGCTGGAGAGGCATTATTAAATTTGTGGAGAAAATCCAGACTAGAAATCTGATGGTAGAGAGTTGATCAACAGGTTCAGGCCTAAACAGATGCCTGTGGCTAGAAACTCACCTATAGATCAAAATCAGTACTGAAGGATACTGCTCTCCCATCTGAAGTTACATGTATATACTTTTATTTCAGACTTTACAACTGTAAAGTCCAAGATAATAACAATTAAAAATATTCAGCATTCATAAGAACATAAGAGTTATAATTTTCCTACTCTGCAAGAAAACCTTGATTCCATGATCCCTCATATATACCATGACAATAAATAAGTGATAGAAAAGTTGTACTTTGTGTTAAGTTAAACAACCTGATATTCCTTATGTACACAAGCACTTCTTGTAGCCTAAACAATATCTAGTCCATGAATGTGCATATATGGCACATACACATTTTACTCTGTTAGCTTTTAAGCCTTCCCCTAAAATTTTGTGAAGAGCTGAATTAAACTTTTATAAAGCCCAACTTACTTTAGCAGTGCCACAAAAAAAAAAACCAAACTAGACTTTCACAAGCTATAAGACAGAAGTATTTGACTATAAATGGAAGCATTACAGAAAGATTAAAATCAACAGTGAGGAGAACAAATAATATGGCCTAATGAGCTCCAAAGTTCAGCATTGTAAAAGCACTTAGAGAAAGAACTACAATACTCATTGAGGTATTCAGTCACTGGTACACCCCTGACTTGCTTAACTCCAGTGATGTCAGATTTCTGCTCATAATGAGGTGCAGTTTTTCCCAAAAATTGGAAGTCTTCAATCAAAGCACCTGAAGTGAAGAAAACTCATCACAGACAGCATTAAAACAATTTGTGCAAAGGCAATTTATTACAAATGATTCTGCTTTGAACCTCAGGAACTTGAAAATTTTGCAAAAATTTGCTTATGGTTGGTAGGTCCTGATGGAGTCACGAAAAAACACAGAACCAACAAGAAACCAAAAAAATGGACAAGTAATAAGGAACAGGCTAACCTAGAACTGAATGATGAATTGGCCTCTGAAGCATTTTAAGAGCCAAATATAATAACACTTTAAGGTTTCATTTCCCCCACCCCTCAAGGCCTGTAATATTTCCTCATTAAGTAGTGCAGCTGAGGAACAGACTCGGCTCTCTTACTCCCAGACAGAACTATATGTGACATAAAGAATCAATATGTGCACCAGAACCACTCTTTCTCCAAAGCAGTCACACCAGAAAGAAATGGTCTGAGCCAATGTTCTGCAACTCATACATAAATTTTCTAAATGAAGAAGCTGAAACTTCAATCTGCAAAAAACACTGCAGAATACTAAGTTCATTATAAATATCTGCAGAGCTTCACTTTTCTCCTCTTCTTTAAAGAAGATTTCCTACATTAAAACCATTAAACTTTAACAGCCTGTTTTGACAAGGGCAGAAAGCAGAAGGGAATAGATCACTTGTCTGCAACAACATAAAACTGTGTCCTAGTGATCCATAAAGGCCAATTGTCTGAAACATGTCTCATAATACATGCAAGCCACTTTCCATCTTGAGACTGGCAAATGGCTCTTCCCTGTTTTGACATCCATACAGCAGGTGTTTTAGTGGATTTTTTTTCCTCCCTCTTTTTTTTCTTTTTAACCTCCAGTATAAAGCAGAAATTTTATTTCAGCTGTGTTTGCATCATTAGCTTTCTGGCAATCATATAAGCCTAAATTATCCAGGCAAGCAGTTTCATTTATCGAGACCTCTTGCTGGAAAAGAGCAGCAATCAAATCAGTCAGCCCAAATTATCCTTGACATTAACAAAGGGCTCTAGGATCATTCTAAGAAATTACTTTCTCCTATTAAGGAGCTGATTATGTTGTAGATGCCTCTGCCGCATCACAGCACAAAACGTTGTTTAAAATAAAAATGTTTATAAGAGCATGTAATTTTCATTGCCACTGTTTGTTATATTCAATGTTTTATTAAGGCATGCTAAATATACATGATATGTGTAAGGGTACGTGCGCACCAAGTGTATAAAAGCAGCAATGGCACAAAAGCTTGTGCCTCCTTCAGCCCAGTGGAGATGGGGAAGCAGCAGCCAGGTCCCAGCCTGAGGGGCTCTCTGGGGGTGAAGCCAAGGAAGCTCCACAGATGATTGCTCTGCATCCCTGCAGCACTGAGCTCTAACTCTCGCAGAGGCCACATGAGCTAGACTGAGATTTCAGCCTTTCCCAGACAACGCTGACTCCTCACTCATCTTCAGTGCCTTGTGCTCATCTTCTCCCAGATCTTTATCAGGCCAAATCTATCTTAGAACTTTGAGAGCATAGAGAGCTCTAAATGGACAAGGAAGATACTGGGAGTTCTTCATGCTTGCCACTGATCAAGGGTGAAGGAGGAGGGAAAAAAGAAGGCATCTTCACAGTCTCAGTAACCAGCAAAGTTTTATCTGAAAGTAAAAAAAAAAAAGCCTCCATCTCTTAAATTTTGTGACCTAGAGCCCAAAGGACACTGCTGTTTCTGAGGTGGGGAGGTAACAGGTTCTGTATTCACAGCTCACTGATATGGCATACAAAACCAAAACAAAATATTATCAAAAATTTTAAAACTGCTTCACAATTATTTCAACAGTAAATAGAAAAAAAATGCAAAAAAAGCTAGAGTTGTCAAATGGATAAGGGAAAAATTAGAAGAGAGGAAAATGTATTCAAGCTTCAAAAAGAATATTAAGAAATCCTACTGGGAGCAAAAATGTATTTAAAACTAGAAAAATAGCTTCTACTGAAAGCAACCCATAAAGTACAGGATGTGGGAATTTTCCCCCCCAGGTAAAGACAATGAGCTAGAACAGCAGCTCTGTGGTTAAAGAGAAAGACATTTCTGGTTCAGGGCCCTGCTATGCCACAGGAAAATTATAGGCTTGTAATGCAAACACTTTTTACCAGAAACCTAAATCTGAACTAAATAACAAATATAATGACTGGCTTAAAATGCACCACAACTGATCGAGAATTCCTAATTGTTGGTTTTGAGCTCAAAATTAGTAAATAGATAAGATTGCACTGTGATTGGTGAAGACAATATTGAAGGCTGACATTGATTTTAGACATCCCTACCCTGCATTTGCTAGACAAGTTTCCTGCACACTCAGTGATATGAAATCAGTTATTACATATTCTCCTCTGCAGTTGCATGCTATTAAATACATTTTCCTGCATAAAGACTCAGCCATATTGTGCCAACAGTTTTCAGATGTTGTTTGCAGTTCCTTTTCCCAAAATGTGCATCCTACTTCTAGACAAGCAGATTAAATACCAACCAAATATGGCTCATATAGAGTTAGAATTAGAGAATCATGTGTAGATTGATTTGACAGATTACACTGGTTTCTGGATCCCTCATTACCTCTCAAACCAACCTCCATAAATCAGTGTCTTGTAAATCTTGCCCTGGCACAGCTCACTTTCTAGTACAGTGTGTCCTATATCCACTGAAATCACTGTAAGGTCACAGCAAAACTCACTGGGACATGCATCTTACAAATAAAGTGATCATCAGCCTCAGTCCCCAGAACTGAGTTTAGGGTAAAAAGCAGACCATGAGACCAGATGTGATTTAACTCATCTGGCTCAGCAACAGCATCTTCTCCCTTTCAGCCACTGAGCTGGGTTCCCACAGGTGGAAAGCACATCAGATACCAGAAATGGCAACCATCCCTCACCATGCTGTTCCTTTGATTTGGAAATGGCACTCAGGGAAGATACAGGATTTAAAGTTCTAGATCTGGCCAGCTGTGTCCAACACACAGAGGCATCAACATTTCAGAAAACCAGAGTTATTCAGTGATTGTCATTATAATGTTTGGAAAAGGGTTGAAAAGAAGAAATACAAGAAAACCTCTCCTATAGATACCACAGTAGGTTCATTTATAGGGACACTGTAGCATTTATGTCTTTTAATCAGTATAAACAGGTTCATTTATTTCAGTTGCCTTCTAAACTGAGACAATGGGTAAAAGATTATCTAAGTGACCACAAATCCTCTCTTTCACCTTGGAAGCCTTTGGCCATTGTTCAAATAAGTCTATTTAGCATACATGAGACCCCAAAGAAAATTCACAATGTATGACAGTTTAAAAAATCCCCATCAAGTCAAGAAGGCAACATTACTGGGTTATTTTGTCTGGTTTATGAGTTCTTTTCACTGTTATGCCCCCACAAATCCCAAACTCACTAGCATTAAAAGAAAACAGAATATTCTGAAAAGAGAAAAAAATATGGTGTCAAGACTATGCTTCTTTTTATGATCTTCCATCTTAAGGGAAAGATTTAGTCAGCTAATTCTTTTTCCCCTCCTCCCTTACAGTGGAACCTTGTGAGATTCTTAAACACATTGTGCAAAGAATCACTTGGTTCTTTAATCTCTCCAAAGAGAACATGTTGCACATGAGCATTTCTCCTGCTTACTCCTTCCTTGCCAAGGGCATATAATTGTGTCTTTAAATTGAAAATATGACTCACACCTCTAATGGAACTCAGACTATAGGTATACCTCAATGCAAAAACACTCTCCTATTTTATTACAGCAACATTTGTAGCTGGATTTCCCTGAAATTCAGATTAAAGTTGTTTTTCTGTTTCCTCTGTAGCTTGATAAACATTTAATTTTGGCACTGAGAAGTCTTTAGCTGGATAGTGGGAGGGCACCATTAAAGAGCAACCTTAGAAGCATTCTTTCAAGATGCAGGAAAGCCTTCTACAATCACACAGAAAGCAGAGAAAATTAAAATAAATACTAAAGCATTATATAATCTATTCTAGAAAGTAGAAATAATGATATTTGGGAAAAGCTTTTGATATTTTAAGTTGGTTTTTATTCCTATCAAACTTCAGAGAAAAGTGAGTTTTATTAGGAAGTTTCAATTGGGCAAAGGTTCTTAATGACAAGTTTTAAATTTTACAGTCACTTCTACAAATAAATTGAAGAAAAAATGTCAAAGCTATGCTATCATTCAGTCTTAAATTTTAAAGGAAACAGGTTAAAAATGCAAAAGTAATGAAGAGTCATCTCTTCTAAACTCTACTGAGAGATCTGAAGGGGCTGTGTCTGCCTAAGGAACTTAGCAGGGACGCTCAGTCCCACCCTCCTGCTCAAACACAGCAACACAGATCACAAATGATTGAAGCACACTCACCTCAGAGCCAAATATAAGAGCTTTCTCCTTAATTACCAGGTGTTTTAATGAAGGCTAAGTCTTTGCTCCCTATCTCTTCTCCTCTGCCTTCAGCAAAAGCACATCACTGACTAACAAAAATTCATCAGCACGAATTTCACAACTTGTATGACAAACCTGCATGGAAAAAAAAAAAGGGGCAACTTAATAAAAATGAAAATCTTCCTTTTTGGAAGAATTTTCATACAAATATTAAAGATGATCATATGTACAAGACAACCTTCTATAAACTGAAATTGACTGAATTAATATGGTTGTAACTTTCACTAATATTAATGACAATAAATAAAAGTAAAATAAAACATTTTAAATTACTGGAAATATTTACAGCAGTTTCCAATACTGTATTTAAAGAACCTGAAAGGGATGTTCTGAAATCCCATTTCTCAATCTGTGAGGAAAGACGGACAGAAACAAAGTCACCACTGATTTATTGCTGTATACTGAGTGAAGAAATAAGCTTTAATATTTGATTCTTATCCTTTGCATGGTTAGTTCAGCTGAACTTGCCTGTCTCAAGTGTGTATTTTACTGCAGTGGATCTTGCTTTAATTAGTCTCAGGTCACAAAATTTGCCACTTCAAAAGCCCATCTGAAGAGCAGGCAATCAGTGGCAAAGCAAAGTAGTTGAACATAAGATTTCTTTAAAAGAAAACATGACTTTACATGTCCAATTATACTAAAAGTTTTTGTCTTTGACTGGCAGAACACGACACAAAACCCTCAAGAAATTATTCACTGAACAGAGCAACAACCAACTGCTCAAAATTTCAGTCAAAGCTCAAAGTAAGCTTACATGTTTTATAATCACCACCATCATCTTCTCTCAAGATAATTCACATGACACTTTTTAGATGGTGAGGCAGTTAAAGTCAGTTTTTCTTGCTTGTTTCTTATTAGGAGTTACTTTTAAATGTATCAAAATGAAAATAACTAAAATTTTGCTCTTTCCCTCTGAGCACTCTTATTCAACAAGCAGCAGTAGATTAGGCTGTACTGCAAATCAGTTATGAGTTCATTCCAGTTTTAATCCTTTAAAAAAGACTAACACAGATTTTGTGTTTCTAACGAAAACCCCAAAGTCCCAGTGGCTTAGGTTCTTGCGAAAAACCACTCGGATACTGCTGGAAAATACAAGCAGAAAATCAAGAAACGCCCTATTTTACTGGCAGATACTGCTCCCAAGTGACTCTGCGCAGTGTTTTCATAGTGGCACCCTTTGTGATGCCACCAACCCCAAATGCTGTGTGGGGAGGAGAACCCTTCCAGCCACAGCTCACAGCAGCCCTGCCCTGCAGACACAGGGGTGCATCTGTGTTGCAGAGGAGACCTGGAACAGGAGCAGGTCCAGTGGCCAAGGAGCACAGCAGGGAAGAGCCGGACACCAGCAGGGCCCTGAGAGTGTTCCAAGGGCAGTGCCAGCAATGAGAGGAACAGCTCAAAACCGAAAAAAAAAACAGTGAACCAAGTGCTCCTCCTGAAATGAGGAAGGTCCTTTCTGTGCTGAAACTCCTAATTTCCAATTTCTTATTTATCTCCTGTCCTATTCACCATGCTCTGTGTTTAGCAAAATCAAAAGGATGCAAAAATGTCATGAACCCAGAAGGACTTCAGCATTTACCTGTGGGTAAATGTCCCCCCTTGAGTGAGGACAAAATCAAAAAATATAAAAATGGGGGCATTCAGAGTTTTGAAGAAGACACTACCCAAGCCTGGGAAAACATCATCAGGGCAGATGAGACAGATGGATCTTTGTGTTAATTTCATAACAATTGCAAGTCTTTAATATGTATCAGAGGAAAGTACAGAACAGGACAAAGCAGAAGTAGAAAGGCAAACCAGAAAGATCAAATGGCACCCTCAATATTAAAATTGATGCATTACCTTCCTACCAATTTGCAGATACTAATTCAGGTATTATCTTTGCAATGGAAAATGGAGGCCTTTTTTTCATCTTACCTGATTATAAGCTGCAGAAACAAGTAATTATTTTTAGAGTGACTTTTGGATGCAAATATTCCTAGGAAATAGCTGTGGGAGAACAACTTTGCTATTTGAGGGTGTTATTTGAACTGTGCTGACATTCTGAATAGCTAGTCCTGTGCATACGGAAAAACTAAGATAAAGAAGGCATTTTGTTTCAATTCTAAACATTGTTTGAACTTGCTGTTTTGTTCACCATAAAGCAAAACTGAGATTTCTGAAATAAAACAATTAAGAACTCCATTAAAAAAAAAAAAAAGAGATAGCTGAATTTCACAGATCCCCTTTGTTTTATTTCTTTTAAAGGAAATTTCTACAAAAGCCAGAATTCCTACAGAGCTTAAACAGGACTTCAGTGAATTCTCCTATGACTAAATTACAAAAGTGGTAGGAAAGAATTTGAAGGGATAGAGATGAAATACTTGAATTAGTAATTATTGTGACAAAAATGTGTCAGTAGTTCTACATTCCCTGAAGATGATAAAATCAAGGCTACCAGCAGGTCAACTCCATCTCCTTGTTGTTTTTTTCCCCAATTCTCCTCTAATGTAACACAGAGTGCAGGATGGAGCAAAATTACTTGTTAGCTTTCTTTAAAGGACAGACTGATATGAAATCATTAGAAGGAACATTGTAATTGGTGTTTCAGTGCTTCTAAGCTACTTTCTCATTTAATATAACAATTTCATGTAAGTTCATATTTTATTTTCTAGAGTTCCTAGCTCCCTCCTTGGAATGAAATAGTCTGAAATTGCCTTTATTTTCTCTACTCTAGTTGTACTTTTGACACAGGCTCAGACTTTGATAACAAGTTATACAAATTTTCACTTGGGTCTCCTTTTGCAAGTAAGCTATCTTGGATACATTTAGTGAGGCTAATCATGTAATTCCTGAAACAGAAAAAATCAGGAAGTTCAATAAAAATAGAATTCAAAGCTTATGCCAGGTGTCTACAAAGGCAGAAGAGTTACAACCCCCCACCCTGGCAGTGCAAGCCTTTGAACTTGCAGCCTTTCCGAGATCAGCTTCTGTGCTTATGCCTCAGTTCAGCTGGGCAATGAATAAAAAGAAAATGCACTGGAGCAGATAAGGGCCCAAGCAGCTATTGAGTGAGAGTGTCCTAGAAAAGGGAAAGCCAGAAATAAAGTCCCTTACTTCTGAGAAAATCAAATGCTGTATTTCTCCTTCCCTTTTATCTTTTAAGACTCCATGTGCCAAGTCCTACTTCAGAATGTTAATATATTTAACTATTGGAGAGCTAACAGAATAAGAGGAGAGAGTTTGGAATAATAATTTCAGTGATACAGAGAACCCCCTGAACCGAGCATGTTTTCTCTTCCTGCCATGAATTCCCTAAAGTTCCTATTCATTATGAGCCTCTTCTGAAAACACAAGTTCCCTTCCTGAAGACTTCCATCACTGATTACTGTCTGAAACCACTGCCAAGAGCAGTTATTCCACTGAGTTCTTGGGACAAATGACATCTCTCCAGAGAACACAGCCAAGGTCTCCATCAGCCCTTTATCAGTGAGAGCACCTCGAGTTTGACTCTTCAGGGGCAGGGGGAGGCCACATGGATGGACACAAAACTGAAAATATTAACAATCCATTATGCTGATTAATTGTTATTTCATTTGTAGAATACAAACTCAGCCCTTCCTCATTTCAAGCATGTTCTCCTTCTCGCTTTGTAGTGCTTAACTTGCATAATTAATTAGCTTCAACTAGGAGAAAACTACGCAAAACACTTGAAAAGAGGGATAAGGACAAAAAAGCTGGATATACAGTTTTCAGGACTTCAAAGCAACAATGTTTTCTTGCAGACTGCACAGCAGGGATTGCCTGAGGTAAGATAACTTAACTTGTGCAACAGAGACTCAGCCTAAGCATTAATAAAAGGGCTGACTTGCAAAATAAAAAGAAGGTTTGATTTTAGTCTAAAAATTAATTATGGCCAATAAGAAAAGCATGAAGACTAACATGTTGAGCTTTAAAGGTGAAAATCCTTTAAGGTAAGGCTCTTACTAAAAATCAGTAACCTGAAGAAAAACATAATGAAAGCCAGCTTTCTTTTCTGTGATCAGCATTCAAGTACAAAGTTTTAAGAATTATCTCCATCACTTTGCACTTTATATAGGACACATACAACAGCACTACAAGGTTTTAAATGCCTTTTCACTGAATCCTCAAGAAATACAGCTGATGGCAACACAAATAATCGCACAGAATAGCCTATCATTATTTTATAGTACTTTCAAGTCAGTAAAAAGTGTGTGTTGAATAAGATCCTAGCTCTTAGAAATTTGCAGTGCACTGAAATTTTGTAGTTACCTTCTCAAATATTGTTCATAAACATGAGACAAGAGAGAGAAAACCAAGAACCTTTCCAAGTTATAACTGAACCTTTTCTGAACAAAGGAACTGTACTTAACACTCATCGGTTCTCTCCATGTTAAGAAAATGTAAATTATTTACTCACCTTTCTGTACAGCAGTGAATAAAAATATCATTAGTGTTAATGAAGCATCTTTAAAAAGCATCACCTGTCCCAAGGACGCTCTAAGCTGCTATTTACCAGATGGCTCATCTCTTAGCAGGTACTAAAGAACACAAAGATCCTTCTGTGTCTTCTAGGTACCAACTAAAGCCTAAAATAGTACTACTCATTTCTTATTGCACTCTCTGAAGCTCTAAGTAGTGATGGAAAACACAATTCTTCAAAGTGGTGAACAAAAAACCCCCAAAAACCCCAAACAAACAAACCCAGTAATGAAAGCTGTTTAAGATCACGGTAGCATACAAAATATGGCAAGATTATCAGAAAAACTGGCTCTAAGCAATTTCAGTCTGGAAGTTAAACTAAGCCCAAGTACAAGCAGAATGAGGTTATAGAAATATCTCGCAGGAACAAGAGTGGCCAAAGAAACCTGGAGTAAATAAGTAAATAGTAAAATACCATTTTGCAGCTATATTTCTCACAACTTGAAATTAGTTGGTTGTTCATTTTGGTTATGTGTATACTGTAAAACTGTATACCACTGAGAGCATTGCATTATTATTTTTATTTTAGTTAAACTCAAACTGTCAAAAAATCTTCACTATTTCTTCTAGTAAGACAGGACAGTACATTAAAGTAAATCCAATTAGAGTACCTTGAAGCAAGTGTGAAATTTTTACAGAGTTATTTAATAATTAATCTTAAATATCTCAGCAGGGGAAAAACATTTCTTATTTCCTGACATTTTTTTCCCACTTTTCTGAAACTTCAGCATCACAGTTTTGTGTCAAACAATAAAGCCTCCTAAACCCTTAATGCAGGCCTGCAGGCACATTTTTGCACCCAACATAACTCCAGTGCTCTGCATATTAATGGCAGTAACTGCATTTCTGTGTATTTCTACAAAAGCCCATAAGAGACAAGACTGCCTTTTTCCACCTCATTGCAAGTTCTAGTCTGAGAAGATGAGATGATAAAATCCCTTTCTCCCACACAACCTTTTTTTCTTAGTTAGCATTGAGTCTTGTCTTTTCCTGAGGTATCTGAGAGACCAAAAGAGAATTCTTCCCCTACATAAAGTAACTTCAATTTCAAGTTGCACTCCAATATCAAGGGTGAATTTTATCTTTCCTTCAATGTAGGCAATACTGTCTAGTGTTTCAGCTTTTCTACAAGTTTTTCATTTTGAAGTCTTGAACTATCAACAACTGAAATCACAATGAAATTCGCAGACTTCAGCATGTGAGAAGACAATTGATACTGAAACAAGTTCAAATTGCAAATTCAAGGTGAGCTACTGATCTGAAATATGATTTGATTCTGAAATACATTCACACTGCAAAGCCAAGGTGAATTACTGATCTGAGCCACTAATGCAAGGCTCCAAGAGGGCTGTGCTTCAGCTGACCTAACTCTCTGTGCAGACCTGACCAGAGCACATTTATTCCCAAAAAATGAGCCATGCCTGGTACCTAAATCCCATCTGCAGGGCGCAGTGCACACAGCAAGCCCAGCTCACCCTGCAGACCCAGCACAGCACCACACTGCCCCATCTTTTCTAAAATATGGCAGCTCATTCTTGCGCAATTTACCACCAAACCAGGCCATAAAAATTATTTTCTTCCAAGTGACAACCACTTACATTCCTGAAACCAAGTATTCAATTTCCACAAAGGCAAAGAATTTGGTAACAGAAACCATCTGTCTGATTTTTCTGTCCAAGCACTCAGACAGCTCTTGCACAGCTCTAGCAGTTTCACAGGTATGAAGAAAGGAAGGTGGTGTTTGTTGTTCTTTTTTTTTTTACTTAAAGACAAGTCTGATGATAAACCTGAGGCACACAAGCCCAGCTCTGTTCTTTGGAGTGCAAGAGAGCAGATAGCCAATCCTAGACACAGAAACCAGAGAATTTGGTTCCAAAATCACTTAAGCAGTCATCTAGACAAAATGAAGAGCTCTCAAAGCTGTGAGAGCTGGCTGGCTGTGCTGCTAGCCTTTGGGAAAATGTAGCAGGGATTACCTAGAAGGTGATCAAACTGACAGGACAGTTGCATATTTTAACTCTGCAGTTTGCCATCAAGATGGTTTTCCAAATAGAAGAAATGTAAAGTTTTTACACACTAAGCCTTTAGTTCTTTCTCTCCAAGTTGCAAATGCTGTTTTCGTCAAAAGCTTTCAAAACCTACAGAAAATTAATTCTGAGCTCACCTATTTAGAAGGTAACACCCTCTTACTGTTCTCATTTGTTACATTTTCACCATCTCTCAACAAATACAACAAAATTTTCTTATTCCTTCTCATGGCAATGTAGCTGGAAGCTGAGTCACAGTACCATGATGTGAACTAGTTCCTCAGGAGAAACTCTGAAACACCACTCCCCCTTTAGGTTCTGCAAGCAGACAGCAGTGGTAATTGCTTATTAAATAATTCTAATTAAAACCAAGCAGGTTCATCCTAGATTCCCTCAAGTTAACTCTGATTAGTGGCTTTACACAGACTGTACATCTTTGCTGAAATGATCAAAAGAGAAAATCCCTTTAAGCAGTTACAAAGTACATTCTCCACTCAGAGGCATAAAAGCCACTTATATTTCACTTAAATCCTACCTCTAACATCCAACTTCTGCTGTGTCATTTCTCCTGGCTCTTGCATGTGGTACTCCAGTGCATCTGTCACTGCCAACACCTGCAAGCATGAAACAAGAAGAATTAAAGAAAAAATACTCATAATCTGCAATGGTTTAATATGGGAAGAACCCTGTATGACATGCACGCTACCAAAACCTGGGACACTTCCTAGAGACATTCAGGTGTTCCTTTAAAAAGCTGACTTTTCTCTCACAACTGAAGAGGATTCTCTCTTCCTCAAAATCCACACAGACTAACACATTCTAGTTGCAAGGAAACAAACAACTTTTCAACTCTAACCAGTGGGTAAACACACACTATTTTCTCAAGCCTTCTTATACCAAGTAGGTTTTTTTAAGATAAAGCACAGCATTTTACACACTCTTGTGACTTTTTCCTCTCAGATTAATCCCTCACATTTATCCCTTTCAAGCATTCTGCTACAGAAGCAGATTTCTCATTTAAGATATATTGCCTTGTAGGACATATTGCCCTTACTCAAATGCTATCCTTCATTTGGCAAATTGCTAGAATTCCAGGGGAAAAAAGCAAATCAGTCACAAAAAACGCAACAGCTGGTCTAAACACGAGGCACTTAGACACCCTAACACATTCTAAAAATAGAAGCATTTCAATATAATTATTGCACATTTTCTACACTGGAAATATAGCTGGTGTGCCATTAGTTACAACCCATGGAGTCGGACTGGAAATTCTGAACCAATGCAGAGACCTGCCTCTGTCAGTGAGGCAAACCAAGCTCAATTCTACATTGAAAGGGATCTTTCAGCAACACCAGCAAAGAAGGGATTTTTCATCTAAAAAGTCATACCTGTCTCAAGCAAAGAGTCTAGAACAGAGAATTATAAAAAGTAAAACCCAATCATCCATCCATCTGATTAGACCACAAGAGTCTTTATAGTTTATCAAAGGTATTTTTCTAGTTCAGTTTGCAAATCTTACTCCCAGCTGCAAAACCCATCAGTGTGCTGTGAACCCAGCCTGACTGAGAAGGCAGCCAGGGCAGCTCCTTCCTTGTGGGAACATCTTCTGGTCTTTGAGAAAGAACTTGTTGTGCCTCAGGTAGATGCAATGCACACACAACGACTTGTCTGAAGGAAAGCTAGGAGGAAAAGAAAGATACACACCAAAAAGAGACAAATGTAGAATGGCCTGTAAAAACACCCATCATTGCTCTCCTGCTCTTGTAAGGCAACACAACAGAATCTGGATCAGGCTCAAAGAGGAGCTGTTCTTACACAGGTACTTTTTTCCCCTAAATCAGTATTTTCTGGAGGATATTACTGAAAGTGAAAGCAATCAAACGAAAAGCAGACTGATGTATTAATTTATTTCTTAAATTTACATTAAAACAGTTAAGGAAGCAGAAGCTTCTGAATTTTGTGTATTGTCCTTCTACAGTTTTAATGCAAAGACAGATTTAAGGAATGTAGAATGACAAAGTAGAAAAAAGTAAAATTTCCTCTCAGAACAGGAGTGTCAGCAGAGCTGTTACTCAGCCATACCAGCTTACATCTCTTCTTCTCCATCCCTGTCACAGACTATTTCACTTTGCAAGCAAACACAAGGAAGAATCAGTTTTAAAACAAACAAAAACCCCCACAAGGATTTTTTTCCAAGTTTCTACTCAAATGGCTCCATAGCAGTAAGTCACTTCATACAAGTCTTTGACACCTGCCATAAACTAAATGCTAAAATACACTTGGATCACAGAAACTCTGACACATATAACATTGCATTTTGCAGAAAAGAGCTCCCTTTCCTAAGACTGGGATCTCTCATCACCACAAAAGAGCTGGGGTTGGTTATACAAGAAACCTCACATGGAAAAAACATGAGAACATTCCCCCAGGACTAGACATTGAGATTAAGTGTGTCTGAATTGACAGGAGCATACTAATTTGTGCCACATATACTGAGCATTTTTCATTATTCCAAAATTCAACTAGTAGGACATGGACACTGGATACACCTCTTACAAACAAAGCCATATCGTAGTCTAGATTTTAAAAAAACTTGAGACGGCATATGTCAAGACAAAATGCAATTAATCTCATTAGATATATTCTTTGAATAGTTATTATATAAAAAGCTCTTGTCACCATGTCAAATGCTGAAAAGACTGATCTGAATAAAATGTGAGGCTTTTAAATAGCAAAAAGAAACTTTCACTTATATTTCATTTGTTGATTGAGTTGCAAAAAGCAGAAGTACTACATGACATGTGTACGTACATCTGAAACTATTTGATTTGAGTACTGAAACTTTACAATACTAAAAATCTGAAAGGTTGCATTTAATAACTTCTTTGAAGCTCACAGTGCCTGCTTTTCATGAATTGTTAATTCCTTACATTATTTAGAATACTCTCTCCACATATTAGAAAACAGCACTGGTTATGTAATAACAATTTATATTGATTCCAAATGTCTACATCACCATTCTTTTAATTTATGTGACAATGTATACTCTAAGCCTTTCTAGCTACTTTAGAGATTCTATAAATACTCTATACACATCCTTTCCTTGGAATGACCAAATCAGTATCCTGTTGTCATAGCAGCAAGTTGATTTTGGAAGCCCAGACCAGGGAGGTGGCTGTGACTGAGTCCAGATAGGTAAAATTACCTCATCCACCCATCTGCTTCTGCCATGGAAAAGCCTGAAGAGTTTCTGTTCCTCCCACACCCCCTGCATCTCAGTCTGATACTTCACATGTCTACAGACTAAAGCTACAAAACCAGTATGATCTCTGCTATGTTACTTCACTTCCAATTCTTGGATATCCCAGCTGGTGGTAAAAAAACCCCAAACATACAAAAAGCATGGAGCTCCACCAGCCCCTTATTATTCAAAGCACATATTTTTAAGCAAGAATATATGTATGGTAACTATCTGATATCTATGCTTATACTATACAAGAGTGAATAAATTCCAATAAACCCACTATGAACTCTTCATTGAGCTAACCCATCCCAAAAAAACCTCCTAACAGACACATTTTCAGCATCATTTTGCATGAAATAACAGTTGCCCAAGTCCTCCATCTCCTAAGGCTGTATACAGATATTAAATTTTTTCCTCTGCTTGCAAAAAGGACTTGCACATTTTATTAGCTAAACCTTCACTCTGATACTCAGATCTGATTTTCAGATAAAGTCTAGCTCATAGAAACCAGAAATACATACATGCATGTACTAAAGAAAAAAAAATCTATGTAAAATTCTGTCTCCATTCCCCTTGTTCTCCTTTCCGTATTTGGGTTCTCCCACCTCCCTGGGGCCCATACACACAGCAAGAAGAGTATATCCCAAACAGCCTCAGTTTCAGAAAGAGAGATGTTGGAGAGTGATTTAATTACTGTGAAGATGCTTGGTCCCATTAGGGTGACCCAGAGTACACAAGGAATTTGCACTGTCAACACAGATAAGAAATTTCATCAGTTCTCAATCAGTTAAGATTTCACCTTTGACTTAAATTTCCTTCTACTCTATTATCACAGCCAAGCATTTTATTCTACAGGGGGTCCAAACCATTCATGCAAATTTAATTTATGGCAATTTAAACTGTGTCAGAAAGTTAATAATGTAGGAATAATGCATGTGTCTCTCACTGAGTTTAATCAGTGCCCATTAACGTGCCTGTTATTTTGCCTTTTTGTTATTCATGCGTTCTAATCTGAAACCACATTTACATTGAGTGGAAACAAACTTACCCAGCTCATCAGAGCTCAAAGTAAAAACCTAACTTGTCCAAAAGACTAATTTTACTGAAGTGATTGTATTTTTCTTAATAGAAGTAAATTACAAAAGTTCTCACACAGATGTAACAATTACAAATATTTGCAAGTGCACTTTGATTCCACCTGCCAAAAAAAATAAACATCACTCAATTGTTTATTTCAGCAAACTCAGGGAAATACAGTGCATTGCAAAATTAAAAGTATTAGCATTAATAACTGCTAACAAAGGAGAAGAAAATCTCACTAAACGTTTTTAACAGTGGGAAGGGAAACAGAGCATTTCAGTGCACAATTGTATTTTCAAAGAGTTTCTTCTAACCCACAATGCCAGAAGCAGCAGATTAACCTACTTTCTGTGGGCACAAGACTAGGATCTATTGCTGAGTGCAGCTGTCAGAACTACCTGCACATCTTTGGCTTCAGTCAAGTCTCAGAAGCAAGCTAAAGGGTGATTTCAGGATGCTGCAGTGTCCATTTTAATTTGTTTGCAAAAAACAAAGTGAAAATATGACCAGTATAAACTGGGAAGGTTGGAAGCTGCTAACCATGTCTGCCTAGAGGCTTTAATTAGACCAAGCTGGTTTAATTTGTGCTTGTCATATTTTTTCAGAATATGCAACGATGTCAGTTCGACCTTTGTTTTCATGTTTGCCTAAAATGGCCTTTCCCACCTGAAGTTGAGCAGATTTTGGTTAGCCAGGGAGCCAGCTGCTACTGCCAAGAGTCAATGTGCAAAGCCAAATGTGTGGGGAGATCTAAGTCTCACAGGTAAAGGAAAAAATGAGTTAGGGACTTCCAGGTACCAGCAAACTACCTTCAAACAGCTCAAATGAGTACTGCAAAGTTCAGGTGCTTGACCAGACTCTTACAGATATCCCCCAAATTTTAACATAGAACAGTAATTAATCTGGCTTTTCCTGAAGGTAATCTATTCAAACTCAGCATTCTCTGCTTCAGTGAGAGAAACCCCACTGGGTTTAGCTATGGACTGTCCAGAACACACAAGAAACACAAGTTTTCTTTACAGCATTCAAAAGACCTCCAAAGACTATTTTGTTTCCACTGCTTTGCCCACTGACAACTCAACACAGCAGCCACCAGGCTGAATGGACACGTTCCACAAAACCTTCCACAGCAAACAGCACCTTTTCCTGGGAAAATGCCTTCGTGCATTCTGGCACACACAGATAAATGGTATTTTTTCTTTTCTGGATCAAGAGTTCATGAACCCTGAGCAAAGGAAAGTTTGGCAGGTTCACATAGTCTGAGTAATAACAGAACATTCTGATAAGAGGAGCTCCAATATTCAAAACTCAAAAGTTAGAAGAACAAATAAGTTGGCTTAGAGTTTCCCAGATAAAGTGAAAATGCTGGAAAAAATACCCAGGATAACAACTAAGCTTATAACTACAGATAAATATTGGAATGGCTCAGAAAGTAACATTAGAAACCCTTCCCTTAGTTGTTTTTAACATCCCACATTACTAGAAATGAAGATTGTTTCAATGGCTAAGTCTCAGCTATTCAAAGATCTTGCTGAACCCTGGCCATTTCTTGCCTTGTGGAGCTGTATGTATGACAGGACACAGCTCGAGGTGCTTAGCCAGCAGCAATAAATGATTCTGTGTATGCTACACCAGTTCTGCCATGGCAGCCCCCCCAGATGAGATGAGCTGCTGAGGAGCTGCAGCCCTGCTCTGTGTGACAGGGCCCTGAGCACAGCTTTGTGATCAGCCTTGTGCTGCAGACACTGAGCCAGCTTTGGGTACCAGCTGAGAGCTAAGAACCAGCGCAACAGCTGCTCCTAGTACAGATCAAAGTGAGCCATCCTTGTAAAAAACTCTTCAGGAACTTCCCACTAAGAAAATGAAGGCTTGTGTGCTCAGACAAGATGAAGAGCGTTCACACAATCCAGTCTGCCAGCTCCAGTTTGTGAGCAAGCTTTCAACAGGCAACAGCTCTGAAAACCCACACGTCTGTTTCTGTGAGGACAACCTGATTTTAACATTACACACGATTACAGCTCAGCAACCACCTGCCACTGTCTGTATCTCCATGGGAGAGCCACAAAGGGAGCATGGAGAGAGCTGATCCCAGCTCTGGATGCACAGCCCTGAGTCCCGCAGGAGCCAGCCCAGGCACTCGGGGCAGTGAAAGCTCAGTGCTGAGCCCAGGTAAAGCCACTGCTCTGAACAACCCAGCAGCCTCCTCCCAACAACCAACTGAGAGTCTCAGATTCAAGCACTGCCTCTGTTACCCTGGCTCTGGAGTAGGACTGCAAATTCAGTACTAAAGACACATTTGTTTTGCCTTCTCACACCTTTATCTTTATTGACTGGACACCAAACCCTAATCCACATCAAATAATTTGGACATGGTTCTACCCCAATCCATAAAGACACCATGCTGCAGTCTTCTACTGTCACAGACATGTTTTATGAAAAATCCTTTCCTTAGGATTTTTTCTCCTGAGAAGCTGAAAGGCCTCAGGAACAAAATGTAAACAATGGTTATCTGCTGCTGTGGAATGCAACAGGTGCATCTGGGATTGGTCTCAGAGTTTTTTCTAATTAATGGCCAATCACAGTCAGCTGGCTTGGGCTCTAAGACACAAGCCTTTGTTATTCATTCTTTCTTTTGCTATTCTTAGCTAGCCTTCTGATGAAATCCTTTCTTCTATTATTTTAGTATAGATTTAATATAGTATATATCATAAAATAATAACTCAAGCCTTCTGAAACACAGAGTCAGATCCTCATCTCTTCCCTCAACCTGAGACCCCTGTGAACACCTTCACATTCTACTGTTGCCATGAAGGAAGCTCAACAATTCAGCCAGATCAGAAACAAGCTATTCAGCTTTTGCTTATTCTTGTTGATCATCCCTAACTTTTTAAAACAACAGGTTTATGGGCAATAAAGTTTAAGACATAACTTCTACTCAGGATTCACACTTTGTGTCCCACACAGCGATACTTCAATATTTTTAAAGCTGATTCACCTTGCTTCTGAGGCATTTGTCTTCATTTACTCTAACAGGATGGAGAGGCTTTTCATCTGATGTGCATCTTATTTTTACAGATAAATTTCAAGTGTAAACAAAATTTATAATCTGAAAGATGTTAGGAGCTTTCTTATTTGTAACATGAGCACAAAATCCTACCTGAGATTTGTGTTAGGATGCACACATGAAATTGGTTGGTTTGTGTTTTTTTAAATTTATTTTACAACTTCAAAAAACCCAACTGAAAATAATAATTTAAAAATAATTAATTTTGTATTGTGCTTACTTGTAAAATGATTGTCAATTTAGGCACGAAAAAATATTATGTTATTAAAACTACTGAGAGCTGTCTTGGGTGAAATAACTCATCTATTAGCCTGGGATCAAGGCAAGTTAATCCACTCAGCACCATGAAAAAGGCTGCTTCTGCTCCTTATGTTGCATCAGAGTAGGAAAAGGTCTGATAAAGAATGGATGAATAGGCAGAACAAATAATTTTTCATACAACTTGCTTTTGGCAGCAGAGAGTAATTAATTTAGATAAATTATATCAGGTGTCCTGCATTTTATATGAGAATTTCATTACAGTAATGATGCTTTGATTAAGGCCCCCTCTAACATGGCTTATCTGCAGGAGGAAATTAGCACTTTATTTCCCCTTTTCTCTTCAACACCATAACAATCCCTGGCTGTCACCAACTCAGAGACATTGGCCAAAGCAATCTCTGTTCTGACTCTGAGCCTGTGGAGGATCTGTGACATTACTGCTGATGTGGTATCACAGAGCAGGGCACTCCCTCTGCCCTCTCTGCAAAGATTCCTACTCAAAGAAATTAGGAATTAAGACCTTTAGTAACGTCACACAAGCATCATAGTCATAAGAGTTGGTTTGGATGTCACAGGGTTCCTACTTTGAACACTTAAAAAAATTAAAATCTTGCTGAATCAAGACCTGAACTCCATTTCTGGGACAATACCCGTAGAGGAGATGGAGGTATGATTACAAGAGCCCATTTAAATGAAAACAGAACAACCAAACTCTCTGTGCTTGCTGTGGAGGGATTTCCACAGCCAGGTTACAAATGTACAAAGCTTTATGAAACCAGAGTCAACGAATTCAATCATTTACTGCAAACCCAGTCAGAACAAAGTCACTGTGAACACACCACCCAAAACCATCAAGTCAGGCCATCAGATTACTGTCCAAAATCCCAGAATGACACAGTAGCCAGCACTCTGTCCTTCTCTGAAAGCTGATTTGAAAGCTCAAGTCATAAATTCTCAGGTATGCCACCCAACTGAGAGAGTTCCTAGAATCCCAGATTACCTGTATGCCTGAGGAATAGGGAAAGCAGGCATAAAATAATATTTTGAAGTGTGATATTCAGTAAATAGCTCAAGCTAGTTTTCCAGAGGCCTGAGTTTGGTTTTGCCAGAGTATGACATATAAACCCTGATCATTTGCAGTGGCAGTTTCTATCATGATTCATGGCGCAAGGAAAGAGGTGTCTTTCACTTGTGGTTTCCTTGCCTCCTGAAAGCAGAATTTACCTCCATTCAATAATGTTTGAAAATTACTTTCTTCATAATTCATTTCATTTTCTTACCTTTTTACTAGACCCTCTTCTGACAAGAAAAGGAAAGCTTGCTCCAGCAACAGTCAATCAATGAGCAGCTAAATTGCAAATGTCATTTCCACATCATTGAAATTAACATCTTTCAAAATGTAAACGACCAGCTAATCTAAAATAATTTAATAGAGGAGGGTAAAAAGCAATGTTTTTGAATTGATTGCATCTTCAATTCTGGGGTTTTTCCTCCCCATTAGAGTGAGAAAATCCACATTTTAAATAAATAAATAAAGACTACAGAGCCATTAAGAAAGCTTTTAATCTCTCAGAAAGATAAAGGGCTATTCTTGCTCCCTACATTTTAAAGGAAAAATGTATTTATTTGGCTGCAAAGTAATCTATCAACCTCAATCACTCCAATTACAGCTCACATTACAGGAAATAAACATAACATCCAAAATTGGCTGTTCCATCCAGTTCTGCATCAGCTAAAAGACCTAAAGGGCACTTGGTCTTGAAGAAAATCGTGCTTTCATAAAATAGAAAAGTGAAACAAAACCATCAAACTGAACAATAACCTAGATCAATCAGATGAGGTAAGAAACAACTTAGGCCAGAACAACAAAACAAAATAAAACTAGCTTCAACATAGTTGCTTAAACAGTCACAAGAAATAGGGTGCAAAATAGTCAGATTTTTCTTGCTATAAACAAGGAGGCTTCCATTCATCAATATGTTCCACTGCTCCCATGTAGAGCAAAGGCTTCTTGTCCCAGTTTAATTTGAGGGAAAAGGGAGAGAAATTACTTTTTTCCTGCAAAGAACTTTTCATGAACTTTACCAAATCCCACATCTTTGACGCCTCCTAGAACTTTCAGCACCATTCATAACTTCAGTATGGCCAGATTTTCAAACAAGATCAGGGGTGTCAGCAGGAAGCAAGAAGTTACACCTGTAAATTTCTACCTGCCTTTAACTGAACTGGTTGTTGCATTAATTTTAATTCAAGTCACTCAAATTACTAAATTAGAATTTCATCACAATATTATATGAGAGTTGCAATGTTTTCTCTTATCAGCTTTTTACAAATATTCTATGTGTTAAAGAAATTATCCCATCACTTAAAATAACTCAGTTCAAGATGACAATAATTCTGCTAGACCATCACAAACCAGATGATTTTGATCACACTTCTCCGTCTCTCCCTGATCCCAAATACAGCTCACATGACTGTTGGGGTTTTTTTCTTTTAGAGCTCCTTCAAAACTGCAACTTCAAATGCATTTATGGGACCAGAATTCTGCAGCATGTCCCAGCGCTCCTCAGACAGGCTACTACATGGCTATGCACACACACAGCAGGAGGATGTCACTTACATTGAAGAAAAAAACCAAAAAAAACCCCATAGAAAATCCAACATATGTATCATATTAACAGAGATTCTTAGAGATCTAATAGATATGGCCAGAATTTGGATAGCAAAGACTAAGGCTATTCCCCCTGTGTTGGTCTGAACTTTATTTTAAATCAAATACTTATGTGCCTCAATGTGTGAGGTGAAGGATTCCAGGAAACAAGAACAATGAACAAGCACCAGGCCAAGTACAAGCCATTTGTGAATCCTATTCTCAGTTTTGAACAAAGCTAGCTAGGTATTTTTCTGGCAGAAAATTTGATGAAACCTAAATACCTTGTAACTTGGACACTCAAATACCTTTAATTAGAGAAGGAAGAAAAAAAATCCCACAGTGTCTTTCACTCCTCATGTTTCCAATGAACTTCTTTTATTTGATACTCAGAGAGAATTGCAGGGAGAGATTTTATCTTGAAAAGATGGAAATTCTATTTAAATTATGGAAGAAAGTAGAAAGAATAAATTCCCCATCTCAAAATCCTGGGGCTTCCAAATGCTGAATCAATGAAACCAAAAACACACAGATGAATATTTCTCAAATTTTTCCTCTAGTCTTTATTTCATTACTACTTTTTAGTTTCTTCAAAACTCGCTACATTCTCTGTGCCAATTTCTACTCCTTGCCTCCCCACCTACCTCTTGTTAGAAACAGTGAGATTAGATTTCTATAGCCATTAAACAAAACTGCTTTCTGTGCTGCAATAATAATTTTTAATCACAACAAACCCCTAATTGTATTTGTGTGGTGGAAAAGCACTTACACTTGGAGTAGCACTTCTGAAAAAGACCATTAAGGCACACTCAGGCAATAAGAAGTGGAGAAGTATCACTTTCCCCCTAGATCAGTCTCAAAACAGATGTCACATACTCTAAAACATCTGAATTATTCAGGGTACATAATTAGCCTGCTAACCCTGAAACTGATAATTTATCAGTTGCCACAACATTCTTCCTATTAAGAGAATGAGGGAACACCTCTTCAAATGTCCATCTTCCCTACTTTTGGAGGGAATACAGTTCTTCTTTGCAGGTTACCCTGGAATGCATCCAGAGGTCAGCTGTCAGAGCTATAAAATTCCTCAGAGTACCAAACTGACAACAAAAAATTTGTACCAGTTTCTTATACAGATAATTTATAGAACAACTTGTCCCTGATGCCTCATCAACAATGTTGTCAGAGAGAAATTTATAAAGAATTTTTAAAAATATTTTAAGCTATTGCTTTACCTGTCATCACATTCTAAGAATAGAGGAATTAGGAAAAGCTGCTACTAAACATTGAAGACTAAGTATCAGTTTAGATTTGCTGTCTCCTCCAGAGACTGCCAGTGATTGACCAGACTGATCCAAGAGAAAAGCTGACACTTCCTCCTGAATCCATGTATCCATAAGCAATTAATTAGTGGAGCTTGAAATCACTATTCTTAGCTTCTCAATTTAGCTCAAAAAAATAAAACCTTAACTTGGGCATGTCAGATTCCTTCAGTTATCTGCATCTTTCTTCAGGAAAAAAAAAAAAAAAGTCCAATACTTTTGTCCAACACTTTCAAGCTAAGAGTAACTTCTCTCATCATAAATGTTCAGTTTGCACAGTCAATCAGGAATGTTTTATCATCCGTAACACCTTCCCCTGGGAAGCAGCACACGCACCAGGTGTGTCCCACTCAAATACCTTTAATTAGAGAAGGAAAAAAAAATCCCACAGTGTCTTTCACTCCTCATGTTTCCAATGAACTTCTTTTTATTTGATACTCAGAGAGAATTGCAGGGAGAGATTTTATCTTGAAAAGATGGAAATTCTATTTAAATTATGGAAGAAAGTAGAAAGAATAAATTCCCCATCTCAAAATCCTGGGGCTTCCAAATGCTGAATCAATGAAACCAAAAACGCACAGATGGATATTTCTCAAATTTTTCCTCTAGTCTTTATTTCATTACTACTTTTTAGTTTCTTCAAAACTCGCTACATTCTCTGTGCCAATTTCTACTCCTCGCCTCCCCACCTACCTCTTGTTAGAAACAGTGAGATTAGATTTCTATAGCCATTAAACAAAACTGCTTTCTATGCTGCAATAATAATTTTTAATCACAACAAACCCCTAATTGTATTTGTGTGGTGGAAAAGCACTTACACTTGGAGTAGCACTTCTGAAAAAGACCATTAAGGCACACTCAGGCAATAAGAAGTGGAGAAGTATCACTTTCCCCCTAGATCAGTCTCAAAACAGATGTCACATACTCTAAAACATCTGAATTATTCAGGGTACATAATTAGCCTGCTAACCCTGAAACTGATAATTTATCAGTTGCCACAACATTCTTCCTATTAAGAGAATGAGGGAACACCTCTTCAAATGTCCATCTTCCCTACTTTTGGAGGGAATACAGTTCTTCTTTGCAGGTTACCCTGGAATGCATTCAGAGGTCAGCTGTCAGAGCTATAAAATTCCTCAGAGTACCAAACTGACAACAAAAAAATTGTACCAGTTTCTTATACAGATAATTTATAGAACAACTTGTCCCTGATGCCTCATCAACAATGTTGTCAGAGAGAAATTTATAAAGAATTTTAAAAAATATTTTAAGCTATTGCTTTACCTGTCATCACATTCTAAGAATAGAGGAATTAGGAAAAGCTGCTACTAAACATTGAAGACTAAGTATCAGTTTAGATTTGCTGTCTCCTCCAGAGACTGCCAGTGATTGACCAGACTGATCCAAGAGAAAAGCTGACACTTCCTCCTGAATCCATGTATCCATAAGCAATTAATTAGTGGAGCTTGAAATCGCTATTCTTAGCTTCTCAATTTAGCTCAAAAATAAAACCTTAACTTGGGCATGTCAGATTCCTTCAGTTATCTGCATCTTTCTTCAGGAAAAAGAAAAAAAAAGTCCAATACTTTTGTCCAACACTTTCAAGCTAAGAGTAACTTCGCTCATCATAAGTCTTCCGTTTGCACAGTCAATCAGGAATGTTTTATCATCCGTAACACCTTCCCCCTGGGAAGCAGCACACGCACCAGGTGTGTCCTGCTGTGGGACTGTGTTCATAAATAGCTTGAGCAGCACAGACTGTGGTGTGGAGACAGAGGAATGTGATTAGAGGAGATGGGGCATGAGCACATCCTGCTCCAGCAATTCCCCCCAGTCCCCCCTAACCTGGCAGAGCATCACCAGTTGCATTTGGAAACCCACAAAAGTGCAACCCCTAAAAGAAGTTGCCTGGGCACTGGTTGGGCATGGCAGACACCTTGGATTTACCTACACAGACCAGTTCCATGTAGCTGGGGTTTTGACAATGTCTGTCCGTGGGAGCTCTTGAAATGTTCTTCAACCCATGTGTGACACTTGTGCAGCAGTAGGAACAATATAGGCTTAGATCTTAGATATTGATCTGCAAACATTGAAATACAAAAACATTTTTACCTTGCTCTCACTGTACCCCCATCCCATTCCCCAAGATTTGGTAATAAAACACAGATCACTGCTCTGCAAGTCTGTTCCAGGAACAAACACTAGAATTAACATTAACACAAGTTGGACTATTGGAAACCCTATTTTAATTTTATGTGCCTCTTAATTTGAACTAATATAGAAACAGTAGACTAAAAGGATTAAAAACTCATTAAATCTCAACTACCATTCCCCTACCACCTGCAAACATATAAATAGAAGTCACTTGTTGGCCTTCCATAATCCTCCCATCATCAACATATTCTCAAAGCCAATCATAAGGTACATTATAGTCTATCACCATCTAATTCTGTCTCCAGAGAAAACAGATCCTTGATCAAATACCAGGCTGTAACCTTTCAAAAGGTGAGCCTGAATTCATAAAGCGGGCAATTAAAAAAAAGTTTTAAAAGAAGCTGGGCCCCGGCATAACTCCATTTAGTCACTCCACACACAACTTCCTCTGAGCTGCCACAGAAATTAGTACAACCCAACTCAAAGCTAATATTCTCTCGGTTGCTGATTATTGACAAACTTTTCCTTGCCTGCTTCTAGACAAATGAAACATCACACACATCCAAGTCTTCTGTTACTCAGCCCTATACCAGATGTTGCCCTAGTGATTTAAAATAGATCCTCCCTTCTGCAAGCACAGAAGCAAGCATAGGCTTGGGTTGGGATTGCTTTTTAATAAATTCCCTGCATTGCTGTGTCTGCACATGAGTGCCAGAACAGTCAACCAGAACCTGCAGCATCTCTGCTTTCTTCTACCAAGGACCTCTAGGGAAGAATCCAGCTCTTTGCTCAATCATGGCAAATCATTTTGACATTTATGAAGGCCTGATAGCTTTTAAAGAAACCCTATTGTTTCACAATTAACACCAAACAATATTTCCTAATCTTTATCAAGACCCTCCATTAGGAAAGAAGAAAAAAAAAAAACAGAAGAAAACTCTTGAGCTACCATCAACTTTATTAGAACATTAATAGACCTAAAGTTCAGTCTAATCATCTCCACCTGCATTGTTTTGGACAGGAAAAGGTGTTAATTTTCAGCAATTGGCAGTGCTTTCTACTCTCATTATCTTTTGCCAGTGGTTCCCAATAGACACCAGATTTCACATCTTATTTCCTCTGTACCACTCCACTTCAGGTGAGATGTTCCATGACTTGTTTTTGTTGGCTGTCTGCAGTAAGACACACCAACAAGACAGACAACCCTCCAGTCCTTTGTAAGATGAGTGGTTTTTCTATCACCTGACAAACAGCTGCAAAATAAACCTTCTACCAATCTGCTAATAAAGTTATTTTTGACAAATTCTAAACTAAAAAAAGAGTAAGATTTAATCCACAAGGAGTCTGTATATCAGAGAATCATTATAAATTGAAAATACCTCCAAGATCAAATCCAACCTTTGCCCAAAATGAAAAAGCATCAGCCTGCCTCCAGCACCTCGCAATAAACACAAACACTGACCGAAGGTGGGACTGCAACACCCCACAGCAGAGCACCAGAGGGAGGGCACTGCCAGGGTCAAGGAACTCCAGATGGCCAAACTTCTTTAAGCAAGTGCTCCAAATGGCCCCAATGGGCCAACCTCTAAATGCCACAGAGAAAGTAAAAATATCATCCCCAATTACATAAAAATGAAAAGGAAATGCATTTTGTTAACCTCAGCATGTACTTTTAAGTGAACTTAGAGCTTGAGTCCAGGAAGTTGCCCAGAGTCACACAGAACACACGAGGTAAAAGTTCTTTAAGTCCTATAAAAAGCTTTGCCGCAAGCCTAACCTCCTTTCCTTCAGTCTCCTTTTTTTTTCCCCTTCCTTTAGTCACTGAGACATGAGCTGAACTTCAATTCAAACTTAAAAATACTTCAGGCAAGAAAATTATAGAGCTTGCAAGTTAAGGCTGCATTGAGATGGTTATACTGGACTTAAAGTCTTATTTGTCCAACTGGCCAAAACTTAGGGACAAGAAGCAAAATAAGAAGGGACAATCAGCATATCCAGTGTCCTAGAGCCATCTAAAAAAAAAAAAAAAAAAGTGACAATGTAGGAGCTAAAACAGAATGAAAAAAATCACCCTGAGGCTTTCTTTGCTGTGCAAAGTTAGAATCGACATCTGCAACAAAGACTCCCACAAAGTTTCTTAGGTGCTTTTAACATGTGAACAGCTGTGCAACCTGAACCCACAGCTACACAACTGCAACAGGGTAACATCATTTACAGAACGCTGCAGGAGCAGAATAAAGAACAATACAGAAGAATTTTACATTGCAAAAGGCTGTTGGAAAGCCAATAAATGGGTATTAACTGCCAGAAAGCAATCAGCAATTTCACAAGACAGAAATGATAACACAATGAAGATTAAGTCAAGGGGTTCACAAGACAAAATCAAGTAATCCCACAAGATGTTTGTTAGCATGTGTTAATCACTTCCATCAAACAGACCAAGCCCAACAGCAACTACACATCCCAGAAAATACAAACTGCTAGAATTCAGGGAAAATAGAAGGTACAACTTGATACTCTAAGTAGGAATAGTTGAAGCCTTTAGAAACTATCAAAAAAGAAAAAGCAAATTCTTCCAAAAGTTCAGCTGTAGGAATATTATCTGTATAGATAAATAATGAAATAAATCACCTTAGTAAATTGTTTATTTCCTACCAGCTGCAGCTAGAACAATTTTCTACATAAAAGACAGAGCAGTCTCTGAAGATGAAAATCAGAATCGGTCAAAGAAAGTTAAAAACATCTACTTAAAAAGACCCATTACATGTCCTTTTCAGCATCTCTGAAAAATCAGACAGAAGTTTTTAATAAAATCACCATTTTCCCAAAAATTATTTTAAAAACCCTGTACTCTCATTTTATATTTGTGACCTGAAGTGCTCAGACCCTTAGGAAGGATTTTATAAGAACTAATAGATTGCATAAATGAGCCATAATGCTTCTCATTAACTGGTCATTACAGCCACATTCCATCACTTAACAGATTACATGGCTTTTTTTTTCCCTACTAAAAGACAGATGAACCTTCATGAGAATTCCAGTGTTATCACAGTGAAACAGAAAACATTTTTTAAAACCTACACATCCATTTACAAAGAAAACACAGATATATAAATGCATTAGGTTATGATTTAAGCACACAAATTTACCAAGCAGCATTAAGTGGAAAAAAAAATTATAAAATGCCTCCATCATATTTTTCATAGCAGCTTAAATTTTAAAGGTTCAAACAGAAAAGGTGAGTTTTGGGTACACTCTCTTCCAGCTCCCTCAGCAGGCACTCTGACCACCCCAGCAGCTGCCAGCTCTGCTCTCTGACCTCTCACAGACCAGCCCAAAGCCCAGCTGCCCTTTTAATCCTGAGCCACTTTTGTGACCACAGAAAATTCCATGTTTCCAGTGGTGAGAGGAGTTATCATCAACTCTGTGAGAGGATGAGTGCAGCAAAAAGGGCACTGGCTTCTGCCACAGCCTGGATTTATTTAAAAGCAGAAGGGCTGAGGGCAGACCCTGCTCTCCCCAGCCCAGTAAGGTTTGCATTGTTTCTGTATGGACCTTGACTCCTTCCATTTACAGGTGACTGGCAAGGAGCAAAAACCAAAGTTTGGAGCTGAAAGCAGCAACCTGCACTGGAGCAATGGCAGCTCTGCCTGCAGCTGGCCAGGGCTGCAGCAGCACTCACACACAGGACACCCCCCTTCAGTCCACAGGCACAGAAACCTCTCTTTTGCCAGAAAATAAACTGCATCTCTCTAACAAGGCAAAGCACCATGAATTACAGGGGTTAACTACTTTCATACAGGTCTCAGACCTGAATTTTTAATTTCCAGTTCATGGACAATTTGCTTAGTCCATTGCCCTTTGTTAGATCCAGACTATAATTTTGCTTTAGCTCAGATTTAGTGTAATTCTTTGCATGACCATGGGAGAAGTTTAAAATTCCATTTCAATGTTGGGCATGGATGCACTTGGACTACAAACACAGAGGGGCAATGAAGTTTCCCAGCCTAAAAGGTATAACATATTCCCTTCTCAGATATCTGTGTGAAGGCTGTTCCATTTGTGTTTTGCAAGACATTCCAGCCCCAGAATGACAGAGGTAGCACTAATCCACACGCTAAAAAGTACATTTTTCTCTGTGTTTACTCAATAGCAAGGCAGAATTCTGTTTTCATCATTCCAAGACATGAACTGACAAAATCAAGTAAAGAAGTCAACCAAATTTTTTGGTGGAAGAATTCCTACAGGGAGTATCTTTTTAAAAGAGAGAAACATTTAATAAGAAAGAAAAATAAAAGGGAAAGGGCTGTTCTTTACTAAATAGGTTAAGAAGAACTCAGTTAAGAACTGTTTCAGCTTTAAGTTGCCCAGCATAGAACAAACTGCCTGCAGTAGCACACAAAGTAAAGCCTGACCATTTCTTTTGCTCACTTCCTATGAGGTGAAAACCAAATCCATACAGAGTGATTGAAGAGGTCTTCTAGAAAAACAAGTTTCTTTAACAGGTTTATTTGGACCTGCCTGTTGAGCCCTCCTCTAGAACATAGTTTATGCTGGAAGCAGATTTCTGTTGTGGAAGAAGAACAAGATTAAGAATGTCAAGCTTCACTAACACTTTAATGAAAAATTACCCACTCAGGCTTGTTAGATCATTTTCCCTTCAATTGAGCCGTGCATTGGGATAATTCCTTGCATAGCTTCCAAAAAAGCTTTTAGTCAGCAGCACTTCTGTCCACCTTAGGGTAAGAAAAGCCTCCTGCCTCCATCTCCCATGGAGCTTTAAAAGCAGGTCTGATTTCTCCTCTTGTGGAGAGCTGCCATTTAACTTTCACTAAAGGCCAGACTGGGGTTAGATCTGAATCTGTGGCTAGTCAAGGAAAAAAACAACACAGGAATGAATAATGTCAGCCTGAGGGAAATCCTAAACAATAAAAACACTGCATCATGCAGCTTTCTTCCCTTCTTCCCACTGCACCAGCCTCTCTGGAGTTCATCACTACACTGCAGATCTTTGTTACTGCATCACTTTTTCTCTACTCTCATTCAAGGGGTTATCTGTAGGTTTAGATGAAAGTGACCACAGGTTATCACTTGTGTTGCTCTGATGCACTGAACAAAGCCTAAGGTGTGTTGTCATAACAGCCCATTCCACAAAACCACTGTCCCTTCTCAAGGGAGGTGACATTTGTGTGACATGAAACAAACAGCTCCAGGATCCCACTGAAAGCTAATCACTAGTGAGAAAAAACAAAGGTGGCCTGAAGCAGTTAAGCCAGCTCACCTTAGGGCCAGAAGCACAGCAGGAAAAGTGGACCTGAAACTACACAAAAATCCAACTGGCTTAAATCACTGCAGGCTCACTCTATCAGATTCCCTTTGCATGCCTAGACCAACTACAGATTAAGGGTGCAAGTGGCCGGATGATTAGATCCTCATTTCACTCCAAAATTGCATCCCCATTTTATCTCAAAATTAAGTCAGGCCCATGCTTACACCCTTCAGGTTTTGAAATTCAAGTTATATACTGATATGAGAGCAAGGATGATGATCTTTTGCTGCGTGATTTACATCCTGACAGGACTTCTATCCCTTATTCTGAGCTCTGAATTCACTCACTTTCCTGCAGCCACATAAATTGATTCCCTCTACTGAACTGAATAGTCACTGCTCTGCAGTTCCCAGTCACAGGTTTCCTCTCCCAGATTTCCCTGGTGTATTGAGTGTTCTGCTGAAATATGCAACATCAACTAAATATTTATTTGCAGAGCTGAGTCTAAGAGAGATTTTGGGGGGTCTGTCCAGCCTCCTCATCCGCCAAGAGATTGGGGGGAAAGAAAATACTATCCATGGATATGAAGTTTTAGAGTCAGGGGACTCTTAGATTCAATCACAGCTGCTAAGATTTTAATCCTAGTGTAACCCTAAGATAGACATATAGATGTAGAGATATATATATAGAGAGAGAGAGAGAGAATCACTTATATAATTTCAGTAGTACATAAAACCCAGCAAAGTCATTTTTACTGTAAAAACCATAGCCAGGAAACCACTTGCAAATACAGTGTTAAAATGTCAGGTTAGTCCTGTTTCTCTTAAAACTGGTCACTGAAAGTTTTTTTTTTGCTTTTTCTCATCTTCATCCAGAAAATTATTACATTTTCCAAAGCAGATTCTAAATTTCAGACCTTCACTCTTCTAGGTCCTGCTGATAAAGGTTAAAGGTGAATAATCCCAAACTCTAGAACTGGACTGGACCACATCCTCCTCAGCCATCCTTCCATGGAAGAATTTCCATTGGACAGAAGTTAAAGGAAGTTGTGAACTTAGTCAACATCGGGGTCATGCTGCACAAGGGAAAACAAAGCTGGGACTCCTTTAGTGATCACTGGAGCCCTGAAAAGCTGCAGGAGGGAGGCTTTGGGTGCAGCTTCGCCTCCCCAGCCCAGCCAGCAGCCCCTCCTCGCCAGCTAATTGCTGCACTGGGTCCTGGGGAGTAACGAGTGCTGAGGAAATAGTGAGGGATGCAAGACTTAAAAGCTGAAGAAAAGAAGTTAAAAAAAATAAATTCTCTTTTCCTCTGCTGCCATCCCCTCTCTCTCGCCCTTAACCCACGGGCTCCCAGCCTGATGGGAGCGGCTGGAATCGCTTCTCGCAGACAGAACAAGATTGCCACCTGCAGGGCTCGGGGGCCAGGAAGATGGCTAAGAGCAGCTCGAATCTAAAGAAAAATAAGTACGAAACAGGTAATATTTTCCATGAAAATTCACTCCATTTTCTCCTTTTTTCCTTCTCAATACTCTGCTCAGAACATTAATTTACTGTTCTCAAGCGGAGGAAAAGTTAAGGGCTCTGTGCTGTGGCATGGAGAGATAAAATAGACATGATAAAATTCTTCTACATATTCATGTCCCTGTTCTTATCATTTTCTTATAGCTCCTGGAGACTGCGATATGCTCTTACCTTTTATTTTTTTATATATAATTTTACTTTCCCTGTTCATATTTTGGTAATAAAGCAGAAGCTGAGAACATATCCACCAGGACTCTCACACATGGCAGACAAGATAATAATAAAATTGACTTGGTCCACGCTGACTTTCAGAAGGAAAAGAGGTTTTTATTACTAGCTTTATCTTGGACTAACACTGAAATGATTTTTACAAAAACCATCAGCATGCCTGCTTCTGCAGACAAAAGCCTATATACCCATGCACACACAGGGAATACCAATTCCACCTAAGCAGGAAGGGGGAAAAGACACAAGAGATTTGCTTCATATATGCTCTGGTTACTTTGAATGGACACGAGTTTGGAAAAATCCTTTTATCATTACATTTTCTCTGTAAGACACTGTAGAAAAAATTGGCAAAGTGATGACCAATATGTGGCTTGGTAGGAGGCACGTAGGAGTCAAAATGGTCAATTCTACACACCTCAAACACAAGGAATAGTTAAATGCTGAACACTTTTCTGCTTCAGGGACCAAGCAAGCTGGAGGAAAAGCCCTTCACAGCAGCAAATCTAATCCTTAAGACAAGAGCTACATTAAGTCATGGCTCGGAGCATATACTGAAGCTCAAGAAAAACAAATGCTACAGGGATACCAATACCCTCTACAAACCAAGCACCACAAATATAAGATTTTCAAAACTAAACTAACTCCATTTAACATGATCCAAAACCCTGTAAGGGTAAGCAAGTACACTGCTAATGCATCAAGCAATTTCAAACTCAGCCTGAAGCAAAACCATACCAACAGCTGGTGCTTCTGGATTTACAATAGGACTGTGACTTTCTGGAGAACTGTATTTTCTGTATTCCTATGTTTTATGAAGAAAAGTCAATCAAGCCACAAAACTTACTCCTGGCTACCTCATTAAAATTCCAGAAGCTTGGCAAGTAAATGAAAGTATCTTCATAAGGAACTATTCACTATCCATAGAAGGCAAACCTTCTGAAATCAAGAAATCTGGGACATAAACATTTAATTGAGTATATTTTCTATTTCATTTTTCACTGCTTTTTCAATTTCTAACCAACCATTAGGGATTTTAGTAGTTTACCTGGAACACTGAAATATTTTTTTTTTGCTCAAAAATAAATCAAGTACCAGAAATCAGTGATACATGATTAACATGGCCAAAAGGACGATAACATGATTTTAAGAAAACAAAGCAAGTCAACTGCACTGCAGTGTAACACTTGAACTAGTTTAGATTAAGCCACTTCAAGGATGAATAGAGAAATACAATTCTAAATTTGGAGAGGGGGAAAAATGGCCCTGGTTTTCATTTAGTAACGTTAGAACTGGGGTATTTTTTTCTGGATATGCTGGCCTGCCTGTTAGTGGCTTGTTAGAAAGTGGTGAAAAGCTCAGTGAAGACTCTACGACTTACATTCCACATTCACTTATTCTACAGCTTGCTTATTCACAAATGGATAAATAAACACTATCATGGACAAGAACAAGACAGGCCTCCCTCAACACTCAAAGCTTCAGCTGAAGTAAGTGGTGACTCTGAGCCCTTTTCGGTCCTTACAGTTTTATCTAGAAATAAAAGCAGGGAAGATTTCTCTTAAAAAGCAGGGGGAAAGATTCTCACCAGCAGAGTAGGAGCCTTTCTAAAAGGAAAAAAACATGAACTGAGCAGTGTCAAGAGTGAAACCAGATATGCAAGAAGTCACCTGAAATGAGCTCTGTGTCAGCATATAAACCATTGTTGTTTATTCTGTATGAGTAAAGACTGATTCCTGCTCTTCCCCAGCCACCATCCACAGTCTGAAGCAGAAAGGACAAACACTAATCAAAGGCACCAAGCAAAAATAAGGTGAAAAGAGAAGCATCAAGTGATTGCTACTAGGAATAGCAAATGGATTCACAACACATTAATAGGAGACAAGCCTGATCAGAGCCAGGCACACAGATAATGGAATGAAGTCACAGATGGGCAGAAAACCCATTCCACAGCAGCAGATGGACAAAACAAGTGACAGCACAGAGCCCTGAAACTAGAAAAGTCATGATACTTTGTTTGAGCTCTCAAAAGAAAAACTTTTTTTTTTTTAAGCAAGGTAATATTATGCTCAGAGGGATTGAGAAAATTATAAGAGGGAAGAAATGTGGGATTTTTTTGACTGAAAAGGAGAAAAAAAAAAAAAAAGAGAGACCTGAACTGCAATCCTTGTGCCTTTAACAATTTCTTCCTTCTTCTAAATGCTGGGAATTGTCAATAGCAAGCAAAGTCTTACGAGAGGAGAAGCAAACATTAGTATTTGGTTCTTTAGTAAAGAGGGACAAGTATGCAAGAGTTCCTACACAGACTGGATTGAAATACTTTTGCTTATTCTCAAGCATTGCCTGGGACCAGGTTTCCCTGCAGTCATCATGAATAAGATGATTCTAAGCCCAAATGGAGCACATGGCCCAGATTACTTGTGAATATGTAAAGACAAGCCCAGAACCTGGGATGTGCCCCAGCTTTGGGCTCCCAGCACAGCCTCCCCAGCAGCTGTCCTGCAGTCCCCCTTCACCCATAAAGGAGAGCTGACAGCTCCAGTCAACCACATCACACGTGATTCATGTTTAACCACCACAGCAACTTCAACAGCTCTTGAATTTCCCAGTGTTTATCAGAAAAACATATCAAAATACCCAGGAATAATAGGGGCACAGGCTGAGATACAGACTGGGTGATAGCTAATACTTTGACAAAAGCATGACCCTCCTTTCACCCTAGATAATTCCCAAGTATTTTTGTTAAAACTGTCTTACATAATTATGCATAAGGAATAAATTTATTTCATCTACTTTTCTCCTTTTACCAGGAAGGAAGCAAAAAATTACACACAGAGATCTATTTCTAGTTTTCTTTCAGAACATCAGGGACCTTTGCTCTTTTCTCAAGAGCCATAGCTGGAAATAATGAGGAGGGATCAAGGGCCACAGCAGTTAGTTACAGCTGGTAAAGCAGCCCCATGAATGTCAAATCTGTGCAAGGCCTGTGTTCCTTACTCACAAAGGGTGCATAACAGATTTATGAACTTTGCAGTCCCCAGAGAGGATCTCACCTGCCTCTGCTTGACAATTGCTCTCATTTCCTCAGCACTGCCTTGCTAGGCCTCTCAGTTCCTATTACCAGCTGCTCCCTACATCTCAGACTGCAGAATACAGGGCAGGGAAAAATAAAGCAAGAAATCAAGTGTTCCTTGCTTACAAGTAGCCAGCTGCCTCTTCTTCTCCACATCCAAGGCTTCTGACCACCACCATTTTTCATTAAATGTATTGACATTCCTGCTCAGCTGAGGCTAATAGCATTTCCATCAAAGACCTTGATATCTGCCTCCTAATAAATCCCAGAAGAGAGACCAAGTAAACACTATATCCCATCATAAAACCATCTCTGGACACATTGTGAGGGTCGGGTGTGCTTTTGGTACTGAGGCCCCCAACACTGCACACAGTGCTCAGGGGTGGGTCACATCAGTGCAGGGCAGAGTGGGACAAGCTGTGTGTTAGAACTTCACATCATGCTGCTTCCAGAATAACAGACTGTCTTCAAGACACATCAATTTTCTCTGTATAAAAGAGAATTGTGATATGCACAATTCAGATGAAAAACCACATTATTAGGATGCTTAAAGCAACATCTTCTAGACAACCTGCATAATTGGGAACAAGGCCCAAAAGGCACAGATGCCTTCCTAAAATTATATTCAACCAAAACTTTTGCTCATAATGTCAAGTTTGATCATAATTAATACTTGCTGGCACTGCAGGCTGAGAAATCCAAATTACATGAACTAGCTGTGAGTCAAACTGACCTCAGCTACATGGCTGGAACTGCCCAGTGACCCTGGCCACACAAGCAAATAATTCCCACAATCAGAGATCAAAGTCTACTGCACCTTCCAAGGAAGGGGAGATGGTCAGCAATAAATCATTCATCCTACAACAGAGCACAGGTGACACACAGGATGACATCAGCTGCCTTGCTGCAGTGTATTTTCCTGCAACCATTCTACCTGTTGTCCTAGATTTTATTAGTCTAAATACCATGACAACCTTGTAGCCTTGTACTGACAAAAATCCTTTCTACCACATCAGCATTTTACATAATGTATTTTTAATTCAGAGTATAATATCAAATCATTTGGGGAAACCCTGCTCAGCTTTAATCTTTTCTGTGAATAATTAGCAACTTGACAACAAAGGACACTCGGCTCTCTCTGGATTGACATGTACTCCAGCATCAAGACATCTGCATTTTCACCAAGGGCCTTGGTAATACTCTGTTAACTGAATTTCTGTTTTTTCAAGCTGAAAAGCAAAGTGAAGTTTCAAGGAAGCACGCAGGCCCAGTTTAAGCCATGTTAATTTCCCACAATATCACCATATCCTGCTATTTGTTTGGCTTCCTGACATCCAACTGTAACACTCCTGACACAGAAGCAGAGCTGGAAGTAACTACCAGGCACCAAGGTTTATAGAAAACATGCAGTTAACTGCTGTTGATCTTAGGACACTGTGCAGACAATTGCACTTCTGTGAAAGGCAGCTACTCTTCCCAGACATGACCAGGGCACGGCTTGGAACAGGTTTTAGTGTATGCTGAAGTCTTTTGGTATATCTGAATGGCATCTCTAGAGAATCCACCACTGGTGGGAATTTAAAAGCTCTCATTTGCTGCTCTTTACATAAAGTTCAGATTGAAAACATGTCTGTGACTCTTGATGGGCATGCCTTACATCTCTTTTTAATTTATAGCAATGAGATGTCATTTTTCTTCCTTGTCCAGCAAAAAGTGAAATCTCCATCTTCTAGTGTTGTCCAAGAAAAATGCATTAATATGCGGTTACCATATAAACCACATTAAACATAAAAATTCCTCATGGTTGGAGCAAACAATCCAAACTTCTGCCAAGTGCTTGTGGACCTGTGGACCCAGAAGGACACAAAGTTCAAGAGAAGTCTCTGAAGACTCAGCAAACAGCTCCAAGTTTAACACCCCTCACCTTTAACACATTTTCTCATAGTATTCTTTGAGAAATCCGAATTCCTACTTTGCAGGTAGGTACCATCCTGCAGAAAATATCCTTGGCCTGAAAAGCCTCAGTTGAGCCATTAGCCTCCTACAAAGGTCAAGCCTGAAAATACACATTTTAATGTTTTTAGAATTTCCTTTTTTCCTGGAGAAAAAAGACAAAACCAGAATCAGTCCTGGATAAAGAAGAGGTTCAGAAACACTGCCATGCAGGCTCCTGTAACACAACCATGGCAGGGAAGCAGTGAAAGTATTTTGGTTGACTGCCTTCAGGTGGGGTTTTAAACTGAGAGCCATTTCATGATGTGATAAAAACAAATCCATAGCAGCTCTTAGGACAAGGCTACTGAAAGTCAGGTATAATTTAAAACAGCTGTCCATACAAAAAAAAAAAAAAAAAAAAAACAAAACCAAAATTTCTCTCCAATGTGGCATAAAGATAGGAGAAAGGAGTTTATTTTTTTCCTTCTATACTAGCATGCAGGAGTACTAAAAACACAGTGGTAATAATAAGCTGCAATGCAAATTGGTAAGCAAATTTCTGTGCTGAGGATACACCAGTGATGACTGAATTTTCTCCCCCACCCCTCTGGAACAAGGCTAAGCTTTGAATAATAATTTCTTAGGTATTAACAGAACATGGATTCTAAAAATTCCTAGAAATACTAATAACTTTTCAGATTGTTTCAAGAACCATCAGGAACACTTCATCCCCCTGCATCCCATTCTTCAGCTGGGGTGCCATACAGCCATGCTCAACAGGCAATAAGGGGAGACATGAAAAATATAATTCCAGGCAATTATACAGATACCTGAGGCAAGGAAAATGAAATTACCAGAGCTGCACTTTGATCAAGTTACAAAGATGCCACCATTGGTAAATGTTTTTTGATAAATAACAAACAGTCTGAGGGTCATTCTCATCAGCACCAGCTCCTTGAAATGTAGGCAAGATGCAAAAAGAGAATTACAATTGCAAATAGCAGCAGTTACTTGAGAAATGGCAAGAGGCAACATGCCATGGATCACTGTGATGATTCACATTTATTGTGTAATCCAGAAGTTTGAAGTTTAAAAATTATAGAAAGGCATCTTTTTAAAATACCCTTTAGTATTCAGTATGTTTTCCAAAAGTACAAATAAACAGAATCAAGCTCCCCATTCTCAAGTACCTCCTTTAACCTGTGATAGTATAAATTGATTCAAAAGTATTTAAATGAACAAACAACCACCTAGATTTGAAGCACCAATATGAAATCATTTCACACACCACACTGTGTTTCTGTAGATGTCTTGCACTGGTTGGTAGATGACACATTAAATTAATTTTCAGACAAATAAGGGAACAGTGCAAACACAGTGAGAGAGAAGGGGAACTAACAGTGTGACAGCCTGACTTTGTCCTTCCCTTGGCCATGTGTCAGACAACCTTTGTAAAGTGCCTGAACTGTTCATGTTATACCTCCAGCCTCAATCTTCTTTTCCAATGGTGCATCAGTCAGTATTCAACCTGTAAAAAGGCACTCCTGTGTTTCTTTTGATTCTCAAAAAACAAAAAAAAATCCTAGGAGAGTGAACTTGTCAAGGCATTTGTGTCATAAACTGCATCTCCCTTAACACTAGCTATTCCAATTTTTTCCACTTTTCTTTCCACACATCTAATGCTGTCTTCCTACTTCCTCATTTACAGATTCAAAAAAGGAAATCCTTTGTCAGCCTCTACTCTGTACAGGCACTTCTAAACCCTCAATAATTAATTAACTGACATAATTAACATAAAATACTGGGACTTCAGGACAAAATCATGAGAAAACTTGCACAAAAAAAAATCACTTAGAGACCTTCCTCCCCTTCTCCCTTCCATAATTTGATGTGTAATGTAGTTGGTTTGTGTCTTTAACACACCTAAGATAAATGCCGGCTAAACATAATTACTAACAGCTTTCAAACCTCTTTTACCCATACAAAAAGCTGAAATTCAAGCTGCAATCCTTCGCTGCTCAGGAACTGCAGTTCAACCTTTGCATAAAATAAGCACTCAAAATTGTTCACCACTGCAATTTCTCTTTGGAGTAGCTAAAATTACCAATATGTCCAATGTCCATCTGAAATAGCTTAACACACAGTACCTCCTTTGAGAGCAAGGGGCTTCACCTGAATTATAGGTTAAAAGAATATGGACTAACTAAATATAAGGTAATTTTTGGTGGTGGTTTAGTGTAGGTTTAAGTTAAGCTTTCAGTGAAATTACAGCAAATTTGCACTTAAGTATCAAATCAGAACTTCATCCACTATCTTCTACTGGATTCAAATGAAAGCTTTTGTTTCCAAAGACAAGCAATCACACTTCCATGCCACAGATTAAGCCAGCACCTCTCCTACTCCTTCTGATACCATTTTCATTACCAAGATCTTTTCACTAAATAGATAACATGTGGACATACAAACCACGTATTCATTCCCAAATCCCTTTAACATTAAGTTTCTTAGTTCTGTAGTTATTAGTCATTGATTTGTACTTGCATTATTCCTAGCCTTTGGAGCTCTGGAAACCAAATACAGAATTTCTACTGCCTATCCTACTACTTTTACTGCTAAAATAATGAAACCTTATATAAGTTAATAATTTCATTATAAAAGTTTATTTCACTATATCTTCCAGAAAAGCCATTCAAGAAAGAAATATGCAGTCAATTATCCAATAGAATGAAGTGGTAATGCTAATTACCAAGTTAATGTTCAATTAGATTTAACAAAAATACTGCTGGGAACTTGAGAAGAGCCATAATACTGATGGCTCTTTATTAATAGAATGATAACATACAACAAAGCAAAACCTGCCAGCAATGAGATGTCAGACTATAAAAGAGTCCCAAGAACAGATGACTTTCCCTGAGATTTAAGCTTCCTACAATCCTCACAGCTCCTTAGGGAGCCATGTCAATTATACCATCATCAATGCAAATGGCATTTTAAAGAGTCTCTGCAATGAACAGGGAATGCAAATGCTGATCAGAGGTGCTGGTGTTCAGCACATTTCTCCCAAAAGCTCTGGCACCTCTTGTGTGTCTGCTCACTTGGTTCTGATTGTGTTCATTTTCTGATGAACCACTGGTGCCCCCTCTGCTTTTGTCAGCCAAACATCCCCATTATAAAGGCTCATTTTCCACCATCAGAGCAGTGTGGAGTGCAGCAGGGGCAGCAGCAAGATGAACTCCTGTACACAGAGTGTGATACTGTGAAGTCTGCTGGCTTTTGTGCTTGATAGGCTGTTCTTATTAAGATAAAATGTTTTCTAAGGAACTACCATAAATAGAAAAGTAATAAAGAAAAAAAAAAAAAAACAAGTGGCAGAGTATGAAAACACTTAATATTGCTACATGGTATGGGGAGGAAAAGAAACTCTGCCTGAAATTTAATTACCAATATTCAAAAAAAAAAAAAGAAATAAAAAACCCCAAATGCTCATTTTCAAAGGGCATTTGATCTGCATCCTCTTGATGCTCTACTCAGCATATAACAGGGCTCTTCTGGGAATAGATGCAAACAAGTAAAAGAAATAGCCTTACAAGTCAAAAGGAGAACCCAGTATTAATGAAAAAAACTACCATATAAATCTGAAAATACAATAGAACCCAGCCAGCCACCACACTGCAAAACCATTCATATGTGATATACCCACTTCACATTTACATATCAAGCAAATGCCAAAGAAACTCTACATTTCCTGTGTTAAGAAATTGCAATGTTTACCCCAAATGTTGCAGCAATCCCTTGTGCCTTCATCAAAATTTTATGTTGGCTTTTGAATTATGTAGTTTTTCAATGTAGTTCAGTTAACCAGGATTAGAAGCTATTTTCTAAATTACTTGTATGTGATGACTAATTTTTCTTTTTCCTAAAGGTTATTTCTAATACTAGTTCACCAATGGACAAAGTTGAAGGCATTTTGATAAAACACAGATTTTCACAAGAGAATCAAGAGCAAAAATAGAAACACTGAAAGAAGAAATACGGGAGACAGGTGGATTAAGCATTTAATCAATTTTACATAGTGCAGAAAGAGGCTTTTGAACTGTGCAGTGTTAGGAGATAAACAGATATACCCAATTCTAACACTCTTTTTTTGTTAAATGGATACTCCCTTTTGAACTGAACTTTAGTCACACTTGGGTGTCTCTCTAGACTGTTTAGGCTTGAAAGCCATGTTGGGGAGAGTGAGAAGACAAAAGGGAGTGGCTTACATCCAAACACACTAATAGAACAAGTGCCATGTGCAGGATCAGGAGTGAGGTCCCTGCAATGCCCATATCTCCCTTGGGGTTACCTTTTCACAACACACAAGAAGGTGCTCATGCTTTACCCACATAACACATATTAAGTTCATGTAACTATCTAGGAACAAATTGCAAGCTCTTTAATTTTCCTTTTTTTTTTCCTAGCATGCACAGCTAGTCAATGAAGAAGCTTAGTTTAAACGTGCTCATGCCTTCTAATAACTCTGCCTCTTGAAAAAAACTATGAAACTAATATAGTGGTTATCTCCCTTCTGTAAGGAACTCTGTCCTGGGTAACACAACATTTCCTAGCATGAACTGAACACCATTTTTGATTTTATTAAGAGTTCCTCTGCTTTCAGCACTGAGGTCTGATACTTCCATCCATCAGCAGCACTGACCAAACAGAACAAGCATCAAGGGTCACATCCCCCATGCAGCAGAAGAAAACTCATTTCACAGGAAACTCACATGGCATTTTCCCCCCTGCCGCCCAGCCCCAAAGGCAAACCCTCCAACCCCTCTGGCACACATTTAACTGTTAAACTCACCAATTCCTACATGAAACTAAGACATTGTTCCTGTCTGCACAATGTGACAGCAATGGTCACTGCTCACAGAGTCACACACCAAAGTCTCACTTGGATGTGCAGGTGGAGACGTGCCAGGGCAGCCTCAGTCAGAGCCACCAGTTCATAGATATCTGTACCTTACAGAACTACTTTAGTTCCCTCACAAAGGATTTTACTGGGCTGTGATACCATTAAGTACAGAATCATCTTCATGGATATACACCAATATTTGTCATTACCAAATGCAAGTTAACCTGGGGAGGTTTTAGAGTGCCTACATAATATTTCTAAAGGCGTTTAATCTTTCATCTGGATTTGTAAAGGAAGAAAACAGGTTGAAATTGTACCTAGCTCTCCAATTTGTATTGCTGCAAGACTATTCTACAATCACTCCCATTTTTCAAAATCCCAAGCACAAAAACTTCACCAGAAGCCATATGAAGTGAACTTTGAAAGTCCTCCATGGAACAGGAATCCCTGCTGCAGATAGCTGATTTTAAATTAGTTTTTAAATTAGTGAGATAATCCCTATTTTTAATTTGGTATTTCAGTAAAGGTTTCCATCGATCTCAGTTTTCCAAGTGCACTTGAAAGCTTCTAAGTAACAGCAGTAGGCCGATTTTTAATTTTGCTTTCACACCACTTGATTGGATTCAAATTCTGTGAGGCAAAATGATATTTGGCAGCAAATGACACAAGATGCCACTTGGCATCATATTCTAATTTTTAAGCAGAAACTGTTGGAACACTTAAAATCATTTCCTTGTCTTACTATAGAGTGTCTGAAATACAGGTCTAATTTATTAATGACTTCAATGTCAAACAGAGGAAACCAGCACACTAAAACCTCCTTTTTCTGTAGATTGGAAGGATATTGATTAGATTAACTGGGGGAAAGTTCAAAATATTGCATAAAGAGTATGAAAAATAAGACCTACTACATAATCAAGAAATGCTAGAGACAAATAGAGACTTTACAATCCAAGGACTCATGATGGTCAGTTCAGGAGTTACATGCATATTTTACAGACCACTGCAACCTCAAAACAGAATTTGATCAACCTATGGTTACATCATGAACACCATTTAAATCAGAAAATTTGGCTTCATTACATTTAGCCCACATAAGCATTTACTCTGCCTCAGCTGAGCTGCAGTACCACTGTGTACTACAAATGTTATTTTCATGCCTCCCCCATTCACATCCCACCACTCTTTGTTACTCTCTCTCATCTCAGTGACTTTGCCATTTGTATGGCAATTTCCTCTAATAGCTCTACTCAGATTCCAAACTGTGCAAAATGCTGAACAAAGCAGAACAAGTAATTCAAGCACCTTTAAGAGGACTACAGAGCCCTTTAGCAAGCATTAGATAAGCTTCTGAACAAACAGTATTTATTCTGCAAATTATCCCTAAGGTCATTGAATTCCACAACACCCAGAAGCAAACCCAACAAAGAGGAATGCACAAGGAACACCTTTACTGCTGAGGAAAACCTCATCTAGTTGGGATACATAACCAGACTTAGATAAATAGGGTTTAATGCTTTAAAGCAGCAGTAATTCTTACTAATGCTTGCTTCTGGTAATCAAGAAGCTTATCAAAAAGAGAGAAAAAAGAACAAAGCAATGACAATACATCTCCCAGAGTTCCTCTGGTACTCCGGGGAAGGATCCATGACTAGAGGCTCATATTACACAAGGTAGGAATGTTTAACATCTTTTGATATTGACACAATACAGTGGTCAAGGGGTACAGGTTTTTGCATTTGTTTTTAGGCAGCATAGACTGGCTAAACAGGTATTATTGAAGATGAGACCTTCCAAAAGCAGTCATGGAATTTGGTTCTGAAGCTCCAGAAGAACACAATGTTACTGCATGCCTCTAGTTCATCAGGCATTTAAACAAGGGATTCATTTCAATCTCTACTTCAGAAATGCCTAAATTGCCAAGGCTTCAAGCCAAGTTCCTCATAACTGGAAGTACAGGAGTAGGAAATATGTGCTGGTGATATCTGGGGCCCAACCTCCAAGTCCTGACCAGAACCAACATCTCAACCTTTTCAAAACAAACTGTCTATTGAAATTGGCCTACCATAAGAAAATCATTTTGTCAAAAACATCTTAACCAGCTCTCATTCACCAGTTAAGCATTTAGTCTCACAGAGACAGATTTTGTTCTACTTCTCTTCCATGCAGCTTCAGTAAGAACAGCCCTGGTTCACTGAGGCAGCTCAAGACTAACACACCTTCCCCACAGCTGCCTCAATTTAGCCACACATTTGAGCATAAAGCATGTTCACATAAAAGAGTGAGAAACAAAAGCCTGGCACTTGTTGAGTTTATAGACAAAAAGCAAGATTTCTCTTTCATAGCTGACAAAACTGTCAAGAAACATAGATTTAGGAGCTTGAACATCACTAAATAAGCAGCAGGAAGGAAAATACACCATCCGTTCAGACTTGCCAAACATCAGCTTCATTTGTGATTCTAAGTTATAAATCTTTGATAGTTTGGGGCTGTGGAAGCATCCAGATTGTAGTGAAACACTGACTCATGCAAACAAAGCATAAAACAAACAAATAAAAAACCCCCCAAGCAACAAATCCTTGTGCCTACAAGAGACTGGGCTCCCATTACAACTCAGCCTGTGAGGTGTGGAACAGGAGCTGTTTTCCATATGAGAAGCTCTCAAAGTTACACTGCAACGTTTGCTGCTGCATCAAAAACCCTTTCCCTGCTCCTTGCATTCAAAAAAGATGTAACAGTATTATTCATCCACTCCAGGGTTTGCCCAAGAGTATTGAGAAGTCCCTTAGGTTCATCTCCTATAATCATCCTTTTGAACCTGAGCAGAAGTCCTGGCTCAGACACATTGTGTTGAGCAGCACATTACAGAGAAACTTGGAATAACTGTGGAGGGAACAAGTGCAAAACAGTCCCTATGTGATTTTATGTTCACTTACTCTAGAGCAAGGGCCTGTCTGCTTCTGTGTCTCAGGAAAAATCCTACAAAGTCCACAGTACTCCAACCAAGAAACAGCACACTTGAGTTTTATAATTTTTCCCAGAACACCATCAAAAAGACACAAACAAAACATGGCCACTCACACACTTACAGAGCTTGTGCCAGAAGGAGCTTTCAAAATGTTACGTTTCAGAGAGCTAAAATGATTGTTCACAGAAACAAAGCCAAGCAACAGAGGCACAGAGCACAGATGAGCCAGCTCTGGAGCTGGGCAGGAACCCAGTATTTCATTACATTCCCACTCTGACTTTAGCCTCAAAAGACTTTCTCAGTCCAGCTCCCACTGCTGCCAGCCTCTCCACTGATTTCAGCAAAAGGTTGATTGGGCCTCAGGGCTTAAGTTTCAGACATGCTGGATGTGTGTTGACTTCAGCTGTCATGGTAAATGCGCAGCAAAACATCCGGGAGAGCAAGTCCTCTGCATGCAAAACAATTCTGGTCACATCATCACCCCACAGGAGTCACAAAAGCATGGAGCTACTTTAACAAGAAAGACAGCCCTGAGAAGGATGGTGACAGAGAACTCCAACAAATCAGTCAGGAAAAGTAAGCAGAGGCTGCAGACTTGCAGAAGGTTTCAGAAATAAATACACATCCAGTCAAATTCTTCTCTATAAAGTGAAGCATTCAGTAAACTTCAAACTATAAACCAAAGCATTCTATAAACCGAAACAGCATGAATGAAGATATGGGAATTTCAACATACCTTAAAATCCAATGCAGTTCTGCATGACTTGCAATAAAACTTCTTCTTTCTTCCCCTGGTTTATAGGTATAATAAGCCAGAACTTACATTTTCTTCTCCAGCCAAAGATGCCTGTTCTCCATTGAAATTGTTCAAAGGAAATAAAAAGGTAGAGCTGAAAATCTTTGGCAGGGCAGAAATTCCTTACACATTCCCAGCAGCAGGATGGGCCTTCCCTACAATGCAAAACAACTCTTGACTGAGGCCAACAGGTCCAAGAAGATTTATCTGTGACCGTGTTCACAGGGGTTCTTGGATGAGGGAAGAGACGAGGATCTGACTCCATGTTTCAGAAGGCTTGATTTATTATTTCATGGTATATATTACATTAAAACTATACTAAAAGTATAGAAGAAAGGATTTCATCAGAAGGCTAGCTAAGAATAGAATAGCAAAGAATGATAACAAAGGTTTGTGGCTCAGCTCTCTGTCCAAGCCAGCTGGGCTGTGATTGGCCATTAATTACAAACATCCAACATGGGCCAATCACAGATGCACCTGTTACATTCTACAGCAGCAGATAACCATTGTTTACATTTTGTTCCTGAGACCTCTCAGCTTCTCAGGAAGAAAAAACCTAAGGAAAGGATTTTTCATAAAAGATGTCTGTGACAATTTGTCAGCACAGCAAGCACTGGAAATCACAAATGTAGGCAAGAGGTTAAAAAGAAATCTTGGACCACGAGAGGCAAAAGCAATTGATGTTACACCATCCTGACTATCTAGTTCTGCCAGAAGACAGAGAAGCTTAGCACCACTTGGAAATTACAGGTTATACTGTTTGTATATGTCACATTAAAAACACTGAGATTATTTCTATTAACCAGATTTTCAATTTATTCTTTTCTTAAGTAAATCAAGACATCATAAGTTGCTAATGCCAAGTTTATGGAGGTAGCTGTTAACAGTCCTTTGATTTCTGCTTGAAGTTCTAAAATACTTTCTAACAAAACCATACTTTTTTTTTACAAGACAAGCAAGAAACACATTTTCTGTTTATCTGCTGGGATAAAAAAGGCAGTAATTGGTAATTCATATCTTCCTTAAATTATTTTCCTCAGTAGGAACTGAGACACACAATAAGTGAGCATTGAAAGGAAGAAAAACAAACATCTGAAATGCTGCAGGTCTTTATCTCACAGCAATGATTATGAAGACAGCCTTTATAGGTCTTCCTCTGTCAGTCTGAAAAAAGTTCCACGTTACAATTAAATCAAATCAGATGTAAGAAAAAGAAAGGTATGAAACACTGAAGTGTAAAGATGCTCATTACCCTGAAAGAAAAATGAAACTGCATACAGAGTAACTGCATAAACCACCCATTCTAGTGTCACCAGCCAAAACAATCTTATTGATATATATTTTTAAATTTGACATTAGCTTGTAATAACATTTTCAAACAATAGTTCTTTCCTATTGATTTTCTGTGCAATCCATTAGAGAGAATGCTATCACCTTTGAGTCAGCTACAGGGTTTTAACCTTCCAAGAAGTCTGGGAACACAAATATGACAGTTTTTCTGAGCAGCATTGATTGCCGCATATTTTAAGTTATTCTGTAGAGGAATACCAGAGAAATAGCTTCTAGATGCATAATGTATAAGCTCATTTACAGGAAGCAAGGAACAAATCAAAAAGGGAGAAGTGACACCTAAGAAACTGATAGAAGCAACAGCAATTTTGTCAAGATAGATAACAACATGGAAATTTAACCTTATGGAAAAACTCTCTTTATTCAAAGCAGGCATTTTGACAAACAGCCTTCTAATTTGCAAACTGTGCTTCCCAAAGGTAATGAAGAGCACACAAAATGAAAAGAAAGAGCATTGCCTGTTGTCTCTGAGACCTCAGCACACAACCTGCCAAAGCTCTAAAATGTAGATTTCCCTCCCAAAAACATGCAGTGCACATGGAGCATGGCACTAGGCTTCCTGGCCAATGCACATATTCACAAACCTCTTGATAAATGTGAAATAGAAGGTTTGCAAACAGAATGCTGCCATAATTCTACATGCTTCTGCAGTTCCTCAGACCTAGGCTCGTGCTAGATTCAGATCAGCAGCCAGCAGATCTGTAAATGCCTCCTAGGGAAGGGTTTCCCAAGCCAAGGTCAGAATTAATTTTATTTCACAGCTTTAACCTGAAAACCATACTATGTTACAACATAATAAACATCCAGCCAGAAGTCCATAAATATTTAACTAATCAGTATTGGTTTTGTTTCAGGCAGCTTGACAATTTACAGCTGTGTGCTTAATGAAGCACAGGTTCTCCAGGCAGCCACAAAGCTCAGCAGAACACAAGAGGGGTGGTTTCCCTGTCCACTTTCCAGGAAGAGATTCCCAAACTCCTGTCACTGACCACTCTGTTCTAACCATGCATTTACCAGTGACCTCAAAGGAAGGAGCCAGTCCCTGTTGGACCCCACCACTTGAGGCAAAAAGTCACAAAAAGTGACCAGCAAGGATGCTTTAACCTACACATTCCTTACAAAGAGAACATTTGCAGAGTGCCTGAAGACATGCAGGTGTCAAAATGGCACCATTCAGCATACAAGGTATATTTATACTTAAACAGTTCCTACACAAAAGTGCAAGTTCAGTTGGAAAGTGCCACTTGCTCCTCTTGCACATTGAGAAGGCACCAGCCACACAACACAGCACATTTAGCCTGCAGTTACCCCTTGGACTGCATGCAGACCTACTCCTCCAACATCTTCCTCATCTCATCAGAAGTTTGCTGCCTTCATACTTTGAAAACATGATTTTGTTTTATACAGGTTGAATTTAGATTCCAGGGCCCATCCATGCCATTGCTTACCAGGCATAGAAAGCAGGAAGCATTATTCTCTGGTACAGACTCCACTGGCATACTAGAAGATAAATCCAACAAAGAAAAATTCAGCTGGATAAATTTCTTAAATTATAGTTAAAATTATTTGCAAGCAAAACGAATATACTTGTTGTTCAGCTTAAAATAAAAGCTTTGTCTAGCAGTTAACACTCAGAACTGAAGTGTGGATGTCACCTCAAAGCCAGTGACTCTGCCACTTTTCATCAACCAGGGATTAGATATCCATCTTTCACAGTGCTCTAGCAAAGCCTTCAGGAAACTCTCATCATGAGCAGTGGTGTTAGCAGACACATAAATACAAACATCCCACCAGTCAACAGCCAGCAGCAGTTGTTCTTGCAAGGAATTACTCTTTCACTTGATTTAATAATCCTCCAAGTCTTCTGCAGAGACCTCAGCTCACTGTTCTGCACCATTATTGGCTTGTGACTGCAGAGATTCCAGACTCACTGGAGCACAAGCTTATGTAAAGCTGGGCAGACACAGAGAACAAACAAAAGCAGACTGGACATAATATCAGCAGATTCTCAAACCATAATACCCATAATACCCAATTACATAATTAATTCTCTTATTCAATCCAGTTCTTTTGCCACCTCAGCAAGCTATCTGTCCACTTACAATGTTATCTTCATTGCTACATTAACTGCCCCAAAACCTGTGTCCCTAGAAGCCATGTCAAAAAATCCTCAATTGGCAGAGAAGTCACACTTCAATATACAACATCCATCAAAACATCTACAACAACATACATTGTTCTCTTGCAAATCACTTAATATTACTCAATACTGAAAGCCAATTTAAAAAAGCATGACAGGTCTCATGTTAAGGCAAAGAGAGGAGAAATTACTCATCTAAAACTTCCATAACTGCTGCTGCAAAGCAGCGATACGAGGATGTAGCAATTAAAAGTACAAGATTTAAATCCATGTAAATAGATTTGCTGGGTATCGAGCTAAATGGTAAAATGAAACACTGTGTATGGAAAACAATCCTTCAGAAAAAATTACTCTTCATTATCGTAAACTTGATGATTTGAAAATCTAGAAAACTTCAGATATAGATTTGCAAACTCTATTTGTCAAGTGAGTGCATCTTATTCCCTTCAGCAAGTTGTCCTGATTTTCTTCAAAACTCAAAAATCCCTTTAGGGGGAGGTTAAGTTGAAAGTTCTCTATATAAAAATATCTCCCTTCACATTCTTTTCTCGTATTTCTCAGCCCTGAATTTATAAAAGTAATTCCACAACACATTTGCTGAAACTCCTAATATAAATACAGCAAATCTCACAGTCTGTAATGAGTGTTACATGAAACATGAGCAGGGACTGTGCTATCTGTGAGCCACCACTGCCCTCATCTGGGAGAAGGCTGAATCTCCCATTGTACCAGGAAATATTTTAATTTTCCACATGATTGTTTGTATCGTTAGTTTTGGTACTACAGATCTGAGAATTCATACTGTCATTTACATTTTCCTTCAAGTTTAAGTGTCCTCTCTCAACGAAAGGATTCCTTTTAGATGCCCTAGCAAGACAAGGAGAAAAACCTGCTAGTACATCTGGGCAAACAAACAAATCAAATCACCAAACTAAGAAACCCACAGCATTTGCTTCCACACGAGTGGTAACAAGTGATTTCAGTGCTGAATCCATCTACATACAAATGCAAACACCAAATATGCAGTGCAAACAAATCAAAAGCTGAAAACAACTGGGATTCAGATCAAATAGAAAGAGGTAACAACAAAAACAGTGACAATGGGAATAGCTTAAACATGCTCCACTGTTATTCATAAAGGCATAACTACTCAAGGGTGGATGAAAAACCAACCTAAAGGGGGCAGAAGGACAAGAACAGCTATTGAACAGGTATGATTTCAAAAAAAGGCAAGGAAATGGAATTGTGACAATAAAAATTTGATTAACCATAATCTATATGTCACATACAATAAGGAGTCAGATCAGTTTAAAGGAGCAGAAGGACTCACACAGCCTTGAACCACTATGACACAGAAACAGAAAAAACCCAACTAACCAACCAACATTATTTTGCTCTCTTCCTAAGTAAATCACAGCTCTATTAAAATAATTTAGCATTTTAGGCAATAATTTTGTCTGTTAAAATTTGATTAATAGCAAAAAACTATTTGAAATGCCTCTATTTCACAAAACATACATTGATGAAGAGCATTCTCTGCCATTTAAGTTGATTTTTTAAACACTCCCTCCAGAAGCTGGGGTCATGATAACATTTTTAAGGAAAATATGTAGTTATCTCTTTAGTCTAAATCAATCCCTAGCAGTATCATTAAATATTTGCTTATTTATTCCTTCAATGCGCTACTCATTTGGCCCTTTCCACAACAGAAAAAAAAAGCTAAGTCATCCTTCTCAGACTGATAGCCCAGTCCCTAAAACTGGCAACAAATTCTACAGTCTGTAATGAGTGTTACATGAAACATGAGCAGGGACTGTGCTATCTGTGAGCCACCACTGCCCTCATCTGGGAGAAGGCTGAATCTCCCATTGTACCAGGAAAGATTTTAATTTTCCACATGATTGTTTGTATCGTTAGTTTTGCTACTACAGATCTGAGAATTCATACTGTCATTTACATTTTCCTTCAAGTTTAAGTGTCCTCTCTCAACGAAAGGATTCCTTTTAGATGCCCTAGCAAGACAAGGAGAAAAACCTGCTAGTACATCTGAGCAAACAAACAAATCAAATCACCAAACTAAGAAACCCACAGCATTTGCTTCCACACGAGTGGTAACAAGTGATTTCAGTGCTGAATCCATCTGCATACAAATGCAAACACCAAATATGCAGTGCAAACAAATCAAAAGCTGAAAACAACTGGGATTCAGATCAAATAGAAAGAGGTAACAACAAAAACAGTGACAATGGAAATAGCTAAAACATGCTCCACTGTTATTCATAAAGGCATAACTACTCAAGGGTGGATGAAAAACCAACCTAAAGGGGGCAGAAGGACAAGAACAGCTATTGAACAGGTATGATTTCAAAAAAAGGCAAGGAAATGGAATTGTGACAATAAAAATTTGATTAACCATAATCAATATGTCACATACAATAAGGAGTCAGATCAGTTTAAAGGAGCAGAAGGACTCACACAGCCTTGAACCACTATGACACAGAAACAGAAAAAACCCAACTAACCAACCAACATTATTTTGCTCTCCTCTTAAGTAAATCACAGCTCTATTAAAATAATTTAGCATTTTAGGCAATAATTTTGTCTGTTAAAATTTGATTAATAGCAAAAAACTATTTGAAATGCCTCTATTTCACAAAACATACATTGATGAAGAGCATTCTCTGCCATTTAAGTTGATTTTTTAAACACTCCCTCCAGAAGCTGGGGTCATGATAACATTTTTAAGGAAAATATTTAGTTATCTGTTTAGTCTAAATCAATCCCTAGCAGTATCATTAAATATTTGCTTATTTATTCCTTCAATGCGCTACTCATTTGGCCCTTTCCACAACAGAAAAAAAAGCTAAGTCATCCCTTCTCAGACTGATAGCCCAGTCCCTAAAACTGGCAACAAATTCTGAGGCTCACAAGCTGAATTTTAACTGTTCAGTAATCAGTGCTGGTTTCTGCAGAAATTACTTGTCTCAGCTGTTTCAGATCTTGTAGTGGGAGGGTGACACAAGCAGAAGTCAGTGAGGCTGCTCACAACCATTTCTTTATTTAAGCAAGAAGGAATGTGTTCCATGTTTTCAGCAAACAGTTTGGCCAGCTGTGAGCAGGTTGCCGGGCACTTAGTCTCACTACAGGATTACTGAGTACTCCCAGCACTGTTTGAGCCTCCATAAAGTGGTATCAGAGACCACTGACTAAAAACTTGGAACTCTATATGCCATAATTCACGAAAACTATAAAAACAGTAGAGGCGCATAGAGGTCAGAGGCAAGGTGAGAGCAGCACTGAGGGGACTGCAGCATCTCTTTCAATTACCAAATCTCACAGCACCTCTCTCACCCATTTATTAAAAACTAAAAAATGGACTTTCTTCACCCTCCTCTGGGACCTGCTTTTCAAATGTGCAGCACCAGACAAGCAGCACAACAGGGCTCATGTTTCCCTCAGAGACAACACTGTCACTCCAGCTACATTTGTCTGACATTTTACATTCACACATTAGGAGACTATGACTATTTCTGGACTGCAAAATACTATCTGAAGGACAGATAGATTATATACCCTGCATTCTAAAGTGGCAGGTTGCTATGGTTTCTCCCTGCAAGAACAAAATTCACTTCATTAGGTTATCTGAAGATCTCCACTAAAACCAAAAGGGGCCATCAGGGAAGCAGCCTGTCCTTTAATCACAGCTCTGCCTTCCTGAACACGAGTCCATTTTTCTTCTGAAACAGCTTTTGAGAAGAAGAATGTAGTTCTGCACATGAACTGAAATATCCTGATACTCCATATTCTGAGATGAGCTTTAACCACAAGGTTGGCACAACAACATGGATCCTGAGTGGAGACTGCAGTACTGTAAACCTATGGTTTAGAAAAAGATATTTAACTCTTGGTTGTTTAAATTACTACCTGAACTACTTAACTCATTTGGTAAATCACATTAGGAATCAGCAGAACCTCTTTTCTTGAGAATAAAACACAGATAACAAACAGGACAAAATATTTCTTCTTTAAAAAGACATCAACCCAGCCAAAGCAGATTCCCATGAACAGGTGTCACCCTGCTTCTGGAGGTTGTGGCAGGAATAATGTATTCAAGTTACTTTTCTTTTATCCTTAACAATCTTTTCTGTGTATTTTTGCTTATGTCCAACTCCTATGTGATCCATCAAACAAAAATTGCTTGTTCATGCCATCTCTTTGGGCTCTTCAGCCAAGCACAGTGCCAAAAACTCCTGGTACTGCTTTTAGCAAACTGTTTTCAACCATTCAGAACTCCTGAGAACTCAATTAGTGCTTCAAGTTGCATTCCTTTGGGATTTATCAAAAAGTTGACTTTCTAAAAAAGAAATAAAAGCTTCCAAGTGCAAGTGATTGACTTCTTTTTTTTTTTCTTAACAAAACAAGCCAAACTGTGTATTTCCATCATGCCAAGTCTCAGCTCAGAGGGCTCACCAACTGTTATTCCAGAGTAGTCAGGAACAATGAGCCCATTATCAGTTAGCCTAAAGCAAATGTGCAGCACCCACACAATCATTGGAAACATTCAGTCCATAAGCAAAAAAAAAAAATATTGAAACATGAAGCATGACTTTGTACTGTCTTGTAATGACTCAAGTATTTCTAACAGTTCTCTCTGAAGGGAACTGACACTTTCCCCAGGCTGCTCCTCCCAGGGTGATTAACAAAAACACACACACTTTTGCAGGACTATTAATCATCACAAGTGCCCAGTCTCAGCTTTCCTTGTCTGTTCAACAAATTACCCTTTGTTCCAAATCCAGCTGACATGACTCTTCCTAAAAAAGCACTCCTGAATCTTCTCAAAGTGGGAGAAAATACCTGGCTAAAAATTACTGGGGGAAGATGTAACCATGAGGAGTACACGACTGCTGCTAGGTTTTAAGTTTACATTGTAGATCCATGATTCCATACCCCATCCACACCCTCTTCTTCTAGGGCAGCTAACTACACACCAGTCATACATTCATAATGCTTGCTGATGCTCTTAAAAAGGGCTGGGGGAAAGGAGCGTGAAACAGCAAAGGATTTTCCTGAATGGTGTCAACAGAAACATCATGTCAACATTGTAGCATGTCTGGCCAAGCAGGAGAGCAGGCCAGCCACAGACCTTCCTGGACCTTGAACTTAACTCAGGCTCCAGGATCCTCGGGCAAGAAATGACCGCTCACTTTTAACATTTCAAAGGTTTATTAAATCTTAACAAAAAAATACAACAAAAGGATTAAATACAGAAAAATCGCAGCACTGGGAGCCGCTGTGACTCTCAGCCATGTGCTTGTCTTCAAAGCAGATGCTCTGCCTTTTGTACATCTAGTCCCTCCTAAAGTCTCGTCAGTTGACTCCTTGCTGTCCAGTGGTGGAGATCACTTTCTTACACCTTGATTGGAGGTCAGGTGTTACTACAGTAAAGAGCCAACCCTCCCCAAATGTCCCAAGTACCAAGGCCATCCCATGATAACAATGCAAGGGGGAGGACATATTACAGTAACATTACTATACATTTACAAAACTTCTCTTAATATACATATAATGTTCACCCCTTAATTGTGAGAGCCAACCATGGCATTACTCATCTATAACAGGTGGAAATCTCAGGAGAGCCCAGTGCACATATTTACGCCCTGCAGGTGCTGACTGTGGCAGTGAGGATCAAACAGACACTGATTTCTGAAAGACATCTGACACGGGTTAAGCAGAAAAGAGGTGAAGATACCACTCCTGCAACTATCCACTCTGTGTCTGTGGCAGGCTCACCACCCAGCCCTGCAGCGCTCCCAGCACTCCTCAGCTTGGCACAGGCACTGGGAGCAAATGGGTGCCCTCAGCTACCAGACCAATCCAGAAGGAAATTGTGTGTCCTTGTCTCAGGCATGACAACCACTGAAGAGGCAGAACAGACATCTAGGAGAGCAGATGTAGCACCTTTGCTATCCAGTCTGAATCCTCCATCTCATCTCTGCCCTCTCTTGAAGCACCTTCCATCCACACAGAGCAGATGCAGTATGTGCACTCACTTTAGCCACTCCAGTGCTAAGTCTGGCAGTTCAGAGCAAGACACTTCTCGGGCTGCTGCCCTAGTGGCTACAGTAGCCCCACAAAGGTGTTTTGGGCTTCTGTTCACCAAATGCCTAAGCCCAAAGAACATTTTAGAATCATAACTTATATGTTATATTTAATCAACATGAACTGCTTTTCCATGCTGTCACCTCAGTCCAGAATCCTTCTGAAAGAACAATAAATAGGCCAGTGATTTTGCCTTCCATCAGTGGCTTCAAACCAGATCCATGGCCCACTGCTTTTTACAGCACTCCCTTAGTCTATTTTTAAGAGCAGTTTGAGAAATAAAAGCTATTTAAAACAAGCAGCATGAAAAGAAGTATCATTTGCTTCACATGATTATTATGTGCATAGTAATGACAGGAAGAATACTGCAAATGTTTTCCAACTCTTAAAAAAAAAAAAAAGAAGAACACTTCCTTTGCAATATATAATTTTGAATTTTAATTTAGATAACTCAGAGTATTTACTGGCAACATAAATATCCATATTCATGACATCTGATTTGCTATAATCTTTATTTCTGATGTGCTGCATCTGTGAATACTTGAAGTACTTGAGTTTGCATTCATGGGCAATTATATGAGAATGTCATCCAATAGCAACAGATTGATTTACAGTTTAGACTTCATAGCACCAAAAGACAATTCATTTTCTCTCAGATGGGCTGTGGCATGAGACCTGGGATTGATGCTTCCACTCTCATTTTTTTAACAAATTACTTTTTCTTGTCCAATAGACATGCAAATCAAGGGCATTATAATGAAGGTCAAACCAGTGCCTATTAGATGCATTCTCTCAGTGCACCTCAGTGGTTTGCAAAGGTCAGAGGAAGGAAGGGAAATGGACAGCAAGTAGAAACTTAGATTTCTTGTGTTTTGGAGGGGAAAGAGGCACAGATACAGTATTTGGTCATTTCACCTTCACACCCAAGGACTCCTTCATTCTGACTTCCACTGAGCCTTCCAGAAATCCAAGCTCTTGCTATGAAAAACACATTTTTCTTAAAAACTTCTGCAAAACCTTTTTATTTCCTTCTAGTCCTGCCTGTTGGAAGTTACTCTGAAGTAGAAAGGTTTTTCCAATAAAACAAATTTTCATTAATTTCCATAGGTGAGAGGAAGAATTAAACAAACCCACAATAAATCTGCAGTAAGTACAATAGGAGAAAGTAGTATGAATATCACTTTTGGTGCATATATTGTCAGAGGGGTTGGAAAGTGTTAAAGACGTGAACCCTTTAATGCCTTGTACTGGAGAGGTTTCAGCCATGCTGGAGGTGGGAGCAGTAAAGCACTGAACCCCTAAAACCTTCAGCCCTGGGGAACAGCATCTGCCCTGGCCTGGAAACCCAGCCAGGAGCCATCCCAGGGCTTAGAAGCCATTTATGCTTTAAGAGCCATTTGTACTGATGCCTTACCAAGGCTGACCTAGAACAGAGGCTACATAGACTTAAAGAATAAAGAAGGATTTTTCAGGAGGCCTCAATGGACCCACCTTGGGAAGTGCTAGAGCCCAGCCAGGGCTACACCCAAGATGAACCAAAATGGTCACAAATAAATGGATGACTGGTCAGAGATCTCTCACTTTTATAAGTTCTGGTCCATTTGCATATTGGAATTAATTGTCCCATTACAGCTTTAGGTTATGAAGTCCCATCCTTCTTGTTTTTTTCTCTTCAGTCCATGTTGTTTGGCCATGTTATTGTCCATGCTCTTGGGCCTGAAATCTGGGTGGCCGTCCTTAGTCCCAAGCTAGAGAAGGAATTGTTTTGTCTCCCTACTCTTTGAAGAACGCTTACCAACACTTAAAATGAAGCTCAGAACTACACACTAAAGCAGCACAGAACCTGAAAAATACAAGAGTTAAAACTTAAGAGTTTTAACTTTAAGTTAATACCAGGGCTGGGTGCACGCTCGGGGAGCTCCATGTGCCCAATGAGCAGGACTATCAGAGCGGTCAGGTCGGGCCGGGCTGGGCCAGGCCGGTCCCTCAATGGCCGGGCCACATCGAGCCGGCCCCTCGATGGCCGGGACACACCGAGCCGGTCCCTCGATGGCCGGGACACACCGGGCCTCTCCCTCGATGGCCGGGACACACCGAGCCGTTCCCTCGATGGCCGGGACACACCGAGCCGGTCCCTCGATGGCCGGGACACACCGGACCGGTCCCTCAATGGCCGGGACACATCGAGCCGGTCCCTCAATGGCCGGGACAGGCCGGTCCCCCAATGGCCGGGACACACCGAGCCGGTCCCTCGATGGCCGGGACACACCGGGCCGGTCCCTCCCGGGCCGCTCCGGCCGCGGGGCGAAGGAAGGGCGGGCGCGCGCCCGCCTCAGGCGCGGAGGGGGCGGGGCCGGCTGGCGAGGGCGGGGCCTGGAACGGCGGGGCCGCCAGAGGGCGCCACTGCGCGGGCGGGGCGGCGGCTCGCGGGCTGGGGGTGCGCGCCGGTGCCGCGGGGCCGGACGGAGCCCGGCCCGACCGCCCGGCCCTGCTCCCCCTCCGGACCCTCGGGTCCCGCTCCGGACACTCCAGCCCGTCCGGCCCTTCCCCTCCCGGGCAGGGAGCGGGGCCGCACAGACAAGGTAAGGGCGCGCGGCCGGCTCCCGTCCCGCCGGCTGCGCGTTTGGCGTCTCCGTGCCGTGTCCGTCCCGTCCCTTCCGTGGGGTGGGCGTTGTCCCTCTGTCCCTCCGTCCTTCTGTCCCTCCGTCCGTCTGTCCCTCTGTCCCTCCATCCCCCGGCGGAGCGCGCAGGTCTCCCGTCCGCCGGCAGAGCCCCGTGGCAGTGAGGGGCAGGCCCGGGCATGTCCCGGGAGATGCCACCGGCGCGGCCCCGCCGTGCCCCTCACGCCCTGGGTTGCGGGGCCGCCGTGCCCCGGGGTGCTCCGTGCCTGTGCACGGGCTGCCGCATCTTGGCCGCAGAGTTTGAGGGTTTGGTGAGTTTGCCGCGTTTCAGCTGTTTGACCGGCGCTGTTTCTCGTGGCAGATGATCGATACCCCGGCGAGCGGCGGCGCCCGGGACCCGGTGCTGGAGCTGCCCGCGATGCTGGATCAGGAGCTGCGGGCCCAGCCCCGGGCCGCCGGGCTCCGGCTGCTCGAGGCTGCCCACGACAATGGCCTGCGAATGACCGCACGGCTGCGAGACTTCGAGGTGAAGGATCTCCTCAGCTTGACTCAGTTCTTTGGCTTCCACACCGAGACGTTCTCTCTAGCTGTGAATTTGTTAGATAGATTCTTGTCAAAAATGAAGGTAAGGCTTTTTAAAGGATAAGCTTTCAGCCTAGTTCCTATTGGAAACTGGAATGTCTTGGGTTTAGATAAAGGTTTAGCTCCTTCCAGAGAGTCAAGATTGTGCAGAGCTAAAAAATTGGGTTTACGTTCAGATTTTGGTATTGTTAAGAAAGGTTTCCTCTGCAAAAGGAAAAACTAAAGGATGTCCATGGGCTGGGAAACAGGATGTGTTAATGGCTTAGACCAAGACAGACTGCCTGTCCTGCTGCATAGATACAAAAGAAGTCAAATTGCTTCTTATTTAACTGCCTTTTCAACCTGTCAATTTACCCTATGTATATGAAGATGCTGTTGAACACTTAAAATCGGGTCAGACATCAGTTAGCACTGCATTCTCCTGTGCAGATGTGACATGCTGACCTGAGTTGTTTTAAATTGTCTAACAAGACAGGATTACCATTGTACAATTTGGACAAGAACAAAAGCTTGTTTTGCTTGTGTGTTCAAACCAAAATGAGAAAGCTAGATGGAATGGATGGGAAAATGATGATTTCAAAGACTTGTGAATCCAGATTAAGCAGTAAAAATCGGGACTGCATTGTCTATGGAATAAAATAAGACCATTTATATATACATGTACATATAGATGTTTGTATGTATAGTTAAAATAAAGTTGTAACCCCCCAATATTTTACTATCACTCAGCATGTAGAACACTTTATGTCCTACAAGCTTCCTATTAGCTGTTTTAGAACTTTATTAGCAAGTCAGTTCTACCTCAAACAAAATTGCTCTGCATTCTTGCTTTTTAGATGAATAAGATTCAATTTACAGTGTGTAACTGTTTTCCTGTTTGGTTAAATAAAGATAATAATGTGCAGTAAAAGACTTAGTTTTCAGTCTCCAAAAAACAAAACAACCCCTCATCCCCCATAATTATTTGATTAAATAGATTGATGCCTACAGTTTGATGCTTGCATGTTGTAATAGCTGATCAGAGGCCTTCTTTGAAAATAACAAGTCACTTTTCTTTAGGTACAGCCTAAACACTTGGGCTGTGTTGGACTCAGCTGCTTCTACTTGGCTGTGAAGGCATCAGAAGAAGAGAGGAATGTGCCCTTGGCCACTGACTTAATCCGAATAAGCCAGTATAGGTTCACTGTTTCTGATATGATGAGAATGGAGAAAATCATACTGGAGAAATTGTGTTGGAAAGTCAAAGCTATAACAGCCTTCCAGTTTCTACAGCTCTATCATTCATTCATTTATGAGAATTTAAGCTGTGAAAGGTACAATAACTAATCCTGATTTTGCTATAACTGCCTAACACCAGAAAATGTAGAATGTAGAACAATAAGCAGGGAAATTGCTTGAGTAATTGGCCTTTCTATACTTCAAAAATTCCACAAACTTTTCCCCCTACTCATAATTGTCATACATGTGAGCATCTGTGGTTTAATATTATTGTAATTTTAAATATTGTTTGCATAAATGGAGTATTGCTCTCTGAGCCGAAAACCAAACTTGCTCAATAGTGATGGTATAATAAATCTCTGCTTATGCTGCAGTGAAGTATTGCCTCATTGTAAAGATTGCAAAATCTGGTTTAAAAAGATTCCTTTTGCTAGTAAGCACTGAAATTCTTTGTTAAGCCTGCTTTGGTAATGCAGCTCTTCCCCAGTGTAACACAAGATTTATTTTTGGCATTGAGACTGCCAAAACTGAACACCTGTTTGAATGTAACCCCAGAAGTTCTAGGACAAATGAGGCCTTTGTTTAGATAATGAACATTCTTGCTGCTTCTCTGAGTTCCCAGACTGATGTTGCCTTGATCAATCTTGCATTTGTCTAGATTCACTCATCTGTTCTTATTACAGGAGAAAATACCTTAATTTTGAGAGACTTGAGACCCAGCTTAAGGCCTGTCATTGCAGAATCATGTTTTCTAAAGCCAAGGTAAACATCTTGAAAGTTCAGAGAAAATTAAACTGCTGAAACTTAGCAAAGCAGTGTCTAAAAACATCTTCTCTCCCTCCAGCCTTCTGTCTTGGCACTGTCTATTTTGGCACTAGAGACAGAAGAACAAAAACTGCTGGAGTTGACAGAGCCATTGGAATTTCTACAGTTACATTCCAAGGTATGTGCAGATAAAATTTCAGGGGAGGGTGGAAGGAAAATGCATGCAAAGGTCTGCACAGTGGGGAAGGAACAGGTGTATTGGCATATTGGTTCCTTTTGTGGCTTTCTTGTGATGTTTTGTTGGGTTTTTTTAATTTGGCCTGGGATATTTGGCTGCCTATCTTGTTGAAGAAACTGAAAGAACATGTACAAAGTAAAGATTTAGCTAGCTGTTAACATAGGACATTCTGTCTTGTTATGTAGATAAGCAACAGAGAATTGACCTTCTGGAAGGAGCTAGTGTTGAAGTGCCTTACGGAATATTCCTCAAGCAAGTGTTCCAAACCAAATGTGCAGAAATTAAAATGGATTGTGTCTGGACGTACAGCTCGGCAGCTTAAACACAGCTACTACAGAATAACACACCTTCCTACCATCCCAGAGACCACCTCATAATAGGCAAGTCCTTGTAAAATGTGTAAAATCAACTTCTGATAATGTAGAAGTAACATTAGCTGTTAACTACCTCCAGGGTCCTTACACGTTACCTCCTGGAATCATGGAACAGAAGTGTAGTCAGCCTGGTCTCATGTTCATGATTAAACCAGTGCTGTACCTAAGGAAGTGACAACCTAATTAATGTATGAACACTGGAGAAAGAACTGTTGTGTGTTGTGGTAGCAGACATGTTCTACAGACATTGGGACCACATTCACACTAAATGTGCAGTAAAGTTTGGAAAAAGGGAAAAAACCTTTGCCTTGCCCCAATCCCAAAAAGAAAACCAGCCTGTTAGAATGAGTTTCTTTTAATTGTTCACTTAAGCCACTTACAACACACAGTTTTATACAGTTTTACTTGTATAACTCTGCTTAGTGAAGGCTAAAATCTCTAATTCAATTATTCCTGTTACCGTTGTTTTACTCTAAAAATGGTAAACTTCCTTACCTAGACTTTACTTCCAGAGGCTACATGTTTTTTCTCTAACAGCCATTTTGCTGTTGTTGCTGTATTAAGATCTCATGCTTTGTTTGGCTCTTGGAGAAAGCCCTTCTGTTGACTGGTTTGTTTGGGTTTTTTTACAGGAGTACAATAAAATGGGAAGACCATCCTGTGACCTTGTCAACAGGCAGACAGATATTTGAGAAACAGTCTGAACCATGATCTTGATAATGAAGAGCTCAACTCATGGAAAGAACATGCAACATTTCAGACTAAAGATCCTTCCAGCAAATACCAGTTCTTTTCATGATGAATTCAGTACGTGGTGTCAGTTTTCATGCTTACTTGGTAGACTGTTCACTAGTCACTGGAATAACACAATCCCAATACAAGGAATTTTAACACCTTAGAGTTTGTAGAGCAGTTTGTGTAAGCTAACCTCAGTTTACAGTAACTGCAGGTGCTGAATTAGGTATTAATTTTTAAAACCTGGTTCACTTTCTGAGGATTATGCAATGCTAGGAAAATCTGATGTGCAGTAGTGCAGTGATGCAGTGTGTTTAGAAAAGAAAGACTAATCCAGCTCAATTTGATGACAACAGCAAATGCCTGCCAGCTCACCTGGTGTGCTTTTGGGCAGTACCTTGTGTCCACATGTTCCTGCCAGGATGGGCACTGCCCTCCTACCACTGACACATTAAACAGCAGCCTGTGATACCCACTCAATGTGTCAAGTAGGCAGAGCAGGAGAACAGAGCAACTTTACTGTGTACTTTAAGAAAGACAGTCACTAGCACAGCATCAGTAACTGCAGTATTTTGTAAGAGCTGTAGTTTGCTGATGCCACTCTCATGGAGTGTAAAAACTTGGTGATACCTAATGAAGGACTAGGGCAAAGAACTGGGTCACATGTAACCCTGTCATGCCCTAAATCTGACATTAGTTTTCCAGTTTTGCTGTACTAGAGGTAAATGCTGATACTGAACAGACACATTGTTACAGGTACAGTAGGAGCAGGGCTAGTTCCTCCTGTGGCCTCTGTGTAGGAGTAATCCAGATGAGAAACACTGAAGATTGCTTCAACTCTGATCTCTTTATTGGTAAGCTTTGTAAAACACAACTGTTTTTTCTGAAGACCAGGTCAGTATTTGAGGCATTCATGCTTCTAGTGCTACCAAGGAAGTGGATAATAAGAGTGTATTATTGTATGTTAGATGAAAAGAGGTTCTGGGAGGGTTGCTAATGTCCTCTTGAATTCTGCATCACTGTAGGACAGAGGCTGTTGGCAACAGGCTGTTAAACCTGATTGTTATATGGACTGCTGGAGTGGAGAAGGAGAGATCAGAGTGTGGGGTGAGGTGTTGGCCAGCCAACCCTTCCCTGTGATGGTACCAGCTGAAGTGGAAACAATTCTTTGCATATCTCAAACTAGTTAAAGCTTTTACAGAAGACTCCATACCAAAGCTGTCTACTCGACAAATCAAATCCTCTTATGAGCTCATGGGAGTGATTGCACTGCAAAACGTGTCACTGGCTGTCACACCTGTCCGTGCTGCCTGGGCATTGTGCTGACCTGTGCAAAGTGATTCAAAGGTGTGGTCAGCCTACTGGGAGAAGATGCAGTGTGCAATTCTAATTGTCCTGTCTCAAGATATGTACCTTTAAATTAAACATTGAAATGTGCTTAACTAAGTAGCTTTTTTCCTGTAATGTATGTTATGAAACATATTAGTAGGAAGCCTATAAATGTGACTTACACCTGAACCCAGTACTGGAGAAAAATTTTCAGGGAGGAGGTAAGACATAATGCAGATTTTTTTTTCTACCAGCTTATTTTTATAAGAGGTTGAGGCTGTGTGGGAGGAACCACATGAGAAAATGCTAAATATCTTACAGTATCTGTCCTTCAGCAGTGAATCACTGAATGGGTCAGGTTGGAAGGGACCATGGGTGGGATCAGCTGGTCCCACCTCCTTGCTCAAGCAGGGTCATCCCAGAGCACATGACACCAGATTTTGTCCAGACATTTCTTGATTAACTCCAGTAAGTCAGACTCCATACCATCTATGGGAAACCTGTTCCTGTGCACTGTTGCTGCACAGGAAAGAATTTGTTCCTCATGTCCAGGTGGAACTTTGTGGGCATCACAGAATCACTAGGTTAGAAGAGACCTTCAAGATCATTAAGTCCAACCCATTACCTAACATGTCAACTAAGCCATGGCACTGAGTGCCATATCCAATTTTTAAAACATCCAGGGATGTGACTCTACCACCTCCCCAGGGAGACCATTTCAGTACTTCATCATTCTTTCCATAAATAACTTTTTCCTAATATCCAACCTATATTTAATTTGGTACAGCTTAAGGCTGTGTCCTCTCATTCTGTCAGTTGCTGCCTGGAGAAAGAGACCAACCCCACCTGACTACAGCCACCTTTCAGGGAGTTGTAAGGAGTGATAAGGTCACCCCTGAGTCTCCTTTTCTCCAGGCTGAGCACCCCCAGCTCCCTCAGTGGTTCTTCACAGGGTTTGTGTTCCCAGCCCCTCTCCAGCCTTGTTGCTTTGTCTGGATGCGCTCAAGCGTCTCAATGTCCTTCCCAAACTGAGGGGCCAGAACTGGATACAGCACTCAGGGTGTGCCCTCACCAGTGCCCAGTACAGGGGAAGAATGACCTCTGTGCTCCTGCTGGCCACACTGTTCCTGATCCAGGCCAGGAGCCATTGGCCTTGGCCACCAGGGCACTCTGCTGGCTCATGTTTAGCTGGCTATCAGCCAGTAACCCCAGGTCCCTTTCTGCCTGGGCACTGTCCAGCCACACCATCCCCAGCCCAGAGCATTGCAGGGGGTTATTGTAGCCAAAATGCAGGACTGGGCACTTGGACTTGTTAAACTTCATCCAACCATTCCAGGTCTCTCTGCAGAGCCCTCCTACCTTCCAACAGATGGACACATGCTCCCAGCTTAGTGTTGTCTGCAGATTTACTAATGAAAGACTCAATCCCCTCATCCATGCCATCAATAAAAATATTGAACAGAACTGGCCCCAGCACAGAGCCCTGAGGGACACCACTGGTGCCTGGCTGCCAGCTGGGTGCAGCACCGTTCACCACCACTCTGGCCCAGCCATCCAGCCAGTTCTGAGCCCAGCACAGAGTGCTCCTGTCCCAGCCCTGGGCTGCAGCATTTCCAGGAGTGTGCTGTGGGAGACAGTGTGAAAGGCTTTGCTGGAGTCCAAATAGACACATCCACAGCCTTTCCTGCACCCACCAGGAAGGTTACCTGGTCATGAAAGGAGACCACGCTGGTCAAACGTGACCTACCCCTCCTAAACCCCTCCTGGCTGGGTCTGATACCCTGGCCATCCTGTAAGTGCTGTGTGATGGCACTCAAAGTATTCCATTGCCTTACTGGGTACTGAGGTCAGGCTAACTGGCCTATAATTACCAGGATCCTCCTTGCCACCCTTGTTGTGAATGGGTGTCACATTGGCCAGCTTCTAGTCATCTGGAACTTCACCAGTGAGCCAGGACTGTAGGTAAGTGATGGAGAGCAGCTTTGCAAGCTCACCTGCCCACTTCCTCATCACCCTGGGGTGGATCCCATCTGGCCCCATAGATTTATGAACATGCAAGAGGCTCAGCAGTTCTCTGACTGCCTCCTCCTGGATAACGGGGGGACTATTGTGCTCTGCTCCTTGACACCATATACCAACCAAGGAGGACAGTTGTCCTGAGGACAAGGCATCTTCCCACTAAAGACTGAGGCAAAGAGGGTGTGAAGCACTTCCTCCTTCTCCTCATCTGTGGGTACTGAGTTCTCTCCCACTGCAATAGGTTGGTCCTTACAAAGGTTGGTTGGTTTGTGCCCGTTGCCTTGTCCTTTTGCTGGGCACCATGGAGCAGAGTCTGGTCCCTGCTGTGAGCCTTCCCTGCAGACAGGGACAGACAGGGATGAGGGTCCCCTCTCAGCTGTATCTCCTCTGGAGGCTGAACAGTACCAGCTCCTAAAGCCCTTCCTTGTAGGGATATCCGTCAATGACTTCCACAGCCTCGGCTGGACTCCCTCCAGGAGCTTCATGTCCCTCTCGTCTTCAGCAGCCTAGCTGGACACAGCACTCCAGATCTGGCCTCACCATGGCTGAGCAGAGGGGCAGGATCACCTCCCTGACCTTCTGGCAATGTTCTTCCTGATTCACCCCAGGATATAATTGGCCTTGTCCCCCAGGGCACTGCTGGCTCAGGGACAGCTCGTTGTCCACCAGGACCCCAAGGTCCTTCTCCCACAGGGCTGCTCTCCAGCAGATCAGCCCCAGCCTGGTGCATGGGGAGATTCCTTCCCAAGTGCACATAAGCAAGAATAAGAATATATCCTTGCATTAAGACAAGTTGTAGATTTATAACTGATTTGTTTACTATAGTGTTTCTAAAAAGAAAAAAACACCCAAACCAAACATTCTGTTTAAAGATGTTACTTTTTTATGTACACCTTTCTCTATAGGTTGTGCCTTAGTATCATAAAGTTATCACAGCTTATAAATCAGCTGGTAACATTTTGTCTTCAGTCTGCTGGAAAAGATCTTTCTCTTCACTGAAGTAATTACTTTTGACGACAATCCATTGAAGAGATCACTGAAGTCTTCAACAGTTACATGATTCCAGTCCTTAACTGTAACATATAATTTTTCTAAAGGGTCACGTATAAAAAGTTCACTTTTCAAGACTAGAAAAGTCTGGTCCTCCTTTGCTGTAGTTTCCAGAAATTTCTGCCCCACTGAAGTCAAACCCAGGGTTCTGATGAAAGTGAAATTAAAAATTGTTTAGTAAGTAAATTATCTAGAATAAAAATGCTTTAAAAAATCCCAGACAACCCACAAAAAAAACTCTGCTTTTTCTTATATATTCTGCCATTGTAACAAGAACATATAACAATCACCTTGTCAAACAGTTATCACAGCACTGAAATTCTTGGAACATGCATCAACAAACCCAGAATTGTCATAGTTTGGTTGCCTACTACTGAAGTGACTTTGTAATGCTGTTCTTGACTTAGCAAGTAGTCAAATCTGCCAGAAAAGAAATTTTAAGGAAAGTTTAAGAAAGAGATCTGCTGGCTTTTGGTGTCCTTTGAAACTGCCTTTTGAAAATCTAAATATGTGCCCTGATGGATAACAAGGTTCATAAAACTGCTGTTCTCTACTGCAGTACATAGCCTGCTGATTCAGCTGGTACATAAAATGTTGTAATTCTACACCTCTGCAGACATGTACAGGAATAGTTGTGTGCCAAAGGTATAGCAAAACAATTTAGGTAATTTTAGTAAAAGTGCAAGGAACATCTTTTCCAGTGAGCTATTGCACTCCATCTCACATTATAAACAAGCATATCCAGTAGAGTTTGATGTTCAAATTTTATTGTAAATATGGCTTTGTCATAATTCTAGATAAATAACAGAAGCTGTGTGTAGCCTAACAAGTGAAAAAATGTTAGGAAGATGTAATTACTAGAACAGCAATAGCACCTCCAAACTCACCTGAACTTATCAAAAACCCCACAGAGTGCAGATAGAATAATCTCTTCAAAGCACACTGATAAAACCTTGTAGGCCTTTTATAGATATTGAACTAAAGCATGCATGGCATTTGCTCAGCCTTCCTGGCCATAACCTCTGTGTGCTAACAAAACGTGTAAGGAGTAGTTATGGTGCTTTAACTTACTTCTCTTTGGAATCGCTCCAGTGTAAGTTTCCTTTGCATCTGGTCCTGTACCCAAGGATCAGCAGCATATTCATTTTCTAACAGAGAGGTCCAACAATTTCCAGCATCTCTATTTGTCTTCATTAGAACAATTCGTATCAGCTGCCTGTCTTCTGTTGAATGAAAACACATAGAGCAACTTTAAACTCAGTCCTATGTGCTGGTTCTTTTCTTGGTTTGGTGAATTCAACATTAACAAGCACAAGATATGTAATTTAAATTCTTAATGTCAATGCCAACCTAGTTCTTGATAAATAAATAAACATAAATAAACATTAAAAAGAAAAAAAAGGCTGAGGCAAAGACAGCCTGTACTGTCATCTCTCCCTTTCTGGCCTGTAAGATGCTGAAGCTGTTTTAAGGGATTAAACACAGTTCATAAGTGCTTCTATTGCAAACATAAAGTAACCTCTTGGAGATGTTCCCAACAAAGATTTAATCTATTAATATAGACAACTCTGCTAAGGCAATAATGAAAAATTTAAGGTCAGGCTGTACAGAGAGTTATTACCAACAAAAAGCCAGAACTAAGTTTTAGCAACATATGAACAGATGGTGTGTATGGCCACAGAGAATATATTGAAAGTATGTTTCAAAATAAATGTGCAGTGCAGGGTGTTCAGTTCTACTGAAGTGAATAAATACAGCATTAGAAATGTATTTTGAAGATTATTTGTGTACTGATAAAGACTGGGCTTCACTTCACGATGTGTATCAACACTTTAAATTTTAATGGCTTAAATTATTAAATTATCAAGAAATATTTAATATAAATATTGAATGGAAAAGAAAATCCTTCATAGGAAACACTGAGAGGCACAGTCCACAAATATGATTTCCAAATCCCAAAATATTCAGAATACTTTACAGTACTTATGATACAATGGCCCAATATGGTTTTTTTCCTCATTATATGTAGGAACCTTAGTGTGATTTTAAAATTTCTTTCTGATTCTCTTGGACTGTATGTTTTGTCACTCATTCAAAAAATGTAATGTATAAAAGGTACTAATTATGGAGAGTCATAGACCATGCAGCTGTACCATAACTGTTTACCTTCAAATGAAGGTTTGCAAGAAACTTCTCACTCCATGGAAATGCTTGCAACCCATTGATTAGGACCTTCCAGGATGTGGCATTTTCTGATTAACCTTAGTCTCAAGTGTTTTTGTAAAACCTCAGTTCCTTAATCCAGCAATAATGACTTTGCCTTTTTACAAAGCTAGGGGAAGAAAGTAAATTAATAAAGAGGGCGCAAACTATTCTGCAGCGTCTACTGGAAAGTTTTACTGTCTTTATAATGTCACTTCAGATGTAGATTATTACCTAAGGTCCACGTTCCTTCATCAGTTACTGTGGAGTCAAAAAGTTTACCCTGCAAAAGACAGGTACAATATTACAAATCAGTAAAACCTTTAGAGCATCCAATTCACACCGAGTTACGAAGTTTTACTCACAACTTAACCAACTTGTATTCTGCTGAAAATGAACAGGGTGATCTGGCCCTACAAGCATACACTTGCATGTAGCCTGTCAAAGAATTATTGCTTACTACACAATTATTTTTTTAATTCCAAGCATTTAATACCTTGTTTCAGTAGCTGGAGTCATTAAAAAGGCCTGTGTTTCTCAGCAGGAAATGTAATTTTTAATAATCTTGTCATGAAAATGCAAGGGTTTTTGTCAGGAGTAACATCTAGCTCTGGTGCAGGATACATGGAGTATGAGCAGTTCATTATAAATGTGAAAGTAAATCTCTCTTTAGGCTGTTTTTTGTTGGCTTTTTTTGTTTTGTTTTGTGGTTTTTTTTGTTGTTGTTGTTTGGTTGGTTTTGGGGTTTTTTGGTTTCTGGAGCAACTGAAGCTGTGCACTGAAATGCTGTCCACATTCACATTAAAATCCATGTGAAATTGTATTGTTATTTTTCATAGAATCACAGAATGGATTGGATTGAAAGGGACCTTAAAGTTTATCTAATTCCAGCTCCCTGCCATGGGCAGGGACACCTTCTACTACCCTGCATTGCTCCAAGCCCTGTCCAACCTGGCCTTGAACACTTCCAGGGATGGGGCACCCATAGCTCCTCTGGGCACCCTGTGCCAGGGCCTCCTCACCCTCACAGGAAACAAATTTTTCCTAATATCCAATATCACACTGTCTTCTGACAGTTTAAAGCCCTTCCCTCTTGTCCCATCACTACATGGCCTCTTACAAAGCCCCTCTCCAGCTTTTTCCATGTACTGGAGGACAGGCACCATCTTTAAAACCTCGTGGAGGTGAACAAAACTGTTTCCAATGAATGCCATTTTTAATGTATCAAACCTGGGATAAAGAACAGAGAGGGGGCACAGGTGTGCCAACCTTCTCCCAGGTGACTAATGACAGCACATGGGGACACAGTCTAGGCTGTGCCAGGGCAGGTCTGGGTTGGACATCAGGAAGAAACTTCACAGAAAGTGTGACTAGACATCGGATATGAAGAAGACATTTCACAGAAAGTGTGACTAGACATTGGATATCAGGAAGAAATTTCACAAAGAGTGTGACTAGACCTCGGATCGGGCTCCCAGGGAGGTGGCGCGGTCACAGTCCGGGGAGGTGTTAAAAGGAAAGCCCGGCTGACACAGTGCTGGGTCTCAGGCTGTACTCGGTGATCTCAGGTATTTTATAACCCAGCTGAGCCCGCAGCCCCCCGGCGCCCCGCGGCCTACGCGTCGGACGGGCCGGAGCCCGCTGCCCGGGCTGCCCGCGGTACCTGCAGCAGCTCCTGCCCGCCCACGGCCAGGGCGATGTCCCGGCTCCGCAGGCTGCAGCGCACGTCCTTGGCGCGGGTGCCCGGCGGGACGCGCACCTCGATGAACACCTCCTCCAGCGTCTGGTACCAGCGGCCCCAGGGCGTCGCGCAGGGCACCACCCCGCTGCGCTCCTCGAACGGAGCCGACATGGGACACGGCGGCAGCGCTCGGCCCCGCGATCCGCACCGGGCCCCGCGATCCGCACCGGGCCCCCCACACAGGGAGCGAAGTCCCGCACAGCTCCGCGCCCCGGCCCGCTCCGCGCTCCCGGCCCGCTCCCCGCGCCCGCCCCGCGCACGCGCACCTCCGGCCACGCCCCCCGGGAATCCGGCAGCGCGCGTGCCCCGCGCCGGGCGCTCCGATTGGCCGAGGCGGGCGGGACGGCGGCAGCTGATTGGCTGGTCGGCGCGCGCCGCGGCCGTTGGCCCCTTTGAACGCCGGGCCGCGGGGTCCCAGCGCCGTCATGGCCTCCGCGCGCGCGCCGGTCCGTCGTCCCCTGCCCCGCGATGGCAGCGCCGGTACGTGTGGGGAGGGAGCGGGGAGCCCTTCGGCGGGGACAGAGGGCCGGGACCGGCCTCAGGGTGTCCCTTCCTGTGAGGAGCAGCCCAGAACGCGGTACCTGAGGGCTCTCTGAGTTCTCGCAGGGGTCCCCTTCTAAGGCAGAAGGTGCCGACTTCGTGTCTAGCCCTGGCATGCCGAATACAGCCATGAACGGGTATAATGTCCGTAGTAACTAAAGCAGTGCCAAGCCTTGCTGGCCTCTGGCTCAGCAGTACAGCGCTGTAAGAGGAGCGTGCAGAGCTTGTCGCGACTGAGGACCTGCTAGCCAGAGTGTTTGCTGATGTACGAGTCTCTCACAGTGAGGTTTTGGCTATTGATTTACCATAGATGTGTTATCAGTCTCATCGAAGCTGAAAACCCTGTCATTTGCCTTCATTGTTGTCTGCTGTTCTGAAAATCTCATTTTTAGCACGTACTCCCCTGCAAGGATCCTGTAACGTTAAGCCATCAGGTGGAGTGGGAAGTTCACTGTCCTCTGGAGCATGCCAAGGGGTTAGGAAACAGAAGAGTAAGTAAAAATTGCACAAAACACAACGACAAGATATCTTTAGGTACTACAATTGTTAGTGCTGTCACTGTTCTGCTGCTCAGAAATTGGTTTCTCTTGCAGAGACTCACTGCCTGCCTTCCAGCTCAAAGGAGCAGCTGTAAAAACATCTATTGGAATCTACTAAAAATTGCTTTATATGGCACTTCTGCTAATTAGGGGGGGCTCTGGAGGTCTAATAAACTACTTATTAACCTAGGGTTTAGAAATATTTTCATGCATTTTTAATATCTTAAGCATCCTTCAGTTTAAAACTGACATTATGGATTTGGATCATGGCAGGGAAACTTGGCAGAAGTGGAGATATCAAAACTGTCACCTGGTAGTCTATCTCTTAACTTTGTCAAGTACCCAGATGAGCAATATTGAACTGGCTGATTGCAATAAAAAAGTAGCTGGTATTGAGTTGTCAAGTTGATTGTCTAACCAACAGGTGGAATGTTGTCTTTTGTACATAATTAACCTCGTGTAGTTTTGTTGCATTTGCCTCACAGTGTATATGCACACCCTCTTCCTTCACCATTCCCTTCTACTTCCTTCTGCAGGTGAGACCAATCTGAGCAGTGAGAAGAGTGCACCCACCCCAGTAACTGCAAGGAGACTCACATCTCTTGGATCAACAGTAAGACTCTGTTGTGGTGTCTGTAGCTCTGTTAAATGCCAGCTGAATCTCTGACTGCTTAAACAATGGAGCATCTTCATACGATTGTCGTTAATCTGTGGAACACGTTGTTTCATCTGTGCTCCTTAAGACCTAAGCAGGAAAAAATGAAATTGCTGCATTCTTGGGAATGATGTGATAATTAACTTGGTACTACAGAGCAGCTTGTTCTATTTGGTGCATTTTGAGATTTCTTTTCCTCTTGCTCACCATGTAGTTATGGTTTTAAGGCTTCCTCTTTAAGGAGATGGTGTTCCTGCCCTCAGGGGCTGGGCAAGGCAGAGTGGAAACCTGGTGGTGAAAGAAACAGAGTACTGCATGTGCAGGTTCTGAATGTCCTATGCAAGGATATGGACTTCAAGATTAATAGCTTAATTGGCTGAAAAATGGTAGCCCTGACGTGCTAATTAGGTTCATGAGTATTTATGATGTAGGATGAAATTCTGCAAACAAGCCTGAGGTAAAGATATTAAAATGTTTTTTTGGAGCTGAGGGGTGCTGAAGTCTTCGACTTTGTTAATCTTCCTGTCCCTGTGGTTATGAGCTATCCCTTCAGTGTAATGCTGATGAGAGAGTGCAAGGGTAAACCCCATCCTAATCTGATACTTTTCTGCCCTGTCTGGGACAGACAAAGGTTTGCTCTTTATTTGGTGTGTATCTTTGTAGTATTGTCTATATATAGCACCCACTCTTGTATTTAATTGTGTTCAGCTACTATGAAGCTAGAGATTTCTAACACATCTCTCTTCCAAAGCCGGGTAATGGGATTGTGAAGACTAAAAAAGATGTTCTGCTTATGAAAGAGAAAAAGAAGCAGAAGGCACTGGAGAAGGAGGTATGAGTCCATATCTTGTCATGTCTCCTCACACTTAAAATATCAAAAAATACCAGCTGACAGAATTGGCCTCTTTTGCATCAGACAACATGCAAGTAGTTTACAAACAGCCCTGTGCAAAAGAAGGATTATCAGATATTATGGGTGTACAAAGCTCATGGAATTACATTAATTCCTGCTGATTGTGAATGACTCTTCTGTCAGTCTTTTCAAAAACAGAACAAGGTCTTCTATTGGCTACCCCAAAATGGTTCTGTTTTATTAAACAATCTCTAGCTGAAATTTTTTCCTCACTGATTGTCATACTTTTATTGCTTAAGAGGCACCCTAAAGTGTATCAGTAGACTTCAGTGTGGTAATTGGTGCCTTGTGTCTCAAATGTCACATCCTGCCTTTTTGTGTCTCACAGCCAAAAAGGAGAGTTGGCCTCTGTTGCCCATTAAAGCTAAGACTATTCTAATTTTTACATTTTGTACTGGCTTGGAAGCATAAAATAAGTCAGATGAAATGTTCCTATTGTATGGTGTGTGATAATGGAGAATTGTGGTGATTATTCCTTCCTGTGAATGAGAGTTGCAGATACATATTCTGAATGAAAGTAAACACAGTTTGGATACCTGTGCCTGTGGTTTATTGGCTAAGCTAATGATAGTAGGAAATAAAGAAAATACCTCCTGTTTTAGATTCGTGCATTAGTGAGAGAACGTGGAGAGCAGGATAAAAAACTTCATGCTCTGGATGAAGATCTTGTAAAGATGGAAGCAAAGCTGAGTGCTGCAGTTCAGGAGAAAACCTCTCTTTCAGCAAATGTTGCATGCCTGAAAAAACAGCTTCTGGAGTTAACAAGAAGCAATGAGCTACTAAAGTCAAAGGTATTCAGACAAATAAATGCAACTTTGCTTTGCCTTTGCTGTTATTGAGCTTCCTGTGCAAGAGGAATATTTACTTGGTGATCAGCAGGTGTTTTAATGTAAAGCATGTCTGCTTTGGGATCTTGTGCCCTCCTGTCTAAACACAGAGTGGGAGGGGAACAGAAAGGGGTGTGTGAACAGCAATTCATACACAGGAATTACACTTAGTGGTTTTATCTTCTTTTCTAACAAGCTGTCTGAAGATGGTGTGCAGAAGAAAATGAGCAGCTTGTGCATGGAGTTGATGAAGCTCAGAAACATGAGGGATGCTAAGGAAAAGGTATGACCATATGCACAGGACAGTAACTCTGAGCTGCTCAGGAATAAAGCCAGTGATCCTCAGTATAGCTTGAAGCTCTTGGTGTTAGTGGTTGTTTAACAAGTGGCTGATATCTTTACAGAGGGATACTTGCAATCACATTTAGCATAGTAGCTGGTGCTATCATTAAACAGGAGTGATGATTAAATTTTATTTCATCACTGTCTCCCACGGTGCCTTTTTATTTATTAAATCTCATTTTAATATTTATATGGTGTATTTTGTTTGGTTTTTTTTCAGAGTGCACTGGCAAAGCAGGAAAACATGGAAATGAAGCTGCAGGAAGTGCAAAGGAATCTAGAGCATTCAAAAGGAAAAGTAGCACAATTACAAGAAAAATTGTAAGTGCTAGGAAGATAATTAGATGTTATGATATGACCTGGGTGTGTTTCCATACTTGTCCTTTGTAGTAACCAAAATCAAGGCTGTCTCCCTACTGAGCAGGAACAGACATTATCAGTGTTTGGAATAAATACAATGGGATGAAGTTCTAACAACCGCTGTGGTTTGATAAAGCTACCATTAGAAACATTGTTTCTCTAGTGTATCTAAACTTTTTCCAAAATACAAACTGTATCATGTCAAGCCTTTGTCTTCCAGGGTGGTGTGGGTGGGGTTTTCTTGGGTATGGGAAGGAAGGAGACATGTCTTTAGGAAAGAATTGTTGTTCAGGTTGGAGGAGGACATTTGTATGGATGGGCTATTTCTGGCCCTTTAGACTACTAAGTCAGGAATAAGCAATAAGAATATTCTTATTCTATAAGAATTGAAAAGCATTTAAAGCAGGAGCTGAAATCCTAATTCAGCAGGCATTTGGCTTGGATTTGATGAACACATTCATGTTCTCCAGAGAAGTGCACTGAAGAGCCATTGTGGTACCTTCAGAGCTGCTTTGGTGCAGACACGTGCTCTGAAGAAAGGCAACTGCAGTCTTTTGGTTTCAGCAGCTCTAGGTACATAGAGAGTGGGTTCTAACTCAGCACTTTCTATTCTGCCCAAAAAATGTCATGTGCTGCCCAGGAACAGTGCACTAACGTGCAGCCTATTGCTGAGGATAGTGACCTGGGATGAACTTCCAAGCCATGTTCAATGTCAGGTTGCACAATTGGCACTGCAGCACAAACTCGGCTGTGAAAATACACAAAGGTAATAATGCAGGTAGTGCAGGTCACAAAGGGAGGAGATGCTGATTTGCTAAAAAAGCTGCATTATGTTAATGCATTATTATGTTTGTGGTGTATTGCTTGTGGCAAAATGTGGCTTAGCATCTTTACTACAATGAGAAGACTATCTGGAAAAGGGGGTAGAATCACCTCTTAGAGCCAATATCAGTTTTTCAGCCAAACTGAGAGATGAAAAGTATGTGTTACTACTTAACTCTGGATTTTTTTTAAATACATCTGTCATAAAAACTGTTTGGTTTTAGATCTGCTACTGAAAGAGAGAAAGTTGGAGAGAAGTCTGACACTGAAAAACTCTTGGAATATATTACAGAGCTCAGGTAACAACAAATTGTTTTCAGGAAGTCAGTTTTCCTCTTGAAAACCAACATTCCTAAGCATTTTCCTTTGTGCTGATGTGTAAGCTTACAAACAAAACTTAGTGGTAACAAGTGCCTGAATTTTCTTTTACAGTAGCGTTGCAGAAACAGCCGAGAAATACAAACTAGAAATTGCCCGGATGGAGGAGACACTGAGTAAGAAAGACCAAGATATTGAGATCCTGAGGAATACCCTCAAAGCAAAAGAGGAAGAGTCATGTAAACTGATGAAAGAACTTAATGAGAGGTGTCAACTACTTCAACAAGAGAAAGGTGATTGTTAGTTCTTGTACACTGTTCCATATGTGGGATCACTCACATGTCTTAAAGCACCTCAAATAGGTGCTTTCTAAAATGTCAATTTAGACTGGTTTGTTCCAAATGAGAAGTCAAGTCTCTGAGCTCCAGCTAGAAACACCAAGGCATGTTTTTAACAACAGGGAAATCACATCTGACATCTTTTAAGTCTGAATTGGTGTTTCCCTGGAGGGTGACTTGGATGGATAGTATACAATGAAAATTGTAGGAGTGGCTTTAATCTGAAAGGTGAACACTAAGACCTTGTTCCTTATTCTTCACTGAGAAGCAGGATAATGATGTGTGAATTCACTGCTAGCAGCTTGTTCACAGATTCACTGAGGTGTTGGGAATGTGGCAAGGATCCTTCTTCACCTCCTTACTCCTCCTCTCCCAACACTAGCAACTCTGCAATCTGAGACATGTACTCACTTTGCTGTACCAGCTGCCTTCTCTGTGCTAGCTTGTGGAAGAAGCTTTAGGGAACTCTTGTAGTTGCTTTTCCCTGTTCTTCTGGTGGAGGCCAATTGCTTGATCCAAACACTCCTGCTGTTAAAGTGATTTTAAAGTGGTATATCCTGAGCCAATTTTGAGGAGTTTCCAGATGGGTTGTAGGTATGGATTTGTTTCCCTAGATAGGCAAGGGAAAAACAGAGATAGAATGGAAGTATTATGATTAATATATAGTGGCTATTTGAAGATAGAAAAGGGAATTTGTTATATTGACAATTTTTCTATGCAGAGAAGGAGTTGTCTGAGGCCAAAGGACAGTTCCTGAGTATGAATGCTGAAATAGAAGACCTGAAAAAAAAAATTGATTTGGTGGAACAAGAACACCAAAAACTGCTTCAGAAACATGAGGAGGTTGTCTCTCAGCTGCAGCAAGAGAAGGTAAATACAGGCTATAAATTAGCCTAAAAATAGATTGTAATCCCAAGGACTGGCACTAAAAATTGTTGTTTGCATATGAGATGTGCATTCCACAGATTAGGTTATCATTAATATGGCAAAGTGGGTACTGGCCTGCAGAAGCTTGTGTGATCTAATAGGTCTGAGCACCATTCCTGGTGGGATGGGGGTTTTGGTTCTTCCCATAGATTTGAAACTTAAACACTGCAAATTAACCCTTAACTACCCAGGAAGTACTGGTAGTTTTAAAATCTGTGGTACTCTGGCATGCAGGAGTCATCTGCATCAATGCAGCAGAAGTTACTGGAGTTTGAAGATGAAGTAACAAGTGAGAGACATCTTCTGGAAGAAGAGCTGAATGGTACCATGAAGGAGCTGAATAAATTGCATGCCAAGGAAAAGAAAGCTGAAAAGTTGGTAAAGCGACTGGAAAAAGAAATCAAATCTCAAGGTCTTGAACTCACACAGATGGAAGAAGAGTTGAAAGGGTTTGTGAAAGAAACTTTCTGATTCAAGCTTTGAAAGGAAAAATGTTAAATTAGTAGTGTAAGCAGAGCTTCTGAGCCCAATTCAGGTTTAGAGACCTGAGCAGATCTGAAGTTATTTCTTGCTGATTGTTGATAGTGATGAGATCTAATCACTAGCAACTTGAGTCAGTATCAATAGTAATTTGAGTCAGTTTTACATTGTTGTAATTTAAAACAAAAAAAGCCAGCTGGGACTTGCTTGAAAGGCTTGTATTGTAGTGCTCTGACTTTACTGTACTGGATAAGATATGTGCATGCTGTACTGGCTATTTCTGTCCTGGAAAAGGCATGACAAAAATATTTTCAAGCCAGTTTCTTGTTTAAGTTTACTATTAGGTCTTTAGTCTATTCTGTAGCTCCCTTGGATAATAAGGGGAGGGGGGAATCCTTAGTAACACCTGTTATGAAGATTGTGCTTTAGTATGTGAGAAGTTACTAGTTTGTCACAATTAATTTATTGCTGCTGTTTCAAGCTTTCTGTAACTGATAGCAGCATTTGGTGATGTGTTCACACATGCTTCTCTCCAGAGTGCAATGCTGAATTTTAATTTCAGGAAGAATGCAGAGTTGGAGCAAATCAAGGCAATGCATAGCAGTGCTGTATTGAAAATCCAAGAAGAGCACAGCAATACACTGCAGGAACTTGGAAAGATTACTGCTGACTTTGAAAGGTATTTGTTTTATTAATGTATAGGACAGGCATTATCTCTATGATGACAATAAAATGTACTGTTGGTTTATGTGCCGCATGTGAGTGTTGGCATGGCATTTGAGCAGAGGATTTTGTGCTGTGTTTGGTGGCATTAAGAATTTATTTCTTGAGTATTAGGCTAGTATAGTGACACAGTATCATTATCTAGTTCAAGAACTTGGATATTTCTTCTTCCAAAATGTAACCAGCTGGAGGAGTTCAGTGCTCTTGAATAGCAAAGAGATTTGTAACTAGTGATGGTGTTCTTGACAATGAAGTGTCTTGCAAAAAGACTTATATAGACTCAAAATTTGTACTGAATTGAAAGTAGTTTCCTACAGTTACTGCAATTCTTTTACCTCAAAATATTCAGGTATAGAAAGTATATAAAAAGTGATCCTGTTATTACTAGGTATGTGTGTCACCCATGAAGGATCCTGTGGGATATTTGCCAATGTTAACTACAGACAGTAGGGGCTTTGTTTAAAATAAGTTTCAGAGAGAGTAGATCCTTCATGTTTTAAAATACCTACAAAATATAATATCTGTGTCACAGAGTTTGTCATTACTGCTTATGATGTTATGGAGCTGTGTTGTGGTTTCTTTCTTACCTTTGGATTTATCAGTGCCTGTACACTGCCATATCTTCAGGTTATAAAATATTTGATACTTGCTAGCAGAAGCTTGTATTGCTCTTGTAAGGTGTGAACATTTCTATCTGTATTTTGCCTGAAGTAACAAGGTTTTTCTCATTTGTACTGTAATACCAGCTACAAGAAAACATCAGCTGAAGAAATTTGCAGTTTTAAACTGCAGAATTCCTCTCTGCGAGAAGAAGTTGCCAGCCTGAAAAAAGCAGGCCAAGAGAATCTGCAGTTGCTTCAAGAAGCAGAATACACTAAAAACAAAGCAAATGAAGAATATGCAAGGTACTACACAGACTTTTTTTAAGCTAAAGAATGCAAACTGAGGCTTGCCTTTCTGACTAGAACCTCATGTGATGCTCTAAAGGTCAGATCAGTATTTTGTGTAAAGTTTTTTTTCCCAATGCAGAAGGTTGAAAAGACTGATAGACAAAATTCATTAAGTTTATATGCATTAGAAAACTGGTCTGTCCAATCAGTTATTTTGACTTTTGTTTATATGTGGAACATAGAGGAAAAGGAAAATGCTTGAATGAAATATATAGGAATATTGTCTGTTCCAGAAATATCAGTTACAGGCTGCTCTGCAAATGAGATCTCCAGGGGTGACAAGCAAATACTCAATGCAGAACTCACTGTCTGCCACTCCAGTCTGAATGATGTCACCTCAAATTCTGCTCACAAGCAGATGCCAATTAATCATCCATGAGTTGCCACTGTGATGTAAACTGAAGTCCTCTCTCTGCCTAATATGAGGCATCACAGTGCAGCTGATGAGAAACAACACCCAAGAAGTTGTGTTGGGCCAGTAGCTGAGGATGTGCTTCTGACTGTCTAACAGCAGTTTAGTGATCCATGTTCTCTAAGGTTCTGTGCTGGTTAAGATGCTGCCCTTTATTTTCTCCCACCTGCTTAATGTCTCTAGTTTTCATTAGAGCTGGTTAAAGAAAAACTGAAGAGCTGTTTCCTGGCTGAGGTGGCAGGGAGGGGTGGAGCAAACAGCTGGGGCTGAAGAGGGGTCAGTGCTTTTAGGTGTAGGGTTTTTCAAGTCTTGCATATATCCACACTGAACAGTCTTGATTAGTTCCTGCTTGAGCAAATCTCTCCATGTAAAGCCTAATTACTAAACTATCCCTGCTAAAAGCTGTTGGCTTGAACCACCTTAAATGAGCAACATGATCTTTCTTTGCTTCAAAAGGACTGCTTGAATCCTTATAGGAAAAGGTAAAAATGTTGTTCACCTTAAACTTAATTGCTTTCTGTACTTCTGTTTTCTTTGTGGCAATTTTTGTGCAGCTAACACCTGTTCAACCATGGTTACTTGTGGGTTTTAGATTTAGTGTAGTGGAAAAAAAGTAAAAATCAAAGGCTCATTAAGAAATTATGGTATCTTCCTCAGGATGATTTTAGAAGTCCAGACCAAGCTTGCACTAAAAGAAGCAGAAACAGAGAGAACAAAAGAGTCTTGCCTTGCACAAATGACTAAACTTCAGGAAAAACTTGAGGAGCAGACTGAAGATCTGAAAAGAGAACTTGAAGCAGAAAGATCAAGGTGACTTTCTCAAACTTATGCTGCATGTGATGGCACAGCCAAGTTTTATTGGGAAGAAGTGCTGAGAGCTAACAAAGAACATAACCAAACTCTGCTTCTTGCTTTTTAGGAAAACCGTAAGTGAAGATGTGACCTCTAGCTTAAAGAAGGAGATCCAGACCTGGCGTAAACTGTATGAAGATTTACATAACAAAGTTAAGCCTTTTCAGGTGTGTTGTGAAGTAGGTGTTATATCTGTTGACATAAGACTTTTGCACTTGGCTCAAGTTCTACTTTTGAGAAGTAAATATGCTTCTAAGGCATTTATTCTGAAGTGTTTTCCTAAGTAACTATCCACGTAACTATCCACTGAGCCAGCTATTCCCCTTCCCAAACTAATCTTCCTTTATAAATTTCAGTTCAGTAAAGTTATGCTTAGTTGAAAGATTTCTAAGATGTTCAAATGTATTTCATTTCTAGCAACAACTAGATGCTTTTGAAGCAGAGAAGAATGCTCTCCTGGAGGAGCATGGGGCAGCCCAAGAACAACTGAATAAACTGAGTGATGCATATGCTAAACTACTTGGCCACCAGAATATGAAGCAAAAAATCAAGCATGTTATGAAGCTGAAGGAAGACAATGTCCACCTGAAGCAGGTTTGTGAAATGAAAAATTAGAAATCTGCAAGTTACTGATGTGCTTGATGCCTTTGTTTCTCTAAATATTTATAGACTAGTCCTGCAAGCTACTTATTTCTTGGTTTTTAAATTCCCTGTATGAAGCAGATTACAATAAACCACCAGACTCTGGAAATGCCAAGAGTTTTATTTTTGACTGAATTTACAACATACAGAGGGATCAGCACTACAAATAAGTAACTTTATTCTTAGCTTGGTTGCCTTTTCTTACCTTTTTTTGGGGTCCTAGACTTAATAAGCTATCTGCTGAAGGTTTCAGACTCCCATACTGCTTATTGGTGTTCCACAGTACCTGTACATGCTGCTGGTTTCTCTACACCTGTGTGTTTGGGTTGGGCTTTAATGCCACCAATGTCTGTATGTTTAGCATTAGGCAAAATGGCTCCTTCAGTAAATGATGAAGCAGAATCTTCTCCTGTTCTTCATCTAACATCCAAGTCTTGTTTTGCCTAGGATGTGTCAAAGCTGCGTGCATTGCTGGCCAAAGAGAAGCAAACCAACAGGCAGCTTCAGGAGCAGCTGTGTGCAGTACAGGGCATCAAGCGCTTTGATCCTTCCAAAGCTTTCCAGCATGATAGCAAGGAAAATATTCCTCCAAAAACACCTTTAAAAGAAGGTAAGTGTGAGATTGATGCAGCCTTTGTCCCTCTTAAGCTTAACCAAGGAAGGTATCAGAGCCTTGCATAGTCCTGCTGCATCTGAGGGAGGTGAATGGCGTCTCTTGTTCACAGCAGATGTTGGAGGCTGCCATCAATGGGGCACTCTGAGGGTACTTTCCAGCCCAGATCTCTACAGCCTGGCAGGAATAGGTGGTGTGCCAGGTCAGACAGCAGAGCCTTTTTTCCTCTGTCACCAGCTCACATCTTCCTGCTGATGAGGTGACAGGAAGTGTCTCCTGCACAGGTGTGGGGGGGGTACAAGTGGCTCAGCCAGACCCCTTTGCAGACCCCTTTGCACCCTGTTTCTTTAGCTGCTACCTGGCAGGACCTGACACCACTGCAGGTGTCAAGGAAAAGTGCAAAAGGTCAGCAGATAAATGTGGAGTGGAGGAGCAGATGGAGAGAACATGGGGGCACACCAAGGGAAAGCAGGGTAGGGGAGACAATTTCATTATAGTGTCTGTTCCAGGGTCTGAAATCCTGGCTTGCCTGCAAGGTTCAGAGTGTAGGGCCTTCTGCCCCCTAGGAGACAAGAAAGTACTTCATGTGGTGGGAGCAATAAGTGAAAAACTTGAATTTATTAACACTTTTCCATTGCAGGTAATAAGAACAAAATTTGAAGTTTTCTTGGTATCAAGAAATTAAATCACCCATAAACTTGTGTGCTCCAGAAGACTTCAACAGAGTGCTTCTTCAAGGTGAACTTGGATGCTGTATGTAATGCAAATCAGTAGGACCCCTAGAGAAATTATCTAAAATTACATATTTTTAGAAAAACTATGTTTTGCTGAGAAGCAACAGGTGACAGCACATTCCTGACTCCTGGTAACTTCCTTACAGGCATGAACTCTGGAAAGTGTTCACTGTTGCACATTTTGGATATGCTGAGGCTGCTTAGTTAGGTTTTGAACAGAGACTTTTAAGCACTGGAGATTAAGATTACAAATTAAATCTGATTTCATATGAGTTTTTTGATTTTTATGTTTTTTATTTTTTTTTTTTGCATCTATCCAGTGTATACAATTCTATGTTAATTTTGCTGTTATAGCTGCTTTGGTACCAATGGCAGTAATAATGCCAAGAGACCTTTTTACTTCTGTGGCCTACATATTATAGAACCTGAGTAGAAATGGGACTGTACACTTAATTTTGTTATTTTACAGGATCTATATTCAGTATATGTGAATTTAAATCCTGGGGCTAGGTGTTGCAGCTGTTGATCTTCAGAAGAGCATTTTCAGGTCAAAGTCAAATTGACTGCATTTATCTGAATGTTTGTGTACTGTGACTAAGATTAGTGTCTTAAGAGCAATGCTGTGTCCACTGGGCTCTGAAACTGCCATAAAATCTCTGTAGCCATCTGTTGTATGTGATCAGTGGCACAGTGACAAGGAATAACAACAGAACTTCTCCCACTTGGGTGGGAGGACACCACAGAACTCACATCCATTGTACAGACTGGAACTTTGACATTGGGGAAAGAACCTGTTAAACTGCATTGAAAATTAAAAACATTATAGCACAATAAAAAATTTTAAATGAAAGAATTTGTCCATTTCCTTTGCAAACCAGGTATAAAAGCCAAATTTACATTACAGTGGGATTCATCTAATCTTTTTTTTCTAGTCTTGTCTTCAAAACAAAGTCCCATGTCAGTCTTGCCTCAAAAACTACATATTCTCTAGTCTTAGGGAACTTATTTAGCTGAACTGTACAATACATAGAACCTGCAATTCTGGTTTCTCTTAATAAAAAAACAAATACTGAATTTAAGTCAAAGGTAGAACTGTTTTTGTTATTGTATGTCTGTGCAGCTCCCTTACACAGAGGTGCTGCAGAGGCAGTACCCAAAGCTTAGCTGGTAGAATTTATTTGCATTTATGCTGACAACATGAGCTTACAGAGATTTCATAATTCCTAGGAAATTATATACAAAAATGCACATTAAGTCCAAGGAAAGGAGTTGTAAGATGTTTTCTTTTAATGTCATCTTTGTGCATTTGCTGGATTACTTGATCCTTTGAAGATTGAGGATGAGGATTAGTTTCAGTGTTTTAATTAAGGGAGCACTTGGTATTCAGCCTGAAGTGCTGAGAGATTTTGATAAAGTTGCTAGAAATATTTTATACTGGAGCTCTCTCCTTGTGGAGAAAAAAAATGAAGGTTTTCTTGTCTGAAAGATGTAAATGGAGTAAAAAAATGTAGAGAAAACAGGCATTTGTCTGAATGTTAATGGAAGGTTCCACCAAACTCAAAAACTCAAAACATAAAAACGGAGACACTGAGTTAAGGTACTTTTTTTTTTTGACTGAAGGTACAAATATGCCAAGGGAAGCCAAGTTGTGGCAGGTGTCACAGGACCGGGCTTTTAGGGATCCTACATCCTTGTTTGGTAAAGCTGACATGAGCAGGCTTATACTGACCAAAAAAAGAAACTCCAGTGAATAATTCTGCTAGCCTTACAGCAAAGGTGATCCTTGAGCTTTAAAACATTGATAGGTCATAGAGCAGAGTGGAGAGAGAAGTAAAGGGTGGAAGTCAAGGGCAAGTTGAGGGCTTTTAGTTAACTTCAGCCTAGGAGGTGAAGTATTAAAAACTGAAACCTTGACATTTGTAGTTCAACTGACATTAGTATTCACTTCAGGAATCCATTACTTTCATGTTGTGAAAGATTTTTTGAAATTGATAAATCCATGATTTAACATAAATCTCTGATCATTTGTCTTGCTGTATTGTAGCAAGAGCTGGGCTGTGCTCAGTTGAAATGTAACATGGAGAGCTCCTGGAATTCTCAACCTGCCTGACCTAATTAGAGCCCTCCTCCTGTTTGCCATAAAAGACAAACTGTCTAACACTCAGTGCCAGTGCTTTGAGTGGATCTCATGCACACAATGGCTGTGCTTGCTCATGCTGGCTGTTAGGAGGTAAAAATTTAAGCTCATACTGAGCTGCTTAAATGGTACCACTGGGACCAGACCAAAAGCTCAAAAGGAATCAGAGCCACACGTGATGCAGGGCTTGGATGTGTGTTTTGGTTCCAAAGGTCAGCAGAGCCAGTGCTGCTCTCAGTCCATGTGCTCTCTGCAGGCACAGCAGACAAAGGGACAAGTGCACAGTTGAGCTGCAATGATTTCCCAGGCTGCTAATTCCCTGTGTGCTTTGGCAGTGCCTGAAATGCTGCTGGAAATGGAGCAGGTAAGGCTCTGCATATTTGCATTAACAGGTTGTTATCACACTTCGGTTATAAAATCAAGGGAAAAACAAATGGGGAAGGGAGAGGGAGACTTAATTATGCTCCAGTCTCTGTAAATTACAGTCTGAAATGTTAATTTAATGAGTGGTCCATTGAATCACCCAGGGATGCATAATGCTTAAGTGACTGTAATCTAGACAACAATACCATTCTTATTGTAAAATCACAGTGTTTCACAAAGTATATGTAACAATAATAAAGAAATTGAAAGTATAAGTAGAACACTACAGAACTTGAGGTAAATATTTGAGGAAAAAATAGATTATATTATATAATGAAAATACAAAAACTGCATATAATTTGACTTAATCTGGTGACAAAGATGGTAAGATCTTTTACAGGCTGATTGATGATTATAGCTTGAGATTTCAGTGTTCATGCTTTTACTACTTTTCTCTTGCTCTGAGCCCAGAAGACAAAATTTTTATTTCTCCATCATGGTTTTTGTTAAAAGGCACAGGGAGCTCTTCCAAGCTGTGTTAGGAGGAGATGATGTGACATCAGGTGTACTGGGAGTTCTTACCTCCATGCTGCTAAACTGTTTCGTATTTTTACTTTCTTCTTGATTTCAAGTTATGAATTACTGATATTTTGAAATAGAATTCTAAGGTTAATGGAAGGGAATTAAATATCAATAGTTGCTGCAGGGGAAAAAAGGGCATCTGTGTTCCATGAAGGCAGAAACTGGCTGAAGTGGTTTAATTTTTTTATGTGTATACACATTTTTGTCCTTTAAATGTTAGTTGCTTGTCATAAAGGTAATTTACAATATTCTGTAAAATTATAGTATGATTCTATTAAATTTGGGTGGACTTTGCTGGTTTACTTCCTTGAGTACTACCAATTAAAACTATTTTAATCAAGTCAAGTTGAAATAAATCCACTGGCACAGATACAAGTGTGAAGTAGCTACAGTGCATTTTGGCCAGTAATTTTTATGCATCTACTTATCTTGAGTTCTCTTGCTAAAAAAAATTTCTTGCCAGGCACAGTCTCTGCCTTTGTGGGTCAGAAATGGTACAGTAACACTTTGTATACAGTATCCTGTTACCTTCAAAACTTTGTATTGAAAAATAAATCAAATCTGTCACCTTTTAAGCGTGTAATGATACATTCAGGATCAGTACTGTAAGCAGCGATTGTGCTCTCAAAAACAACCCCCATTCTCTGTGGGATTTACCATTTACTTTTGCATTAAACTCCTGGGTAAAGGCAATTGAAAATGCTTTTTTCTCCACTCTAAAACGAGGAATTAAGTAATTTATAGTGAATATATAAATTCACTATAAATGACAGAGCTATACGCAGGACCATGTGGTATTTTGGTCTAATTCTGAAGTTTCACTTTGTTTTTTACAAATGAGAAGTCCCAGTGAAAAGTTTCAATAGGGGAAGTGTGGTCAGATGTTTAAAGGCAGCGCCAGACGTGCTCGGTGCAGTGACTTTTGTCGCTGTTTAGAGCACCATGAACACGGCCAGAGGAGCGGCCCTGCAGGTAAGGCAGCCCCGGTGCTCGCGGTGTCCCGGGACCACAGCCCCTCTCCTGCTTCCCTTCTCCCCCGAGGCCAGCAGCGTTCGGGTGGCCGTGGCGCGTTGCTGTGGCTGTACCGCGGGGTGGTGCGGGGCTGGGTGCGGGCACTCACAGCCCCATGTCCCTGACAGCGCCATTATCGCTGACAGCTCCCCTTGTCCCTCACAGCCCCACGCTCCCTCCGGCCCCGCGCGGCCAAGCCCGCCCCGTGCGGGCCCTCCCTGTCCCACGGGGCCGCCCCCGCCCCTTTAAATACCCGCCCTGGCCCCGCCCCCTTCGGCGCGTCCCGGCCAATCAGCGCGCGGCGGCGGGAGGCGCGTGCGTGGGGCGCGCGGCGCGGCGAGGGCGCCCCCCTGTGGCTCAGCCCGGGCGCGGAGCCTCCGTCGCGCAGCGCCGGGAGCCGCGGGTGCGGAGCGGCACCAGGCCCGGCCCGGCCCCGCCATGGTGGGCCGGGAGAAGGAGCTCCGCATCCGCTTCGCGCCAGGACGCTGCGAGCTCGTGGAGGTGAGGGCGGAGGGGTCGGCAGCTCGCCGCGGGGCGGCTGTGCCGCTGTGCAGCGCGGGGCCGGGCGGGCAGGCCCGGAGCGCTGACGCGTTCGCGGCGGGGCCGGGCCCGGGGGGCCGGGGCTGCGGCCGGAGGGGCCGCGGGTGCCTGAGAAGCGCGGCTGGGAGCGGTTCCGGGGGTTGGGTCCGTTTGTATCCGCACGGCCCCGCGGAATGGCCAGCGGCACGCTGCGCTCGGCAGCCCGCGGCGCTCGGGGGTCGCGGCGCCACTCTCGGCGGGCCCGAGGCGCGGGGAAGGGCTCGGAGCTAGAGCCCGAGTGCGGTGGTTCCACTGGGGATCCATTCCTCGGGGAGGCGCGTCCGTGCCCGCTGTCCCGGGCGGGGCCGGTGATGAGCCACAGGTGAACGTGAGCTGCCGCAGCAATGAGGGTTGAGCGTGGAGGGAGCGGCACAACAACTTCTGGCAGCACGAACGCAGGTTCACCTGTCAGCGCGAGCTTTCGGAAAGCCCCAGGCTTTGCCTTTTGCTTTCTGCGCCTGCAGGGCATGTCGGAGCTGAGAGAGCTCAGTCTCACGTTCCCTTCCCTGTAGTGACTTGGATCTCATCGAGTTACGTTGCGAATCTTTTACCCTAGTGGCTTCCGGGTTTTGGTGGCCATTCCTTAAAATTGGTGTTTTCAGTTTATCATTATTTTCTAAATAAAAATACAAAGCTTGAAAAGCTTTATAATTAACTTCAAAAGTACTTGGTTCTGGTTTTCAACTTGAAATGCATCATGTTTTGTTCTTTTTATAAATTAGACTGTTATTTTATATTTTGGTAGTCTTTGCGAAGTGGTCTGGTGTCTCATAAATGCTGTTTTTTAATATAATGCTGTGCCTTGTTTATTTTTATGTGAATTAGACTTTGAGCACAGTACTTTTTTATTATTCTTGGTTAATATGGACATCAGATAACAGTAAATGGGATGGTTCATTATAAACCTCAAAACTGCCTGTTTTGGTAGTAGTAGACGACCACAGAAATGCTGCTGCTGCTAGGTGATGTCCTGTGAAGGAGCAAGGCAGCATACAGGGAGAGAGTTCATCTGTTCAGGTTCTTTATCACCAGAATGTTAAAACTTGAGGCAAGAAGAGGTTCAAACTGGTAATTAGTTGGTGTTGGATATATGAGAACCATCTGTCATTTGTCGTGCTCTTTCAGAAACAAGTGACTGGAATCAGTTAGTCTTGCAGACAACAGCAGTAGCATGCAGGCTGTGCTTGGTGAAAGCTGTGTTTGTGTCCAGTTCAAGCTGTGCTGCTGATGTAACACCCTCTTCACAATATGTAAAATAAACAAACTTAGGTGAATGAGGTTCTAAAACATCAGGTTTTGCAAATGACGCTTGGTTTGGGGTTGGTTACTTCCTACTTACTGAAGATATTCAGTGATCTTTTGCTGTTTTTAGAGAACCTTTTGACTTTGTTCTGCAGCGAGTGTTGGATATTTATTACTGAGCACCTCTGGCTGTGGAAGCCTTGATCGTAAATCCTGTGGCACTTTAAGCAGACTTCGCTAAGAGGAGTAGCACAGAGGAAAATAGTAGTTGCATGTTCTTGCTCATGCTGTTCAGAGAACCCTGGGTAGCCTTAAAAATGGTAAACCAGTTTGTGTTCTCAGATAAAATTTAAGGATAAAAGTAATTTTTTGAAATGTTACTTGCTGTAACAGGCAACTGCTTGTATCAGGCAACTGCTTAATGCTTGTATCAGGCAACTGTCCAGATATAAATTATTAATTTTCATCTAGTCCTAATGGGAATAAATCAGCTTTCTTCTGGAGATTTAGAGTTGAGAAAAATGCATGCACTGTGCTGGGAACTTGGAACAATTGTTTTGGGTAGGCTGTTTCCATCGTGCCCTGTGCATATACCCTTATGGAACAAAGGCTTTGTAACTTCACGGGTGAAAGACAGTGAGTGGGAGTGATTGCTGTGGCTTCCTGTGCTGCAGTCAAAAAGTACCAGTCTGGTACAATGCTTAGAAATTACAGGGCTATTGAGATTGCATTGCAGAAAGCATTCTGCCATGTACAGAATTATAGTAATTTGTCACAAATTGTCCTTTGGTCAGGAAATCCAAGATCTGTGGGTTCTGCACACAAAGATTTTTCTGCACAGGCATTGTAAAGATATGGTTTCATTTTTGTTTTTAGCAGGTGGTTTTTGGGTTTATTCATGGCAGATACTGAAGGAAAGCATTAAAGGAAAATAAAGATTGCAGAAACAGACATGGATCTTGTGTTTGCTGTCTTGAAAACTTGATGCTCTAGTGAGAGGTAGGATGAAGTTCATGTGTGCTGATGTTCACAGCTGTCCCAAGTACCAAAGTGTGCAGGAGCTGAAGTACAGCTTTAGTCTGTTGTACAGATTGAGAGCTGAAATTATCAAATTGCTTCCAGGTGCATTTTGTAAAATTGACAAGAGATCCATATCTTGGTTTTACTTAGTATTAGACTATTGTGTTGAATAACAATAAATTACTCTTCTATTCAAGATTTTAATTACTACAGTAAGTTATGTTTTGTTGCTGCACCTTTTAACAGGCACAGTCTATCCAGAGTTATTTGTTGTAGGATTTGGACCCTATGTGTTACATCTTTTGGGTCTGTTTTCTAATGAAGTTAGTTCTCTCCTTTCAGATTGCACAAAGTTATCAGCATTTCAATGAACTTAAAATTCTGTCTTCACGAGTGGTTTGGATTGTTGTAGAAGTAAATGAGTTTCTCACTGAAGTTTTGTTTTCATTACCTCTTTGAGTATGTGGTTAAATAGTTGACTGGCTGCAATCCTCCCAGATGTTGGTGTTGAACGAGGCACTCCAAAAGACTCAGGAGAAGCTTTTTTAATACAGTAGCCTTTGACTGTAGTTTTGCATACTTTTAAAGAAAAAACAGTACAAAATTACAGTAGAAACAAAACTTTTCCTGTTGTCATTTCCCTAGGAAGATGTTGACATTCCCAGTAGGCGAGTTTTGATCACTGGCGCTACGGGACTTCTTGGCAGAGCTGTGTTTAAAGAATTCAATGAAAACAATTGGAACACAGTTGGTTGTGGATACAGGAGAGCTCAGCCCAGATTTGAACATGTTAATCTTCTAGACTCTATTGCAGTTCATGACATCATCCATGATTTTCAGGTAAGTTTCTGGAGTATAAAGTGGATGGGAGGGGTACTTTATGTGTGCAGTGGTTAGCTGATAGTGCTGCTGAGTTCTGGGCTGTGAGTGAGGCTGGTGCTTGGGCAGAGCTCTGACAAAGGTGTGTGTTCTGCCCCACCCAGAGCAGAGGTTTGCTCTGTGGGTACTGACAGCTCTGGCCTTTGCTATGCTCGCCACAGGCAGGCTCCAGGCACAGCTGTACCTGCAGCACACTGCAAAGGAAAAGATATTTTTGAGTTATTGACACAGTAATGCGTCACTATGCAGTTCTGGGGAAGTGGAGGAGTATTTTAATACAACAGCAGTAACTCTGTGTAGTGTGCAGTGTTCACTGTTTTTTCAGTCTGAGTGCCAAGAGAAGTATATAAAACCTGAAATACATGATCCAGGGTGTCATTCTATAAAATAGTAAATATCATCTTAATAATCTGCAAAATCGAGTAAGCCGTGTTTAAATAGCTTACATAAAAAATTTTAGTACCCTTGTGTGTGTAAGAGATCTGTCTTATATTAATATATATTTTACTATATAGAGTTAAAAAGAAAAAAATCCCCACAACTTCAAAGTTGCTGTAAGATTGCAGGTACTGAAGACCATAATTGCACAAATAATGATAAATGTTTTTCTTATCTTGAAACAGCATGGTTTTATTGTGAAGAGATAATAAGGAAAAGATGTTCCCCAGAATGCCAGAATTAAAAATAACAATTTTTATTACTTTCTTTTGCCTGAGGGGTGTCATCACTAGAGTTAGGGTGCAACTGCCATCTCTTGACATGTTGGTTGTTTAAAATTAGTCTTTAATTTCCAGCCTCATGTTATAGTGCACTGTGCTGCTGAGAGAAGGCCAGATGTTGTAGAAGGTCAACCAGATGCTGCTTCTCAGCTCAATGTGGCTGCTTCAGCAAACTTAGCAAAGGAGGCAGGTAAGGAGATCATCTCATGGACTTGGTGTCTGGTTCAAATCCTGCATCTGTTTATACAGGGACATCAGTACAAACAGTGCAAGTGTTAATGTCACTTCTGCCATCAGTGTGCTGTTGAGCAGTTTTCCATAAGAGTAGTGTGCACAGCTCTGTGAAGGATCAGGGAACAGACAAGCAGCAGAAATGAATGTGCATGGAGATGAGATCCTTGGGAGATTTAAGGGTCTATGAGGATTTCAAAGAAGGCATGAATTAATTTAAATTATCTATGAACATTTTCTTCCTAGCTGGAGTTAGAGCATTTCTGATCTACATTAGCACAGACTATGTATTTGATGGAACAAGCCCTCCATATAAAGAGACTGATGTGCCAAATCCCCTGAATTTATATGGTAAAACCAAACTGGAGGGTGAAAAGGCAGTTCTGGAAAACAATGAAGGTAAGACACTCAACCATTTTTAATACAGGCTTTCTGTTTTTGCTCAGTTATTTATTAGCTTAGTAGACTCTTAAGTCAGTGATGAAGCTGCAAAACCATGGAAACAAGTTTCAGAGAAGAATGTGATTAGGGGTTGGTCTCCTTGCTCACGAGCAATTCCTCTTGCTTACACCTTGACTAAAGCTTTTGTTTCTTACCTGTTCCAATCTTCGTTCATGTTATTTATCTCTTCCTGATGGACAGTCATAAGCCTTTGTCTATTGTGAATCTGCTGTTCCTAAGGAGAGATAAAATACTTCATTCAGTATATAACTGCAGTTATTTATGGGGATGCATTGCAAGTGTTGTCAGTGTATGTTTACTTAAAGGGAAAACCAGACTTGTGATTCAGTAATAATACAGCTGAAATCAACATGGAGCCTTATTACTCTTTGGGTTTTGCTCTATTATGTATATATACCAACAGGCCACTCATTTTGGTTTTATTCACCTGCACACATTATATTCCTGCTTTTAACAAAAGGTTTAGTAACATATTTATGGTTGTAAACAACCAGGTTTTTAAAATTTATGTCTTTTCTTAATGAAAATTTGGCACATGAAATATACAGACATAATTTTTAAAGTTCTACTTAAGGGAAAAGAGCTTGTTCTCTTTAAAATTTAATTCTTGTATAAAAGAGAGATTTGGCTGTTTCTGGGTAGTGCACTGTCAGTGTCGAGTTACAGATTGTAAGAAAAAAGCACTTGTCTTTTATCAAAAATCTGAAAAAAGTAGTCTCAGTACACATGCAGAGCAGGCTTCTGATACTCACACTGTGGTTCTGCGCCTCCCAACCAGAGAACCAAGCTATTGATAAATTAGTGTGATGGTCTTCCAGTAAACATTATGCTGTGTATGATGGATTTGGCATTATTAGTAAGAAAGAAACTTTGTAAAAAAAATACTTTTGATAGGAAAAGTCTTATTTAAGTAAAAATAAGTTTAATTGACAAGTTATTCACTCCACCTCTAGATTAAATACCATCTCTGAATTTGACTGTGATGCTGTTTGCTGCCTGTTGTACATTGGCAATGAAGATGAGACTTTACCAAATCCAAGGATGTGTGGGTATCCTGCTAGAGCCTTCCCCCAGCTCAGCACTGCAGTTTGGTTTCGTAACCTTTTGGAGCAGGCTCTGTCAGGCAGCAGTGGGTTGCAGCAGTGGAGTGTTGAGGTGGTGATGAGTAAAGGGTTTGAAAAGATGAGTTCTCTTGATTCATACAAATACAAGTATTTTCCATGTTCTGGTGTTCCAACCACTAATTTACTGATACAGCATAGGTAGCATTCCGTTGGTCAAATCTGTAGCTGTGTGAAGAACTGCCCTATCCATTTCTGTTGTAAAATGCAAAAATCTCCAGTAAATGGTTTTAACATTTTTTAAAGATACTTTACTTTGTTTAGAAGGGGAGACATAGTTATAAATATATATGTATATGTATAAAGTCATGCTTATAGAACTACCAAGTGTCAGGAGGTCCTCAGAGCTGTTAGTCATGAGGCTGATCCTCTCCACATCCTAGAGAGCCGAGAACAACAGGAAGGCAGTTGTCTTCTCAAAAAACGAATATTTTTAAAGCAATTTAAAAATAGATGTTTCAACCAGTATTTAAAGAGAAGAGCTTATCTGCTGAGTGACCAAAAAACTGCATCTAGAGCAGCAGGAAATCACTGTCATGTTGGGTGTTCTATTTGTTTTTCTTGTCTAAGTACTTATTCTGGTTTACTTCTCTGTGAGAATAATTTCTGTGTTAGCTTTTTCTGTTTGTCTCTCCAATAGCTATAGCATTTTCCTCCAAGTATATTAAGAATGGCAATGTGTTGATGACTTCAGCTTCTAATTTCAGGTCAAATTTTTTTGTTTTCTCTTTCAGCAAAACTATTACTTTTAAGTAATTTGTCATAGCCTTGGATTTCTCCTCAGAGGCTTTTTGAGTCTTCATGACAGAGATAGACTAGTATGATGTATTCCGTCATAAAATATGCTTCTCTTTGCATTTCATTAATTTTTCAAATCACTGTCCTGGAATCTAACATTGTTTACTATTGTGTTCTGTGAACCTGTTCCTTATTTGTCAAGCTTTTCATTTATTTCAAGGTTCACTTTTTTTTTCCTGGTAAATAATATCCTCCTTTTTACAGGAGGCTTCTGCATGATGGGTGAAAAATCTTTGTAATTTATGCCTAAATATGATGACCTGGAATTGGTGGGAATTTTTCTCCTTGCTCTTACCCAGAGGGGAGTGCTGTAGAAACTGCTCAGAGCAGTTGGGTTTTTTAATTTTTTAATTTTTGTTCTAACCCAAATAGGCATCTTTATGTAATTAATGAAAACTTGTTAACTTTCTGGAAATCAATGGCATAAATGAAAATAAATAATAATAATACAATAATAATTTCTGTAATCTTAGTGTTTATAAACTGGTTTGGATATAAATTAAAATTATATTCTGTGAGCTAACATATTGCTTGCATTTTATTTGTGATTTGTAGATGCTTAATCAGCGTATTTCTTAACACTTCCACTTTTCAGATTGTGCTGCAACATTGATACCCACCCATAATCTAAAATATTCTTTCTTTTAGACACTGCAGTACTTAGGATTCCTGTCTTGTATGGAGAGGTGGAAAGACTGGAGGAAAGTGCTGTGACAGTTATGTTTGATAAAGTGCAGTTCAGTAATAAATCTGCCAACATGGACCACTGGCAACAGAGATTTCCTACCAATGTCAAGGATGTAGCAGCTGTTTGCAGACAACTAGCAGAGAAGAGAATGTTGGTAAGAATGGCAGGAAATGAGCCTCTGCAAGGGGAAAACAGTTGGAGTTCTCAGCTTTGCTTCTGAACAACTGAGAACTGCACATCAGCTGGATTATTTGCATTTCTGGAATGCTGGGAGGGAGGAAGGAACTGGCTGTAATAATACAGGACCTGTGCATGACTATGAGGGTATTGTGGTCTTTGGAACAAAAGTGGTTAAAGAGATTGGACAGAACCTTCTGAAGACTGTCTTGTGTCTCCTGGTATAGAGGAGAAAATTAGAAATGCCAACTTATTCTGATATGCTGTTACAAATTGATAGTTTGAACTGAAAAACCCATGTGGTTGAATGTAATTCTCAAAGATACCCTTGGTTATTGTATTAACAAGACTGAAGTGGCCAAACAATGCCCCTGGACTGAAGTACTTCCTTGTATTTGTTCACCACAGCACCTTCAGATTACAATCTTTGCAAGGTAACAGAACAAAACAAAAAACAGCCATCTTCAAGTTTTTCACACAGTAACTTTGAAAACACGGACTGGACTTGTACAGGGTTTGCAGTTTACCATTCAGAATGTGTGTGATGCCTTTTGCCTTTGTTTTTGACTAAGTGAACATCACAGAACAGCTGAGTTTCTCCTCCCCAGCTCTTCGACCTTGTTTGGTTGGTGGGCAGCTCCTTTCCCTCCTGTTCATTCTACAAGACACAAACTGTCTGTGAAGTCAGGTCAGATAGAAGTAACACCATTTTCCAGTCTCAGGTCCTGGTCAGGTGTTTTCTGAAAGGGTACAGATGTTTCTAGAACACCATTGAGGTGCTGTAAGATTCTTTTGAGATAGGGTCTTGCTGGATGCTAATTCTGCATGGTTCTTGCACAGGATTTAGCCTGAGGGCCAGCTGACTGCTTCCTTTCATCTGTGCTTCCTCTTTCTTCTCTAGGACCCATCAATAAAAGGAACCTTTCACTGGTCTGGCAATGAACAGATGACTAAGTATGAGATGGCCTGTGCAATTGCAGATGCTTTCAACCTTCCCAGCAGCCACTTGAGACCAGTAAGTGATGTGTTGTTGGACCAGTAGGCAGACGGCTGTGCCTGATCATTGCAAGTAGCCGGTCTCCCACTGGCTGTACAAGTTGAGCTTCCTCTTTAGGACAGGCTGTGCATGTCCAGCACAGCAACTCTGTAGCTGAGGGGACTGGCTGGTATCAAGCTCAGGAAAAAAACAGCTGCTTTGACCTGCTGAATTAGGAAAACTATGCAGTCAGTCAGTCACCAGTTTCCCAGTCTAAAATGTAATGGTATTTCTGCTGAACAGCTCTCCTTAGTCACAAGCAAATCTGTACTGTTACGTTAGATTGATAGGACCTTAACTTGAAGATAGGGCTCTGTAAAAGCTGTGCAATGTCCAGATTTTTTTCGGAGTACATGCACTTAAAAACTGTAAATTATTTTTGCTTTGCTTAAAACACTCATCCTGCAGTTTTATTGACACTTGAGACTACTCTTAAAGACACACTGGTAATGTGATGGGCGTATGACATGTCAAGAAGATTCTATCTATGTACAAAATAAATGCTAAGGATTCTAAATTGGTGAACACTGAAACTGAAATGTGACTTGGAAGATGGAAGAAAAGCAATGGAGAACACTTAGTCTTAATTTTTTCTGCCCAATTTCTCTTCAAGACATGGTTGTCTTCATATTGATCAAGACATGGTTCTGTTTACATTCTGGAATATTCCTTACCTTGTGACAGTAATCACAGAGTGAAAATAGGAATAAAACGTGGAAAACCACAAATAGTAGCAGTAAAGAGAGTGAGAAAAAGTTGCCTTAAGACCATTCACATGGCCTGATGTGTTGAAATAAAGTTACCTATATAACAAGCAAATAGCAAAAGAATCCAAACCATAGAAACCCCCAGAAAATAGAAGGGAGGAGATAACCATACCTATACATAAAGCTGTGAACAAAAAGTTCTAATGTACATGTACAAGTATTTTTCTGTCATTTCTGCTTACTTATTGGTGTGGGGTTTTTTTTGTCTTCTGTTTCTGTTTTTAGATTACTGACAGTCCAGTTGTGGGTGCTCTTCGTCCCAAGAATGCTCAGCTGGACTGCTCCAAGTTGGAGATGCTGGGGATAGGTCAGAGAACACCGTTTCGAGCTGGGATCAGAGAATCACTTTGGCCTTTCCTTGTTGACAAGAGATGGAGACAGACAGTCTTCCATTAGTTTGTAACTTTTTTAGTAAAAGTATGGTATGTGGCACTTTTTTAAAAAAAAAAAAAATAGTTTTGTATGAGTGTTCTTAAATTGTGACATTTATGAGCTTTCATTTAATTGGGTAAACAAATGGTCTTGCACTAGTGGAACTTAGCCTGAAAAATGTTCAGTGACAAAAACTGAGCCTATTTGATGTCATGGATTTTCTCCTTCCATTTATACCAGTCTAACTTGATATCTGTTCTTGGTGGGTTGAGGTTCTTGGTAATGAGTACTGTGTGATGCTAAGAATGACTCAGATCACTTGCTGACTTACTTTTGGCTGAAATGTTGTTGATGCTTAAGGTCTGTGCCATTGTTGTATATACCATTTCTCTTCATTAAAAGACATGGTCAGTTACTTTACACCAAAAATCTGAGGGTTTTGTTTTTAATTTCTGAAGGTGGTGTTCTTAGGGAGTTAAGCTGAAGTAGGAATTCTTAAATGTTTGTTTTGCTTGAGCTCTGATCAAAATGTTTTTTAAAAAAGTGAAACTTTATTTTTGCAATTATCAAGTGTACTTTTTATGCTTGAAATATTTTCAGAATGTTCTGTACATTGAATGCCTGCAGCTTTGTATTTGTACAGTAAGTTGTATGCATTTGTTTTCATGGTGACTTATAAAAGCTAGGGGAGGGTGGGGGCAGTGGGCAACCAATAGTTTTGAACTGGGCTTTTTTTGGGTGGGGGATTGGAGTTGAAGGATTTTTTTTTCTGGGTGGTTGGTTGTTTTTTGTATGAAAGCACAAAATATCTTGATCCTTCCCTTCCCTTACTGGGGACAGCATTTTCAACTTGTTAAATTAAGGGAAGATGTTTGTTAGTCAGTACATGGGAGATGGACAGGAAAGTGTTCAATAATTTGTAGCACTGCAGCAGCTTTTGCACAAACTGTCAGACCTGGCACTGCTGCAGCTTGTGGAACAGCAAAGTGTGTGTGGTGAAGGTTTGCAGCATAATAAAACTGCAGTAGTCTAATGTAAGACAGTCTTTAAAGCTGAACTCAATAGCCAGATAATGTGGAGGAAGAACATTGTAAAGCTTTAAATTCCTATTCAAGTTGTAGAATCAAAAATAGGAATTTTCTGATATTGCTAGCAGATTATTAGTAAAGCTAGTAAAAGGTCCAGTTGGATGGTCACTTATTTTTCTGAGGCTGAAATGAAGGGGAAGAGAAAGATGTTCAGGCTTAATTTTTTTTAAAGTGTGTGGGGTAGACACATGCAAAAACAGACCAATTGAAGGTCTTGTAAAGGTGAGCTTCACATTCAGTCATTTCAACTGGCATATGCTAAGCAATCATAATCCTAATCTGTTTTAGTCTGAAGTCCTGATACACACATGGTACCCAATCTCCAAAATGACAATAAATATGTATTGCCAGCATGAGAAACAGTTGTTGATTCTTTCTTTACCATCAGGAATTGTTTATCTGAATCAGAAATGTTTGCAACTCTTCTTGAAATCTGTGTGCCCTTTCAATGCTGGGGGCTTTTTCCTTCTTTAATTCAGTAATTATTTCTGGACTTGGATTAGATTGGATCAGTTTCTCTGTCAGTGTCACTGCCTTGGAGATGTGATAAATGTACACACCAAAGATGCAGAAGGTGTTGAAAATATGAGCCCTGAAACATCTTGGGCCTCAGGGCTGGATCAGGAAGATTCTATGTCCCTTTCCCTTGCAGAGAGCAGTTTGACCAGGAATGAAAAAAGGATGACTTCTCTCCCACGTGAGAACAGTTGGGCATTTTAATGGGAGGACAAAATTGAAATATTTCAACTTTTTTTTCCACACTGAGCAAGTAAATCTCACTGTCCAGTTGTAGCCTGTCAGAGGGGATCCATGTCCTCAGCATCCCCCTTGGAGATTGCAGTCTTGAGGCATTTTGCTACTGGACAGACGCCTTGGATGACATTTCCCTCCTTTGGTTATAGAAGTCTAAGCACCAATAAATATTGCAAGAGGCAGTGTAACTAACACTGTCATTTTCCAGTCATTTTAGAGATATGTTGATGTTGAAATAATTTGTTATACTCTTCCCTTTTTGTTTCTGGCTCTGTGACACTGGAAGTGTTTGTGTTCATCCACAAGGGCCCAGGAACCTTTTGGGGTCAAAACTGTTGTGCTTGCATGAGAGACAGTCTTGGTGTTGAGAGGAAAGCGTGGCCTCTTTTTACAGAAGCAGTGCCAGTTTCTGCCAGGTTAGTGATTGTGAAGTATGGCAATATGGGGGCTCCAGTCCCCATTTGAGGGTTGTTGGAGGTTCATATTCGTTTATTCAGTGCTGTCTGTCAGCAGTGGGCATAAAGGAAGAAAAGTCACTGGTTGTAAAATCTCATTTTCAGTTCAGGCTGGGGATGATGCTGTGGAAGCCCAGCAGAACAGGAGCTGATGTGTGTCTCAAATACCAATAGCAGAGGATGGCTGTGGAGCCAGCCAAGGACTGTTGGTGTCTGGTGAGGGGCCACAGGGGTTGGGCAGCACTTTCCTGGGACAAATGTCCTTGTTCTGGCTGCTGGACATCAACAAAACACATAGAGCACAAGCACAAGAGTGTGACCCAGATGTGGGTGTATATTTTTCAAAAAGACTCCAAAGTTCTCTGACCCATTTCCAGAAAGGTTTAGGAAAAGGGACTGCAGGGTAACTAATTTGCATAGAAAGTGATAAACTCATCTCTAGGGCAGGGAAAGCTTACCTAGAGGTTATCTTGAAATTTGATATCCTGTGCTGGGGCAGCAGCCTGACAGCAGAGAAGGGGGGAATGCCGGAATGGGGGGAGGCCGTGCAGGGATGTGTCCAGCTGTGTGTGAGAGCTTTTAACTTTTTTGTAGACAATGAAAGCTTTTGCAGAGTACTGACCCTTCCTGGAGAGAAGATGAAGGAGGATTTAAGCAAGTTTTTAAAGGACTGAGCAGGGGAGAGATTGTGAGAAGAACCTAGGGTGGAAGAGATGTGGAGTGGCATTCTTTGCTGGACGCTTTTTGTAGAGCCATGGACTGTTCCTGAATACAGAGACTATTTTCAGGGGGAGCCACCGTCTTCCAGAGTTAAGAGGGCAGTGTGGGAGCCTCCCGGCCCAGGAGGTGAAATAATGGGGGGACAGATGTCCCAAAATGGAGACTGTGCCTTTGTTTTAGAGTGGGACGATGGAATCCTTAAAAAGACAACCCTCAAAGTAACTCTGGTCCATGTTCAGTAGTGAGAGCACTGAAATGGGAGGAAGGGGTCACGATCTCCAATCCGGGTGGGGATATGTGACCAAAAGCCCAGGGCATACAAGAAAGACTCCTCCTCTTAAGGAATTCATGATTGAGTGTTTGTAAGAGTGGTTTTTGCTGGACTGAAAGATGTAATTGTATTGGGAATTTAGTGGGGGGAGGAGGAGGAACTGTATTCTGTAGAGTTTTCATTTTCCTTGAGATTGTCTTTTCTTTTCTTTCCTATTGTAGTGTGTAGTTAATAAAGTTCTGCTTTCTATAGTTTTAAGTAGAGGACTGCTTTGCTTATTCCTAGGCACATCTCACAGCAAGTACCAGGGAGAAAGTATTTTCATGGGGGGCACTGGCACTTTGCCAGGCTCAAACCATGACATTTTTGGTTCCCTGACCGGGAATCGAGATAAGATAAGTTGATAAGATAAAACTGTGAGATGGGGCCAAAAAGGAATAAAAACAAAGCACGTATTTGTCTTGTAGAAGTGTATATAGTTTTAATAATGTTAGAAAGTGTGTTCTCAGAGGCGAAGGGTGGAATGTCCTGGTTTGAGGGGAAATGGAATTCTGGGAGTGTGTCAGTCCAATTGAGATGTAGATTTGCGATTGACACCTGTTTTGACCACTGAGAGTTGGATACGCCTCTGAGAACACACAGGGGTTAAAAGCAGAGCTCTGCCCCTGGGAAGCCCTCTTGGGACTTCGGCGTGGAAGAGGAAGGACCTCTCCCCTGCTCCAGCTGTCCCGGCTGGGCAGGGGAGGGGCAGCCACTGTGATGAGGCCTGGGCCTGGACCGGAATGGGGTAGGCCTGGCCCCCAAAGGGTGGAAGGGTGGAGGAAGAATACCAGAGGCATCGGGCAGCCCCCCCAGGAGAGAGAGAGAGAGTGAGAAAAAGTGCCAGCGTCCGAGACTGAACTGTTATCTTGAAATTTGATATCCTGTGCTGGCCGCGCAGCCCGACAGCAGAGAAGGGGGGGGAATGCCGGAATGGGGGGAGGCCGTGCAGGGATGTGTCCAGCCGTGTGTGAGAGCTTTTAACCCTTTTGTAGACAATGAAAGCTTTTGCAGAGTACTGACCCTTCCTGGAGAGAAGATGAAGGAGGATTTAAGCAAGTTTTTAAAGGACTGAGCAGGGGAGAGATTGTGAGAAGAACCTAGGGTGGAAGAGATGTGGAGTGGCATTCTTTGCTGGACGCTTTTTGTAGAGCCATGGACTGTTCCTGAATACAGAGACTATTTTCAGGGGGAGCCACCGTCTTCCAGAGTTAAGAGGGCAGTGTGGGAGCCTCCCGGCCCAGGAGGTGAAATAATGGGGGGACAGATGTCCCAAAATAGAGACTGTGCCTTTGTTTTAGAGTGGGACGATGGAATCCTTAAAAAGACAACCCTCAAAGTAACTCTGGTCCATGTTCAGTAGTGAGAGCACTGAAATGGGAGGAAGGGGTCACGATCTCCAATCCGGGTGGGGATATGTGACCAAAAGCCCAGGGCATACAAGAAAGACTCCTCCTCTTAAGGAATTCATGATTGAGTGTTTGTAAGAGTGGTTTTTGCTGGACTGAAAGATGTAATTGTATTGGGAATTTAGTGGGGGGAGGAGGAGGAACTGTATTCTGTAGAGTTTTCATTTTCCTTGAGATTGTCTTTTCTTTTCTTTCCTATTGTAGTGTGTAGTTAATAAAGTTCTGCTTTCTATAGTTTTAAGTAGAGGACTGCTTTGCTTATTCCTAGGCACATCTCACAGCAAGTACCAGGGAGAAAGTATTTTCATGGGGGGCACTGGCACTTTGTCAAGCTCAAACCATGACAGTAAGGTATCCCCACCAGGCCCAGGACCCTGGGCACATCAGCTGCAGCAGCACTGGAGCCAGGACTGGTGATCTCTTCTTCTCCCTTTTTTCCTCTCTGGCTCTTTTTAATTCATCTCTTTCAACCTACTCCTTTATGCAAAACCCCCTGCCCTGTGCTTATATAGGAGATCAGGGACTAACTGGTGTCAATTTCCATGCCAAGTGTGTAATTCAGTAATAAAACTTGATAAGCTTTTGCAGGCCTTCTGACTTTTGTCATCCTTTACAACCACGAGTAAGTCATTTGAGGAAATTGCGTGGTTGGTTGTGTCTGAAGGGACTGCATGTCTCTCCAGGAGGCTCAGGAAGCACCTGCTGGTGGAGAGCAGGATGGCAGCAGGGAAACAACTGTTCCAGAGCACCTGGATGTACCTGCAGAGCTGTGACCTGTGCCTGTGGGGCACCTGGCAGAGCAGGTAACACAATCTCCAATGATATCAGTCCTTTCTGCCCTAATCTACACAAGGCTGTTTTACATTAACTCACTAATGACATAAATTACTCAAGTTTAAATTATTCTGATCCCATATACTCTAATTAAATTGAAACTGGATGTTCTTTTAAGTGGCACATCTTTATTTAAGCTACTTGCTTCATGTGTTTATTTTACAACCAGTCCCTCACACACAAAACTGCTTGTGCATCTAACAATTACAGTATAGCAGGAACTGAAATGAACTGTGCAACAAGATGAAAATATATAGCCTCTTACAATATCCACTGGTTTTGATGAGCTTTTTGACTTCAGAGATGCATTGGATGGTAAGCTTAGGGCTGTCTTGAGGGCCCCTGAGCTGCAGCTTTGAGTTCAGGGAACTTGTGGCTTTGCAGTGTTGCTTGTTTACTTTATAACAGCTTTATTCAGTTACTTGCCTGAGCTAGTATTTAATTAAAACCTTAGAGAAGTGAGACTTCTGTCTGAAATGGCTTCTTTATAACCTGAAAGAGGTCTCTTGAGTAGGATTGACTGTTCAGTGACACTGACTTCCAAAATAATGACTGCTGTGTAATGTCATAGGGCATTTGCCAGCATGAAAAAATGTCATTAATAGGTATGGAAAAAGAAAAAAATGTGTAGGCAGCAGGGATTAGGAATTACATTAAGAAAACTATTACAGAAAAGATTTCTCTCTGTGCTTAATGTTTCACTGATTTCAGTAGGGTTCCTTACCATGCTTACATTTAAGTACAGGATAAAACTTCTAAGCCTCAGTGCTTGGGAATACCTTGATGAGAGGTGAATAAGGATACAGATTATGGACTTCCATGTGTATTTTTAAGTTTTGATAGTACTCTGTTGGGGATACTGTAATTCAAATTGGTATCAAAGAGTGCAGCAGTTAAGTTCCAAATCGTTTCACTGCAGTCAGGCAGTTAGTGCAATCACAGGGGATGGACCTGATGAGATCCCCAAAGCCACTGCTCCTACCCCAGCCCAGTGACCCTCATGCTGAGAACTGCTCTCCTTTGTTCATCAGGAGAAAAGTTCCAGCTTCAGCTTCCAGAAACCTGATTCACCCAGCTGTGACATGGGGGCAGTCCTCTAAGTGCCTGCATACCCCACAGATCTAGAGGATTCACTTCTGGAGGATAATATTAAACTAATGTAGAGGAAAAGAAGAGAAAGATTTATTAATAGCAAGTCCAGGAAGGGGACTGTGAAAACACTGGCTCAGACCCTTTCCCAAAACACAGCAAAGGACTCTTATTTCTTCCTTTCTTTGGGGCAATACAGGTGGAGTTGAATGGAAGTTCAGCAAAATACCTTTGTATCCAGGCTTTCTTTTATTTCTATTTTAGCTACAGATGTCATGTTATGATTGGTCTCCTTCTTGTTTGATTTTTGAAGAGAACTTCCATAGGAAGAGATAAAACACAGAAAGCTGAGAGTATGGAAATGAATGACTGCAAGGGGCAATGCAGGAAACAGAACAAATACGGAACTGATGTGAAAAACACAAGCTCATGCTCTTAACAGTGGAGTGAAAGGTTCAGAGACATGATTTAGACCACCAGGGTGAACTGCAGACATGTGTCAGGGCCCTGAGGGAGCCACTGGCCCTGCAGCCCCTTGCCCTGGGCTTGCCTGCAGTGTGGGGTCAGCTCTGGGGAGGGGAAATGGAATCCTGGGAGTGTGGTCAGTCCAATTGAGATGTAGGTCTACATATAGACAGCTAGGTGACCACTAAGATTTGGATCGCCTCTGAGAACACTGGGGGTTAAAGCAGAGCTCTGCCCTAGGAACCCCTCTTGGGACTTGGCGTGGAAGAGGAAGGACCTCTCCCCTGCTCCAGCTGTCCCCAGCTGGGCAGGGGAGAACTTTCATGTGATAAGGCTGGGCCTGGATCAAAATGGGGGTAGGCCTGGCCTGGCCCCAAAGGGTGGAAGGGTGGAGGAAGAGACACGGGAGGACATAGGGTGGAAGGGTGGAGGAGGGAGAGGTGAGAGACTGTGTCCCCCTCCCTGGGAGACTGGTTGTTATCTGTGGCCTTGAAGTTCCTTTCGTGGCCAACCTCACCGACCTGTGGAGAGGAGGAGGTTGAACCAGAAGGCGTCCAACTGCTTGTGGGTTGTGAGCTGTGGAGTTTTAACCCTTTTCTTGGACAATGAAAGCTTTTGCAGGTACTGACCCTTCCTGGAGAAGATGAAGGAGGATTTAAGCAAGTATTTTAAAGGACCGAGCAGGGGAGAGATTGTAAAGAAGAACCTAGGGTGGAAGATGTGGGTGGCATTCTTTGCTGGACGCTTTTGTAGAGCCATGGACTGTTCCTGAATACAGAGACTATTTTCAGGAGCCACCGGGTCCCAGAGTTAAGAGGGCAGTGTGGGAGCCTCCCGGCCCAGGAGGTGAAATAATGGGGGACAGATGTCCCAAAATGGAGACTGTGCCTTTGTTTTGGGGTGGGACGATGGAATCCTTAAAAAGACAACCCTCAAAGTAGCTCTGGTCCATGTTCAGTGGTGAGAGCACTGAAATGGGAGGAAGAGGTCACGATCTCCAATCGGGTGGGGATATGTGACCAAAAGCCCAGGGCATACAAGAAGGACTCCTCCTCTTAAGGAATTCATGATTGAGTGTTTGTAAGGGTGGTTTTGCTGGACTGAAAGATGTAATTGTATTGGGAATTTGGTGGGAGGAGGAGGAACTGTATTCTGTAGAGTTTTCATTTTTCCTTTGAGATTGTCTTTTCTTTTCTTTCCTATTGTAGTGTGTAGTTAATAAAGTTCTGCTTTCTATAGTTTTAAGAGGACTGCTTTGCTTATTCCTAGGCATCTCACAGCAGTACCAGGGAGAAAGTATTTTCATGGGGGCACTGGCATTTTGCCAGGCTCAAACCATGACATTTTTTGGTTCCCTGACCGGGAATCAGAGATAAGATAAGTTGATAAGATAAGGCTGTGAGATGGGGCCAAAAAAAGGAATAAGAACAAAGCATGTATTTGTCTTGTAGAAGTGTATATAGTTTTAATAATGTTGGAAAGTGTTCTCTCAGAGGAAGGGTGGAATGTCCTGGTTTGAGGGAAATGGAATTCTGGGGTGTGTCAGTCCAATTGAAATGTAGATTTGCGATTGACACCTGTTTTGACCACTGAGAGTTGGATACGCCTCTGAGAACACACAGGGGGTTAAAAGCAGAGCTCTGCCCTGGGAAGCCCTCTTGGGACTTGGCGTGGAAGAGGAGGACCTCTCCCCCTGCCCAGCTGTGTCCCGGCTGGGCAGGGGAGGGGCAGCTATGTGGTAGGCCTGGGCCTGGACGAGAATGGGGGTAGGCCTGGCCTGGTTGCCCCAAAGGGTGGAAGGGTGGAGGAGAGAGACACGGGAGCTACTGGGCAGCCCCTCCCTGGGAAAGAGAGAGAGAGAGAAAGAGAGACTGTGTCTCCTTGCTGTCTGGGACTGGGCTGTGGCCTTGAAGTTAGCTGCCAGCCTGCCCGGCCTGTGGAGGAGGGGTTGAACCAGAAGGAGTCCGGCTGCTTGTGGGTTTGTGAGCCATGGAGTTTAACCCTTTCTTGGACAATAAAGCTTTTGCAGAGTACTGACCCTTCGGGAGAGAAGATGAAGGGGATTTAAGCAAGTTTTTAAAGGACTGAGCAGGAGGACTGAGGAAGAACCTAAGGTGGAAGAGATGTGGAGTGGCATTCTTTGCTGGACGCTTTTGTAGAGCCATGGACTGTTCCTGAATACAGAGACTATTTTTCAGGGGGGCCACCGGGTCCCAGAGTTAAGAAAGGCAGTGTGGGAGCCTCCCGGCCCAGGGAGGTGAAATAATGGGGGACAGATGTCCCAAAATGGAACTGTGCCTTTGTTTTGGAGTGGGACGATGGAATCCTTAAAAGACAACCCTCAAAGTAGCTCTGGTCCATGTTCAGTGGTGAGAGCACTGAAATGGGAGGAAGGTCCACGATCTCCAATCCGGGTGGGGATATGTGACCAAAAAGCCCAGGAGCATACAAGAAGGACTCCTCCTCTTAAAATTCATGATTGAGTGTTTGTAAGGTGGTTTTGCTGGACTGAAAGATGTAATTGTATTGGGAATTTGGTATTTTCTATAGTTTTAAGTGAGGACTGCGAATCGCTACTTCACGCCACGACCCGTACAAACCATTGCACGCCTTTCAAAACATAATACCCCGGCAAAAACCCATCCGACTGCAAAACTCAATCCAAAACAGACATTTACCATCACCACCGGCACCGAGAACCGTACCAGTCAGGAAGAACACCGTAT